>CM042685.1:401747677-403180177 GCA_023614405.1 Avena insularis
AGGTGAAATGCTACTCAAGATTGTTTATATAAGAGTTCTTGTTTGAAGTGGCAAAAAGAATAACCTTCGAAGAAAAGGTTTCTCTTCTAAGGTCTAAACAACCTTTGTAGTTAGTCGAGTCTGGTTATGTTATTTGTGTTTGCTTGAATAGTTTGGGCTTGAGATGCTTTATGACTTAGCTATATTAGACCAAAGTTAACTATAAAACATATAACAATGTTTATAGTATTATATTTAGATCTTTGTAGACTAAAGTTAACTTTAAAATATACATGGTTTGGAAGTATAATGCTTATAACATTTGTACCTTGTGTATTGGGAATGTTGTCTTAAGGCTACTTAAGTATGGTTATACTTTTCTGTGATGTGGTGGTTTTCTTTACTTTATAATGGATTAGTATCTCTTACCCCCTTTTATGGATAAGGGGTTATAGTTTGTGAACCATGGAGTAATGTTACATAATTGCTTATGAGTTCATTGTAGTGTTTTAGTATGTTGATAAACTTGTGGTTAAGGTAAAGGAAATCAGTTTGTATTCATCTACAAATTATTCTTGATGATTTAAGATTTGATAAGGATTCTCTTTAGAAAATATTACACACCTTTAGTTGAGGTGGATTCAATAAAATTGTTATTCAAATGTGTTAAACTATTTGGACTTCATACCATTAATGTTGAAGACTAATACTATTTATTAGACTCCATTGGTTAATTTTTAGACATATAAGCACTTTTTATTTACTTTTATATGAATTATCAATTAAGTAAATAAGTTTTAAATTTGAGTTATTAAAGTATTTGAATTTTTATTTAACTCAAAAGTGAATATTATATTTTTAATATGTAGATATAATCTTTGTGATCATTTTGGTATATTACATTTATTTTTGTGATTTATAAATAATAAGATATGATTTTTACAATTCTTATTAATTTATAATTACTTAATAAATAATAAATATTTAATTAAGTGAAATAATAATACATTATTAAGGTTTTAAATTATAATTTTTATTTTTCTAAGATTTTTGGTATTTTATTTATATTATTAACATTTACCATTATTAAAATATGAATTATCAAAGTTTTATTACTTATAAAACCTTTATTAAATAATAATTATTTAAATAATCATCATAATAATATTTGATAATAATTTTAAGTTATAGATTTTATTTTTCTACAAATTTTCATATATTATACACATTTTTCTGAATTATAAATCAAAAGTTATTAATTAAACAAGATTTAATCATTTATTTGATTTCTGGAATATTAATAATTGAGTTTATAACATTTTATTTATTTCTTAAACAGGTAATACTTTTTACACCGCACCCACATCTAGCCTAAGTCATTGACCAGTGGGCCTATGTCCACCTCAGCTCTTCAGGTTAGAAAATGCATTTGTTACCGACTAGTTTGCTGCCCCCAAACAATGACATATGGGCCCAAGGCCATGCCATCAGCCACGCGAGACAAAGACTAGTTAGACTCGCTGACGTGGTTCGAACCTGACGTCGGCATGACGTCACCTGAGTTGATCCTCACTGGTTGAGGATCGATCGATCGATCTAGTGTGCGCGCGGGTCTATGGCTAGGTGCATTGGATAGAGGGGATCAAGGCGAACCTATTGGTGGTGGCGCCGCCCTTTTTTGGTCACCGGAGGTCAACCGGCGACAAGCTCATGCGGCGGTGCTTGCGGTTGATCATGGTGGCATGGATTTAGGAAGCAAACGAAGGATCTACGCATACGAGGAGGTTCAGTGACTCACCAGGAACATGATGGCGTGGTCGATAGGGCGAGGCGAGGTCGAAGACAACGGTGAGGTCGACGAATAGCGTCGAGAACCGAGGGTGCGATTGGGTCAATTCACGCCTCCTCCGCAGGTGCCAGTTGGGGCAATCGAATGAGAAGAGCACGGCGGTCTCCACCGTGGCCTTATCTGGCCGAGGCGAGCATGGAATCGCCGGCTCCGACTCACCTCCGAGCTAGGGTTCTCGGGTCAGAAGAAGAAATTGCGAGAGAGAGCTGCAGAGGGGGAAATGGGGATGAGGGACGAGCACACGGCGTCGTGGCGTTCTTATCCCTTTCATCCAGGAGCGGTAGCACGCCTCGCAGCGCGGCGGTCCATCGACGGCGAAGCTCCTGGCCAGCGAGCTGCTTCTAGTAGGCGAGGTAGACGACGAAGTCGATTTTGCAGATAACCCCCTGGTACTTTCGTAAGCTCAACCCACAGTTCCTCTTCCTTTTTTGATTTGTATATAATCTTTAATTTGAACTTTTCTTTGTAGAATTTATTTGCTGGATAATTGTAGTAATACTAAAATATATTTAGTATCATTTGTGAACTTTTATTATATAATCTTTTTATATTTCTTTTATTATATAACCCCTTTTAATATTTTGTAGAAGCTTTTCTTATTATTTTTCCGTCCACTTTTAATCATGGATTTATTAATTGATATATTCTTATTTATTTATAAAACTTAACTCTAATTGACTCATATTTTTGAATAGAAACTTTTATATGTATAATAATCCTATATCATTATTTGATGCATAAAATACAAAAAGAATTTAATATGGTTAATATTACTTTCATTAATTGAGAACATGGTATTATATATATTTTGTTATGGTAATCATAGAAGTTTTAGAGTTTGAATTATAAATGTTTACCCAAGGGTTTAGGGTTCTTAATTTACTTAGATTCCTTTATGGATGTGAGTACAGATTGGATAATTAAGCATATTGTTTTCTGTTTGGGATATTTGATGACATTACCTTTTTAAAATAGAAAGTTATATTTAGAATGTTTTATAGAAAGGAATTGATAAAGATACTCTTAAGCACATATAATTATGATGGTTTGAATTGATAGAGATGTGCTTATGTGATTTGCTATAGGAAAATATTCCTATAAAGTGATATAGACATAAGATGATGGTTCAATAATCCTGAAATGGATATTATGTTTGGTTTAAGATTTAGAGTTGGGTGATTTCCAAGAATGTCTATTTTCCATAATTCACAATCCTGGGTTTCTAATTAAGGAATTCCTTTCCTAGATATACTACTCTTCCTATCCATCATCATCATTAACATGATGAGCTTTACTTCACAGCAATATTCTTCTTCACCTATTATTCTTCTAAACTCATGGATGATTCCAATGAGTTTGATATTAAAGCATTTTATAGTTTTCTCATATCCTTGCTTACTATACCCACTACTCTACTATTGAAAATCTTCAATCCAACAAGTAGTTCTTTCAAACTCCACTTATAATCTTCCTTAATCAACCATCACTAATATTTCTCGGTTAGATGTATACATCCAACTACCTTTCTCTAAAGCTTACTATCCTTTAATATGGATAACACTACTTCCATAACTCTATGCTACACTAGCTTTAATTGAATCATACCTTCTTACATTTACTCTAATAACTCATACTCCAACCTCACATTATATTATTGTGACCTATAACAACTACTCTAGGATAATTTACCTATAATAGGGTTTCAATCATGTTCTACTCACCAATGTTACTTATACTTGCTTTAAGTATTCAATCTTGGTGAGCAAGGTATGATCATTTTAATCCTTTAATCATTTATATCTTAGATATGTAGTTGGGTAAGCAAGGCTTTAGCAAAACAACCTTACTATTGTATTGGTATTATCTTCTTACTATCTTTAATTGGATTAAGATTGTTATTCATTGACTATGCCCACTTGATCCAATAGACTTACGACTGGTAATTATCTTCATGATTCACCCTTGTAATCTTCTTAACTACCATATAATTAGATGGTATAAATAATTCTTCTATTTATTTAGGAGTGATTTAGATCCATCAATTATCCTATTGATTTTCTTCATTCACTCCCATCCTATAGATGTTATCTAAACTAGCATTACTATTTACCTCTTCTTAGTTGTCTCTTTGTAGACACTTAATTATAAGCTATATTCTGATCAAGAGTTGATAGATTGAGAATGGTGAATCAATAATTGATTTCTCCACATTAATGAACAACAGATAAAGGAATATAACTCAATAGAGATGATAAGGATTGATATGGAAAGAAAGATATATGGTAAATGATCTAAACTTAGTTTCTTTCCTACTCAATCTTACTTTATAGAAAGTAGGGTTAGGTTTTACCATGATACTCATGGTATATGCAGATGAGATTAAGATATAGTTGTTAAATTTATATTTTGTGTTATATCCTTAACTTGGTACTTATGAGTGATTGCAATGAATACTATAATATGATCACCTAAGGATCAATATAAATCATAATGTATTAGGGTTTAACTTTTATTACATTTGATCTACCCTTAGATCAACCCTCCTTTTCCCAAAAATAGGGTTTTAGAAAAGGTCATATTTAAACTTATCACAGTTAACTTGATGATCTTCTTCAATTCCATCACGTTAAGAGAAGCTTCAATCACTTTCACAAGTTTTGTTCGAAAGCGCAATTTTTTTTCAAATTTTCTATGCATGAATGTAATGCACACATCTGGATTCAGCTTATTTCTAGGTTCTAATGCTGGGATGTTACACAAAATATGCTGTGCTTTCTCGGCATCCTGCTGTCCATCCCTCTCTAGCTAGAGCTCTTTTACTGCAAGAAGAAAAAGTTGGGTGGTGAGTTCCTGCAGATCGCGGAAATCTCGTTCTAGTTGTGGCATTACTCTCCACGTCCGGCTAACAAATTTACTTAAGATTTGAGTTCTATACTTGAGGAAACATGTCGTACTTAGGTAAACCCATGAGCTGGCAAATTCGGGTCCAAGTCAGTGATACAATGATACCACTAAAGCAGATATTTGGAGTATGAAAAGTAGAATGTAATCATTACCTCAGGACATCCGCCTTTGACGAACATGTCGAAGGTGATGTTGAAGCCCCATTTCTGGTCCTTCAGCTTCACCATGTCCTTCATACAGTTGTTGATGGTATCGTTGGACAATTTGTTAGGAGAAATCCTTAGAGGATCTCCCCCTACTTCTGGTTGTGCATCAGGCCGACACGGTGCTGCATGGGCTGGATCCGCCTAGTGAACTAGCATATGGCCAGGTCGAGGCACGTCAACCCCATGTCCATCAGCCGCTCGAATGCCTCACGACACGAGTCATTTCTTGGTCGGAGGGGAGAAGGCCTTTGGACCGCTAGTTGGGGGCATTCAGTGGTGGCTCCATCGACAAAGTCGGGGTAGTAGGCTTCCTAGCCTGCTAGACATACATATGTCCCTTAGAAATATGATCTCTGCCAGTTTTTGATAGATTCATGCCCGGCAATGTCGGGGAATTTACGGTTTGGGTGGATCTTGATGCTAATTATTCCACAATTGGCTAGGTCGTCCTTAGCGACTGCCGTCTCTCTCTTGACGGTAAAAAACTATGTGGAGATATCTAACCTAGGCTTTGTTCCTAGGTATCCCTCAGAGAGTGCTATATAGTTGCTAAGAACTAAGATGCTATTAGACGACAGATTCTGGGGGTGAACCTGGAAGTGGTTGGGTACCTCCAAAAAGAAGTCAGAGATCGGCAGGAAGACATCACGGTCGAGGTGAGCTTTATGTACACCTTTTCCCTGGCTTCGGGTTGAAGCATCACCTCGTCCGTCGGCGCCAAGCGCCACTGCATCCCCTCCGTCAATGGAAATAGCCCTTCAATGACGAGGCCATTGAGCTCTTACTACTCGAAGGCGGAGCCTCTCCATAGGCCCCTATGCAATGGCCCCGCTTCCGCCTCCATGTCCGCATTAGCGCCACCGCCATCTGCCTCTGGCGCCTCCACTTTATGGTCACAGACGATGGTTTCTTCCGCCACAACGGTGACCGACAGAATCTCAGATTCTGGTGGTGGTACCATCATTGGAGAGGGCTCAGTTGGGGCCCTAGACAACGCCATTTCTATTGGTGTGCTTGGGCTCATCATCGGATGAATTTTGTGTTGATGGATAATTCAAGGCCTAAGGCTTTGTCCTCAGGAGCTCGAAGCGGTGGCTAACATGAGGAAGAAGTGGAGGTGAAGAACTAGTAAATTGTAAAAATTGACCGCCGAAGTTATTTATAGACTAGGCATCAAGAATCATGGAAATGTAAATCTAGCGGAGAGAGCGGGGACTACGTGTCGACGAACGTGCACTGTAATTTTGCCATGTCTCCATGTTTGCCTCCAACTCTTTGGATATCACACGCGGAAAAATCGTCATCATAATCTTTGTGCATGTTTGTGAGTTTCGAGGCGACACTAGACTGAGGCCGACATCCTCCCGACAGATGCAGATGAGCATTCACATCTCAAGATTCTTTGAAGATAGCCAGAGATTCTCCATCTGTAAGAAGGTGATGGAAGACTCAACATTTCTCCAACTTACATATTGAAGATGGAGAAGAAGCTTGCAGTGCTTTTCGGGAGGACATCAAGATGGTGCTTTCCAAGATTGCCGACATCACCTAGACGGAGCATTCATTCCCAATGAGAAGACGGCGCGGATCTTAAAGTTCTCTGGGGGGGCTACACTTGGAGATATGTGTTATGGGTATTACCATAGCATAGCCTTATTCCGGCTAACCCGAGGGCCCCGCATATGGTAGCATGGCCTAAGGCCCGCTGGACGACCTAGTTAGAGGAATCTAGAGGGGAGACCAATACCGAATAATAGGAAGGCTACAGTACCGACATAGATGAAGCTGGAGACTTAGAGTACAAGACACGAATACTAGTTAGTATTCGTGTAGAACTCTGTAACCTGTATGGTATGGACTTTACCCTGTAACCCTAGGTTCTGACGCCTTTGTAAGCCGAACCTAAGGGAGCCTTTAGAGCAACAGACAATCTCACTTAGCGAACCACACAATCTCTATAACTCGGCATATTGCCATTATAGTGATTGGAAGCGAGAGTAGGATTCCGCCAACGTCGGAACCTTGGTAAGCTTTGTTAATTATCTCATACCCGCCAACTCTCCTCCATGTCCCCACGTCTCCCTAAAACACGATGTGCGGACTCCTCTATGGCATACTCGTTGATAATATCATGACAAACTGGTCCTTGCTGCCATTCCGGAACGGAGCACCCGGACTCTGGGTCGTGGGTGCTGCACCGGGGACGGCGTGAAGCAATGTCAGGGGCGCTTCCTGGGGCGGCGTATCATCCATAGATATAGGGTTGGTGTGGTACGCACAGGGGGTGGCATCTAGGTGAGAATAGGAGAGGGGAAAGCAATGGAGAGGACGTGGCCCCATGTAAGAAGGACCGGGCGTCTCTCTGGCGCGCGAGCCCCGCCGTGTTCGCGTTGAACTAGGGGACAAATACACGCAGACGCGCAGACTATTCACGTCTCCGTAGAGCCAAACAAATTTGGGCTAAAAATGGAGAAAACTGGACCGGTCCGGGACGCGCGGTCTATTTTGCGGGGCATACACTAGTGGAAAACGTGCCATCGGTCCCGGTTTGTAAAGGCCTTTAGTCCCGGTTTCCTAACCGGGACAAAGAAATCGGGACTAAAGGCTTACCCCTTTAGTCCCGGTTCGGTCACAAACCGGGACTAAAGGCACTCACGGGGCCGCGTCGAGTGTGCAGGACCTTTACAAACCGGGACTAAAGGGTTTTTTTAATTTTTTTCCAAAAAAATTTTGATTTTTTTTTCAATTTTTTCTTAAACCTTTGAATTATTTGACGCGTTAATCTCCCACATCTCTCATTTTTAACACTAATTATACTTAATCTTAGTTCAAATCGTACTTACGGTCAAACTTCCCATTCGGTCACCCATCCTAGCACTACTCCACCCCCAGCACGCTTAACTTCTTCATTCCATCTCTCCCACCCACGCGAAGGACCGTTATATCTTGTTGTCAAGACTAGTATATCAATCATATTAACTCATATCGATATGTGACACGTTTTTATTTTTTGAAATTAAGAACAACTATTTTTAGTAAACAACAATAAATAATTAATAATAACATTTTATTCTAATGAAAGTAAAAACTAATTAAATTAATATTTTATTCATTTTTGCCATTTATTCATTTAATATGACATAAACAATATCTTCAAATCTGTAAATCAAAATTTAACAAATAATATATCCATTATTATCAGAAAAATGCGAGGAATTCAAATATGACATAAAAAATACTAAAATAATTTAATTTCTGAAATAATTTTTTTTCTTTTCTAATTTTAAGAATCCAAAACGGCCTAAGTATGTTGAAATCAAAGAGCTAATTTTTTCTGCATGTTTTGATAGGTTGTACTTTTTTTACATGGTATACAAAAGTTATGGCCATTTAAATTTTTATAACATTTTTTGTAAATTATGTCGAAATTTATATTTGTTAATTTTTGTAACAACTAAATCACTTAATATAACTACAATTCGAAGGATTTTATTTTTAGAATTTTTTATAACTTTTTGGCATGATTTTGAATCTAGAAAAAACGATCTCCAGAAGGATTTGTGCCCGTTTTACTGTCACGTCAGAACTTGAGAATTTTTTTTTGTCCACTTTCTTTAGTCCGGGTTGGTAATACGAACCGGGACTAAAGGTCACACCTTTAGTCCCGGTTGGTGATACGAACCGGGACTAAAGGGATTGGCACCGGGGCACCCCTTTTAGTCCCGGTTGGTGATACGAACCGGACTAAAGGTCCCGTTTGACCCGGGACTAAAGATTGCTGGCGTTATAGCCGTTGGAACCGGGACTAATGCTCACATTAGTCCCGGGTCCAACTATAACCGAGATTAATGCTCCGAACTGGGATGGACGAATGACTCTTTTTCTACTACTGATAGTTGGGCCTTGCCCCTGACCGGAGAGGGGGGGGGGGTGTGCATTGCTCTAAACACCCAAAAAACTTAGAAATTCAAACAACGTAAGAAAAAATAAAATCTGTATGGTAAAAAAGAAATTCCAAATATCAGAAATTATTTGCACTAATGTTGCAAAACAGCAAGTGTATACATTTTTCAGAACTGGACCGTGCTAGGATGATATTGAGGTGGTCGTACTTATCGCCCACTCGGGCAGAAAGCTCTGACTAAGGTTATTAACTGGTATAGCATGTTATCAGTCCATTCTGCCATCTGTGTTCATGTAGAGTGCGATGTCTGAGTGTCTGTACGCCAGTCTTTGTAACTGGGTATTTGCACAGAAAGCAATGAATTTCACCTTTTGCTTTTGGGGAGCAAATATTCGATCCCTTCCTTGTCCTGTGGATGAAGAATTAATTCTTGAGGATCGAAGACGACAAGGCCAGTGGTGCAATGCTTAAAGGTAACGTAGTACTCGCTACAAGATAGCATACCATTCTAAACAAAAGCTACGCCATCCCTGATTTTATCAGTTGCACAAGACAAGAACACACGTACGTACTTTTGTTTTATTTGGTTGTGTTAGTTTACTTGCAAACTCGTCGGCGACCAGAGATGGAGATGGAGATGCATCAGGTAAACCGAAGGCCCCTTTGGCGTTCGATCATAAGTGCGACACACTGTTTTTGTTTTTTATACGGCCGGATAGCAGAATTTAAGCAGCAGCTCAACTAAATGCAGGGGCCGTCGACGTCCGAAAAGAAGCTACAGGTGAAAGCTTATGCGAAGGTCGATCCTGAGAAAGCCAAGCTGCCGGCGGAGATGATCCAACGCCACACGGGCGACAATATCCCTATCCCTGTGATGGTGAGCATCACGGCGCCGTCCGGAATGGAAGCGCAGCGGGAGCCCGTGGACCTCGTCGTCGTACTCCACGTCCGCAACGGCCTCAATAATGTCCCGGAGAAGTGGCAGGAGCTGCTCAAAGTGGCCCTGGAGGTCGTCACTGGGAAGCTCGACACCAAGGACTGCCTGGCTGTCGTTCCCTGCATGCCAAACTTATTGCCGATGTCCAAAGAAAATGCCTCTGCGCTATTAAGTCAATATGAACCAGATAGCATCAAAACCGACTCCTCGCTTGTGACAGCTCTGGAATCCGCCGAATCAGTATGTAAATTTTTTAAGCCTCTATATATCATCCCTAGCTAGTAGCTATCATATATATATATATATATAATAGCATCATTTATTTCCATTATTGTTGCTGCATGAATTATTGTACTGAAAGCTTCCCGTGTGTTTGTAGATTTTCAATGGGCGGGCATACGAGGATAAGAAGACGCGCGCTGGCTATATCGTGGTCATCTCCAACAGCAAGGACGACATGAGCACCCTCATCACCTGGAGGTTCCTCAGTGTCCACGCCTTTGGCTTCCGCGACGCGCGCAATGCGTGGACCATTCACACCATTGCCAGCTGCCGGGATTGCAATTACGCTATCTTGGACGACGAGCTCGGCCGGATCACTCAAGCGTTCGTCGCCACCATCGACAGGATCACCTCCGCCGTAGCCGTCATGCCAATAGAGATTCAGCTTAGGTGCACCAAGAAGGTGAAAATATCTGGAATTGGTTCCCCTCGCATCAGATACTCCATCTCCGAAAACAAGAGGGATGCTACCATCTGGCCCCGGGCTCACTTGGCTGGCGTGCCCACCAACTTCATCGTCCACCTCAACACCGACTCTCTTAGTCCCCACGAATACAAAGATTTGTCCTGGGAGCTCACCGTTCATGCCAAGTACTACCAGAATCCGGGAGCATCATCCCGCACGACGCCGGCAGCAACAACAAACATCCCCCAAGGCCAACACGGCGGCATTGTCGGCGAAGTGCTGGACGGGAAGGTGGAGGTGGTCACCGTCACAGAGGGCATGTACGGTTCCAAGGAGGTGGCCGCAGAGATCGTCCGGTTAGAGGCTCTTAAAATCATCAGTGCAATCATTGAAGAGAATAAACCAGACTGGGATCAGCTCCTGGACGCCGCTAAAAAACAGCGCCATCGATGGACTAAACTAGAGAATTACGATTACGGTGACGAGGACGGGAAAAAAAATCTGGAGATACAAGAGGTCGTCGCTGAGATAATTGTAGAGAATAAAACTGACTGGGAAAAGCTCGGTGCGGCGGCAGACAAGCTGAGAGAACGATGGACCGCACTCAAGGATTCGCCGTGCGGTCGTGCGGCGGGAGAGCTGATTTCCAGGCTCTCCTCGGAGATGCAAGAGATGGAGATAAGGCTATACAATAACTACATGTGGCCTGAGTACCTACTGTCGTGGAAGTCACACCAGTGGTGGCAAATGCCTCTGCCACCACTCTTCATGGACAAGCTACACACTGATGATGATCCTCTTCTGCGGCTGAGTAACACCGCAAAGGTCGATTACGTCCCAAAGCACAAGAAAGGCTTCCCGGTCCTGGTGCGCGTCGTGGCGCCACAGGTGGGGCTGGCCAAGGTGAAGCGTGCACCAGTTGATGTCGTGGCCGTGCTCGACACCGAGGAGAAAACTAAGAAGAAGCTGGAGCTGCTCATCAAGGCCATGGACGTCATCATGGACAAGCTTGGGCACCAGGACCGCATCGCCATAATAATACCCTTCCAAACCGCCGCCACCCAACCTGCAGCTACCTTCATGAACATGTCTAAACAAGGGCGGAGCCAGACATCCATCAAGTTGAAGTCCATCGTCGTCAAGGAACCGGCCACGGCCTCACCTGACACCAGAGCCACGCAGGTATGGTGCTATAACTCTTCTGCCAACATATAATGTAAGAATAGCCATCTAAGAGCAGGTTTAGGCCCTGTTCGGTATGGAGGAAAAACACAGGAATTTTGAAGGTTTAGTTTCCTATGGAAAAAATTCTTTTGAAGCGTTCGGAGCAAAGGAAAGTGAAACAACAATTCCTTAGGAAAGGTTTGATTTCCTGTACTTTTGGCAAGATTCTACGGGAACTGAAACATCCAGTCGGAACTCAGTTTTCGCTGATGCCCGAGGCAAGCAGCTCTCGTAGCGACGTCGGGCTGTTAAAATACTCATGTATGTGCTGTGCGCTATTGGAGAAGTTACAGCATGTAGCTACACATATGCAAATTAATGATCTACAATGGTCCACCGATGGACAGCCGAATTAAAAAAATTTGCACGTTGCTGTTCATCCGTATAGTTTCCCGTGTCTTTTATTGCTTGTCCAAACGCCCATACACGGACTATTCCTCTGGTTTTAAATCCTGTAGTTTTGCACTAGCATACTTTCCTATTCCTATACGGTTTTCAGTTCCTTTGTTTTCCCTACCCGTGTTCCGAACGGAGCCTTAAGGCTGGTCACAGTAAAAGTATATATCATGTTATAGGGGTGGTTAGTATCATCTAGTTGTATCGTAGTCATGTTATTTAATTATATTTGTAGAATTTCAATGCAATTTGATATAAAGATGTATTTGACATTAAGTTTTTTTGTTACATGTGCTAGTATCATATTATGATATTATGATACCACTAGCTAGCACTATCTCTTCATTAATTGTTGTGTCACATCATCATTTTGCCAATGTGATATGTATGATACACATTCGATGCTACCACTAGGACTAGCCTAATAGTGTAGCCAACAGCTATAAGACATTGTCACGTCATCTATAGCCATCCATTTAGGTAACATGTACAATTATTAACTATAGAGATATACTATTTTATTGTTACATAGACATCTCTCACTCTGACAAAGCGCATAGGAGCACACGCTAGAGCTGGCTTTTAACTTACAACCAGCACATTTTCTCTCTCCCCTTTTCTCCCCTAATTAGTCTAAAAGCTATTATTGCGGAGAGTCGGATAGAAAATCCTGTCAAGAATTTTATGAGGCAAATTAATAATTAATGATGTACTAAATGAGGTCACATTTTATATAGAAAAATCTGGGAGGACACATGCTGCCTTTTCTTAAAGATCTTATAGCTCCTTCGTGGCTCATGTGAGCACTCGGGAGCCCTCCTACCGCAGCCCCCTCATAGTTCACCCCTTTCCCCACCGCCGCCTTGCCGCCACCAAAGAGTGTCGTCGGGCAAAGCCCGGTCGGCGGCAGCGGGATTCCTTCTCCTTGTTGTACGGCTGTTGCCGCATGGGACGCGATTACCAGCAAGGACTCGGTGGCGCTAGGCGAGAGGCGCATCGGCGTGGTCTTGCGGCAGCAGCACGAAGGCGTGACCTCTCACATACGACTCGACGGTGGCTTGACATCGGCACGTGCTCAAGGTGTTCGCGTCCTTCTGAATCAAACCTCGGAAGACGTGTGCCGTCATCTCCTACCGCTCCGGCTTAGCCTTGTGGCTCCGGTTTCCGGTGGGTGAGATCGGGGCATCATGATCCCGTGGGTTGGCGACGTGGTGGTTATTGACCTGGGTCAATGTCTTTTTTTTCTTTTTTTCCTTGCATCATGATTGATCACTATGGTGGGGCTTTTTGCTTTTTGCCTTTTTCTCTTTTTGGTTGTGTGTATCCTAATGTCTAGTTGATATTTTGTTGCCGCAGAGCCCGGATGTAATTGGTATCTTCGCGACGTTAATATATTCTATTTGTCAAGAAAATAGATACTTTTTTCCTTACTAAAGAGCATGCATAATACTACTTTTCAAAGGTGTTTATTTGATTCTATTTGTTGAGAAAGCAGTGAAAACATTATTGAATATAAATATATTGCCAACTTGTTTTCATCAACAAAGTTGGCTAGTGCACAAATTTTTTATGATATCAAAGTCAAGAGGTTTCAAGTTTAGGACTAGTATTTTATATAAATATATTGCGTAATTTTTTCATCAGATCTTTCTTTTGGTAAAAGTTAGCTAGTGCATAGAAGTAGGGTTGACGCAAGTTTTTGCCTCTTCTAGATGTGATCGATGTTAACAGTGCGTATTTGCTCTTGTAGACGTCGCACTGGAGACACCAGCTCAGTAAACTCATCAAGTTCATACCGAACTGCCTTCACATTGCACCCACCAACGACCCTATGTCCAGTGATGTTGTTACCAATGACGGCACCAAGCTGTGGAAGGCATTGAAGGATGCGGCGAAGGTATGTCGGACGCACACTTTAGCTTTTAAAAAGTTTTGTTCTGCATGCAATCTATTAGGCCTTTTCCAATGAGGTGTATTTTAGCATGTTTTTATAAAAGCTATCAAAATTTAAAAAACAACTATCACAATAGAGTGTATCTTAGTTGGTGTTTTTTGGAGATATTCTATTTAATGATTTTGTGCTTGTGCATGTGTGTGATTGGACTAGCCAAGTTTTTTGTCTATTATAGTGTGCAAGTGTTGTATCTTAGCTAAGATACAACACCCTTCTCTTTCATCATTAAATAGGGTGTCACATAAGCATTTTATCTAGGATAAAATGCTAAGATAGTCTCATTGTGAAAGGCCTTATATACTAAAAACAATATACGGAAGTCTAATAGATCCTTCACGTTTAACTACATCATCCAAATTATTATGATATCCAAATTATTATGATAGTTAGATCTAAAATTTGTGGCTAGAATTTAGCAAGGTATTAATAGTTACATTAGGTGTGTAATCTTCTTCGGCATGTTAAGCCACATTATCAAAATTATTATGATAATTAGATCTAAAATTTATGGCTAGGATTTAATAAGGTATGTTACTCCCTCCGTTTGCAATGCAAATAAGTGTACTTTTAGGATTGTTTTAAGTTTAATTTTAAAATCTTACTAACTTTATTGTATATAGTAGCAACATATATAATATCAAATTGATATATTATGAAATTCCACTTTAAAACTGATCTAGTGATACTATTTTGGTATCATAAATATTACAACATTTTTCAAAATAATTGGTCAAACTTTACAAAATTTGACTTAAGACAAAGATAAAAATACACTTATTTGCGGACAGAGAAAGTACTTTAGGTGTGTAATCTTCTTCGGCACGCTTAACTATTGTCGAAGACGTTGACTATAGAGGTGTCCGTTAAAAAAACTGTGTACGCAAGCTCAGTTAGCTAGATCGTCCGAACTTTTATCAGAAAAAAAATTGCACGCACATATCATCAACACGTTACCTGGGTCAAACTGTCAAAAGTGGCGAAGGACCAAACAAAATTAAGGTCGGGCAAACTCTAAACACATGAACAAAATTGATGCAAAAAACAAAATTTTCTAGACACGCTATATTCCAACCAATTAAATTTCTTAACCATTGTGGCCCAAAACTTATAGTAGCATCTCTATATTTGGGTAAATTATGACAAGTAGGTTGAGTTGGGCCCTTCTCTAGGTAAGCAAATATAATATCATCTCTAATATTGGGATGAAATCGATCAATTGGAATGCGAAATCATGGATCATATTTTATGTCATCTAGACCAAAATGAGTTATACACATTTGTCCCTTGACCATCAACATTCTCATTGACAACGATTTAGACGGTATCTCCAATATCTTCTTCCACTTGTCCGGCAACCATGAAATTTTCTGTCTCTTTTTTTCACTCCTTGCTCTTGCTCTTGATGTATGGTCATATTACCAATCTCATGTGTGTTTGGTGTAGAGTTAGTTTCACTAGAAATTGGCACAAAATACCTTGTCAAACCTGTAATTCATAATTCACAAATTGCAAATTTATCAAATAAGACACTAGTATTTTACCGGATTGCAAAAATTTACCTCTTCCTTCCTTTGGCCTCTTTCCCTTTCTGTCCATCTTTAATCTTGCTCAATTGCTCATGAAAAAAAACAATTTCAAAGCCGAAGTGTGGATAGGCTTGCTGCCCATTACAGTTTACAAGACCATTGGAGTCTGCTACGGATTACGGTTCAGAATTTGAGAAACCAGGCAAGGTTCAGAATTTGAGAAGCCAGTGGTGTGGCCTACCTGTGCGTTCGTCTGTCCCTGCCGGCCAGGTTTAGCTCCCTTTGATCCGGCGATCGGGCGCCTGAAAATCAAGTCACTGCGAGTGATCGAGTCCTAGTCCTTGTCTAATCGGTCGCATGATGTGAGCAGTTTACAATTTGGAAACCTACGCGTTGGCCGTAGACTTTAGGCGGCAGGCCTAAAACTATAGGCTCTACCGTCCAATTCTTCTCTTTCTTCATTTGCGAGTCCTTCCAGTACTGACGCAGAAAGTGGTTCTACACATCCGCGACATCAAGCTGGATGTCAGCATTTTGGTCTCGCCCTTTTTGACTCCAAACAAGAGATCATCCGAAATAGGTCATGGGAGAATCCGAGGAGGTGAAGAAGCTCGACAAGCGGGTGGAGGCTCTCTAACTGGTAGCCGGCAAAGAGGTTAATGGTGTCGACATCATCCGCACCTTCCTTAAGCGTTGAGTACAGCCGCTCCAAGCGAGAGCGCACCCGATGTTCCTGTATGCTGGCCGCAGCGATCCGACAAGGGTCTCGCCTGAAGAGATGTCTTCGGGTGACCTTGATACACTATTGAATAGACGGCGCCAATTGACGAGCGTTCGACTCGTCAATGCCCATTGTTATGGACTTGGGTTTTGGAGAAGATGGGGATGCTGGAAGTCGTGAAACGGTTAACAGGCAAGCAACACGGGGGAACAAGGTTTACCCAGGTTCAGGCCCCCGGAGAGAAAACCCTACTCCTGCTTGTCTGCTCTTGGTTATGGCGGAATCGAAGGTTACATGGGTGCGCAGATGCAATCTGGCGTGGAGGTGTGTTATGAAGTGTTGAGATCCTTCTCGCCGTACCCTCCTGGCCTTTATATAGATATGCCAGGTCCCGGGATAGGTCAAGTCGGTTACAGATTAGGGTTCATACCTTTGAAATTCTATCTAATCTAGACTTGTCCTCCAAGGAGTCGAATTCGCCATGGGATTGGGCCACCCGAAATCTTCCTGGGTTGCAAATCCTCGCGTGGTTCTTCCTTAGGCTGGACCGGGTATACCAATGTTGTGCACCCGTAGGGTATATCCGTGCCAAATACTGCTGGCCTGACCCTTCACGCAATAGGAACTCGACATGGTCAGCAAGCTGCAAAAGTCTTCACCTGGAGGCTACGTTTCCTCCTCGTCATAGTTGACAAATTCACCAAGTTGATCGAGGCCACGCCGGTCACTAACCAAAATAGCGCCACCGCCGTCAAGTTCTTCCAGTCCATTGTTTACAGGTTAGGGGTGCTGCACAGCATCATCACCGATAATGGAATGAACTTCACCTTGAAGGAGTTCCAGGACTTCCGCGATGACCTCGACATCAACATCATCTATGCCTCGGTCGTGCATCCACATACCAATGGCCAAGTCGAAAAGGCCAATGGCCTCATCTGCAACGGGATCAAGAAGAGACTCCTACGACCACTTGAACGTGTGGCGAGAGCCTGGGAAGATGAACTGCCGTCTGTTCCTCTGGAGCTTGCACACAACGCCGAACAATGCCACCGACTACATGCCATTATTCATGGTGCACGGCGCCGAATCAATGGTGCCATCCAAGCTACACTACAAGTCCCAATGGGTCGTCGCTTACAGTGTGGCCGAATCAATGGCCGCACTCGAGGATTTCGTCGACCTGCTGGACGACGCATGCGACATTGCCGCCTCCTGTTAAACGGTGTATCAACAAAGTCTCGTCAACTACCACAGCTAACGGTTGCGACCAAGGTCCTTTGTCGAAGGCGACCTAGTCCTCCGACTCAAGCAGAAGGGGCATCTGAATCTCGAGTCCCCATAGGAAGGACCCTATGTGGTCATAGAGGTGATTCCAGGTGGCTCCTAGTGCCTCAAGGATGTCGAGTCCAGAGTAGCATCCTCTAATCATTGGAACGCCGCGTAGCTACGATGCTTCTACCCTTAGATCTTTTTACTTAAGGCTATTTAGCCAAATCATGTACCTCTCCCTATATGATGAATAAACGCTAAGTTTCTTGGCCAATATGTTTTACTTCTTCCACAAATTTGAATTTACAAATTATACTCGGGGGCAGCGCCTCACTAGACGACCTCGTCGGCCTCATACGATTGCATTCACCTAAGTAGCTGACTACGTCATAGAACTCTTGAAAACTCCAACCTAGTTGCAACCCAACTGACAGGTTGGCAAGGAGCAGAGATCGACAGAGCGTCAGGCTAACGAAAAGGATATGCATACTCACACAATAAAAGCATTGCATGAACTACTTTATACAAACTATACAAGGGAAACAATGCCCCAATCTAAATTATACAAATTTTACATTGTTTTACATTGCACTCGCAGGAATCACCCATCACTACTGACGTTGAAGCATCATATTAATGAGCTCATAAAACAAGCGAAAAATGTATTCGGCATTCTGGGCAACCGCCCGGTAGTGCAGATGCATATCCCACACCATGCCATCAGGAGGAATAGGCAGCCTCGCCTCTATGTCCGCCAGGTCAATGTCTAGGTGGTGCAATCGAACAAGGGCTAGTGCTACCTTGGCACCCGCAACTAGCTGCGTCTGCACAAGCTCCTTCATGGAAACCATGCTCTGAAACTTCTGCAGCAGACCTAGGAAGTTGTACGGAGCTTTGTCCAAGGGAAACATGGCGGTGAAGATCGACACAAAGGCTGATCTTGCACAATTCAAGACCCTGAGCACCTGGTGGACATGGTCCTGTGCCGTTGCAAACACGACCGTCCGTTGGCGATCTATCCAGAAGAACCCTCCAAACTCTAGCTCCTACTGGGTGTGGCAGTTCAGTCGAATATCGACGCGTTGTTTCTCTTCCTGCGGAATAAGATTGACAACTGCAAAGAGCAACAGCTTATCAGCCAAGCACCCAACATCCAGCACGGCGAGAGGACATTCGAATGCTACTTACACTGTAGTTGCTCGCCAACTTTCTGAAATTCTACAAGGAGATACTTCTCCCTTTTGACAACCTGCTTTGCCTTCGACTTCCAGACGTCAGCGTGACCACAAATGATGGTAACATCCTTATCCAAGCTCTGGATGCAATCGCACAGCAGTGGCAGCTACGATGCCTCATTCCCTCTTGGCTGAGCAGTACCCAAGGGAACATGAGCGGTCACCGGAACAACACTCGCAGAGCCCTATAAGGCATCAAGCAACAGAACAATAAGAGCAAGATAAATTGCACAAGCCAAAAAAAACATAACATATATTTACATCAAAGCTACTATGTAGCGGTTCAAAATATCATTCAATAGAAGGCATCACATGTCGGCATTACAGAGCAGATACAAAAGCTAGGCCGACGACTAAACAAGGCACCCTAGGGATTCGCGGCACCCGAGGTAGCCCCCGTCCCCACGGCCTGCGCTGCGGCCAATCGCTATTGCTCAGCTGAATAGCTCGCGAGCAGCTCGATGAGCCACGGGCCACATTTTTTGCAGTGTGAATCAAGTGAGCAAACACTACCTCGGTGCCGTCGGCCTCCACTGGCATCTTGGAGGTAGCTCTGTTGGGGTCCAGTTGTGCACCACACGCCAATGGCATCACCAGACAAGGGAGGCACTCGTGCCCTTTTGCGCCTTCTTGTACTCAGCATGTGCATCCCCTGACAGGGCCTTTGCTAGAGAGTCGACATATTCGAGGGTCATGATCTTCGGGAAAATATCCCGATGAAAATGGATGAGAACCTCCTTGACCCTGACCAAGGTATGTCAGGTCCCCATGCTCCAAGAACTGTCGGACGAAACCGACGCCAGTTGCCTCTACAACTACCAAAACTTGTCAACTCACGAAAACCAAAAGCACAGGACAAGAAGAATAAAGCTCGTAGGGCATGAGTCACTCACCTATCAATGCCTGAGTAGAAGCCATAAGATGTTCAGCCAGTGCCTTCTCCTGCTCAGCTGCATCCGCCGCCCGCTTCTCCTCGAGTTCTTTTGCTTCTCGCTTGAAGCGCTCGAGGGCCTCCACGACGATTTTTGCCTTGGTCTCCGCCTGGCTGCAACTCTTCTCAACTAAGTGGAGTTGACAGAGTGTGTCGTTGTTCTCCTATACAAACCAAAGAACGAAGGTCAATCCAAGATCCTATAAAAACAGAAGCGCCTGAAGAGCATTGGCAACAAGGTACTCACCACAGAGCTGACGAAACTCTACCTCCAGGCCCAGATGTTGCTGCCCTAGATGGTTCAGCTCCCGAATAAAGGTATACATAGAAAGGACTAATTCATAAATAAGAATGACTCGGGGGCTCATCAAAGAAAACTAAAGATCACTTATGTGTTCATCTGAAGACTCCGAGGGCTGGGTAGTTACCGTCCGGGTAGCAACTTGACGAGTCCTCATCTTGGAGGACCCGAAGTTGACCACTATCTTCGGGGGGGGAGGGGGGGGGGAGCTGCAACTTCGACGCTCACCGCCTTCGAGTCCACGATGAACTCATCAGTTTTGTCCTTCACGGACTCATCTGGTGTGGACCCCCTAACACAACAGCAACAAAACAATCATCAGTCGCGGAACATAGCAGCACATGTCAAAGGCAAATGTAGAAGTCACCTACGAGGAAATCTCGTAGAGTTCGAAGATCGGAATTGGCGATGTAGCACCCTCAACAATGGGGTGCTCCTATAGGAATGCATGCCCCTTTGGCATCGCTGACATCGAAGCATTTTGAAGCTTTGCTTCGGCTCCTCTTGCGGAAGTTTCCATCGCTATTCTCGGGGGCTTCCTCCATGGGAGACTGAGCAGCAACGGTGGTCGACTCTGACTTATCCATGTCCCCGCCATCCAGAGCCTTCGTGTACTATTCTGGAAGAGGAGGCATCATCTCCTCCACCTTCAAATACTAGAAGCCAAAAACAAATTGGGCCAGGTTCAAACATAGAGACACAATGATAGAAGATGCATTGCATGCAAGTAAGGAACTGACTTGAGGAACCTCCTTGAGCATGCTGAAGGGCTCAATTGATGTCTCTAGTGGCAAGGCTTCATTGCCCTTGAGGCACAACAATGGCCTAAGGGACCTGTCGAGGTCTGACGACGACATCTCCTTGGATGCCATCCTCATTGGATCATTTACACTAGTATACAAAAAACATCGGGTACACCCTGGCCTGGAGGGGCTATACCCAACATTTGAGGAAGGTGTGGATGATATCGATGTTGGTCACCTCTTGGCTGCGTTGCAGCTGCAGGGCCTCCACACGCTTGTATAGCTCCTTGACGACCTTGGTTTCACTTGAGGGGACGTCATTTGCCCACAAGTGCTCCTGGAGATTTGCGTGCCAGCGCCGAAAGGAGGAAGGGCGTAGAGCTGGCTGGCTAGCTTCTCATCACGGATATAGAATCACTTGTTCCTCCATCCACCAAGTTCATATACTCGACGAGGTTGAAGGAGAAGTACTGTTGGTTGTGGCGGATATATCCCACACCCACCAAGTTCATATACTGCGTTGTCGTAGCCGTACTGCCTCTTCAAGGCATCGAGCTTCTTGAAGAGACCAAAGTGCGGTGCGATGCCGAGCCAGGCAATATGGAGGAAAGAGTTGGGCGTCAACTGATGAAGTTGAAGCCCGTAAAGGAAGAGAATCCCACGAACAAAATTTTGGGCGGGAAGAGACAAACCCCTAAGAACAAAAGCGATGAACCTGATCGCGATGGTCAGGGGTTACCTCTGGGCCAGGAATTTTGACATCTCCCTCATTTTGGGAGATCAGGTGGGCCTCGCGCAGATGGCGCAGCTCCACCGGTCGAATCGTCCACCGCCGCCAGCTGTCGTTGGTGACGTGGCCCGTGGTGGTTTTCTTGGAGGCGCCGGCGGCACTCGTCCCAGCTCCGGTGGATTTCTTCGGCCTTCCCATCTTGGCGCGAAGTGCCATGCGTTGCGCTCGGATGAGAGAGGAAGGAAAAAGATGGAAGTTTTCTAGCGCAAGGAGGATAAATGGAGGCACGAGCGGTGCGCGCATGAAGAACAAGGAAACAAGGAGAAACAATGAAGACGAAGGGAAAAATTACTAGGGCCCCCGGCCGTATAAAAAGATGAAGACGAAGACGCAGAGTTGTTGATATGCGGAACGTAACACGTGTCACGCATCACTGCGTACACGTGACAATTGACACTCGAACCGTCGCTAGCACACTCTCCACTATACACGGAAATCGAGGAGACGCAGTTAAAATCATGTAAGCTACACGTGACTAGTCAAATCCAAATCATAATGTGGGACCCACAAACGTATCGTCCCATCAACATTGCCACCGCAGACGGTTGAGCTCACCAATCATTAGTAACGACGCCATCAGTCACAAAATCAGAGGCAACGCAATGGCTCCAATTGTTCGAATCAGGACAACGTATTTACTCAAGTCTAAGACTCGACCAAATACTCGGAGGGCTACTCCTATTAGGAGCGTTGTTCATGTACCTGATGAATTGGCCAGGTCCCTGAGGCACGCGAAGATAACTTTCAGCATGACTTGACGCCTCGACTCCTTCGATTCCCTAATTTGATTACGTATTTGGGGGCTACTCTCATAGGGAGCGTTAACTTGAGTCATCAACGATATTAGAAAAATTAAAGTCTTCGCTCGAGTCTATTACTTGAGCAGATACTCGGGGGCTACTCCCATAGGGAGTTCTGGTCGCGCATCCTATGAATCAACTAATTATGACCCTTTGGATCCTCTAAATAAAACCGACATACAGTCGACAAAATTGGCGACTCTGCCCAAAAAAATATGCTAAGAGATAGCATCTCCTTGGCCACCCGAAATGTCTCCACGATGACAAACATTCGAATGCTGTGTCTGTGATGCAAAGATAAGACCTACAGACATAGTCTGGTGTCCTAGTAACGCACCCAAATGCACTCTGCCAGTAATATTTCGTGTCAACAGGCACGATGAAAAATTCCGACGAATGCGTTGGGTACATACTTAAAAACACTGGAATTCGACTCTTGTAAGACCTCCATGGCCTAAGTCAAATTACACCAGAAATTTTCGAGATCCGAGTCAAGTGACTTAAAGTATGAGTAGATAGCGTTTTTTCCCCAAAGGCAGTTAATAACACTGATCCGTCAGGAGAGTCAGGAACGCGTATCAACTATCCTTATGAACTCACATTATGACGCGAAAGCATGTTTAGATGAAGGCACTCAAAGACTTCAGAGTCTCCAGTCTTTAACTGAACACTCGGGGGCTATTAACAGAAGCCCATTCAATGATGCACCCTTGATGACGAAGCCCAGGAGGATTTCAGGTGGCCTAAGCCCATGAAGGATGCGACTGGAGAACACGAGTAGTTCTAGATAGAAAGTTAAAGGAAAAAACCCTAATATGTAACCGTCTCGACCTACCCCCGATACCTGGCCTCCCCATATAAAGGCCAGGAGGGCACGACGAGGAGGACAATCCACAACCCTAGCATACACACCCGCCAGATCTCATCTATGCACCACCTGTAACCTTCAGTTTCGCTATCAATCAAGAACATACAAGCAGGAGTAAGGTTTCCATCTAGAGGCCCAAACCTGGGTTAATCTCGTGTACCGCATTTCTTGTTCTTTAGCCGTTCCACGCTCTCCAGCGTTCCCCTCTTCTTCAAAACCCAAGCCCATAACAATGGGGATTGATAAGTCGAACCCTCGTAAATAATCATCGGCTAAGGTATGGCCACGATTCAGATATCTCCACAAAGTTTGAAGAAAAGAGATATGGTCATGATTTAGATAGCATGGCTGGGGGCAACATTGTGCATTTGACTAAACCAGCACAAATTTTTCCCAGCCATGCTATATGAATCGTGAAATTATCTATCGACTTTAAGGCTAGAGGATGAGATATTTTCATAATGCAAATGTCCTATCATTCTCGCCAAAGTCTAAACAAGCAAGATAATGTCACAATCGATATAGCATGGCTGAGGGCAACATTGTGTTACTTCATTGAACTAGCACAATTTTGCCCCAACCATGCTATATGAATTGTGAAATTACCTTCTCCTTTAGACTTTGGGGCTACGATAAGATATTTGCATATACTATGGCATATGGCCTTTAGCATCACTATCTAACATATCTATCTAGAATTTGAGCCCAAGTTTAATATCTAAAGTACTATCTAACATAGTTATCTAGAATCTGAGCCCAAGTTTAATATCTATGAGACTATCTAACATAGTAATCTATATTTGGAGCCCAAGTTTACTATCTCTAATGCACTATCTAACATATCTTTCTAGAATTTGAGCCTAAGTTCAATATCTAAAGCACTATCAATATGTCTATCTAGAGTTTGAGCATTTGCTATTAAAAAGGGAGGCATGGCGGGTAGCTTACCGACGTCAGGAAAATGACGATTTCGGTGGCTCTGGGAGTCGGGTGCAGCGCGGTTGCGGTGGCTCGGGGACGGGGCAGTTGTGGCGGCTCGAGGACGGGGCCGACGACTCAGGCATGGGGCTGGTGGATCAGGGATAAGACCAGGGCGGAGGCGTCTCGATGAACGCGGCGGCTGGCGGATCAAGTATTGTGGAGAGGGAGAGGGGACGACAGATCTAGAATTATGGTTGGAGGCAGAGGAGGGGGGTTGGTGGGGGATCGAGTGAGTTTGTGAGATAGGAGGGGAAAAGGTCATGTATGTGTGTACCGCGGGGTATTCTTTAGCCTTGGCATTCATTTTCTCTGAACGCCGTTCATAAAGTAATTGTTGGCAGCGTTTATTTGTTCGGAACGTCACCACTAGGTTCGTCCGGCTACAGCCATGTGACCCATTTACTATTGGCGTTTCTATATTCTTGAATGCCACCACTAGGTTTAAGTAGTGGTGTTTGTGATTTTCTAAACAAATTAACATTTTTCTTGGAAGTGGTGGCGTGTAATTTTTTTAGCGCGCCACTACTATAGGGTTTTCCTACTAATTTTAGTTAAGGCTAGCATTAGGTGGACTCAAAGTCGGATAGTCCATAACCAAGATCGTGCAATGATCTTAGGTCTAAGAAAGCCATTGCCTTAGTCGGATCGTATGACATTATACTTACGGCGGAAAAGCCTTTAGTCAATCCAGCTAGCATAACTCTTTTCCATTGCTAGTGTTAGTCGCATGGCATCCCATGTCAGATGGAACCTTGAAATCATCTCACTTACACATTAGTCTCGATTATGTGTCCAGCACAACCTTAAACAACTAAGGACGAAAGTGCATAAACTGAATTAAACAAGGTTCCATAAGCCGGATCATATCCAGTGGTATAGTACAATCAGTTTAGATGGGACTAAAGTTACGAATACAAGTTGGTGAGTGGAGCCTGTTGGACACCATTCCTAACAGCTTTAATATAATAAAATAATACATTTATCAAAAAAACATTGTGTAGACTTCTGCTAGTGGCACAAAACCTATTTTATTGCACTTCATATTTATCTCATGTAACCTCAAGGTCTCTTTGCCTTTCTATAAAACATATCATGACCAACATACCTTCAGAGTTGGGCCTCGACTTCATTATGCACATAAATTTGTTTCAATTTTTCTCAACATTGACAAAGTTTTTTGTTCCCTTATATATATATATATATATATATTTCAATTTGGTCATTTGTAGGATGTGTTCTCATTAAATTAATTCACAAGTGATAATTTTTTTCACCTATCTCATGTTTTTTGTTAGAGTGAATTCTTCTTGCGATATATTTTTTTCTCAGTGCATATCATTTTAATTTGTTTTTTTAACATAGATCGATTAGTTTTTCACTCGTATAGTAATTTTCGATTCATGGTTGATACATTTGATTCATCATAGCTATATTTTGGAAACAAAATTTTCTTGCATGTAGACATACGGTATTTATACTTCTTCTTTTGAATTTTCCAATGATTGTTTTTAAGACAAGCATGAATAACTTTCTACAATCAATTGAAAAAAGCATTGCTACATAAATAAGGATTTTATATTTATTAGTTAATAATATTTTTATTCTTGTTTGCTAATAAATTATTTATTTGGCATGTGTCTAATTTGGCATGATCATCGTGAAAATTCCATATTAGATGTTTGAATAAGTTTTAATACTTTCAAAGTAATCTTAAATATAAGAATCACTAGAGACATCATATTTTTAGAGTAAATTCCATTTTCACCCGTATTTGTGAATTTGTGGCACAAAATATCGCATTTAGTAGAAATCTTGCCAAAATATTCCACCTAGGAGACATTAAACATAGTTCTATCCCAATTTAGGATTTTCTTTTTTATTAGACAAAGATGGTATGTTACGTCGTTATGGCGCGGAAAATGTGTGAAGATCGGAGGGTGTCAACAACGATCATGTTCAGACTTCAGTCCATCTATTCCATTCCTTGTCTTTGTCATGATATATTTTTAGCCCCAATTATTACCACCTATACACCTTAACGAATGGACACACATCATAAAACATGAATTCAAAGCTTCTAAAATGCGCAAGTTGGACGAATTTTTACCCAATAGGGCAATTAGTGTCACAAATGCATAACTATCTAGGGTTAAAAAAGTGGAATTAACTATATCGTTTATTGTGAGACGATGTCACTACAAGAGAACAAGCATCTAGAGGTAATATTTTAGTCATAAAGACACTTAAAATGCTTTTACATAGAGACGGATAAAAATGTCACTATATGTAGTGTCTTTATAAGCTATGGACACTAGTAATAGTAATTATCTCTTCATATTTTATAGGACATACCAAAGAGGCACTATATTGTGTATCTGAACGCTAGGGTAATAATTATACTCCCTCTTTCATTCTATAGTGCCTATAGTTTCTTGTACGAAAATTAAGGAACACATATGGAGGCACTATTACACGAGTTTTCGGTGGTATTAGTTTTGGCTAATTGATGTGATAAAATAGAGGAGTTTGAATGAGATGAAGCAAAAATAAATCCCTAAAAAAGTTGTCTAGACGAGTTATGTAACATAATATGCCTTATATTTTAGAATTTTTCTCAAAATAATATAGGCACTATAGAAAGGAACAGAGGGAGTATACTAATAAAGCTAAAATACAGTCTTTGAAATTAGCACCTCTTAAATAATGTCATGTTCTTCTAAGCATCCCAACCTCGCAAACAACTACATGTTTACTTTGATTGAATTTCTAATAAAGACTGCCCAAGATGACTCAAAACATTCAATAAATGTCTTCAAAGAATACAACATGACCAACATCGTGTCTGTTGATAAAATTTAAATAGAATTTATGAAGTCGAATGCCCGTGCAAAATTTTCTCTAGTAACTTGGAAATGCCTTCGATATTTTCTTTATAATTAAAATTCCGTTCCTTATACATTTGCCTCAAGTAGTGTCTCTACACTTCAGACATATTTTAGAGTGTTAGTGTCTTAGCACAGTGTGTCTAGAATCTACAAAGTGTCTCTACAACAATTGAAAAGATACAAATTAAGAAGTGTCTTTAGAAAAATGTTTTCCTGGAAGGCTTTAGTGTTCTGTAGTGAATTGTTTAGTAAATTTGGATGAATGTATAAGTAGATTTTAATTATGGTTTGACATGTCCAACTGATAAGGTATGGAATATGTAAGACGGAGCTGACATATTTAGATGGCAATTAAGCATGCCAAAGAAAATCCATTGGAGGTGGGTATATGCCCATGAATCGAAGTAGTATAAGCGATGCTCTACCGATCGAACTCAAGCATTCTGACACTTCCAAATCAAACATATAGTTAAGCTACACATGGTCCTTACCAATAGCTCAGACCATGATCATTTCAAAAATAAAATAAATAATTGGTTTATACATTTTAAAAAATAATAATGTGTCGCTCTCTGTAGATATTGGATAACCGTCAAGAAAAGGATCGTCTTGGCTTCATCGTCGTCATCTCTGACAGCAATGGTGACTTCATCCGCCAGGAAGCTCTGATGTTGAAATACACTGTGCATGCTTTTGGCTTCCGTGAGTGTGGTAGTCACAACATTAGGGCCATGCACTACATTTCCAACAGCTCCAGTGATGGCATTTATGCCATCGTTGATAACAGGAATCAGGTCACCCATGCCTTCATGGACTGTATCACCAAAATCACCTCCAGAATTGTCGTTGATACAGAGATTTCTATATTGTGCAACAATTCCTCAAGTAAGGTAGCTTTGTCCAGCATTGATTCTGGAAAATTCAAATCTAATATCGGGAAGTACGAGGATGATGGTTCTATATTTGTTGGTGCTCTGTATGCTGGTGCGGTGAGGAATTTCATAGTGTATGTGGACAAGGTTGACATGCTTCATGAGGAGGACTATGCCAACTTCTCCAAGTTATTCAAGATTCATATCGAATGGTTCAGTGAGTTCAACAGAAAGAAGGAGATGCTAGAAGGACAAGTGGTCATTGTGAGGGATGGAACTAATGAATCTAGGGAAGCCATGATGGATATTATTGTCCGTATCGAGGCAGTCAAAATCATCCAGAAGGTTACTAATCCCAATTACAAGAAAGAAGTTGTAGCTTGCAAGCTACAAAATATTTGCCACGGTAACTCAAGATTGGTGAGGGAGATTCAGACTATGGTGGCCAACATGCATATGGATGTGGATATTCTATCGCACATGCTCTCGTGGCAAACATTTCAAGGACTGTGTGAGCACCCACCCATACAATAGGTACACCCAAATGATTTAGTAAGCAGTACTGCTCTTCCATTAAAATTGATTACGAGGTACGGTGCAATTAAGTGGGAGGTTCACTCATGACAAAGCTTGATGAAGTAGTGGTCTGCAGCATGGTCCCTCTGAATCTGGATAAAGTAAGAGCTCCGGTGCTAGCTATAAACTTGCGTAGCTTACTTAACCAGTTTCTTATGACAAAATGTGATGTTTATATTATTTCTCTTATGAATACTATTGTGTGATATATGTGATATTATTGTGCGAAACAAATATTTGATACTCAGCCAAAACAAATGGGCAAAAACTTATGTTGAATGTTATTAGGTAATAATACTTTATACAACACATATGTCAACTTTTTGTTGATCCTAATTTAAAAGAATCAAATTTATGTGGTATATTCTTGATCATAGAGCACACAGAGGTAGAGGAAGGCACATAAAGGAAATAGCTTTGACCTGATAGGCAATGCCAGGCTTGACATTTCCTCCATCCCACAAAGGATACATTTTCAACTTTCTTGGAAAATCAAACTGTTTCAAATTTCACTATTTTTATTCTAATAAACACAATCATTTATGTCACCAAATTAGTTAGATTCATCATGAAACATATTTGCATCATATATCATTTTGCGTCATAAGTATATGTATATTTTTGTAAAAACTCAACATAGCCAAACATTAAAATAGTTTGACTTCCCAATAAAAATTGAAATCCATCCTTTGTGGGACAGTGAGTACATAGTAGGATTTAAATCTTCATAATTTTTTTGAAAAATATTGTGCCATTTCTTCTTATCACATATTCTTCTCTTCTTGTGCATTAATGCATTATTAGAGCATGTATAAATGATACATATTGCTGATTTTATATGGTGTTTTCCATCAATGTGGATATAATAGTAAAATTTTATTCTATAATATTTTGTAGTGTCCTTATTTATTATATGTCCTTAAAAACATAAATATCTCCCTTCCATCATTGTTTTTCTTCTTCGCTGCAAATTAGCATCCTTGTCGTATATAGCATAGTTCATGTTGTTGTGTATGATCTTAGTGAAGTTTTTCCTTTAATGATTGTGTTTCAATACAGAAACAGAGGAGCAATGGTTATGTAAAAAGGAGTAATTTGACCCATAATGTTAATGTACCATCCCAAAACTTTTCACATTATGTAATGTTAAAATTATTTAAATAGTTTGATAAAAATATATTTTCCCTATTTTGATTTTTCAAAAGAAAAGAAACTTTTGAATATTTATAAAATAATAGGAATTCTTCTTCCAAACAAAATTAAATTGGTTCAAATGAGAGGGAAAAACTATTTTCCAGAACTATTAGAGTTATTTGGTTTTGCGAAAACAAAAGCATTTAAATTTGGTTTTATCAAAATACAAAATCATAATTGTCAAATAATTTTCCCAACAAGACCCTTTTTGCATAAAACCAATCTTAATAAAAATATATTGTTATGAAAATTTCATTAGAACATAGTTTGTTGAATATTCCTCTTCCACCTTTTAAATGATTTGTTTTTTAGCCAAATATAAAAGTATTTAAATTTAAATATTTTCCATGAGGCCTTAATGGAAATTGGTTAACAAAAGGGTTTTATATAAATGTTATTTATATAACAAAATGCTTGAGTTTTTATAAACCCTTTTTATTAAATTGTTTTGAACACTTCTGGTGCCATAAGTTTTCCCAAAATTATCATGCAAAGTCTCTGTTTATAAAATAGGTTTCACAAAATCATATCCTTTTTTTTGAAAATAGTCTACCGAATACTCAAGGAAAACAATTTTGATATTATGAAATTTCCCAATTACATGTTTAAAACCCTAAAACACTACTTTGAAAATTATCCCTATAGGCAATAAGTTCTTAGTTGCAATCTTGATATTTTTCTGTTGAACACAAGTATTTTCTTTAAAGCATTTGTGGTGTCGATTGAATTAACAAAAAATAGAAATAAGAATTACTCCATTTGAAGTTATAGAACTAACACTACAAAATAAATAGAGAACAAAAAATATAAAATATAAATAAAAAACTAACGGACCGAACCAATTAGGTCTGGCCCGACCCATACCAGCCCTAGCTACTGCACGCGCATCACCTAGCCTAGCGGGCCATCCCAAACCTTCCCAAGAGCTGCCTGCGGCCCAACTCCCTCTTCACACTAGCGTGCGGGCCCCACCACACCTTCGTCCTACCTCCTGAACCACTCCCGACCATGTCCTTGAGCATGACCATGACCACGACCTCAGCGCCAATGTTGCCTCACTCGTCCCAATGCCCCCGCTTGCACCACTCGCCACCACGCTCTCTGCGATGCCCCCTTTAAACCCTCGGCCCTGCCTCCTTTTTATCCTCTTCCCTCTCTCTGAAGCGTCGTCGGGCTGCCGAATCCTCCGCTCGAGCTCTGCCGCCGCAGCCGCCAATCCAGTGCCGCGCCGCTCACCGTCGTAGCCTCTGTGGTCGACAAGGTCCACCTCTGCCACGTCTCCATACTCTTCCGAGCGCATGGTCGCCACCTCCATTAACTCTCGCGACCAGAGCCGCTGGTGAGCCTCCCCTCTCTGTCTCCTTCGTTTGATCGTCTAGGAACGTTTGACATTAATTGCAACCAAGCCGAGTCGACGGCTCAGCCGCCAGCCTAGACTGGAGACGAGCCACGAGCCTCAACGATCGTGGTCGTCCATGTTATGTTGATCCAATGATCCACGTCTATTCATTTGTCAAAGGAGTACCGTCTAGTTGGAAGCTGCCGCGTGGTATTTCTTTAATGTTAAAATTTCATTTTAGTTTTAAATAGAGAGAAAATCATGCCTATTTGTAAATTCATATAAAATGTTCTATTGCTTGGTAAAATACAAGTCATATGTGAATGGATTTATAAAAATGTGAACAACACATTTATGATTTAAAATTTGAATTTTTCCATATAAAATTACTTCAAAATTTTAAACTCTAAACTAAAGTATTTAAATCATAGTAATTATTTGATAAATCCAAATTCTACAAATAATACCTTTCTAGAATCCTTGTTGATGTCTACGCACGCTTCTATTCTTATAGACAGTGTTGGGCCTCCAAGTGCAGAGATTTGTAGAACAGCAGCAAGTTTTCCTTAAGTGGATCACCCAAGGATTATCGAACTCAGGTAGGAAGTGGTCAAAGGTATCTCTCTCAAGCAACCTTGCAATCAATATACAAGAAGTCTCTTGTGTCCCCAACACACCCAATACACTTGTCAGGTGTATAGGTACACTAGTTCAGCGAAGAGATAGTAAAATACAAGTGATATGGATGATTATAAGACAACGGTGCCAGAAAAGAGCTTTACGGGGATGAAGAGACTAAAGACAATCTGAAATAAAGATAGCAGCAAGCAAACATGCAACAGATCTAGTTGTAAATGGTGTTTCAATGCTTAAAAACAAGGCCTAGGGATCATACTTTCACTAGTAGACACTCTCATATAAATATATTCTCTTTATGATTCTACTCTGAACTACTCTCCGGTTGGACAACTCTAATCCACGGTAGGGCTATAACAACACACCTTAATGTTCCCTTTCCCCATCTTGGTAACCCCAACCCTGTCACTTTGAGCGCTAGATGGTTCCAACAAACACCACAATTTCATAGAGACATCCAGCTCAAAATATAACTCATGGTAAGTATTTATGTAATATTTAGCCTAAGTGCCACTCGGTGTGCACACTATCACCTTCACACACGTGGGGAAAAGCAGATATCTATGAAAGCACTTGAGTAGAAGAGTAGATCTACTTGATTACAAATCTCATAACCATAATATGATCATGCATATAGAGAGAGATGAACACATAGCTACTGTTAGATCCCTTAGCCTCGAGGGAGAACTACTCCCTGCTCATCATGGGAGTCAGCAACGGTGATGGAGATGGCTCCGGGGGCAATTCCCCGTCCTGGCAGGGTGCCGGAACAGAGACTTCTGTCCCCCGAATCTCCCCTTCGGTGGCGGCGGCACTGCGGAACTTTTTGTGGAGATCTGATCTGCGTTAGGGTTACATCTCGTGGAGACGTATGAGTAGGCGAAAGGGCAAGGTCGGTGGAGGACCCGTGCAACCATATGGTGTGTCCACCCTGGTGTCCTCCTCCGTCCCTCCTTCGGGCTTCGTGTCATGTCGGGTAAAATATTGACTTTGGCTTTTGTCCCGTCCAATTCTGAGAATATTTATTTTCTGGATTTTCTGAAACCAAAAACAGCAGAAAACAGGCAACTGGCACTGTGGCATCTTATTAATAGGTTAGTTCCAGAAAATGTATAAAAATTCCTCAAAGTGTAGACAAAACATAAAAAAGTCGATACAAAACAAACATGGAGCATAAAAAACTATAGATACGTTTACAACGTATCAAGCATCCCCAAGCTTAACTCCTGCTTGTGCCCGAGTAGGTAAGTGATAAAAAGAATAATTTTTTAGGTGACATGCACCATCACAATCTTGATCAAGGTATTTGTGAAGCATTGATAGCTGGGATCAAAGTATTCTAAACATGAGCATGAAAGATGAAGTTCTAACAATAAGACATAGTAACTATGTTGCAACATGAAAAGATACAAACAAAGGATCATGAATAACAATGCATTGAAAGATGTTTGTTTGTTTCACGTATAGAAAACATAGCATGTGTGGTATTCAGCTTGTCCCTCATGGAGTAGCAAAACATAAATGCATAGGACACCTTCAAAGTTCATAAGGGTGACTAGATACAAATAGTTCAAGAACAAGAATTATCAACATTATGAATTAATCAATAAGTTTTGGGACAATGCACATAGAACTAAGAATGACGACTATGCTCTTCTATTTGGTGCATAAAGATAGAAGGTGGAGACTCAATATAAAAGTATGAAGAAAGACCCTTCACAGGGAGGCAGGGATTTCAAGTTTCATAAAGAGCTTCCAAAAATTATGGTACTTATTAGCTTTCAGCTCTCATTGCCCCTATCATAAGCATCTTGAAGTGATTAAGGTTAAAGTGAAACAAATATGGAGTATATGCTTGACAAATCATAAGTTGGCAATCTCATGTCCTTTGAGTATGAGGGCCATTCCTCATGCTACTCAACATTAGTTACGGGTAAGTTCTTGTCATTGTAAGTACATGTGTATCTTAGAGAACCGCCAATGGGGTACCCCTTGCCCCAATGAAATAGGAGCTATCCCATATCAAAATGACAAGGCAACAGACAATGAGCATCTCAGCAATCTTCTTATTTACCATGAGAAAATGGTGTTTTTTTCTCTTCTTTCCTCTTTTTTTCTTTTTCTCTTTTTTCTTTCACTCTCTTTTTTTATTAGAAGAATGCTTCATATATTTCTCACTATGGTGATGCTGCAAGTTTCCACCATGATTAGGCATGGCTTAGGCTAGCGGCCCAGGCATTTCTCTAACACATATACATAACTCCATGGACTTACAAGCTCCCCTTTTATTTCACACCGCCGACATCCATAAAAAAAAGAGCATGATATCAACTGGGTAATATGTACATGTGTTGAAAGCGTTCCCCGTGACAACATGGTTCTGCTAATTCCCGACTTATAAGTGCAAGCATACACAACATAGATGACACAATGGTTCAAGTTTATTAGGTGCAAGAAATAAAGTGTGCCATCAAGTTTGTGAGAGCTTTAATCACTACTTTTCACATAACAAGTTTAATTTGGAAGATAGATAAACACATGAATATACTTGGAATGGTGTAACACACCATGCATAGGAATTTATAGTGGAATATTTGGAATAACTTGGTTTCTTGTGAGTTGTATGCATGAGTAGAGCTTACTCAGTACAAGTGGAGGCTACCAAAGACTGGGAGCGACCAACTAAGAGAGCAATAATGTCCATAATCATGCAAAGCGACAAAACATTATAAATTAAACCATAAAGTGGTATCACAAGTCAAAAACTAAATGATCATAGAGGCTAAGGTGACTGGTTCATAGTCTTAACATGGTGTAAGTATGTGCCAAGTCAACCCAAACAAAGCATCAAAGGATAATACCACAATATTATGCTTTTATATGCTAAAACAATGCATGATTCTTTCAAGGTACATTAAGCAATCTCAATTGTTTGGAACAAGTCATGCTACATCAATAATCACTAAGCATAAGGTGAAAACAACATATAGCATTACATGATAAAGTCTAGGGCACAGTCAAAACAAGCTCCCTTTTGTACCACTATAAGCATGAAACATTCTACTCTTTTCCAACACCAATCAACTTAATTGAAACAACTCACAAATATAATAATCAATAAATATCAGTGAGCATGTCTCATAAATCCACAAAGAAGAACTAAAAAGTTCTAAGCTGAAAGCACAAGAAAACTAAGGCTAAACATAGTGCTAGCAAAAGAGAACACTCACAAGACAATAAGAATGAAAACTAGAGTGTTCTAGGCAATGAAAACAGAGTGTGTCTCTGTCCAAAAGAAGTGTGCTGTAATCCAACCAACTTATTGCAGCAAACCAAGCAAAAGAAAACTAAAAACAAAAACAAAGACGCTCCAAGAACAACACAATAGTGCATGAAACAATAAAAATGAAGTGTCTAGAAAGAGACCTGAGATTTTTATTGATGAAGAAGGGGATTCCTTGGGCATCCTCAAGTTTTGACGCTTGTACCTCTTGAATATTTCTTGGGGTGTCACGGGGTGGAATCCCCAAGATTGAGCTTTTTTCCATTCTTCATCTCATCACATCATTCTTCCCCTACACTTGAAAATTTCCTTCATACAAAACTTCACACAATCTTCATTAGCAACATTAGTGTATTCAAAATAATAAGCCTTTGGGTTTAGTTTCAAAACAAGTAAAACTTTCATTAAAATGCAATATACTGTAGCAATTCCTTTAAAAAGCTCAAGTGATCAAAGATAACTCAAAAAGAAACCGATAAACAGGCAAATGCAACTAATGGCAGAAATCTGTCAAAACAGACCAGCAGGTAGAAATCGATTTTTTCAAAGACCTTCTATTGCTCAAATCTAAAACTGTTGAACTAACATACGTTAGATAACAACCTAGGGCATGAGCTCAGAAAATTACAGCTCAATCCGACATACAGAGATTTGTCACGAATTTTTACAGTGAAGCTCAAAAATCTGTTTCGGGACAGCAACTTTCCCAAATCTTTACTTCTCTCTCATTAGAGGTTATTCTTGGCACAAAAACCACACTAAAATTATAAGGATAGGTTATTACAGAAGCAATAACTTCCAAGACTCACCAAAATAAAATCCTAACGAAATTTGGGTTATCTCCCAATGAGTACTTTTCTTTAACGCCTTTAAGTTAGGCTTGATAGTTTGAGAAGATGCTCACATAAGAAATATGAATTGAAGTAAAAGAGAGAATCAAGAAGAAAATTCAAAACACATTTAAGGCTAACCCACTTCCTATGCATAGGAATCTTGTAAATAAACAAGTTATGAAAGCACAAAGAAACAAGCATAGGAAAGCAAAACAAGTGTAACTTCAAGACTTTCAACATAAAGAGGGGAACCTTAATATTGTTGAGATACATAAGACCATGTGTCCCTCTATCATAATAACTTTCAGTAGCAACATGAATAAAATTAATAATATAACTATCACATAAAACACTCTTATCATGAGCCACATGCATAAAATAATTATTACTCTCCACATAAGCATAGTCATTCTTATTAATTGTAGGGGGAGCAAATTCAACAAAATAGCTATCATTATTATTCTCATCACCAAAGTCATCAAATATAGGAGGCATATTGTAATCATTATTAACTTTCTCCTTAATAGTAGGTGGACTGGAAATATCATATTCATCTGAAGGGTTTCCCAGCATAGTAAATCAAAAAAATTCTACGGATGCGAACAAAAAATCCAAGATCTAATCTAGGAGATGCAATCAACGAGAGAGATAGATGAGATCTTCATACCATTGAAGAAATCGCACAGCGGAAACGTTCAACAGAACGTGGGCGATGTAGTCGAACTAGCCTTCTCCTCCTCGCCATCCGATCCGATCCAACGCCGCAAGTGGCGACACCTCCAAGAGATGCACACGTACGGTGCCGCTACGTCTCCTCCTTCCTTGGTCCAGCAAGTGGGGTGGAGAGATGGATTGGATCTACGGCACGACGGCGTGGTGCTATGGTGGAGAGTTTCTGCGGCAGGGCTTCGCCTACGCGTAGTCCGGAGAGAGAGAGGTGGAGGCACAGCAGGACGACGACTAGGGTTGCAGGAGTGGGAGGGGGAGGGTGTGCCCCTGCCCTCTTTATATAGTGGGCTGGCCGGCCCCCTTGGCCCCTCCTCTAAGCCCTAGGGTGGCGGCCCCAAGGGTTGGAGTGGGGGGCAAGTTTCCCCCCTCCTTCTAGAAGATCTCCCCTAGGGTTTCCCCTAGGCTGGCCGGTTGGGCCTTGTACCCCTGGCCCAATGCGGCCAGGGCACTTCCCCTTAGGCCCACGCAGGCCCCCGACAAGTGGGACCATGTTGGTCCCACTCCGGAACCTTCTAGAACCTTCCGGTACAATATCGATAAACTCTGAAACGATTCCGAAATCCAAAAAATGCTTTCCTTTATATGAATCTTATTCTCCGGACCATTCCGGAACCTCTCGTGATGTCCTGGATCTCATCCGAGACTCCGAACAAAAACTCATAAACCAATTATCCATTCTATCCTAGCGTCGAGGCACGTTAAGTGCGTGACCCTACGGGTTCGAGAATATGCAGACATGATCTTCTATCAATAATCAACAGCGGGATCTGGAAACCCATATTGACTCCCACATATTCATCGATGATCATATCGGATGAACCACGATGCCAGGATTCAATTAATCCCATATATGTATTCCCTTCGTCACGCGATATTTTACTTGCCCGAGATTCGATCGTTGGTATCGGTATACCTAGTTCAATCTCGTTCATAGCAAGTACTTTACTCGTTCCGTAATCCGATATCACTTTGTGATTAACTCCTTAACCACGTGCTTGCAAGCGGTGTTGATATCGACACGAAAGTGGGCCCGAAGTATATCTCTCTGACTCGGGAGGGACAAATTCCATCTCGATACATACAACCCAACAAGTACTTTCCGATCACCTGAGAGACACCTTTATGATCACCCTCACATAGGATGATGTTTGATGACGTCAAAGATTTCTTACGATACCAGGGAGTTGTATTATCTCATGGTCTAAGGAATACAATACTCTACATAAGAAAAAGCTTCGCAAAGATGAACACGATGACACGATCTAATTGCTCTGCTTAATTTGGGTCTGTCCATCATATCATTCTCCTAATGACATGATCTCATTATTAATCAACAACTCATGTCTATGGTTAGGAAACCTTTAACCATCATTAATCAATGAGCTAGTCCATAGAGGCGTACTAGGGACACGGTGTTGTTCATAAACCACACAAGTATCAAAGTTTCCGCTTAATACAATTCTAGCATGGAATATAAACTTTATCATGAACAAGAATTATAACAATAACATCTTTATTATTGCCTCTAGGGCATAATTCCAACAGTCTCCCACTTGCACTAGAGTCAATAATCTAGTTTACATCTGGCAACAATCTAACACCCATGGCATTAAGGTGTTGATCATGTTTTGCTCGTGGAAGAGGTTTAGTCAACGGATCTGCGACATTCAGATCCGTGTGTACTTTGCTAATCTTGAGATCTCCATCTGCTATATAATCTCGAATTATATGAAAACGGCGGTTGATGTGCTTGGTCTTTGGATGATATCTTGGTTCCTTAGACAGTGCTATGGCGCCAGTGTTGTTGCACAATATCTCCAGTGGGTTCAAGGAACTTGGAACCACACCAAGCTCAGTGATGAAGTTCCCGATCCAAACTCCTTCACTTGACGCTTCTGAAGCAACCATGTATTCCGCTTCCGTTGTAGATCCCGCGATCACGCTTTGCTTGTAGCTTCACTCTGACTCCTCCATTCAAAATATAAATGTATCCCGTCTGAGATTTAGAATCATCCGGTCGGTGTAAACTAGCATCGACGTAACCTTTACGATTTAGCTGCTCATCACCTCCATAGACCAAGAACATTTCTTTAGTCCTATTTAGATACTTTAGGATGTTCTTTACGGCTGTCCAGTGTTCCACTCCTGGATCACTTTGGTATCTGCTCGTCAAACTAAGAGCATTGGACACATCCGGTCTAGTACATAGCATGGCATACATAATAGAACCTATGGCCAAGGCATATGGCACTTTGCTCATAGTATCTCTATCTGTTACCGTAGCTGGACACTGAGCCTTGCTCAATATCTTACCTGACAACATGGGCAATGAACCTTTCTTTGATTTATCTATTCTGAACCTTTTCAGAACTTTGTCTAGATATGTACTTTGGCTTAAAGCTATTAGGCGTCTTTGTCTATCTCTATTGATTTTGATGCCTAATATATAAGCAGCTTCTCCTAGGTATTTCATTGAAAAACATTTATTCAAATAACTCTTCACATTGTTAAGCATACCAATGTCATTTTCAATAATCAATATGTCATCCACATATAGTACTAAAAATGTCACCGAGCTCCCACTCACTTTCTTGTAGATACAAGCTTCATAGCAATTTGGAACAAATCCAAAACTCTTGATCACTTGATCAAAATGAAGGTTTCAATTCCGAGATGCTTGCTTCAGTCCATAAATGGAACGCTGAAGTTTGCACACCTTATCAGCATCCTTGGGATTGACAAAACCTTCGGACTGCATCATATACAACTCTTCATCAATGTTGCCATTGAGGAACGCAGTCTTGACATGCATCTGCCATATTTCATAATCATGAAACACAACAATTGCTAATAAAATCCGAATGGACTTAAACATCGCTACGGGAGAGAAAGTCTCATCGTAGTCAACACCTTGAAGTTGCCGAAACCCTTTTGCGACAAGTCGAGCTTTATAGACAGTAACATTACCATCCGCGTCCGTTTTCTTCTTGAAAATCCATTTGCACTCAACGGCCTTACGGTCGCTAGGTGACCACCAAAGTCCATACTTGGTTTTCGCTCATGGATCCCAATTCGGATTTCATGGCCTCTAGCCATTTCTCAGAGTCTGGGCTCATCATTGTTTCCTCATAATTCGCAGGTTCACTGTTGTCTAACAACAAGACGGTTGAGACAGGGTTGCCGTACCATTCAGGAGTGGCACATGACCTTGTCGACCTGCGAAGTTCAGTAGTAGGATCGTTCGAAGTTTCATGATCCTCGTCATTAGCTTCCTCCCTTGTTGGTGCAGACGACACTGGAACAATTTCAGGTGCTACGCTACTCTCCAACTCGAGAGAAGGTTCAATAACCTCGTATAGCTCTACCTTCCTCCCACTCACTTCTTTCGAGAGAAACTCCTTCTCAAGAAAGGATCCGTTCTTTGCGACAAACACTTTGCCTTCGGATCTGTGGTAGAAGGTATACCCAATCGTTTCCTTAGGGTATCCTATGAAGACGCATTTCTCCGCTTTGGGTTCGAGCTTGTCCAGCATCAACTTCTTGACGTAAGCTTCACATCCCCAAACTTTAAGAAACGACAACTTAGGTTTAGCACCAAACCACAGTTCATACGGTGTCGTCTCAACGGATTTAGATGGTGCCCTATTTAAAGTGAATGCAGCGGTTTGTAATGCATAACCCAAAAATGATAACGGCAAATCTGTAAGAGATATCATTGATCGCACCATATGTAATAGAGTTCGATTACGACGTTCAGACACACCATTGCGCTGTGGTGTTCCGGGTGGCGTGAGTTGCGAAACGATTCTGCTTGCTTTAAGATGCATGAGAAAATCATAACTCAAATATTCACCTCCACGGTCGGATCGTAGAAATTTAATTTTCCTGTTACGATGGTTTTCCACTTCGTTCTAAAATTCCTTGAACTTTTCAAACGTTTCAGATTTATGTTTCATTATATAGATATACCCATATCTACTTAAGTCATCAGTAAAAGTGAGAAAATAGCGATATCCACCGCGCGTAGAAACACTCATTGGTCCGCATACATCGGTATGTATGATTTCCAATAAGTCCGTTGCTCGCTCCATTATTGTAGAGAACGGGATTTTGATCATCTTGCCCATGAGGCATGGCTCGCACGTGTGAAATGATTCAAAAACGAGAGACTCCAAAAGTCCATCAGAATGGAGTTTCTTCATGCGTTTTACACCAATATGACCTAGACGGCAGTGCCACAAATAAGTTGGATTATCACTATCTACTTTGTATCTCTTAGCCTCAATGTTATGGATGTGCGTTTCATTGCTTTCGAGATTCAGAAGAAATAAACCATTCACAACAAGTGCATGACCATAAAAGATGTTATTCATGTAAATAGAACAACCATTATTATCTGATTTAAATGAATAACCGTCTTGCAATAAACACGATCCAGATATGATGTGCATGCTCAACGCAGGCACATAATAACACTTATTAAGGTTTAAAACTAATCCCGAAGGTAAAACTAAGGAGAGCGTGCCGAGGGCCATCACATTAACTTTTGATCCATCGCCAACGCGCATCGTCACCTCATCCCTTGCTAGCCGCCGTATATTCCGTAGCTCCTATTTCGAGTTACAAATATTAGCAACTGAACCAGTATCAAATACCCAGGCACTACAACGAGCGCTAGTAAGGTAAACATCAATAACATGTATATCAAATATAACTTTAATGGTGTCAGTCTTCTTGTCCGCTAAGTACTTCGGACGATTATGCCCAAAGGACCTTGTCCTTGCAATAGAAGCACTCAGTGTCCGGCTTAGGTCCAGACTTGAGCTTCTTCTCAGCAGGGGCAACGCGCTTGCCGTTGCCTTTCTTGAAGGATTTCTTTGCACCCTTACCTTTCTTAAATCTAGGGGTCTTGTTGACCATCAACACATGATTATCTTTCTTGATATCCACCTCCGCAGCTTTCAGCTTAGCGAAGAGCTCAGTGATCGTATCAGTGGAACCAATTTGATTGTGAGTGACTACAAGACCTTTGTAGCGGGGAGGGAGTGATTGCAGAACTCTGTCAATCTTGAGCTCTTCTGGAATCTTACAGTCTAGTTGCTCAAGACGTTGAGTGTAGCCCGACATCTTAATGGCGTGCTCACTAACGGAACTCCCTTCCTCCATCTTGCAGTTAAAGAACTTCTCAGAGATCTCATATCTCTCAGAACGGGCCTAAGTCTGAAACATGGTTTTCAATTCCTCAAGTATCTCAAAGGGCCCGGCGAACTTCTCAAAATGATTTTGAAGGTCCGGTTCCATAGCAAACAACATGGTACTCTTAATCACTCCATAATCATCTTTGCGCGACTGATAAACAGCTTTTTCATCAGCCGGCGCATCAGTAGCATGGGCGTCACCTAGCGCTTTCTCGAGTACATAGTCCTTTTGACCGCCAGCGAGAATGATTCTCAGATTGTGGAACTAGTTGGTGGAGTTAGACCCATTGTTCTTAAGCTTTTGTTTCTAAGCAAAAACGTTAAAGTTAAAGTTGGACTTAGCCATTTGATCTACAAAATTTGCAAATACAATTTAGACTATGTTCATGATAACTAGTTCAACTTAATCAAATTACTAGATGAACTCCCACTAAATTCAACATCCCTAAAGTTGTTTAGTGAACATGATCCAAATTCACCACACCTAATCTGATCTTCACGAGAAGAGATGTGGTTTCAATGGTGGACAACAAAGTGTCGATCATATCATTCATGTGACTCATGCTTAACCTTTCGGTTCGTGTGTTCCGAGGCCATGTCTGTATATGCTAGGCTCGTCAAGTCAAACCCAAGTATTTCCGCGTGTGCAAAACTGGCTTGCACCCGTTGTATGTGAACATAGAGTATATAGCACACGATCATCACGAGGTTCTTGAACACGACGAACTTTCGCAACGGTGCATACATGGGGAGAACACAATTTTATCTTGATCTTTAGGTGAGGAATCATCTTATAATGCTACCGTCATGATCTAAGCATGATAAGATACATAAAAGGTTAACATCACATGCATATAATTTTATGTGACATGGTATAGACAATCTCCGCGCAATGATCTCCATCTTGTGCGCGCCAGCATGATCTCCATCACTCCACCATGATTGCCTCCACCACGAATAGCAACTACAACTATTGCTAACGACTTAGCGATAAAGTAAAGCTATTACATGGCGTATAAGAAGTTGACACACAAGTCATACACAATTATAAAGACAACCATACGGCTCATGCCGGTTGTGTACTCATCGACATGCAAGTCGTGAAATATTACAAAACATGATCATTGCATACATCATACACATCATGTCTTGGGCCATACCATATCAAACACTCCCTGCAAAAACAAGTTAGACGCCTCTACTTTGTTGTTGCATGTTTTACATGGCTTATGGGAGTAACAAGCTAAGAACGATTCTTACCTACGGAAAGCCACAACGGTGATATTATGGTTGCTAACATCCAGTGTAAATCCCATGACTACTATAGTGAGAGAAACTGGCATCCACCAGCCGCATGTGTGGAACAAGCCACACGTCAAGTGCGGAGCCGGTCTCGCGAACGAGGTCGTGTAAAGTTGGCCTGGACCGCTTCGATCTCACTATGTCGCGCCATAAGAAATACACAACAAGAGGCTTGCAACAGAAAACATCAACGCCCGCAACAAGCATGTTGCGTTCTACTCGTGAAACACATCTACGCATAGATCTAGCTCTGATACCACTGAAGGGTTTCAGAGCATAGTAAATAAAAAAATTCTACGGATGCAAACAAGAAATCCAAGATCTAATCTAGGAGATGCAATCAATGAGAGAGATAGATGAGATCTTCATACCCTTGAAGAAATCGCACAGCGGAAACGTTCAACAGAACATGGGTGATGTAGTCGAACTAGCCTTCTCCTCCTCGCAATCCGATCCGATCCAACGCCGCAAGTGGCGGAGCCTCCGAGAGATGCACACGTACGGTTCCACGACGTCTCCTCCTTCCTTGGTCCAGCAAGTGGGGTGGAGAGATGGATTGGATATACAGCACGACGGCGTGGTGCTATGGTGGAGAGTTTCTGCGGCAAGGCTTTGCCTACGCGCAGTCCGGAGAGAGAGAGGTGGAGGGGCAGCAGGACGGTGGCTAGGGTTGGAGGAGTGGGAGGGGGAGGGTGCGCCCCTTCCCTCTTTATATAGGGGGCTGGCCGGCCCCCTTGGCCCCTCCTCCAAGCCCTAGGGCGGCAGCACCAAGGGTTGGAGTGGGGGGCAAGTTTCCCCCCTCCTTCTAGAAGATCTCCCCTAGGGTTTCCCCTAGGCTGGTCGGCTGGGCCTTTGGGGCCTTGTGCCCCTGGCCCAATGTGGATAGGGAACTTCCCCTTGGGCCCACGCAGGCCCCCAACAAGTCGGCCACGTTGGTCCCACTCCAGAACCTTCTAGAACCTTCCGGTATAATACCGATAAACTCTGAAATGATTCTGAAATCCAAAACTGCTTTCCTTTATATGAATCTTATTCTCCGTACCATTCCGGAACCTCTCGTGATGTCCTAGATCTCATCCGAGACTCCGAACAAAAACTCATAAACCAATTATACATCCTATCCTAGCATCGATGCACGTTAAGTGTGTGACCCTATGGGTTCGAGAATATGCAAACATGATCTTCTATCAATAATCAACAGCGGGATCTGGAAACCCATATTGACTCCCACATATTCATCGATGATCATATCGGATGAACCACGATGCCAGGATTCAATTAATCCCATATATGTATTCCCTTCGTCACGCGATATTTTACTTGCCCGAGATTCGATCGTTGGTATCGGTATACCTAGTTCAATCTCGTTCATAGCAAGTACTTTACTCGTTCCGTAATCCGATATCACTTTGTGATTAACTCCTTAACCACATGCTTGCAAGCGGTGTTGATATCGATTACCGAGTGGGCCCGAAGTATATCTCTCCGACTCGGGAGGGACAAATTCCATCTCGATACATACAACCCAACAAGTACTTTCCGATCACCTGAGAGACACCTTTATGATCACCCTCACATAGGATGTTGTTTGATGACCTCAAAGATTTCTTCCGATACCAGGGAGTTGTATTATCTCATGGTCTAAGGAATACAATACATGACATAAGAAAAAGCTTCGCAAAGATGAACACGATGACACGATCTAATTGCTCTGCTTAATTTGGGTCTGTCCATCATATCATTCTCCTAATGACATGATCTCATTATTAATCGACAACTCATGTCTATGGTTAGGAAACCTTTAACCATCATTAATCAACGAGCTCGTCCATAGAGGCGTACTAGGGACACGGTGTTGTTCATAAACCACACAAGTATCAAAGTTTCCACTTAATATAATTCTAGCATGGAATATAAACTTTATCATGAACAAGACTTATAATAATAACATCTTTATTATTGCCTCTAGGGCATAATTCCAACATCATCATTGTAATCATCATATATTGGAGGTTTAGTATCATCATAGCAAAATTTCTCCTCTAAAACTAGGGAACTAAAAATATCATTTTCATAAAAACTAGCTTCCCCAAGCTTAGACGTTTCCATAGCATTAGCAATAATGGTGTTCAAAGAATTCATACTAATAACGTTGATATTAGCATGCAAATAAAGTTCCATAGGTTTTTTAATTTTCTCTTCAAACACTTCATGTCCTAACTCAAGATAAATACTATAAAGCTCTCTAATTTTGTTGTTGTTTTCCATTAAGCCTAACTAGTGAAAACAAGAAACAAAAAGATATAATTGCAGAATCTAAAGGAAATAACTTTGAGCACTCACACACCAGCAACAGTACTATAAGATAGCTTAGTAGCCAGAGGATGTGAGTACCTTTTACCTTACCTCCCCGGCAACGGCGCCCGAAAATAGCTTGATGTCTATGCACGCTTCTATTCTTATAGACAGTGTTGGGCCTCCAAGTGCAGAGGTTTGTAGAACAGGAGCAAGTTTCCCTTAAGTGGATCACCCAAGGATTATCGAACTCAGGGAGGAAGTGATCAAATGTATCCCTGTCATGCAACCATGCAATCAAGATACAAGAAGTCTCTTGTGTCCCCAACACACCCAATACACTTGTCAGGTGTATAGATGCACTAGTTCGGCGAAGAGATAGTAAAATACAAGTGATATGGATGATTATAAGACAACGGTGCCAGAAAAGAGCTTGACGGGGAGGAAGAGACTAAATGCAATCTGAAATAAAGATAGCAGCAAGCAAACATGCAACATATCTAGTTGTAAACGGTGTTTAAATGCTTAGAAACAAGGCCTAGGGATCATACTTTCACTAGTGGACACTCTCTTATAAATATCTTCTCTTCATGATTCTACTCTGAACTACTCTCCGGTTGGACAACTCTAATCCACGGTAGGGCTATAACAACACACCTCAAAGTTTGCTTTCCCCATCTAGGTAACCCCAACCCTGTGTTGATGCGACCCAGATCACTGTAGAGCTTCGTTGGGAAACCCCAAGAGGAAGGTGTGATGAGTACAGCAATAAGTTTTCCCTCAGTAAGAAACCAAGGTTGTCGAACCAGTAGGAGGAAGGAAATAACTCAAAGATGTTGCTACCAACTTGGAAACATGCACAACACAAACTCAAGACTTTGCCGCAACGAACAGTGAGATTGTCAATCTCACCGGTTTGCTGAAAACAAAGGATTAAACGTATGGTGGAAGGTAATGGTGGCTTGCAGAAAGTAAACAGGTAACAGTGGAAGATGTATCAATGGTAAAGATTGGACCGGGTCCACAGTTCACTAGAGGTGTTCTCGTTAAGATAAACAACATAACATGCTGGGTAAACAAATTACACCTGGGCAATTGACAAGGCATAGCAAGGCATAACAATGCAATACTAGACATTCATGATCCTATGAGATTTGATTGGGCATTACAACAAGATACATAGACCGCCATCCAACTGCATCTATGACTAGTAATCCACCTTCAGGTTATCATCCGAACCCCCTCCAGTATTAAGTTGCAAGCAACGGATAACTGCTTTAAGCAATGTGTGTAAAATAAACAATACAATTGTTCCATGAACAAAATATTGTTGTTTTCTCCCTAGTAGCAATAGCACATCTATAGCCTTAGAGATTTCTGTCACTTACCCAGATTCAATAGAGGCATGAACCCACTATCGAGCATAAATACTCCCTCTTGGAGTCACTAGCATCTACTTGGCCAAGATATCTACTAGAAACGGAGAGCATGCAAGATCACAAACAACATAGACATGATAGAATCAATAATCAATCTAACATAGTATCTTAATATCCATCGAATCCCCGCAAACACAACATCCATGATTACAAATAGATGATCTTGATCATGAAAGGAGCTCACAAGATCTAAACATGATAGCACAAAGGAGGATAAACAAACATCTAGCTACTGTATGGACCCATAGTCCAAGAGTGAACTACTCACACATCATAACAGAGGCTGGCATGGCGATGAAGAAGGCCCGCAGGATGATCTCTCCCCTCCGGCAGGGTGCCGGGAAGAGCTTCAGATCCCCCCGATCTAGGGACGATGGTGGCGGCGGCTACGGACTGTTTCTTGGAGATCTTATCGGGTACTTATGGTTTTGGTATTGGGGGATTCTTATAGGCGAAGGGGGAGACCGAGGGGGTGCCCGAGGCATCCGCACCCCCCTGAAAGGACTATATTTTCCCATGCTATTTTGGTGATGATGACAATCCAACTTGTGATCTAACCTTGTGCTTGCGTTTCAGGCAAATTGCTTTTGTTGATTCCTGAATTGTGTGGATGCTCTCTTTGGGATCTCGTGAAGACGGCGACCTTTAGTTTTTCTATTTCTCTCTTTTTATTGCTTTAGATCGCCGTACTATCAAGAGGGGGTCCATTTCGGAAGGCTGTGGGAAATCACTTGTTCTTGCACAAACCCCAAATGCACCTCCACAGCCATCCTACTCTTCTGCGAGAGAGCGAAGTTCTAAACTATTGGAGCAGTTTTTGTCTGATCGGAAATTCCGGCCAGGCGCCGGAAGTTACGCTCAGGGCTTTCAGTGGGGAGTATCGGGTACTAAGTTCCGATCCAACTTCTGCTGGAAGTTCCGTCCAGCTCCCAGAACCTACTGTTTTCATATGTTCTATTTGCCTTAACTTCCACCGGAAGTTGCATCGGAAGTTCCGGTCAAGGACTTCTGTTGCTTCTTCCACTGAGATCATCAGCAGAACTTCCGCCTAGGCACCGGAACTTCCGGTCAGACAAGTTTCGCGACCCAGATGTTCCGCCCCTAGTTCGGCTCCAAGTTCCGCTCAGAATCAGTATACTTCTGATTGGAAGTGTTCTATTTGACGGAACTTGGGCCGGAACTTGCATCAGAAGTTTCATCGGAACTTCTGGTCATTTTGACCGGAACTTCCAGTCAAGCTTTTGGAGCGTGCGTGAACGGGCTGATGACCGTTGGGGCTATGATGGGCGGAACTTCCGGCCGCTCATCAGAAGTTCTAGTGAGGTCGCGGAGGCTCCAACGGTTCAGTTTGGAGGGAGCCTATTTAAGGCGCCCTCCTCCTTCCTCCTACCTAACTATTAAATTTTCTCTCTCCTCCATTAATAGTTGAGCTTCACCTCACTAGATCTCTCTCCCTATCCACTCAAATCACTTGATCTTTTGAGAGGTTAGGGAGGTGACCTAGATCTACACTTCCACCAAAGAAGATTTGATTTCCCCCACCTATCCTTTGTGAATCTTGTTGCTCTTGGGTTTCTTAAAACCCTAGACGGTGTAGGGCATCCTCAGAGCTAAGGTCTTGTGTTGTAAAGCTCCGTGGTGTTCTTGAGGGCCTCCAATTGAGTTGTGGAGCTTCCCCCTCAACCTTGTTGTAAAGGTTTCGGTTGGCGCCTTCAAGGTCACTGGTTAGTGGATTGTGAGGCCTCCTTTGTGGGGGAGCTCACCGGAGAATAAGGTGAGGCCTTTGTGGTGATCGGGTGACCTTGTGTGGCCCCGACACCTCTCCAACGTAGACGTAGCTCCCTTGGGAGTGAACTACGGGAATTACATCTCCGTGTCCCCGCTCCGGTTATCTTGTTCCCTACCTTTACTTCTTGCTCTTTACCGTTCTTGTGGTTGTTGTAAGTTATCTTGCATATAGGTTGTTCACCTAGTTGCACATCTAGATAACTTTCTTTCTCGCGAAGCCTAAAAGTGTGAAACAAATTAAAAATTGGTAGTCGCCTATTCACCCCCTCTAGTCGATTTAAAGTCGGTACTTTCAATTGGTATTAGAGCCAAGGCTCTTATTTTGGGATTTACCGCCTAAGAGACGATGGCCGACGAAGGGGTAGTGAAACTGAAAACCCCAAGAACTTGTCCACCATGGATGACCTCAAGCAATTGGAGACATCCGCGATGTCCAAGTTTGAGGAAATGATGACTATTTTGCAGTCTCTCAAGGCAAACCCCATGGTTGATCTTGCCACACCCCAAACCACCGAGCTTCCTCCCACCATTCCTGGACCGCCACTGGGGAAATCCATGATCACCACTCACTTGGGACTTGGTTTTGTTGCACAAAAATCTACCAAGGTTCCAAGTGAAAACACCGAGGAGCCCGAAGATTCTACTTCCAAAGAGGAAAGTGGAGGAAAGGACTACTCGGCGGTGCCCCCACCGCCGAAGTACACTCCAGATCCACCCATCCCCATGCCACACATCATTCCTCAAGGAGAACCACCTATGCTAGATACTTAAAATTTCGCCAATTGGCAATATCTAATGCGCTCACATATTTCCAGCTCTTCTATTGAGTTAATGAGGATTGTGGAGGATGGGTTCTCTCCATATTACCCAAAGAAGTTGACTCGAGGTGAAGTGGTGGACAAGCAACTCAATTCCACTGATTTGGGGATGATTCAAAAGGCTTTGACTCCCAAGTACTTTTCTCACATTCGCCAAATCAACACCACCAAGGAAGCATGGGATCAACTGACCGAGCTATTTTTTGGGAATGCAAGCATCCAAAGCTCCAAGTTTGATGAAGTCAACAACGAGTGCGATGGTTTTGCTATGCAAGATGATGAGACCCCCAAAGACATGTATAGGCGGCTCAAGATCCTTTGTTGCACTATGAGGGATCTTGGTGCCACCTATATTGATGACAAGTTCATGAAGAGGAAGTTCATTCAAGCTATCCTTCCGTTTGAAGAACAAAATATCAACGCTATCAAGGGAAGAACCAACTTTCACCTAATGACCTCCCAAGACGTCTTGAGTGAAGTAATTGCCATGACCATTGCCAAGAAGAATGCGGAGTCCGCCCGTGCTAGGGCCATTGGATCAACAAAAGTGAATATTGCTTTGAAGGCCAAGGCTATTGAAGTTGATGATGATGATACATCAAGTGAGTGGTCTCAAGAGGACCTCAAGTGTGCCTTCAACGAACATCTTGCTCTCGCTTCAAGGGACTTTTGGAACAAGTCCGGGATCAAGTCAAGGTCAAGGGACAACTCAAGATTCAACTCACCCAACAAGTCTCCCAAGGCAAGGTCATACTATAATTGCAATGAAAAGAGTCACTTTGTGGCCAAGTGTCCCTTTGAGAACCGTGAAGACAATGGTGGTCGTGTCATTCGCAAGATCAAGTCAAGGCCTCCTCATACTTTTAACAAGAACTACACCGTCAAGAATGTCGCCAACAAGGAAAGAGCTATAGTGGTCCATGAAGAATACCTTTCGGGTACGGATGAAGATGATGATGATGAAGTCCAAGGTGGAGAGATTGTGGGAGTTGCTGCTATTGCTACTACCTCTACTCCATGATTGTCCCTCTTCGACTCACCTAATGAGAACGCCATCTCCTCCAACCAAAAGTGTCTTATGGCTAAGGCCACCGAGGTAACATCTAAACCCACTCCTCAACCCATCACTAGTGAGCCTTCTTCTCTTGATCTTGTTGGTCTAGAGATAAAGAAAGAGATGATAGACATGTGTGAGTTTATTGCTAACTTGGATGAAGAAACTAAAACTTTCTTTGATTCCTTGCTTGCACAACTTGACAATGCTAGGGATGCTTTAGATGAAAAGGAAGAACTTCTTGACTTGTTAAGTAAAAATGAAAGAGATGCCGCTGATGAAATTGCCTCTCTCACTCAAAGTCTTGAGGATGAACAAAATATGAGAATTAATCTTGAGGAAAGTGTGTCTAAACTTGTTGATGACCATAACAACACCATGTCCTCCCTAATTAAAGAACGTGATCATGCTCTTGCTTTGGTTAAGGTGCTTTAGAAAGAAAAAATTGAGTTTGGGGTTGGTCATGATAGGACTCAAGAAGATCTTGAGAAACTCAAAGAGGAACACAAAGCCTTGGAGAGCAAATTATCAAGTCTTTTTGAAGCCCATGAACAACTTCAAACTCAACTAACTTGTGAACATGCTAAGTCTTCCGCTGTGCAAATTATAGACTTGTCTAGCACTCCTAACCCTTGTTGCAAGCATGAGCATCTCATTGAGGAGAACAAGGCATTGAAGGATCAACTTGCCAAGACTAAGAAGAAGAAGAGGAAGAACAAGAAGAAGAAAAGGAACAATGGCATGACTCAAGGACCTTCTAATGGTCCAACCATCTTGCAAAGTGACAACTTTGCCGGAGAGAACAATCCCTCTTATATTCTTTGCAAGTCTTATGATGGTCATGTATATGCTAGATATGTTGGAACTTCTCACACGCATGATTATCATTGGGACATTTGTGTGCCAAAGACTCTTGTTACTAACAAAAGGGGACCCATTGCAAAATGGGTACCTAAAACCAAAGCTTGATTTTCTTGTAGGACTATGCTTCCGGAGGTTCAAAATGGGTGCTTGATAGTGGTGCCACAAGTCATATGACCGGAAGCAAGTCTATCATGATGGAGATAAGGCCAAGTATTGCCAACACCATGGTCTCCTACGGTGATAAAACAAGTTCTCGGGTTTTGGGTTTTGGCAAAGTGGTGGTAACCCCGGATGTATCCTTGGTTGACGTCATGCTTGTCAAAACCCTTGGTTAAAATTTACTTTCTGTTCGTGCTCTTTCCATTATGGGTCTCTCTTCTTTCTTTAATGAGCACTCTGTGGTCCTCATGTGGAGCAAGTCTCTCAAGGTGGCTTTCGTAGGGTATATAGAGCATGACTTGTATGTGGTGGACTTTTTTGGGACCACTTGTAACACTCCAGTTTTTAGTAAATAGCAATTAGGGTTTGCTTGTGCATCATGAGCATCATAATTTAAAATGCATGCAAAGAGAAATATACAACACCCTAAAACCCTAATCTTCCTCTATTCGAAAATACATTCAAATGGTTTTGATTTTGAAATAACAAAAATAAGGAGCCCAAATGGAATAAAAGGGCCCCTCATTATTTTATATATTCTTTTAAACCTTCTGGTATTTTTGAAATGATCAAAAACAGATTTGGAAATGATTTACAAAAGGAGAATAGAAAACATAATTGGAAAATATTTTTAGAAAAAAAACTGGAGCCAACTAACCTATCTGGGTCGCAGCCCAACCTCCCCCTCCCTTTCCTGTCGCCCACGCGCGCAACACCCGTAGCCAGCCATGGCCCATCTGGCCCATCCAGCCCGGTAACGCTTCGCTGTCATCTTCCTCGGCTCATCGTCCACCTCTCGATCCACCGAAGCTGCTCGCTGTCGATTTCGCGTAGCTCGCCGGCGTCAATATCCCCGCCGCCGCTCTGGAGAGGAGATAAGGTCACCATGTCGTCCCTCTCTCTCCCCTGGTTCCTCTCTTTTCCCTAGCGCTACTCTCCTCTTCTACACAGAGGTTATGGGAACCCTAGCCCAACCGCTGCTCTTCCCCACTAACTCCAGCCTTCCCTCGCCCGGCCGAGCTCACCAGCGGAACCCTCTCGCTCTTCTGGTTCTTCTCGTTCAAGAATGCGACCCGGAGCAACCCTAGGCGCTGCAATCGACACCTCGTTCCTGAGCTCTGGTCGCCGATACCGCCATCGATTCCGGCCAAGACTCGCTTAGCCGATCGTCTCATCGCGCTCACGGTGAGCTCCTGGTCCTCATGGACCTCCCCTTTGCGTCCCTCTTTTCCTCTACCGAGCCCGTGTCGTGCAACTGTCGCTGCCATCGTTGTTCGCCGCACTGGCCGCGCTCCGGTGGTCAAATAGCGATGGTGCCACCATATTTAGCTAGCCCAGGACAAGGAGCTTCCGATTCGAGTTCGTTCGTTTGACCTCCGCCGCGTGTCCATCCCAAGTCAAACGTGTCCATACCGGGCCCGCTGGTCAGCCAGTGAGGCTAGATAGGCCTCTGTACAAAACGTTTTTGTGTGTGCTACCGTCAGCATGACATCAGCCGAGCATGGGTCTGACCCAGGCAAACCCTGGTCCAGGTCCCACTTGCCCGTGTGGACGCTGAGGTGGCTCTGGGGCCCCTCAGTCAGCCACTGTGGCTAGGTGTGTCTGGGTATAAAAAGTAATTCCCATTTGGTTTAATAATTTCAGAATTTGATATAAACTTGTAAATTCAATATCTAATTAATTATAAGTCATAAAAATACAAATAATATATCAAAATGTTAAGAAAAATGAGAACTACCTATCTAAGGTATAATAATGCATTGATAATCAACTTACATGGCAAGTTTAATTATAAGAACAAACCAACCCCTCTCATATACATCCGGAGTTTTCCCGAATTAGGGTTTATACCCCTCGGAACCCCGATTAAATGGTCGAGCATGTCTTAGTGTTACTTTTGAATACAATTTAACTTGTCATATCATCATCCTTGCTTGAGCATTGCATCGATGCCATGTGTTGATTGTTTCCCTCTCTTTCCGGTGTTTGGTTCTTTCCGGTAGAATACGAGATCAAGATCAAGATTGAAGACCAAGATGAAGACCATCGAAGATCGATGAACAATACTTGGACAACTATAATCAAGTCAAGCCCTAGGCTTCTGAAGATCTGCTTATTGGTTATCAACAGGCAAAGGCAAGCATAGCCCCACCATGATATAATCCTATGTTTTCGAAAGCATTTCAATTATGCCATGATGGATATGATTCTACTATGGTATTTTATCGATAGATAGAGTATCCTATCTATTGATATTACTCCCTTTAAGCTTATATTACCTGATCCACTGCTCCTAGCATAACTAGGTTTGGCCTGCGTGCACTGCTAGAGCTTTTATCTGTGTCCTGCTTAGCCATGCTTGGCTGTCAGTTCTGGTCCATCCAGATGATGTATCAGATGCAGAGAATCTAGTATGACAGGAGATCGTGATGAGATGAGATCAGTGATATGAGATTAAATATGCTAAGGCTTGTATGGGAGGCCACAGTGGGATGTGGTTTTTCTAGTCCCATGCTCGCCACAACTAGGAACTGAGTTCTTGCCTTTGGAACCGAGACGAGCGTACAACCACACGGGGCTTGGGAACCTCTCGCTTGATTAACTTGCCTAGTATGATCCATGAGTGCATAGTTAGCTATTTGGCATCTGCATATTTGGATGGGTTGAAGATGGTGCATCATATAGGGCATGACCAAGGAGGAAGGAGGCTTCGGGAGTACTCTTGGTCCTTGGACATAGAGATATGGGCTGATGGAACCCTTTCTTGGAGACTCATGGATTTAGACGAAAGCAAGGTAAAGGTCATGGCCAACCGCCCTCTGCCGGCCTTCCAAGGAAGAGGGCTAATAGCTTGGCATTAAGAGTCAGTTGGTACGTGTGGGTAAAGTTGTACACCCCTACAGGGTTAAATCTTTTCGAAAATCCGTGTTCACACTTATGAAAGCTTGGTGACCAGATTCTAAGATCATAGAGAACATGAACCTAATCTTAAAACTTGGTAGATCAACGTGTGCTTAAGGATGCTATATCATGGGTACGAGGGGGTGATCCTAGATATGGTGTAGATGATGATGACTTGGTGGATATAAAGATGAAGATCAATATTTCGGAGATGTCGCTCTCTTACCCCCTTTTAAAATACTCTAACTAGACGAGATTCTTCTCTCTCTTGTTTTATAAAACAAAGATGGCTTTATGCAAACAACTCCACCAGCCAGAAGTCTTGCGGAGTACACGATGTACACACTCTTGCTTTGTTGATACTTTTGGCAGAGTAAGTGTTCACCTAAAGACAAGTTTCGTACAACATCGACATCGACGAGTAGCTTGGGGTTCCTGGCTGGCAGCCTGGAATCTATGGGCTGGGACGTCATCGTTATGCTTCAGGCCTCTTAGGCCATTTGTTAAGTTTGCTATACTTAATAGCATATTTTGCCTTCCGTTGTTTGATGTTTGTGGTCAGTGACCTTTGCTTGTAATAATTTGGTTCTCTACTCAGTTATGAGCTTGCTGTAATAAATTTTGTGTCGTAGGGTCACTGCTGTGTTACCGATTGTTCACTGGATATTCTCGAGCTCAAGGTTAAGCTTATGTCAGACGGAAGTCTAGGATTTGTTTAGCGCTGATCCCGCGGGTGTCAAAACACTACTCCTCATGCTCTATGCCTCTATGCTAAAGCCGACAAGGGCTGGTTGTGGCATCACCGCCTAGCCCATGTTAACATGAGAACTTTGCAAAGACTTTACTCTGAGGGCCACATCCTTGGTCTTAACGATGTTTCTTTTGCCAAAGATCGTGTTTGTAGGGCTTGTATTGAAGGGAAGATGCATGAAACTCCTCACAAAGTGCTTAATCAAATCACCACGAAAAGATACTTGGAGCTCCTGCACATGGACCCCTTTGGCCCTCCTTCTCATGATAGTCTTGGAGGCAAGAAGTATTGCTTGGTTATTGTGGATGATTTCTCAAGATACACTTGGGTGTTCTTCTTCAAGTACAAGAGTGAGACTCAACAAACTGTCATCGATTTTGCCAATGAAGTTCAATGGAAACACAATGCAACCATTCTCTCCATTCGAAGTGACAATGGCACCGAATTCAAGAACTATACCTTGGATGAGTTTCTTAGTGATGAAGGAATCAAGCATCAATACTCCACTCCTTATACCCCTCAACAAAATGGTGTTGCCGAAAGGAAGAATCGCACTTTGATGGATGTAACTCAGTCTATGTTAGCTGAATTCAAGTCTTCATACAACTTTTGGGCCGAGGCCATCTCCACCGCTTGTCATGAAACCAACCGGCTCTACCTTCGCAAGAAAAAGAACAAGACCCCCTATGAGCTGCTCATCGGGAAAAAGCCAAATGTTAGCTACTTTCGAGTGTTTGGTTGCAAGTGCTATATTCTCAAGAAAGGAGTTCATTTGTCCAAGTTTGAATCCAAGGCTCATGAAGGGATCTTTGTCGGATACTCAAATCAGTCCCATGCCTCTAGAGTCTACAACAAAGCCAATGGAAGAGTTGAAGAGACGAGCAATGTGAAGTTTGATGAAGACCATGAGTCCCTTGTTAGGCAAGACGGTGTTTGTGATCCAAGTGATGAAATTCCTCTTAAGGCCATAAGAAGAATGGGTGTAGGTTTCCACCTCCCCATTGAGTATCCCCTTGTGGACGAAGGAGAAGGACCAAGATCTACTCAAGTGGAGCCCTCACTCTCACAATACCATCTTGCTTCTCAAGGACCTACTATTTTGGCACAAGCTCCCTCAAGCTCTTCCAAAGCTTCTCATGCTCATGAATCTCCAAGCCCCGAAGGTCAAGGTCTTCATCAACAACATCAACCTCCCCAAGATGGGGCTCCTCCTCAAGGCACCTCCCAAGGTCAAGCTCTTCATCAACAACATCAACCTCCCCAAGATGGGGCTCCTCCTCAAGGCTCTTCCCAAGATCAAGCTCGTCAAGATCAAGGGCAAGCTAATGATAATCAAGGCTCTACTCCAAATGATGACTCTCCCGAAGTGGAATTGATGAAGATGATCCTCGTGTTCATGCTTATAGTCAAGGCGGGAACTCCAATGGTGGAGATGATCAAGCGGTTGCTCAAGAATCTCGTATTGAAGCTCAAGCTCGCCGTCAAGCCTATCACCTTGCCAAGCTTGTCTGAGATGGCCATATCCTTGATAATGTTTATGGAGATTTCAATAAAGGTTCCACTACTAGGAGGAAACTAACCTCCTTTAGCTCTCACCATGCTTTTATCTCTCTTGTGGAACCGCAGAAAGTCTTCGAGGCTCTTGAAGATGATGATTGGATTGACGCTATGAATGAAGCACTTCACAACTTCAAGAGGAACAAAGTATGGACCTTGGTTGAGAGGCCCAAAGATTGTCAAAACATCATCGGTACCAAATGGGTTTTCAAGAACAAGTGTGATGTGAATGGAATAGTTGTGCGCAACAAGGCAAGGTTAGTTGCCCAAGGATACTCACAAGTTGAGGGCATCGACTACGGTGAGACTTATTCCCCCGTTGCTCGCCTTGAATCCATTCGTGGGCTTCTTGCTTTTGCTACTCATCATAACTTCAAGTTTCATCAAATGGATGTTAAGAGTGCTTTTCATATATATATAATGGTCCTTTGAAAGAGTTGGTATACGTCAAGCAACCTCTAGGATTTGAGGATCCACTTTTCCCGAACCATGTCTACAAGCTCAATAAGGAACTCTATGGCCTCAAACAAGACCCATGTGCGTGGTATGATTGCCTTAGAGAGCTCTTGTTAGACCGTGGCTTCGAAGTGGGGCTCATTGATCCCACTCTTTTTACTAAGAAAGTTGGAGGCCACTTGTTCGTATGCCAAATCTATGTTGATGACATTATCTCTGGGTCTATTAACAAAGCTTTTAATGAGGATTTTTCCAAGCTCATGACCGATCGCTTCGAGATGTCCATGATGGGGGAGTTGAAGTTTTTCCTTGGGTTTGAACTCAAGCAATTGAGGAAAGGGACTTTCATCAACCAAGCCAAATACATCCAAGACATGCTCAAGAAGTTCAAGTTTGATCAAGTCAAAGGTGCCAAGACTCCCATGCCAACTAAGGTTAATCTTGATCTCGATCCCAAGGGTAAGGATGTGGATCAAAAACTCTATCGCTCAATGATTGGTTATTTGCTATATCTTTGTGCATCCTGACCGGATATTATGTTGAGTGTGGGTATGTGTGCAAGATTTCAAGCCGCACCAAAAGAAAGACACATGGTGGTGATCAAGAGAATCATTTGATATTTTGTTCATACCCCAAACTTTGGGCTGTGGTACCCCAAGGGAGCCAGCTTTGACCTTATTGGATACACGGACTCGGATTGGGCTGGTGACAAAGTGGGAAGGAAGTCAACCTCCAGAGCCTGTTAGTTTCTTGGAAGATCCTTGGTTTGTTGGTCCTCGAAGAAGCAAAACTGTGTGTCTATGTCCACTGCCGAAGCTGAATACATCTCCGCCGCAATTTGTTGTTCTCAATTGTTGTGGATGAAGCAAACCTTGAAGGATATTGGACTCTCTTTTGACAAGGTACCTCTTATTTGTGACAATGAGAGTGCTATTGCTATTGCTCACAAACCCATGCAACACAACCGTACTAAGCGCATTGAGATTCGTCATCATTTCATTCGGGACCATGTTGCAAGAGGAGACATTTCTTTGGAGTATGTTCCCACCAAGGCAAATCTTGCGGATCTTAACCAGAAACATTAATACTTGTGTGATTTGTAAACTAAATAAGAGTCCCTAGTAAAGCCTCTTCATAATACTAGCTTGTTGATTAATAGATGATCATGGTTTCTTGATCATGAACATTTGAGATGTTATTAATAACAAGATCATATCATTAGGAGAATGGTATGGTGGACATACTCCTATAGATAAGCGTAGCATAAAGATCAAGTCATTTTAATAGTTTAATTGCTATAAGCTTTCTGATACATAGTAACCTAATTCCTTCGACCATGAGATCATGCTAATCACCATCACCGGAAGGATGCTTTGATGACATCAAACACCACACCATAACTGGGTGGCTATAAAGGTGGCATTGAGTGTTCGGAAAGTATGGGTTGAGACACATGGATCAAGAGTGGGATTTGTCCATCCATATGACGGATAGATATACTCTGGGCCCTCTCGGTGGAATGTCATCCAATTAGCTTGCAAGCATGTGACTGGCTCACAAGGGATCACATATCACGGGAACGAGAAAAGAGTACTTATCAGTAACGATGTTGAAGTAGGTATGCAGAGATATCGACGATCAACACCTCGGGTAAGTAAACTATCGTGAGACAAAGGGAAATTGGTATCGTATGTAAGTGGTTCATTCGATCACAAAGTAATCGTAGAAATATGTGGGAGCCATATGAATTTCCAGATTCCTCTATTGGTTATTGTTCGGAGAAGTGTCTCAATCATGTCCGCATAATTCATGAACCGTAGGGAGACACACTTAAGGATTCGATGTTGTTGAGTAGTTATGGAATGATGAGTAAGAGACCGAATATTGTTCGGAGTCTCGGATGGGATCCGGGATATCACGAGGAGATCCGGAATAGTTCGGAGAATAAGATTCATATAAGGAAAGTCCTATTTCGGAGTTGGGGAATGATTCCGGTGTTTTCATCGGGAATGTTCTAGAAGGTTCCGGAAGGTCCGGCACTTAGGAGGGGAAGGGTACATGAATGTGTCATAACAGTGTGGAATGGTTGCATCATGTACTAGGTATCATCGCTGAGCAAAATAAAGGGATAAATCAAATCCTAGTTTGAAAAGTCAAACGCCAATTTGAAAAGTCAAACGACAAGTTTGCTTGGTGGAGGGAGAGTAGGAAACATACTTGGGGAGGAAGTCCTCCTCCCTCCATCGCCGGCCAAGGAGGCCGACTTGGGGGAGGACTCCCTCCCCCTTGGCGGCGCCCTCCCACCTATAAAATGAGGGGCAAGGGTGCCCCTCTAGACACACACCTCTCTCCACCAAAACCCTAACCCTAGCCGCCGGCCACCAAGTCGCCGCCGCCTCCCTAGGGTTTGCCCTAGCCGTCTTGTTGGGGCTCTCCCCAAGCCCTAGCCACCAGGCTAGCCCTCTCTCCTTGGTGCCTCTAAACCCTAGATCGCCAAGGCCTCTCTCATAGTCCACCATACTCGCTCTGGCTTAAGGCGAAGCCCTCCGAGATCTCCCGTCTACTTCCGGTACCACGCCGTCGTGCTGCCGGAATCGCGAGGAGAGTGCTACAACCTCCGCTACCTGCTGGAACAAGGGAGAGGAAGGTCTTCATCGAGTACCAAATGTGTGACCGACTGCGGAAGCGCTGCCGGAACGCAGCGCCGGAAGGATCATCTACACGATCTTGAGATCGGCAAGAGTACGACTACATCACGGACGAGAATGTGCTCTTGCTAAACACTTTGGAATCTTCGAGGGTGAGTTCTTCTATCGACTCGTTGCTACAATCTAGTAGATAGATCTTGGCTTGTTTGTTTGTATGCGGTAGAAATTTTTTGTTTTCCATGCTATGAACCCCTACAGTGGTATCAGAGCCGTGTCTATATGTAGATCCGTTGCACGAGTAGAACACAATGGTCAGTGTGGGCGGTGGTGCTTTTATTATCAATTGCTTCTTGTGTACTTTGCATCTTGCGGTATGATGGGATGAAGCGGCCCGGGCTAACCTTACATGACATCGTTCATGAGACTTGCTCCACGCTCAACATGCAACTTGTATTGCATAAGTGGCTTTGCGGGTGTCTGTCTCTCCCATTATAGTATAGATCCAATTTACAACGGGAACTTGATAGTTCAAACATCAACGTTGTGGTTCTTGTTCGTAAGTTAGAGCGACACTTATTGAAAGCCCCAAACCACGTAAAATATGCAAAGAAAATTAGAGGCGTCTAACTTTGTTTTGCAGGGGTGTGCTGTGATGTGATATGGCCATGATTGTGATCATATTTGATGTATGCAATGTTCCTTATTGTAAGTTGGCAACCGGCAGGAGCCATATGGTCGTCTTTAATTTCTGTTAAGACCCGCATGTCTATTCAAAGTAGTTGTAATAGTTGGAGCTGGTGGACGACAACCATGAAGCGACGCCATTGACCTTGACGCTATGCCGGTGATGATGGAGATCATGTTCGTGCTTGAAGATGGAGATCGGAAGAACAAAGAAGAAAGGCCATATCATATCACATATTATGAATTGCATGTGATGTTAATCCTTTATGCATCTTGTATTGCTTAGTTAACGACGGTAGCATTATAAGATGATCCCTCATGCACATAAATTTCAATTTTTGAAGTGTTCATCCTTAGTAAGCACCATTGCTAAAGCTCGTTGTTTCGAAGCACCACGTGATGATCGGGTGTGTTAGATTCTGCAAGTGTATACAACGTGACCAAGCCAGATTTGCTCATGCGGAAGCTAAGGTTTGATCTTGACGAGCCTAGCATGTACAGACATGGTCTCGGAACACGGATCACCGAAAGGTAAAGCATGAGTCATATAGTAGATATGATGAACATGTTGATTGTTCGCCATTGAAGCTACATCAACTCTCGTGACGATCGGTTTTGATGTGGTGGATTTGGTTCGTGTGATCACTAAAACAATGTGAGGGATATTGTTTTGAGTGGGAGTTCACCTAGATTAATTTAACTATTAATTAGAACTCAATTTGTCATAAACTTAGTCTAAACTATTGCAAATATGTTGTAGATCAATGATGGCCCCTACCATCAATTTTAATGCGTTCCTAGAGAAAGAAAAGTTGAAAAACAATGGAAGCAACTTCGCGGATTGGTTCCGCAATTTGAGGATTGTCCTCAATGCTGGTAATTTGACCTTTGTGCTGGATGCACCGCTGGGTGACCCACCTGCAGCTGATGCTACCGATGAAGTAAAGAATGTTTACCTCGCTCGGAAGAATCAGTACTCCACAGTTCAGTGTGCTATCTTGTATGGTTTGGAATCGGAGCTTTATAAAAGGTTTGAGAACCATGACCCACATGATATTGTCCGTGAACTCAAATTGATATTTGAGACTCACGCGACAGTTGAGAGTTATGAGGCTTCTAAAAAGTTCTTTAACTGCAAGATGGAAGAGGGAAGCTCCGTCAGTGAGCATGTGCTTAAGATGTCTGGGCACGCAAACAAACTCCAAAGCTTGGGTATAGTGATTCCTAATGCTTTGGGGATTTACCTTGTCCTCCAATCACTACCACCAAGTTACAAGAACTTTGTGATGAACTACAATATGCAAAGCATGAACAAGCAGTTGCCAGAACTCTTCATGTTCAAATCTGCAGAAGTGGAGATCAAGAATGAGCACTAAGTGTTGATGGTCAATAAGACCACCAAATTCAAGAAAGGAAAGTCTAAGCAAAAGGGAAACTTCAAGAAGGGTGGTAAGAAAGTTGCCGCACCGGCGAAGAAGACCAAGGCTGGACCTAAGCCTAATACTGAGTGCTTTTACTGCAAGGGAGAAGGTCACTGGAAGCGGAATTGCCCAAAGTACTTGGCGGATTTGAAGAACGGCAACATCAAGAAGAAAGGTATATCCGATATACATGTTATTGATGTGTATCTCACTAGTACTAAAGTAGTGCAGGTATTTGATCTTGGTTGTTGCTCATATTTGTAACTTTCAAACAGGTCTTTGCAGAATAAGCGGAAGCTAGCGAAGAAGGAGGTGACAATGCTGCGTTGGAAATGGATCAAAGGTTGATGTGATCATGTGGCACGCTACCTCTTCATCTACCATCGGGATTAGTTTTATACTTAAATAATTGTTATTTGGTGCCTGCGTTAAGCATGAACATTATATTGGGATCTTGTTTATTGCGAGACGGTTACTTGTTTAAGTCCGAGAATAATGGTTGTTAGATTTATATGATTAATATGTTTTATGCACATGCACCTTTGATAGATGGTCTATTCTTATTGAATCTCGATAGTGGAAATACACATATTAATAACATTGAAGCTAAACGTTTGAAATTGAGCGATAACTCGACCTATATGTGGCACTGTCGTCTTGGTCATATTGGAGTGAAGCGTATGAAGAAACTACATTCCGATGGACTTCTTGAATCACTTGATTTCGAATCACTTGAAAGATGCGAAGCATGTCTCATGGGTAAAATGACTAAGACTCCATTTTCTGGTATGATGGAGCGAGCTACGGACTTACTGGAAATCATACATACCGATGTGTGTGGTCCAATGAGTGTAGCATCGCGCGGTGGTTATCGTTATGTTCTTAACTTCACGGATGACTTGAGTAGATATGGGTATATCTATTTCATGAAACATAAGCCCAAAACTTTCGAGAAGTTTAAGGAATTTCAAAGTGAGGTAGAGAATCAACGTAACAAGAAGATTAAATTTCTACATTCTGATCATGGAGGTGAATATCTAAGTTACGAGTTTGGCGAGCATTTGAAGAAATGCGGAATACTTTCACAATTGACACCGCCGGGAACACCACAGCGTAATGGTGTGTCCGAACGTCGTAATCAAACTCTCTTAGATATGGTTCGTTCTATGATGTCACTTAAAGATTTACCGCTATCATTTTGGGGTTATGCATTAGAAACAGCCGCATTCACTTTAAATAGGGCACCATCGAAATCCGTTGAAACGACACCGTATGAATTATGGTTTGGGAAGAAACCTAAATTGTCGTTCCTTAAAGTTTGGGGTTGCGAAGCCTATGTAAAGAAGTTTCAACCGGACAAGCTTGAACCCAAAGCGGAAAATGCGTCTTCATAGGATACCCGAAGGAAACTATTGGGTATACCTTCTATCATATATCCGAGGGTAAAATCTTCGTTGCCAAGAATGGATCCTTTCTAGAGAAGGAATTTCTCTCGAAAGAAGTGACTGGAAGGAAAGTAGAACTCGACGAGGTTGTTGAACCTTCTCTCGAACTAGCGAGTAGCGCAGCACCGAAAGAAGTTCCTGTGGTGCCTGCACCAATAAGAGAGGAAGCTAATGATGATGATCATGAAACTTCGGTTGAAGTTTCTACAGAGCCTCACAGGTCAACAAGAACTCGTACCACTCCTGATTGGTATGATCCCGTTATGAGTGTCATGTTGGTAGACAACACCGATGACCCTGCGACATATGAGGAAGCGATGATGAGCCCAGATTCCAATAAATGGCAAGACGCCATGAAATCCGAGATTGGATCCATGTACGAAAACCAAGTATGGACTTTGGTGGACTTACCGGATGGCCGAAAGGCTGTCGAGAACAAATGGATTTTCAAGAAGAAAACAGATGCTGATGGTAATGTTACTGTCTATAAAGCTCGACTTGTCGCAAAAGGGTTTCGACAAATTCAAGGAGTTGACTACGATGAGACTTTCTCACCAGTAGCGAAGCTAAAATCTGTGAGGATTATGTTAGCAATCGCTGCATATTACGATTATGAGATATGGCAGATGGATGTCAAAACAACATTCCTCAATGGATACATTGATGAAGAGTTGTATATGATGCAACCCAAAGGTTTTGTCGATCCTAAAGATGCTAACAAGGTATGCAAACTTCAACGGTCCATATATGGATTGAAGCAAGCATCCCAAAGTTGGAATCAACGTTTTGATAAAGTAATCAAAAGTTTTGGTTTTATACAAACTTATGGAGAAGCTTGTATTTACAAGAAAGTGAGTGGGAGATCTGTAGCATTCTTATTACTATATGTAGATGACATATTGTTGATTGGGAATGATGTAGACCTTCTTAATAGTGTCAAAGAATATTTGAATAATAGTTTTTCAATGAAAGATCTTGGCGAAGCAGCTTACATATTAGGCATAAAGATTTATAGATATAGATTGAGACGCCTAATATCATTGTCACAAAGTACATATTTGGACAAAGTTCTAAAGAGGTTTGGAATGGAAGATAGCAAGAAAGGGTTCTTGCCCATGTTGCCCAATACGACCTTGAGTAAAACTCAAAGTCCAGCAACGGCAGAAGATAGAGAAAGGATGAGTAAGACTCCCTATGCCTCAGCCATAGGATCTCTAATGTATGCCATGCTATGTACTAGACCCGACATTGCATATGCTGTTAGTTTAACTAGCAGATATCAAAGTGATCCAGGAGTGGATCGTTGGACAGCGGTCAAAAACATCCTTAAGTACTTGAGAAGAACTAAGGATATGGTTCTTTCTTATGGAGGTGATGAACAACTCGTTGTTAATGGTTACACCAATGCTAGTTGGAACACCGATCCGGATGATTCTAACTCTCAATCTGGATACATATTTACTTTGAATGGTGCAGCAGTTAGCTGGAGGAGTGCAAAGCAAAGTGTTGTGGCGAGATCTTCAACTGAATTGGAATACATAGCTGCTTCGGAGGCTTCACAAGAAGCGATATGGATGAAGGAGTTCATTACGGAGCTCGGTGTGGTTCCAAGTGTGCTGGACCTAATGTCTATCTACTGTGATAACATGGGCGCCATAGCCAATGCGCAGGAACCAAGGTCACACAAGAAGCTGAAGCACATCAAGCTACGTTTTCACGCTATTCGAGAACATGTACAAGATGGTGACATAAAGATTTGCAAAGTACACATAGATCTGAATATGGTGGATCCGTTGACTAAACCTCTCCCGAGGTCAACAAATGACCAACACCAAACTGCCATGGGTGTTCGGTATATTACCATGTAATCTAGATTAGTTGACTCTAGTGCAAGTGGGAGACTGTTGGAGATATGCCCTAGAGGTAATAATAAATATAGTTATTATTATATCTTTGTGTTTATGATAAATGTTTACATTCATGCTATAACAGTATTAACCAGAAACATTAATACCTGTGTGATTTGTAAACTAAATAAGAGTCCCTAGTAAAGCCTCTTCATAATACTAGCTTGTTGATTAATAGATGATCATGGTTTCTTGATCGTGAACATTTGAGATGTTATTAATAACAAGATCATATCATTAGGAGAATGGTATGGTGGACATACTCCTATAGATAAGCGTAGCATAAAGATCAAGTCATTTTAATAGTTCAATTGCTATAAGCTTTCTGATACATAGTAACCTAATTCCTTCGACCATGAGATCATGCTAATCACCATCACCGGAAGGATGCTTTGATGACATCAAACACCACACCGTAACTGGGTGGCTATAAAGGTGGCATTGAGTGTTCGGAAAGTATGGGTTGAGACACATGGATCAAGAGTGGGATTTGTCCATCCATATGACAGATAGATATACTCTGGGCCCTCTCGGTGGAATGTCATCCAATTATCTTGCAAGCATGTGACTAGCTCACAAGGGATCACATATCACGGGAACGAGAAAAGAGTACTTATCGGTAACGAGGTTGAACTAGGTATGCAGAGATACCGACGATCAAAACCTCGGATAAGTAAACTATCATGAGACAAAGGGAAATTGGCATTGTATGTAAGTGGTTCATTCGATCGCAAAGTAATCGTAGAAATATGTGGGAGCCATATGAATTTCCAGATTCCTCTATTGGTTATTGTTCGGAGAAGTGTCTCAATCATGTCCGCATAATTCACGAACCGTAGGGAGACACACTTAAGGATTCGATGTTGTTGAGTAGTTATGGAATGATGAGTAAGATACCGAATGTTGTTCGGAGTCTCGGATGGGATCCAGGATATCACGAGGAGATCCGGAATGGTCCGGAGAATAAGATTCATATAAGGAAAGTCCTATTTTAGAGTTGGGGAATGATTCCGGTGTTTTCATCGGGAATGTTCTAGAAGGTTCCGGAAGGTCCAGCACTCCGGAGGGGAAGGGTACATGAATGTGTCATAACAGTGTGGAATGGTTGCATCATGTACTAGGTATCATCGCTGAGCAAAATAAAGGGATAAATCAAATCCTAGTTTGAAAAGTCAAACGCCAATTTGAAAAGTCAAACGACAAGTTTGCTTGGTGGAGGGAGAGTAGGAAACCTACTTGGGGAGGAAGTCCTCCTCCCTCCACCGCCGGCCAAGGAGGACGACATGGGGGAGGACTCCCTCCCCCTTGTCCGCGCCCTCCCACCTATAAAAGGAGGGGCAAGGGTGCCCCTCTAGACACACACCTCTCTCCACCAAAACTCTAACCCTAGCCGCCAGCCACCAAGTCGTCGCCGCCGCCCTAGGGTTTGCCCTAGCCGCCGAGTTGGGGCTCTCCCCAAGCCCTAGACGCCGGCCTAGCCCTCTCTCCTTAGTGCCTCTAAACCCCAGATCGCCAAGGCCTCTCTCATAGTCCACCATACTCGCTCCGGCTTAAGGCGAAGCCCTGCGAGATCTCCCCTCTACTTCCGGTACCACGCCGTCGTGCTGCCGGAATCGCGAGAAGAGTGCTACAACCTCTCATTTTCTGGAACAAGGAGAGGAAGGTCTTCATCGAGTTAGATCGATCAGGAAGCGTGACCGCCGAACGCAGCGCCGGAAGGATCGTCTACACGATCTTGAGATCGGCAAGAGTACGACTACATCACCCACGAGAATCTGCTCTCGTTAAACACTTTGGAATCTTCGAGGGTGAGTTCTTCTATCGACTCGTTGCTACAATCTAGTAGGTAGATCTTGGCTTGTTTGTTTGTATGCGGTAGAATTTTTTTGTTTTCCATGCTACGAACCCCTACAGTGCTAGCTAGCTAATACCCCTTTGGGTTCTAGGGTTTACTGTTTGGATCTTGGTTCCTACAATATGGGCCGGGTTATGGGCTTGCCTTAAGCCCATAGGCCCGGTCCATAAATCTTGACAGCTAACGGTCTTCTGGTACACTGCTTCTTGTTCTTTTTGGCATCACGCAGTTACTTTGTACATCAGCGCTTGCTTTGGGCGTCACCCGGCTTCTTTTGTGTCATCCCGGCGTCGCCCTTCTCTTTTGACCATGCTTTACCATGGTCCTTCCCGAACCTTACTCGGAAAGGTGCCACGCGTCCTTCTTGACTCGGCTCGTTGGTACCTGCAAGGGTTACAACTTTGTCCTATACGGGCCGAGATAGTTTGTATCTCGGCTTTCATGCTTATCTTACCCGGCCATTCTTACCCGGCCTGGTTATTTCTTTACTCGGAGCCAAACCAGCTACGCCATGTTTCCCCTCTAGTGACCCTATCGGGGGTTATCCCCCCGACATTAGTCCCCGAAGCTGGTGAGGTCTAGCAGTTCAAGCTGTTAGGCGTCTCCAGGTTCCTTTTGTCCTTATCCGTTGCAATTTTGCACTTTGCCGGGTTAGGCTGACAATTTTGGGTCAATTCTTTGACTTCTTAGCTCATTCTTGCCTCGAGCCGAGTTACTTTGGCCAATTCCGGGTCATTTTCGGCGCGCATCAGTCACTGACACGCTTAAATCATGATTACTTGCCTCAATTTTTGTTCCAAGATCTGGCGGCACAGTGACGGCTGCGCAGTTATTCCCCGTCACTGTGGCTGTCCCATCGGTCTGTGCCTCTTGTCCTTCCTGCCGTGACGTGGCAATGGATTTTTCGTGTATCTTTGGCTACGTGGCGCTCGCTGACTGGCTCACCCGGCATGGTACACGGCCACACGCTGGCCGCATGGCATAGTTAGATCCCACGACGGGGGTTTTTACTGCCCTTAAGTAGGGGTTGGGGGTTTACACTTCCCCCACTCCCGTTCAGTTTCCTTAGCCTTTCTTCCTCCTCGCGCCTGCAAGATCGAACTGCCCTCTTTGCGGTTCCTTCTCCCTCTTGCTCTTGTGCTGTGATTGCCCCTGTCCTCCTTCGATTCCAGCACGGGTCCTCGCTGTTCCAAGCCTCTCCTTATCGAGGAGGAGGAGACAGACTCCGACGACCTCGTGGATGCTCGCGACGGTGCTGATGGCGCTGAGGAGCAGGAGATTCTTGCCGGCGAGCGCGGAGGCTGGGAAGGCTCGGAGGTCTCCATCGAGGAAGTGGAGTGGCTCCGCTCCACCAGACGCATTCCACTGCAAGTGGATTGCCGCCCCCCTTCCGGTGAGATCTCCCCCAAACCTCAAGATGGTGAGCGGGTAGTTTTCCTTTCCCACTTTGAACGTGGTTTTGCTCTTCCTGTGAGCACTTTCTTTTCCTTGTATCTTTCTACCTTTCATCTACAAACCCACCATCTTCCTGCCAATGCGATTGGCTCTCTCTCTTGTTTCATCTCTGCCTGCGAGGCCTATCTTGGAATTTGGCCCACAGTTCCTTTGTGAGCCAAGTATTTTGGCTTTAAAGTTCAGGTTGTTCCCCAGCCTGGTGCTCCTCGATCCGAGAAGAGGCCGACCCGGTGTGGTGCTGCTAGCATCACCCCCAGGGGAGATTCTATCTTTCCTCAGGTTACCGGCATTGACTCGTGCAAGAAGTGGCATAGAACCTTTTTCTATGTCAGAAACAGCGGGTCCACTGATAACATCCGGCTCCCCCTTTCTCGGATGAGGTTCCCCACAAGAAGCACTGGCATCTTGACCCGCGCGACCAAGACGCTGCGGTAAACGAGGCTAATGCAATCCTAGAAAGGTTGCTATCGCCGGATGAGATCTTCAATCTCGCCGACTTCGACCTCATGTGCACCTTTGTTTCTCGCCGGGTTAGCCCCATCCAAGCGAGGAGCCACAAGATGTGCTTCATGAGTGGCTCTCATGATCCCACTCGGCACTCCACCAAGGAGCTCACCCACGACTCCATTGCCCGCCGAGTAAGCTCAATCTTCAAATTGAACTTGGCGGATGATTGGGCTTGAGCCCACCGCTCAGCCTGTTCCCTGGGTAAGTTTTCCGAATCTCTTTCTTGCCGAGTTGGCTTTAGCTCTTTTGCCACTCTTAGTTTAGTTCTTGTTTCTCATTCTGTTTGTCTTTCGCAGAATCTCCTTCACCAGGTTGATGACAGTACTGTCCCTCCTGCTGGTTATCATGGGGATTTCTCTGACTCAGATGAGTTCGAGTATGACCTGGAGTGCTCCATGCCCATCCCACACACTGCAGCTTCTTTAGCTTCGGGTAAGAGTCAATCTCGCAATCCCTTACAAGATTGGTCTGACGATGATGAGGATGATGATTGTACGCTTTTGTAGGTACATGCCTTGTGAGTTTAATCTCTTTGCTTATCCGAGTAAGCCCGTTATTTACTTTATGCAGCTGGCCAGGTACATGACATTCCTCCTCTCGCCGTGGACGAAGTCGGCAAGATTCTCGTTGCTAAGCCGAAGCGACGCGGAACCTCCTCCAGTACTCAGCCGACCAAGAAGAACAAGCCCACTCCGGCTGCTCCTGCTGCCTCTGCTGCTGCCAGCCTGAGTGAGACTCGCCAAGCTGCTGGGCGCCGAGTCACGCGCCGAGTCATCCGCGACCCGGTTGTCACCGGGTAAGTTTTTGCACCTTGCTTTCTTTGCTCTTTTCTTTCTCAATACTGCTCTTCTCTCATATATATCTTGTTGTTTTTAGTGTTGCACCTTTGACGGCAAATCATGCTGCTTCTAGCATTGCCTCGCCGCTTAGGCCTGCGCCTCCTCCAGCTGACTCGGCGGCGTCGAGTCCCGTCCGGGTTGAGGCTCGCACTGTTGAGGCTCACGCTTCTCAGTGTCAGTCAGACCCGGTGGATCACTCGGCTAGCGCCCCTGTCGCTGGTCAGGAGAAACTTCCTGATCTTGGTGCTCACAAGTCTGGCACCGAGAAACCCTCTGCCCCCAGTTCCTCTGGCATCAGCCCTCAAGCTGATGTGAATGAACAACTTCCTGATATTGGAGCCAGCAAAACTGGTGAGCCCAGTCAGGGGGCTCCACGTCCTTCTTCAAATCCTTCTGCTTGCTCTCCAGTTCTATCAAAAGGCCAGACCCAGCCCAAGGCTTCTGGTTCTACTTGCCCCTCTTCTGGCAAATCCACCTCTTCCAAGCAAGCAACTCTAGTTTGCCCTCCGGGTTCTGCTCCTCAGATTCGGCCTCCTACATCGGCGACCGTGTTCGCTTCAACGGGTAGGGGGAATGAATCTGCGGCTGCCGGGTTTAGTGATGGCTCCAAGGCTGTTACCCTCCATACCTCTGCCGCTGCAACCCGTGCCACTGTGGGAACCGCCCTGAAAACGGGTCGAGTTCTCACTCAGACGCTCAGTGGGCAGAGCCTTGGTTCGGCTGAGCCTTACGCCGTGGCATGGAATGCAGCAGGCGAGCAAGAGGTTAGCACTCGTGCCAGGAAGAAGCTGAAGCTGGGCCCCAAGGTCGTCTCCGACATAACCCAGCAGGCCATTACTCTGATGGCCCGCGCCGACGAAATAAACGAGGTGACATAACTTACTCTTTTGTACTGTTGAGTATTTCTTTTATACATATCACCTAGTCCCCGAGGTTACAGTTGAATAAGAGACTTACTCGGCTGTAAGCTCTTCAATTATTCACTTAGTCTTTGAATCCCACGCTTGCATGTTAAAGCTTCGAACCCTAGCCCTCGAGGTTACTGTCGAGTAAGGAACTTACTCGGTTGTAAGCTCTTAAGCACTTTTGATTTCTTTTATGACAAAATCATGTTAGAGCTTCAATCCCTAGCCCTCGAGGTTACTGCCGAGTAAGGAACTTACTCGGCTGTAAGCTCTTAAGCTCTTCTTTATTCGGACGGTCGCCTGTCTTGACTCTTCCTTATTATCTAACTTCTTTGATTAGCTTACGCACAACAAGCACACCAAGGTGCACCAAGCTCTCGTCCTGGCGCATCGCAAGCTCGAACTTGCGTATGAGAAGCTGTAGACTGACACCTATGGCCAAGGTAATATCTTTGCTCTTCCTTTTTTTCTATTTGGTGTAATTTTCCTTGGCTCATCTTCTCATTTTTCCTCTCGCTCGTGTTCCACAGCCACCGCTCAGGATACCAACAACGATCTTCACTCGCAAATCAGCGAGGCCGAGAGTAAATTTCTTGCCTTCCTAAGCCAATAGTTGAAATTTTTCTGTTGGTACTGACAAATTTTTGTTCTCAACAAGCAGAGAAGCACCAAGCCGAACTCTAGAAGGAGCGCGATGAGGTAACTCGGCTGAAGAAACTGATGGCCGAGACAGAGGAGAAGCACTTGGCCAAGGTGAAAGGGCTGAAGGAGGAGCTTGCCGAGAAGAACGAGCAGCAGGCTGCCAGCGCCGAGAAGACTAAGAGGCTGCTCGACGAGGCCGAGTCATTGGTGGAGTCGACAAATATGAACCTCGACGCCCTTCAAGCCAAGAACAAGACTTGGCATAGCAAGCTCGCTGCCATCAACTTCTTTCTCGGTAGTGAGTTCTTACTCTTTACGCATTGTCCAAGTCCTGCTGGATCTCTTCCATGTGCCCTTGCTATTCGCTAACTTCCTCTTTTTGCTTGCAGAAAACTTTCCTGAGGCCAACATGTTTGCCATCCGAGCCATCAAGAAGGTGAGGGCCGAAGCTGGTGCTGCTGCTGATGGTGATGTGTCCATGGAGGAGCTCCTTGTAGCGGTGTCTGAACGGGTCAAGACCCTCAGATCTTGCGGTGTGGATTTTCTCAAGTCAGCCATCCATGCATTTTGCATGCTCTGGCCGGATGAAGACCCACCCTAACTCATCGAGCCACTCGCCGACAGACTGCTTCTTACTGAACACCGGTTGGATCAATGGCGCGAGTCGGCCGGCCGAGCTGCAGCGGACAAGGCTCTCTCCTTCGTGATTTCATGGTACGAGGACATCAACCTCGACGTTCTTGCTCGTATAAGGGGAGATGGCAAATGGCTGAATGACTCGGAGCTGATAAAAAAGCGCCAGGAGCGAGCTTATGCCATGATCGAGTACACCATGGTGAACGCTTGGTGTGAAGGGCCTAGCTTTCTCGACCTTGGCGACCCGCTCGTCGAAGTTGCTGATGAAGAGGGTGGTGACAGCGAGGCAACCGAGTCAGATGATCCAGATGACCCGGCTGCAGATGCCCCTCACCTGGCCGATGCCCCAAGCACTCTTGGCTCTGAGAACGCTCCTCCGAGTTCTTCTGCTCCTTAAGCCAACAAATACTTGAACTTTTATTAGATCCCCGGTATGCCGGGTATAGATGTAACATACATTGCACTCGAAGTTTTATTATGTGCCTTTTGATAGGCTTTATATGTTTGCGTTATGCTCTTAGTGCAAACCATCCAAGGGCAAGTCCCCGAGTTTCATTTTGCCGTGTCACCTTTCCTTGCCTCTGGCCCTTGTCTACCTTTTTCGGTGTTCGACATTAGGATCTCAAAGTACAAAGGATATAGTTAGCGGGTATGAAACTTGGATAGCTTGGCCGAGATTACTCGACACGTAGTATAACAAGACCTGCAGAGAGTTAGGAAAAAACTAAAGCCGACTCGCGTTTCTCCCTTGTATTTATCCGGCGTTCGTGTTTACTCGTCTTAGATCTTTTTCTCTTGCTTGACATGAAGCCGTGTTTTTGGATAATAGCATAGTCGAAGAGTTGATTTATTCCGAATAAACACTACTCGTTCCGAGATAAATTTCGGGTATCACGCCAGCCGACGTAGAATAATTGAAATGGAAAGCCTAAAGGGTAGTCCACGAGTCAGTTTTTCGAATCATACCATTTCATTATTAGCACATAGCCGGGAAACACGTCCGACATATGAGAGTTCGAGTGATACATGCACTGCTTCTCCTAAGTATAGAAGGGACGAAGCAGTGCCACATTCCATGGCCTTTTAGTTTCATCTCCTGATCTGTCCGCCTTGTTCTTTTGTGCTTCACGAGTGTCTATGAGATAGTAGGAATCATTGTGCAATGCTTTGCATATAATGAATGGACCTTACCATGGAGGTGATAACTTATGCATTCCAGCTGTGCGCTGCACCAGCCGTATCACCATATCTCCTTCTCAAAAAACACGAGGTTGCACTTTCCGGCTATGGTAGCGTCGGAGATTTTTTTGATATATAACAGATCTGGAGAATGCCAGTTCCCTTGCTTCTTCGAGTAAATCTACTCCATCTTCTCGGGCCTCTTTTACCTCGGCTTCCGAGTATTGCCTTATCCTTGGAGAGTCATATTCTATGTCGTCAGGAAAAACTGCTTCAGCCCCATATACAAGGAAAAATGGCGTATAACCAGTTGATCGATTCGGAGTCGTTCTTAAGCTCCACAGTACTGAGGGTAGTTCCTCTAGCCAACAACCAGGTGATCTTTGGAGTGGTTACATTAAGCGGGGTTTTATCCCGGACAGAACTAAGCCATTAGCCCGTTCAACTTGTCCATTTGATTCTTGATGGGCGACTGACGCTACGTCGAGTCTTATTCGGTGTTCCCCACAGAAGCAAGCAAAATCTCCTTCGGCAAAGTTTGTGCCATTGTCCGTGATCACACTGTGCGGGTAACCGTATCTGAGGATTATATCCCTTAGGAATGTAACAGCTGTTTTGCCGTCCAGTTTTTTGATTGGTTTCACTTCTATCCACTTAGTGAACTTATCAATCATGACCAAGATATGAGTCATGCCTTCCCTTGCTGGTTTGAATGGTCCTACCATATCTAGGCACCATACTGCAAACGGCCAAGTGATTGGTATAGTCTTCAATTCATACGCTGGTAAATGTGACTTGGACGCATAGTGTTGACAACCACTGCATCTCCCGACTAACACTTGCGCTTGTGCCAATGCGCTTGGCCAGTAGAATCCATGTCGGAATGCCTTGGCTACCAATGCTCTTGATGACGCATGGTGCCCGCACTCTCCCTGATGGATATCCAACAAGATCTCCTGGCCTTTCTCTGAGCTGATGCAACACTGCAGTACACTTGTCACACTTCGCTTGTAGAGTTCCTTGTTGATTATGGTGTATGCTTTTAATTTTCTCTTCGTGCCGTTTTCCTTGCCGGTGTTTCATCACTCGGCAAGGTTCCATCTTTCAAATAACTGGATATTGGTTGTCCCCATGTTGGTATTAGTGGTTCCGGGTCTGCTTCAACATCAATGTCCATTGGTTCCGCCGACATATGCTCTGCCGACATAACCTGAGGAGTCCCCGAGTGTGATTCGGCTACCCCTGAGGTGAACGGATCAGTCGCCGAGTGACTCGAACCTACCCCTGAGTCGATATCCATTGGCACTGCCTCTGATTCTGACTTCATGGGGATGACCCTGATTGATTCGGACTCTGGTGACGGCTTGATCGATGGCTTCCTGAGATGCTCCAATGCTACCCCTGGTGGTATTGCTTGTCTAGATGATCCTAGCTTGGATAACACGTCTTCTGCCTCATTTTCTGCTCTAGGAATGTGATGAAATTCACAACCGTCAAAATATCCCGAAATTTGCTGCACGTGAAAGCGATATAATGCCATGTTTGCGTCCAGTGCATCCCAATGTCCAGACACTTGCTGAATCACCAAATCCGAATCGCCAAAACACATGATCCTTTTGATACCAATTTCCTTGGCTACTTTAATGCCATGGAGGAGTGCTTCATACTCGGCAACGTTGTTAGAAGCAGCAAAATGAATCTGCAAGACATACCTCAGTTGATCCCTTTTTGGAGATGTGAGCACTATCCCGGCGCCCAGACCCATTCTCGTCTTGGACCCGTCAAAATGCATTTTCTAGTAATTTGGATCTGACAGTGGTGGCTCGTACTGCATCTCCATCCATTCTACAAAGAAATCTGCAACGGCTTGAGATTTTATTGCATCCTGCCTATCATATTGTAGAGTGTATGGTGCCAGTTCAATGGCCCATTTGGCTACTTGGCCGCTGGCATCTTTGCTGCCCAATATATCCGAGATAGGTGCCTCGCATATTACCCGGATTGGGTGTTCTTGAAAATAATGTTTCAGCTTTTTTGCTGCCATATATACCCCATATGTCATCTTCTGATAATGCGGGTAATTCTGTTTCGACACAGAGAGCACTTCGCTCAAGTAATATACTGGTCTTTGGACTGATTTGCCCCTTCTTCACGTTCAACCACTATTACTACACTTACAACTCTGTTGGTTGCGGCGACATAGAGCAGCATTGGCTCCTTGGATAGTGGTGACGCTAATATTGGTGCTGTTGCCAACATTTTCTTTAATTCATGGAAAGCGCTATCAGCTTGCTGTGTCCATGTGAATTTGTCTGATTTCTTCATCAGCTGATATAGTGGTAGGGCTTTTTCGCCTAGCCGACTAACAAACCTGCTCAATGAAGCCAGGCATCCAGTAAACTTCTAGACATCATTGAGGGTTTTTGTCAATTCCATTCTTTCGATGGCCCTGATCTTTGTCGGGTTAGCTTCAATTCCTCGGCTGGATACAAGGAATCCGAGTAACTTTCCAGCCAGGACACCAATTGTACATTTTTCCGGGTTAAGTTTCATCCGGAATCTTCTCAAGTTTGCGAATGTTCGACGCAAGTCCGCAATTAGAGTATGACTTTGTTTGGTTTTTATTACCACGGCATCGACGTATACTTGAACATTTTTGTCCAATTGATCTTGCAAGCATTTTTGCATGCATCTTTGATATGTTGCGCTTGCATTTCTCAATCTGAATGGCATGGTGCGATAGCAATAAGCCCCATACGGGGTGATAAAAGATGTCTTTATTTGATCATTTGGATTCAGTGGAATCTGATGGAATCCTGAATATGCATCCACAAATGACAACAACTCACACCCAGCCGTAGAATCTATGACTTGATCGATCCGAGGCAGAGGAAATGGATCTTTTGGACACGCCTTATTGAGGTTCGTGTAATCAATACACATGCGCCATACCACTGCCACATTCGGGTCATCTTTCATCTTCTCGACCAGGACTGGATTTGACAACCAGTCCGGGTGCAGCACTTCCATGATGAATCCAGCAGCTAAAAATCTCGCAATCTCCACCGCTATTACTTTCCTCCTATCTTCGGCGAAGCGGCGGAGGGGTTGCTTCACCGGCCTTGTATCTGGTCTTACATGAAGAGAGTGCTCAGCCAGCTCCCTCGGAACTCCTTGCAGATCTTGAGTGGATCATGCAAAGATGTCCCGATTCTCACGGAGGAAGCTGGTGAGCTCGCTTTCCTACTTATCTGTAAGGCCAGCCCCAATGGTTACTGTGCGCTCTGGGAAAGTTGCATCCACCTGCACCTTCTTGGTTTCCTTGGTAGCTTGAAATGACACATTGCCATGCGGGTTGGTGAGTGCCAGCATGGACATTTGTGCTGCTTTGGCCAATGCTGCCACCTCCAACATATGACTTTTCTCTTGTGCTATGACGAGTTACTCGGCCAGTGAAGATCCGGCTGAGGCACAAGCAATAGATCTTTTGTAATCTCCCTTAACTATGATCACCCCACATGGGCCTGGCATCTTCATCTTCAAGTAAGCGATGCGGGGAGTAGACATGATCTTTGCCATAGCCGGCCTGCCGAGTAAGGCATGATATGAGCTGACCAAATCTACTACCTCGAACTCTATGGCTTTAGTGCGACAATTTTCTCTGTTGCCGAATAAGACGTCGACCCAGATCTTGCCAATTGGCTCACGGGACAATCCCGGCACAATCCCGTGGAAACTAGTCTTAGTCGGCTCTAGCATGTTCATGGTAATGCCTAACTTGAGCATAGTATCCTTGTACATGATGTTGATGCTACTGCCATCATTGATTAACACCTTTGAAAATTTCACGTTGATATCTGGGCCCATGAACGTTGGATCCAGAACCAGAGCGTATCCTCCTGGGGTTGGCATGATTTTGGGGTGATCCTTTATACTCCAAGTTATCTATTGCTCAGACCAATGCATGTACTTGGGAATTGACGGCATCATGGCATTCACTTCCATCATTCGTCGCTGCTGGCTCTTCTTGTCATTTGGCTCTGTGACAAAGACAACATAGCTCTGGTGATGTTCTCTGTACTCATTTCTGGTTCCGTGGCCGACATGGGCATCGTCACCTCTTGGATTGTGCACTTGGTGCACAACTTCTCTTCTTTCTTGATTCTGATACCTCGGCTGCCTGTTTTCATATATGTTATCTGCTCCTACTGCTTGAGCATTTCCTCCTGTAAGTGGAGGAGGGGGAGGTGGTGGAAGCTGCTTATTCGGCGAGTCCACTCCGTCTCCTTTCTGAAACCAAGTGCATTGCCTTGTTGAGTGATTTGTCGGCTTACTCGGACTTGGCGTGTGAAACTTACACGGCTGATCCAGCATCATCTCATAGGTGTATTTTTGTCGGTCTTGATACTGTTTCCTCTGATCGTATGGCCTTTTTCCGTCATTCTTTTGCACCCATTGTTGTTGACCATTTGTCCTTTGACGCTGACTGCTTCCAGCATCTGGATGATCCTGACTCACTGCTGCAACCTGAGCCGAACCATACCTATAATCCGGCCTCTCGTCTCTTCTCTTGCTTCTGTATTCGGATCTCTCCTGGCGCCTTTACGACCCGACAGCGTCATAGATCTCAATTTCAGTCATCCCGTCTGCTGACATGAGCAGCGGCTGAGTCGGATCTCCTAACGCGTACGAGTCGGCGATTCTTATCGTCTCTGCTAGGCTTGCCGGCATATCTCTTTGTAACCTTTGCCACAGCATACTGCCATGTCTACATCCTTGTGCAAACCATGCGATTGCTTGTGACTCGATTACCCCTTCACAAGAGTTACGCATCATACACCACCTTGTGAGGAACTCCCTGTCTGTCTCATTCGGTCTTTGCTTGCACATTGCTAGTTGTTGTGGGCGATTCGGCCTCTTGTAATTGCTCGTGAAATTGCTCACAAAGGCGTCGTGAAAATCAATCCAACTGTTGATGCTTCCGGGTGGCAAATTGTTCAACCATACCCGAGCTGGTCCTTCCAGCATCTGCGGTACATAACGTACTGCCCATCTCAAGTTTCCCTGCGCGATCTTCACAGCGGTTCCATAATCTATGAGCCAATCCTCTGGCTTTGTGCTTCCATCATATGTTTTTGTCCCTCTGGCCAGCTGGAAATTTGGCACCAGTGGCTCCTTCATGATCCTTGGGCCAAAACATGGTGGACCCTGCGGACCTTGTGACTCAATTATCTCTGCCATTTTTATGTGGTCAAGCTTTAGCCTGGCATCATCCGGCTGAAGGTTTCTACCTCTGTATCTCGCTCCCATTGCTTGATATGGATGATCCGGCAGCTCATACCCGTCATTTACCATTGCCGAGTAACCATCATTATACTTATTCGCGTTCGGGTCAGCTGGCTGTTGAACTGCTTTTCCCACGCTCTGCTGTCTTCTTTCCGGCTGAGCTGGTGCGTTATTCGGAGCTGGATTTCCTCCTCCTGCCGAGTGAGTTGCGCGCCAAGTATGAGGCGCAAAATTTTGCCCTCCGTTGTCATTTCTCTGTCCATTTTTTTCCTGGTTTTCATTTTCTCGGGGATTATTTCTTTTTGCCCCTTGCGCATGTGCCGGGTTTCCTTGAACTACTGTCGGATCATAGGCGACCATCTTCTTGTTTCTTCCAGAATCCACACTTTTTTCTTTTCTCGGCTTGGGTGCCTCTCCGGGTGAGGATACCGTGTGCCCAACCGATCTTGCCGGAACAGGAGTCGCCGAGTGAACCAGCTGTGATCTCCCTGCTATACCCGGATTTGCTCTGTAATATGCCTCATTCAGCATGCTGGCTGCTTTTACTAACTCATTGACTCGTTCTTGCTGCCTTTTCTTTGCTTCCCCCTCCAAGTGGGGTAATTCTGCCATTGCTGCTTTCTCGCAGATTAGCTGTTGTCACGTTACGGCCGCCTCATTGTCTCATTGTTGTTCTCTGGTGTTATCTTTGATGTCGCATTTGCCAGTTCTTCATTGAGGTTCCTTCCTCTCAATCTTGTTGCATCAAGCCGGGTCTTTGCGCCCTTGACTCGATTTGCCGAGTTAAGCTCTCAGATAGTGATATCCACATCCTGCTGTAATTGTGCTAGCTCCTTTGCTTTCTCCAGGACTTTTATCCTGGCTTCTTCCAACTCGGCTTGCACATGCGAAGGGTCAGTTGCTTGTGCCACTGGCTCTGCCAACTTGTCTATCGCTTCCTGTAGCTCCTTAGCTCTTTTGCTCCTAGCTATGTTCTCTGGTTTCTCCAGCGGCGCCTTTGCTGTTCTTGCAGCCCTCGGCGTTTCCTCATGATTTCCTCCTTCTGTGTTTTCATTTACCACTGGAACTACTGGGGGAGCTACGGGGTTTGGGGCAGTCATCATTACCTCCATGGAGACGAGTTTGAGAGGTTTCCCAGCGACTGGTGCCGTTGGGGGATCCGGCGCAAGGACGACGTGCTCAGGATATGCGCGCTCCACGCGCACCACGACGTAGACCTGGTGCCCGCCGAATTTGATGAAGCGACCGCCCGTAGGGAACGACTTGGTCCCGAAGCAGTCCGCGTTGTCGCTGACAAAGTTGAGCGCTCCAAACCTCTGGATGAGGCCAGAGTAGACGCGCTCGCCGATCTTGGCGATGATTTTGCCCGTCCGGATGAAGACTCCATCAAGCACCTTCTTCTTCCCCACGGTGGGCGCCAACTGTCATGGTGGTGGAACGACAGATGCCATGGGTAGGCTTAAGTTGGGGGTCGAATGGGTGCTTGTGGTCACCGAGGAGGGAGTGCACGGTCGAGCCATGCACGAATAACAAGAAGAACTCTCCACACTTGACAATTTGATTGATACCCCAAAGATTACAAGTGCTCCTTGAGCTGTATTGGCTTGAGTACGCAGCACCTGTTCTCTACTTTGTCCAACCTCCCTCTACTTCTGCTATGCCCTCCCTTATATAGGCAGTGCTAGCTAGCTAATACCCCTTTGGGTTCTAGGGTTTACTATTTGGATCTTGGTCCCTACAATATGGGCCGGGTTATGGGCTTGCCTTAAGCCCATAGGCCCGATCCATAAATCTTGACAGCTAACGGTCTTCTGGTACACTACTTCTTGTTCTTTTTGGCGTCATGTAGTTACTTTGTATGTCAGCGCTTGCTTTGGGCGTCACTCGGCTTCTTTTGTGTCATCCCGGCGTCGCCCTTCTCTTTTAACCATGCTTTACCATGGTACTTCGCGAACCTTACTCGGAAAGGTGCCACGCGTCCTTCTTGACTCGGCTCGTTGGTACCTGCAAGGGTTACAACTTTGTCCTATAAGGGCCAAGATAGTTTGTATCTCGGCTTTCATGCTTATCTTACCCGGCCGTTCTTACCCGGCCAGGTTCTTTCTTTACTCGGAGCCAAACGAGCTGCGCCATGTTTCCCCTCTCGTGACCCTACCGGGGGTTATCCCCCCGACATTCCTTGTTATATTCATATCCTAAGAAAGTTTTTTCATGTCATCGGAACTTCCGCCAGCTTCGGAACTTCGATCAAGACGTAGTTCTTAGGAACCACCAACACGGATAGTTTCACTGGCTCGAACTTCCGTTCACCGAACTTCAGTCATTGGAAATTTCTAGTGAGGCTTTGTGTCCTATATAAAGTGGGCCCTGGGGAAAACGGGATCTTCTTCCTCTTTTCCCCAAGACCCACTTCTTATTTGGAGCAGCCGCCGGCGAAGACGACTCCGCGGAGGTGCTCCGGCCCCTCCGTCTTCGGCCACCCTTCCTCAGATCTTCTCCGTGGGAACCTTCCCCACATCGATCTCCCGCCATGGACTATGGTATTTGCCCTCAACTCCCTCCATTAATGGAGATCTTGCTTTCTCACCATTGCTTGAGTTAGGGCTCACCTTGTCCAGGCTAGTTCTTTGGCTATAACGTGTTGGGAGATCTTGGTAGGCCTTAGGAATCTTACTAGAGTAGATTGGTCCAATACACTCATGGAAAATCCGTACTTGTGCAAGTAGATCTAGATCTACAGAAATTCCTGCTTGAACCACCCAGTTCGTGGTCTCACCGGAACTTCCGGTGAGCCACGACCGGAACTTCCGGTGGACCATTTTCACCGGAAGTTCCGACGCTAGTAAAAAAAATTCCTGACTGTATTTTTCCAATCTCCTTTTGTGTCTTGTTTCGAACTTGTGCACTTACCCCACCTTCCCTCCCTAATCTTTTGCTTTCTTCTCAGGGCAAGGTGGTACCCACAAAGGCAAGCGCGCCCGTCGACCATCCTCCGATATTCCTCCTGAGATTGATGAAGACGATGTTGAGGTTGTGTGTCCATCCACTCAAACTGCCTGCACAAGTCTCACTCTTGCTCTTCGTGAGGGAAAGCTGAAGCGTCCTATTCTTGCCTCTCAGAAGGCCACTGCCACTGGGCCTGACAATTCCAAGGCCAAGATCTCTAAGTGGACTCAGAAGGCCTACTCTGCTTTTAGGCGTGTGGATACTTACCTTGTTCCTCGTGACCATCTCTGCTTGGATCCTCTCTTCCACAACTGTCGTCAAGAACAGATCTTTGCTGAAATTTATGCTACCAAGACAAAGTTTGTCGTTGCTCCTCAAAAATACATCGTTAGAACTATGATGAGAATAAAATCATGCGTACTTTGGCGAAGATCTTGACATTTGCAGAAGGTTTGGGCTGATTCCCCTCATGGAGCATCATTAGAACTATGATGAGAATGCTATTGCTCATTCTACACCACTCTTCACTTGAATATGAGTTCTTCTACTGAAGGGGTTATGAAGTGGATGACTAATGGCATGCTGCTTACTGCCCAATGGTCCGAGTTTGTTGATATCCTTGGCTATCCCATTCTGCCTGGCAAAGGGGCCAATGGATGGCGTGTTAATACAGCTCAAGCTGCTGAACCCGAAGTCTTGGAGCCTCTTTATATTGAAGGATGGGGAACTTGTGGTTTTGTGAACCATCTTCAGCCAGTTTATGACATCATGCGCAGGGTGTACTTGAACACCATCTCTCCAAAGGCCTGCAACTTTGATCAGTTTCATGCCTATCAAGTTGATCTCATGTATTAGACTTATCTTCGCCATGAATCTGACAGGAAGCTGGATGTCATGCATTTCCTCTACACTGAGATGTGGCAAGCCATCATAGACAAGCGCTCCTGCCCTTATGCTCCATATGTTTAGACTCTCATCAATCACAAGTGGCTTGAGGTGACTGGTACGCGCTTCTCTGAGGACGCCATCACCATTCATGAGGAGAAGAAGCTGCGTGTGAGCAAACACAATAAGCCTCGATCCCAAGAAGAAAAGGAAGAAGCTCTCCGGAAGGCTCGTGATGAAGCTGGTGGTCCCTCTTCTGCTCATGGTGGCTCTAGTGCTGGTGGTCCTTCTCTTCAGAGGCAGCCATCTTTGTCACATCCCAAAATTTTCCAAATTTTGAAATGTGAAAAATAAATAAACAAAATAAATAATTGTTGAAATTTAGGGTGAAAAGAAACTTTTTATTTCTAAATGGAAACTTAAAAACCCATCTTGAACAGACTTTGAATGAAAAGTGAATCCCTCAAAAAAATTCAAATCAAGTGAAATGCATTCTCCATAAATGCATCTTGAAATTTAAACACTTGGAAAATAAACCAAAACCCTAAAACCCTAATGGAAGAAAAGCATTCCAAAATTACTCTAAGACTATGGATTTATTCCATATAAAATTTGTCAACAAACATTTATAAGTGATCAATAATGATAAATAAAAATATTATAAAACCATAGAAATTGGTTTCACTTAATTTGAAGCCATAAATAAAAACCTATGAGTTTAATATGATAAAAGGAATTAATTTCCAAAGCTAATAAAGCTCCTATCTAAATCCATACCAAATTGTGCTCAAATTAATCCTACAAGGATTTAAGAAGATAAACAAATATTAAATAAAATTATGCAAATTGGAATCACCAAGTTTGGATCTTTAAATAAAAAGATATGGATTTTGTAAGACACGGAAAGAAATAATTAAATAAGGAATATTTAAAAGCCAAATTAAATCTTGGCCAAATCCATAATCAAACAAAGATAATAAATGATATAAAGGGATAAAGCATATTCATATAAAATAAAATGGCCTTAACCAAATTCTATTCCATTTGATTAAAGACAAAATCCCAATAAAAATGATTAATTAAATCATGGGAAAATAATAATTGGAATTTGCCCAAGTAGAATAAAAGTTATTTAAATTAACTTTAATGAAATAAAAGAATCATTTAAATAAAATTTATATGGATTTAAAACCATATTGAATACTATTTGAATTAAGGGAAAATACCCAATTTAAAATGATTAATAAAACATATTAAAATAATTCAAAAAAAGAATTATTTAACTCCCAATTGAATAAATAAAACTTACTAAAAAGGGTTTGATAAATATTTGAATTTAAAATAGAAAGTTAAATCATTTGAATAAATAATATGGATTAGAATCATATTTAAAATCCTATTTAATAAATACAGAATGTCTATTTTAAATAATTAAACCATGTGGGAATAAAAGAAATATTCCAAAATTTTCTTTAAAATACATGTTTAAATAGTATAGAAACTACTGAAAAGTTTTGAAAATATTTGATTAATAAATCTGATTCAAATAAGAGTTTGAATTTGAAAACAGAAAATGAAAAATGAAAAAAGAAAACAGAAGAAGAAAAAAAATAAAACAAACCAGCCTAGCCCAGCTAGGCCCATCAGGCCCAGCCCACTCCCCCTCTCCACGTGAAATGTTTTCCTACTCACTAACGCACCCGCACCGTCCCTGACGACCGGACCCATCGCACCTCTCTCTCTCTCGCTGCCGCCAGGACCCACTGCCCCGTCACCGTCTTCCTCACCCGCGCGCTGACCTCGCCCCTCTCCTCACCGTTACTGCCATTGAAAACTCGATTCAATTCGAGTTACTGCCTCACTAATCCCTCCCTGCGACCACGCCCTACTAATCGCTCCTCTCTCCCCTCTCTTTCCCCTCAGACACCACGCCATCGGAGCCCCTAGGCTACAAGAATTTTTGCCTGCACCATCACTGCCTCCGACGAGCTCACCGACGAATTCCGGCGAGCCCAGACTGCGCCCCTTGCCCTGGATCACGCAGACTTATTCGCCGACCTCGTGTGCATCTTCCAACACCTTCCCCTGGCCCGCGCGTGTCCCCTAGGCTCGACAGCAACCACACCCGAGCACCGTCGTCGCCTGCTTCCACTCCGGCGACCCCCCACGGTGAGACCTGACCGCCCCCTCCTCACTGGTTGCTACTCCTACAACCCCCTCTCTCGCACGCATCTAACTGCACCCCTAGTTTGTCTTAGCGCGCACCACATCCTCTCCCCCGACGACGCCAGAGCATGCCCGACGCCAGGACCAACTCCGGCGAGAGATTGCCGACCCGTCCGTGTGCCCCTGTCCCCACGACGACAACCTTGAGCTTCAGCACATCGAGGCGAACTCGATTAGCTATTCCTCCCTCTCCCGCGCTTCCTGTATCGGCAACTCCTCGTTCGAAGGCCGCGCACCCACCATTCACGCCGCCCAAAGATATGGCCAGTGGTTGTGAGCCGTAGGATCTTGATCTAATGGTTGCGATAGAAACTTAACCGAAGGGGTATCCTTTGATCTGTGCCGTGCATAGTCATTTAGATCTGACGGCCCAGAAAGGTCGATCCAACCGAAGCGGTACCACCCAATAAGATTGCTCGACGTGGCTCAGACTTTTATTTAAAAATAGAAACATTTATATTAGATGTGTGATTTTGTAAAATTCATAACTTTAAATCTACACGTCCAATTTTACAAATTTTATATCAATGGAATCAGCAAAAAGAGTACTTTCCAACCATGCACTTTGTTTAGTGATTTGCTTCTGAAAAGTGAGTTGTTTTTTCAGAAACATGTATTGGTATATTTTGTTCATAAAATTTATTCTAAAAATGATTTAGGGGTAAAATCTTTTGTAAATGGTTTGTTTTGAACCTACTGACCATAAAAACCAACTTATGGATTTAAAAGTGTATTTTGTGAAGTTAAAGAATAAATCTTTGAATACGAGCATTTCTAGTTAAATAAAAATATTGTTTAGGTGTTAAAAATGCTTTTTGAGTAAAACCTTTGGAAAATGATTTGATTTAAACTCTTTGACCCTAAACACCAAGTTTTAGAATTTAAAAATATATTTGGTGAACTCTAGAAAATTATTACTTTGTTTAAAGGCATTTCTAATGAAATAAAAGGTTGTTTGATTTAAAAAAATGGTTTATAGGTAAAACCTTTTGCAAACGGTTTTAATATTAAATACTTGACCTTAAAACACTAAAATTTGTGTTTAAAAATATATTTTCGAAACACTAGAAAATAATACTTTGATGTAAGTCACTTCTAGCAAAACAATAAAGATTTAAATGGCCATTTTCACTAACTTAATATCAAATGGTTTTGCCACATTTATAATTGATAAATAGGTGTTTTATAATGTTTGTAACCTATTAGAAACCACTTTTCCAAATAAAACAATCTTTGGCATGCTTGCATTATTCTATGTGATAAATTGCTTGAGTGGTAGATTGAATTTATGCCTTGATTGAATTGTAGTGAAATTTGAAGAGTGTGACTATTGCAAGATCAAGGAGTGAACTTATATTCTCTACCAAAAAGGCAAGTGGTGCTTCATACTTTTGTCCTATTATTTTTACTATGCATTAGTGATATTTCTAAGTATGACTTACATAAAATTTTCTAAGTATAAACTATGCCATGGGAAATCCTAGTAGATGAAACCTTAGTAGAATTTCCTAAGTTAAGATTCCTACTACTATCATGCTTTGCCTAGCTAGTAGAAAACAAGGGTGGATTATATTCATGCTATGGAATATTTCTAAGTCAAGGACTTGTGTTTTGTTTAATAAAACAACTAAGTGAATGAATCACCTGGGTGGAATGGTATTGCTTGGATGGATTTTTGTTGAGTGGTTACACAAGGCCAGGGGACTGGTGAACCTTGTGTATCTCACTTGTGGAATGCCACCCAGGAACAGAGATTTGAGATGTCAAATGTTGAGAAGCTTAAAGTGCAGCCACTTGGAATTATGGGCTCTACCTGGATCATATAGGTTGCAATAACTTAGCCAAATGGACAGTTGGTGGTAGGGGATGATAGGTTGGAACGCGTCCATTCTGGTGTAAGGGAAAGCTTCTGAAAGATCTTGTCTCGATGCATGTCGAGTCTTGTGGGGAAAGTGCACCACCTCTGCAGAGTGTAAAATCTAAGTACTTAGCCGTGTCCCCGGCAATGGACAATTTGAGCATCAATACATGGAAGCTATCAAGAATCTCCTCATCCCAATTTCTAAGTTAAAACTTGTGGTCGAACAAGGGTTAAAGGATCTTCAATCTTTGATTGGTAGATGCCTTGGGTGATTTTGACAAACAAAAACTTAGTGTTTTCAAATGATAAGGAAAATCTATTTTGAGCAAAGCAAGCCTAAGATCCACTTAGCCAAATGCATATAGGTGATAGTTACCACTATACTACCATAATATCACTTGCCAATACAATTCAAATGTATTGACCCTTTTGGGTATAACTTATTATGTTGCAGGTTTGTTTGATGTTAGTGGAGTGTGTTGATTAGGATTACAAGTCTACAACCAACATGATTGCCTGTGGAACTTTGAAGATGAAGGACTCCATGCTATAGTTATTTCTGTTGCATTGTAATGAGATAGCCAAATGAGCTATGTAAGATGTAATGAATTTATTTTACTCCTGGTTATAAAGTTGTACTATGACCTTTGTTTCTTGATATTACATCTTAACTGTGGATTCTAGCTATTGATCTAGGGACTAGCATTGTAAACACAGGGATCTCTACCTTATTAAAGGTTGGGACCTCTACAATCTTGGGCCAAGAAGCTTCTCAGAAAGGTGAAGAAGACTTTTTGCTTTCTGCAGAATCGCGAGTATCAGTCTTATGTCGATCAGCGACACAGTGTTCGGCGCCAGAAGGCTAGCATGTCAGCTCTCAACATTCCCTGCTCTCCTGTCACTAGCTCCATCACTTCTCCTAGGGATGAATGGATTCACGACAACTGCCATTTGTCTGAGGATGAGTCTGAGAAGGAAGTCACCGGTCCCCCGCCTGAGTGGAACAATGCCTCTTGGGACCCCGAGCCTTCTCCTCCTCCTGTTCATGGTTGGCGCGATTAGAGTAACCTTTCTTCCTTTTTGGTGTCTCGATGCCAAAGGGGTAGAAAGATGTCTATTAGATTGCTCACGGGATTTGCATGGGCTGAGTCGCGAGCTCGTTCTTGTCTTTGATCTTTTCTAGCCCGCGAACTCTCTAGTTTATTTGTGTGTTCTTGTGGACCTCTTTGTGCTTGTGAACCTATTTGTGCTTGTGGACCATGTTATTTGTATGAGACTATGTGGTATGTTATGCTATGTTATGCCTAGTGTTTGGTATTATTGTTGTTGGCTCATGGGCATATGTATATGGTGGTGGAGCATTTTTAGTCTCCCTTGATATTTCTTCTATTGTCTCCACCACAATTGGTTGGTGCAATGGTATGATCTCTATCTTATATTTCCCTTACACTTGGGCTATCTTTGCAATAGAAAGGGGGAGCCTCCTTGTATGTGTTCTAGTCTTGTCCTTAGAGCATTATGTCTACCTTGCACAAATATAAGGGGATCTTGTTCCATCCATTGCAAAGATTGCTTCTATCTTATGCAAATCTTTGGGATTGTCATCAAACACCAAAAAGGGGGAGATTGAAAGGACTATTTTCCCATGCTATTTTGGTGATGATGACAATCCCACTTGTGATCTAACCGCGTGCTTCAGTTTTAGGCAAATTGCTTTGGATGATTCCTAAATTGTGTGGATGCTCTCTTTGGGATCTCGTGAAGACGGCGGCCTTTAGTTTTTCTATTTCTCTCTTTTTACTGCTTTAGATCGCCATACTATCAAGAGGGGGTCCATCTCGGAAGGCTGTGAGAAATCAATTGTTCTTGCACAAACCCCAAATGCACCGCCACAGCCATCCTACTCTTCTGCGAGAGAGCGAAGTTCTGAACTATTGGAGCAGTTTTTGTCTGATCGGAACTTCCGGCCTGGCACCGGAAGTTCCGATCAAGGATTTCAGTGGGGAGTATCAGGGACTAAGTTCTGATCCAACTTCCGCTAGAAGTTCTGGCCAGCTCCCAGAACCTACTGTTTTCATATGTTCTACTTGCCAGAACTTCCACCGGAAGTTGCATCGGAAGTTCCGGTCAGGGACTTCCGTTGCTTCTTCCATTGAGATCCTGAGCGGAACTTCCGCCCAGGCGCTGGAACTTTTGGTCAGACAAGTTTAGCAACCCAGATGTTCTGCCCCTAGTTCTGCTCCAAGTTCCGCTCAGAATCAGTATACTTCTGTTTGGAAGTGTTCTATTTGATGGAACTTGGGCCGGAACTTGCATTGGAAGTTTCATCGGAACTTCTGGTCATTTTGACCGGAACTTCCAGTCAAGCTTTTGGAGCGTGCGTCAATGGGCTGATGACCGTTGGGGCTATGCTGGGCGGAACTTCCGTCCGCTCACCAGAAGTTCTAGTGAGGTCGCGGAGGCTCCAACAGTTTAGTTTGGAGGGATCCTATTTAAGGCGCCCTCCTTCTTCCTCCTACATAACTCTTCAATTTTCTCTCTCCTCCATTAATAGTCGAGCTTCACCTCACTAGATCTCTCTCCCTATCCACTCAAATCACTTGATCTTTTGAGAGGTGAGGGAGGTGACCTAGATCTACACTTGCACCAAAGAAGATTTGATTTCCCCCACCTATCCTTTGTGAATCTTGTTGCTCTTGGGTTTCTTGAAACCCTAGACGGTGTAGGGCATCCTCAGAGCTAAGGGCTTGTGTTGTAAAGCTCAGTGGTGTTGTTGAGGGACTCCAATTGAGTTGTGGATCTTCCCCCTCAACCTTGTTGTAAAGGTTTCGGTTGGCGCCTTCAAGGTCACTGGTTAGTGGATTGTGAGACCTCCGTTGTGGGGGAGCTCACTTGAGAAGAAGGTGAGGCCTTTGTGGTGCTCGGGTGACCTTGTGTGCCCCTGACACCTCTCCAACATAGACATAGCTCCCTTGGGAGTGAACTACGGGAATTAAATCTCCGTGTTCCCGCTCCGGTTATCTCGTTCCCTACCTTTACTTCTTGTTCTTTACTATTCTTGTGGTTATTGTAAGTTATCTTGCATATAGGTTGTTCACCTAGTTGCACATCTAGATAACTTTCTTTCTCGCCAAGCCTAAAAGTGTGAAACAAATTAAAAATTGGTAGTCGCCTATTCACCCCCCTCTAGTCGATTCGAAGTCGGTACTTTCACCCCCAGGCGCGGGCCAGGCCACGCGGCCAGGGGTGTGGGCCCCTCGTGGCCCTCCTCCTTCTCGTCTACTGGATCCGTGTTCTCCTCGGTGAAATATGGACTATGGCTTTTGTCCCGTCCAATTCTGATAATATTCATTTTATGGCTTTTCTGGAACCAAAAACAACACAAAACGAGCAACTGGCACTGCGGCATCGTGTTAATAGGTTAGTTCTAGAAAATGTATAAAATACCTCAAAGTGTAGACAAAGCAAAGCAAAGTGGATACTAAACAAGCATGAAACATCAAAAAGTATAGATACGTTTATGACGTATCACCCTGTCACTTTGAGAGCTAGATGGTTCCAACAAACACCACAATTTCATAGAGACATCCAAATCAAAATATAACTCCTGATAAGTATTTATCTAATCTTTAGCCTAAGTTCCACATGGTGTGCACATTGTCACCTTCACACACGTGGGGAAAAGCAGAGATCTATTAAAGCACTTGAGTAGAAGAGTAGATCTACTTTATTAAAAAGCTCATAACCACAATATGATCACGCATAGAGAGAGATGAACACATAGCTACCAGTAGAGCCCTTAGCCTCGAGGGATAACTAGTCCCTCCTCATCATGGGAGTTAGCAAAGGTGATGGAGATGGTGGTGGAGTCGATGGAGATGGCTCCGGGGGAAATTCCCTGTCCCGGCAGGGTGCCGGAACAGAGACTTTTGTCCCCCGAATCTCCCCTTCGATGGCGGCGGCGCTGTGGAACTTTTTGTGGAGATCTGATCCGTGTTAGGGTTACGTCTCGGGGAGACGTATAAATAGGCGAAATGGCAAATTCAGTGGAGGGCCAGGGTGTGTCCGCGCGGCCAGGATGGGCCCACGCCACCGTATGATGTGTCCATCCTGGTGCCCTCCTTTGTCTCTCCTTTGGGATCCGTGTCGTGTTGGGTAAAATATTGACTTTGGCTTTTGTCCCGTGCAATTCTGAGAATATTTATTTTCTGGCTTTTCTGAAACCAAAAACAGCAGAAAACAGGCAACTCGCACTGCGACATCTTGTTAATAGGTTAGTTCCAGAAAGTATATAAAAATGCCTCAAAGTGTAGACAAAACATAAGAAAGTCGATACAAAACAAGCATGGAGCATAAAAAATTATAGATATGTTTACAACGTATCAGTACTACAGTACCCTGTTGTTAGTATTCAAATTTAAACATTTTAAAGTGAAAAATATTTTAGAAATACCATTTAGCTAATTAGGGCATAATTTTATTTCTAAAAAAGATTTTGAAATGACTCTTTTTGCAAAATGCTCATATTTTAGTCCTATGTCCAATAGGACCAGAGAGTAAATGTATTTTATAGGTTTATAATAGTGTTATTAAAATATGAAGCCTTACCTCTTTCATATGCTATTTTGGACATTATTAAAATTAAGGAAATGGTTTTAAAATGAAATGTTTTTGCAAAATGTTTAGAAATGTTTTGTTTGTCCAATAGGACTAAGCGAAAAGATTTACAAGCCGACCTAAATCAAAGTTAGGTGCATAACACCTAGTGCTATGTGAATCAGGTTTGACTTTAATAAAACATTTCACAACTTGAATAGAACCCTTTTAGCATGCTTGATTTATTTACTCTTATGTGGTATTGATTTGTGTGCTTGCTTGAGTTGTGTATTCTTTGATGTTTGTGAAACATGTAGATTTCCCGGAGATTAATGATAGTTTTTGTGAAGAGAGTGAGTCCAACAACTTCACAAAAGGCAAGTTCACTACATAAATGTCCTACTATTTTCCTATACACCTAGATGTTTTCAAAGATTTCGTGTGTAGGAATATCTATAGTAGTTATGCTATGTCAAGAAACCCAGATAGGATAGCCACATGTATCTTGACTGATGAGTAGAAAACAACGTAGGAGTTGAATACTTAGCCATGCTATAGATTCTGTGGGTGGATTCGTACCAAGTTATGTGATGTTGAAAGGATATTCTTTTGTATAATGAAAATAACATAACTTAATGAACCACCTAGGTTGAATGGACCATTGGGAACATATCAATTGGGCCATATCTATGGTCGCACCACCAGATCTAAGGTGGCCATATCTATGGGACCATATACATGGCTTGCTCCTCTCGATGATGTTCAATTATTAGTGTCAATGTTGGGGCCATATATATGGTTGCTCCACCATATTTATATGGGACTGTATCAACGGCTTGCTCCTCTCGTGTGTTCACTAGTATCAGACCACTCAAGACCAAAGGGGATTGGATAGGTTTCTTGTTTAGTATAGATTCTAGTACAGCCACCTGCTAAATGGGCTCTGGCTTGGTCAAATACTTAGAAGAAAACCATTACATTCGTACCCCTTAGGAGGTCTGGACCTTGTATTGGAGATTTCCCCTTACATTGGGATCACCTTTGGATAATTTGGGTATATGTGGAATTCTTTGTAAATACTTCGTCATGATTCGTCCCAAAAGGATGGTTCATGACATGTGGGTAATGTGTACAACCTATCGAGAGTGTCAAGCTAAGTACTTAGTCGTGTCCCTAGTTATCGATAACTAGCTATGAATGACTTTTCCTGGAACTATTTGGAAGATCTCCTCATTCCAATTTCATAAATTAAAATTTTGATGGGTGAACAAAAGGGCAGAAGGGTTCATTGATATCTATCGGCAATACCCATGGTTCACTGATATCGACCGATATTACCACCATTAGTGAATGTTTTTTGTTTAGGGTTCACCGATATCAATCGATGGTACCCAGGTTCACTGATTTCCATTAGTGGTACCATTATTATTTAAAGGAGAACTATATTTCAAAATTATAGGATAAATCCATTTCTTTACGCAAATTCAGCCAAACCTCCACTTAGCCAAGTATAGGTTGAGTATATTCCACCAAATAGCTAAACTTGCCAATACATTAAAAGTATTGACCATTCATGGCTACAACCTTTCATATTACAGGTTGCTTGGAAGATAAGTGAGGTATGATGTTAGGTTTGCGAGTCTATACTCAACATGTTTTCGCATGTGGCTCTTGATAGAGCGCTTTATAGTTATTATTCTTCTGTTGTTGATCTATGTTTATGAGAAGCTAGCACTTCTACTATGCAACTTGTACAAGACTATATAAAGTTCTGGATCATTCGATGTAATTGACATGGGAATGACTTATTGGGTTCCCATGATTGGCATACCTGGTGCGGATCTAAATCTAGGCCCATCAGGCCTAAGGAAAATGAAGGATCCTAGAAGCATCTGAAGCCCAAGAACCAGACGTGCTGATCAAGGCAGATACCCAAACAGACGTAGTCATGGAGTTGTATCTCGTATTGTAATCTGACCCGTACTGGACACTAGGACCCGACATCTCATATAAAGGCTAGGAGGATCCAACAAGGAGGGTGACGCATGTGAAATGCATACATGAACCTTGTAGTTTGTTAACATGTTTTCCCATATATTTGCATCATATATAATTTTATATCCATGTTTTATATTGATTTTTGGGGATTTACCAATGATACCCTTTATTTTTGCTATAACCCAACAGGGAAGAAAAACCTTGTTTTCAATATTTTTGATGTCTCAGGACCTATACGAAATGGACCTGCACTTTTGGGGATGCCAATATTAATCCATGAGAAGCATATGGAGCACAAGAATCCCACCAAGAGGGCCAGGAGGCCCAAAAGAGCCTATGTGGCGTGCCCAACCCATGTGGGTGTGCCACCCATGATCTCTCCCTCCTCGGCCATCTGATCGCCTTAATTATTTCTCCCACGGAGTTCTCTTGACCTAAAAATCCCTATATAAGGATCCCCCGGGGAGTCCTCGAGATGGAGCACACCAGAACTGAAAACACCACCAGAGTCGGATCCAGCAAAGATTGGAGGGGGAAACTCCATCGAAGCCACCTCCAGGGAGATCTCCACCCTCTCCAACATCTCCAGCATCATCACCATGATGAAGAGGGAGTAGAACACCTCTAGGCTATGGTTTTGTGGCAGTAGCTTGATATATTTATATCTTGTTCTTCTTATATCTAGTACCATATAAGCTGCCCTACAAGATTATGGTCATATTTGTAATTCCTATGTGGTGGATCTTTGTTATATGATTTGATATTTGAGATTGGAATCTATTTTGTGTAAGATGTATTGATAGATGCATATCATGCACCCCATTCTTAATTTCTTGTTTTGATCCAACTTGTAGAGGGAGAAGTGTGTATTAGATGGAGTAGCATGGTGGTACAGATTGAATTCTGACAAACAATATTCAAGATCTACTTTGGTTTTTACCTTTCTTTTTCTACCTCACTACAGATAAAGTGAAATCATGTGCTATAGTTATCATGTGACAGTGTGATAATCTTGTTAGATCAAGGTAGCATATTTGTATTTCAAACATCATGCTATATTACTTAAATCTATACGTTGATTTGTTCTTAATTTAATATTGCATGGAGTTTCCCTTTCTTCAGTAGTTTAAGAGATATGTATTTCATATCTATGTTAGAATATGATTCCCATATTGATTTCTTTATCAAGCCCATATTGAAGTTCCCAGAATCTTTATCACTAATGAATTATTTTGTGATCACTACAACTTAAAAAGAGAGTAGAAAAGTGAACCATGAACCCTGGTCTGATTTTTATCATAAGAAACACCTTTCCATTGCATCCACTATCATTTATATTTTCTGCAATTTATTATTTGGAAAATACAAAAATACTTTCCCTACATGAAATCACTCATAAAATCCCAAAAACAAATCTACTATCTTCCATATCATCAGGTTTGCATTACTTTACTTTACTTTACTTTATATTATATTTTATTTTATATTACTAACTTGAAACCTTGTGCTTGACAACCACTTGGTGAAGTTGGGGACACAAGACAAATTATTTTACATTATAGGTTGCTTGAAGAGGAGAAGACAAAAATCCTTCCATAACCAACTCACCAAGAGTTCGATATAAACCCTCGAGTGACCCTTGTGGGGAAAAGAAGCTTGCTACAACACTCTGCACTTCGATTCCCAACGAAAAGTGGCCACGATTGTTGCCATTAAGACTATTTTCTGGCGATGTTTTCGGGGAATTTGGCGAAGGTACACCACAACTGCATCCTCATCAAGTTTGAAGAGCAAGGTATTTCCCACTACAACTGCTAGACTATTTTCTGGCGCCATCATCTTCATCAACTTGTGCAACAACCCAAGCTTGGGGAAGTTGCACCACTATGAGATTTTTCTTCTCCTTCTATATTTTTATAGTATTTTATTTTGTCTTGTTTTCAGTCTTTTGAAGTTTTCGTTAAATCATAAAAACACATAAAAATGGAAAATAGAGCTTATTGGCCCTTTAGCGTAAAGAATTTACCAAAATAAAGTGAGATACCATTTCAACCATTTGAAATATACTCTACAGGCACAAAAGCCATATATGAAAACTGTTTTTATAAGAAGCCTAATGAAAACCCTGTGCAGCATTTGAGAACTTTTAATGAAAGATGCAAGGATTTAAACATGAGTAATAAAAACAATAGTATGATTAAAGTTAAAAAAATTCCATATTCACTTGCTAATAAGCTCTTGGTTTAATGTTAAAGCTGCTTTTGTTGAAAATTTGGAACCCCTGAAGTAATAGGCCATCTTAGGAAAATTATTATCATGTTTAAACAAAATAAATATGAACCTATCATAAGAGCTTGGGAAAGATTTAGAGAACTAGCTTTTGGAACATAACATGGTTTTAGAGATTGGATGTTAATGCATGTCTTCTATAGAGGGCTAACTAAAATCTCAGTGGCCTATTTAGAAAAATAAAGTGGAGGTTCCTTCATAAATATAACTGCCAACAATGCTTACATATTATTAGATGTCTTACTCTTATAAGTAAAAGTAAAAGAAAGCCTTGGAAAAGCTAAAGTGACAGAAGATGTATTTGATGATAGATATGAAATCTTCAATTTATACAATAGAGATAAACAAGTAGAAGAAGTTAAAATTCTAAGTGAAACAAAAGAACCTATACTTGACTTGATAAACATAGCTTGCATGAACTCATTAACTTGTTACAAAAGTTTGCCCAAGATCCATCTTATAGTGGCCATCAAGCAGGATTTGGTTCCTACCTCCCAAATTATGTTATAAAAGAAAAGATTGAAAGGTATAATAATGAAGCTATGATACCACCTAAGCTTGGGGATGTATGGATCCCCAAGATATTAATCACTATTGGAAAATAGATACATCATGCTATTCTAGATTTAGGATCTAGTGTCTTAGTTTTATCTAAAGATCTATATGATTTACTAGATTTGAAACCTATGGGAAAATGCTCTATAGATCTTTTACTTGTTGATGATTCAACTAAACACGATTTAGGAAAAGTTAAAGATATCGTGGTTGAATTGCATATGCCATTTGTAACTGTCGATTTATTGTCATGGGCGTGGGGAGCAATACCTCAAGTCCTATAATACTTGGTAGACCTTTTTTGAGAACCACAGTTGCAGTCATTGATACACAATAAGGAAATGTGAAGTTTAAGTTTTGTCACAACATGTGTATGGAACACTTTCCAAGGAAGGAGGTAGCAAATAAGCACAAGAGATCCCACAAATTCCATATCACCTAAACCAAGTAAGTAAAGCCTAGCTATGTGGCTATAAAGAAAGAACTTTGCGGGAGGCAACCCGGTTATTTTATTTTGTATTTTTGTTTTGAACTATTACTGTAGAAAGAGATTTTTGTTTTGGTTTTATTTCTATATTTTTAATAAAGTACCAAGTGGAACCCATTTTGGATGTTAAAAGGTTGTTAAACATATGGTGTAATAAATGTTTGTAGAATAGTTTTTAGTGCAAGTATTTTCTATATTTTTATGTAACTCCGATTGCGCTAAAATTTATACAGAATTTACAACTTTTCATCAACTATATGCACAAAAATTGGATAAAATTCCCTGACATGTATAAGTGGGTGAAATTTTTTGTTTCGCTACTACTGAAAATCTGGACAGATTCTGCCATGTTTTGTTTTTACCATTACCAAGCGTCTTCAAATGATTATCATGAGTCATATTATATTCTAGGGATATGTAGAAACATTATATGCTTGCTGTAACATTTATAGATATTTTTGTCTTTGATATATATGCAGCAACTATTATGCTTTTGTGCGACTAATGTCACCACTCATAAAAGAGATGGGAGAACAAGTTTTGTGTTGATGTTTTTTGACACGGAATAGAGGAACATCACACCAAGAGAAATCCAAGGATGTTAAAAACCATAATCTTGGGGATGCCCAAGGGACCCCTGAAGGGAATATGCCCGAGAGGCAATAATAAAGTGGTTATTATCGTATTCCTTGTTTATGATAAATGTTTATTTTGCATGCTATAATTGTATTAATACGGAAACGTTAATACATGTGTGTTTAATAAACAAACAGAAAGTTCCTAGTTATGCCTCTCTCATAAAACTAGCTCGTTGATTAATAAGATGATCAAGGTTTCATGATCATGGACATTGGATGTTGTTAATAACAAGGTCACAACATTAGTGTAATGATGTGATGTACATTCATCCGAATTATAGCATTACGATCAAAGTCATTGAGTTTATATTGCTATAAGAACTTACGAAGTGATCCTAATCCTTAGACCATGAGATCATGTCAATCACTAATACCAGAAGAGTTCCTTGATAACATCAAACGTCACAACGTAATAGGGTGATTATAAAGATGGGTTCAAAACTACTAAAGTGTTATGTTGAGGCCCATGGATTGAGAGTGGAATTTGTTCATCCCGATGAAGGATAGATATGCTCTGGGCCCTCCCGGTGATATCACATTGATTAGCTTGCAAGCAAGTGATTTGATCACTAGAATGTTATATCACGGAAACGAGAAAAGAGTGCATGTCAGTAAAGATATCAAACTAGGTATGGAGATACCGATGATCGAATCTCGGACATGTAATATATCACGAAACAAAGGGATTAAGATACTAGCGTAAAAGGTTCCGACGATCACAAGAAAGTCATCGTTGAATGTGTGGGAGTCAGTATGGGTCTCCAGATCCTGCTTCTGATTATTGATCCGAGAGGGGTCTCGATCATGTCTGCATTATTCGCGAACCATAGGATGACACACTTAAGAGACACCGACATCCATTTGGAGCAAAAGTTTCATGCCGGAAAGAATAACAAGCGAAGGAATTTATTTCACTAGATACCGAAACAGGTTTTCGGGTGAAATTGCAAAAAGTGTTTCTGCATGTGAAATGAAATACTAGCAAGGGGTTATATGTGAATGTTTTTCTTAAATTTGGTGGTAATTTAATGGGAATTTGAGTGGGTTTTTGAGTGGAGGAAATTGAAAGGCATTTGAGTGAGTGGAGTGTCCACCCTCATGAATGAGAGAGAGGTGGGGGAAGCCCCATGGCTGGGTGCCATGCCCCTTGGGTGCCCCCCTCTCATCCTCTCAAAGCACACCTCCTCGTGAAGGATCTCTCTCCCCCCTCTAGTATTTATCCCCCATGGTCTCGGACTACCGAGATACATGTTCCCGGTGGCTATTCGGCAATAAAGAGTTGTGCTTCCGCTGCATCGCTGGAGCGAGGAGCCGGAGGTTGCTCGGTGCCTCGAACGTGTGTGCGAGCATGGATGCGCTGCTGTTTTGCGGCGCTAGGACTTCCTCTCGATCTTGAGATCGGTAAGAGATCGTCTACATCAACCACGAGTTTGGACTCGTTAAGCTTTGTCGGTCTTCAAGGGTATGTTCTCTACGGATGCATATCCGCCCGTTGCTTGTATCTAGTAGATAGATCTTGGTACATAGTTGTTCCCATCATAGGATTTTTTTTGTTTTCTATCCTGCGAACCCTACAGTGGTATCAGAGTCGGATCTACGCGTAGATGCTTTGCACGGGTAGTACACATATGAGTATTGTCACGACTCGGGATCAGGGCTAGACAAATACCAGATCCTCATCTGATATAAGCCTAACCTAAATTCTGAAAGTTGCAGGGAGAGATCGGTAACATTACAGAACATACAAACCATACATTAATAAGGTAAACTCTTAAGAGAGTTACAAACTAGTCATACAAACCAGGGGTCACAGACCCATCATTACATCAAACAACGGAAGCCAACAAGTTGTTCTAAACAACAAACTTAGCAAAGGGCCTAAGAGGCCATAACAGAAGTAGCGACCCTTCCATAGATCCTAGGCTGCTGCTCGGGAACCCCAACTACTCGTCGACTTAGACGTAGAAACCACCTTCAGTTGGAGTAGCTTCATCTGTAGAAAACATCAACGAAGCAAGGCTGAGTATAGGGTGTACCCCGCAAGACTTATGGCTAGTGGAGTTACTTTGCATAAAGCCATCTTTTGTTTTCAAAACAAGAGGGAGAAGAAACTCGTCTAGTCAGATCATTTTCAAAAGGGGATAAGAAGACTTCAACTTTAGCTCTTAAAATCATCTTTGATATCCATCAAGAACCATCATCAACAGAACCTCCCTTCCCGGACTACCACCTCAAACAACCCCGAGGAAGTATTCCGGATCTCACTTTAGTTGACAAGTTTTAACATTTGGTTATAGTTCTCTATGATCTTCACGTCTGTTCCCAAGTCATCCATAACCGTGGACACGACTTTACGAAAAGATTAATAACCCTGCAGGTGTGCACAACTTTACCCACACATACCAACCGATTCTTAATGCCAAATTATTAGCCCTCTTCCTTGGAAGGCCGGCAGAGAGTGGTTGACCACGACCTTTACCTTGCATTCGTCGATACCATGAGTCATGCACTAAGGAGACGCCGCCGTAACGGGTCAAGTCTCGAAGTCGGTCCCTAGCGATGTGAACAGGGTTTGAGATTACGGATGCCGGGCATCTCCCATTCCCTGCCACGCTTACCTACCTGTATGAATGCACCTCCTTCACCTCCATTCAAGAACAACCAAGATGCGTATGTCGAATGGAAAGCCCGAACTATGTGACTCATGGAATCTACTAGGAAAGTTAGTTGGTCGAGGGGGTTTCTAGGCCCCCGTGTGGTTGTACGCTCGTCTTGGTTCGAGAGGCAAGAACATCGGGTCCTAGGGGTGGCAAGTATGGGACTACAAAACGCACAACCCAAGTGGCCTCCCATACAAGCCTTAGCATGTTTATCCTCCATCTCTGACCACATCACCACATCCTACCATACAGGATTCATTCGCATCTCCGGTGCATCACCTGAATGATCAGCATCGGACCACTAAGCATGGCTAAGCTTGACTGAACTGTGGCACTAGCGATCCTCATAATCCAAACCCTAGTTATGCTAGGAGCGGTGGATCAGGTAGTATAGTTCGCAAAGGAAAACATGCATCAGTTAGGATTACTCTATCTACTGATAAAATACTGTTGAACCGAATGCATATGTCGAGAATTAAATACTTTGTAAACATAGGATTGATATTTATGAGTGGGGCTTCGCTTGCCTTGTCCGTTGTTGGACTGATACTGCTCTTCGGTGCGTTGACTTCAGCTTCGGGTTCGGTTCCTATTCGCGAGAACCAATCACCGGAAAAGAGTAAACAACACTCAACACATGACATGTGCAATGCTCATACAATATGAATGATATGACAAGTTGAATAACGTTAAAATGAACCCTAACACATGCTTGGTTAATTTAAAGGGGGTCCGAGATGTCCAAACCCTAAAACAGGGGATCATCAGAATCACCTACGGGATTCAATTGGTTCTTCTAATTAAACTTTCCGTCTAAGTTGGTTAACAATGTATGATTGTAGCTTAGTTGGATAGGTTTCATTTTTCTAAACATTTTGGTATATTATCTGTATTTTTCTGATTTAAAATGAATTAGTTATGAATTTCCCAAATTTTAATTCATTTTAAATCATTTTTGGAATATTTGAAATAATTCCATACTTGGGCCCACATGTCAGATTTTTATTAATTTCAGAAAACATTTACAGAAATGATTAAAACCCTGACAGGCAGGGCCCACCTGTCATACATTTTCCATTTAATAAAACAATTAAAGAAAAGGATATACATAAAAAATAAAAGAAAAAGGGATTACTGCGTCATGCTAACGGCAGGCTAACGTCAGCAATGGCGAGCTCCTAGATCAAGTGCGGGGCTGGAGATTGGGAATGCGCGGGCGAGCGAGAGCAGGCGCGTTCGAGAGAGGGCGACACAGGCAACCAGAAAGTGGCGGCTCCGCTTGCAGGAGGTCACCGGAGAGGAGAGCACGAAGGCAGCGAGCGGCAGCATAGGCAGGTGGTCGACGGGGAGGGGAACCAGAGGGCTAGGGAGTAAATGGAAGGGTGGCTCACAACCGCTAGCTCACCACGGACCCGATGGAGGTGTCGGGGAGGCGAGGCAGGGCCGTACGACGATGAATCGGTGGTGGCAACGACTGCGTCCGACGGAGATTCGGGGACGATTCCGACGAGGAGGGAGCTTCCCTGCTTGCGTGCTTCGGTGAGGAGGACGAGGGCGGCGAGGCGCTTCCAGCAGTGGCCTCGGTGCACCGCGGGGTGGTCGGGGACGGCGACGTCGTCGAGCTCCTATGAGCTAGGGTTTCTGGCGAGGAGGGGAAAAAGAGGGAAAAGGGGAACTAGGGTTTGTCCGGGCGGCGCTGGGGGATCATAAAGATGCTCGGGGGCTGCGGCGCGCATCGCGGCTCCGGCGGGAATCGTTACGCAGACGGGTGTCGTGGTGGTGGAACGACAGATGCCATGGGTACGCTAAAGTATGGGGCCAATGGATGCTAGAGGGATCTGGGGAGGGAAGATGTAGTTAATTCTACACACAAATAACTATCATTCAGATCTTTATTTCTCCTTTCTTGGACTACAAGTGCTCCTTGAGCTGTATGCAGGAAGAGAGGATGAACTTTCACCAGCCTAACGGTATAGAATGATCTGATCCCTTTCTATGTATCCAAGCCTCTCCTTATAAAGGGGTGCCTTGGCTCCTCTAGGGCTGACGTGGCAAGCATATTCGAAGAATATGCTTGTCCCAATATAGTAACTCGGCGGCCTCCTTTCCGTGTCCCCCTTCTAATGACGGCAAGGTTTCAGAGAACCCCACCTTCACGCCTCGGGCTCCTAGACTGTCACCTTCGTGACCTCCTTCTGCCCTTCTACTGCTCTACGCCTTGTCCTTTGCGCTTGGCTCCATTCAGATTCTTCCTAGCCTGTGACTAGGGTTTGACTATAGGCACCTCCTTCTCCGGCAAGCTTCATGTAACTCGGCCCTGTCTCTCTTTACTCGGCTTGGCCTTCACCTGCATTTAGGTTATTCGGACTTACCTGGCCGACTTATACCATACGTCGGCCGAGTAACGTTCAGCCCTTCTCATAGGCGTCATGCTCGTGCTTACCTCGGTCGACTCTTACATGATTCGGCCGATATAGACATTAACTCGGAATATGACAGGGGAAACTCCTTTCGTCTTTCCCCGTCATGACCCTATCTGGGGTCACCTCCCCAACATTAGTCCCCGAAGCTAGTGTGGTCCTGCCCGTAACCTCGGCCGGGCCATATCAGTTTCCCAATATCCGTTTCTCCTTGTTTTCGAGTTATTTTTCCCCTGTCCGAGGTATCCGCGCAGCTTCTCGTACACGCTTCGTCCTATGTGTAACACTTATCATTGTTTCTCTAGTTTTTTGTTCCCCTACAGTGCTCACTGACAAGCTACAGTAATTACTGCGCCTGTCGCATCGGCGCTGCGACGCCTCGGGCACCGTTTCTGCCAGGGGGCCTGATCGTCTCCTGCGCTGCGTGGTCGTCGGTGTGGCTCCACTCAGCCGCGAGCGGTTACGCCTCGCACACGATCTACACGGTTAGTGCGTGTACACACGATCCCACTACCGCCCAGGCCACGTGGTTATAAAGAGGGGCACGGGGCTAGAGGATTTACATTCCTCCTTCGCTTTCACCGTTGCACTTCTTCCTTCTTTCGCCCTTGCGCCTGTTCGTGCTTCTGCGGCCGTGCGCTCGTCAGAATCTTCGATGGTGAGGCCCTAATCCCTCTGCTCCGTTGACCTCGTCCCCGCTCGCTTGCTCCGGCGCCGTCGCCGGTGAGTTTCTCTATGGTCTCATTGCCTAGATTTTCCTCTAGACGCGTCTGCCGCCCTCTAGGTTTCCCGCGGCGGTTCCTTTTCCGCTCTGCCGCCGTTTTTTGCCTAGGACCATGACGGGGCCTTGCACCTCTAGGCTTTGCTCTGCCGCTAGTTCTTCTTCTGTGGACTCCTCCGGCGACCCCATGTCGAGCTCAGTTAGCGGCGCGCTCATCGACGATGACGATGCAGCGTCAGGTCCAGAGCGGGGCTCCTGGCAAGGTTCCACCGTTACCCACCGAGAGGTTGAGTGGCTAATTAGAACTCGCCGGATCCCTGTCGAGGTAGCCTGTCGCTTGCCCGGCAGCGAATCTTCTCCCGTTCTCAAAGAAGGCGAGTACGTCGTCTTTATGTCCCATTTCGCTCACGGGTTTGGTCTTCCCCTTAGTGATTTTGCTAGGGAATTTCTCGATTACTTCGGCCTACAGCCGCATCATCTTTCGGCTAATTCCATTGCTTCTCTGTCCGCCTTTATCTCGGCCTCGGAAGGATACTTCGGCCTCTGGCCGTCTGTGCATGTATGGTCAAAGTTCTTCTAGATCCGATCCAATGTCGTTCCAGACAAATCCCTTCAACCTTCCGAGAAATCGCTTACCCACTGTGGAGCCGCGTCCATCACACCTCGGAGGAAATCCAAGTTTCCTCGCGTTGCTGGTCTCGAGTCATGCAAGAAATGGCATAGATCGTTTTTCTATGTCAAGAATTCTGGGAAGGAAGACAAGATTCGGCTCCCTGCTTTCTCCATCGGCCCCCCTTCCAAGAAGAACTAGACTTATAATCCCAGGAAAAGCCATGCTCTGGCCGAGGCCTTTGAGATTCGGCTGAAGGAGCTGATCCGCGCCGGGTTACATGGCGAGGATCTGATGACCACCTTCGTCAGCAGCCGGATCTGCCCTTTCCAGCAACGCACGCACAAGCTCTGCTATATGAGCGGTCCCCTTGATCCCAACCGAGTCTCAACGGTTGAGCTTGATAATTACCTTATTTTCAAGCGCGTCCAAGCTATCTTTAAGACGGAGATGCCGGAGGATTGTGCCTGGGGACTAAAGCCGTTCACCCACGAGCATCCCCCTCCTGAGGTAAGTTCACGCACTTGTGTTTTGCCTCTTAATCGCGTCTGTGATTTTTCTTGCTAATTCCTCTGTCTCTTTTCCTGCAGAGGTTTGCGGAGTAGAAGACCGAGGATGCCGAGGTTCTGGCCCTCCCGTGGACCACCGATCGGAATACCCTGGATAGCGGGGAGCCTGACTCGGAGGAGTTTGTTCCCAAGTCGGACCTCGCTCCGGCTCGTGCTCGTGGCAAGACCTCGGCTCACGAGGAGGAAGGTGATTCGGACGACGTCCAAATTCTTGAGGTAGTTGCCGCAATGCCTATCTCTTATGCATTTCCGGCTTCTACTTCCCCAGCTAATCAGGCTGGTCAGGTGCACGATGCCGAGCCTCTCACCTCGCAACCCCCTGCTACCTCGCGAAAGCGTGCTGCTCCAACAGGTGCCTCCGATGCCGCTCCCAAGAAGCGAACTAAAAAGTCAGCCCAGCATCTTCCGAAGCGCAAAACTATGGCCGGAGTTACTGGGTGAGTTCCTTTCTATTTGTATTTCTTGTTTCTCTTTTTCTGTCTTTTGATTTGACTTTCTGTGCTTTTGCAGCGCTCCTCTTTCTGTTAGACCTAGTGGTCCAAGCATGACGAGTCATACTACTCGGCTGCCTTCTCCTCCGTCTCCTGAAGATACCAGAGTTCCTAGTCCTGCTCGCGTGGATTCTCCTCCTGCTCCGAGTCAAACATTACCTCGGCAAGATACACCCGTGGTTTCGGTTGCTGATGCCGACATAACCCGGACAGTTGATCCTTCTTCCGAACCCGCTACCCCCGTCGTGAACCCCGGAGTTTCCCCCGAGACTCCTTTGGCCCACGCAGTTTCAACCACAACTCCAACTCCAACCGAGGATATCACCATCTCGGCGCCCTCAGAAACTATTGTTCCTCCTGTTTCCAAGGACACCGCCCCTAGTGCCGAGGTAACGGCTGCTGCCGACGCCTCTTCTAAGGCCAAGAAGGTCGTCGTCACTAAACCTCCCTCATGTCAGAAAGGGCTTGTTAGCTCCTCTCAACCTACAATTGCCGATGCGCTCTGCAAGGGGGTTTCCTCTGCCAAGACCGTTGTCACCCCGGCCGCTGATACTCAGCTCACTCTTCACAAGAGTCTCGCGGCGGCGGTGGTTACACAACGCGTCCGAGGTAAAGTCCTGACTCGCACTGAGAGTGGGAACAGCCTCGGCTCATTGGTTGAGTATGCCAACAATTGGAACGCTGCTGATCAGCTCGAGGGAATTCCAAGCAGTCAGCCATTTCAACTCTCCGACATCAGCAGTCGCTTGCATCTGGCTGCCAAGATCGTGCTTGACAGCGATGAGATGAACGAGGTAATTGTTTTTATTGACGTTTGATTAGTCACTCGAATGATATTATATATACTCTAGTCCCCGAAGCTTGCAATCGAATAACTTGTTATTCGTTTGGAAGTTTTATTAAGCTTTGCCTGATTCGGATTTGTCTTAGTGTTCGAATATCCAGTCACCTAGATCCGAGTTAAGCTTTGCTTGATTCGGATCTGTCTTAGCTTCGAATATCTAGCCACCTAGGTCCGAGTTAAGCTTAGCTTGATTCGGATCTGTCTTAGCTTCGAATATCCAGCCACCTAGATACGAGTTAAGCTTTGCTTGATTCGGATCTGTCTTAGTTTCGAATATCTAGTGACCTAGGTCCGAATTAAGCTTTGCTTGATTCGGATCTGTCTTAGCTTCGAATATCTCACTGCAATTTATTTTTTCGCTTAGGTTGCCCATGATCGGCGGACTGCCGAATTCCAAAGGTTGCTTTTCGCACATAAGAAATTGCAAGATAAGTATGAAAAAGTTATTCCCGTGGTGAAGAAAGCTGGTAAGTTAACAAACTTTTGTATTGTCCCTAAAGTTCTTATTATTTTCGACTTGAGGTGCTAGTTCATTTTGCTGGTGAATAGGTAATATCAACAATCTCAACATCTGTCTTGAGAAGAAAGTCAAGGCCCTGGAAGGTTAGTTATCCTTTCTCTTTACAGATTTCTGTTCGAAATTTATCCCGGGTTCCTTTTAACCTTCTGGCTTTGGTATAGCCGAGTTACAAACTCTTGCAGCATCACATCAAGAATGCATACCCATGCCTGATATGATGCTGCATTTTTTAGAGCAAGCCGCTACTCACTCGGCGCAGCTAAAAGAGAAAGATGACGAGATAACTCGCTTGCGCGCCGAGGTGGAGTCCCTCAAGCTCTCTCAAAAGTCTGAGTTAGAGAAAGTTGACCAGGAGTTCTCCGAAGAGAAGAATCGGCTAGCTCTGCAATTGCAGAAAAATAAAGAACTCCTCGATGCTGCCGAACTTAAGACACGGGCAATGAGCGAGGAGATCACTCGCTTTGAGAAGACCAAGGTTGATTGGGCTCAAGACCTTCAGAAAATGCTAAGCTACATTCATCGTAAGTCTCTGACCGTGGTCGAGTTATCTCCTTCTCTGTCTTACTTTTGAGTGATATACTTTTTATTCTGCGCAGACCATTTTCCGTAAGCTAAGCCCGTGAGCTCTAGAGCGGTGATCAATGCTCGTGTGCGCCGAGGTGTTCCCGCAGATGCGAGCCCAGAATACTCGATGGAAGATTTCTTGGTTGCCGTTGGTGCTGCCGTTGGTCTGATGAAGATTATGGGCCGGGATTTGGTGCAAGCAGCCATTCGGGCCTATCATGTTCTCTGGCCGAATACTTCTGGAACTCCTGATATTGATGAGGTCAAGATACTGGTGGAAAGATTAATGGCATCCCAGAACCAATTAAATCTCTGGAGGGAATCCGCTGGACGAGCTGGTGCTGATATGGCGCTCACAGTCATTATGTCATGGTACGAGGATATTTCGCTCGATACCTTGATAAACTTGCGCACTAGCTACCGTTGGGTTGAGGATCCAGAATTTGTCGCTCGCCGACAAGCTCGTTCCTTCCAGCTTGTTGAGTATGCTGACGTGCACAACTGGATTGAAGGGCCGTGTTTCCTTCCTAACCCGGCGGATGACGTTGAAGTCGAAGATGCCTCTGATAATAATTCGGCCGACCAGGACGAGGGTGAGGGCTACTCGGACACTTCTGGTGATTCCAGCGCAAGCTCAGATGGGGACGGCTACGTGCGATCATCCTCCAAAGGGACTGGGCATTCTCAAGCTCAAGCTAGTGTTTCTCAACAGCCCCGGGCTTCCCCCGAAGTCGCTCCTGGTTCTGTGGAGGGCGAAGCAACTTCGGCCGAGGTGCCGTCTACCTCGGAGCGCCCAGTGCCTGACCAAGTAGCTGCCCCTTAGGTTTAAAAAACTTTAAGTCATTTCTTATCCCCGGTATGCCGGGCATATGCTGTGTGTGAAACAATTGTCCAACTAAGGCACCTATGATATTATCCGACTAAGGCACCTATGAAACAATTGTCCGACTAAGGCACCTATGAAACAATTGTCCGACTTAGGTTCAAAAAACTTTGATTAGTCACTCGAATGATATTATATATACTCTGTGTGGTATGAACTCTCTTTTGCCTTTTGCCGCTGAGGCACCTATGATTGTAATCATTGTTTGTCTGTCTAAATAGATCTTGTTGGTTTAAATCTTTGCTTTGATGGCCTTCAATCTCATAAGTTCGGATTGTGTGTTTTCATTTGAGCCATCTTGGTTCGGCGTTAATATTGCCTGGCCTGTATAAACTCGATGGCTCTACCATTGTGTTCTTGATCTTTATTCAATCTACAAATCCCGAAGCCCATATTTGAGGAAAGCGAAATAATATCGTTCAAGATAGCTTCTGACCCATCGTTCGGGGTGACGAAATTTAATGTCCGTTTTTGGAATAGGAGACAACTAAGGGGCAATTCCTTAGTCAGCGCCCTAGAAATCGAGGTTTTAATGCAGAATCCGAGATAAGGGATAATACGACATAGTCCCCGAGTTCCCCGCTCGAGGTCCTGAAATTTAATACATCATTCAGCAATAGGAAATAATCGTGTGGCAGTCCCCGAGTCATTGCTCAAGGTGCCAAAGTTTAATACATAACGCAAAGATGTGAAAAAATATAAGGCAGTCCTCGAGTTACTGCTCGAGGTGCCGAGTTTCAATACAGAACTCAAAGATGTAGGAATACATAAGGCAGTCCCCGAGTCACTTCTCAAGGTGCCGAGGTCTAATACATAGTTCAAAATGAGAAATAACATAGGGCAATCCCCGAGCCACTTCTCAAGGTGGCGAGATTTAATACGTAGTCGATACTTCGACTTGAAGCGTCACATTACAACGTATCATGGATGGCTTCTATGAGTAAAATGGACGAAGTAAAGCTATGTTCCATGGTCTTTTCGACTCTTCGCCGGCTTTGTTTGCCTTGTTCTTTTCTGGTGACTGAGCATCGATTAAGTAATATGCATCATTATGCAATGCTTTGCTCACGATGAATGGTCCCTCCCATGGGGGTGATAGTTTGTGCATGCCGGCTATGCATTGCACTAGCCGAAGAACCAAATCTCCTTCTTTAAACACTCTTGAATTGACTTTCCTGCTGTGATATCGTCATAAATCTTGCTGATAAATAGCTGACCTTAATAGTGCCAACTCCCTGACTTCTTCCAGCAAATCGACATCATCTTGCCGAGCTATCTCATTTACCTCAGCAGTTGTATACTGGGTTACCCTTGGCGAGTCATGTATTATGTCGGCTGGAAGCACGGCTTCTGCTCCATATACCAGAAAAAATGGCGTATACCCTGTTGATCTGTTTAGGGTAGTTCTGAGGCTCCATAGTACCGCTGGTAGTTCCTCGATCCAGCACCCTGCCGACCTTTGCAGTGGTTTGACGAGTCGGGGTTTTATTCCAGACAAGACTAGTCCATTAGATCTTTCTACTTGCCCATTAGATGTTGGGTGAGCCACTGAGGCGACATCTAGTCTTATGTGTTTTTCTTGGCAGAATCTAGCAAAGGCCCCTTCAGCAAAGTTTGTGCCATTGTACGTAATAACACTGTGTGGGTAACCATACCTCAAGATAATATCTTTGAGGAATTTTACTGCTGTTGGTCCATCACATTTATTTATTGGTTTCACCTCGATCCATTTCGTGAATTTGTCGACCATGACTAAAATGTGGGTCATCCCGCCCCGGGCCGGCTTGAATGGTCCCACCATATCTAAGCACCATACAAAAAATGGCCAAGTAATTGGTATTGTATTTAACTCGGACGATGGCATATGTATCTTGCTAGAATATCTTTGGCAACCTTTACATTTTTCTACCAATTCTTTGGCCTCTTTGAACGCCGTCGGCCAATAAAATCCATGCCTAAATGCTTTGGATACTAGAGCTCTGGACGAGGCGTGATGCCCGCATTCTCCCTGATGTATATCTAAGAGGATCTCCTGGCCTTTCGCCGAGTCAACACATCTTTGAAGCACGCTTGTGACGCTTCTTTTATATAGCTCATTGTTTATGATTATATAAGCTTTTGCTCTTCTCACCGTCTGTCTAGCCAGTACCTCATTACTCGGCAAGGTCGCATCCTTAAGGAAGGAAAATATGGGTTGCGCCCATGTTGGCATGATTTTCTCTGGGATAATTCCGCTATCTATTTCCATATTTTCCGCCGACATAACATCCTCGGATTTTTCCATATCCGGGTTACACTCTCTGTCAATTTCCATCGGCATACTATCTTCTCTTGATTTTGCCGGGATAAAGATGGATTCGGACTCTGGTGATGGATCTATTGATGGTTTTCTTAGGTGCTCTAGAGCGATACCTGGGGGAATTGATTGCCTGGTTGATCCGAGTTTTGACAGTGTATCTGCAGCGTCATTTTCTTCCCGAGGTACATGATGAAATTCACATCCATCGAAGTATCCACTGAATTTTTGCACGTGAAATCTGTATAAGTCCATATTCGCATCTAGCGCGTCCCAATTGCCTGATACTTGTTGTACTACTAGATCTGAATCTCCGTAGCACAGGATCCGACGTATGCCAATCTCTTTTGCCACTTTTAACCCATGGACGAGTGCTTCGTACTCGGCGAGGTTAACTCTATCCCTGCCCCCAAGCCATTCCTCAGCTTGGAACCGTCAAAGTGCATTGTCCAATAATTCGTATATGGTAAGGGTGGCTCATATTGTACTTCGGCCCAATCCACAAAGAAGTCGGCCACTGCCTGAGATTTGATCGCATCTCGCCTATCGAACTGGGGAGCATAAGGTGACAGTTCAATTGCCCATTTTGCTATTCGGCCACTTGCATCTTTGTTGCTCAATATGTCGGCTATGGGCGCTTCACAGATAACTTTGATCGGGTGCTCTTCAAAGTAATGTTTAAGTTTCTTTGCCGACATGTATACTCCATATGCCATCTTCTGATAATGTGGGTAATTTTGTTTCGAGGCTGATAGTACCTCGCTTAGGTAATATACCGGTCTTTGTACTGATTTATCATCTTCAACTCGTTCCACAATGATCACCACACTTACCACTCTGTTTGTGGCGGCTATGTAAAGTAACATAGGCTCTTTTGACAATGGAGAAGCCAGGATTAGTGCTGTGACCAACATATTTTTCAGTTCATGAAATGCATTATCTGCTTGTGGTGTCCAAATTAATTTATCGGATTTTTTCATCAGTTGATATAGTGCTAATGCCTTCTCTCCCAGCCGACATACAAATCGACTAAGCGAGGCCAGGCAACCCGTGAACTTCTGTACGTCATTTAGACATCTCGGCAATTCCATTCTCTCTACCGCTCTTATCTTAGTTGGATTGGCCTCTATACCTCGGCTGGATACAAGAAAACCTAGCAGTTTCCCAGCTGGTACACCGAAGGTGTATTTCTCCGGGTTAAGCTTCATTCAGAACCTTCTCAGGTTCGCGAATGTTTGCCGAATATCATCCAGTAGCGTTTTGCTCTCTTTGGTTTTGATAACCACATCGTCTACATATACTTGTACATTTTTCCCTATCTGGTCATGTAGACACTTTTGCTTACATCTCTGGTACGTTGCCCCTGCGTTACGCAGGCCGAATGGCATGGTGCGATAACAATAAGCCCCGTACGGGGTAATAAATGCAGTCTTTATCTGATCAGCCGGATTTAACGGTATCTGGTGGAAACCAGAGTACGCGTCTACAAATGATAACAGCTCACAACCAGCGGTCGAATCAATGACTTGGTCTATCCTAGGTAAAGGAAAAGGTTCTTTGGGACACGCCTTGTTCAGGTTCGTGTAATCAATGCACATTCGCCATACAATGGCTACATTTGGATCATCTTTTTTCTTTTCTACTAACACCGGATTTGATAGCCAATCTGGATAAAGCACCTCCATGATGAACCCGGCCGCAAGGAGCCGAGCTATCTCATCCCCTATTATTTTTCTCCTGTCTTCGGCGAAGCGGCGGAGAGGTTGCTTCACCGACCTTGCCAATGGCCGTACATTCAGAGAGTGCTCAGCCAACTCCCTCGGCACACCTTGTAGGTCTTGAGTTGACCATGCAAAGATATCCCGATTCTCACGGAGGAAGTTGGTGAGCTCGTCTTCCTATTTGGCATCTAGGCCGGCACCAATAGTGACGGTGCGCTCTGGGAACTGCTCATCTATCTGGACCTTCTTTGTTTCTTTAGTCGGTTGGAACGATACACTTCCATGTGGGTTGGATAATGACGGCATATTCCATTGTGTCGATTGAGCGAGGGCTGCTACCTCCTGAATCCTTCTTTTTTCTCTTGCGATTACTAATGACTCGACCAGGTTTGACCCGGCCGAAGCACATTCCATTGACTTCCTGTAATCTCCTGCTACAGTTATCACCCCTTGTTGTCCGGGTAGCTTCATTTTCAAGTAACTGATATGGCAGCTACTCATGAATTTGGCCAATGCTGGACGCCCGAGTAAAGCATGATAGCAACTTTCGAGATCCACCACCTCAAACTCCAAATTTTCCGCTCTGCAGTTATCTCTTGTGCCGAATAACACAACTACTCGGACCTTCCCAATGGGTTCTCATGAAAGTCCCGGCACTATTCCATGGAACGTGGTTCTCGTGGACTGGAGCATATTCTGTGATATTCCGAGCTTGTGCATTGTATCCTTATACATGATATTGATACTACTCCCACTGTCAATGAGTACTTTTGAAAATTTCACATTAATGCTGGGCCCGACAAATATCGGATCTAGTACGAGTGCGTATAACCCCGGATTCGGCATTATTTTGGGGTGATCCCTTATGCTCCAAGTTACCTGCTGATCTGACCAAGCCACATATCTTGGTACTGCCGGCATAACTGCATTTACTTCCATATGCCGGCGCTGTATACTTTGCCTGTCTCGCTGTTCTGTTGTGAACACGCAATATGACTGATGATGTTCCCTGTAATCATTGCGTCCATTATTTCCGGGGTTTGTCCTTCCATCCTGACCCTGATTTATCACTTGATGAACTGCATCTCTCCGGTCCGAGTTATCAAACCTCGGGGGAGGAGGGGGTAACATTAGCTGCTGTGCATTCGCTCTAGTCAACTGCGGCTGCTGCTGCTGATGTGCCTGATTGGAAGGTGCTTGCATGATCGTCGGGTTCCCCATTGCATTTTTCATCCAGGCGCATTGCCGAGTCGTATGATTGGCCGGCTTGGCCGGGTTTGGAGTGTGAAACTTACACGGTTGATCCAACATGGATTCAAACGTGTACTTCGGTCTTTCCTGCCATTGCTTCTTCTGTTCTGGTGTCCACTGTCTCTTCCCCTCATTCCTCGGTGTCCACTGCTGAGGACCATTCTTCTGCCTCTGACTGTTCCCATGACTCGGCTGATCTTGTGCTACCGTTGCCACCTGATTGGAAGCATATCTGTAATCCGGTCTTTCTTCTCTTCTTCTACTTCTGAATTCATTACGCCTTGATGATCCGGCGGCATCTCTTGCATATTGATCTTGGTGTTCCCGATGGTCTGCCGACATCATCTCTGGCTGCGTCGGATCTCCCAATGCATATGAATCCGCTATCCTGATGGTTTCTGCCAGGGTGGTTGGCATATCTCTTTGCAGTCGCTGCCACAGGACACTGGCATAACGGCATCCTTGTGCGAACCAAGCTATCGCTTGTGATTCTATAACTCCCTCGCATGAATTCATGAGGTTACACCACCGAGTCAAGAATTCTCTATCTGTCTCATTCGGCCTTTGCTTGCACATTGCTAGCTGTTGTGGCCTGTTTGGTCTTTTGTAAGTACTGGTGAAGTTGCTGACAAACATCTATTCAAAATCTAACCAACAGTTGATGCTGCCTGGAGGCAGATTATTCAGCCATACTCTGGCTGGTCCTTCCAGCATTTGCGGGACATATCTTACTGCCCATCGCAAGTTTCCACTTGCTATTTTTACAGCATTGGCATAGTCAATCAACCAATTATGTGGTTTGGTGCTTCCGTTGTATGTTTTCGTGCCTATTGCCAGCTGAAAGTTCGGCACTGGCGGCTCGCCCATGATTCGTGGTCCGAAACATGCCGGACCCGGCAGACCCTGCTCTTCTAACAACTTGGACCGGTACAACCGGTCCAGTTTTAGTCTCGCATCATTTGATGGCAAGTCTCTGTACATAATTCTTTCCTGCATTCCATAGTGGTTATTCCCACCATGACCCGCATATTCCATATCTGAGTAACCATCATTGTATCTCTCATTTGCCTGATTGTGGCGAGTTGATCTCACTTCTCTTTCCTGCCGAGTTCATACCTCGGCTGTGGATTGGGCGGCGGATCTCTCCTTCCTTCTGCCGGGATATTGTTCTCATGATTTCCTCTTCTGAGATCTCCGTTACCTCGGCTTCCCTCGCCTCTGTTTGCACGATAGGGGTTTCTTTCGCCATTGTTATCTCGGCTTCCATTGCCTATGTTCTCATTGATCTTTTCAGCTACTGCCGGATCATACGGTACAATCTGCTTGTTTCTTTTTCCTGAAGTTACCGCTCTGTCTTTTCGAGCATTGTTTCCGGGTGAAGATGCAGCTGCCACTGAAAGGGCAGGTGCTGCTCCAGCCGAATGAACCATGCGTGAGGCACCAGGTCTTGTTGGGTCTGCCTTAAGCATTTCCTCATTCTGCTGGTTCGCAATGCGCACCAGCTCGTTTACTCTTTCTTGTTGTTTTTGCCGGGCTTCACCGGTCAGCCCTTCCAATTCTAGTGCCGCGGCATTCGCAGCCCTTAGGTTTTTCGCCGGGGTGTTATACCTCGGCAAACCTAGATCGACTGAATCTCCCTCACGAGCTTCATGCTCTTTGTTGATATCATTCATGAGGTTTTTCCCTCTCAACCTTAACTCATCAACCCGCTCAGGGGCAACATCTAGCTTATTTGCCTTAGCATATTCTCGCAGGGTCCTGTTTAGGGACTCTCGCAATGCCGACACCTTTTTTGCCTCTACAAGCACTTTTTGCCTAGTCTCTTCCAATTCTGCCTGAGCATTAGCCGGATCAAGGATTGGCGCTACAGGCGTAGTCATATTATCTATAGTTGCCTGAAGAATATTTTCTGGTCTTTCCAGAGGTGGCCATCTTACCCTTGGTGCCTTCGGGGTCGTCTCTTGCACTTTGGCTGGCATCGCTGCCGAAGGATCTACCTCGGTGGGCTGTGGGGATGCCTGCCTTGTGGTCACCTGTCCTCCTATCGTCGGGTCCTTGTTTGATCCGGCACCCCCCGCTGCTACCTGCACTACTGCTGTGACCATTACCTCGATGCTGACGATAGCGCGTTCTCCACGCAAATGGTTCGTAGAGCTGAGGGGGGGATCGCCTGCAACAATGAATCGGTGAGGGTAGACGCAGGAGGTGTCGACGCCGACATAGATCTGATGCATGCCCAGGTTGACGAAGACGCCGTTGTGCGGAGGAGCCTTTCCATTGAAGCTGCCTGCGTTATCGCTAACATGGTCACAGAGATCAAATCTTTGAGCTAAGCCAGAGACAACGCGCTCGCCAGTGTTGATGAAGTTTCCCGTCCGGATCTTGACTCCAGCTAGCACCGCTGCTGGCCCCACGGTAGGCGCCAACTGTCGTGGTGGTGGCACGACAGATGCCATGGGTAGGCTAAAGTATGGGGCCAATGGATGCTAGAGGGATCTGGGGAGGGAAGATGTAGTTAATTCTACACACAAATAACTATCATCCAGATCTTTATTTCTCCTTTCTTGGACTACAAGTGCTCCTTGAGCTGTATGCAGGAAGAGAGGATGAACTTTCACCAGCCTAGCGGTATAGAATGAGACGATCCCTTTCTCTGTATCCAAGCCTCTCCTTATAAAGGGGTGCCTTGGCTCCTCTAGGGCTGACGTGGCAAGCATATTCGAAGAATATGCTTGTCCCAGTATAGTAACTCGGCGGCCTCCTTTCTGTGTCCCCCTTCTAATGACGACAAGGTTTCAGAGAACCCCACCTGCACGCCTCGGGCTCCTGGACTGTCACCTCCGTGACCTCCTTCTGCCCTTATGCTGCTCTGCGCCTTGTCCTTTGCGCTTGGCTCCGTTCAGATTCTTCCTAGCCTGTGACTAGGGTTTGACTATAGGCACCTCCTTCTTGGGCAAGCTTCATGTAACTCGGCCCTGTCTCGCTTAACTCGGCTTGACCTTCACCTGCATTTAGGTTATTCGGACTTACCTGGCCGACTTATACCGTACGTCGGCCGAGTAACGTTCAACCCTTCTCATAGGTGTCATGCCCGTGCTTACCTCGGCCGACTCTTACATGATTCGGCCGATATAGACATTAACTCGGAATATGACAGGGGAAACTCCCTTTGTCTTTCCCCATCATGACCCTATCTGGGGTCACCTCCCCAACAACGGGCGACGGCGGCGGTGCCACGCAGCTGCTCCATCGTCAGCGACAAAGACGACAGGCGGACAGAAGGCTCGAAGGGGTACGCGACCGGGTGGGCTTCTCCTGGGCCAGACTTGGGCCCCGGGTGGGTTGGCTGCTGGCGGTAGAAAGAGAGAGAGGGAAGTGGGCTCGGCCCAGTAGCTAGGTTAGATAGATTTTTTTCTAGGTTTTCTATTTTCTGATTTCTTTTGTACTTTTAATTCAAATTTGTTTTTGAATAATTTCAAATTACAGGAACTTTTATGAAGTATATAAAATAATGTGGAACCCTTTTATTCACTTTGGGTTCCATTCATTTTGATATTTTTCAAATATAATACCCATTTGAATGGTTTCAAATAGAGGGGAAAGTTAGGGTTTAGGGTTTTGTTTGTTCTTTCTTGATTTAACCAAAATGCAAGTGTTATGCATGCATGCAATGCTCAAACATGTCCTTATTTATATTACACAAAAGGGTGGTATGTTACAAGTATGTGGGCGATGATGATCACTTTATTGCTTCTTAGTTGTACTTTGGATATTGGTGGCATAGTGGGATGAAGCGGCCCGGACAAACTTTACAAGTCCTCGCACATGAGACCTGTTCCACGCTTGACATGCAACTAGTTTTGCATAAGTGGCTAGCGGGTGTCTGTCTCTCCTACTATAGTCAATATCTAATTTGCAACGAGTTGTCAACAATTTTGTTATCCTCGTTGTGGTTCATGTTCGTAGGTAAAAATGGTTCTATCTTCGAAAGCCCTAAACCATGTAAAACTTGCAATGGATAAATTAGAGGCGTCTAGTTCAGATTGTTGCTGGGCTAGTGTTATGATATGGTGATGTTGTAAGTAGAAGTATAAGATGATACTCTTACAACACACATAATGTGTAGGTTCCATAGACCTTGGCCTTACACATAGAGGTATGATAGAGATCATACCACGGTGCACATGATGGAGATCATATGCGGGAACCATATCATTTCACTTACAAACTTGAGATGTTTGATTGCATCTTATATTGCTTGTTTGGCATTTTATTAGCATAATAAGATGACCCCTCATTTAAATACCAAGATAAAAATGTGTTCTTCCTTAGGTATGCACCGACAATGTTTCGTCGCTTCAAGACATCATGTGATGATCGGGTGTACTTGAATCCACGAGCATATCTCGGGTGTAAGACAGTTACACACGCGAATACTAAGGTTCTTACTTGGCGAGCCTAGCATGTACAGACATGGCCTCGGAACAACGGACCAAAAGGTTAAGCATGAGTCATATGGTAGATATGATGCCCATTTGATGCTCGCCTTTGAAGCTACACCGACTCACGTGATGATCGGACTTGTTGTAGTGGATTTGGTTCATGTAATCACCAAAAAGACACGAGGGGTGTCGTTTTTGAGTGGGAGTTCATTTCTAATTTGGATTAGTAGAACTCAATTTATCATAAATTAAATCAAAGTGAATTTGCATAATTTGTTGTAGTCATTGGCATCCGTTCACCACCTTATGCTTAGTTGTAATTGAGATAATAGAACTATTGAATTCTGGATATTTACTTTATGAACTGGTATCGTATTGTGTTGAGTGTCAATCTAAAAGTTTAAAGTCCTATTGCAAACTTTCATCAAACTCTAAAAACTCCATGAAATTTAATAATTGGTACCGATGAGGAAGAAAATTCTTATGACAAGAATGATGCCATGTCGGATGATGATGTATTTGTTAGTGTCATATTGACATATCCGATGATGGGAATTCTGCTGGTACTGATGGTGGGGTTTCTTAGAGAGGGAAGAAGCGACAAAAGGGAATGAAGGTTGGTCCGAAGGTTATCGTTGAATCGAGTGTCAAGTCTAAGTCAGTTGTATGGGAGCACTTCGACAAGGTTCCTCGGCCATCCAAAGAGGATCCTACTTTTGAGGTGATAATTGCACAATGCAAGTATTGCAAGAAGTATTTCTCCTACAACAAGGACAATGGGGGAGCCACTTCCCATCTGCTGCGACACTATAGCAAAGCATGTCCAGATTATAAGGTCGCTATGGCAAAGGTGGCTAGTCAAACCCTTCTCAACTTTCAGCCATCTAATGCAAGTGATACCGGTATTCCTATTTTGCAATCTTCTAGGGAGTATAGTCAAGAAGAAGCTAAAAAATTAATTGCTAAAATGTTGATTTGTCATGATTATCCATTTAAGATGGTAGAGCACACATGGTTCAACATAGTGATGAAATATTTAAATCCTCGGTATGAGTTTATTGGTAGAAAAACCATTAGAAAGGAATACATGAAGGTGTTTGAATCTGAGAGAGATAGCCTTATGAAGGTTCTTAAAGGTGTGGATAACATAGCTTTAACTACTGATTTGTGAACATCCAACCAAACACTTTCCTACATGTGTTTAGTTGCACATTTTATTGATAAAGATTGGAAAATGCAATGTCGTGTGCTGAATTTCGTGGAGTTGGACCCTCCACATAGTGGAAATGTGATTTCTCAAGCTCTGTTTGAGTGTGTGGCTGCATGGAAGATAGAAGATAAAATCATTTTGATCACTCTAGATAATGCATCCAACAATGATGTAGTTGTCCGTAATTTGAAGGCTATGTTTGCTGCTAGAAGCTCCTATTGTTTTGTTCCTAAATATTTCCATGTTCGCTGTTGTGCTCATATTATTAATCTGGTGGTCACTAATGGGACTGCAACCATCTCCCCTTTAACAACAAATGTGAGGGAATCTGTTAAGTACATCAAGAAGTCGGTATCTCGATTGCACAAGTTTGTAGAAATTTGTCGGTTTCTTGCTATCACAATTGGAGAGGGGCTGAAACTAGATGTGACCACAAGGTGGAATTCAACTTACCACATGTTAAGAACAGCCATTACCTATAGAGATGCAATAGATTCTTATGTGGACATCGATGCAAATTATAAATGGAAGCCATCAAATGATGAATGGACATTGTTCAATACCATTACACCTATACTTGCTTCTCTGGCGGAGGTGTCCACTGCATTCTCTGGCTCTACATATCCTACTTCGAATATATTTTACCCTCACATTGTCAATGTCAAGATTACACTTACAAAGGCATGTAGATCCACCAACCCAGCTTTGAAAACTATGGGGGAGGCAATGTTGGACAAATTCAACAAGTATTGGGAAGAACCCAATAATGTCATGGTGATTGCTACTATTCTTGACCCAAGGTACAAGCTGAAATACATTAAGTGGGGTTTTAGAAAGATCTATTCTGAAGAGAAAGCTACTACTGAATATAATTTGATCGAAACCGAGTTGGCAAAGCTGTATGACACTTATGATATACATCATCGTTATGAGAAAGCTGATTCTTATAGATCTGCTGCATCCTCATCTACACCTATGGATACAAGTTCATCTTTGCCATCAAGTTCCAGCGAGTTTACCTCATACTTAAGTGAGACTTCAGTGGAGACATCAAAGAATGAGATTGATAAGTATCTTGGTGAGGCAAATGAGAGCTTGCTAAACAAATTTTTTGATGTGCTATTGTGGTGGAAGCTGAATGCCCATAGATACCCCATCGTGTCAAAGATGGCAAAGAATTTCTTGTCTATACCGGCAACTTCTGTGTCTTCGGAGTCTACTTTTAGCACCGGGGGGGCGAGTTCTAGATGACTGTAGGAGCTCTCTAAACCCAGCGATGGTGGAGGCGCTGGTGTGTGCTTCTAGTTGGATTAAAGGTGCTCACAATGACAACAAAGTCTCGCTGGATGTGGTATGTGCCTTGCTGATTCATTTTGTTACTAGTTAGTCTACTATACTATGTCTTATGCATACCTAAATTTCATCATTTTCACTCTTTTAGGAACCAGGTGATATTGATGATGTCGAGTGTATTCCATTTCCAAAAAGCGTGGTGGGGAGCAACTAGTAAGTATATAGTGCTATTTTGTTTCTCTACTTGCTGTAAATTTTTGTACAAGAACACAAGTAATGCAAAACTCATTATATAATGACATTTCGCTCGCTTACTGTAACATATCTGATGCAAAACCATGTATGTGATGATTTATTTTTGTCTTTGTGATAAACAGATTCGACATATGAGTGTATGAATGAGCTGCAGGAGATGGCAGCGAGGGTAGAGGCCAAGGAGATGTTAATGGTTGATGTTTATGATCAGATTTGCGATATCATGGCTCATGTTACTTTTGTTGAAGTTGAACTATGTTCCTGTGTTTGTCATGTACTCATGTATGAGACTCCTGTTGGACTAAATGGTCAGTTTGTGTTATGAAACTTGTGTTGTACTGAAACTATTATGGTTATTGGTACTTTATTTAACTTGTTAGACTATTTTGTTGATGTATTTGTGAAATCATGATCAAATCTTATATAAAACTGTGAATTCTTACAATTTCAGCAAAGGTCATGGCGAATTTTTTAATTTCATCGAGCTTTCGAGCCGGCTTGCAAGCTTCATCGAGCAGGCTTGTCGAGCCTCGAGCCTGAATAGAAAGGTTTAGGCTTGGATTGACCATCCTCCATGCCGAGTCGAGACCGAGCCGAGCCTCGAGCCTCGAGCTGCATGTCCACCCCTAAAACATGTCCTTATTTATATTACACAAAAGGGTGGTATGTTACAGCTCTACCCCACTTACAAGAATCTCGACCCGAGATTCCTAGGTTTTAGAAAAGAAGGCAGGGTACTCAGATCGAAGACGATCTTCGCGTTCCCAGGTTTCTTCTGACTCAGAGTGATGAGACCATTGAACTTTTAGGAACTTGATGGTTTGACGACGAGTCTTGCGCTCGGTTTTATCAAGAATACGAACAGGGTATTCTCGGTAGGTTAGATCATCTTGGAGATCCAAAGTTTCATGGTCCACACCATGAATGGGATCCTTGAAGCAACGCTTGAGTTGAGACACATGGAAGACATCATGAACCTCTAGAAAAGATGAAGGTAAATCCAATTTGTAGGAAAGCTCACCCCGCTTGGAGAGAATGTGAAAGGGACCAACGTAGCGAGGAGCCAATTTGCCTTTGATACCAAAACGTTGGACACCCTTCAGAGGAGTGACCCAGAGATAAACTTGATCACCAACTTCATAATGAACATCAAGATGATGACGATCATAGTTGGTCTTCAGACGAGATTGAGCAGCCTTCAGACGCTCTCGAATTATGCAAACTTTATCTTCTGCTTCTTGGATCATGTCCGGACCAAAGAATTGTCTTTCGCCGGTTTCTGTCCAGTTCAGCGGTGTTCGACATGTTCTCCCATACAGGAATTGGAAAGGTGTCATGCCCAAACTGGATTGAAAACTGTTGTTATAAGAGAAGTCCGCAAAAGGAAGACATTTCTCCCAGTTCTTTCCAAAGGATATGACACACACTCTGAGCATGTCTTCAAGAATTTGATTCACTCTTTTAGTTTGACCACCGGTTTTAGGATGATAGGATGTGCTGAAGGAGACATGAGTTCCCATTGCTTCTTGGAAACTTTGCCAGAATTTGGAAGTAAATAAACTTCCACGATCAGAAATGATCTTCTTGAGAACACCATGAAGAACGACGATCCGAGAGATGTATAGATCAGCCATCTGACTAGCACGGATAGTTTCTCGAACCGGAAGGAAATGAGCAACTTTGGATAACCGATCAACTATTACCCATATGGCATCATTTCCTGCTTGTGTTCTTGGGATTCCGGTGATAAAATCCATACCAATTTCATCCCATTTCCACTCAGGAATTTTCAATGGCTGCAGAAGTCCAACAGGCCTTTGGTGTTAAGCCTTCACATGACGGCAAATGTCGCACTCTGCAATGAAACGAGTGATTTCTGGTTTCATTCCACTCCACTAGAATCTTTGACCGAGATCTCGGTACATCTTGGTACCACCAGAATGGATATACAGAGGGGATTCATGAGCTTCTAGTAGGATTAGATCTTTGATTTTCCGACTATTTGGAACCACTAGCCGGTTACCAAAATAGAGAGTACCTTGATCATTGATGGAGAAACATTTAGCTTCACCACTTGCCACACGTTCTTTGATCTCAGTGATCTCACCATCTTGTTTTTGAGCTTCCTTGATTTGGTCCTCTAGAGAAGATTTTATTTCAAGGTTAGCAAGGAATCCACAAGGAACTACTTCAAGATTAAGACGCTTGATTTCCTCGTAGAGCAGGTTGGGCTTGTGAAATCATCAGATTGTTGCAATAAGACTTCCGAGTTAGCGCATCAGCTATGACATTGGCTTTGCCGGGTTGATAGTTGAGACCCAAATCATAATATTTGATAAGTTCCAACCATCGTATTTGCCTGAGATTCAGATCTGGCTGGGTAAAGAGGTACTTTAGGCTTTGATGATCCGAGAAAGTTTGCAACGGTTACCGATGAGGTAATGTCGCCATTTCTTAAGGGCATGAACGACAGCAGCGAGCTCAAGGTCATGGGTTGGATAATTGTTCTCATGTGGCTTCAACTGCCGGGAAGCATAGGCCACTACATGACCATCTTGCATCAACACACAACCTAGCCCTTGGAGAGAAGTATCACAATAGATGACGAAGTCCTTGCTTGTATCTGGAAAGACAAGCACAGGAGCGGTGGTTAGCTTAGTTTTCAAATCTTGGAAGCTTTCTTCTGCCTTTTCTGACCATTCAAACTTCTTATCTTTATTAAGAAGATCAGTCATAGGCTTGGCTATCTTGGAGAAGTTCTCGATGAATCAGCGGTAATATCCAGCCATTCCAAGAAAACTTCGGACTTCCTTGACTGAAGTAGGTGACTTCCATTCTAGAATAGTCTGAACCTTATCCGGTATGACAGCAACACAACTTGGAGACACAACATGACCAAGGAAGACGAGCTCTTGTAACCAGAACTCACATTTGGAAAAGATGGCGTAGAGACGATGTTCACGAAGTTTAGTCAACACCAAACGTAAATGTTCGGCATGCTCTTCTTCGGTCTTGGAGTAGATTAGAATGTGATCAATGTATACCACGACGAACTTGTCAAGATATTCCATGAAGACGGAGTTCATGAGCCTCATAAATGTGGCAGGGGCATTGGTTAACCTGAACGACATCACTGTATACTCGTAAACACCATAACGAGTTGTGAATGTTGTCTTTGGGATATCCTCCTTTCGAACTTGATTTGATGATACCACGATCTTAAATCCATTTTGGAGAAGATAGTGGCACCACTTAATTGATCAAATAGGTCACTTATCACGGAAGTGGGTACTTATTCTTGATTGTCATCGTGTTGAGTGGACGGTAATCAACCACCAATCTTGGAATATTCGTATCCCGCTTCTTAACAAAGATGGTAGGACAACCCCAAGAGGATGTGCTCGGTTGGATGTATCCTAGACCCTCTAGCTCTTCAAGTTGCTTCTTCAACTCAACCAACTCATGGAGAGGCATGCGGTAAGGTCTTTTGGAGATAGGAGCAGTTCCAGGAACTAGCTCTATGACAAACTCCACACTTCGATCAGGTGGCATGCCAGGCAACTCTTCAGGAAAGACATCTAGGAAATCACAGACTACAAGGACATCTTGGACCTCAAGAGTAGGTAGGGAATCCATGGCATACAACTCCGAGAAAGGTCTAAGGACTGCTGACGGAGACTTTGAACCATCAGTCCAATACTTGACAGTTATGCCAGCAGGAGAGGTCACAGAAACTGTTCTGAGTGCACAGTCAATGACAGCTTGATACTTGGTTAACCAGTCCATGCCCAGAATGACATCAATGTCACATGACTTGAGTGCAATGAAAGAAGTGGGGAACTTCTGGTAGACTATGTCAATCTCATTCCCGTGACTAACAAATAGTGGTGAACCAGCTAGAACCCGGGGAATGGATGGTCAAAGGGGTGGAAAAGGGTTCAAAGTTTATCCCATGCTCTTGAGCAAACAAATTTGACATGAATGTATGCGATGCTCCAGAATCAAACAAGGCATTGCGAGAATTGAATTGACAGAGCATACCGAAATGACGTGGATCTTCTGAGCTTCCTCAGCGATGACATGGGTCAGACGACCACGTCCAGCACCTTGAGACTTATCATTGTTCTTTGCCTGCTGATCATTGCGTCCGACGGCCCTTTGAGAACACTCCCTTGAGTAGTGACCAGGCTAACCACAGGAGTAACAGGTAACTCCAGTGTGAGAACCAGCAGGAGGATGATAGTTTGCTCCACGATTTGGTATGTGGTGGCGAAATTATTGCCAGAAGACTTGGGTGCATAAGGAGCACGAGGCACATAACTGTATGGAACAAATACACGGTGCTTCTTGTTACCAGAGGAAGAAGCACGAGAATTTCCTTCTTCACGCTTATGAGAAACTTCCATGTCCTTCCTTCCATGCTCCAGAGTAAGAGCCTGATTGTGCAAGTCCTGGAAAGACTGGAACTTGAACGGCAGCAACTCATAACGAAGTGCAGGGTAAAGTCCTTACGGAACAGCTCTTGCTTATCTTCATCATTGGTCACATCCACAGTTGCATAGCGAGCCAAAGGGTAAACTCACGCCCATAGGTTTCAATATCCTTGCGCCCCTAAGTCAGATCCAGAAACTCCCTCCTTTTGAGATCCATGACGGGCTTAGGGATATAAGAGGCACGAAATGCTGCAATGAACTCCTCCCAGGTAACAACATGTCCCTGAGCTTGCAGATTCTGAAAACCTTCCCACCAAACACCTGCCTCACCTTCTAGTTGATAGGTGGCGAAGTTGACACAGTCAGCAGGACGGACTCGAAGAGCACTGAACTTGCGCTCTATGGTGCGGAGCCAATCATCAGCTTCAAGGGGATCCTTGGAGTGGGTGAATATTGGAGGAAAAGAGCGGATTAAATCTCCAAGTGTGACACAGTCGTCAAGACGACGTTCAGTGTTCTGCGCCACACGCTCCAGAAGGCGTTCATTCCGCAGACAGTTGGTCTCAATGTTATTGAGAACCACGGCCATTGTGGGAGGTGGCGGAAGTTCCTGATCAGCATTGTTGTTTGCTCGACGGCCAACAGAACCACGAGTACCAGACAACATCCTGAGGAGAAAACAGAAACCATGAGAATGGATTCACCAAAAAGGTATAACAGAGGATGGCAAAAACCATATCAAAAGATCATGGTAGAGGTGATCATGTGGATGAAAATTATATCAATGCATTAAGTATGGCAGTAGAACAAGCATACGAAACGTATACGCTACCAACTTAGATACACACCATAACAATGGAATGCAAACATGATATGTACCAACAAGTCACAAGAGAGTTGAGAGCGGGATTAGAGGCATCCTTAGCAAAGTTGAAAAACATTGCTTGGTTGCCTGAATATATCTTGTAAACTCTGAGCCTTGCAACCAAGTACGGAGTACTTAGGGAAAAACAATCCAAACCCGTATATCCTAAGAGTTTGAAATGATAGACGAGAAGTGAAAACTTTGCACAGCAAACGAGGTAAGATAACTCAGCAATATAACAACCTTGGATAAGGAGTAAAAAGAGTCCTATTCAGAGTTTTGCTAATAATTTTTAGCTCCAAATAGTTTTCTAAAACTCTATACTCAACGTCGACCTGCTAGAAGGGTATCCTATAGGCAGTCCTGCTCTGATGCCAAAATCTGTCATGATCCGGGATAAGGGCTAGACAAATACCAGATCCTCATCTGATATAAGCCTAACCTAAATTCTAAAACGCGCAGGGAGAGATCGGTAACATTACAGAACATACAAACCATACATTAATAAGGTAAACTCTTAAGAGAGTTACAAACCAGTCATATAAACCAGGGGTCACAGACCCATCATTACATCAAACAACGGAAGCCAACAAGGGTGTACTGACTACTCGTCGACTTCGACTTCGACGTAGATCCTAGGCTGCTGCCCGGGAACCCTGACTACTCGTCGACTTCGACGTAGAAATCACCTTCAGTTGGAGTAGATTCATCTGTAGAAAACATCAACGAAGCAAGGCTGAGTACAGGGTGTACCCCGCAAGACTTACGGCTAGTGGAGTTATTTTGCATAAAGCCATCTTTTGTTTTCAAAACAAGAGGGAGAAGAAACTCGTCTAGTCAGATCATTTTCAAAAGGGGATAAGAAGACTTCAACTCTAGCTCTTAAAATCATCTTTGATATCCACCAAGAACCATCATCAACAGAACCTCCCTTCCCGGACTACCACCTCAAACAACCCCGAGGAAGTATTCCGTATCTCACTTTAGTTGACAAGTTTTAACATTCAGTTATAGTTCTCTATGATCTTCACGTCCGTTCCCAAGTCATCCATAACTGTGAACACGGCTTTTCGAAAAGATTAATAACCCTGCAGGGGTGAACAACTTTACCCACATGTACCAACCGATTCTTAATGCCAAATTATTAGCCCTCTTCCTTGGAAGGCCAGCAGAGAGTGGTTGACCACGACCTTTACCTTGCTTTCGCCGTGACCATGAGTCACGCACTAAGGAGATGTCGCCGTAACGGGTCAAGTCCCGAAGTCGGTCCCTAGCGATGTGAACAGGGTTTGAGATTACGGATGCCGGGCATCTCCCATTCCCTGCCACGCTTACCTACCTGTATGAATGCACCTCCTTCACCTCCATTCAAGAACAACCAAGATGCGTATTTCGAATGGAAAGCCCGAACTATGTGACTCATGGAATCTACTAGGCAAGTTAGTTAGTCGAGGGGGTTTCCAGGCCCCCGTGTGGTTATACGCTCGTCTTGGTTCAAGAGGCAAGAACATCGAGTCCTAGGGGTGGCAAGTATGGGACTACAAAACCACAACCCAGGTGGCCTCCCATACAAGCCTTAGCATGTTTATGCTCCATCTCGGACCACATCCTACCATACAGGATTCATTCGCATCTCCGGTGCATCACCTGAATGATCAGCATCGGACCACTAAGCATGGCTAAGCTTGACTGAACTGTGGCACTAGCGATGCTCATAAGCCAAAACCCTAGTTATGCTAGGAGCGGTGGATCAGGTAGTATAGCTCGCAAAGGAAAACATGCATCAGATAGGATTACTCTATCTACTAATAAAAGACTGTTGAACCGAATGCATATGTCGAGAATTAAATACTTTGTAAACATAGGATTCATATGTATGAGTGGGGCTTCGCTTGCCTTGTCCATTGTTGGACTGGTACTGCTCTTTGGTGGCGTTGACTTCAGCTTCAGGTTCGGTTCCTATTCGCGAGAACCAATCATCGGAAAAGAGAAAACAAAACTCAACACATGACATGTGCAATGCTCATACAATATGAATGATATGACAAGTTGAATAGCGTTAAAATGAACCCTAAAACATGCTTGGTCAATTTAAAGAGGGTCCGAGATGTCCAAACCCTAAAACAGGGGGATCATCGGAATCACCTATGGGGTTCAATTGGTTCTTCTAATTAAACTTTCCATCTAAGTTGGTTAACAATGTATGATTGTTGCTTAGTTGGATAGGTTTCATTTTTCTGAACATTTTGGTATATTATTTGTATTTTTTTGATTTAAAATGAATTAGTTATGAATTTCCCAAATTTTAATTCATTTTAAATCATTTTTGGAATATTTGAAATAATTCCATACTTGGGCCCACATGTCAGATTTTTATTAATTTCAGAAAACATTTATAGAAATGATTAAAACCCTGACAGCAGTGGTCCAATTATCATACATTTTCCATTTAATAAAACAATTAAAGAAAAGGATATACATAAAAAATAAAAGTACGGGGCTGGCAATTGGGATATACATAAAGGGATTACTGTGCCATGCTGACGTCAGCAATGGCAAGCTCCTAGATCAAGTACGGGGCTTGCAATTGGGGACGCACGGGCGAGCGAGAGCGGGCGCGTTCGAGAGAGGGCGACGCAGGCAACCAGAAAGTGGCGGCACCGCTTGCAGGAGGTCACCGGAGAGAGGAGCATGACGGCAGCGAGCGGCAGCAGAGGCAGGTGGTCGACGGGGAGGGTAACCAGAGGGATAGGGAGTAAACGGAAGGGTGCCTCAACACCGCTATCTCACCATGGAGCCGATGGAGGTGTCGGGGAGGCGAGGCGGGGCAGGACGATGATGAATCGGTGGTGGCAACGATGGCGTCCGACGGTGTCAACACCCGGATTTTTAATCCAAGATGCCTATTATGCCATACATCGCAATCCCAGGATTACCATTTTTGCGAGACATAACATAATTGGATACCATAGTACATCATCCATTACAAACAGTACATAAGTTCTTACACAAATAAGGATCTCATGATCTAGTTCTTAAATCAACACAAGCAGCGGAATACGTAATAATAACGGTAGCGTAGGCGAAGCTCCATCTTCGGGGTCACAGGCAATGCTGACGATGGGAGATGATCCTAGTTGTCGTAACCTTCCTGGGGTCCATCCTCCAGGTATTCCTCTTCATAGTCTGGCCACAGGAATAGCCAGGGACAAAGCCATGAGTACTCTTTAAGTACTCGCAAACTAATACTAACAAGTGAAGGGGGTTTTTGATAATAGGACACTAAGATCTAGGGTTGTTTTGCAAGAAGCCAGATTTATCTCTACTAAGTTCAGATGCAAGAGAAGCTTAGTCACAATGTTATAACTCCTAAGTGGGAACTTGTATTTCATGTCACAACTCTGTTCTTGGGATTCCGGTGATAAAATCCATACCAATTTCATCCCATTTCCACTCAGGAATTTTCAATGGCTGCAGAAGTCCAGCAGGCCTTTGGTGTTAAGCCTTCACATGACGGCAAATGTCGCACTCTGCAATGAAACGAGTGATTTCTGGTTTCATTCCACTCCACTAGAATCTTTGACCGAGATCTCGGTACATCTTGGTACCACCAGAATGGATATACAGAGGGGATTCATGAGCTTCTAGTAGGATTAGATCTTTGATTTTCCGACTATTTGGAACCACTAGCCGGTTACCAAAATAGAGAGTACCTTGATCATTGATGGAGAAACATTTAGCTTCACCACTTGCCACACTTTCTTTGATCTCAGTGATCTCACCATCTTGTTTTTGAGCTTCCTTGATTTGGTCCTCTAGAGAAGATTTTATTTCAAGGTTAGCAAGGAATCCACAAGGAACTACTTCAAGATTAAGACGCTTGATTTCCTCGTAGAGCAGGTTGGGCTTGTGAAATCATCAGATTGTTGCAATAAGACTTCCGAGTTAGCGCATCAGCTATGACATTGGCTTTGCCAGGTTGATAGTTGAGACCCAAATCATAATATTTGATAAGTTCCAACCATCGTCTTTGCCTGAGATTCAGATCTGGCTGGGTAAAGAGGTACTTTAGGCTTTGATGATCCGAGAAAGTTTGCAACGGTTACCGATGAGGTAATGTCGCCATTTCTTAAGGGCATGAACGACAGCAGCGAGCTCAAGGTCATGGGTTGGATAATTGTTCTCATGTGGCTTCAACTGCCGGGAAGCATAGGCCACTACATGACCATCTTGCATCAACACACAACCTAGCCCTTGGAGAGAAGTATCACAATAGATGACGAAGTCCTTGCTTGTATCTGGAAAGACAAGCATAGGAGCGGTGGTTAGCTTAGTTTTCAAATCTTGGAAGCTTTCTTCTGCCTTTTCTGACCATTCAAACTTCTTATCTTTATTAAGAAGATCAGTCATAGGCTTGGCTATCTTGGAGAAGTTCTCGATGAATCAGCGGTAATATCCAGCCATTCCAAGAAAACTTCGGACTTCCTTGACTGAAGTAGGTGACTTCCATTCTAGAATAGTCTGAACCTTATCCGGTATGACAGCAACACAACTTGGAGACACAACATGACCAAGGAAGACGAGCTCTTGTAACCAGAACTCACATTTGGAAAAGATGGCGTAGAGACGATGTTCACGAAGTTTAGTCAACACCAAACGTAAATGTTCGGCATGCTCTTCTTCGGTCTTGGAGTAGATTAGAATGTGATCAATGTATACCACGACGAACTTGTCAAGATATTCCATGAAGACGGAGTTCATGAGCCTCATAAATGTGGCAGGGGCATTGGTTAACCTGAACGACATCACTGTATACTCGTAAACACCATAACGAGTTGTGAATGTTGTCTTTGGGATATCCTCCTTTCTGAACTTGATTTGATGATACCCTGATCTTAAATCCATTTTGGAGAAGATAGTGGCACCACTTAATTGATCAAATAGGTCACTTATCCTGGGAAGTGGGTACTTATTCTTGATTGTCATCGTGTTGAGTGGACGGTAATCAACCACCAATCTTGGAATATTCGTATCCCGCTTCTTAACAAAGATGGTAGGACAACCCCAAGAGGATGTGCTCGGTTGGATGTATCCTAGACCCTCTAGCTCTTCAAGTTGCTTCTTCAACTCAACCAACTCATGGAGAGGCATGCGGTAAGGTCTTTTGGAGATAGGAGCAGTTCCAGGAACTAGCTCTATGACAAACTCCACACTTCGATCAGGTGGCATGCCAGGCAACTCTTCAGGAAAGACATCTAGGAAATCACAGACTACAAGGACATCTTGGACCTCAAGAGTAGGTAGGGAATCCATGGCATACAACTCCGAGAAAGGTCTAAGGACTGCTGACGGAGACTTTGAACCATCAGTCCAATACTTGACAGTTATGCCAGCAGGAGAGGTCACAGAAACTGTTCTGAGTGCACAGTCAATGACAGCTTGATACTTGGTTAACCAGTCCATGCCCAGAATGACATCAATGTCACATGACTTGAGTGCAATGAAAGAAGTGGGGAACTTCTGGTAGACTATGTCAATCTCATTCCCGTGACTAACAAATAGTGGTGAACCAGCTAGAACCCGGGGAATGGATGGTCAAAGGGGTGGAAAAGGGTTCAAAGTTTATCCCATGCTCTTGAGCAAACAAATTTGACATGAATGTATGCGATGCTCCAGAATCAAACAAGACTGTTGCGAGAATTGAATTGACACGGAGCATACCCAGAATGACGCGTGGATCTTCCTGAGCTTCCTCAACAGTGACATGGGTCAGACGACCACGTCCAGCACCTTGAGACTTATCATTGTTCTTTGCCTGCTGATCATTGCGTCCGACGGCCCTTTGAGAACACTCCCTTGAGTAGTGACCAGGCTAACCACAGGAGTAACAGGTAACTCCAGTGTGAGAACCAGCAGGAGGATGATAGTTTGCTCCACCAGTATTTGACTGTGGCTGACGAGAATTATTGCCAGAAGACTTGGGTGCATAAGGAGCACGAGGCACAACACTGTATGGAACAAAGACACGACGCTTCTTGTTACCAGAGGAAGAAGCACGAGAATTTCCTTCTTCACGCTTCTGAGAGACTTCCATGTCCTTCCTTCCATGATCCAGAGTAAGAGCCTGATTGTGCAAGTCCTAGAAAGACTGGAACTTGAAGGGAAGCAACTCATAACGAAGTGCAGGGTAAAGTCCCTTACGGAACAGCTCTTGCTTATCTTCATCATTGGTCACATCCCTGGTTGCATAGCGAGCCAGGCGGGTAAACTCACGCCCATAGGTTTCAATATCCTTGCGCCCCTAAGTCAGATCCAGAAACTCCCTCCTTTTGAGATCCATGACGGGCTTAGGGATATAAGAGGCACGGAATGCTGCAACAAACTCCTCCCAAGTAACAACATGTCCTTGAGCTTGCAGATTCTGAAAACTTTCCCACCAAACACCAGCCTCACCTTCCAGTTCATAGGTGGCGAAGTTGACACGGTCAACGGGACGGACACGAAGAGCACTGAACTTGCGCTCTATGGTGCGGAGCCAATCATCAGCTTCAAGGGGCTCCTTGGAGTGGGTGAAGATTGGAGGAAAAGAGCGAATGGAATCTCCAAGTGTGACACAGTCGTCAGGACGATGTTCAGTGTTCTGCGCCACATGCTCCAGAAGGCGTTCATTCCTCAGACGGTTGGTCTCAATGTTATTGAGAACCACGGCCATTGTGGGAGGTGGCGGAAGTTCCTGATCAGCATTGTTGTTTGCTCGACGGCCAACAGAACCACGAGTACCAGACAACATCCTGAGGAGAAAACAGAAACCATGAGAATGGATTCACCAAAAAGGTATAACAGAGGATGGCAAAAACCATATCAAAAGATCATGGTAGAGGTGATCATGTGGATGAAAATTATATCAATGCATTAAGTATGGCAGTAGAACAAGCATACGAAACGTATACGCTACCAACTTAGATACACACCATAACAATGGAATGCAAACATGATATGTACCAACAAGTCACAAGAGAGTTGAGAGCGGGATTAGAGGCATCCTTAGCAAAGTTGAAAAACATTGCTTCAGTTGCACAGATATATCTTGTAAACTCTGAGCCTTGCAACCAAGTACGGAGTACTTAGGGAAAAACAATCCAAACCCGTATATCCTAAGAGTTTGAAATGATAGACGAGAAGTGAAAACTTTGCACAGCAAACGAGGTAAGATAACTCAGCAATATAACAACCTTGGATAAGGAGTAAAAAGAGTCCTATTCAGAGTTTTGCTAATAATTTTTAGCTCCAAATAGTTTTCTAAAACTCTATACTCAACGTCGACCTGCTAGAAGGGTATCCTATAGGCAGTCCTGCTCTGATGCCAAAATCTGTCATGATCCGGGATAAGGGCTAGACAAATACCAGATCCTCATCTGATATAAGCCTAACCTAAATTCTAAAACGCGCAGGGAGAGATCGGTAACATTACAGAACATACAAACCATACATTAATAAGGTAAACTCTTAAGAGAGTTACAAACCAGTCATATAAACCAGGGGTCACAGACCCATCATTACATCAAACAACGGAAGCCAACAAGGGTGTACTGACTACTCGTCGACTTCGACTTCGACGTAGATCCTAGGCTGCTGCCCGGGAACCCTGACTACTCGTCGACTTCGACGTAGAAATCACCTTCAGTTGGAGTAGATTCATCTGTAGAAAACATCAACGAAGCAAGGCTGAGTACAGGGTGTACCCCGCAAGACTTATGGCTAGTGGAGTTATTTTGCATAAAGCCATCTTTTGTTTTCAAAACAAGAGGGAGAAGAAACTCGTCTAGTCAGATCATTTTCAAAAGGGGATAAGAAGACTTCAACTCTAGCTCTTAAAATCATCTTTGATATCCACCAAGAACCATCATCAACAGAACCTCCCTTCCCGGACTACCACCTCAAACAACCCCGAGGAAGTATTCCGTATCTCACTTTAGTTGACAAGTTTTAACATTCAGTTATAGTTCTCTATGATCTTCACGTCCGTTCCCAAGTCATCCATAACTGTGAACACGGCTTTTCGAAAAGATTAATAACCCTGCAGGGGTGAACAACTTTACCCACATGTACCAACCGATTCTTAATGCCAAATTATTAGCCCTCTTCCTTGGAAGGCCAGCAGAGAGTGGTTGACCACGACCTTTACCTTGCTTTCGCCGTGACCATGAGTCACGCACTAAGGAGATGTCGCCGTAACGGGTCAAGTCCCGAAGTCGGTCCCTAGCGATGTGAACAGGGTTTGAGATTACGGATGCCGGGCATCTCCCATTCCCTGCCACGCTTACCTACCTGTATGAATGCACCTCCTTCACCTCCATTCAAGAACAACCAAGATGCGTATTTCGAATGGAAAGCCCGAACTATGTGACTCATGGAATCTACTAGGCAAGTTAGTTAGTCGAGGGGGTTTCCAGGCCCCCGTGTGGTTATACGCTCGTCTTGGTTCAAGAGGCAAGAACATCGAGTCCTAGGGGTGGCAAGTATGGGACTACAAAAACCACAACCCAGGTGGCCTCCCATACAAGCCTTAGCATGTTTATGCTCCATCTCGGACCACATCCTACCATACAGGATTCATTCGCATCTCCGGTGCATCACCTGAATGATCAGCATCGGACCACTAAGCATGGCTAAGCTTGACTGAACTGTGGCACTAGCGATGCTCATAAGCCAAAACCCTAGTTATGCTAGGAGCGGTGGATCAGGTAGTATAGCTCGCAAAGGAAAACATGCATCAGATAGGATTACTCTATCTACTAATAAAAGACTGTTGAACCGAATGCATATGTCGAGAATTAAATACTTTGTAAACATAGGATTCATATGTATGAGTGGGGCTTCGCTTGCCTTGTCCATTGTTGGACTGGTACTGCTCTTTGGTGGCGTTGACTTCAGCTTCAGGTTCGGTTCCTATTCGCGAGAACCAATCATCGGAAAAGAGAAAACAAAACTCAACACATGACATGTGCAATGCTCATACAATATGAATGATATGACAAGTTGAATAGCGTTAAAATGAACCCTAAAACATGCTTGGTCAATTTAAAGAGGGTCCGAGATGTCCAAACCCTAAAACAGGGGGATCATCGGAATCACCTATGGGGTTCAATTGGTTCTTCTAATTAAACTTTCCATCTAAGTTGGTTAACAATGTATGATTGTTGCTTAGTTGGATAGGTTTCATTTTTCTGAACATTTTGGTATATTATTTGTATTTTTTTGATTTAAAATGAATTAGTTATGAATTTCCCAAATTTTAATTCATTTTAAATCATTTTTGGAATATTTGAAATAATTCCATACTTGGGCCCACATGTCAGATTTTTATTAATTTCAGAAAACATTTATAGAAATGATTAAAACCCTGACAGACAGGGTCCACCTGTCATACATTTTCCATTTAATAAAACAATTAAAGAAAAGGATATACATAAAAAATAAAAGTACGGGGCTGGCAATTGGGATATACATAAAGGGATTACTGTGCCATGCTGACGTCAGCAATGGCAAGCTCCTAGATCAAGTACGGGGCTGGCAATTGGGGACGCACGGGCGAGCGAGAGCGGTCGCGTTCGAGAGAGGGCGACGCAGGCAACCAGAAAGTGGCGGCACCGCTTGCAGGAGGTCACCGGAGAGAGGAGCATGACTGTGGCAGCAGCAGAGGTGTGGTCGACGGGGAGGGTAACCAGAGGGATAGGGAGTAAACGGAAGGGTGCCTCAACACCGCTATCTCACCATGGAGCCGATGGAGGTGTCGGGGAGGCGAGGCGGGGCAGGACGATGATGAATCGGTGGTGGCAACGATGGCGTCCGACGGTGTCAACACCCGGATTTTTAATCCAAGATGCCTATTATGCCATACATCGCAATCCCAGGATTACCATTTTTGCGAGACATAACATAATTGGATACCATAGTACATCATCCATTACAAACAGTACATAAGTTCTTACACAAATAAGGATCTCATGATCTAGTTCTTAAATCAACACAAGCAGCGGAATACGTAATAATAACGGTAGCGTAGGCGAAGCTCCATCTTCGGGGTCACAGGCAATCTTGTGATGGGAGATGATCCTAGTTGTCGTAACCTTCCTGGGGTCCATCCTCCAGGTATTCCTCTTCATAGTCTGGCCACAGGAATAGCCAGGGACAAAGCCATGAGTACTCTTTAAGTACTCGCAAACTAATACTAACAAGTGAAGGGGGTTTTTGATAATAGGACACTAAGATCTAGGGTTGTTTTGCAAGAAGCCAGATTTATCTCTACTAAGTTCAGATGCAAGAGAAGCTTAGTCACAATGTTATAACTCCTAAGTGGGAACTTGTATTTCATGTCACAACTCTGTTGTGGTCAAGTCAAAGTCTCAATTCATTTCACAAGTCATTTTGAAAAGTCTGATGGGGGAACAGTATGGCCACTCCAACTGTCCATAACCGCGGCACAGCTATTCGAATAGTTTGACACTCTGCAGAGATTGTACACTTTCACCACAACATTCGATACATCCGTCAGGAACAAATCCTGAATTCACCATACTCAGTATGCGGATAATCAATCCTAACCTTTCAATTACACGCCCTAGTATAAGCACCTCTCCTGTGAGTTTGGCCTCCCAACCATGACCAACTGTCATCTTGGGTACTGCACGGGTGGACAATCTTCACAAGGTAGCCTCAGCTCAGACCTTGTCCGTGAGGGAACTAATACTATGGTATATAAGTTTCCAGTCAAGCACTACCCAATCTTCGGGTATTGTGGTTGTACGATAAAATTGGAATGGTATCGCATCCAGACAACCATCAGTTTTATAAAGGGCTAAGGCTCATGCCTTAACATTTTCATCACCAAAATCATCTGGTGTTCGGAAACACATGTCCAAAACATTTCAATAGAATGATCCATCATTCCAAGGTTTTCATAACCATTTTTCCACCAAGTATTCCCATCTAAAGTTGATCAAGTTTTATTCTTAGCACTAGCATCTACAAGTGGGAGTAAGTACTAATGAGGGGTGGTAAACTAGTAGAGTTTCAACTAAGTTCAATCTTATGCCTTGGGATGATATCAAGATTAGCTAGCTTAGGCCAAATTTTATGCTCTTTATGCAACCTTCAATTATCTTTCTAGAATCTACAATTCACTTAAGTAAACTCTAAGTAATAGCTTTGATAAAGAAATAAAGTATAAAGCTTGTAAGTAAAAAACTAGGATTGGTTTATCAAGTGGGTAGGATCATATTATGCTTAAGGCATATAGTTGGCATGGTGACAAGCAAGTATTGGCTTGCATAGGTCAACTTGATTAGTAAGGCTTGCCATGTGCAGAGCAGTGGTTGAAGTTCTCCTCGGCTTCTTCTTCGTAGAATCCTTCTTCCTCCTCGTATCCGTGGTCGGTACTAGCGTCTATAAATAAATACGATGTTCACAATCACCAAACAATTCTTAACTACTTGCAATCATCACACAAAAGGGTCCTATAGATGATCTAACATCATCACCAGCATTACAAGATTAAAGCTTGGTTTAATTCCTTTTATTTTTAGAAAAGTAATTTCTACTCATTGAAAAACTACTTAAGATTTAATATTCTCCAAACCAAACATGGGCTCATGTTGACAGATGTCATCACCACATATTTTAGTCCATGAGAATGTTATTTAAAGTGGTGTCACAATTTAATAAGGTTTTACCCTTTTATTTTAATTAAATAAAGTGGCTAGAAATGCTTATGTGGCATTCTTTTATTACTTGAACATTATTTCTATAAGTAAACCTATATATTTTTATATATTCTGACAGGTATGGTTGAATGTGATTTTTGAGAGTTGGAATCAACTCAAAATCTATTATGGTTTTAATTTGAAAAATGTTTGAATGCAGAAAAGCTTCTGCCTTGTTATTTTCACCAAGGATGATCTACAGATCCAAATGACTTGAATCCAACGGGCTTGGATTAAGCATTTCATGACCTTTCTAACAAAATTGGTTTCATTCAATTTGGTTCACTGAATCGATCTGGGTTGATTTTTTAAACAGGGTACAGAAATGTGTTTGAAATAAAATGGAAAAGGTTAAATTCAAATAACTGGGCTGCGCGGGAAGTGATACTAGGCCGGCCTGCTAAGCACAGCGCTTACGCGGGCTGGTTAAGTTGTTGTCCCCATGCGCCAGTGAGACGAGGTTGTGCGAAGCGGTATGGGGCGATGTGGTGCGTTCGATCTGGTTCTAATCCAACGGCTGAGGGTCATCGTCGACGTTGGGCAACGCCGGCGAGACAGAAACCTAGCGCGGCCAGTGGGGGTCGTTGGGGGCTCACCGCGGCTTAGGCGAGGGTCGGCGAGGCGGGCGAACGACGAAGTCGACGACGGTGAACCTCCTGGTACCGGTAGCTTCTCCTGGGGCGAATCCAATCGCTGGCCCCCTTTTTCTCCAGCAGCGGCAGGCTCCGGTGAAATTCCGGCGAAGTGCTGCTCGCCTTGCTCCGGGACTGAGGCGGGCTGGTTCTGGGTGAGAGGGGAGTGAGGTGGTGTGCTCAATTCGACTAGGGGTGGCCTCTATTTATAGTGGCGACGACGAGACCGAACGGGATGGGCAGGCGATGGTGGCGACATGGCTACGGGCTGCTAGAGGCATGGCCGGCGATGGCAATCGCTTGGTGGTCTCCTGGCGATGCTCTACATCTTTAATGCGCTTGTAGGGGCGGTGCGGTTTGGTCTGGAACATGTGACGCTCTGCGCGGCAGAGGCGGCGTCTTCGACGGCGAGCGGTGGCTGTGCGTCATGGGGCGGCGAACTGGGATGTCTGGCGTGTTCCTGGGACAATGGCGATCGTGTATGCCCGGCGAGGGCGGTGCGCGGTCTGTGGGCGTCGGTCGAGTGTGGAGCTCTGGCGCACGCTCGGCATGGTTGTTGGCGGGCTGGGCGCGGTCCGTGCGTGTAGTCCAGTGGCTGGCAAGGTTCGAGCGCTGGACAGGGAGTAGCGGTGGATGGTGGGCTGCCTCCTAGACATGTTGTTTAGGCTTGTTGCTTGCTCCGGCTAGCTAGCCATGGTCGGCTGGCAAGGGGGTGCTTGGGTTGGCATGGCATGGGGCAAAGGGTAGGGGCTAGGGTTGGTCCAAGCACTGGTTGGAACTAGGGCATACAAGGGAGATCAATGGTGAACATTGCTTAGCCAAATTACTACTCAAAACAGTAAAGTTAGGCCAGTTTGATTTGAATCTGCCAAGTGTTTGATGAAATGGCCGCATGAGTTCAAGTTTTGAATTTTGAAAAGATTTTTGGTGGGTGTGCTAGGTTTTGAAAATTGAGCTTGTTTGAGTGGTTTTTGAAAAAGTGGGATCTTCCCATATGATAAAGATTCAATTTTTAATTGTCATTTAAACTATGTATTTGAATGTTTTTGGATGATCACAAAGTGGGCCTTGATACTTTGTTATGAGCACAATCAAGGGGTGCAAATATCCAAACAAGTTTCTGTTAAGTTCTGAAAGTTTGAGACAACCAAAGTAGGCATTGGAGTTAAATTGGTCAAAATGACCATTCCCTTATTTTATTTGTTTTGATTTACTTGTCTTTGAGAAAAGTTTTGGAATTGTTTAGATGATGTTTATTTCACCTAAGCATCCATTTACAAGCAAAGAAACACACAAACAAGTTGGTTCAAAAGAATTCAAAATGAAATGCATACTCTCATCCATGCTTTAATATTTTTATTTAGAAAAGTTTTTGTTAACCCTGATTTTGATGATTAGAGTTTGATGATCCAAGTTTAGTATTTTTGGGATGTTACAAACCTTACCCCCTTAAACAAAATCTCGTCCCGAGATTTGAAATAGGACGAAAAGATTACCTAGGATTTGAAGAGATCGGGAAACTCCGTCCTGATGTGATCTTCGCGCTCCCAGGTAGCTTCCTCTTCTGTGTGGTTGCTCCACTGAATCTTGAGAAACTTGATGCTTCGGGTTCGGGTAGTTCTGAAAGCTTCTTCCAAAATACGGATGGGTACTTCAGGATAGGTCAGGTCATCGTTGATCTCTATGGTCCTGTGATCGATATTCTTGAACACTTCGGTCTTCTCGGGGACTTCGAGACACTTGCGAAGTAATGAGATATGGAACAAATTGTGCACGCCTGACATCTCTTCGGGCAGTTCCAAATGATACGACACTTCTCCTCGACGGTTCAAAATCTTGAAGGGTCCGATATATCTGGGGGCTAACTTTCCTTTGAGTTGGAAACGCTGCATTCCCTTCAATGGCGACACCTTCAGATAAGCAAAATCTCCTATGTTGAAGGCGAGGTCTCTACGTCTCTTGTCGGTGTAACTCTTCTGTCTGGACTGGGCGGTCTTGAGGTGCTCACGAATCTTGTGAACCTTTTCTTCTGCTTCTTGTAGGATGTCGGGTCCGAAAATCTGACTCTCTCCTACTTCCGACCAGTTCAAAGGGGTGCGACACTTCCTTCCGTAAATGAATTCAAATGGTGCCATTTGCAAACTAGCTTGATAACTGTTGTTGTATGAAAATTCTGCAAACGGCAGACAATCTTCCCACTTGGATCCATATTCTAACACACAGGCTCTCAGCATATCTTCGAGTATTTGATTTACTCGCTCCGTTTGTCCATCGGTCTGAGGGTGATACGCGGTGCTGAAATCTAGGCGGGTTCCTAAACCTTCTTGAACTTTCTTACAGAATCTAGAGGTAAACTGAGTTCCTCGATCCGATACGATGTTCTTGGGGACTCCATGCAAACTAACGATTCTAGCGATGTACAACTCCGCTAGCTTCGAACTCTGATATGTGGTCTTGACAAGTAAGAAATGGGCGACTTTGGACAATCGGCCCACTATGACCCAGATAGAGTCATTTCCCCTACTAGAAGTAGGCAATCCTGTGATAAAGTCCATTCCAACGGAATCCCATTTCCATTCCGGAATCTGCAAGGGTTGCAACAATCCAGCGGGTCTTTGATGTCCTGCCTTGACTCGCTGACATATGTCACACTTGGCGATATAACTTCCGATTTCTCTCTTCATCTTATGCCACCAAAATTGCTCTTTCAAATCTTGATACATCTTAGTTCCTCCGGGGTGGATAGAATAAAGAGTATCATGATCTTCCTTCAGAATAACTTCTTTCAACTCCGAATCTGCTGGTACACAAAGGCGTCCTTTGTACCACAACACTCCTTCTTCGTCTTCGGTGAATCTGGGTACTTTGCCTGTACCGATACGACGCTTGATTCCGTCGATACTAGCATTTCCCTTCTGTGCCTCTTTGATCTGACTGATCAAAGTGGGCTGGAGTTCTATGCTAGCCAAAGATCCTTCACTCACTAATTCCATTCGAAAATCTTCCATTTCTTTGTGCAAACTTGGTTGCTCCTTCAAAATCATGGAGTTCAAGCGGCACGGCAATCTGCTAAGGGCATCTGCTACCACATTGGCTTTACCTGGGTGATAGTGAATGTCCAGATCGTACTCCTTGATTAACTCAATCCATCTCCTCTGTCTCATATTCAGCTCCTTCTGAGTGAATATATACTTCAGACTCTTGTGATCCGAATAAATCTCACAACGGTTTCCCATCAGGTAATATCTCCATGTCTTTAGGGCTAAAACTACGGCTGCGAGTTCTAGGTCATGGGTTGGGTAATTTTGCTCATGTTGCTTCAGTTGTCGAGATACATAAGATATAACTTTGCCTTCCTGCATTAGCACACATCCGAGACCGATCTTGGATGCATCACAATACACATCGAAGGGCTTAGTGATATCCGGCATAATCAAGATTGGGGCTGAAATCAATCTCCTCTTGAGTTCTTGAAAACTTGCTTCACATTTGTCGGTCCATTCAAACTTATTGTCCTTCTTCAGCAATTGGGTCATGGGTCTGGCGATACTCGAGAATCCTTCTACGAATTTGCGGTAATATCCCGCCAATCCGAGAAATGCGCGAACTTGGGTTTGAGTGGTTGGGGCTTGCCAATCTTCTACATCCTTCACTTTGGCAGGGTCAACGGCAATTCCTCCAGCTGATACAATGTGACCGAGGAATCCTACCTCCTGTAACCAGAATTCACATTTGCTAAACTTTGCATACAACTGATGCTCTCTAAGGGTTCCAAGAATGGTCCTTAGGTGTAGCTCATGTTCTTCTTCTGATTTGGAATAAATCAGAATGTCATCGATGAAAACAACGACAAACTTATCCAGGAAGTCCATAAAAATCTTATTCATGAGATTCATGAAATAAGCGGGGGCATTGGTTAATCCAAAAGACATGACTGTATACTCGTACAATCCATATCTGGTGGTAAAGGCAGTCTTGGGAATATCCTCTGCATGAATCTTGAGTTGATGATAACCAGTTCTAAGATCAATCTTAGAAAACACTTTGGCACCGTTCAACTGATCAAATAGATCTTCTATCTTGGGCAAGGGGTACTTGTTCTTGATGGTGACATCATTCAACTTCCGATAATCCGTACACAAACGGTTACCTCCATCATTCTTGTCCACAAACAAGACAGGTGATCTCCATGGTGACGCACTTGGTTGAATCAATCCAATTTCCAGCATGGAATCCAGTTGCTTCTTCAGTTCTACTAGTTCCGAGGGGTTCATACTATAGGGTCTCTGAGCTATGGGTCCAGTTCCGGGGATTAGTTCAATGGTAAACTCGATATCCCGATCTAGGGGCATACCGGGCAAAACATCTGGAAATACATCGGGGTATTCACAGACTACCCAGACTTGGTCAATGGTAGGTTGGGCTATACTCTTGTTGCACTTGAATTGGCGAGGTAAGGTTTCAAATATATGCTCGACTGCTATTCCGGCTGTACTGGTCATGGTGATGGCTTTCTTGGCACAGTCAATCAATCCTTTATGTTTGGACATCCAATCCATTCCTTGTACTACTTCCAAACCTTTAGTTCCGAGTACTATCAGATTTGCATAAAAATTTATGCCATGGATTCGGATAGGGACAGCTTTGCAAATTTGCCTAGCCTTGGTGGTTGATCTAGGAATTTGAACAATCATGACATGCTTCAGTTTGGTTGGTTGAATTTTACTAGTGCATGCAAATTATTCGGTGACAAATGAATGCGATGCACCAGAATCAAACAACACTCTTGCAAGTACTGAATTAATAGAAAACATACCCAGCACGACGTCTGGCGCTTCCTGTGCTTCTTCAGCATGCATGAGGAAAAGACGGCCATTGCGGTTGAGCGAATTCCCTGGGGCAAACCTTCTTCCTGGCTGAACACGACGCTGCTGCTGAGCTGGGGCATTGGTATTGGGTGCTGCGGCATTCTTCTTGTTGGGGCACTCGTTGGAATAGTGGTCTTTATTTCCACAGTCATAACAAGTCACCTGCGACTTGTCCATTGCTGCTACAGGCACATCATTGCTTCCAGTCCTCGGGGCAGTGTTGGTGTTGGCGGTAGCATTGTTGTTGTTGAACTTGGGTGGGGCACAGTTGAAATTGCTAGAGTTGCCAGGGTTGTTGTGATTTCCTCCGGGTCTAGGGTTTCCACGGTTGGGATAGGTCGGACGGTTCATCCGGGGTCTGTTGGTTCTTGGGGCAAATCCTGGAGATGGGTTAGGGCGATACTTTGGGGTCTGATGGGTTCCTGGCTGATGCATCATGTGACGCTTGTTGTTCTCATTGGCTTGGTTGATCTTTCCTTCCATCTGGATGGCTGAGTCGACAAGGGCTTCAATATCATCAAAGGGGATATTGACTAATACTGTCTACATCTCATCATGCAGACCATTTAGGAATCTTTCTTTCTTCTTAGCTTCGGTGTCGATCTCATCCGGGGCATACCTAGCTAATGACAAAAATTTGTCACGGTATTCCACTACGGTCATCCTTCCTTGCTTCAGTTCTCTGAACTCGTCTCTCATCCTCTTGATTAAACCTGGTGGCACATGGGTTCTGCTGAACTTGACCTTGAATTCCTCCCAGGTCATCATCTGGCCTCCGGTCATTGCGCGAACACTATTCCACCATGCTCTGGCATCTCCGTCTAGGTAGTGGGTGGCGAACAGAACTTTCTCGTTGGCTTCCACTCCAGCGACTTCTAGGTTATTTTCCATGTTCTGTAGCCAATCATCAGCGTCTAGGGGTTCTTCTGACTTAGTGAAAACAGGTGGGTGGGTATTCTGGAAATTCTTGAGCTTAGATCCATGGTTGTCCTAATTTCCGTGGCCTTGGTTGTTGTGGGCTAACTGAGCTATCTGTTGCAGGGTGGCTAGGTTGGCTTGACGTTCGGCTCTTCCAGCTTCACGGTCAGAAGTCAACGTTTGCAGAATCTGCAACATCGGGTCCGGGGATGAACACCTTCCTCCACGTGGCATCTGAAGATTGAGATAGATCGTGAGAAAAGAGGGAAATTTCTAGGGTTTTGGGATTTTGAAAAGTTTTCGAAGTTTGACTTAAATTTTCTAGTAACTTGCTTTTCATTCATTCATTCATTCATAGCACACGATACAACACACACCACAACAAAGAAAAACAGATGGTTTTAAGAACCATTCTGGAATCTACGATACATTGGGACCGAATACTACTCAGTACGCTAGTGTTCAAGTGCTACTACTCCTCGGAGTCAGTGCAGTCGTCATCCTCATCATCATCGATGAAGGCGAAATCATCCTCATCGGTGAAGAAATCCATAGCCTGATCCTCCAGAAAAGCATCGTCATCGCTGAGATAGGAGTAGGGGTCTCCACGAAGATCCTCTCCGGCATTCTCCCTTTCCTCCAACTGCATGTCTCTCTCGTGGATGGTCTCCTCCAAAGACGAGATGCGGTGGAGAAGACGGGAAATAATGCGCTCCTTCTTGTCGAGCTGACGGCGGCGAGACTTGCGATCTTTTCCTAGCATGGCGATGGTATGATCCTTCGTCTTGATGATGGCGGACTTGTGGTTGGAGTAGTCATGGCAATTGTCCAATTCCTGCTGACGATCGTACATCATGAAGCTAAGGTGGTCCAATTGGGTCTTTAGCTCGTGATGGTATGGGGCTTCCAGTGGTTGTCCATTAGCATCACGCCTTGGGAAAAACTCAAAGCGGGTTCCCTTCATCTGATTGACGCTTTGCCCACACAGACGGGAAAGAGCTTCCTGCATGGCCCTGGCAAGTCCATCGAGCCAGTTGTTCTCTCGTAAGGTAAACTGAATTCCTTCCGCAGTGGGAGGTTCACTTTTTCCTCGGAGACTTGCAACAATTAGCCACTGCAGATCTTCTCCTCCTTGATCATTGAGCTGAGCTCCGAAGAACTCGGGGTGCGGACACTCCAGAAGTTCTGAAAGCTGGACCAAATCCTTCTCATAGATAAGGTCCCCTCCATTCTCCAACTGATAAAACTTGCTATACTTCACGTCCATCTAGAAGAATATAAGATGAGTATAGTAGAGTGATTAAGTGTGTCAAAATTTTATGTATTTTGCAAGAGTTTTTGAGGGACATGAATTTTCACGAAAGAATCAAAGGGATAAGAATGAGAATAAGTTTTTGTAAATATTTGCTTCCTTTGGTTTTGAAACTAAGTTTTTGATTCAAACGTCCAGTCTAACTAGGGTCTCCTATGGTCAGGATGGCTCTGATACCAACTTGTCAACACCCGGATTTTTAATCCCAGATGCATGTTATGCCATACATCGCAATCCCAGGATTACCATTTTTGCGAGACATAACAGAATTGGATACCATAGTACATCATCCATTACAAACAGTACATAAGTTCTTACACAAATAAGGATCTCATGATCCAGTTCTTAATACAGCACAAGCAGCGGAATACGTAATAATAACGGTGGCATAGGCAAAGCTCCATCTTCGGGGTCACAGGCAATGCTGACGATGGGAGATGATCCTAGTTGTCATAACCTTCCTGGGGTCCATCCTCCAGGTATTCCTCTTCATAGTCTGGCCACGGAAATAACCAGGGACAAAGCCATGAGTACTCTTTAAGTACTCGCAAACTAATACTAACAAGTGAAGGGGGGTTTTGATAATAGGACACTAAGCTCTAGGGTTGTTTTGCAAGAAGCCAGATTTATCTCTACTAAGTTCAGATGCAAGAGAAGCTTAGTCACAATGTTATAACTCCTAAGTGGGAACTTGTATTTCATGTCACAACTCTGTTGTGGTCAAGTTAAAGTATCAATTCATTTTACAAGTCATTTTGAAAAGTCTGACGGGGGAACAGTATGGCCACTCCAACTGTCCATAACCGCGGACGCGGCTATTCGAATAGTTTGACACTCTGCAGAGATTGTACACTTTCACCACAACATTCGATACATCCGTCAGGAACAAATCCTGAATTCACCATACTCAGTATGCGGATAATCAATCCTAACCTTTCAATTACACACCCTAGTATAAGCACCTCTCCTGTGAGTTTGGCCTCCCAACCATGACCAACTATCATCTTGGGTACTGCACGGGTGGACAATCTTCACAAGGTAGCCTCAGCTCAGACCTTGGCCGTGAGGGAACTAATACTAAGGTATATAAGTTTCCAGTCAAGCCCTACCCAATCTTCGGGTATTGTGGTTGTACGATAAAATTGGAATTGTATCGCATCCAGATAACCATCAGTTTTATAAAGGGCTAAGGCTCATGCCTTAACATTTTCATCACCAAAATCATCTGGTGTTCGGAAACACATGTCCAAAACATTTCAATAGAATGATCCATCATTCCAAGGTTTTCATAACCATTTTTCCACCAAGTATTCCCATCTAAAGTTGATCAAGTTTTATGCTTAGCACTAGCATCTACAAGTGGGAGTAAGTACTAATGAGGGGTGGTAAACTAGTAGAGTTTCAACTAAGTTCAATCTTATGCCTTGGGATGATATCAAGATTAGCTAGCTTAGGCCAAATTTTATGCTCTTTATGCAACCTTCAATTATCTTTCTGGAATCTACAATTCACTTAAGTAAACTCTAACTAATAGCTTTGATAAAGAAATAAAGTATAAAGCTTGTAAGTAAAAACTAGGATTAGTTTATCAAGTGGGTAGGATCATCTTATGCTTAAGGCATATAGTTGGCATGGTGACAAGAAAGTATTGGCTTGCATAGGTCAACTTGATTAGTAAGGCTTGCCCTGTGCAGAGCAGTGGTTGAAGTTCTCCTCGGCTTCTTCGTAGAATCCTTCTTCCTCCTCGTATCCGTGGTCGGTACTAGCGTCTATAAATAAATACGGTGTACACAATCACCAAACAATTCTTAACTACTTGCACTCATCACACAAAAGGGTCCTATAGATGATCTAACATCATCACTAGCATTACAAGATTAAAGCTTGGTTTAATTCCTTTTATTTTTAGAAAAGTAATTTCTACTCATTGAAAAACTACTTAAGATTTAATATTCTCCATACCAAACATGGGCTCATGTTGACACATGTCATCACCACATATTTTAGTCCATGAGAATGTGATTTAAAGTGGTCTCACAATTTAATAAGGTTTTACCCTTTTATTTTAATTAAATAAAGTGGCTAGAAATGCTTATGTGGCATTCTTTTACTACTTGAACATTATTTCTATAAGTAAACCTATATATTTTTATATATTCTGAAAGTTATGGCTGAATGTGATTTTTGAGAGTTGGAATCAACTCAAAAGCTATTATGCTTTTTAATTTGAAAAATGTTTGAATGCAGAAAAGCTTCTGCCTTGTTATTTTTACCAAGGATGATCTACAGATCCAAATGACTTGAATCCAACGGGCTTGGATTCAGCATTTCAAGACCTTTCTAACAAAATTGGTTTCATTCAATTTGGTTCACTAAATCGATCTGGGTTGATTTTTGAAACTGGGTACAGAAGTGTGTTTGAAATAAAATGGAAAAGGTTAAATTCAAATAACTGGGTTGCGCGGGAAGTGATACTAGGCCGGCCTTCTAAGCACAGCGCTTACGCGGGCTGGTTAAGTTGCTGTCCCCACGCGTTAGTGAGACGAGGGGGTGCGAAGCAGTATGGGGCGATGTGGTGCGTTCGATCTGGTTCTAATCCAACGGCTGAGGGTCATCGTCGATGTTGGGCAACGCCGTGAGACGAAACCTAAGCGGCGCTGGGGGTCGTTGGGGGCTCACCGGGGCTTAGGCGAGGGTCGGCGAGGTGGGCGAACGACGAAGTCGACGACGGCAAACCTCCTGGTACCGGCAGCTTCTCCTGGGGCGGCTCCAATCGCTGGCCCCCTTCTTCTCCAGCAGCGGCATGCTCCGGTGAAATTCCGGCGAAGTTCTGCTCGCCTTGCTCCGGGACTGAGGCGGGCTGGCTCTGGGTGAGAGGGGAGTGAGGTGGTGTGCTCAATTCGGCTGGGGGTGGCCTCTATTTATAGTGGCGACGACGAGACCGAACGGGATGGGCAGGCGACGGTGGCGACATGGCTACGGGCTGCTAGAGGCATGGCCGGCGATGGTGATCACTTGGTGGTCTCCTGGCGATGCTCTACGTCTTTAATGCGCTTGTAGGGGCGGTGCGGTTTGGTCTGGAACACGCGACGCTCTGCACGGCAAAGGCGGCGTCTTCTACGGCGAGCGGTGGCTGTGCATCATGGGGCGACGAACTGGGATGTCTGGCGTGTTCCTGGGACATTGGCGATCGTGTATGCACGCGGCGAGAAGCGCCAGCGATACGTAGGCGTCGATGAGTGTGTGGCTCTGGCGCCGCTTCGGCATGGTTCTTTGGCGTGCTCGGGCGCGGTGGTAGTGGGGCTGGCAAGGTTCCCCGGACAGGGAGTGGCCGGTGTGTGGGTGGTGCCCTCCTAGACATGTTGTTTAGGCTTGTTGCTTGCTTTGGCTAGCTAGCCATGGTCGGCTGGCAAGGGGGTGCTCGGGTTGGCATGGCATGGGGCAAAGGGTAGGGCTAGGGTTGGTCCAAGCACTGGTTAGCACTGGGGGAGACAAGGGTGATCAATGGTGAACATTTCTTAGCCAAATTACTGCTCAAAACAGTGAAGTTAGGCCAGTTTGATTTGAATCTGCCAAGTGTTTGATGAAATGGCCGCATGAGTTCAAGTTTTGAATTTTTAAAAGATTTTTGGTGGGTGTGCTAGGTTGGTGCTGGTGAGTCTGAAGATACTTGGGTTTTGAAAATTGAGCTTGTTTGAGTGGTTTTTGAAAAAGTGGGATCTTCCCATATGATAAAGATTCAATTTTTAATTGTCATTTAAACTATGCATTTGAATGTTTCTGGATGATCACAAAGTGGGCCTTGATACTTTTTTATCAGTACAATCAAGGGGTGCAAATATCCAAACAAGTTTATGTTAAGTTCTGAAAGTTTGAGACAGCCAAAGTAGGCATGGGAGTTAAATTGGTCAAAATGACCATTCCCTTATTTTATTTGTTTTGATTTACTTGTCTTTGAGAAAAGTTTGGGAATTGTTTAGATGATGTTTATTTCACGTAAGCATCCATTTACAAGCAAAGAAACACACAAACAAGTTGGCTCAAAAGAATTCAAATTGAAATGCATACTCTCATGCATGCTTTAATATTTTTATTTAGAAAAGTTTTTTGTTAACCCTAATTTTGACGATTAGAGTTTGATGATCCAAGTTTAGTATTTTTGGGATGTTACAGACGGCGGTTTGGGGACGATTCCGGCGAGGAGGGAGCTTCCCTGCTTGCGTGCTTCGATGAGGAGGACGAGGGCGGCGAGGCGCTTCCAGTAGTGGCCTCGGCGCACCGCGGGGTGGTCGGGGACGGCGACGTCGTCGAGCTCCTGTGAGCTAGGTTTTCTGGCGAGGAGGGGAAAAAGAGGGCAAAGGGGAACTAGGGTTCGTCCGGGCAGCGCTGGGGGATCATGTAGATGCTCGGGGGCGGCGGCACGCATCGTGGCGCCGACGGGAATTGTGACGCAGATGGGCGACGGCAGTGGCGCCACGCAGTTGCTCTGTTGTCGGACGAAGACGACAGGCGGACATAAGGCTCAAGAAGTGCTGAGACGAACTGCTCTTGGAGCGGACTTGAGCCGGGGAGTGGGGGCGCTGCTGGCGGTAGACTGCGTGCTGCTCTTGGGCAGGACTGGGCCTAGGTGTTGGGCTACTGGTGTAGCGGTAGAAAGAGAGAGAGGGAAGTGGGCTCGGCCCAGTAGCTAGGTTAGATAGATTTTTTTTCTAGGAATCTGTTTTCTATTTCTATTTTCTGATTTCTTTTGTACTTTGAATTCAAATTTGTTTTTGAATAATTTCAAATTACAGGAACTTTTATGAAGTATATAAAATAATGTGGAACCCTTTTATTAACTTTGGGTTCCATTAATTTTGATAGTTTTTCAAATATAAAATCCATTTGAATGGTTTCAAATAGAGGGGAAAGTTAGGGTTTAAGGTTTTGTTTGTTCTTTCTTGATTTAACCAAAATGCAAGTGTTATGCATGCATGCAATGCTCAAACATGTCCTTATTTATGTTACACAAAAGGGTGGTATGTTACAAGTATGTGGGCGATGATGATCACTTTATTACTTCTTAGTTGTACTTTGGATATTGGTGGCATAGTGGGATGAAGCGGCCCGGACAAACTTTACATGTCCTCGCACATGAGATCTGTTCCACGCTTGACATGCAACTAGTTTTGCATAAGTGGCTAGAGGGTGTCTGTCTCTCCTACTATAGTCAATATCTAATTTGCAACGAGTTGTCAACAATTTGGTTATCCTCGTTGTGGTTCATGTTCGTAGGTAAGAACGGTTCTATCTTCGAAAGCCCTAAACCACGTAAAACTTGCAATGGATAAATTAGAGGCGTCTAGTTTAGATTGTTGCTGGGCTAGTGTTATGATATGGTGATGTTATAAGTAGAAGTATAAGATGATACTCTTACAACACACATAATGTGTAGGTTCCATAGACCCTGGCCTTACACACAGAGGTATGATAGAGATCATACCACATTGCACATGATGGAGATCATATGCGGGAACCATATCATTTCACTTACAAACTTGAGATGTTTGATTGCATCTTATATTGCTTGTTTGGCATTTTATTAGCATAATAAGATGACCCCTCATTTAAATATCAAGATAAAAATGTGTTCTTCCTTAAGTATGCACCGACAATGTTTCGTCGCTTCAAGACATCACGTGATGATCGGGTGTACTTGAATCCACGAGCATATCTCGGGTGTAAGACGATTACACCTTGAATACTAAGGTTCTTACTTGGCGAGCCTAGCATGTACAGACATGGCCTCGGAACACAGACCGAAAGGTTACGCATGAGACATATGTTTTGATATGATGACCATTTGATGCTCGCCTTTGAAGCTACACCGACTCACGTGATGATCGGACTTGGTGTAGTGGATTTGGTTCATGTAATCACCAAAAAGGCACGAGGGATGTCGTTTTTGAGTGGGAGTTCATTTCTAATTTGGATTTGTAGAACTCAATTTATCATAAATTAAATCAAAGTGAATTTGCATAATTTGTTGTAGTCATTGGCATTCGTTCACCACCTTATGCATAGTTGTAATTGAGATAATAGAACTATAGAATTCTGGATATATATACTTTACAAACTGGTATCGTATTGTGTTGAGTGTCAATCTAAAGTTTAAAGTCCTATTGCAAACTTTCATCAAACTCTAAAAACTCCATGAAATTTAATAGTTGGTATTAAATCGAGAGTAATAATTCCAGTGTTAGTATCTTAAGTATCATGTTTGCCTCCATGATTCTTGATTGTTTTAATATCAAGTTTATCTAGGAGCTGAAAGAATTGTTTCAGAAACCATCATGTGTGACAGATATAACAATATCTGAAACAATGTTTTGGTTGCAATATGATTGAGTATAATGTATGTTCTCATATTGGACGAGAATTTACGAAGATTGGAGATGCTAGACATCCTAATCATCCAAAAGGGTTTTGGAAAGTAACGTTATACTCACGATTCATCTTTATAAGCTACAGTAGCTTGATCATGAAAGTCGTCATGATAAGGGTGAATAGAAGATGTATGTAAAGTGTTTACTACACTAAAAGATTACTAAATAATGGATTTTGAAAGAATGCCGATCATTTTGATGATGGTGATCTACTTCAAAGTGCAAGTCCAAAGGTATTATTATTTGAATATACACGCTTTGGACTATGTGTCATGTATATAGCGCCACTTTTGATGTTGATAGATTCTTTTAAAAAGGAAAAGGAAATGCTGAAAGAGAATCTATAAAATATATTTGGTAGAAAAGAAAATATTGGAAATATCCAATATATATATATGTATGATATACATGTTATGGTTGTATTCTTTGCTTGTTAGACAATGTGGTTCTTGGGTATTGGATACCGAATTGGTTGGTATGAAATTTCATACGGAACGACGCAATTCATAAACCACAATGGACTAAGTAACTAGCAAGAGAATATGTGATGATGTTCATCGAAAACAAACAAACCGTTGTTTGTATTTCTTGTTGACATCAAAGCTTGACTTCAAGATTTGTTTTAATAATTGTTATTTAAATCAGGTATTATGAGAACAAAGGTTGTTCAAATAATTCCATATAAGATGGATGATCTAGTTGGAGAAATCACATCCATAAAACCTAATGCTAAAATGTCGCAAGACAAATGATTGGAAGATCACTTACGAAGTGACATCACCGTTTAAATTATATTTGAAAGAAAACATGAAGAAACTCCATTTTCATGGATTTTTTGGACTCTTTGATTTGATCAAATGACGCTTGTGAGACTTTCCTCGAGATAATTAAAACTTCGTTCAAAGGCCAAAGAAGAACGAACGACTAAATTATTGGAATTTATACATATCGATGTATGTAGTCCATTATGTATAGTCTTAAGCGATGGATTTCAACTTCATATGCTTTCTTCGGAAATTTGAGTGAATGTTCACTTAATGAGAAAGAAGTATGAAATATTTGAAAAATGTTTCAAAGACTTTCAAGATGAAGTGGAAAATCATTGTAACAAGAAAATAAATGATTTATGATTTGATCATAAAGAGATTTATTTGAGTTACAAGTGTAACAAGAAAAATAAATGAATTATGATTATCATAAAGGGATTTATTTGATTTGCAAGTTTAGAAAAACACCTAGATTTACATCTCCCGAAACACCATAGGAGTATGGAGTGTTTGAGATTTGTAATGAAACCTTTTTTGACATGGTTGGATCAAAGGTGTTATTTATAAAACTGCCATTATGTTTTAAAAGATTAAAGCTTTAGAGACTACCGCTTTTATACTGAAAAGAGCTCCATCTTGATCCGTTGAAATGACACCATATGAGTTATGTTGCGGGGTAAAACCCAAGTTGTCATTTCTTAAATTTTGGTATGCTAAACATAAGTAAGATGTTTACAACCGAAGTCGGATGAGCATGTCTTTGTAGGTTATTTTGAATAAAAATTGGTTATTCCTCCATAACACCAAGGACAAAAGGGTTTGTCTCCTGAAATGTGAAGTTTCTTGAAAAAGGAATTTTTCGCAAAATGTTAAGTGGGAGGACAATAGAATTTTGATAAGGTTAACGAACCTTAGCTATATGTGCTGAGTTACGCAGCGCCGGAAAATGTTCTGGAGGCAGCCAGAATGCTCATGGCTCATGTGCCTCAAAGGTTGCGGTCACGGAGGTCTAAGTTCCTATTGAACCAAGTAGGTCGGATAAATAATCAAATGTTGAGATTTGAGAGTAAATCATTATTGTTTGACAATGATGAACCGACTACATGCAAAGAAGCGATGATGGGCCCTGACTCCTTCAAATGGCTTGAAGCCATAAAATCCGTCAGAGTTCCATACACGAGAAATCAAGTTTTGAACTTGGAAGACCCTCCGGAAAGGTGTAAAAACCTATCGGTCGTATTTGGATCTATAAAGAAACAGACATGGATTTTTCACATCTATGAAATATTCGACATGTCATAAATTATTTTATGACAATGTTCAAGGAGTTGACTATGACAAGATTTATCTTTCATAGCGATATTTAGTTTGGACGAATTAAAGTAGCAACCACTACATATAATTTGGTATATGGTAGATGAATAAACAAAACAAAGTTCTTCTAATAGAATGGTTACCTAGGACGTGTACATGACACGGTCCAAAGGGTTTTGTTAACTCAAAGGATGCTAAAAGGGCATGCAAACTTCAATGCATGAAGTAAGCATCGCGGAGTTGGAATCTTCACCGTGATGAAAAGGAATTTTCATTAGGAGACGATGAAGATGCTTGCATTTGCAAGAAATTAAGTGGGAGCGCTGAGACATATTTCTAATATATTATGTGGAGGACATCTTGTTGATTGGAAATGATGTATCTTTTATTGACAAAGGTTAAGAATTTCATTTCGATGAAAGACTTAGGCAAAACCCGAATATTTAGCATGAATGTCTATAGTGGATAGACTGTGACGCTAATATGGTTGTGCCAAACGTACATATATGATATATTGAAGGATTTCAATATAGAAATGACAAAAAAAAAGGTTTTTGTTGCATGGAAAAGAATGGAATCAAGATTCAAGTGTATCGACACTTGATAAGTGAAACAAGATTCAAGTGCTAAGACACTTGATGAGTGAAATCACAAGGATGTTTTGATCAATCATACATGATATGTACACATCCAGATATGTCATATGCTCTAAGTGTTATGAGAATATGCCAGAATGAGTCATAAAATGATCATTGGATGATAGTGAGGATATTCTTATGATCTTCTAGAAGAACTAAGAATATATTTGTATAGAGGTGACAAACAATTACAAATAGTTGATTGTAAAGCGTTACATTGATACTAGTTTTGTCACAAGATACAAATTAAGTTTATCTCAATTTAAACTATGGGTGGCACAATATAATGGAAAGGAGATTCCATGATGGATTTGGATGAATTCCAAAGTTAAGACATTATGACGGATACTACAACAAAGAGGCTAAGTATATGACTGCTATAGTAACAGCAAAGGAGGGAATTTGTGTCAATTAGTTTGTTATCAAACTAAGGTGTGGTTTGCAATGGGCTAACACTAGAGATATATTGTATGACAATAGTATCGACATGTTTTAAACCCAAGGAACTAACGGTCTCACCAAAAGACCAAATTTATACAATGCCATCTCATTGGAGAATGAGTGATGCGTGAAGACACAAAGACATGCAAATACACACGAACCTGAAAGTGTCAGATCCGTAGATTATGTTAACCACTTGCAGTTGTGTATATGGAACACTAGAAAGCCATAGGTGTTCAATACGCAAAGTTTCTAAACTAGATTATTGTCTCTAGTGCAAGTGGGAGACTGAAGGGAATATGCCCGAGAGGCAATAATAAAGTGGTTATTATCGTATTCCTTGTTTATGATAAATGTTTATTTTGCATGCTATAATTGTATTAATATGGAAATATTAATACATGTGTGTTTAATAAAAACAGAAAGTTCCTAGTTATGCCTCTCTCATAAAACTAGCTCGTTGATTAATAAGATGATCAAGGTTTCCTGATCATGGACATTGGATGTTGTTAATAACGAGGTCACAACATTAGTGTAATGATGTGATGTACATTCATCCGAATTATAGCATTACGATCAAAGTCATTGAGTTTATATTGCTATAAGAACTTACGAAGTGATCCTAATCCTTAGACCATGAGATCATGTCAATCACTAATACTGGAAGAGTTTCTTGATAACATCAAACGTCACACCGTAACAGGGTGATTATAAAGATGGATTCAAAACTACTAAAGTGTTATGTTGAGGCCCATGGATTGAGAGTGGAATTTGTTCATCCCGATGACGGATAGATATGCTATGGGCCCTCCCGGTGATATCACATTGATTAGCTTGCAAGCAAGTGATTTGATCACTAGAATGTTATATCATGAAAACGAGAAAAGAGTGCATGTCAGTAACGAGATCAAACTAGGTATGGAGATACCGATGATCAAATCTCGGACATGTAATATATCGCGAAACAAAGGGATTAAGATACTAGTGTAAAAGGTTCCGACGATCACAAGAAAGTCATCGTTGAATATGTGGGAGTCAGTATGGGTCTCCAGATCCCGCTTCTGATTATTGATCCGAGAGGGGTCTCGATCATGTCCGCATTATTCGCGAACCATAGGGTGACACTCTTAAGAGACACCGACATCCATTTGGAGCAAAAGTTTCATGCCGGAAAGAATAACAAGCGCAGGAATTTATTTCACTAGTTACCAAAACAGGTTTTCGGGTAAAATTGCAGAAAGTGTTTCTGCATGTGAAACGAAATACTAGCAAGGGGTTATATGTGAATGTTTTTCATTAAAGTAATTGACAAAATTCTGAATAAATAAAAGGAGTTTTATTTAATGAGAGTTTGCATTAAATTTGGTGGTAATTTAATGGGAATTTGAGTGGGTTTTTGAGTGGACGAAATTGAAAGGCATTTGAGTGAGTGGAGTGTCCACCCACATGAATGAGGAAGAGGTGGGGGAAGCCCCATGGCTGGGCGCCATGCCCCTTGGGTGCCCCCCCCTCTCCCGTATAAAAGTCCCCCCTCTCATCCTCTCAAAGCACACCTCCCCGTGAAGGATCTCTCTCCCCCTCTAGTATTTATCCCCTATGGTCTCGGACTAGCGAGTTACATGTTCCCGGTGGCTATTCGGCAACAAAGAGTTGTGCTTCCGATGCATCGCTGGAGCGAGTTGGCGGAGGTTGCTCGGTGCCTCGGACGTGTGTGAGAGCATGGATGCGCTGCTGTTTTGCAGCGCTAGGACTTCCTCTCGATCTTGAGATCGGCAAGAGATCGTCTACGTCAACCACGAGTTTGGACTCGTTAAGCTTTGTTGGTCTTCAAGGGTATGTTCTCTACGGATGTATATCCGCCCGTTTCTTGTATCTAGTAGATATATCTTGGTACATAGTTGTTCCCATCGTAGGAATTTTTTTGTTTTCTATGCTGCGAACCCTACAACCCCACCGGACCTACTAAACTCTCAGTTTGCAAACCTCTAAATTTTATTTTTCGAGCAACATAAAACTATCGTAGAAACTTGGAGCGTCTGTTTTGTCATTTTATTTTTGTTTTGCATTAAAAAGACCGCATGGTAATGTTTATGATCAAGCTACTGAAAGTAAACTTTGACATGATAAGATTGAAAATGAATAAGAATGCCTTGGAATAAAAGAAAAGGGGAGATAAAAACAAAAGGCTAAAATTCATGTTGTGTCTAGTTCTTAAGCTCAAGTACTTTATACGAAGTATGATTTGTTTTATAACTATTAATTTGTATCCTTTGCTTGTGTATATTTATGTTCAACATTAAGGAGCAAGGTGAGAAAATAATTGTTGGCATTATGAACTAGATGGCACACTCTTTAGATCTGCTTTTGCTAAGCCTTCACAATACAAGCTAAGACTTGTTCCAAACCCCATAAACTAGACTAGGCATATCCACCTATTTGTGGCAAAAGCTACTTTCAAGTATAGTATGTATGTTAATCCTACAAACATTATTAAATACACCTCTTTCATGTATTTTAAAGATCATAAGAAAGTAAGGTTTGGGGTGATACCACTATGGAATTTTTTGTGCTTTACATCTTATTAGTTGTTATTGGCTAAACCATGTTGGAATGGAACAAGCTTTCAATGTTGAATGTTGATAATTAATCATGTTTAAGTTCTGCCTATGGATTGCGTCGATCTGAAATAAAGTGTGCATACTAGAGTAGGAATGTTGAGAGAAAACGCTCCTGAACCGCTAGTCAAATCCATGTGTCGTGCAACAACTCATGGTGGAAACTTACATCATGATTACCCTTGTTGATATGATTCATATGTCTGTTTTTCTTGTTCTTCTAGAATAGGGATACTGCCTCCTCCCACCTTGAACATAACCAATGAATTATATTAACTCTTATGCAAAATTAATAAATAAATACAAAAATGGGAGCATATAGCTACACAGGGAGCAAGAGGTACTTCAGTTATGCGGTTCTAAGACCAACATGAGCATACAATGACAGACCTAAGTTGAGTAGCATGAGGAGTGCAAGTTCATACGTATGGTTCATGAAACAATCAACTTGTAAGATGTTTACCACATAAACCATATGAAGCTTTGAAATAAAAGATACTTGGAACCCCATCCTTATTAGTATTGTTGACATGAACTACATAGCTCAAAATTTTATTTTACATTCTTTATGGAGGATTAACATATGTATTCAATGCTTACTTTCGATTTGATATGCAAAACATCTCAAGGGAAGAAATAAAACTAAGAAGTGAGTCTTCTAGTCGGTTATGAAACTAAGAAGTAGCCCAAAAATAAAGGCATAAAACACCAATGCCAATCATGAAAATAGTATATTATTCTATAGGTTCATCAAAGTGTGATTGAAGGTTTTTTGTTCATCATTTGTTTTATCACACGATTACTTATTGTTTAACATATTTATAGATGTGTAAAAGATACAGCTTAATAGTACACTTGCATATGAGGTTTTTAATATGCGGCCCGAAAGTTCAGACGCCAAGGCATCACAGGGTCCAAGTTGCGTGTAATCTCGAGGAGCGGCTGTAGTAGCTTCACCAATTGTTGACAGGCGCCAAATTGGGGTGAATACAAATATAACGGCCAAACGATCGTTTGAAACAGTCAAAAAATGGTTGAACTCAATCCCACCATTAGGTCAACTCTTCTTGCCCCGCCTTGTTAGTATTCCCCGTTATCCTTTGCGGTCGTGGACTGGTTTACCCCTGCGAGGACTAGATCTTCTTCTCTTCTCTACTCTTCTCCCCTATTATTCCCCTCTCCATTACCTTCCTTAGCTCTGGCTACTGGTCTCCAGATTGAAGCTTTTAATTGCTCTCCTTGTGTCCACGCCATGCGGTCAACCTCCCACACTCTTAACCGAAGCTCGTCGTCGTCGCCCTCGCCTCGTTTGTCCTAGTCGTCGTGTCGGAGCTTCGCGTCCCCAGCCTAGCCTCTCGCCACTACCTAGACCTTCTCACACGATGGAGGGCGTCTGGTCAGGAAATCCGCACCGGCGACCGGCCGGCCTTGGGCAGTTGTGTGTTGTCGCGCACCGCAGTCATGGTAGCCTTGGTAGAGGAGTTTGACGACAATGCTCTCATGGCCACAATGTTGGGAACGCGTCCCGCCGTGTCGCCGATAGACTAGATGTCGGCTTTCAGGTCTCATTTTGAGATCAGACGGAAAGTGGTCAATATTGAGTTATGCACACTGCCATTCGATTGCTTCGTCCGGTTCTCCCACAGCTCCGACAGTGAGCGCGTTCTGCACTCTTCCTCTTCCTTTGAGTGATGTGGGGAGAAAATGAGCTTCATGTGTTGGCATCACGCCTGTGGGTGGTATGATCACTTGGGGCATCTTTTTTTCTTATCTAAACTCGGCTTTGACGGCCTCACTTTGGATGCTTGGGAACCGGAGGCCCTCAAGCAGGTCTTCAGTAGCCTTGGTCGCGAGCTGGTGGAGATTGTGCCACTAAGAGACAAATGGATCATCGAGGTATCCTTGGGCAACCAGCATTCGCGCGGTTCATGGTGGTTCTGCACTATGTTTATATCAAATGATGGTACCCAATGGGATCATAAGTGTTAGAGGAAGCTTCGCTCACTCAGACAATATGTACCAGAATTCAACAAAATCTCTGATCCTTCGGCATGGAAAAGTGTTCGTCCAACTCAAGATCTCCACTGATCACGATGTTTAGCTGGAAGCAATGAGGTCCATACACAACGAATCCTTCGACTCCGCCAAGGATACATGAGAGGTCCAGGTCCACCCCACTGATCCGAAGAAAACAACCTTTGTGGCTTCCAACCATGGTCCCATATAGGAAAGCACGCTCATTGAGTTCCTCCTTGAGCCTTGGGAATTTTTTGCATGGTGTCCAGCAGACATGCCAGGAATTCCTAGGGAACTCGTTGAGCACGCACTCAACATATACCCCGACGCAAGTCCAGTCAGGCAGTCACTTCGCCGCTTCATAGAGCCAAAATGCAAGCCCATTGGAAAGGCGATCCATCGCCTCCTTGATGCCAAGTTCATCTGAGTGATCTAGAGGGCAACCTAAGTCACTAATCCAATGTGTGTCCTGGATAAAATATATATGGATGTGCTCCGCATGTACATCGACTTCACTATGTTAACCAAATAATATCCAAAGGATCACTTCCCGCTCATGCGAATCGATCAAAACATCGACTCAACCGCGGGGTGCGAGCGGATGTCCTTCTTAGATGCGTATTCTCTCTACAACCAAATCAGGATTAAACTCGAGGAACAAGACAATACAACATTTATCACACCTTATGGTGTATTCTGCTACGAGAAATGCCTTTCGGGTTAAAAAACCCGGGTGCCACGTACCACCAGATGATGCAAAATTGCCTTGGATATCAAATTGGAAGAAACGTTCAAGTTTACATCAATGATGTAAATAATCATGATAAGGCAAGAATCGAATTTTATCGATTATCTCCGCGAGACATTTGATAATCGACAAGTACTGCATCAAGCTTAACCCGACAAAGTGCTCCTTTGGAGTACCTGCTGGGCTACTACTCTGGTACCTTGTGTCGGCTAGGGGAATTGAGGCAAACCTGTCGTGGTGGTGTCACGGCAGATCCCATGGGTAGGCTTAAGTTGGAGGGCGAATGGGTGCTTGTGGTCACCGGGGAGGAAGTGCACGGTCTTGCCATGCACGAAGAACAAGATGAACTCTCCACACTTAGGGATTTTGTTGATACTTGAGAATTACAAGTGCTCCTTGAGCTGTTTGATCTAGTGTTCTGGGCACTAGATCCCTCCTTCGTCCAACCTCTCTCTACTACTGCTATGCCCCTCCTTTTATAGGCTATGCTAGCTAGCTTATACCCCTTTGGGTTCTAGGGTTTACTGTTTGGATCTTGGTCCCTACAATGTGGGCCTGGTCTGGGCTTGCCCTAAGCCCTGTAACCCAGTCCACAAAGCTAGACAGCTAATGCTCTTCCTGTACGTCGCCTCCTGTTCCTTTTGGCGTCATGCAGTAACTTTGTACGTCAGCCCTTGCTTTAGGCGTCACCCGGCTCCTTTTATGTCACCCGGCGTAGCCCTTCTCTTTTGACCATGCTTTACCATGGTCCCTCCTGATCCTTACTCGGAAAGGTGCCATGCGTCCTGTCTGACTCGGCCCTTCCTCGGAAGACTCGGCTCGTTGGTTCCTGCAAGATTAACAACTTTGTCTTATATGGGCCGACATAGTTCATATGTCGGCCGCACATGATTCTCTCTCCCAGCTGTACTTACCCGGCCTGGTTCTTTCTTTACTATAAGCTAGCCAAGATGGGCTATGTTTCACCCCTTGTGACCCTATCGGGGGTTATCCCCCCGACATTAGTCCCCGAAGCTGGTGAGGTCTAGCAGTTCTAGCTGTTAGGCGTCTCCAGGTTCCTTTACTATAATTGGAACTTATTTTTTCTGTCTTTATTTGTTGCTTTGGGCGCTCTGTTTTGCACAATCTCGCATCTCGCCGAGTCTGTCTGACATTTTCGGATCCATTCTTTGACTTCTTGGCTCATTTTTGCCTCGTGCCGAGTAGTTTTAGCCAATTCCGGGTCATTTTCGGCGCGCCCTAGTCACTAACAGCTGGTAATCATGGTTACTTGCCTCAAATTTTGTTCCAAGCCCTGACCGCACAGTGACGGTTGCGCAGTTATTCCGTATCACTGTGGCCGTCCCATCGGTCTGCGCCCCTTGTCCTTCCTTTTGTGATGTGGAAGGGGATTTTCCGCGTATCGCTGTCACGTGGCGCCTGCTGATTCGCTTACTCGGCCGGATACACGGCCACACGCTGGCTGCACAGCACACGGGATCCCACGGTTGGGGTTTTTACTGCCCTTAAGTAGGGGTGAGGGGGTTACAACCTCCCTCGCATGTTCAGTATTCCCCCAGCCTCTTCTTCTTCCTTGCGCCCCCAAAATCAAACCTCCCCCTCTGCGGTTCTTCTTCCCTTCCGCTTTTGCCTTGCGATTGCCCTTTTCCTCTTCTCATTCCACCACGGGTCCTTGTTCTTCCAAACCTCTTCCCACGGCGGAGGAGATTGAGTCCAGGAGGATTATGGATGCACGCGACGGTGCTAAAGGGGCCGAGGGGCAGGAGGTTCCCGCCGGTGAGCGTGGCGGCTGGGAGGGTTCAGAGGTCTCCATTGAGGCGCATCCCGCTCCAGGTCGATTGTCGTCTCCCCGCCGGTGAGATCTCTCCCAAACCTGATGCCAATGAGCGGGTGGTTTTCCTTTCTCACTTTGAGCGAGGTTTCTCTCTTCCAATGAGCACCTTCTTTTACTCGTTTTTTTCCACTCTCCATCTGCAGACCCATCATCTTCCTGCCAACGCGATTGGCTCCCTTTCTTGATTTATTTCCGCTTGCGAGGCCTACCTCGAGATTTGGCCTACAGTTCTTATGTGGGCCAAATATTTTAGTTTTAGGGTCCAAGTTGTTCCCCAGCCTGGTGCTCCTCGAGCCGAGAAGAGGCCGACTCGGTGCGGTGCTGCTAGCATCACACCTAGGAGAGACTCCATCTTTCCTCGGGTGACTGGCCTTGATTCTTGCAAGAAATGGCATAGGACTTTCTTCTATGTCAAAAATAGCGGGTCCACATCGATAACATCTGACTCCGCCTTTCTCGGATGAGGTCCCCAGCAAGAAGCTTAGGCAGCTTGACCCGCGCGACACGGACTCTGCGATGAACGAGGCTAATGTGATCCTAGAAAGGTTGCTGTCGCCGGATGAGAACTTTCATCTCGCCGACACAGACCTCATGTGCACCTTCATCTCACGCCGGGTAAGCCCTATCCAAGCTAGGAGCCACAAGATGTGCTTCATGAGTGGCTCCCATGACCCCACTCGGCACTCCACGAAGGAGCTCACCCATGATTCCATTGCTCACCGAGTAAGCTCGATCTTCAAACTAAACTTGGCGGATGATTGGGCTTGGAGCTGCCCTCCGTTTAGCTGGGTCAAGCCTGTCCCTTGGGTAAGTTTTCCGAGTTGTTTTCATTGCTGAGTCAGCTTTAGCTTGTTTGCCACTCTCAGTCTAGTTCTCAATACTTATTTTGTTTGTCTCTCGCAGACTCTTGTTCACTAGGTTGATGATAGTACTGTCCCTCCTTGTGGTTATAATGAGGATCGCTCCGACTCCGACGAAGTCGAGTTTTACCTGGAGTGCTTCATGCCCATCCCGCATGCAGCTGCTGCTTCAGCTTCGGGTAAGAGTCAATCTCGCAACCCCTTACAAGATTGGTCTGACGATGATGAGGATGATGATTGTACGATTTTGGAGGTACATGCCTTGTGACCTTAGCCTCCTAACTTATTCGAGTAAGCCTGTCATTTACTTATGCAGCTGGCCAGGTACATGACACTCCTCCTCTCGCTGTGGGCGGAGTCGGCAAGATCCCCGTCGCCAAGCCGAAGCGACGCGGGGCCTCTTCCAGCACTCAGCCGGCAAAGAAGAGAAATCCCACTCCCGCTGCTCCTGTTGCTACCACGCTGGCTAAGACTCGCAAATCTGCTGGGCGCCGAGTCACACACCGCATAACACGAGATCTGGTTGTTACCGGGTAAGCTTTCATGTTCTGCTTACATCATATTTTTCCTTGTTATGCATCACTATTGTTTTCTTATGCGTGTCTTGTTATTTTTTCAGTGCTGCGCCTTTGTCAGCTAGCCAGGCTGCTTCTAGCATCGCCTCGCTGCTAAGGCCCGCACCTGCTCCGACTGACTCTATGGTGCAGAACCCCGTCCGAGTGGAGGTTCCCACTTTTGAGGCTCATGCTTCTCAGTGTTAGTCACACCCGGTGGCTCACCCGGCGGGGGCGACTCGGCCCAGCAGCCCTGGTGCTAGCTAGGAACAGCTTCCTGCTCTTGGTGCCAGCAATGATGGCGTGGAGAAGACCTCTGCCTCCAGCTCCTCTGGCATCATCCCTCAAGCTGGTGCGAATGAACAACTTCATGATCTTGGTGCCAGCAAAACTGTTGAGCCCAGTCAGTCGGCTCCACCTTATTATCTCCAAACAATCCTGCTCACTCTCTTCTTCTATCAAAGAACCAGACCCGGCCTATGGCTCCTGGTCTGGCTCGCTCTTCATCCGGCAAGACCACCTCCACCAAACAAACAACCTTGGTTTGTGCTCCGGGTACCGCTCCTCAGATCCGTCCCCCCACATTAGCAACAATGCTCCCGCCAACGGGTAAACCGAGCGGGTCTGTGGCTGTCGGTCAGGTGATGGCCCTAAAGTTGTTTCCCTTCATACTAGTGCCGCTGCCACCGGCGCCAACGTAGGAACTACCCTAAAAATGGGTCAAGTTCTTACTAGGACACTCAGGGGGACTGGCCTTGGTTCGGCTGAGCCTTATGCTTTGGCGTGGAATGCATCGGGCGAGCAGGAGGTCAGTACCCGCTGGCAAAAAACTGAAGCTGGGTCCCAAGGCCGTCTCTGACATGACCTAGCAAGCCATCGCCTTAATGGCTCGCGTGAATGAAGTGAACGAGGTAAATGATTCTTTTACTCTTTTGTGTAAATGAGTATATTCTTTATACATATCACCCAGTCCCCGAGGTTACTGCCGAGTGAGGAATTCACTCGGCTGTAAGCTCCAAGCAATAATTTAGCCTTTCATTTCCTTAGCCAAGCTCATATATTAGACTTTCGATCCCTAGTCCCCGAGGTTACTGCCGAATGAGAAACTTATTCGGCTGTAAGCTCTTAGATAGGAGTCATTCTTTATCTGTTTGGGAGCTTGATTTTTCCATTTATTCACTGTCTTTTTTTCTTTGTAGCTCACGCATAATGAGCGCACCAAGATCTCCTCCTGGAGCATCGCAAGCTTGAACTCGCTTATGAAAAGCTGCAAATTGACACCCAAGGCCAAGGTAATTTTCTTACCCTCCCTATCTTTATTCGGTGTATGTTCCTTCGGTTAATTTCTTAGTCTTTTCTCTCTCTTTTCCACAGCTTCTGCCCAGTCCACCATCGAGGCACTCCACTCATAGATCAGCGAGACGGAGAGTAAGTTTTTTGCCTTCCTCGCGCAGTTCTATGTTTTATGTCATTTTCTTGCCTTATTATCTTGGTTGGTTAAGATATTTCTGTCACTGCTGACGAGTAGTTTGTTCTGAATAAGCATAGAAGCACCAAGCCGAACTCCAAAAGGAGCGAGACGAGGTGACTCGGCTGAAGAAGCTGATGGCTGACATGGAGCAGAAACACTTGGCCGAGGTGAAGGGACTGAAGGAAGAGCTTGCGGAGAAAGATGACCAACACGCTGCCAGCACCGAGAAAACCAGGAAGCTGCTCAAGGAAGCCGAGTCGGCGGTTGAGTCGGCGAACCTGGATCTGGATGCACTCCAAGCCAAGGCCAAGACATGGCAAACCAGACTCGGCACCATCAACTCTTTTCTCGGTAGTGAGTTCTTACTCTTTTTCGCACTGTGCTTTCTTGTTCTTGACCTTGTCCTCTTTGTTTGCTAATATTCTCTTTTGTTTGTAGAGAATTTTCCACAAGCAAATTTGTTCGCTATTAAGGCCATGAAGAAGGTGAGAGCTGAGTCTGGTGCTCCAGCTGATGGCGAGGTGACCAACGATGAGCATCTCGAAGCACTGTGGGAGCACGTCAAGACCCTCAAATCTTGCGGTGTGGAATTGATCAAATCGGCTATTCATGTGTTTCGCATGCTCTAGCCGGATTAAGATGCACCTGCACTCATCGAGCCCCTTGCTGAAAGATTGCTTCACACTGAGGACAGGCTGGATCAGTGGCGTGAGTCGGCCGGCCGAGCTGCAGCGGACAAAGCCCTCTCCTTCGTGCTTTCATGGTACGAGGACATCAATCTTGATGTTCTTGCTCGCATAAGGGGAGACGGCAAGTGGCTGAATGACCCTGAGTTGATCAAGAGACATCAGGAGCGAGCCTACGCCATGATCGAGTACACCATGGTACACGCTTGGTGCGACGGGCCCAGCTTCCTTGACCTTGGCGACCCACTTGTCGAAGTTGCTGATGAAGAGGGTGCCGACAGCAAGGCCACCGAGTCAGATGATCCTGAAGACTTGGCTACTGATGTCCCTGACTCGGCAGAAGCTCCAAGCAATGCTCCTAGTTCCAAGGCTGCTCCTCCTAATCCTGCTGCTTCTTAAACTGAATAGAACGAATACTTGAACTTTTGACGAGATCCTCGGTATGCCGGGTACAAATGTAATATTCATTGCACTTATCTTTGGTTATGTGCCTTTTGATAAGGCTTTAAACATCTTGTTATGTTCTGAGTGTGAATCATCCAAGAGCAAGTCCCCGAGTCTCATTTTGTTGTTTCACCTTTCCTTGAATTTGGCTCCTGTCTACCTTTTTTGGCGTTCGACATTAGAGTCTCAAAGTGCTAAGGATATAGCTAGCGGGTATGAAATCTAGGTCACTTGGCTGAGGATCATTCAACACACAGTATAATATGACCTGCGGTGGGTTAGGCAAAGACATAGGGTCGACTCGCGTTTCTCCTTGTACTTATTCGGCGTTCGTGTTTACTCGTCATGCATCCTTTCCTCTTGCTTGCCATGAAGCCGTGTTTTTGGACAACAGCATAGTCGAAGAGTTGATTTCTTCTGAGTAAACACTACTTGTTCCGAAATAAGCTTTGGGTGTCATGCCAGTCGACATAAAATAATTAAAAGGGAAAACATAAGGGGCAGTCCCCGAGTCAGTTTTTTGAGTCATACCATTTTATTATCAGCACATAGCCGGCACAAATGTCCGACATATGAGAGTTCGAGTGATACATGCACTGCTTCTCCTAAGTGTAGAAGGGGCGAAGTAGTGCCACATTCCACGGCCTTTTGGTCTCATCACCTGATCTGTCCGCCTTATTCTTTTGCGCTTCACGGGCATCTATAAGATAATATGAATCATTGTGCAATGCTTTGCTTACAATGAATGGACCTTCCCATGGGGGTGATAACTTATGCATTCAAGTTGTGCGCTGCACAAGCCTTAGCACCATATCCCCTTCTCGAAAAACACGAGGTTGAACTTTCCGGCTATGGTAGCGTCGGAGATTTTGCTGATATATAGCGGATCTGGATAATGACAGTAACCTTGCCTCTTCGAGTAAGTCAACTCCATCTTCTCGAGCCTCCTTTACCTCGGCTTCTGAGTATTGCCTTACTCTTGGCGAGTCATACTCTATGTCGGCAGGCAAGACTGTTTCTGCCCCGTACACAAGAAAAAATGGCGTATAGCCTGATGATCGATTCAGAGTTGTCCTTAGGCTCCATAACACTGAGGGTAGTTCCTCTATCCAGCAACCAGGTGATCTCTGGAGTGGTTCGATTAAATGGGGTTTTAACCCGGATAGAACTAAGCCATTAGCTCGCTCAACTAGTCTATTTGATTCTGGATGAGCGATTGACGCTACGTCTAGTCTTATTCAGTTTTTTCCGCAGAATCGAGCAAAAGCTCCTTCAGCAAAGTTTGTGCCATTATCTGTGATTACACTGTGTGGGTAGACATATCTCAAGATTATGTTCCTTAAGAATGTGACAGCTGTTTTGTCGTCCAATTTTTTGATAGGCTTCACCTCTATCCATTTGGTGAACTTATCAATCATTACCAATATGTGAGTCATGCCTCCCCTTGCTGGCTTGAATGGTCCTACCATATCCAGGCACCATATCGCGAATGGCCAAGTGATTGGTATAGTTTTCAATGCAGATGCCGGTAAGTGTGACTTGGATGCACTAGCAACCACTGCATTTTCCGACTAGCTCTTGTGCCTCTGCCAATGCACTTGGCCAATAAAATCCATGTCGGAATGCCTTGGCCACTAGTGCCCTTGATGACGCATGATGTCCACATTCTCCTTGGTGAATATCTAACAAGATTTCTTGGCCTTTCTCCGAGTTTATGCAACGCTGCAACACATTTGTCACACTTCTCTTGTACAGTTCCTTGTTGATTATGGTGTATGCTTTTGATCTTCTTTCTATTTGCCTTGCCAATATTTCATCATTCAGCAAAGTTCCATCCTTTAAGTAGTTGAATATTGGATGTGCCCATGTTGGTATTAGCGGCTCCGGGTCTGCTTCACCATCAATTTCCATTGGCTCCGCCGACATATGTTCTGCTGACATGACCTGAGGAGTCCTCGAGTGTGATTCGGCAACCCCTGAAGTGAGCGGGTCAGTCCCCGAGTGAGTCGAACCTGCCCCTGAGTCAATGTCCATTGGTGCAACGTCTGACTCTTATATTACCGGAATAAATATGGACTCGGATTCTAGCGAGGGCTTGATTGATGGTTTTATGAGATGTTCCCATGCTATTCCTGGTGGTATTGCTTGCCGAGATGAACCTAGCTTGGATAATACATCTGCTGCTTCATTCTCTGCTCTTGGGACATGGTGGAATTCACACCCGTCAAAGTATCCCGAAATTTGTTGCACATGGAAACGATATAATGCCATGTTTGCGTCTAGCACGTCCCAATGTCCAGACACTTGCTGAATCACCAAATCCGAATCACCAAAACACATGATTCTTTTGATGACAATCTCTTTGGCCACTTTGATGTTGTGGACAAGTGCTTCATACTCGGCAACGTTATTGGAAGCAGCAAAATGAATCTGTAGCACATACTTGAGTTGATCCCTCTTTGGCGATGTGAGCACTATCCCGGCGCCCAGACCCATTTTCGTCCTGGACCCGTCAAAATGCATTTTCCAGTAGTTCGGGTCTGGCAGTGGTGGTTCATACTGCATTTCCATCCAATCTACGAAGAAGTTTGCGACAACGTGAGATTTAATTGCATCTCGCCTATCATACTATGGAGTATATGGTGATAGCTCTATGTCCCATTTTGCGGCTCGGCCACTAGAATCTTTACTGCCTAATATATCCGAAATAGGTGCCTCGCATATTATCCGGATTGGGTGTTCTTGAAAATAATGCTTCAGCTTCTTCGCTGCCATATATACCCCATATGTCATTTTCCGATAATGAGGGTAATTCTTCTTTGATACAGAGAGTACTTCGCTCAAGTAATAAACCGGCCTTTGGACTTATTTGCCCTCTTCTTCGCGTTCAACCGCTATTACTTCACTTACAACTCTATTGGTTGCGGCGACATAGAGCAACATTGGCTCTTTGGACAATGGTGATGCTAATATTGGTGTTGTTGCTAACATTTTCTTTAATTCATGGAAAGCGCTATCAGCTTGCTGTGTCCATGTGAATTTGTCTAATTTTTTCATCAATTGATATAGTGGTAGAGCTTTTTCACCTAGCCGACTAATAAACCTGCTCAACGAGGCTAGGCATCCAGTGACCTTCTGGACAACGTTGAGGGTCTTTGGAAATTCCATTCTTTCGATGGCCCTAATTTTTGTCGGGTTAGCCTGTATTCCTCGGCTGGATACAAGAAATCCGAGTAACTTGCGAGCCCGGACACCGAACGTGCATTTTCCGGGTTGAGTTTCATCCGGAATCTCCTTAAGTTTGCGAATGTTTGACGCAAGTCCTCAATTAGAGTGTGACTTTGCTTGGTTTTTATCACCATGTCATCGACGTATACTTGAACATTTTTGTCCAATTGATCTTGCAAGCATTTTTTCATGCATCTTTGATATGTTTCACCTGCATTTCTTAGGCCAAATGGCATGGTATGATAGCATTAAGCCCCATATGGGGTGATAAAAGCTATCTTTATTTGATCACTCGGATTCAGTGGTATCTGGTGGAATCCAGAATACGCGTCCACAAATAACAACAGCTCACACCAAGCAGTTGAAGCTATGACTTGGTCGATCCGTGGCAGGGGAAATGGATCTTTTGGACACGCCTTATTGAGGTTCGTGTAATCAATACACATGCGCCGCACCACTGCCACATTCGGGTCATCCTTTTTCTTCTCGACCAGGACTGGATTTGACAACCAATCCGGATGTAGTACTTCCATGATAAATCCAGTGGCTAAGAGCCTGGCTATCTCGGTAGCTATCACTTTCTTCCTATCTTCGGCGAAGCGGCGGAGGGTTTGCTTCACCGGCTTGGCATCTGGTCTTACATGAAGAGAGTGCTCAGCCAGCTCCCTCGGAACTCCTTGCAGATCTTGTGTGGATCATGCAAAGATATCCCGATTCTCACGGAGGAAGCTGGTGAGCTCGCTTTCCTATTTGCAGTGAGCCCAGCCCTAATGGTGACCATGCGCTCTGGGGAAGTTTCATCCACTTGTACTTTCTTGGTCTCTTTGATGGCTTGGAATGACACATTGCCGTGTGGATTAGTGAGTGCCGGCATGGACATTTGCGCTGCCTTGGCCAATGCTGCCACTTCCAACATCTGATGCTTTTCTTGTGCTATTACCAGTGACTCGGCCAATGATGATCCAGCTGAAGCACAAGCGATAGATCTTTTGTAATCTCCTTCAACTGTGATTACCCCACATGGGCCTGGCAGCTTCATTTTCATGTAAGCAATGTGAGGAGTAGCCATGAACTTTGCCATATCTGGCCTGCCGAGTAAGGCGTGATATGAGCTGACCAAATCAACTACCTCAAACTCTATGGCTTCAGTTCGACAATTTTCTCTGTTGCCAAATAAGACGTCGACCCAGATTTTGACAATTGGCTCACAGGACAATCCCGGCACGATGCCATGGAAAGTTTTCTTAGTCGGCTCCAGCATGTTCATGGTAATGCCTAATTTGAGCATGGTATCCTTGTACATGATGTTGATGCTACTGCCATCGTCGATCAGTACCTTGAAAAACTTTACATTGATATCAGGACCCATGAAAGTTGGATCCAAGACTAGAGCATAACCCCCTGGGGTTGGCATGATCTTGGGGTGATCCTTTATGCTCCAAGTTATTTCCTGCTCAGACCAATGCATGTACTTTGGAATTGCCGGCATCGTGGCATTCACTTCCATCATCTATCTCTGCTGACTCTTTTTGTCATTCAGCTCAGTAACGAAAACAGCATAGCTCTGGTGATGTTCTTTGTACTCATTTCTAGTTCCATGTCCGACATGAGCGTCGTCACCTCTTGGGTTGTGCACCTGGTGCACAGCTTCCCTTCTTTCTTGATTATGGTACCTAGGTTGTCTGTTTTCATATCTATTATCAGTTCCAACAGCTTAAGCATTCCCTCCAGTGAGTGGCGGAGGTGGAGGCGGAGGTAGTTTCTTATTTGGCGAATCCACTCTATCTCCTTTCTGAAACCAAGTGCATTTTCTTGTTGTGTGATTTGCTGGCTTACTCGGACTAGGCGTGTGAAACTTACACGGCTGGTCCAGCATCATCTCATAAGTATACTTCTGTCTGTCCTGATACTTCTTTCTTTGTTCATATGGCTTTTGCCATCATTCTTCGATATCCACTGTTGTTGTCCACTTGTCCTTTCACGTTGGCTATTTCCAGCATCTGGATGATCCTGGCTCACTGCGGCAACCTGAGTCGAACCATATCTATAGTCTGGTCTTTCATCTCTTATTTTGCTTCTATATTCAGCTCTTTCCTGGCGCCTTTGCGATCCGGCAGCATCATAGATCTGAGTCTCAGTCATCCCGTCTGACAACATGAGCAGCGGCTGAGTCGAATCTCCTAACGCATACGAATCAGCAATTCTTATTATTTCTGCCAAACTTGCCGGCATATCCCTTTGTAACCTTTGCCACAACACACTTCCATGTCTGCACCCTTGTGCAAACCAAGTGATTGCCTGTAACTCGATTACCCCTTCACAAGAGTTGCGCATTGTGCAACACGTTGTGAGGAACTCTTTGTCTGTCTCATTCGGAATTTGCTTGCACATTGCTAGCTGTTGTGGGTGATTCGGCCTCTTGTAGGTGCTGGTGAAATTGCTCACAAAGGCGTCCTAAAAATCGATCCAGCTATTGATGCTTCCAGGTGGCAAATTCTTAAGCCATACTCGTGTTGGTCCTTCTAGCATTTGCGGTACATACTGTATTGCCCATCTCAAATTTCCCTGCACGATTTTCACAGTAGTTCCATAGTCTATGAGCCAATCTTCTGGCTTTGTGCTTCCATCATAAGTTTTTGTTCCTCTGGCCTGCTGGAAATTTGGTACAGGAGGCTCCTTCATGATCCTCGGGCCAAAGCATGGTGGACCCTATGGACCTTGCGACTCGATCAGCTCTGCCATTTTTATTCGGTCAAGCTTCAGCCTTGCATCATCCGGCTGAAGGTTTATTCCTCCGAGTCTGGCTCCCATTGCCTGGTATACATGATCCTACATTTCATACCCGTCATTCACCATTGTCGAGTAACCATCATTGTATATGTTCGTGTTCGGGTCAGCAGGCTGATGTACTGCTTTTCCTGCGCTTTGCTGTCTTCTTTCGGGTTGAGCTAGAGCATTATTCGGTGCTGGATTTCCTCCTCTTGCCGAGTGAGCTCCACGCCTAGGTTGAGGCGCGGAATTTTTCCCTCCATTGTCATTCCTTTGTCCTGCTTGCCTCTCTCGGCCTGCATTCTCCTGGTTTTCATCTCCTTGCGCATTATTTCTTCTTGTTCCCTATGCAAGTGATGGGTTTCCGTGAGCTACTGTTGGGTCATAGGTGATTATTTGTTTGTTCCTCCTAGAATCCACACTCTTTTCTTTCCTCTGCCTTGGCACTACTCCGGGTGAGGATGCCGTATGTCCTGCAGATCGTGCCGGAATAGGAGTTGCCCAATGAACCTATTGTGACCTCCCTGCTATACCCGGATTTGCTTTATAGTATGCTTCATTCAGCATCCCTGCAGCTCTTACCAGCTCATTGACTCGCTCTTGTTGCCTTTTCTTTGCTTCACCTGTTAAATGGGGTAACTCTGCCATTGCTGCCTCTGCGGCTCTCAAATTAGTTGATGTGGTATTGTATGTGGACCGCATGGCTGTTTCATTGCTGTTCTCCAGTGTTATTTTTGACGTTGCATCCACCAACTCCTCGTTGAGATTTCTTCCTCTCAATCTCGTTGCATCAAGCCGGGTCTTTGCACCCTTGACTCGATTTGCTGAGTTGAGCTCTCGAATAGTGATATCTACATCTTGCTGCAATTGAGCCAGCTCTTTTGCTTTTTCCAGAAATTTTATTCTGGCTTCCTCCAACTCGGCCTGCACTTGTGCCGGGTCGGCCGCTTGCGCTACTGGCTGTGCTAACTTGTCTATCGCCTCCTGCAACTCTTTAGCTCTCTTACTTCTAGCTATGTTTTTTGGCTTTTTTAGAGGTGCATTTGATGTTATTGCAGCCCTTGGCGTTTCCTCGCGATTTCCTTCGTCAGGATCCTCATTCACCACTTGAACTACCGGGGGTGCTATTGGGTTAGGAGCTGTCATCATTACCTCAACGGAGATGAGCTGGTGAAGCTTTCCTGCGGCAGGAACCACAGGCGGATCCGGCGCCAAGATGACGCGCTCCGGATACGCGCGTTTCTTGCGCACCGCGACGTAAACCTGGTGCTCACCAAAGTTGATGAAGCGATCGTGCCTCGGGAACGTCTTGGTCCCGAAGCACCCCGCGTAGTCGCTGACAAAGTTGAGCGTCCCAAATCTCTAGATAAGGCCGGAGTAGACGCGCTCGCGGTCTTGGCGATGATGTTGCCCGTCCGGATGAAGAATCCATCAAGCACCTGCTTCTACCCCACGGTGGGCGCCAACTATCGTGGTGATGTCACGGCAGATGCCATGGGTAGGCTTAAGTTGGGGGCCGAATGAGTGCTTGTGGTCACCGGGGAAGGAGTGCATGGTCTTGCCATGCACGAAGAACAAGATGAACTCTCCACACTTGGGGATTTTATTGATACTTGAGAATTACAAGTGCTCCTTGAGCTGTTTGATCTAGTATTCTGGGCACTAGATACCTCCTTCGTCTAACCTCTCTCTACTACTGGTATGCCCCTCCTTTTATAGGCTGTGCTAGCTAGCTTATACCCCTTTGGGTTCTAGGGTTTACTGTTTGGATCTTGGTTCTACAATGTGGGTCAGGTCATGGGCTTGCACTAAGACCTGTAGCCTAGTCCACAAAGATAGACAGCTAACGCTCTTCCTATACGTCGCCTCTTGTTCCTTTTGGAGTCACGCAGTAACTTTGTACGTCAGCCCTTTCTTTAGGCGTCACCCGACTCCTTTTATGTCACCCGGCGTAGCCCTTCTATTTTGACCATGCTTTACCATGGTCCCTCATGATCCTTACTCGGAAAGATGCCACGCGTCATGTCTGACTCGTCCCTTCCTCGGAAGACTCGGCTCGTTGGTTCCTGCAAGATTAACAACTTTGTCTTATACGGGCCGACATAGTTCATATGCCGGCCGCACACGATTCTCTCTCCCAGCCGTACTTACCCGGCCTGGTTCTTTCCTTACTCGAAGCTAGCCAAGCTAGGCTATGTTTCACCCCTTCTGACCCTACCGGGGGTTATCCCCCCGACAAAACCCCCAAAAAATCTTGGCAATCTTGAAGATGAAGAATCCAAGGTATCTACGAGGCATCCAGAAGCTAGCTAGGCGTGTGGCGGAACTAAGTCTGTTCATCGCTTGGCTGGGCGAAAAAGCACTACCATTTTACCCATTGGTCAAGAAATTAGATACTTTCGAGTGGACCGATGAAGACTAGAGAGCCTTTGAAAACTACAAGAAAACTCTGTCGATATTGTCCGTCCTAGTGTCACCCAAAGAAACAGAGCCACCGTTGTTGTACATCACCACCACTATCAAGTGGTTAGCACAGTGTTGGTCGTCAAGTTACCCGGAGAAGGGAAAACACATGGTGTCCAATGGCCGATCTACTCGTCTAAACAGTGATGTTTTCAAGTGGTTGGCGAGGTAGTATGTCCATCCAAACAGTGGTACCCGCATTATCAGAAGCTCGCATATGGTGTCTTTATGAAAGCATGCAAACTACGTCACTATTTCATGGAGCATTCAATAGTGGTGGTCAATGAGACCCCTCTATCCAACATCCTTAACAATCCCGAGGCAACTAGGCGTGTCTCTCTCATGGGAATCGAATTATCCCCTCGGGACATCATGTACGAGAAGAACAAAACTATCAAGTCACGGGTTCTACCTAACTTCTTCATGGAATGGATGGAACTACAAAGCGGGGGTCCTCTAGATCTATTGAGTGCCTAGACCTATTTTGATGGCTCCAAAAGAGTTGAAGGAGCGGGAGCCAGTGTCATATTGATATCACCCTAAGGAGATAAGCTGCGGTACATACTTTGGATGAGATTCCCGAACGCATCCAACAATGAAGAAGAATTCGAGGCCTTGTTACATGTCATGCGTATGGCCATAGCCTACGTGAAACTCACCTCAAATTATTCGGGTATTCGAATCTCATCGCACAACAAATAATAAACAAGTGTGACGCCATCAGTGACAACATGATCGTGTACCGTGACATATACAAACATCATGGAGAGACATTTAGATGGATGCAAGGTCTCCTACATCAGCAGAGCAAGCAACGAGGAAGTTGACAATCTTGCAAACATCTGGTCCCTCTGTCTTCCCGTACCACCCAGAGTATTTTGGGAAGAAATCAGCGGGTACTCCATCAAAGTCAAAAAAATCCGTTGAACCCACAACACCAAAAGAATGGAATGGAGCTAAGGCACAAGCTGACTCGAGGTGCGCCCACCCTTGAACCCTAAGCATCCGCACTAGAGGACAAGGAAGAACCCGAGGATGTGATGATGGTTGAACGCACAAGGATGCAACCATACTTGGCGTACATGGTAAATTGAGAACTCCTAGATGACACAGTCAAAGAACGATGGATCACCTGCTGAACCAAAGTCTTCATAGGAATAAAGGGAAAACTCTACAAATGAAGCATCTCGGGCATGATACAGCGGTCCATGACACCCGAGGAAGGAAAAGTTATCCTCAAGGACATCCATGAAGGCATATGTGGTCACCACGCCAGCATCTGAGCAACAGAAGCAAAGGCCTTCCGGGTAGGTTTCTACTAGCTCACCACGGTGCAAGACGCCAAGAACATCGTACGCACATGCGAAGCATGCCAGTGATTCGCTACAAAATCCCATGCACCAACGACGGAATTGGCCCCCATACCTTTGGCTTGGCCTTTCGCCCAATGGGGATTCGAGATGGTTGGCAAGATCCATAGATCAACTCCTAGCATACACGTCTTTCTTCTCGTCGGAGTCGACAAATTCACCAAGTGTATTGAAGCAATGCATGTCACCAGCCAAGATGCTACATTGACTGTAAACTTCATCAAGTCAATAGTTTTCTGCTTCGGGGTAGCATCATCAAAGATAATCGATCCAACTTCACTTCAGGGGAATTTCAGGACCATTGCAAAGAGATGGGCATCCAACTGAACTATGCTTCAGTTGCCCACCCGCAAACCAATGGTCAGGTGGAAAAAGCCAATGTACTTATGTGCAAAAACATCAAGAAAAGGCTCATGGTACCACTCAAAAGAGAAAAAGGCGCTTGGGTAGATGAGCTATCATATATCCTATGGAGCCTACGCACAACTCCAAATACTTCTACATAGGAAACACCATTCTTCCTGGTCCACGGAGTTGAAGTCATGCTTCTAGTGGAGATAACTAACAAAGCTCCAAGAGTCGTCGCATACGACGAAGCCACCTCTACAGAGGCACTCAAAGATGATGTTGACGCACTCGACAAAGCGCGAGACATCACACTCGCTAGGTTAACCACATACCAACAAAGCCTGCACGACTATCACAGTCATCAACTACGTCCCAGGTCCTTCAGCGTGGGGGGCCTGGTCCTTCGCCTCGAGCAAGATGGACATCCCAAGCTAGAGTTGCCATGGGAAGGACCGTACATCATCACAGAAGTCATCCTTGGCCGAGCATATCTTCTCCAAGACAAGAAGACATGAGTCAAGTACTCCAATTCATGGAATGTTGTGTAGCTGCGACGCTTTTAAGCGTAGGACATTTACTTTCAGAAATTTAATTTCAATAGGGCCTATAGCCAGGCTATTCAACTGAAACTCGCATTTACTTCCAGTAAGGTCTATAACCAGGCGACTATGCCAAACAATGTACCTTTGTACCCGATACGAATAAACCTAAGTTCTCTCAACCGAGTCTCAATTTCAATTCTTTACTTTCATCACACCTGATACTCGGGGGATAAGCTAATTAGCTCATTACAGAAACAGCACCCGATACTCTGGGGCTACGCTAATCAGCACAATATATAAAACTATCGACTTTGTCATCAAACACTCACACACACCTTGACCCAAATAACTGATTCGGCCTAACAGGCATCAGGCTAACGAAAATGGCTCACGTAGGGTGCAAATAGAACAACCATCAACAATATCATAATATTTGATTCCACAACAGACAATATTATTGGCTTACTTCTATGAAAACTTTACAAAGTTTACATGTTTCTTTATAGGGCCAATTCAATAATTACACAGGAAAGTTCAGGAAGAAATCTTGGTCTGCATCGGCACCTACAGATTATCCGGATAGCTGGCTTATAAGCAGCCTCGTAATGAGGATCCATGGGTATCAAACCACCCCTAGAGGATAAGGCAGAACTTGCGACACCACATCCAAATTTATTGTCGGGTGGTGCATGTGCACCCAAGCAAAGGAAACCTTAGCACCCGTGATAAGTTGCAACTTCACAAAGTGGTGGATCGCCTCACATTGTCGAAATTTCTAGATCAATGTGGCCAGCCCTTGAAACTGGAGATTCCTAGGAAACATCGCATTATACACCAATGCTAGCACAGAATGGCAGCACTCGACGAACTTCTCCACCTCTAAAACTCGATCTTAAAGGAGTGTCAATGTATATGCTCGCCAGTGGTTTATCTAGAAATCAGTATTCTCGGCCAAAGAAGCATCCATCAGGGCGATCATCTGAGTCTTCGTGTGTTGGGTATCGTCCACAATGATCAAGCGGATGCCTACAAAAAGTGGAAAGGGGTCAGTTTTCAGTAAAACAATGAACTCGAAGGCTTTTCTAGGAACTTACATAGCATGCTCTCACTCGCCATTGAAATTTGTTCCAGCAAATATGACTCGTGTATCGTGGCCTTTTGATTTTGTGAGTTGGACACATTTACATGAGCCTTTACAACTCGAAGCTCATCCTCCAATTGTTTGATATGTTGGATCTTGTCATCATACAATGGAGGATCAATAAATCGATTAACGATATTAAATATTTGGGTGCACTTGTCTCTATTCATGATAGTTGTTGACCCGAAGGACCAGGAGCAACCGAATGATTAAGCAAATCATCATGAGATTTCCGAAGAAAAAACTCAGGAAAGTATTCGACAGAAAGCATATAATATTCAAACTTCTGAGTTAAGAACTACAAAAGAAGAATGTTCCACACTGCTAGACTGAAGCCATACATATGGCAGGATTCACTACAAACTGTCAGGACGCTGGCAACCGGGGTGCCACGTCACAGCGGTTGACAGGTCCAGTGCGTGAGCAGGCGCGCCCTCAAGAGGCTGAAGAGCGTCTAGAGGCAGCCCAGCGGGGCGATCCCTCGCGAGGCCTCGCCTTCATGAGGAGACGGCCTACAGTGGATGCTTCCGAGAGAAGAGCCCCTCTGTGGCGCCGCGCTATGCTGCCAAGCTTTGGATGCCTTGGAGCGTCCCTAGGGCCTGTTTGGTAATCTCACCAGGCAGCCAGCTGGCGAGGCGGATCCCGATAAGGAGCGCAACAGCCCTGTGCTCCATATTCGCCTCGGTAAAGGAAGGCCCGGTCTGCCACCTTTTCTACAAGGGAAGGACGGACGACCTCAGCATGGCAGGCAACCCTTTTTTCCATTTTTGTGGAAGGGGGACAACAAGCAGCGCCGGACAGGGACAAATGAAGCTAAAGAAGGCCGCTTTACGGGAGGATGGAGGAGCATCCGACATCCAAGACTTAGTTCACCAAAAGTAGTCTTGTAGACCGGGACCTCGAGGAGCGGCACTGTGGAAGCCCTTCCCGCCAAGATATTGGGGGAAGAGGCCCATTGCCACTATATAAGGAGTCATTCTCCTACCTTAGGACGGGTTGATCCCAGAGATCTAAAACCCTAAACTTTCATCCTCCATTGTACCCCTCACGAGGCACGCGAGAAACACAAAAAAGCAGGAGTAGGGTGTCATGGTATTGCCGACCAGTACGCCATGGAGGGGTCCTCACAGTGCGTGTTTAGAGACGTGGGGTAAGGTGGACGGTTGACGGGTATGAGGTAACACAGCTTACCCAGGTTCAGATCCCACGACGGTGGCGGAATCCTACTCCTGCTATAAATCACTATAATGGCAATACGCCGAGTTACAGAGATAGGTTCACTGTGCGAGGTTGTATGAGATTATCTATGATCGTATCAAATTGTGCCCTAAAGGCTCCCATAGGCCCGACTTATATAGTCGTCAGATCCTAGGGTTACAGGAAAAAGTCCTAGCCGGACAGGTTACAGAGTCCTACACCGTCTATCACTAGTCTTGTGTAACTTGCACTCCAAGGCTCCGGGTATGCTGGTGACTCCACCGTAGCCTTCCTTTATCCGGCATGGGCCTCCCTTCTGGATCCACCTAACTGGGCCGCCAAGCAGGCCATAGGCCATGCTACCGACTATGGGTCACCCGTGTTAGTCGGATAAGATACATGCTATGAGGATACCCATATAGCATATCCCCAACAGTAGTCCCCCGGAGAACTCCGAGATCTTGCGCCACCTTGCCTCTTCACATGGAAATCTCCGTCTAGATGGATGTCGGCAAATCGTGAAGCAATATCTTGTAGTCCTCCAAAAGAACCCTGCAAAGTTTTTCTCCGTCTTCTATTAGCAAGTCGGAGAAATGCCGAATCTTCCATCGTACTCTTCCGTAGTCGGACTAAATCCGTCCATGCTGGAATCTTTGATGCAACGGCTCATCTACCATGTCAGTTATGACGACGTAGGCTTAGGTCAGCGACGCCTCGTAACTCACACATGCAGAGAACGCAATCATATCTGATTTTCCCGCGCGAGCGATACGAACCGTTGGCGGCGACGGTTGGAGACGTGGCGAAATTATCGCGCACGTTCTTGAATACGTCGTCTACCCGGCAACCGTCCGATTAGCTGCACGAATCTTGACACGGAGTAAGATAAATAGTAACCGTGGGACACTTGCTACTTTTTCACCCCATTCTCTCGCGTCATCATCTTCTTCCTCCAGCCGCACGCCTCCTCGAGCTCTCTGCGGAAAACCTCGAAGAAACCCTAGCCTCTCTTTGCATCAGTCGCATCCATCTAGTCCTCCATGGCCAGCAGCAGTTCTTCCCCTTCGATGGCGGCGTCGAGCAAAGCCACGGCGAAGCCAACGAGCTCCATCGTCGTGCCCCCAGAGGGCCTGGTCATCCCCGCGTCGGCGATGATTGAAACCACCGGCGATGACCACAATCTGGCGGCGCTAGAGCCTCTGGAAGAAGAGCCAGACTCGCACAAGGGCGACTGGCGCGGCTCGGACATCACCGGCCACGACATCCAAGAGATGGTCGCCGAAGGCTACCTCCCCGCGACGGAGGGACTCGCCTGGTGGGCGGCGTCGGCCGGCGAGGTGACACCGTCTCCCCAAGCCGGAGAAAAAGTGTACCTCAAGGCTCAGCTGGTACGCGGCGTTTCTCTGCCCATCTCCCACTTCTTTCTGTCCGACTTGAATCACTTCAAGGTCCAACCCCATAACCTCTCCCCCAATAGTATCTTAGTGCTTAGCAACTTCGCGGCACTTTGTGAGGGTTACCTAGGGATTAGGCCTAGGTTATACTTGTTTGTGTACTTCTTCACCGTCAAATGTGAAGCCGGACATAGTAGGGAGGAGCTTAGGAACTATGGCACCATAAGCTTCAAGATACGACCTGGCCGGCGGTTCCCCGACATCGTCGGCCACGAGTCGTGCAAAAACTGGCAGCGGACGTACTTCTACGGCCCCGACATTCCTTTGGCGGGCCAAGAAGTGACGTTCCCGGACTTCATGGATGGAGCCATCGCTGAAGTTTCCACATGGAGATCCCATGCCTCCCTTCCCTCCGACCTCGACGCTTCTCGCGCAATAAGGCGGATCGAGTGGTTCGTAGAAACGGGTTTGACCGGCTTGGACCTAGCCATGTGTTGGTTCATCAGGCGAATCCAACCTCTGCAGCACCGCGTGAAGTTCATCTGCAGTACACCCGGTGATCGAAGGGATACCCTCCGGATCTCCGTGGATAACTTCTCGAGCGACTCCGTCAAGCTCCGTCTGAAGGACATCGTCAAGGTGAAGGATAAGAAGCGTGGCTTCACCATCACCTACGACATGTACGTAGACGGCAAGTGCCCAAAGGTAGGTTTTTATTTTTCGTGTATGACATTGCTCCAGTTTCTCCGTCTTGCCAATGCCATCTTATCTAACATGGTGACTTCTCACTTAACAGCTTAGCGATCTAGATGAGGACAACTTTGCTGCCCAAATCTACGATCCAAAGATGAAGGAAGTCACGGTCGTGTCCGACGACGATGTCCCGTTGGCGCGAAAGCGGAAGAGCTCCACCTCTAACGCTGCCGACAGAGGCAAGAAGAAGAAGACGGAGGGTGGAGCCTCCAAGAAGACTACCGCCGCCCTGGAGGCGGAAAAGAGAAAAGCCGCCGGGATGTTTGCCAAAGCGCCCCCCCTAGTGTAAGCCTCTCATTCTCCGACATTGTCCATTTATCTGTCTTGTTCCTGTACTTATGCACTTTGCACGTTTCAGGAAGAAAGCCACAACCAGCCTCAAGAAGTCCTCCAAGACTCTTGGGTCTTCTAGAAATATCAAAGATATGCTGCATCGCGACTCCTCCCCCGCCATCGCCCCTGCCACTCCTGTCGTCAAGCCCTCTTCTGCTCCGAAAAGCTCTCATGTCCAGGAGGCACCAGGCCCTTCCGCCATGGAAGTGGATTCGGGCGCCTCTACCGACCTCGCTGTTGTCGACGAGCAGGCGACGCAGGAGAGCGCTGCTCTTCAAATGGCTGAAGCTCCGGCTAAGGATGCCATCGGTAGCGGCAAGGCGGTGGTGGGAGATGGTACCTCTGCCGAAGGCGGCGCCCCTACTCCCCAGAAACCCTTCAAGTTCCCAAAGATAGTTTACCTGGTGCTTCTGCCGAGTAACACTACTATGGTTGCTGGAGAAGTGTCGTCATCTCCGACGTGCGGTATTGAGGAGCTACTCCGACAAGCGGATATCTTGCGAGGAAATAGCATTTCCTTCGGCAAGCTGCTAGCCGAGAGTGCTACAAACCTCAAGATCATTGCACTTGTAAGTTTTTACTTTGACTTCTGCATTTCATATGAGTATCCTTGTAGCCCCAGGATGTGAGCGGAAAACCATAGGTTTTGTATCTATATGCTCTAAGAGTGACTAAGTTAGAAAAAACTCTCACTGTAGCCCCCAAGCATTTAGATGGAATGAATTACTCCAAATAGATGCTTTAAGAGAAGCATATACAGTGTTCATAATTTTCAATGCTGTAGCCCCCAAGCCTCTAGTTGCAACTGAATTAGTTCCGACTAGATGCTTTAAAGAAAAGCTAAGCATTTCCTGAGTTAAAAACTCTCGCTGTAGCCCCCGAGAATCTAGGTGGAATATCTCCGACTAGAAACTCCAAGCAGACCAAATAACGATTTAACTTTGAATTTGTTTCCACGGAACGAGAATGCTCGGAGGGGCATGGCCAACGATAAGTACCAGAAGATGCGCACAGATCTTGAAGCCGAAAAGGGTAAAACCGCCATCTTGAAGGAACAGATCATCAAAAACAAAAGTCTATTTTCTTATTACGCATTTCCGTCTTACTTTTGTGCCCACAATCTCCGAGTACTCACGGTGTACTTTGTTTTCTCCGACTTGCAGAACATGTCGCCAAGGCCAAGGACATTGTCGAGCAGTCCAAGCATATCCAGCAGCTGGACAGCGAGAACAAGATCCTGAAGGAGGAGAGGAAGGAGATGCTGAAGATGCACGAGGATTCCATGAAGGCCCTACAAGATTCTGCCTCCGCGGAAATCAATCGCTTGATGGAGGAACTTGTGATCCTAAAGGATCAGAAGCAAGCTGCTGATGAGCAAAACCAATGCCACAGGGAGGCGTTTAAGCTCCTCCAACAAGATAAGGAATCCTTGGCGGACACCGTCTGGCAGGCCAAAGCCAGCATCTTTAGTAAGTTTCCTCCGCTTTGAATTTCTATAGTCTGGATACTTAGAGTTTATTGAACTCATGCGCTCCTTGTCGGAATTTTGCAGCTCCTATGGGTTTAACCCGATCGCCTCCTTCGGACAAGGAATGTATGGTTCTTGCCGGCAATTTCATCAAGACCGCCATTACCCATGCCAAGGAGATTGCCAAGCCCCTCCAAATATATATCAAGGCATCGGACTCCGTGACGAAGTACACGGAGATCCTCCGCCGAGCCCCCGAGCGTGTCACGAGCTGGAAAGCTTCATGTGCACGGGCTGGCGCAAGGATGGCGATGTCTATGGTGAAGGCACACTACAAAAATGCCGACATAAACACAGTGACCTCTGGTATCCCCGACGTGGATGATGACGGCGAGGAGATCGATCACGAAGCCATCCTGTCATCACTCGCGGGCTACGACACCAGGGTTGCCGAGTTGGTGGACGTTGACGTCTTTGTGCCCAGGAACCTCATCGACAATGTCAACCAAGATTCCTCCGAGTCTCATCACAGCGCCGATGTCGAGGGTGATTCTCCGGCTGGTGATGATGCGGCCTCCAAGTCTCCTGCGCCCAAAGAATGAAAAACACTTTGTAATTTCTGTTTCACCTTTGGTGTGTGTACGGGAAAAACTTGTTGATGTAATCTTAAGGAGAAAAACAATGGTTGTCGTATCCTGCTACTTAAGAATTAATTCCGAGTATGTATATATTTTTTAAGCAAGTGCTGGCTTATCCATTACTCTAGTTCTTATGCTTGACTTTTCGTGAGTCGGAAGACTCGTTGTCGGAACCATGCGCTTAGGTGATGATGCCCAATGGCACCGTCAATAACCTGAGCACAAAATCGCCGACAATAAGTGCCGAAAGTCACTACTCCAGAATCCACATAAAAACGACAAAGAATGTGTAGACTAGAAAACTTAAGCTAACGCCCGTAGGCGGAATTTTCACAAGTGCAATTGCAAGACTTGTTCATAAAGGTTTTATATGATCCAAAAAATGAACACTAAAGGAGCTAAAAGACTTAGTAATATGAGTGAACCAAAGAGCTTTATTTCATTGATCATATAAGAGGTACACAATTAGATAAAAAATGCTAAGTGTAGAAAGGACGTAGCTGTGCTATGTTCCATGGCCGATCAAGCTCCGGGTAGTCATCATCCGGGTCACGTCGCTTACGCTTATGAATGTCGTGGTATTGCCGACGAGTACGCCATGGAGAGGTCCTCACAGTGCGTGTTTAGAGGTGTGGGGTAAGGAGGACGGTTGTGCACGAGGTTACAGAGTACCTTCAGATCCCACAATGGTGGCGGAATCCTACTCCTGCTATAAATCACTATAATGGCAATACGCCGACTTACAGAGATTAGGTTTGCTGTGCGAGGTGACTAGAAAGTCTAAGTTATCGCGTCCTAAAGGCTCCCATAGGCCCGACTTATATAGTCGCCAGGTCCAAGGGTTACAGGGAAAAGTCCTAGCCGGACAGGTTACAGAGTTCCACACCGTCTATTACTAGTCTTGTGTATCTTGCACTCCAAGGCTCCGGGTACACTGGTGACTCCACCGTAGCCTTCCTTTATCCGGCATGGGCCTCCCTTCTGGATCCACCTAACTAGGCCGCCCAGCAGGCCATAGGCCATGCTACCGACTATGGGCCACCCGGGTTAGTCGGATAAGAGACATGCTATGAGGATACCCATATAGCATATCCCCAACAATGATCCTCGTTGGGTCTATCCTTGAGTTCACGATTGTCGACAAGGTAGTAAGACCCATTGAGCAGCGCCTTGCTTATGATGAACGGTCCTTCCCATGGCGGGGATAATTTGTGTGACTTCTTCTGCTTAAGTCAGAGCACCAAATCCCCCTCTTTAAATGAGCGATGCCGAACGCGGCGACTATGGTAGTTGCGTAGCTTCTGCTGGTAGATGGCGGATCTTTGGCATGCCAAAACACGCTCCTCCTCGAGAAGGTCCACATCTAGGCGTCTGGATTCTTCAGCGTCATCTTCGTCGTAGGCGGCAACTCTTGGTACATCGTGGAGGATGCCGGAAGGTAGGATGGCTTCTGCTCCATATACCATGAAGTAAGGGGTGTAGCCAGTGGATCAGTTGGGTGTAGTTCGTAAACTCCACAGCACATATGGCAATTCTTCTGCCCAGGCTCTAGCTGCTCTATGTAGCGGTGCCTCAAGACGTGGCTTGATCCCTGCAGAATTAATCCATTGGCTCGCTCAACCTGACCATTGGATTATGGGTGTGCCACAGATGCAAGGTCAAGTCGGATGCCTTTGTCCCAACAATAGGCCTCCACTTCTCCGAGTGATAAGTTGCTTCCGTTGTCGGTGATGATGCTATGTGGGAGACCAAATCTCACCACTAGATCTCGGACAAACCCGAGGCGATTGCCCCATCAAGCTTTCTAATGGGTTTAGCTTCTATCCATTTGGTGAATTTGTCAACTGCTACAAGCAGATGCGTAAACCCACACGGTGCCGTCTGTAACGACCCCACCATGTCTAGCCCCCAGAGTACAAATGGCCAAGTTATTGGTATTGTTCGCAATTCTTTAGCAGGAACATGTGGTTGTCGGGCATAATACTGGCATACTGTGCATGTCTCAACCAGCTTGTCGGTGTCCGCCTTCGCGGTCAGCCAGTAGAATCCTTGCCGGAAGGCTTTCGCGACCAAAGATCGAGGAGCGACGTGATGCCCGCAAGCTCCGAGATGGATTTCGCGTAGGATTTCCATACCTTCTAGCTGGGAAACGCACTTTAGGTATACACCGGTAGTGCTCCTCTTGTAGAGTTGCCCATCGATTATGGTATAACCCTTTGCTCGTCGTACTATTTGCCGTCTTTCGACTTCGTCATTGGGCAAAGTTCCGTGCTCGAGATACTCCATGAACAGTTTTGTCCAAGCCGGAGGGATCTTTGTCACCATGTTGAAAAAAGAGTTAGCTCTATCCGGGTTGTCGATGTCGGCGCCCTTCACGGATGGTGTGCGTAGATGCTCTAGGAAAACTCCTGGCGGAATTCGCTTGCGCCCTGATCCCAGTTTAGACAACAGATCATCCGCCTCGTTTTGTTCCCTAGGGACATACTTGACTTCGTAGCCCAAGAAGCTATTGGCTATCTCGTCCACTTCATCTCGATATGCCGCCATCATAGGGTTCCGCGTTCAGTGCCGACCACTATTTGGGCAACCAAGTCGGAATCTCCACAGCAAACTATGCGCGATGCCAATATCCTTGGCTACACGTGGTCCGTGAATGAGTGCTTCATACTCCGCCATGTTGTTTGTAGCCTCGAAGTGGATCTGCGAGCGTGGTGTAGCTTGTCTCCTTTGGTGATGTAGAGACACCAGCCCCGAGCCGTTGAGGAACTTTGATCCGTCAAAGTGCATCACCCAGTACTCTGGTTCTGGCAACGGAGTAGCATCTGGCATCTCTGTCCAATCTGCAATAAAATCCACCAAAGCTTGTGACTTGATAGCGTCGCGTCTCTTGTAGGTGATCTCGAAGGCGGAAAGCTCAATGCCCCACTTCGCGACCCTTCCTGTAGCGTCGCTGTTATTGATAATGTCGGACAGTGGAGTTTTGCTCACCACTGTGATTGGGTGCTCCTGAAAGTAATGCCTCAGCTTCCGCGAAGCGAGGAATACTCCATAAGCTATCTTTTGGTAGTGCGGGTAACTCTGCTTGGACTCCTTCAAGACCTCGCTTACATAGTAGACTGGTCGTTGAACTCCGTGCTCATAGCTTGGTTTCTTCCGCTCCACCACGACGATGATGCTGATAACCGGTTGGTTGCCGCCATGTAAATTAACAGGGGCTCACCAGCCTCGGGTGCTGCAAGGGTGGGCGCTGAGGAAAGAATCTCCTTGAGCTGCTTCAATGCTGCATCTGCTTCGTCTGTCCACGTGAATTTGTCCGCCTTCTTCAGCAGCTTGTACAGTGGCAAAGCCTTCTCTCCAAGTCGGCTGACGAACCGACTAACTGCTGCAACACAACCTGTTAGTCGTTGAATGTCCTTTAGGCATGTCGGACGGTTTATGTTTAAGATGGCCTTGATTTTCTCCGGGTTAACCTCGATTCCGCGCTGGGAAACGATGAAGCCCAACAATTTGCCGGCAGGAACCCTGAAGACGCACTTCTTAGGGTTGAGCATCATGTTGTATTTTCGGAGATTATCAAAGGTTTCTTTTAAGTCGGAGATTAAGTCGTTTGACTTTTTAGACATCACCGCGATATCGTCCACATAGGCGTGAACGTTCCGACCAATTTGGTCGTGAAGGCAACGTTGCATTGTCCGCTGGTAGGTAGCACCTGCGTTTTTCAGCCCAAAGGGCATCATGACATAGCAAAACGTGTCGTATGGAGTAGTGAACGAAGTGGCCATTTGGTCCAACTTCCTCATCTTGATCTGGTGGTATCCTGAGTATGCGTCGAGAAAACACAAAAGTTCCGAGCCAGCCGTCGAGTCAATGACCTGGTCAATGCAAGGCAAAGCAAACAGATCTTTGGGACATGCTTTGTTCAAGCCGGTGAAATCAACGCACATTCTTAATTCATAGGTTTCCTTTTTGGGGACAAGTACAGGATTGGCCACCCATCGGGTGTGAAGGACTTCTCGGATAAACTCAGCCTTAAGTAACCTAGCTATCTCTTTGCCAATGGCGTGTCTCTTCTCATCTCCGAAGCGTCGTAGAGGTTGTTTCACTGGTTTACATTTTGGATCTATGTTTAAGATGTGCTCGGCAAGTTCCCTAGGTACACCTTTCATGTCGGCAGGTTGCCAGGCAAAGATGTCCCTATTCTCACGGAGGAACTCAACAAGCACGCTTTCCTATTTGGGATCCAGGTTCGTCCCAATGGCGACGGTCTTGGAGGCATCGCCTACCACAAGTTCCACCGACTTGGTCTCGATGGCGGCCTTGAACGCAGGAGCGGAGTCAGAGATCTGCTTCTTCGACGCGGGCATCTCTGAGTCATTGACCTTTCTCTGGATCTCCTTGAATTCTTTGCTGTAGAGGACAGCTTCTGCAACGGCTGCTTCATTGATCTTGCAGTCCCTTGCCTTGGTAAAGCTTCCGGATACGGTGATGACACAATTTGGTCCGGGTATCTTGAGTTTGTTGTAGACGAAGCATGGCTTGGCCATGAACGTGTGGAATATGTCGCGGCCGAATATGACGTGGTACACGCTCTTGAAGGGGACCACCTCAAAGGTCATGCGCTCTTGGCGGTAATTATTAACGTCGCCAACGGCTACCTAAAGCGTAATGCACCCAAGGGACCGAGCCTCCCGACCAGGAACTACGCCATGGAAAACGGTGTTGGTCCGCCTTAGGTTTGCCTCCGTCAAGTTTATCTTCTGCAGTGTATCCAGGTACATGATGTTGATGTTGCTTCCACTGTCCACCATGCACTTGGTGAACTCCACGCCGTCAATCAATGGGTTGATGACCATGGCGTACTGGTTCTCCGTGGGCACAAGGTCTGGGTGGTCCGTCCTGTCCCAAGTTATTGGAACCTCCGACCAGCGCAGTCTTGGGAACCGGGGAGAGTGGCCATCAGGATCCTTAGAGAGGTCTTCTATTGTCGGACGGTGGGGGTGCCAAGGAAAGTGTGGTAGACTGGGGCCTTTTTTGCGAAGGGGTTCTTGCCCTTGTCGTCGCTCTTGGCGGCGTGCTTGGGGTCATTGTCCTTGTCCATGTCACTCGAATCCTTGGACTCCTCCTCCTTCTTCTTCCCCTTGCCCTTGCCTCGCGGTCTGTTCTTCCGACTTTGCTTGTAGCCGGACTCCAGGTCTTCCTTGAGGTCGTTGACAAACTTGCAGTGTTGGTTGGTATGGGTGGCCTTGCCGTTGGCGTCGAGGTGTACGAGGCACGGCATATCGCGGTACTCTTCGTAGGTTTGGGGAACGCGGAGCGGCGCCGAGTTGGTTTCACTTCCTCGTTGCTGCACGTGGCCTGCTCCCCTTCCTCGGCCATGTTGTCCGCCTGCTCCTCGTCCTGCGAAAGTCATAGCGACCATGTCGATAGATTGCTTTTCTTCTGGAGCGGTTTTCCGCTTTGTACTGCTGTTCCTTCGAGCTTGAGTTGGAATGGCCGTTGCCGGCAATGAGCCACGAGCATCATCGTCGGCCGCTGTGAACTCACTAGCTAACTGAATCATCTGATTCAAGTCAAGCTGATGATTGTCCTGCAAGCGCTTCAGCTTGTGTCGGAGCAACGTACCCCTTTCCAACCCATCGATGAAGGCGGCCATGGCGGTCTGGGCGTGCACTCCTGCGCAGGAATTTTTCATATCCAGCCAGCGGGAGAGGTAGGCGCGAGATGTCTCGTGTTTCTATTGCACGCACTGCAGTAGATCGCCCACAGTGCAGGGACGCTTGTATGTACCCTCAAAGTTTTTGGTGAATGCTTCTTGCATATCCAGCCAGTTGTAGATAGATTTCTCCGGCAAGTCGTCGATCCATTGACGGGTCGTGCCCGCCAACATTAACGGGAGGTACTTAACGGCGACTTTGGGCTTGCCTCCGGCAATCTCCACCGTGTTGCCGTAGTCCTGCAACCATGTGGCAGGCTTGGCAGTGCCGTCATAGGGCTTGATGGTCTTGTCAATCCGGAAACCTTTGGGGTAAGTTGCGGACCGTATTGCAGGTCCAAAGCAACGTGGTCCCAGGTATGGTCCTTCCCGGGCCTCGTGGATCTTATCGATCCACGAACGTGCATCGTACGGCTCCGGGTTCTTCTTCTTGTTGTCAACAGGGGATGGGCTGCGTGAACGACGCGGGCCTCTTCCGCCATGGTGACTACTTGGCGGCGACGGAGGCGGGGGTGGCGGTGGGTTAGCCTTCTTGTTGTTACCCTCCTGCGACGCCTCACGCCTGTCACGGTTGCTTGTCGGACGCGGAGGGTCGTGGTGTGACCTGCTCTTGTGTCCTTGGTGGCGCTCTTCATCATGACGGGTCTGTGCCGCGTTGTCACGGATGACGATACCACATTGCTTTGGAGGGGGCATATCCATATGATGGTGAGCCTTGTAATCTTCCTGACGTCGGGGGGATCGGGGCGGTGGCGATGGGCGGCGAGGTCGGGCTTTTTCTCCATGGTCGGAGGATATGGGGATAGAATCCTTCCTGTTGCACGCATCCCTCTGTCTTCGTTCTGATGAACCCATCTGTGATCCGACATCCTGAGGAGATCTGTCCCTTGGCGGTTTGTACTGGCTAGATCGGCAAAGCGCTGGGTCAGACTCGAGCCTCTGAGAGGTGGCCTTTTCCTGCTGCTTTACCGCCTTGGCCACTAGGTTGTAGACCTGTTCTACTGCCTCAGGCGATCTATCCTGCTCGAGAAGGGTCTTGGCGATGGCGAGGTTGAGGAGTGGGGTGGGCATCACCTGCTTGCCTTCACTATCGATGTATGGCTTGGCCTGTGCTGGCTTCGAGGGAGCCCATCCTAGGTTGTTCCGTACACAAGGATCGTTGATGACGCGAGCCGGAGCTTTCTTAGCCTTCTGCTGCTGTAGCAGAGTCTTGTACTCGGCCTCCATTGCTCTAGCTTTCTCTATGGACTTCTGCGCGTTGACCAGATCTCGATCTAGTTTAGCGCCTTGCTCCGTGATGGATTGCGCCTCCACCAGTAGCTACTGGCACTTCTTGTCAAGCTGAGTCACGTTCCGGATATGATCGACGATTAGTGGCTCGACGAGGAGATTGTCGTACATCACTCTATCAGCTGGAGTAACATGGGCTGCTGCCAACGTGGATGCTGGAGGCGGCAAGTTTGCGGTGTTGTTGTTGCTCGGACCGGTGCCGAGTTCCTGCGGCTGCTGCACTGGGTTAGGCAGAGGAGGCATGACCTTTGCACGATCATCGTCGGCAGCAATATGTGGCCCCTTCCCCTTTTCTAGCGCCGTAGGCGGAGCTTGCCCGGGTTGATCTTCATCCATCGTTGTCCCAATGGTGATGAACACCCCTCGGGACATGACGGTGTTGTTAGCTTGCTCGTCGCGCGAGTACTCCTCCTCCATCTCTTGCATAGCGGAGTCTAGCTCTTCTGGACTAAAATCTATCTCCTCTGAATCTGCACCGAAATCAGCGTAAAGTGCGTCAATGATAGAGTCGGAGGGTTCCAGGACTTCCTCGATGACGGGCGGTGGAGGTGCAACGGCCTCGACGATGACTGGAGGTGGTGGTGCTGCTGCGACGATGACGGCGGGAGGCGGTGGCGGCGGCTGTTGAACCGGAGGTTCTCCGTCTCTGAGCGCGAGCTTCATCTGGGCTACCGCGTCAGCTACCGTGTAGCTGTTGACGGTGCTCACCATCTCTTCGAGGGTAAGGCGTCCTGTTGCCTGCTGCCGTCTTAAAGAATGTCGGAGAAGTGTGCCACGGTCCAGTCCTTCCACGAAGTGATACAAAGCGTTATCATCGGGGTAATTGGCCAGGTCGGCCCGTATACGGAGCCACCTAGCGAGGTAGTCGCGGGGGTTTTCGCCCTCTCTCTGAATGCAGCGCGCCAGATCAAAGATGGTAACCACGCGGACGAACTTGGATCTTTGCTGTCCAGACGCGCGGACAAAGCCGGCGGATTCGCAGTGATCTTCCACCATTATATCCTACACAGGGGCGGTTTGGGTGGGCCTTGAACTTTTCTGATCTTTGCCGGCAAACTTCGAGGAGACATCCGACATCGATCCTTCCGCGAACGTATCTTGCCCGTAGGCGGTCCGTGCGGGTCTTGATGCTTTCCGATCTTTGCTGGCAAACTCCGAGGAGAGATCCGACATCGATCCTTCCGCGAATGTATCCAGCCCGTAGGCGGTCCGTGCGGGTCTTGATGCTCCTCCGACTCCCAGGGAACTAGTGCCCGAGTCGGTTTCACCGATGAAGAGGTGGATGTCTCTGATAGGAACGATCGAACACCGCGTAGGGTTCGTCTTCGCCGGGATCCAGAACTCGTCAGGGGGACGATCGAAACGTTGCTGGAGAAGAGAACACGACCGATGGATACAGTTTCGCCGATTCCTGCGAAGATCTTGGTCCTCGTCCACTGAAGAGCCTGAAGCACCTCTTGCCCCACGGTGGGCGCCAACTGTCGTGGTATTGCCGGCGAATACGCCATGGAGGGGTCCTCATAGTGCGTGTTTAGAGACGTGGGTTAAGGCGGACGGTTGACGGGTACGAGGTAACACCGCTTACCCAGGTTCAGATCCCACGACGGTGGCGGAATCCTACTCCTGCTATAAATCACTATAATGGCAATACGCCGAGTTACAGAGATAGGTTCACTGTGCGAGGTTGTATGATATTATCTATGATCGTATCAGATTGTGCCCTAAAGGCTCCCATAGGCCCGACTTATATAGTCGTCAGAGCCTAGGGTTACAGGGAAAAGTCCTAGCCGGACAGGTTACAGAGTCCTACACCGTCTATCACTAGTCTTGTGTAAATTGCACTCCAAGGCTCCGGGTACGCTGGTGACTCCACCGTAGCCTTCCTTTATCCAGCATGGGCCTCCCTTCTGGATCCACCTAACTGGGCCGCCCAGCAGGCCATAGGCCATGCTACCGACTATGGGCCACCTGGGTTAGTCGGATAAGAGACATGCTATGAGGATACCCATATAGCATATCCCCAACATAGGGACTTTACCTCCTCACTAGGGTCCCAAACCTGGGAAAAAAATCGTGTCACCTCTCTCTCGTGTGCTTGCTCCGCCGTCGCCGCTGTCTCCGAGGCTCCTTGGAACAGCGTGTTCAGCCCCCTCTCGAACCAAGGGATCGTTGGACCCTAGTTTCCTTCACAGGACAAATCTTCGACATTTGGCACGCCATGTAGGGGGCTGAGGCATGCTTTCAAGACCTTCATCAACCTCAATGGCATGTCAGCTCACAATGAGACCCGCGCCAAGCGCGCTCTCCGTCACACGGCGAGCAAGGCTCAGATGGAGCCGGCCCCATGGAAGACCACCTATGAGCAGGCCCCATGGACAGAGGACAAGGGGGATACCCATACCGCTAGTCACGGGAGCCCCCATCCTCCTCGTGTGGCACCACATCGCTCTCCCGCACCGCGTCCTCGCGTGGCCACACCGAGCGCCTTACGTCGGAAGCTTCCAAGCGCATGGTGCACGAGCTCCTAGACCACCCACCGACTGGACCAGGCAAAGGGAGGTGGTGCGACCGACTTGCCGAGCTCCTCGACATCACCACCCTCTCCCTAGAGGGGCAAGGGGATCAAGACAAGGGTCGCTCCCGGCTCAACCCCGTGATGGTGCCCCCAAGCCCGACAACGTCACTCAGCCATCGGCCAACAACTTCCAAATCGTCTCGCCCCCCATGGTCGCGGCATCATCGCGTGGATGTGAAGACAACCTCGTTGAGTAAATCGCCACCCCGGGTTAGCTGAACCGTGCGGCCCTCGCCAACGGCAAGTTGGTGCAGGCCAACGCCTGCTTTGCCTTCACCAAGGGGATCTTCCGTGTGGTCTAGCCGCACAATTTCCGCCTGGAGACACCCCCGCTCTATGATGGGACGACCAACCCATGCGAGTTCCTGTAGCTCTACACCACAAGCATCTAGGCTGCAGGAGGCGACGACCACGTCATGGCGAATTAGTTCCCCTATGACTGAAGGACACGACCAACACCTGGCTAATGAATCTTCCCAAGGAATCCATTGACTCGTGGGAAGAACTCAGGTCCCTCTTCATCGCCAACCTCAAGGGAACCTACATGCACGCATTCGCTTACTATGACCTCCGCCAGGTACGCCAGCAACCTGGAGATACCCTCTTCAAGTTGCTGCAAAGGTGTAGCCGAGTCCGCAACAAGATCCCTGAGATCTCAGACTCCAATGTCATCACCGCCTTCTCTAAGGGTGTCAAGGACGGCAAGATGAGGGAGAAGATCGGCATCCTAGGTGAGAGCCTCACCACGGACGTCAAGCTCTTCGTTGTGGCTGAAAAGTGTGACAAGGTGGAGGCGGGGCGGATGTTCGGCCCTGCCGAGGCAGAGATCACCCCCAAGGCATCAAGCTCATCCAAGACCAAGGACAAGGACCCCAAGCGCAAGACCGTCGTTGTCCTCGCCGTGGATCCAGACTGAAAGATCCCTCGCGAGGGGAACGACAAATGGGAGCGGGACGACCACTCGTACTGCCTCCTCCACAAGAAGCACGGGCACCCCACTGATGACTGCTATGAGATCAAGAAGCTCCACGACATGCGTAGCAACCAGAGGAGGGGGAGACAGGGCAGAGAGCGAAGCAGCCCGCGACGTGGCAACCAGGGGCGAGTGTGAGATCCAAGCACATGACTTAATATGATTGATAGGATACTCAGACCAACAAGTTGCAACTTATTTTCCGGAAGCTCATTCGAAAACAACTCTAAGGTTAAGCGTGCTTGGCCTAGAGCAATTCTAGGATGGGTGACCGACCGGGAAGTGGGTACCGGGTGCGCATGAGTGAGGACAAAGTGCGCACAAAAGACTAGTGTTGGTCGGTGGGGCCAGTCTAGATATCCTATTAAGCTATCAAGAGTGACACCCCCGGGCCTAGTGGACGGGGTGTCACAAGTGGTATCAGAGACGATCCTCGCGGTTAAACGAGTGTGTGCGGGTCAGTGGCGGGCCATGTGGAGCATGACGTGTGTTTCCCGGAGTGGACACGGCATGGCACATGTTCCAGCACTGCACACACATATGCGTGCGGGGTGTGTGCAGGTCAGTGGGGGGACATGTGGAGCATGGCGTGTGTGGCCCAGAGTGGACACGGCATGGCACATGTGCCGACACTGGAAGCACATACACGCGTGCCAAGAGGGAATGTTCCTGGGGTGTGCTTGATCGATGAGGGCATCGATCTTCTAAAGGGCAGGTGTATGTGAGATCCAAGCACATGACTTAATAGGATTGATAGGATACTCATACCAACAAGTTGCAACTTCTTTTTCGGAAGCTCATTCGAAAAGAACTCTGAGGTTAGGAATGCTTGGCCTAGAGAAATTCTAGGATGGGTGACCTACCGGGAAGTGGGTACTAGGTGCGCATGAGTGAGGACAAAGTGCGCAGAAGAGACTAGTGTTGGTCTGTGGGGCCAGTCTAGATATCCTATTAAGTTATCAGGAGTGACACCCCCGGGCCCAGTGGACGGGGTGTTACAGCGAGTGTTGGAACAACAATTCCGATGGCCGCGACATCCACTAGGAAGGTCACTAGGACAATGTCGTGCAGCAGCACCTTCACCCTTGGGAGAAAGGTCATACTGAGGATCTTGGGGGCTACCAAGTGCCGCAGGGTGCCATAGCCTACATCCTTGGTGGTTCCCGGGCTCTAGCGTCCAACCGTCGCTTCAAGCTGCTCACTCGCGAGGTCACCGCCGCCAGACCAAGGGTTCCATCCCCGAAACTCAAGTGGTCCCAGTGCGCCATCACCTTCGACACCCGCGACCATCCCACTTCTACCAGGCCCATGGGCACTCTGCCCATGATCTGCACCCCCACCATCAACAACATCACAGTCGCGAAGACCCTCATCAATGGAGGCGGAGGCTTGAACGTGATCTCCACCAAGATGTTTGCCAAGCTATAGGTGCCATACGACAGGCTAATGCCGACCATGTCGTTCTCTGGACTGACCAACGGTACCAGCATAACCATTGGGAAGGTGCGCCTCTCCGTCATGTTCGGGACGCGTGACAACTACTGCACCGAGCTCATTGACTTCAATGTGGCACACATTGGTCTTCCGTACAACGTCATCCTCGGATACCCTGTGCTGGCCAAGTTCATGGCAGCCACTCACCACGCCTACAACATCGTCAAGATGCATGGAGGTAACGGTGGGGTCATCACGGTCCAATGTGACGAGGTAGAAGCCTTGTGCTCCCTCGAGCACGCTTACAAGACCGCGGCCGCCACCTACCTAGAATATGTGGATGACATGGACTATGTCAGGGGCTCCACGAGGAAGAAGCAAATGGTGGCCTAGGAAAACGCCATGGCGAAGAGGGCGGCAGCCGCTCTGTTCCTGCCTTGCGAGGAGGAGAGCGTGATCGGTGCCCCCGCACTCAAGAAGGACCCGGGGCCACCATAGCCTGCGTTGACCCCGGGGCTCTGGACTTCCCGGTGGACTATATTCAGTGCACATACAACATCAACTGCCTCCCTGATGGTATCTAAGCTACCATTTGAGCAGGGGGATTTGGCTGCTGGAAGGTGGACAAACCTCTTCGTGCGTGTAAAACCCTCGGATCGGCCCTATGCAGGTCTTAGCGATTCCCGCCAAACCCGCATAGAAACGATTCAAAGGCGCCCACCAGGCACTTTCGTGCGGGTGGAAAATGAAGTAATACCATTACACATTAGTCCACGATGGAACCCACAGAACAGATATATACAAACAATGACTCAAAGAGTCAAGAATACAGATATATAGTACAAAGATCCAAATCACCTTTAAAACGATACAGCGTCCGAGTACGGACAAGATGCAAATTAGGCTAAGAGCCCTGAAGAATAACCAATGGCGTCCATAACCCCCGAGCCAAGCGGAAGGGTAACCACCTTCTGACGTCGATCTCAAAACCTGCTTAAACAAAAGGGTGCGACAAAGGGCAAAGGAAAAGAGAAGCGGTCGATCGAGGCGAAGACACGGCGAGACTAGAATTCGGCGGTCCTCGCCTACATAGGTATGGTGGACTAAAGCGGCAGCAAAGCATGCACTAAACAACCTATAGAGATCCGATACAACTAGCGGCAATCAGAGAGGGGTAAGAAAGACCTATTCGGATCCAACCTGATTCTAACACCAAACATACCCATCCTGGTATTCCCCCTCGATACCAACCGAGGAAGTCATACCAAGGAAACTCACACAGTTCGCACTTTTATTCATTCCATTATAGTTGCAATAATTACTAGTCAGATATAGATAGCATGGGTCATCTTGATATAATAAGCAGTGGGCAGTTTTAGTTAACCATTCCGTTGTAATTGCGACACTTACTAGTCAGATACAAATAGCATGAGATATTCCAAACCCAGCAGTTGTTGGTACTTTTATTTAGCCATTTTGTTGTAGTGAAGCTAATTACTAGTCATTATAAAGTCAAATTTATAGCACTACTTTAGTTATAGTTATCTATGATCGAGATACTGTGCTCCAAGTCGTCCATAACCGCGGACACGCCTTTCAGAAAGTTTTACCCTGTAGGGGGCACAAATAGCAACACACACACGATCAACCTCGGAAAAAATCAAATGAAAACCCAATGAGGCATCACGACAGAGCAATTGCAAGATTCATATAAATTTCAGGGGGCCACCCCACCAAGCTACCCGCAACGAAGTTGGCCGGCTCCGGAATGGACCCAGAGGTTTGCATCAATGGCTGTAAATGGCTGGGAACCCGAAAGTGTGATTGGGCTTGTCGATACCGCGAAAACACTCCCCTTACCTAAACAGTACAGGCGCTCCACGTGCAATCATAAATAAAGCAGTAAAGCATGGCATAAGTACAGGATAGTAATAAAGCCCCAAACTAGTTTGTGGACCCAAGAAATAATATATGAATCAAGCTCTGGCTAGGGGGATTCATGGTCCCACATGCGGATAGTGCGAATATTCAAAGAACGGGTATCAAGTACTCGGGGTCCTACGGGACACAAGTGGACGGTTAAAAACCAAATAACATCAATTGCCCACCTGTGCCTCTGCATTATTTACCTACTTCAATTTTAGTTATTAAATGGTAATTAAAGCCATGATCATCTCCAACATAAAACATATGGCAACCTTCCAACAACTATGGTACTTGATGACACGCAACAACACTTAAGCAAGCGACTACGATGTCGTGGTATTGCCGACGAGTACGCCATGGAGGGGTCCTCACAGTGCGTGTTTAGAGACGTGGGGTAAGGCGGACGGTTGACGGGTACGAGGTAACAGAGCTTACCCAGGTTCAGATCCCACAACGGTGGCGGAATCCTACTCCTGCTATAAATCACTATAATGGCAATACGCCGAGTTACAGAGATAGGTTCGCTGTGCGAGGTTGTCTGAATCGATACTAAGTTATCGTTGTGCTCGTTGCCCTGAAGGGTCCCATAGGCCCGACTTATATAGTCGCCAGGTCCTAGGGTTACAGGGAAAAGTCCTAGCCGGACAGGTTACAGAGTTCTACACCGTCTATTACTAGTCTTGTGTATCTTGCACTCCAAGGCTCTGGGTACGCTAGTGACTCCATCGTAGCCTTCCTTTATCCGGCATGGGCCTCCCTTCTGGATCCACCTAACTGGGCTGCCCAGCAGGCCATAGGCCATGCTACCGACTATGGGCCACCCGGGTTAGTCGGATAAGAGACATGCTATGAGGATACCCATATAGCATATCCCCAACAGTAGCCCCCGGAGAACTCCAAGATCTTGCGCCGTCTTGCCTCTTCACGTGGAATGCTCCGTCTAGATGGAAGTTGGCAAATCGTCAAGCAATATCTTGTAGTCCTCCCAAAGAACCCTGCAAAGGTTTTCTCCGTCTTCAAATGGTAAGTCGGAGAAATGCTGAATCTTCCATCGTACGTTCCCGTTGTCGGATTAAATCCGTCCATGCCAGAATCTTCGATGAGACGGCTCATCTACCATGTCAGTTATGATGACGTAGGCTGTAGGTCAGCGACGCCTCGTAACTCACACATGCAGAGAACATAATCATATCCGATTTTCCCGCGCGAGCGATACGAACCGTTGGCGGCGACGGTTGGAGACGTGGCGAAATTACCGCGCATGTTTCACGACCACGTCGTCTACGCTGCAACCGTCCGATTAGCTGCACGAATCTTGACGCAGAGTAGGATAAATAGTAACTGCGGGATACTTCCACTTTTTCACCGCATTCTCTCGCGTCATCGTCTTCTTCCTCCAGTCGCGCGCCTCCTTGAGCTCTCCGCGAAAACCTCGAGAAAACCCTAGTCTCTCCCTCTGCACCAGTCGTGTCCTCCCAGTCCTCCATGGCTAGCAGCAGCTCCTCCCCTTCGATGGCGGCGTTAAGCGAAGCCACGGCAAAGCCGGCGAGCTCCGTCGTCGTGCCGCCAGAGGGGCTGGTCATCCCCGCATCGGCGGTGATTGAAACCACCGGCGGCAACCACAAACTGGCGGCGCTGGAGCCTCTGGACGAGGATCCAGACTCGCATAAGGGTGATTGGCGTGGCTCGGACATCACCGGCCGCGACATCCAAGAGATGGTCGTGGAGGTTTACCTCCCCGCGATGGAGGGGCTCGCCTGGCGGGCGGCGCCGGCCGGTGAGGTAACACCTTCTCCCCAAGCCGGAGAGAAGGTGTACCTCAAAGCACAATTGGTACGCAGAGTTTCTCTGCCCATCTCTCACTTCTTCTTGTCCGTCTTGAATCATTACAAGGTCCAACCCCATAACCTCTCCCCCAATAGTATCTTAGTGCTTAGCAACTTCGCGGCACTTTGTGAGGGTTACCTAGGGATTAGGCCTAGGTTAGATCTGTTTGTATACTTCTTCACTGTCAAGTGTGAAGCCGGACACAGTAGGGAGGAGCTGAGAAACTGCGGCACCATAAGATTCAAGATCCGTCCTGGCCGGCGGTTCCCCGACATCGTCGGCCACGAGTCATGCAAGAACTGGCAGCGGACGTACTTCTACGGCCCCGACATTCCTTTGGCGGGCCGAGAAGCAACGTATCCGGACTTCGTGGATGGAGCCGCCGACGAAGTCTCCACATGGCGATCCCATGCCTCCCTTCCCTCCGACCTCAATGCTTCTCGCGCAATAAGGCGGATCGAGTGGTTCGTAGAGACGGGTCTGACCGGCTTGGACCTAGCCATGTGCTGGTTCATCAGGCGGATCCAACCTCTGCAGCACCGCACGAAGCTTATGCACGAGTACACCGGCGACCGAAGGGATTCCCTCCGGATCTCCGAGGATAACTTCTCGAGCGACTCTGTCAAGTTCCGCCTCAAGGACATCGTCAAGGTGAAGGATAAGAAGCGTGGCTTCACCCTCACCTACGACATGTTCGTAGACGGAAAGTGCCCAAAGGTAGACTTTATTTTCCGTGTATGACATTGCTCCAGTTTTTCCGTTTTACCCATATCATCTTGTCTAACACGGTGATTCCTCCCTTAACAGCTTAGCGATCTAGATGAGGGCAACCTGGCTGCCCAAATCTACGATCCAAAGATGAAGGAAGTCACGGTCGTGTCCGACGACGATGTCCCGTTGGCGCGAAAGCGGAAGAGCTCCACCTCTGACGCTGCCGACGGAGGTAAGAAAAAGAAGACGGAGGGTGGAGCCTCCAAAAAGAGTACTGCCGCCCTGGAGGCGGAGAAGAAGAAAGCCACTGGAATGTTTGCCAAAGCGCCCCCCTAGTGTAAGCTTCTTATTCTCCGACATTGTCTCATTTATCTGTCTTATTCCTGTACTTATGCATTTTGCACGTTTCAGGAAGAAAGCCACAACCAGCCTCAAGAAGTCCTCCAAGACTCTTGGGGCTTCTAGAAATATTAAAGATATACTGCATCGCGACTCCTCTCCCGCCATCGCCCCTGCCACTCCTGCAGTCAAGCCCTCCTCTACTCCGACAAGCTCCCAAGTCCAGGAGGCACCAGGCCCTTCCGCCATGGAAGTGGATTCTGGCGCTTCTACCGAGCTCGCTGTTGTTGGTGAGCAGGCGACGCAGGAGAGCGCTGCTCTTCAAATGGCTGAAGCTCCGGCTAAGGATGCCATCGGTAGCGGCAAGGCGGTGCTGGGAGCTGGTACCTCTACCGAAGGCGGCACCTCCGCTCCCCAGAAACCCTTTGAGTTTCCGAAGATAGTTTACCCGGCGCTCCTGCCGAGTAACACAACTATGGTTCCTGGAGGAGTGCCGTCATCTCTGTCGTGCGGTATTGAGGAGCTGCTCCGACAAGCAGATATCTTGCAAGGAAACAGCGTTTCCTTTGGCAAGCTGCTGGCCGAGAGCGCTACAAACCTCAAGATCATCGCACTTGTAAGTTTTACTTTACCTTTTGCATTTTATATGAGTATCCCACTGTAGCCCCCGAGGCTGTAGACGGAAAACCATTGGTTTTGCATCTATATGCTCTAAGAGAAACTAAGTTAGAAAGAACTCGCACTGTAGCCCCCAAGCATTTAGATGGAATGAATTATTCCGACTAGATGCTTTAAGAGTAGCATACACAGTGTTCATAAATTTAAGTGTTGTAGCCCCCAAGCCTCTAGTTGTAACTGAATTAGTTCCGACTAGATACTTAAAGAAAAGCTAAGCATCTTCCGAATTAAAACTTTATACTGTAGCCCCCAAGCATCTAGTTGAGAACTGAATTAGCTCCGACTAGATGCTTAAAGAAAAGCTAAGCATATTGCTAAGTTAAAAACTCTCGTTGTAGCCCCCGAGCATCTAGGTGGAAAATCTCTGACTAGAAGCTCCAGGCAGACCAAACAACGATTTAACTTTGTATTTGTTTCCAGAGAATGAGAACGCTCGGAGGGGCATGGCCAACGAGAAGTACCAGAAGATGCGCGCGGACCTTGAAGCTGAAAATGGTAAAACCGCCATCTTGAAGGAACAGATCATCAATAATAAGAGTTTGTTTTCATTTTGCGCATTTCCGTCTTACTTTTGTGCCCATAATCTCCGAGTACTCAATGTGTACTTTGCTTTCTCCGACTTGCAGAACATGTTGCCAAGGCTAAGGATATTTTCGAGCAGTCCAAGCATATCCAGCAGTTGGACAGCGAGAACAAGATCCTTAAGAAGGAGAGGGAAGAAATGCTGCAGATGCACGAGGATTCTATGAAAGCCCTGCAGGACTCCGCCTCTGCTGAGATCAATCGCTTGAAGGAGGAGCTTGCGATCCTAAAGGATCAGAAGCTAGCTGCCGATGAGCAAAACCTTTGCCATAGCGAGGCGTTCAAGCTCCTCAATCAAGAGAAGGAATCCTTGGCGGACGTCGTCTGGCAGGCTAAGGCCGGCATCTTCAGTAAGTGTCCTCCGCCTTGTAGTTCTGTAGTATGGATATTTAGAATTTTTGAACTCACGCAGTCGTTGTCGGAATTTTTAGCGCCCATGAGCTTAACCCGATCGCCTCCTTCGGACAAGGAATGCATGATTCTTGCCGGCAACTTCATCAATACCGCCATCACCCAAGCCAAGGAGATCGCCAAGCCCCTTCAGATTTATATCAAGGCCTCAGACTCCGTGGTGAAGTACTCGGAGATTCTGCGCCGAGCCCCCGAGCGTATTGCAAGCTGGAAAGCTTCATGTGCACGGGCTGGTGCAAGGATGGCGTTGTCTATGGTGAAGGCACATCATGAAGATGCCGACATCGACACGGTGACATCTGGTATCCCCGACGTAGATGATGACGGCAAGGAGATCGATCACAAAGCCATCTTGTCATCACTCGCGGGGTATGATACCAGGGTTGCCGAGTTGGTGGATGTGGACGTCTTCATGCCCAGGAACTTTCTCGACAACGCCGACCCAGAATCCTCCGAGTCTCACCATAGCACGGATGCTGAGGGTGATTCTCCGGCTGGCGATGATGCGGCCTCCAAGTCTCCTGCGCCCAAAGAATGAAAAAACACTTTGTAATTTCTGTTTCATCTCTGGATTGTGCGCGGAAAAAACTTTGTTGATGTAAACTTTAAGGCGGAAAACAATAGTTATCGTATCCTGCTACTTAAGAATTAAGTTTCAGTATGTATATATTTTTTAAGCAAGTGCTGGCTTATCCATTACTTTGGTTCGTATGCTTGTCTTTTCGTGAGTCGGAAGACTCGTTGTCGGAACCATGCGCTTTAGGTGATGATGCCCAATGGCACCGTTAATAACCTAAGCACAAAATCACCGACAATAAGTGCCGAAAGTCACTACTCCAGAATCCACATAAAAACAACAAAGAACGTGTAGACCAGAAAACTTAAGCTAATGCCCGTAGGAGGAATTTTCACAAGTGCAATCGCAAAGCTTGTGCATAAAGGTTTATATGATCCAAAAATGAACACTAAAGGAGGTAAAAGACTCAGAAATATGAGTGAACCAAAGAGCTTTATTTCATTGATCATATAAGAGGTACACGATTAGATAAAAAATGCTAAGTGTAGAAAGGACGTAGCTGTGCTATGTTCCATGGCCGATCAAGCTCCGAGTAGTCATCATCCGGGTCACGTCGCTTACGCTTATGATCCTCGTTGGGTCTATCCTTGAGCTCATGATTGTCGACAAGGTAGTAAGACCCATTGAGCAGCGCCTTGCTTATGATGAATGGTCCTTCCCATGGCGGGGATAATTGGTGTGACTTCTTCTGCTTAAGTCGGAGCACCAGATCCCCCTCTCTAAACGAGCGATGCCGAACGCGGAGACTATGGTAGCTGCGTAGCTTCTGCTGGTAGATGGCAGATCTTTGGCATGCCAAAACGCGCTCCTCCTCGAGAAGGTCTACATCTAGGCGTCTAGATTCTTCAGCGTCATCTTCGTCGTAGGCGACAACTCTTGGTGCATCGTGGAGGATGTCGGAAGGTAGGATGGCTTCTGCTCTATATACCATGAAATAGGGGGTGTAGCCGGTGGATCTGTTGGGTGTAGTTCGTAAACTCCACAGCACAGATGGCAATTCTTCCGCCCAGGCTCCAGCTGCTCTATGTAGCAGTGCCTCAAGACGTGGTTTGATTCCCTGCAGAATTAATCCATTGGCTCGCTCAACCTGACCATTGGATTGTGGGTGTGCCACAGATGCAAGGTCAAGTCGGATGCCTTTGTCCCAGCAATAGGCCTCCACTTCTCCGAGTGACAAGTTGCTTCTGTTGTCGGTGTTGATGCTATGTGGGAGACCAAACCTCACCACTAGATCCCGGACAAATCTGAGGGTAGTTTCCCCATCAAGCTTTCTAATGGGTTTAGCTTCTATCCATTTAGTGAACTTGTCAACTGCTACAAGCAGATGCGTAAGTCCACAAGGTGCCGTTTGTAATGGTACTACCATGTCTATCCCCCAGACTGCAAACGGCCAAGTTATTGGTATTGTTCGTAATTCTTCAGCAGGAACATGTGGTTGTCGGGCATAATACTGGCATCATGTGCATGTCTCAACCAGCTTGTCGGCGTCATGGCGGTCACCAAGAGAATCCTTGCCGGAAGGCTTTCGCGACCAGCGATCGAGGAGCGGCATGATGCCCGCAATCTCCGAGATGGATTTCGCGGAGGATTTCCATTCCTTCTAGCCGGGAAACGCACTTTAGGTATACCCCAGTACTGCTCCTTTTATAGAGTTGCCCATTGATTATGGTATAACCCTTTGCTCGCCGTACTATTTGTCGTCTTTCGACCTCGTCGTCGGGCAAAGTTCCGTGTTCGAGATATTCCATGAACGATTTTGTCCAAGCCGGAGGGATCTTTGTCACTATGTTGACGAAAGAGTCAGCTCTATCCGGGTTGTCGACGTCGGCTCCCTTCACGGATGGTGTGCGCAGATGCTCTAGGAAAACTCCTGGCAGAATTTGCTTGCGCCCTGATCCAAGCTTAGACAGTAGATCAGCCGCCTCGTTTTGCTCCCTAGGCACATACTTGACTTCGTAGCTCAAGAAGATCTTGGATATCTCATCCACTTCGTCGCGATATGCCGCCATCATAGGGTTCCGCGCATTCCAGGTGCCAGCCACCTGCTGGGCAACCAAGTCGGAATCTCCACAGCAAACGATGCGCTTGATGCCAATATCCTTGGCTACACGTAATCCGTGAATGAGTGCTTCATACTCCACTATGTTGTTTATAGCCTCGAAGTGGATCTGCAGAACGTAGTGTAGCTTGTCTCCTTTTGGTGACTGTAGCAATACACCAGCCCCCGAGCCGTTGAGCAGCTTTGAACCGTCAAAGTGCATCACCCAGTACTCTGGCTCCGGCAACGGAGTGGCATCTGGCATATCCGTCCAGTTTGCAATGAAATCCTCCAAGGCTTGTGACTTGATAGCGTCGCATCTCTTGTAGGTGATCTCGAAGGCGGCAAGTTCAATGCCCCACTTTGCGACCCTTCCTGTAGCGTCGCTGTTGTTAATGATGTCGGACAGTGGAGTCTTGCTCCCTACTGTGATTGGGTGCTCCTAAAAGTAATGCCTCAGCTTCCGCGAAGCGAGGAAAACTCCATAAGCTATCTTTTGGTAGTGCGGATAACGCTGCTTGGACTCCGTCAAGACTTCGCTTACATAGTAAACTGGTCGTTGAACTCCGTGCTCATAGCCTGGTTCCTTCCGCTCTATGACGACGACGATGTTTATAACCCGGTTGGTTGCCGCCATGTAGATTAACAGGGGCTCACCACGCTCGGGTGCTGCAAGGATGGGCGCTGAGGAAAGAATCTCCTTGAGTTGCTTCAATGCTGCATCTGCTTCATCCGTCCACGTGAATTTGTCCGCCTTCTTCAGCAACTTGTACAGCGGCAAAGCCTTCTCTCCAAGTCGGCTGATGAACTGACTAACTGCTGCAACACAACCTGTTAGTCGTTGAACGTCCTTTAGGCATGTCAGACGGTTTATGTTTAAGATGGCCTTGATTTTCTCCGGGTTGACCTCGATTCCATGCTGGGGAACAATGAAGCCCAACAATTTGCCGGTTGGAACACCGAAGACGCACTTCTTAGGGTTGAGCATCATGTTGTATTTCCGGAGATTATCAAAGGTTTCTTTTAAGTCGGAGATTAAGTCGTTTGATTTTTTAGACATCACCGCGATATCGTCCACATAAGCGTGAACGTTCCGACCAATTTGGTCGTGAAGGCAACGTTGCATTGTCCGCTGGTAGGTAGCACCTGCGTTTTTCAGCCCAAAGGGCATTGTGACATAGCAAAACGTGTCGTATGGGGTAGTGAACGAAGTGGCCAATTGGTCCGACTTCCTCATCTTGATCTGGTGGTATCCTGAGTATGCATCGAGAAAACACAAAAGTTCTGAGCCAGCCGTCGAGTCAATGACTTGGTCAATGCAAGGCAAAGCAAACGGATCTTTGGTACATGCTTTGTTCAAACCGGTGTAATCAACGCACATTCCTAATTCATTGGTTCCCTTTTTGGGGACAGGTACAGGATTGGCCACCCATCGGGTGTGAAGGACTTCTCGGATAAACTCAGCCTTAAGTAACCTAGCTATCTCTTTGCCAATGGCGCGTCTCTTCTCATCTCCGAAACGTCGTAGAGGTTGTTTCACTGGTTTACATTTTGGATCAATGTTTAAGCTGTGCTCGGCAAGTTCCCTAGGTACACCTTTCATGTCGGCAGGTTGCCAGGCAAAGATGTCCCTATTCTCACGGAGGAACTCGACGAGCGCGCTTTCCTATTTGGGATCCAGGTTCGTCCCAATGGCGACGGTCTTGGAGGCATCGCCTACCACAAGTTCTACCGGCTTGGTCTCGATGGCGGCCTTGAACGCAGGAGTGGAGTGGGAGATCTGTTTCTTTGATGCGGGCATCTCTGAGTCTTTGACCTTGCTCTGGATCTCTTTGAATTCTTCGCTATAGAGGACAGCTTCTCCAACGGCTGCTTCATTGATCTCGCAGTCCCTTGCCTTGGTAAAGCTTCCGGATACAGTGATGACACCGTTTGGTCCGGGTATCTTGAGTTTGTTGTAGACGAAGCATGGCTTGGCCATGAACGTGTGGAATATGTCGCGGCCGAATATGACGTGGTACACGCTCTTGAAGGGGACCACCTCAAAGGTCATGCGCTCTTGGCGGTAATTATTAACATCGCCAAACGCTACCTGAAGTGTGATGCACCCAAGGGACCGAGCTTCCCAACTAGGAACTACGCCATGGAACACGGTGTTGGTCCGCCTTAGGTTTGCCTCCGTCAAGTTCATCTTCTGCAGTGTATCCAGGTACATGATGTTGATGCTGCTTCCACTGTCCACCATGCACTTGGTGAACTCTACGCCGTCAATCAATGGGTTGATGACCATGGCGTACTGGTTCTCCGTGGGCAGAAGGTCTGGGTGGTCCGTCCTGTCCGAAGTGATTGGAACCTCCGACCAGCGCAGGTATTGGGGGACTAGGGGGAGAGTAGCCATCAGGATCCTTAGAGAGGTCTTCTGTTGTCGGACGGTGGGGGTGCCAAGGAAAGTGTGGTAGACTAGGGCCTTCTTTGCGAAGGGGTTCTTTCCCTTGTCGTCGCCCTTGGCGGCGTGCTTGGGGTCAATGTCCTCGTCCATGTCACTTGAATCCTTGGACTCCTCCTCCTTCTTCTTCCCCTTGCCCTTGCCTCGCGGTCTGTTCTTCCGACTTTTCTTATAGCCGGACTCTGGGTCTTCCTTGAGGTCGTTGACGAATTTGCAGTGTCGATTGGTATGGGTGGCCTTGCCGGTGGCGTCGAGGTGTACGAGGCACGGCATATCGCGGTACTCTTCGTAGTTTTGGGGAACGCGGAGCGGCGCCGGGTTGGTATCACTTCCGCGCTGCTGCGCGCGGCCTGCTCCCCTTCCTCGGCCACGTTGTCCGCCTTTGCCTCGTCCTGCAAAAGTCATGGCGACCATGTCAGTAGATTGCTTTTCTTCTAGAGTGGTTTTCCGCTTTGCATTGCTGTTCCTCCGAGCTTGGGTTGGAACGGCCGTTGCCGGCAAAGAGCCACGAGCATCGTCGTCGGCAGCTGCGAACTCACTAGCTAACTGAATCATCTGATTCAAGTTAAGCTGATGATTGTCCTGCAAGCGCTTTAGCTTATGTCAAAGCAACGTACCCCTTTACAACCCATCGATGAAGGCGGCCATGGCGGTCTGGGCGTGTACTCCTGCGCAGGAATTTTTCATATCCAGCCAGCGGGAGAGGTAGGCACGGGATGTCTCGTCTTTCTCTTGCACGTACCGCTGTAGGTCACCCACTGTGCAGGGACGCTTATACATACCCTCAATGTTCTTGGTGAACGCTTCTTGCATGTCTAGCCAGTTGTACATAGATTCTTTCGGTAAGTCGTCGATCCATTGACGGGCCGTGCCCGCCAACATTAACGGGAGGTACTTGACGGCGACGTTGGGGTTGCCTCCGGCTATATCCACCGCGTTGTCGTAGTCCTGCAACCATGTGGCAGGCTTGGCGGTGCCGTCATAGGGCTTGATGGTCTTGTCAATCCGGAAACCTTTGGGCCTCATTGTAGGTCCAAAGCAACGTGGTCCCAGGTATGATCCTTCCCGAGCCTCGTGGATCTTATCGATCCGCGAACGTGCGTCGTATGGCTCCGGGTTCTTTTTCTTGTTGTCAACAGGGGATGGGCTGCGTGAACGACGCGGACCCCTGCCGCCATGGTGACTGCTTGGCGGCGACGGAGGCGGAGGTGGCGGTGGGTTAGCCTTCTTGCCGTTACCCTCCTGCGATGCCCCATGCTTGTCGGACGCAGAGGGTCGTGGTGCGACCTGCTCTTATGTCCTTGGTGGTGCTCTTCATCATGACGGGTATGCGCCGTGTTGTCGCGGATGACGATGCCGCACTGCTTTGGCGGAGGCATATCCGTGCGATGGTGAGTCTTGCGCCTTCGGCGTCGGGGATCGGAGCGGTGGCGATGGACGGCGAGGTTGGGCTCTTTCTCCGTGGTCGGAAGATATGGGAATAGCATCCTTCATGTTGCGTGCATCCCTCCGTCTTCGTTCTGATGAACCCGTCCGTGATCTGACATCTTGAGGAGATCTGTCCCTTGGCGGTTTGTACTGGCTAGATCAGCAGAGCGCTGGGTCAGACTCAAACCGCTGAGAGGTGGCCTTTTCCTGCTGCTTTACCTCCTTGGCCACTAGGTCATAAACCTGTTGTACTGCCTCAGGCGATCTATCCTGCTCCAGAAGGGTTTTGGCGACGGCGAGGTTAAGGAGTGGGGTGGGCATCACCTGTTTGCCTTCACTGTCAATGTATGGCTTGGCTTGTGCCGGCTTTGAGGTATCCCATCCTAGGTTGCGCCGTACACCAGGATCGTTGATGACGCGAGCCGGAGCTTTCTTAGCCTTCTGCTGCTATAGCGGAGTCTTGTACTCCGCCTCCATTGCTCTAGCTTTTTCTAAGGACTTCTGCGTGTTGACCAGATCTCGATCTAGTTTAGCGCCTTGCTCCGCGATGGCTTGTGCTTCCTCCAGCAGCTGCTGGCGCTTCTCGTCAAGCTGAGTCACACTCCGGATATGATCAACAGTTAGTGGCTCAACGAGGAGATTGCCGTACATCACTCTATCAGCCGGGGTAACATGGGCTGCTGCCGACGTGGATGCTGGAGGTGGCAAGTTTGCGGTGTTGTTGTTGCTCGGACCGGTGCCGTGTTCCTGCGGCTGTTGCACTGGATTAGGCGGAGGAGGCATGACCTTTGCGCGAGCATCGTCGGCAGCAATAAGTGGTCCCTTCCCCTTATCCAGGGCCGTAGGCGGAGCTTGCTCGGGCTGGTCTTCATCCATCGCTATCCCAATGGTGACGAACACCCCTCGGGACATGACGGTGTTATTAGCTTGTTCATCGCGCGAGTACTCCTCCTCCATCTCCTGCGTAGCGAAGTCTAGCTCTTCTGGACTGAAGTCTATTTCCTTTAAATCTGCACTAAAATCAGCGTAAAGCGCGTCAATGACAGAGTCGGAGGGTGCCAGGGCTTCCTCGATGATGGGCGGTGGAGGTGCAACAGCCTCGATGATGACTGGAGGTGGTGGCGCTGCTGTGACGATGGCGGCCGGAGGCGGTGGTGGTGGCTGAATTGGAGTTGCTCCGTCAATGAGTGCACGCGCTGTCTGAGCTGCCGCTTTAGCCTCCGCGTAGTTGTTGACGGTGTTCACCATGCCTTCAAAGGTAAGGCATCCTGACGCCTGTTGCCGTCTTAGAGAGTGTCGGAGAAGCGTGCCATGGTCCAGTCCTTCCACAAAGTGATAGATGGCATCATCATTGGGGTAGTTGGCTAGATCGGCTCGTATGCGGAGCCACCTGGCCAGGTAATCGCGGGGGTTTTCTCCTTCTCTCTGAACGCAGCGCGCCAGATCGAAGATGGTAACCACGCCGACGAACTTGGATCTCTGCTGTCCAGACGCACTGTCGAAGCCGGCGGATTTGCAGTGATCTTCCATCTTTATATCCTGCACAGGGGCGGTTTGGGTGGGTCTTGAATTTTTCCGATCTTTGTCGGCAAATTCCGAGGAGAGATCCGACATCGATCCTTCCGTGAACGTATCCTTCCCGTAGGCGGTCCGTGCGGGTCTTGATGCCTTCTGATTTTTGCCGGCAAACTACGAAGAGAGATCCGACATCGATCCTTCCGCGAGCATATCCTACCCGTAGGCGGTCCGTGCGGGTCTTGATGCTTCTTCGACTCCCAGGGAACTAGTGCCCGAGTCGGTTTCGCCGATGAAGAGGTGGATATCTCCAATAGGAACGATTGAGCACCGCATAGGGTTTGTCTTCGCCGGGATCCAGAACTCGTCGGGGGGGGACGATCGGAATGTTGCCGGAGCAGAGAACACGACCGATGGCTACGGTTTCGCCGATTCCCGCGAAGATCTTGGTCCTCGCCCGCTGAAGAGCCTGAAGCGCCTCTTGCCCCACGGTGGGCGCCAACTGTCGTGGTATTGCCGACGAGTACGCCATGGAGGGGTCCTCACAGTGCGTGTTTAGAGACGTGGGGTAAGGCGGACGGTTGATGGGTACGAGGTAACACAGCTTACCCAGGTTCAGATCCCACAATGGTGGCGGAATCCTACTCCTGCTATAAATCACTATAATGGCAATACGCCGAGTTACAGAGATAGGTTCGCTGTGCGAGTTTGTCTGAATCGATACTAAGTTATCGTTGTGCTCGTTTCCCTAAAGGCTCCCATAGGCCCGACTTATATAGTCGCCAGGTCCTAGGGTTACAGGGAAAAGTCCTAGCCGGATAGGTTACAGAGTTCTACACCGTCTATTACTAGTCTTGTGTATTTTGCACTCCAAGGCTCCGGGTACGCTGGTGACTCCACCGTAGCCTTCCTTTATCCGGCATGGGCCTCCCTTCTGGATCCACCTAATCGGGCCGCCAAAGTATAGGCCATGCTACCGACTATGGGCCACCCGGGTTAGTCGGATAAGAGACATGCTATGAGGATACCCATATAGCATATCCCCAACATACGACACGCCAGTCCAACTATCTACCAAACAACAGGTAATAGGATGTGTCCAAGGCAATATAAGGGCGGTGGAGGGGCGTCGGTGGCAGCGAAGGCGAACGGCGACTGGCAGATGCGAGAGGGGCCGGGGCCGGCGGACGACACAGAGGCGGCGAGGCCTTGCAGTGGAGAGGATGGCCGTCGGAGCAGGGCTTATAGGGAAGCGGAGGAGGGCGCTGGCGGCGGCTAGACGGCGACGCGGTTCGGCCGGCGACGGGGCCCGTAGGGCCTACGAGGTCGACGAGCATGGGCGGAGAGGAGGTCGCGGTCGCGCGGGGTTGCAGCGAGTGCGGCGGCGCTCAAACGACGGCGTGCAGACGCGGGGAGAGCTCGCGTGGGAGAGGATCTAGGCAAGAGGAGGGGGCGGCGTTCGTGGTGCGTGGCCAGAGGCGGCGGCGCCTGTGGGAGGGAGGGAGATGCGAGCAGGGTCGAGGGTTTCTAGCGATAGGAGAGGAGCAGGGTGCGTGGCGTTCGCGAGGTGGTGGACCAGGGGTAGTTTGTGGGGCCGGTGTCGTGGTATTGCCGACGAGTACGCCATAGAGGGGTCCTCGCAGTGCGTGTTTAGAGACATGGGGGAAGGCGGACGGTTGACGGGTATGAGGTAACACAGTTTACCCAGGTTCAGATCCCACAACGGTGGCAGAATCCTACTCCTACTATAAATCACTATAAGGGCAATATGTCGAGTTACAGGGATTGGTTCGCTGTGCGAGGTGACTAGAAATTCTAAGTTATCGTGCCCTAAAGGCTCCCATAGGCCCGAATTATATAGTCGCCAGGTCCTAGGGTTACAGGGAAAAGTCCTAGCCGGACAGGTTACAGAGTCCTACACGGTCTATTACTAGTCTTGTGTATCTTGCACTCCAAGGCTCCGGGTACGTCGGTGATTCCAACCGTAGCCTTCCTTTATCCGGCATGGGCCTCCCTTCTGGATCCATCTAACTGGGCCGCCCAGCAGGCCATGGGCCATGCTACCAACTCTGGGCCACCCGGGTTATCTGGATAGGAGACATGCTATGAGGATATCCATATAGCATATCCCCAACAGTAGTCCCCGGAGAACTCCGAGATCTTGCGCCGTCTTGCCTCTTCGTGTGGAATACTCTGTCTAGATGGATGTCGGCAAATCGTCAAGCAATATCTTGTAGTCCTCCCAAAGAACCCTACAAGGTTTTCTCCGTCTTCAACTTGTAAGTCGGAGAAATGCTGAATCTTACATCGTACTCTTCCGTAGTCGGACTGGATCCGTCCATGCCGGAATCTTCTGATGTGACGGCTCATCTGCCTATGTCAGCTAGGGCGACGTAGACGTAGGTCAGCGACGCCTCGTAACTCACACATGCAGAGAACGCAATCATGTTCGATTTTCCCGCGCGAGCGATACGAACCGTTGGCGGCGACGGTTGGAGACGTGGCGAAATTTCCGCGCACGTTCACGAACATGTTGTCTACGCGGCAACCGTCCGATCAAGCTGCACGAATCTCGATGCTGGAGATGATAAATAGTAACCGCGGTGGAATTTTTACCTTTTACCTCATTCTCTCCTCGCATCGTCTTGTTCCTCCAGCGCGTGCCTCCTCGAGCTCTCCGCGCAAAACTCGCGAAAAGCCCTAGCCCCAATCTGCACCAGTCACCTCCAACCTCTCTCCATGGCTAGCAGCAACACTTCCCCTTCCATGGCGGGCGCGAAGCTACGGGCCGGGCGAGCCTGTCGTCGTGCCCTGCAGGGCTTGGTCATCCCGTCTCGGTGGTTGAGTCCACCGGCGCGACCATAATTGGCAGGCTGGAGCCGTTGGAGGAGGAGCTTGACTCACACAAGGGCGACTGGCGCGGCTCAGACATCACCAACCGTGATATCCAGGAGCTGATCGTCGAGGGCTACCTCCCTGCGACAGAGGGGCTCGCCTGGTGGGCGGCGCCGGCCGGCGAGGTGACACCTTCTCCCCAAGCTGGAGAAAAGGTGTATCTCAAATCCCAACTGGTACGCGGCGTCTCCCTGCCCATCTCCAACTTCTTCCTCTCTGTCTTGAACCATTATAGAGTCCAGCCCCAAAACCTTTCTCCCAACAGCATCTTAGCGCTTAGCAACTACGCGGCGCTTTGTGAGGGTTACTTAGGGATAAAGCCTAGGCTAGACCTCTTCGTGTACTTCTTCAACATCAAACGTGAAGCCGGAGCCAATAAGGAAGAACTTAGGAATTGCGGCACCATAAGCTTCAAGATCCGTCCTGGCCGGCGGTTCCCCGACATCGTCGGTCACGAGTCCTCAAAATCGGCAGCGCATTACTTCTACGACCCAGATATCCCTCTAGCTGGCCGACAAGTAACGTACACGGACTTCGTTGACGGAGCCGCCGCTGAAGCCTCGTCATGGAGATCCCAGGCCTCCCTTCCCTCCAACATCGATGCTTCCCGCGCCATAAGGCGGATACAATCGTTCGTAGAGACGGGTTTGACCGGCTTGGACCTAGCCATGTGCTGGTTCATCGGGCGAATCCAACCTCTGCAGCACCGAGTGAAGCTCATGCACGAGTATACTAGCGATAGAAGGGATAGCCTCCGCATCTCCGTGGACAACTTCTCGAGTGACTCTGTCAAGCTCCGCCTTAAGGACATCGTCAAGGTGAAGGACAAGAAGCGTGGCTTCACCATCACCTATGACATGTTCGTAGACGGCAAGTGCCCAAAGGTAGTTATTTACTTTCCGTGTATGACATATACTCCAGTTCTTCCGTCTTGCAAATGTCATCTCATCTAACATGGTGACTTCTCACTTAACAGCTTAGCGATCTAGAGGAGGACAGCCTGGCTGCCCAAATCTACGATCCAAAGATGAAGGAAGTGTTGGGTTTGCAGCATAGAAAACAAACAATTTCCTACGATGGGAACATCTAAGTACCAATATCTATCTACTAGATACAAGCAACGGGTGGATATACATCCATAGAATACATACCCTCGAAGACCGAATAGAGTTAACGAGGTTGTACTCGTGGACGATGTAGACGAACGCTTGCCAATCTCAAGATCGTGATGAAGTCCATCTGGTCCAGCCGGTCCAGCACCATCAAGTCCAGCACCGCAAAGCAGTGGTGCATCCGTGATCACACACACGTACGGGTACCCCGACAACCTCCACGCCCTCGCTCCAGCGAAGCAGCAGAAGCAACAAATCCTTCTAGAAAAAGCCATCGGGAACATGTATCTCGCTGATCCGAGACCATGGGCAAATTCTAAAGGGGGGAGAGAGATCCTTCGCAAGGAGGTGTGCTTTGAGAGGATGAGAGGGGGCATTTTATAGGGGAGAGGGGGGCACCCAAGGGGCATGGCGCCGAGCCATGGGGGCTGCCCCCACCTCTCCCACATTCATGTGGGTGCAGCTCCCACTCAAAATTAAAAGCCTCCACTCCCTTGATTTGTTAATTACTTTAATTAACAAACATTCACATAAAACCCCTTGCTAGTATTTCATTTCACATGCAGAACTAGTTTCAGCAATTTCAACCGAAACAGTTCCGGTGTCTAGTGAAATAAATTCCTGCGTTTTCCTTTTCTTTTTCTGACATATCATTTGCTCCGAATGGTGTCGGTATCCCATAAGTGTGTCACCCTACAGTTCGCGAATAATGAAAACATGATTGAGACCCCTCTCCGATCAATAATCAGTAGCGGGACCTGGAGATCCGTACTGACACCCACACATTCAACGATGACTTCTGTGATCGTGTGAACCTTTTACGCTAGTATCTTAATCCCTTTGTTTCACGATACATTACATGTCCGAGATTCGATCATCGGTATCTCCATACCTAGTTTGATCTCGTTACCGACATGCACTCTTTTCTTGTTCCTGTGATATAACATTCTAGTGATCAAATCACTTGCTTGCAAGCTAATCAATGTGATATCACTGAGAGGGCCCAGAGCATATCTATCCGTCATCGGGATGAACAAATTCCACTCTCGATCCATGAACCTCAACATAACACTTTAGTAGTTCTGAAGCCATCTTTATAATCACCCGCCACGGTGTGACGTTTGATGTCATCGAGAAACTCTTCCGGTGTTAGTGATTGACATGATCTCATGGTCTAAGGATTAGGATCACTTCGTAAGTTGTTATAGCAATATAAACTCAATGACTTTGATCGTAATGCTATACTTTGTTCATCACATCATTACACTAATGTTGTGACCTCGTTATTAACAACATCCAATGTCCATGATCAGGAAACTTTGATCATCTTGTTAATCAACGAGCTAGTTTATAAGAGAGGCATAACTAGGAACTTACTTTTTGTTTATTAAACACACATGTATTAACATTTCCGTATTAACAATTATAGCATGCAAAATAAAAATTTATCATAAATAAGGAATACGATAGTAACCACTTTATTATTGCCTCTCGGGCATATTCCCTTCAGGAAGTCACGGTCGTGTCCGACGACGATGCTCCGTTGGCGCGAAAGTGGAAGAGCTCCACCTCTGACGCTGCCGACGGAGGCAAGAAGAAGAAGTCAGAGGGTGGAGCCTCCAAGAAAACTACAGCCCCCCTGGAGGCGGAGAAGAGAAAAGTTACCGGGATCCCCTTTGCCAAATCACCCCCACTTGTGTAAGCTTCTTTCTTTCCGACGTTGTCTATTTATCTGTCTTGCTCCTGTACTTATGCATTTTGTACATTTCAGGAAGAAAGCCACAACCAGCCTTAAGAAGACCTCCAAAACATCGGGGGCTTCTAGAAATATTAAGGACATGCTGCATCGCGACGCATCTCCCGCCATCGCCCCTGCCACTCCCTCTGTCAAGCCTTCGTCTGCCCCGACAAGCTCATAAGATAAGGAGGCATCTGGCCCTTCCGCCATGGAAGTGGACTCAGGTGCCTCTACCGAGGTTGCTGTTGTCGGCGAGCAGGCGACGCAGGAGAGTGCCGCCCACCATATGGATGAAGCTCCGGCTAAGGGTGCCATCGGTGGCGGAAGGCGGTGGTGGAAGCAGGTACTTCTGCCGTTGACGGCGCCCCCGCACCCAAGAAAGCCATAGCTTATCCAAAGATAGTCTATCTGGTACTTACACCGGGTAGCACTGCTCTGGTTCCTGGTGCGGCACCGACATCTCCGACGTGCGGTCTAGAGGAGCTCCTCCGACAAGTAGAGATCTTGCAAGGAAATAGCGAATCATTTGGCAAGCTGCTGGCCGAGAGCATTACAAACCTCAAGATCATTGCACTTGTAAGTTTTATTTGCCTTTTGCATTTTATATGAGTATCCCACTGTAGCCCCTCCGTCTATATGCTCTAAGAGTGACTAAGTTAGAAAACCTCTCCCTGTAGCCCCCAAGCATATAGGTGGAATGAATAATTCCGGCTAGATGCTTTAAGAGTAGCATACGCAGTGTTTTTCAATTTCAATACTGTAGCCCCCAAACTTCTAGTTGTAACTGAATTAGTTCCGACTAGATGCTTAAAGAAAAGCTAAGCATATATCCGAGTTAAAAAAAATATAGTGTAGCCCCCAAGCTTCTAATCGAAAACTGAATTAGTTCCGAATAGATGCTTAAAGAAAAACTAAGCATATTGCTAAGTCAAAAACTCTCGATGTAGCCCACGAGCGTCTAGGTGGAAAATTTCCGGTTAGATGCTCCAAGCAGACCAAACAACGTTTAACTTTTTCCTTTTTTCCACAGAACGAGAATGCTCGGAGGGGCATGGCCAACGAAAAGTTTCAGAAGATGCGCGCAGACTTGGAAGCTGAAAAGGGTAAAACTGCCTTCTTGAAGGTGAAGGGAATATGCCCTGAGAGGCAATAATAAAGTGTTTATTATGTGTATTCCAAGTATATGATAGATGTTTATTTTGCATGCTATAATTTTATTAATACGGAAACTTTAGTACATGTGTGTTTAATAAACAAACAGAAAGTTCCTAGTTATGCCTCTCTCATAAACTAATTCGTTGATTAACAAGATGATCAGAGTTTCGTGATCATAGACATTGGATGTTGTTAATAACGAGATCACAACATTAGTGTAATGGTGTGATGAACATTCATCCGAAGTATAGCATTACGATCAAAGTCATTGAGTTTATATTTCTATAAACAACTTACGAAGTGATCCTAATCCTTAGACCATGAGATCATGCCAATCACTAACACCGGAAGAGTTTCTTGTTCACATCAAACATCACACCGTAACTGGGTGATTATAAAGATGGCTTCAAAGCTACTAAAGTGTTATGTTGAGAATCATGGATCAAGAGTGGAATTTGTTCATCCCGATGAAGGATAGATATACTCTGGGCCCTCTCGGTGATATCACATTGGTTAGCTTGCAAGCAAGTGATTTGATCACTAGAATGTTATATCACGGGAACAAGAAAAGAGTGCATGTCAGTAACGAGATCAAACTAGGTATGGAGATACCGATGATCGAATCTCGTACATGTAATATATTGTGAAACAAAGGGATTAAGATACAAGCGTAAAAGGTTCCGACGATCACAGGAAAGTCATCGTTGAATGTGTGGGAGACAGTATGGATCTCCAGGTCCCGCTACTGACTATTGATCGGAGAAGGGTCTCGATCATGTACGCATTATTCACTAATCATAGGGTGACACACTTAAGGGACACTGACATCTAGTTGGAGCAAATGTTTCATGCCAAAAGAATAAACAAGCGCAGGAATTTATTTCACTAGATACTGAAACAGGTTTTCGAGTGACATTGCATAAAGAGGTTATGCATGTGAAATACAATTCTAGCAAGGGGTTATTTGTGAATGTTTGTCATTAAAGTAATTGACAAAATTCTGAATAAAATAAAAGAGTTTTATTTAATGAGAGTTTGCATTGAATTTGGTGGAAATTTAATGGCAAGTTTGAGTGGGATTTTGAGTGGAGGGATTTGAATGGATTTTTGTGAGTGAAGTGTCCACCCACATGAATTAAGGAGGGGAGGGGGCAGCCCCCATGGCCGGCGGCCAACCCCTTGGGTGACCCCTCCTCCTATAAAAGGCAACCCCTCTCCTCTCTCTCTCACTCACACCTCCTCGTGAAGGATCTCTCTCCCCCTCTAGAATTTATTCCCATGGTCTCGGACTAGCGAGATACATGTTCCCGGTGGCTATTCGGCAAGAAAGGGTTGTGCTTCCGCTGCATCGCTGGAGCGAGGAGGCGGAGGTTGCTTGATGTCTTGTACGTGTGTGCGAGCACGGATGCGCTGCTGCCTTGTGGCGCTAGGACTTCCTCTCGATCTTGAGATCGGCAAGAGATCGTCTACATCAACCACGAGTTGAACTCGTTAAGCTTTGTAGGTCTTCAAGGGTATGTTCTCTACGGATATACATACGCCCGTTGTTTGTATCTAGTAGATAGATCTTGGTACATAGTTCCCATCATAGGAAAATTTTTGTTTTCTATGATGCGAACCCTACAGAAGGAACAGATCACCAAGAGCAAGCGTCTGTTTTCTTTTTCGCATTTCGACTTGGTTTTGTGCCCATATTCTCCGAGTACTCACTATGTACTTTTCTTTCTCCGACTTGCAGAAACCATTGCCAAGGCCAAGAATATTGTCGAGCAACCAAGCACATTCCAGAGCTGGATAGCGAGAACAAAATTCTTAAACAGGAGAGGAAGGACATGCTGAAAATGCATGAGGATTCAATGAAGGTCCTGCAGGACTCCGCCACCGAGGAAATCAATCTCTTGAAGGAGGAGATCTCGATCTTAAGAGATCAGAAGCAAGCTGCCGACAAGCAGAATCAACGCCATCATGAGGCGTATAAGCTCCTCCAACAAGAGAAAGAATCCTCGGCGGACACCCTCTGGCAAGTTGAGGCCAGCATTTTCAGTAAGTTTTCTCCGTCTTGGATTTCTGTAGTCTGGATTTTCTAAATTTTTGAACTCATGCGCTCCTTGTCAGATTTTGCAGCTCCTATGGGTTTAACCCGGTCGCCTCCTCCAGCCAAGGAATGCATGGTTCTTGCCGGCAACTTCATCAACACCGCCATCACGCAAGCTAAGGAGATCGCCAAGCCCCTCCAGATCAACATCAAGGCATCGGACTCCGTGGCGAAGTACTCGGAAAGCTTCATGTGCACGGGCTGGCGCAAGGATGGGACTGTCAATGGTGAAGTCACACTATGAAGATGCCGACATCGACACGGTGACCTCTGACATTCCCGACGCAGACGATGATGGCAAAGAGATTAACAATGAATCCATCTTGTTGTCTCTCGCGGGTTATGACACCAGAGTTGCCGACTTGGTCGACATCAACGTCTTCGTGCCGATGAACACCATTGATGGCAGCAACCAAAGCTCCTCCGAGTCTCTTCACACCGCCGACTTCGAGGGTGGTTCTCCTGCTGGTGATGACGCTGCTTCCAAGTCACCTACGCCAAAGGAATGAAAAACAACTTTGTAATATTTGTTTCACCTTTGGTGCGTATGTGGAAAAACTTATTTATGTAACTTAAGGCGGAAAACAATGGTTTGTTATTTCCTACTACTCAAGAACTACTTTCCAGCATGTATATATTTTTTAAGCAAGTGTTGTCTTATCCATTACTTTGGTTCTTATGCTTGACTTTTCGTGAGTCGGAAGACTCGTTGTCAGAACCATGCGCTCAGGTGATGATGCCTAATGGCACCGTCAATAACCTAAGCACAAAATCACCGACAATAAGTGCTGAAAGTCACTACTCCAGAATCCACATAAAAACGACAAAGAACATGTAGACCAGAAAACTTAAGCTAATGCCCGTAGGCGGAGTTTTCACAAGTGCAATCGCAAAACTTGTGCATAAAGGTTTTACATGATCCAAAAATGAACATTAAAGGAGGTAAAAGACTCAGAAATATGAGTGAACCAGAGAGCTTTATTTCATTGATCATATAAGAGGTACACAATTAGATAAAAAATACTAAGTGTAAAAAGGACGTAGCTGTGCTATGTTCCATGGCCGATCAAGCTCCGGGTAGTCATCATTCGGGTCACATCGCTTACGCTTATGATCCTTGTTGGGTCTATCCTTCAGTTCACGATTGTCAATGAGGTAGTAAGACCCATTGAGCAGCGCCTTGCTTATGATGAACGGTCCTTCCCATGGCGGGGATAATTTGTGTGACTTCTTCTAGTTAAGTCGGAGCACCAAATCCCCCTCTTTAAACGAGCGATGCCGAACGCGGCGACTATGGTAGTTGCATAGCTTCTGCTGGTAGATGGCAGATCTTTGGCATGCCAAAACGCGCTCCTCCTCAAGAAGGTCCACATCTAGGCATCTGGATTCTTCAGCATCAGCTTCGTCGTAGGCGGCAACTCTTGGTGCATCGTGAAGTATGTTGGAAGGCAGGATGGCTTCTGCTCCATATACCATGAAGTAAGGGGTGTAGCCGGTGGATCTATTGGGTGTAGTTCGTAAACTCCACAACACAGATGGCAATTCTTCCGCCCAGGCTCAAGCTGATCTATGTAGCGGTGCCTCAAGACGTGGCTTGATTCCCTGCAGAATTAATCCATTGGCTCTCTCAACCTGACCATTGGATTGTGGGTGTGCCACAGATGCAAGGTCAAGTCGGATGCCTTTGTCCCAGCAATAGGCCTCCACTTCTCCGGGTGACAAGTTGTTGTCGTTGTCGATGATAATGCTATGTGGGAGACCAAATCTCACCACTAGATCCCAGACAAACCTGAGGGCAGTTGCCCCATCAAGCTTTCTAATGGGTTTAGCTTCTATCCATTTAGTGAATTTATCAACTGCTACTAGCAGATGCGTAAACCCACATGGTGCCGTCTGTAACGGTCCCACCATGTCTAGCCCCCAGACTGCAAACGGCTAAGTTATTGGTATTGTTCGCAATTCTTCAGCAGGAACATGTGGTTGTCGGGCATAATACTGGCATCCCATGCATGTCTCAACCAGCTTGTCGGCATCCGCCTTCGCGGTCAGCCAGTAGAATCCTTTCCGGAAGGCTTTCGCGACCAACGATCAAGGAGCGGCGTGATGCCCACAATCTCCGAGATGGATTTCGCGTAGGATTTCCATACCTTCTAGGTGGGAAACACACTTTAGGTATACACCAGTAGTGCTCCTTTTGTAGAGTTGTCCATTTATTATGGTATAACCCTTTGCTCGTTGTACTATTTGCCATCTTTCGACCTTGTCGTTGGGCAAAGTTCCGTGTTCGAGATATTCCATGAACGGTTTTGTCCAAGCCGGAGGGACCTTGGTCACCATGTTGACGAAAGAGTCAGCTCTATCCGGGTTGTCGATGTCGGCTCCCTTCACGGATGGTGTGTGCAGATGCTCTAGGAAAACTCCTGGCGGAATTTGCTTGCACCCTGATCCAAGCTTAGACAGCAGATCTGCCGCCTCGTTTTGCTCCCTAGGTACATATTTGACTTCGTAGCCCAAGAAGCTCTTGGATATCTCGTCCACTTCGTCTCGATTATGCCGCCATCATAGGGTTCCGCACATTCCAGGTGCCAGCCACCTGCTGGGCAACCAAGTCGGAATCTCCACAGCAAACTATGCGCTTGATGCCAATATCCTTGGCTACACGTAGTCCGTGAATGAGTGCTTCATACTCTGCCATGTTCTTTGTAGCCTCGAAGTGGATCTGCAGAACATAGTGTAGCTTGTCTCCTGTTGGTGACCATAGCAATACACTAGCCCCCGAGCCATTGAGCAACTTTGATCCGTCAAAGTGCATCACCCAATACTCTGGTTCCGGCAACGGAGTAGCATCTGGCATCTCCGTCCAATCTGCAACAAAATCCGCCAAGGCTTGTGACTTGATAGCGTTGCGTCTCTTGTAGGTGATCTCGAAGGTGGCAAGTTCAATGCCCCACTTCGCGACCCTTCCCATAGCATCGCTGATGTTGATTATGTCGGACAGTGGAGTCTTGCTTACCACTGTGATTGGGTGCTCCTGAAAATAGTGCGGGTAACGCTGCTTGGACTCCGTCAAGACCTCGCTCACATAGTAAACTGGTCGTTGAACTCCGTGCTCATAGCCTGGTTCCTTCCGCTCTACCACGAAGACGATGCTGATTACCCGGTTGGTTGCCGCCATGTAGATTAACAGGGGCTTGCCAGGCTCGGGTGCTGCAAGGATGGGCGCTGAGGAAAGAATCTCCTTGAGCTGCTTCAATGTTGCATCTTCCTCGTCCGTACATGTGAATTTGTCCGCCTTCTTCAGCAACTTGTATAGCGGCAGAGCCTTTTCTCCAAGTCGGCTGACGAACTGACTAACTGCTGCAACACAACCTATTAGTCGTTGAATGTCCTTTAGGCATGTCGCACGGTTTATGTTTAAGATGGCCTTGATTTTCTCTGGGTTGACCTCGATTCCACGCTGGGAAACGATGAAACCCAACAATTTGCCGGCTGGAACCCTAAAGACGCACTTCTTGGGGTTCAGCATCATGTTGTATTTCTGGAGATTATCAAAGGTTTATTTTAAGTCGGAGATTAAGTCATTTGACTTTTTAGACATCACCGTGATATCGTCCACATAGGCGTGAGCTTTCCGACCAATTTGGTTGTGAAGGCAACGTTGTATTGTCCGCTGGTACGTAGCACCTACGTTTTTCAGCCCAAAGGGCATCGTAACATAGCAAAACATGTCGTATGGGGTAGTGAACAAAGTGGCCAATTGGTCCGACTTCCTCATCTTGATCTGATGGTATCCTGAGTTTGCATCAAGAAAACACAAAAGTTCCGAGCCAGCCGTCGAGTCAATGACTTGGTCAATGCGAGGCAAAGCAAACGGATCTTTGGGACATGCTTTGTTCAAGCCGGTGTAATCAACGCACATTCTTAATTCATTGGTTCCCTTTTTGGGGACAAGTATGGGATTGGCCACCCATTGGGTGTGAAGGACTTCTCGGATAAATCTAGCCTTAAGTAACCTAGCTATCTCTTTGCCAATGGCAGTCTCTTCTCATCTCCAAAGCGTCGTAGAGGTTGTTTCACTAGTTTGGATTTTTGATCAATGTTTAAGCTATGCTTGGCAAGTTCCCTAGGTACACCTTTCATGTCGGCAGGTTGCCAGGCAAAGATGTCCCTATTATCACGGAGGAACTCGACGAGCGCGCTTTCCTATTTGGGATCCAGGTTCATCCCAATGACGGTGACCTTGGAGGCATCGCCTACCACAAGTTCCACCGTCTTGGTCTCGATGGCGGACTTGAACGCAGGAGCGGAGTCGGAGATCTGCTTCTTCGACGCGGGCATCTCTGAGTCATCGACCTTGCTCTGGATCTCTTTGAATTCTTCGTTGTAGAGGACAGCTTCTGCAACGACTGCTTCATTGATCTCGTAGTCCCTTGCCTTGGTAAAGCTTTCGGATACGGTGATGACACTATTTGGTCCGGGTATCTTGAGTTTATTGTAGACGAAGCATGGCTTGGCCATGAACGTGTGGAATATGTCGCGGCCGAATATGACGTGGTACACGCTCTTGAAGGGGACCACCTCAAAGGTCATGCGCTCTTGGCGGTAATTGTTAACATCGCCAAAGGCAACCTGAAGTGTGATGCACCCAAGGGACCGAGCCTCCCGACCAGTGTAGCGGTCCCAACCTTTAATAAGGTAGAGATCCCTGTGTTTACAATGCTAGTCCCTGGATCAATAGCTAGCATCCACAGTTAAGATGTAATATCAAGAAACAAAGGTCATAATACAACTTTATAACCAGGAATAAAATAATTTATTACATCTTACATAGCTCATTTGGCTATCTCATTACAATGCAGCAGAAATAACTATAGCATGGAGTCCTTCATCTTCAAAGTGCCACAGGCAATCATGTTGGTTGTAGACTTATAATTCTATTCGACACACTTCACTAACACCAAACAAACTTGCAACATAATAAGTTGCAGCCACAAGGGTCAATACATTTGAATTGTATTGGCAAGTTTCACTACTATGTAGAAATAAGTGGATCCTATCAATACATGCATATTTGGCTAAGTAGGGTTTAGGCTCATTTGTAGAAAGCATTATAGTTTTATCCTATCTTTTCAAAATAGTTTTGATCTTTTGAAAAATCTTTTTGAACTCCTTGGAAAACTCCAAGTGATTCTAATCCCTTGTTGTCACCATCAAGTTTTACTTTGAGAAATTGGAATGTCGAGATCTTCCATAGCTTCAGCCCTTAGTTGCTCAGAGTTGTCCATAACCGGGGACACGGCTAAGTACTTAGAATTTTGATCTTCTGCAGAAGTTGTACACTTTACCCACATGACACAATCTCGTCTTGACGCCACCAGTGGCCGCTAGATAAGTACTCACCAAATAGAGTACCGGCAGATTGAGAATGTGACAAAGTCTTTCCATAGAAGTCCTCCCAATACACAATGCTAGCTTGTCTACCAGGCACCAATGTAGGGATATATTTCCATACACAATTCTAGTTAACCTGAAGATGCCAATGCATGGGTCTTCCACTATGTAGTTGACTAAGCCAGATCCCATTTAGCATGTGGCTGTACACGGAAGGCACTTTACGAGAAACATGTTCAATCTCTAAGTCCCTGGGTGGTTTTCTTCTAGTGCACATACAAAAAGATAGCCATATAAACATGGTTCCCTTTGTTGCCACCTTGTCCAAAACTTGAGTATCCTCTTTCCACCCAGGTGGTTCATTGAGTACTTGTTTTATTATATAAAACATATATTTTTCCAACACTTCATATAATCATATCGTGTATCCCATCCCAAATATATAGCAGGGCTAAGAATGCTATAACTACAATGTTTTCACTAAGGAAGATATAAGGATATCCTAATAGGATATAGCATAGCATAGGAATATAGTAGTTCTATCATGCATGTTACAAAAATCCACTAAGTGTAATGTAAATAGTAGGACATGGATGATAGTTCCACTTGCATTTCTAGTAGGGAAAATTGGTTCACTCCTTGATCTTGCAAATATCACACTCTTCTAACTTCACTACAATTCAATCAAGCAAACATATATTCAACTAGCATTCAAACAATTCACCACATAAAATGACAAAAACAAGGCAATGCATGCAAGCATGCAAAAGATGGTTTAATTTTGAAAAGTGGTTTATATTAGGCTCTAACCATTTTAAAGCTCATATTGGTCATTTACAAAAGTGGTAAAAATCATTTGAATTCAAGTTAGAGAAAATGGCCACTTTAAATCATTTTTGCTTTGCTAGGAATGATTTAAATCAAAGTAATAATTCGTAGGTTTAGCCAAATATATATCTTTAAACCCAAATGTTAGTGTTTATGGTTAAATGGTTTGATATTAACTCAGTTGCAAAAAGGTTCCACCTAAATTCTATTTTTTAAATCAAACAATATTTCTATTTGCTAGAAATGTTTTTGACAAGTAATAATTTACTAAGGTTCATCAAATATGTTCTTAAGTCCCAAGACTTGGTGTTTAGGGTTAGAGAGTTCAATTCAAATCATTTTCCAAAGTTCTTACTCAAAAGTATTTTTAACACATAAACGATATTTTTATTTGACTAGAAATGCTCTTATTCAAAGATTTATTCTTTAAATTCACAAAATACATTTTTAAATCCATAAGTTGGTTTCTATGGTCAGTAGGTTCAAAACAAACCTCTTAGCAAAGATTCACATTAAAAATATTTCTAGAACAATTTTTATATTCAAATTATGCCTACACAAGTTTCTGCAAATTCAACCAATTTTACAGAAGCAATTCATTAAACAAAGTGCATGGTTGGAAGTTACTTGTTCTTCTGATTCCATTGATATAAAATTTGCAAAATTTGGACGTGTAGATTAAAAGTTATGAATTTTGCAAGTTTGCATATCTAATAGATCAACATTTCTGTTTTAAATCAACTCTGGACACGTGGCTCATTTTTACTGGACGATACCGCTTCGGCTGGATCGAGCTGCGCAGGCCGCAGGATTTCATTTAAATCACACGGCTCAGATCACACGTACCCCTTCTATTAATGAATCTATCGTAGCCACCAGATCAAGATCCAACGGATCCCAGCAGCCTGACCATGGACTGGCGGTGCTGGCGGCGGCGGACGGCGGCGCACGCTCAGACAGGGAGGTTGCCGAGGAACTAGGTCGCGTGGGATAGGGAGAGGATGCTCACCGGACCCGCCATGAAGCAGTGATTCTCGTCGTTGCCTCGGTTGGCCAAGGGGAGCACGGACACATTGACGATTGCTCGCCGGAGACGGCGTCGGCGTCGGGCACGCTCAGTCGTTGACGAAGGTGAAGATTGCGGGCGCGCTAAGGCAAACAGAAAGTGGTGTTAGATGCGCGTGATAGAGGCGAGTGCAAGATCATCAACGAGAGGGTCCGGGACGGTTTGTACTCATCGGGGGGACTCGCCGGAGTCGAGGCAGGAGGCGACGCTCTCGGTCTTGGTTGTTGTCGAGCCTAGGGAACGTGCGCGGTTGAATGGGACACACTGGCAGGTGCGCACGGGAGAGGGGAGAAAGCTCGTGGTGGCTAGGGGCAGTGGGGAGGTTCCGTTTCCTCAGAATTCGCCGATACTCTCGTCAGAGTAGAGGGGCTCGACCTTGCAATTAGGGCAGCCTGGGGGCAGAGGGGAGGCGATGTCTGGGGGAAATGGAAGAGGGCAGGAAGGCGTTTAAAGGTGCCTGGTCTCTGGAGGAATTAATCGAGCCAATAACTCGAATTAACGCGAATTGAATCGCAGCAGAACGGCGACGAGCGATGGGGAAACGGTCGACGCGGTGAAGAAGAAGATCTGGCAAGTGGGGTCGTGTTGTCTGTGAGAGAGAGAGGGTGCGTGTGGGGGCCAGGCGTCAGCGACAGGGCGGGTTTGCTTCTGAGTGAAAAACGATTCGCGAGAGGGGGAGGAGATGGGCTGCGAGTTGGGCTGGACTGGGCCTTGGTAGTGGGTTGGGTTTGATTCATTTTTTTGTACAAAATGTTTTTCTTTTTCTATTTTGAATTTCTGTTTTGATTTCTATTCAAACAATTCAAACACTATTTGAATTCAAACCTCTACCAAACTTTGTGTAGATTTTAATACTGTTTATTACTATATTCTAAAGTCAAATTAGAATAATTAATTTTAGGGTTTATTATTTATTAAAAATAAATAGACATTAATCTTTATTTCAAATAAGATTTAAATATGTTTTAAAACTTTATTTGAATTCTAAATTTTTCCAAAACCTTTTCAGTAGGTTTTATTTTAAGAAAAATAATTCACTTTGATTTATAATTTAAAATACTTTAATGTTCATTTAAATTGGAAAATGTCTTTACTTAAATAAAAATGGATATTAATAAATCCTTATGATTTTATTTAAATAATCCTTTACTCTTTTTATTAAACAAAAATATTTTATTTCAATTGTTTGGCCAAGATTTAATTTGGCTTTTTTTTAAATAGTCCTTATTTATTATTTCTACCTTTGCTCATAAAAACCATATCTTTTTATTTTAAAGATCCAAAAATGGTGATTCCAACTTTTATAACTTTATTTATTATTTGTTTATCTTTTTAAATCCCTTTAGGATTTTATTTGATCAAAATAGGTTTTGATGTTTCCAATTGGAATCAAAAAGTTTCTTTTCACCCTAAATTTCAACAATTGTTTATTTTGTTTATTTATTTTTCACATTTCAAAAATTTGGAAAAATTTGGGATGTGACAACCAGGAACTACGTCGTGGAAGATGGTGTTGGTCCATCTTAGGTTTGCCTCCGTCAAGTTCATCTTCTGCAGTGTATCCAGGTACATGATGTTGATGCTGCTTCCACTATCCACCATACACTTGGTGAACTCCACGCCGTTAATCAAGGGATTGATGACCATGGCGTACTGGTTCTCCATAGGGATAAGGTCTGGGTGGTCCGTCCTGTCCCGAGTAATTGGAACCTCCGACCAGCGTAGGTACTGGGGAACTGGGGGTAGAGTTGCCATCAGGATCCTCAAAGAGGTCTTCTGTTGTCGGACGGTGGGGTGCCAAGGAAAGTGTGGTAGACTAGCGCCTTCTTTACGAAGGGGTTCTTGCCCTTGTCGTCGCTCTTGGCGGCGTGCTTGGGGTCAATGTCCTCGTCCATGTCACTTGAATCCTTGGACTCCTCCTCCTTCTTCTTCCCCTTGCCCTTGCCTCGCGGTCTGTTCTCCCGACTTTTCTTGTAGCCGGACTTCGGGTCTTCCTTGAGGTCGTTGACGAACTTGCAGTGTCGACTGGTATGGGTGGCCTTGCCGTTGACGTCGAGGTGTACGAGGCACGGCATATCGCGGTACTCCTCGTAGGTTTGGGGAACGCGGAGTGGTGCCGAGGTAGTTTCGCTTCCTCGTTGCTGCCCACGACCAGCTCACCTTCCTCGGCCACGTTGTTCGCCATCACCCCGTCCTGCAAAAGTCATAGCGACCATGTCGGTAGATTGCTTTTCTTCTAGAACGGTTTTCCGCTTTGTACTGCTGTTCCTCCGTGCTTGAGTTGGAACGGCCGTTGCCGGCAAGGAGCCACGAGCATCGTCGTCGGTAGCTGCGAACTTACTAGCCAACTGAATCATCTGGTTCAAGTCAAGATGGCGATTGTCCTGCAAGCGCTTCAGCTTATGTCGGAGCAAAGTGCCCCTTTCCAACCCATCGATGAAGGCGGCCATGGCGGTCTGAGCGTGCACTCCTGCAGAGGAATTCTTCATGTCCAGCCAGCAGGAGAGGTAGGCGCGAGATGTCTCGTCTTTCTCTTGCACACACCGTTGCAGATCGCCAACAGTGCAGGGACGCTTGTATGTACCCTCAAAGTTCTTGGTGAACGCTTCTTGCATGTCCAGCCAATTGCAGATGGATTTATCCGGCATGTCGTCGATCCATTGACGGGCCGTGCCCGCCAACATTAATGTGAGGTACTTGACGGCGACGTTGGGGTTGCCTCTGGAAATCTCCACCGCGTTGCCATAGTCCTGCAACCTTTGGGGTAAGTTGAGCTGGCTTGGCGACGTTGGGCTGGCTTAGCGGTGCCTTCATAGGGCTTGATGGTCTTGTCAATCCGGAAACCTTTGGGGTAAGTTGAGGACCATATTGCAGGTCCAAAGCAACGTGGTCCCAGGTATGGTCCTTCCCGGGCCTCGTGGATCTTATCGATCCACGAACATGCATCGTATGGCTCCGGGTTCTTTTTGTTCTTGTCGACATGGGATGGGCTGCGTGAACGACGCGGGCCTCCTCCACCATGGTGACTGCTTGCTGGTGACGGAGGCGGAGATGGCGGTGGGTTAGCCTTCTTGCTGTTTCCCTCCTACGACGCCTCACGCCTGTCACGGTTACTTATCGGACACGGAGGGTCATGGCGCGACCTGCTCTTGTGTCCTTGGTTGCGCTCTCCGTCATGTCGGGTCTGCTCCGCGTTGTCGCGGATGACGATGCCGCACTGCTTTGGCGGGGTCATATCTGTACGATGGTGAGCCTTGTGATCTTCGCGATGTCGGGGGGATCGGGGCGGTGGCGATGGGCGACGAGGTCGGGCCTTTTCTCCGTGGTCGGAGGATATGGGGATAGCATCCTTCCTGTTGCGCGCATCCCTCCGTCTTCGTTCTGATGAACCCGTTTGGGACCCGACATCAAGAGGAGATATGTCCCTTGGCAGATTATGCTGGCTAGACTGGCAAAGCACTGGGTCGGACTCAAGCCTCTGAGAGGTGGACTTTTCCTGCTGCTTCACTACCTTGGACACTAGGTCATAGACCTGTTCCACTGCCTCGGGCGATCTATCCTGCTCCAGAAGGGTCTTGGCGACAACGAGGTTGAGGAGTGGAGTGGGAATCACCTGCTTGCCTTCACTGTCAATGTATGTCTTGGCATGTGCCGGCTTCGAGGGAGCCCATCCAAGGTTTCTCCGTACACCAGGATCGTTGATGACACAAGCTGGGGCTTTCTTGGCCTTCTGCTGCTGCAGCAGAGTCTTGTAGTCGGCCTCCATTGCTCTAGATTTCTTTATGGACTTTTGCGCGTTGACCAGATATTGATCTAGCTTAGCTCCTTGCTCTGCGATGGCCGGCGCTTCCTCCAGCAGCTGCTTGCGCTTCTCGTCAAGCTGAGTTATGTTCCAGATATGAGCTACGGTCAGTGGATCGATGAGGAGATTGCCGTACATCACTCTATCATCCGGAGTAACTTGGGCAGCAGTAGATGTGGACGCCGGAGGCGGCACGTTTGCGGTGTTGTTGCTCGGGCCGGTGCCGAGTTCCTGCAGCTGCTACACTAGGTTAGGCGGAGGAGGCATGACCTTTGCGCGATCATCGTCAACAGCAATAAGTGGCCCCTTCCCCTTCTCCAGCGCTGTAGGCAGAGCTCGTCCGGGTTGGTATTCATCCATCGTCGTCCCAATGGTGACGAACACCTCTCGAGACGTGACGGTGTTGTTGGCTTGCTCGTCCCGTGTGTACTCTTCCTCCATCTCCTGCATGGCGGAGTCTAGTTCTTATGGACTGAAATCTTTCTCCTCTGAATCTGCACTGAAGTCAGCATAAAGCGCGTCAATAACAGAGTCGGAGGGTGCCAGGACTTCCTCGGTGATGGGAGGTGGAAGTGCAACAGCAGCGACGATGACTAGAGGTGGCGGAGCAGCTGCGATGATGGCGGCCGGAGGCGGTGGTGGCGGTGGCTGAATCCGGGAAGCTCCGTCAATGAGCGCAAGCGCTGTCTGAGCTGCCGCTTCGGCCTCCGCGTAGTTGTTGACGGTGTTCACATTCCCTCGAAGGTAAGGCGTCCTGACGCCTGCTGCCGTCTTAAAGAATGTCGGAGAAGCGTGCCATGGTCCAGTCCTTCTACAAAGTGATACATAGCATCATCATTGGGGTAGTGGGCCAGATCGGCTCGTATATGGAGCCACCTGGCAAGGTAATCGCGGGGGTTTCCGCCCTCTCTCTGAACGCACCGCGCCAGATCGAAGATGGTAACCACGCCGACGAACTTGGATCACTGCTGTCCAGACGCACGGGCGAAGCCGGCGGACTTGAAGTGATCTTCCACTGTTATATCCTGCACAGGGGCGGTTTGGGTGGGCCTTGAATTTTTCTGATCTTTTCCGGAAAACTCCGAAGAGAGATCCAACATCGATCCTTCTACGAATGTATCCTGCCCGTAGGCGGTCCGTGCGGCCCTTGATGCTCCTCCGACTCCCAGGGAACTAGTGCCCGAGTTGGTTCGCCAATGAAGAGGTGGATGTCTCCGATAGGAACGATCGAACACCGCGTAGGGTTCGTCTTCGCCGGTATCCAGAACTCGTCGGGAAGGACGATCGGAACGTTGCCGGAGAAGAGGACGCGACCGATGGCTACGGTTTCGCCGATTCCCGCGAAGATCTTGGTCCTCGCCCGCTGAAGAGCCTGAAGCGCCTCTTGCCCCACGGTGGGCGCCAACTGTCGTGGTATTGCCAACGAATACACCATGGAGGGGTCCTCACAGTGCGTGTTTAGAGACATGGGGGAAGGCAGACGGTTGACGGATACGAGGTAACACAGTTTACCCAGGTTCAGATCCCACAACGGTGGCGGAATCCTACTCCTGCTATAAATCACTATAAGGGCAATACGCCGAGTTATAGGGATTGGTTCGCTGTGCGAGGTGACTAGAAAGTCTAAGTTATCGTGCCCTAAAGGCTCCCATAGGCCCGACTTATATATTCGCCAGGTCCTAGGGTTACAAGGAAAAGTCCTAGCCGGACAGGTTACAAAGTCCTACACGGTCTATTACTAGTATTGTGTATCTTGCACTCCAAGGCTCCGGGTACGTCGGTGATTCCAACAGTAGCCTTCCTTTATCCGGCATGGGCCTCCCTTCTGGATCCATCTAACTGGGCTACCCAGCAGGCCATGGGCCATGCTACCAACTATGGGCCACCCGGGTTATCTGGATAGGAGACATGCTATGAGGATACCCATATAGCATATCCCCAACAGCCGGGGTGTCGGTCGTGTACGCGTCGGTGGTTGTGTGTGGCATGTTTGCTGGAAAAAAAGGGAGGGGTGACGAGGTGGTTGTGGTGGTTCACGGGGGAAGCGTGCGCGCAGGAGGTGGGGCAATTTGGTGGTTGGCGGCGGCAGGGAGTTGGGTGGTTTGGGGATTAGGTTTTGGAAAGGGTAGGTCTAGGTTTAGGTTTTATATGGGGTAGTAGGTGGGCTCTGGTTGGGCCGATTGGGCCTAACCGGTGTTTGCCTCCCTGATACAAAATATTTTTAATTTAATTATTTTGTTTTAAAAGATTTTTTAAATAATTTTAAGACAAATACAAGATCCGGACGGACCGAGAGTTCAATTTTAAATAGAGAAGGGGATAATTAGAAAACAATATAGGCTTTTGGGGAATAGGTTTAGTCAAACACATGCATGATGATGTCATGATGATGCACAAGGTATAACAATAGTGATTTTCTAGTAGTGGATTTTCTGGGGTGCTACAGTGCGGCATGCCTGACACCTCTAATTTTTGAAGGTGACCCTCGAAAATCTTTATCTCGTAGAGCTTTATCTCATGTAAGACCCCGTGTGGGCCATGGCGGCATTGTAATAAGCTTGGACCTTTCACGGTTTTTTGATCTTGTGCTATGCGCATGTCTTGCTATTTGGTTTTCCCTCGGAAAAGCATTTCTCCAAAAACCATGCCACCTGAGTTCCATCACATACACCACATGAGTGGGAGGATAGGCATGGTACTCATCACCTAGTCACTCCCTGTCAACATCAGAGCCTAAAGTGTCGAGCTCTGAACTTACGGACTAGTTCTGGCCATAAGTCACCCCACCCACGGTTTCTGGTTCTTGAGACCCTCGTGCGGCGCATATATGGAACTCTAGCAGCACGTGTCTTTGCCATATGGCCCTCTCCTAGTAAGGTCTATGGGGCGGCTTGCAAGGCATAGTCCCTTTAGCAGCCCAAGCCTTCAGGACCTAAAGTGTCGAGCTCTAAACTTACAGACTGGATCCAGCAATGATTCACCTCACCCACGGTTCCTGGCACCTGGAGTCCTCTCATGTCATGTGCGCAGGATTTCACTGGTGTGTGTTTTTTGCCCCAGGGGGTGGCTTGTGAGGCATTGCCCCTCAAGTGGCCCAAGTCTTCAGGACCTAAAGTGTTGAGCTCTAAAATTGCTGACCGGATTCAATGGTAAGTCACCTCACCTGTGGTTCCTAATATTTAAAAATACATCGTTGTGACGGCTCATGAGGCTCTGCCCCTCCGCGGCCAAGCTACCAGGACCTAAAGTGTCGAGCTCTGAACTTGCTGACCGATTTCGGCAGTGAGCACCTCACCCATGGTTAATGATACTTAAAAAACCCTCATGCTAATCCTATAACCCCTCTGCAAGGGGCCAACAGGATAAGCATTTTCTCTACGGCCCTCTCCTCTATAGTCTTACAGGGTGGCTCGTGAGGCACACTCCCTCAAGTGGCCAAAGCTTTGCAGGGCCTAAACTGCTAGGATCTAAACTTATGGATCTAGTTTCGGCATTAAATCACCTCACCCATGGTTTCTGGCACTCAAAAACTCTTCTCGCAAGTGCATTTCAGGTCCACCATGTCACGCGTGTTTCCTCCATAGTAATCTCCACAAGTGGCTCTACGGAGGGCGCGCGAGGCAAATCCCCTCATCCATGGTATGGTGCATGCCCTACGACACTCCCCTCAGGAAGCTTGCGGAGAAGTTCGTGAGACAAATCCTTGTCATGAGCCTAGACATCGGCAGCACCAGCAGCCACAGCAAACACCGGAGCTCGCACCCCTTTTCCTCGAGAGAGGGATCAAAAAGCAAGGGCATGCCCAAGCCTCGCAAGGTTAGCACCGCTCAAACAGCTGGTCTAGAGACCAGTATAAGTCTCCCACGTAGGAGCACGTGCCATAACATCTTATGGCTGAAAGGCCAAAAACCCTTCACGAGGGCAGGGGCTACGCCCCCAAAAACATGCGGAAGCTCCTCGCAAGACACTACGAAGGACCCGTAGCACGACAGTCAAGGCCATCAGCCAAAAGAGCTCCGCACAAGCGGCATATCCTTGGCGCCACCTGTGGAGGCCACTTAATCGTGCGTAACCTCTACAAGCCTCCCCTTGCCCGGATGCCGTCCCAGGGCACTTCACCCTCTTGATAGGTGCATATGGGGCTCGCGTGGTCCGCTGCCTAGAAAGGTCATACCGATGGCCGCCGCCAACTCCGCGAGCCGACTCCACGTCATGACCACGCACACAAAACTCCAAGCATACCAACAAAAACATGCAAAAGGAGAAAAGACAAGCGTGAATATCCGCTTAAGAGATCCTGACAGTCTTCCTTACAGTCCGACTATGAAACAGGAAACTGAAGGATACTACATCTCCTACACTAGCAAAATACCAACAGCTCAGCGACGTCCACCTCTCGTGCGGCGGATAGGTGACCTGACACAACTGACACAATTAGCAAAACTCCAAGCACCCATATCTGCCCCCTCATAGGTACGGCGGATAGGTGACCTGACACAACTGAGTATCGAACACCGAGATGGAGAAGTTTCATTTGCTAGTATAGTGAAACCGCAACATGGAGCCGCGCCAGATGCGATGGGCAATGAGGAAGCGGTCCCAGCCATCACATAGATACATATCATTAGGTGGAAGGGTCTCGACGCTCACCCTCCACCTCTCGTGCCCGCCAGAGTGACGGAGCTCCACCTCCTGAGAAAGGTCCGCCATAACTCTAAGGGCGAAGCGTGAGGGGAGCCTCACCCTGGTGAACCAGTGGGAATTCCCGAGGATGATGACAAAGTCGATCACCCGGGAAGGCTTGGGGTCATCTTTTATCTTGATCACCATGGGAGGGGGAAGGGCAACGGCAGACGGTAAATACCTTGGTTCAACGTCGGATCCTCCCCCATGCCTCCCACGGCGACCACTCTTACTCCCGTGAGGGAGACCGCGCCCGCACCTGGTCGAATCCTCCCGGTAGTAGCTTCCTCTCACGAGGGCAAGGAAACTGCAAGGGCGGCGCCACGGCCTCCGCGCTTTCCTCGGCCACTTCCGCACGGGCGCCCATAACCGCGCTTCATGGGAAGGGCCTCCTCCACCTCAATCGGAGCAGGGGCCCCCTCCGCCTCGACCATGGTAGCCTCGCCTGTCTCTACGATGGGAAGGGGAGGGGACACCATCGAGGAGGACAAAGCTTTGGCTCAGGTGCACAAGAAGGAGGAAGGAGAATAGCAGCATGGAGTGAAAAGATCACGCGCCCATGCCCCGATATAACAGGTCTAGTTGAAAAGGCATATCGCTGTTCCGACACATGGCACTAACTGCAGGGACCCACGCGCCATCGCATCGTGGGAGAAACTCCTGGGGCAGAGGCAACATGCCCAAGATCTGCGGCCAAGAGTGCATGGCCTTTTCGAATCCACGGATAGAATAAGGGTGTGTCAGGCCCATGTTGACCAAACGGGCATCGGAACCATCCTAGGCCGCTTGCCCCGTTGAGTCCACCAAAGGACACATGCAAGCCAAGCGCCCAAGGGCTACTATCAGGACCCTGGCGACCGGGGTGCCACGTCCCAGCAGTTGACAGGTCTAGTATGATTGATATGGAAACGATATGTGACAGCTAAGAATCTCCATGCCCGTCGTTCGACAAATTTTGATGATATTTTAAAACGGGCATCAGAAATTCAAAAACGATCCAAACAATGCGAAACCTACACGTGGTGTCATATTATGTGACATAGTTAGAAGAAAAAATATCAAACTTGGTATATTGATTATGTATCAAAAAACCTTCACAAAATGACTTATCTCATTCGAGCTTTCCTGGCTTTCAGGTCAAATGACCAATGTTATGGCTTGAATCAAGGCATAGTTTGTGATAATGTGTCCATATTGTGTATACATGTGCATCATGGGATGGTGAATAATGTTGCAAGAGAAAGTTTTCCTTTTCGTCGCACCAAAAAACCATTTTCCATTTTCCGAGTGCAAAAAACGGGCAGTTTTGTGAAGCAACCACCAAATGGATAAGTCAAAATTCTACCGCCACATTTTTCAAAAATACTATGCCACTTTACATGGAAAATTTCCTAACAAGGGGATCTCAAACCTTTCCATCTATCCCTGGCGAAAAAGACAAATTCCTGCTGAATCAGCGGGAAGTGGGTCAGATATGAACTATAGGTACATGATCTAATTCTCATGATTTTTTATAAAAATCATATTTAGGTTCAAAATATGCTATTTCATCAGAGATCCACTTCATGTTTATCGAGGCTCAGACCCGAGCTAAGAATCTTCATGCCCGCCGTTCGACAAAGTTTGACGATAGTTTAAAATGGGCATAAGAAATTCAAAAATGATCCAAACAATGCAAAAACTTTGCATGGTGTCATATTATGTGACATATTAGAAATAAATATATCAAACTTCGTATATTAATTATGTCTCAAAAAGACCTTCACAAAATTACCTAACTCATTTGAGGTTTCGTAGCTTTCGGGTCAAATTGAAGGAAATATGCCCGAGAGGCAATAATAAAGTGGTTATTATCGTATTCCTTATTTACGATAAATTTTTATTTTACATGCTATGATTGTATTAATACGGAAACGTTAATACATGTGTGATTAATAAACAAAAAGGAAGTTCCTAGTTATGCCTCTCTTATAAAATAGCTCGTTGATTAACAAGATGATCAAAGGTTTCCTGATCATGCACATTGGATGTTGTTAATAACGAGGTCACAACATTAGTGTAATGGTGTGATGAACATTCATCCGAAGTATAGCATTACGATCAAAGTCATTGAGTTTATATTGCTATAAAAACTTACGAAGTGATCGAAATCCTTAGACCATGAGATCATGTCAATCACTAACACCGGAAGAGTTTCTTGATAACATCAAACGTCACACTGTAACAGGGTGATTATAAAGATGGGTTCAGAACTACTAAAGTTTTATGTTGAGGCCCATGGATCGAGAGTGGAATTTGTTCATCCCGATGACGGATAGATATGCTCTGGGCCCTCTCGGTGATATCACATTGATTAGCTTGCAAGCAAGTGATTTGATCACTAGAATGTTATATCACAGGAACGAGAAAAGAGTGCATGTCAGTAACGAGATCAAACTAGGTATGGAGATACCGATGATCGAATCTCGGACATGTAATATATCGCGAAATAAAGGGATTAAGATACTAGCATAAAAGGTTCTGACGATCACAAAAAAGTCATCGTTGAATGTGTGGGAGTCAGTATGGGTCTCCAGATCCCGCTTCTGATTATTGATCTGAAAGGGGTCTCGATCATTTCCGCATTATTCGCGAACCTTAGGGTGACACACTTAAGAGACACCGACATCCATTTGGAGCAAAAGTTTCATGCCGAAAAGAATAACAAGCGCAGGAATTTATTTCACTAGATACCGAAATGGATTTTTGGGTGAAATTGCAAAAAAGTGTTTCTGCATGTGAAATGAAATACTAGCAAGGGGTTATATGTGAATGTTTGTCATTAAAGTAATTGACAAAATTATGAATAAATAAAAGGAGTTTTATTTAATGAGAGTTTTCATTAAATTCGATGGAAATTTAATGGGAATTTGAGTGGGTTTTTGAGTGGAGGGAATTGAAAGGCATTTGAGTGAGTGGAGTGTCCACCCACATGAATGTGGAAGACGTGGGGGCAGCCCCATGGCTGGGAGCATGGCCCCTTGGGTGCCCCCCTCTCCCTATAAAAGGAGCCCCCTCCCTCTCTCTCACTCACACCTCCTCGTGAAGGATCTCTCTCCCCTCTAGAATTTATTCCACATGGTCTCGGACTAGCGAGATACATGTTCCCGGTGGCTATTCGGCAAGAAAGAGTTGTGCTTCCGCTGCATCGCTGGAGCGAGGAGGCGGAGGTTGCTCGGTGCCTCGAACGTGTGTGCGAGCACGGATGCGCTGCTGTTTTGCGGCGCTAGGACTTCCTCTCGATCTTGAGATCGGCAAGAGATCGTCTACATCAACTACGAGTTTGGACTCGTTAAGCTTTGTCGGTCTTCAAGGGTATGTTCTCTACGGATGTACATCCGCCCGTTGTTTGTATCTAGTAGATAGATCTTGGTACATTGTTGTTCCCATCATAGGAAATTTTTTGTTTTCTATGCTGCGAACCCTATAGTGGTATCAGAGCCGGATCTATGCGTATATGCTTTGCACGGGTAGTACACATATGAGTATCTGGGCGATGATGATCATTTTATTGCTTCTTAGTTGTACTTTGGATATTGGTGGCATAGTGGGATGAAGCGGCCCGGACAAACTTTACATGTCCTCGCACATGAGACCTGTTCCACACTTGACATGCAACTAGTTTTGCATAAGTGGCTAGCAGGTGTCTGTCTCTCCTACTATAGTCAATATCTAATTTGCAATGAGTTGTCAACAATTTGGTTATCCTTGTTGTGGTTCATGTTCGTAGGTAAGAACGGTTCTATCTTCGAAAGCCCTAAGCCACGTAAAACTTGCAATGGATAAATTAGAGGTGTCTAGTTTAGATTGTTGATGGGCTAGTGTTATGATATGGTGATGTTGTAAGTAGAAGTATGAGATGATACTCTTGCAACACACATAACGTGTAGGTTCCATAGACCTTGGCCTTACACATAGAGGTATGATAGAGATCATACCACGATGCACATGATGGAGATCATATGCGGGAACCATATCATTTCACTTATTAACATGTGATGTTTGATTGCATCTTATATTGCTTGTTTGGCGTTTTATTAGCATAATAAGATGATCCCTCATTTAAATATCAAGATAAGAATGTGTTCTTCCTTAAGTATACACCGACAATGTTTCGTCGCTTCAAGACATCACGTGATGATCGGGTGTAATTGAATCCACGAGCATATCTCGGGTGTAAGACAGTTACACACGTGAATACTAAGGTTCTAACTTGGCGAGCCTAGCATGTACAGACATGGCCTCGGAACACAGACTGAAAGGTTACGCATGAGACATATGTTTTGATATGATGACCATTTGATGCTCGCCTTTGAAGCTACACCGACTCACGTGATGATCGGACTTGGTGTAGTGGATTTGGTTCATGTAATCACCAAAAAGGCACGAGGGATGTCGTTTTTGAGTGGGAGTTCATTTCTAATTTGGATTTGTAGAACTCAATTTATCATAAATTAAATCAAAGTGAATTTGCATAATTTGTTGTAGTCATTGGCATTCGTTCACCACCTTATGCATAGTTGTAATTGAGATAATAGAACTATAGAATTCTGGATATATATACTTTACAAACTGGTATCGTATTGTGTTGAGTGTCAATCTAAAGTTTAAAGTCCTATTGCAAACTTTCAGCAAACTCTATTTACTCTGTGAAATTTAATAGTTAGTATTAAATCGAGAGTAACAATTCCAGTGTTAGTATCTTAAGTATCATGTTTGCCTCCATGATTCTTGATTGTTTTAATATCAAGTTTATCTAGGAGCTGAAAGAATTGTTTCAGAAACCATCATGTGTGGCAGATATAACGATATCTGAAACAATGTTTTGGTTGCAATATGATTGAGTATAATATATGTTCTCATATTGGATGAGAATTCTGAAGGTTGGAGATGCTAGACATCCTAATCATCCAAAAGGGTTTTGGAAAGTAATGTTATACTCACGATTCGCCTTTATAAGCTACAGTAGCTTGATCATGAAAGTCGTCATGATAAGGGTGAATAGAAGATCTATGTAAAGTGTTTACTACACTAAAAGATTACTATAGAATGGATTTTGAAAGAATGCCGATCATTTTGATGATGGTGATCTACTTCAAAGTGCAAGTCCAAAGATATTATTATTTGAATATACACGCTTTGGACTATGTGTCATGTATATGGCGCCACTTTTGATGTTGATAGATTCTTTTAAAAAGGAAAAGGAAATGCTGAAAGAGAATCTATAAAATATATTTGGCAGAAAATAAAATATTAGAAATATCCAATTTAGGTATATGGATGATATACATGTTATGGTTGTATTCTTTGCTTATTAAACAATATGGTTCTTGGGTATTGGATACCGAATTGGTTGGTATGAAATGTCATACAGAACGACGCAATTCATGAACCACAATGGCCTAAGTAACTAGCAAGAGAATATGTGATGATGTTCATCGAAAACAAACAAACCGTTGTTTGTATTTCTCGTTGACATCAAACCTTGACTTCAAGATTTGTTTTAATAATTGTTATTTAAATCAGGTATTATGAGAACAAAGGTTGTTCAAATAATTACCGTATTCCATATAAGATGGATGATTTACAAATCTAGTTAGAGAAATCACATCCATAAAACCTAATGCTAAAATGTCGCAAGACAAATGATTGAAAAATCACTTACGAAGTGACATCACCGTTTAAATTATATTGGAAATAAAACATGAAGAATTTCCATATTCATGGATTTTTGGAGTCTTTGATTTGATCAAGTGATGCTTGTGAGACTTTCCTCGAGATAATTAAAAACTTCGTTCAAAGGCCAAAGAAGAACGAACGACTAAAATATTGGAATTTATACATATCGATGTATGTAGTCCATTATGTGTAGTCGTAAGCGATGGGTTTCAACTTCATATAATTTCTCCGGAAATTTGAATGAATATTCACTTAATGAGAAAGAAGTATGAAATATTTGAAAAACGTTTCAAAGACTTTCAAGATGAAGTGAAAATCATTGTAACAAGAAAATAAATGGTTTATGATTTTATCATAAGGGATTTATTTGAGTTACAAGTGTAACAAGAAAATAAATGAATTATGATTTTATCATAAAGGGATTTATTTGAGTTGCAAGTTTAGCAAAACACCTAGATTTACATCTCCTGAAACACCATAGGAGTATGGAGTGTTTGAGATTTGTAATAAAACCTTGTTTGACATGGTTGGATCAAAGGTTTTATTTATAAAACTGTCATTATGTTTTAAAAGATTAAAGCTTTAGAGACTACCGCTTTTACACTGAAAAGAGGTCCATCTTGATCTATTGAAATGACACCATATGATTTATGGTTTGGGGTAAAACCCAAGTTGTCCTTTCTTAAATTTTGGTATGCTAAACATAAATAAGATGTTTACAACCAAAGTCGGATGAGCATGTCTTTGTAGGTTATTTCGAATAACAATTGGTTATTCCTCCATAACACCAAGGACAAAAGGGTTTGTCGCTTGAAATGTGAAGTTTCTTGAAAAAGGAATTTTTCGTAAAAGTTTAGTGGGAGGACAATAGAACTTTGATAAGGTTCACGAACCTTAGCTATATGTGCTGATTTGCGCAGTGCCAGAAAATGTTCCGGAGGCAGCCAGAATGCCCATGGCTCATGTGCCTCAAAGGTTATGGTCACGGAGGTCTAAGTTCTTATTGAACCAAGTCGGTCGGATAAACAATCAAATACTGAGATTTGAGAGTAAATCATTATTGTTTGACAATGATGAACCGACTACATGCAAAGAAGCGATGATGGGCCCTGACTCCGTCAAATGGCTTGAAGCCATAAAATCCGTGATAGTTCCATACACGAGAAATCAAGTTTTGAACTTGGAAGACCCTCCGAAAAGGTGTAAAAACCTATCGGTCGTATTTGGATCTATAAAGAAACAGACATGGATGTTTCACATCTATGAAATAGTCGACATGTCGTAAATTATTTTATGACAATGTTCAAAGGAGTTGACTATGACAAGATTGGATTTTTCATAGCGATATTTAGTCTGGATGGATTAAAGTAGCAACCACTACAGATAATTTGGTATATGGTAGATGAATAAACAAAACAAAATTCTTCTAATAGAATGGTTACCTAGGACGTGTACAAGACACGGTCCAATGGGTTTTGTTAAATTCAAAGGATGCTAAAAGGGCATGCAAACTTCAATGGTTGAAGTAAGCATCGCGGAGTTGGAATCTTCACCGTGATGAAAAAGGAGTTTTCATCTGGAGACGATGAAGATGCTTGCATTTGCAAGAAATTAAGTGGGAGCGCTGAGACATATTTCTAATACATTATGTGGAGGACATCTTGTTGATTAGAAATGATGTATCTTTTATTGACAAAGGTTAAGGATTTCATTTTGATGAAAGACTTGGGCAAAACCCAAATATTTAGCATGAATGTCTATAGTGGATAGACGGTGACGCTAATATGGTTGGGCCAAACGTACATATATGAGATATTGAAGGAGTTCAATATAGAAACGACAAGAAATGGTTCTTGCCGCATGGAAAGGAATTGAATCAAGATTCAAGTGTATCGACACTTGATAAGTGAAACAAGATTCAAGTGCTTTGACACTTGATGAGTGAAATCACGAGAATGTTTTGATCAATCATACCATGATATGTACACATCCAGATATGTCCTATGCTCTAAGTGTTATGAGCATATACCAGAATGAATCATAAAATGATCATTGGACGATAGTGAGAATATTCTTATGATCTTTTGGAAGAACTAAGAATATATTTGTGTAGAGGTGACAAACAATTACAAATAGTTCATTGTAAAGCGTTACATTGATACTAGTTTTGTCACAAGATACAAATTAAGTTTATCTCAATTTAGACTATGGGTGGCACAATGAAATGGAAAGAAAGTTTTGATGGATTTGTAAGAGTTCCAAAGTTAAGACATTGTACGAATACTACAATAAAAAGGCTAAGTATATGACTGCTATAGTAGCAGCAAAGGAGGGAATTTGTGTCAACTAGTTTGTTATCAAACTAAGGTGTGGTTCGCAACGGGCTAACACTAAAGATATATTGTATGACAATAGTATCGACGTGATTTAACCCCAAGGAACTAAAGGTCTCACCAAAAGACCAAATTTATACAATGTCATCTCATTAGAGAATGAGTAATGCATGGAGACGCAAAGACATGCAAATACACAAGGACCTGAAGCGTCAGATCCATAGATTATGTTAACCACTTGCAATTGCGTATATGGAACACCAGAAAGCCATATGTGTTCAATACGCAAAGTTTTCAAACTAGATTATTGTCTCTAGTGCAAGTGGGAGACTGAAGGGAATATGCTCGAGAGGCAATAATAAAGTGGTTATTATCGTATTCCTTATTTATGATAAATGTTTATTTTACATGCTATGATTGTATTAATACAGAAACATTAATACATGTGTTTTTAATAAACAAAAAGGAAGTTCCTAGTTATGCCTCTCTTATAAACTAGCTCGCATGATCAAAGGTTTCCTGATCATGGACATTGGATGTTGTTAATAACGAGGTCACAACATTAGTGTAATGGTGTGATGAACATTCATCCGAAGTATAGCATTACGATCATAGTCATTGAGTTTATATTGCTATAACAACTTACAAAGTGATCGAAATCCTTAGACCATGAGATCATGTCAATCACTAACATCGGAAGAGTTTCTTGATAACATCAAACGTCACACCGTAACAGGGTGATTATAAAGATGGGTTCAGAACTACTAAAGTGTTATGTTGAGGCCCATGGATCGAGAGTGGAATTTGTTCATCCCGATGACGGATAGATATGCTCTGGGCCCTCTCGGTGATATCACATTGATTAGCTTGCAAGCAAGTGATTTGATCACTAAAATGTTATATCACGGGAAGGAGAAAAGAGTGCATGTCAGTAACGAGATCAAACTAGGTATGGAGATACCGATGATCGAATCTCGGACATGTAATATATCGCGAAACAAAGGGATTAAGATACTAGCGTAAAAGGTTCCGACGATCACAAGAAAGTCATCGTTGAATGTGTGGGAGTCCGTATGGGTCTCCAGATACCGCTTCTGATTATTGATCTGAGAGGGGTCTCGATCATGTCTGCATTATTCGCGAACCGTAAGGTGACACACTTAAGAGACACCGACATCCATTTGGAGCAAAAGTTTCATGCCGAAAATAATAACAAGCGCAGGAATTTATTTCACTAGATACCGAAACGGGTTTTCGGGTGAAATTGCAAAAAGTGTTTCTGCATGTGAAATGAAATACTAGCAAGAAGTTATATGTGAATGTTTGTCATTAAAGTAATTGACAAAATTCTGAATAAATAAAAGGAGTTTTATTTAATAATAGTTTGCATTAAATTTGCTGGAAAATTAATGGGAATTTGAGTGGGTTTTTGAGTGGAGGGAATTGAAAGGCATTTGAGTGAGTGGAGTGTCCACCCACATGAATGTGGAAGAGGTGGGGGCAGCCCCATGGCTGGGCGCATGGCCCCTTGGGTGCCCCCCCCCCCCTCTTCCTATAAAAGGAGCCCCCTCCCTCTCTCTCACTCACACCTCCTCGTGAAGGATCTCTCTCCACCTCTAGAATTTATTCCCCATGGTCTTGGACTAGCGAGATACATGTTCCCGGTGGCTATTCGGCAAGAAAGAGTTGTGCTTCCGCTGCATCGCTGGAGCGAGGAGGAGGAGGTTGCTCGGTGCCTCGAACGTGTGTGCGAGCATGGATGCGCTGCTGTTTTGCGGCGCTAGGACTTCCTCTCAATCTTGAGATCGGCAGAGATCGTCTACATCAACTACGAGTTTGGACTCGTTAAGCTTTGTCGGTCTTCAAGGGTATGTTCTCTACGGATGTACATCCGCCCGTTGTTTGTATCTAGTAGATAGATCTTGGTACATAGTTGTTTTATGAAGAGAAAGTTTTCTTTTTTTGTCGTGCCAAAAAGTCATTTTCTATTTTTCAAGCGCAAAAACAGGCGGTTTTATGAAGAAACCACCAAATGGATAATTCAAAATGCTACCATCACATTTAAAAAAAATACTAGACCACCTTACATGGACAATGTTCTAATAGGGGGATCTCAAACCTTTCCGTCTATCCCTGGTAAAAAAAATCCTGCCGAATCGGTAGGAAGTGGGTCGGATATGAACTACATGTATATGATCTGATGCTCACATTTTTTATAAAAATCATTTTTAGGTTCAAAATATAATATTTCATCGGAGATCCACTTTAAGTTTAGCGAATGTCAGCCTCGAGCTAAGAATCTTTATGTGTGCCGTTTTAAACGGGAAAATAAAATTATTGCTAGAATCACGGCACAGTTTATGATAAGTTATCATATTTGGATTTCTTTCATTTTTTATCAATGTAGACATATTATTTGTCGAATTTTGATTTACGGATTTAAAGATATTAATTACTCAATATTAAATAGAAAAATACAAAAAAATCATTATATTTTTATTTGAATTCAATAATAGTTTTATTTATTCATTGTTTTTTACTTAAATATAATTATTTGTAATTTCAAAAAATACAAATATGTGACATGATGATATAAGAGTTAATCGGATTGATATTATAGTATTGACAATAATGTATAAATTGCTTTACGGAAACAGATTCTGAAGGAACAGAAAATTTAAGCATGCTGGAGGTGGAATTAGTGTAAGTAGTGTTAAAAATGTTCAAAGTGAAAGATTAACGAGTCAAACAATTCAAAGATTAAAAATTAAGAAAAAAATAAAAAAAATTATATTATTGTTGCAACCTGCCGTTAGGCTATGCATCACACGCATGCAGCTACAGACGTGTACCCACGCAGCTCCTAGCTGCAACAGCCGTGACAATCTTTTTCGAACCGCGGGGCACCCCGTCTCCAGAAGCTTGCAACTTAAATTAATGCTAAAATCGGTCATCTTTCTTATTTTGCAAAAATAAATAATTATATATATATGTGTTCTAGCAAATAAGCCCACAAGTCACAGTATGGTGACAAAATAACTTAATTATGACTTACAAGAATCTTAAGACAACTTGGCATGCGTTGCCATGAGCCACACTATGGTAACAAGTTCACCACCACAACTGAGCTGGCTGGCATGGGACTCTCTGCTGCAATTGTTGGCTACATAGCACAACATCTCCACCCAGACTTGAAAGATCACTTCCAACCTGTCCTGTCGGCGGCAAAGCACATCGCCGAGTCTTACTCCGGTGTCGTAATGTCTAGGATGAGCATCCAAGGATTTCATATGAGCAGGTAACTCATTCCGCAGTACCCAACTAACTCGCTCTTGGGCTGAGGCGGCTCCCTTTTTTTGATAACCGGCGGCTGAGGCTCCGCCCTTGGCAATTTCCATCACCAGACGCAGCTCGTCGCGGAGATTGACATAACGGCTGCGCCGGACAGGTCCGGGCAGCATGTAAGGTCGTAGCACAAGGAGAAACATCATGTAGTTGGAGAGCACCCTGATGGCCTCTAGCAAATCTGCCTTCTTGTTCCCGTGGTCGCTGAATATGCAAATCTCGCTGGCGATATGCCAGGCCATGATGCTGTCCTCAAACTCCATGTCTTGGATGCTCCAGCTGACGCACTCGTCCAGCATTAAACGTTGCAGCGTGACCAGACCCGGCATTGAGCCAATGTCTTCACCACGAGTTCTCATTGCAAGTATCTCTCTCAGGATAATCTCCTCGCTAGACTCCGAAAGCTTGGCGGACCCAGAGTGGTGCAGTGCGTCCCACCATTGCTCCACCAAGAGCCCCAGCCCCAGCGACCACGCCGTTGACAGGCCAGTCATGGGCTTCACTGTGTCACGGGCGACGGACTGGAACAAGTTGTACTGCCCAAGATAACCTGACCACCTCCTATGCCTTGCAGCCCTAACAATGCGGCGGACAGACTGAAGCTCGTCGCAAAGCCAGCGCCACCTGCTATAGTTCTTACTGTTCAACAATCGGACATGTGTCCAGGTCGACATGAGCGCGCCCACCATGGATATCACCTCCAGGATCAAGGCCCCAACTAACAAGACGTAGGTGATGGCCACGTCATTCTTGTGGTGCCTGTGCTTGTCGCTGAGCTGAAAAAGACAGCATGCGACAACCGTGGCAACCAGCGAAATGACACGGATGCACCATCCGTGCCATGTGTGGATCACGCTCGCCTTTGTGTAGAGGATGTCATACATGAGGGACAGCTCCATCTCCATCAACTTATTCAGGCAGCCATACATTTGGAAGGACCGCAAGACCTGGCGCATATACTTGTGTTGATCTCTCCGGGTGCCGATGAACAGTCCCTTGCATACATGGAACATGCCGTGAGCTCCCACCAGAATGGCCTCTCTATCCAGTCCCAGTAAGTACCTTTTTTCCAGTACTTGGGAGAGGAGGAAATCACTTTCACTTTCACTTTCCTTTTTACTTTTACTTTCACTGTCACTTTCACTTTTACTTTCACTTTCGCTGTTTTTAACAACATCCGACTGGTCAAAAGAGATCCACATGTTGTCTAAGCTGGCGCACCTCAGCGCCCATATCCTCTCCCCATACTTGAGAACGCCCACAACGAAAATTAGGATGGCAGCAACTAACACCAAGGTCTCGCTGCTGGGCATATACTTGTAGAGGACATAGGCAGCTCCCAACACCTGCAGGACCAGAGTCTGAAGGTGGCGCAAGCACAGCCGGTTGTCCTCCAAGGAGTATGCGCTGATGGTGTCCTGCCCGCCAAGATGCACCAGGAGGAATGGGGCCCAGAACGCCACCAGCTGGTGCTCCGGCAGCTTCGTAGTAATTGAAAGGTGGCCAAGGGTGAAGAGTGCTGTGGAGTCGGCCAGCTGGTAAGCCAGCCACAGGAAAAACCTTGACAAATTAGAGCCGCTGTGCCGACGGATCCAAGCGAACATGAGCAGAAATACTTGCAGTATGAAGCTAAAAAGGACCAGACTTTGCACTGCCCATTCATTCCGAAGGTCCACCAACAGTGTCGTAATCGCAACCTCCATTTCTCCAATTAATCCCTGAAATACATTATATAATTGTGTACTGATTATTTTGTTCAAATAATATATCATTATATATATTTACATGCTATATATCTCCACACTTTAGTCGTTTCAATCTTTAAACTGCAAAGTTCTAGGTTAATATGTTGTTTTATTTAATTAAGAAAAACAAAAAAAGAAGTCGCTAGAATAGTGAGCTAGAACGGATCTTGGTGCACGCGTAAACAGTACAAATAGGGTATACAGGTCAATCCGTACTTATAAAAACCAATCTCGAGCGATAAACAACATTCAATGCCTAAAATCTAGCTAATTATGAAGTTCCTATTGTGGTGATCCCAAATTTTAATATTTTAATAGCTTAAATGATACTCCCTCTCTTTCTCTAAATGGATGGCGTATAAACTTAGTCAAATAGTCAATAATTTCTAACTTTAACTAAATATATTAAAGAAAATATCAGTAACTATAATATAATATTAGATAAGTATATTATGAAAATATATCTTATGATGAGTCTATGAGTCTATTAATAGAGACCTGATTCGGTACACCCCCTCCCAACTCAGAGTACCATAAACGTGTAACAAACCGGTTTAAATACCGGATTCCTAGCATATAAATCATGTTAATAATATTTTAATATCTTGATATAAAATCTCGAAATTACTGCCTGGTTTAACTCATGAACATTCGTCATGGAGTTAGTCTTGCTATGGGCGTTGCCAGGAAGCACCGCTCGCTGGATGTACACGGAAGTGTTGCTCGCCATGGGCCGATCGTGTGACCAACTGATCGAGGGCTAGGGGCTCCTCGCCATGTGTATGATCGGATGGGCGACGTCCTACAGTCACGTCCATCACTGGGAAGGACGTATGCGGTACGTCTGTTTGCTGTCATGTTGGGATCGATCGTGGGTTTTGTGGATGACATGTTAACGCACTTTCAGGGGTTGTTGAAATTAAAGGACGTGAAAGCTATACATGTCATAGGTCAAACAATTTGTACATATACCTATATATGTGGGTTAACTAGAGCATCATCAAAGGAACTATATATACACAAATAGATTATAGACCATCGTGCTCTCTCTATATGATGGTATGTTTTAATCTACACCATTAGCGTAACTAGGGGTGTACCGAAGCAGAACTCTGCGCTCGCTAAGAGGTTAGATCGTTAAATACTCCGTCCCAATAGAGGTGGCATATAAACTCAGTTAAAAAATTAATATACCCAAAGTTTAACCAAAAATATATAAAAAATACGAGGATATGTAAAGTAACCTATTTAGAGTAAGACTATCGATATCATCCACGGAACTAATGGCATATTCTATGCTTATATAAGAAGAATTTTATTATTCTAGTTCTCATGTCGTACTTGTATTTATAAGCAGAGCTAATCAATATGTGGGTATAGTGGTTTGTCTATACGGTGTTGTATCCCTTCTAGCTTATTTTGTCTTCAAATGTGGTAAGTCATGTAATGAACAATTTGTTAGTTTGGACATATGACCTTATCGTTTTATCATGTGCTACCATGTTATAATTTTTGTTTTAGTAGTAGCTCACTAGATGCCATGCGTCAGGTGACCAAGGGAGAAACCCTAGCTCCCCAACCGCCACCCCCTCATGCCTCCCCTCTCCCCTTATCATCCATGTAGGTGGCCGCAGGAAACCCCACACACTGTCGGTGAAGAGGATGGCGGGGCCCTCACACGTCACGGCTGGAGTGGCAGTACTCAGTGGCTGCTTAGAGAGGCGACACGACCTCCTCCTGCTACTTCTCCGAGCATTGCTTCAGCGGCTTCACGGGGATGGCGGCCGTGTAAAGGGGCACCGATAGATCTGCATCACAAGGACTCTGGAGAAGCAGCACTGGACATGGCGGCAGCGACGTCCTCTTTGCCAAGGATGTTTTCCCAAGATGCGGCTCCATGTGGGGGTGCCTGGAGAGGCAGATCACGAGATCCCAAGCCCAGGTTCATTGTAGGAGGTACGCGGTGACTAGAGCTTTCTCCAGTGTCGACGATGCTGGATGTGGGAGAACTATAGTCCTTTGGATCCTATAGATTAGAGATGGTGGTGGCACCGACCTCATTGTTGGTGCTGATCTACACAGCTTCGAGTTCAGGATGCGTGGCTGCTGTTGAAAACCATGCCGACTACGGTCATGGCGGAGGATGGCGACATCTTTGCGCCGTTACCTTGTTGAACACATCTTTGTTGTAGGTTTTGACTTATCGTTTGGACTGCTCCAGGGGACACTCCAGATCTGGGTCTCCTGGATCAATGATGGCAGCGCAACACCTTTTTCCCTCTCGGGGCATCGTTTTGTAGCAGGTGCCTGCTCGAAGGAAACTAAGGTGGAGCGGCTTGTTTTCTTTCGCATCGAATATGAAGAGTCAAAGCGGTGTGGTGCAGTTGGACCTTGGCGGCGGGACATGATGATGGACACGCACAGGGCGGTGGCACTGTTTGGCAACATGGTGGAGCCGAGAGCAGGCCTGGCAGGGTCAATGTTTTTTATACATTTCCTGAAGCTGGGTTGGCGAAAGATGACGCGATAAATTTTAGAGTGTGTGCAACGGTGTGTCCTGATGGTCTGCTAGACCAGTTTGTGCTCCCAGCTCACCGGTTTGGTGAGGCTTTTGGTTTTAGATGATGTGTGTAAGTGTGAAGTCAGAATGATGTGTGTAAATGTGAGGTCAAGGTACATGGCTCTCACGTGGCCACTCCCTTCGTCAATAGGTGTTGCGACACCAGTTGCTAGTGAGGTAAATGAGCTATGCTAAAATTCTTTAAATGGGGGACTAATCTAGGTAGCTTATCTAAAAATAACACTCACATTTCCCTAAGTTTAACATTATTTCACATTGTGCATATCCTTACCTTAACTGCAATCTTCAAATCTTAATCTACAACAAGTGGAAATCGAGAAGTCACCATAAAAACAGCATCTACATGGTGCGAAACTGGCGTAGTACTCCTCCTGTAGTCCTATCCTCTATCCTCTTACCATCATCTCCTAACACCTCTCTCCATTTGCATATAATTAACCAAAATGAATAAACAGGATGTGATGTGATAGGCGCCACCGCGTCTCCTTTGCACATGGCTGGTCAGAATTGCAGCTTCAGGTTATGAAACTATCAACCTGATAGGCCTGTCAAGGAAACTGTGCCTTCAGGACATGATTGAGCGTATGTGGCTGGTTATGTTACTTTGATGTCGTCACTGAAACATAAAGAAAGACCCCCGACACTATTTATAGTTTTAGATGAAAATATAATTGCAATATGAAATCCTAAAAGGCCCCTAAAACTATAATCAGAAAAACCAGACGCTGAACATACTTTTATAAAAATATGGGACTTTTGCATTTAAAAATGAAGTTGAAGGTCTGAATATAGTGTACACGAGATACATACCACAACGCCCGGAGATGAACCAGCAACCCCAGATGGATGGAAGAATGGGTTTGTCTGTCGGCACCAGTACAGAGGTGTGATTCAGAGCTAGTCTTGCTACCAAATTATTCTTATCGTCTGTGTTTTTGAAGGAATAATTTTCTTTGGAGGGAATCGATCTGTATTGCTTTTCTTTTCCTTTAATGATGGTAATGCACATGCATTTGTCTTTCTAACTATCCAAGTTGATTCTCCTTCATGAAGGCTCTAAGCATGAGCATGCCCAACAGCTTATTGTGAAAAATTGGAGTAGCCAACAGTTTCGTTTGACGGAAGATGAAATTATTTTCGGCTTAGTGCAGAAAAGGCTACTAGTGGCGTTGGGGCTACCCACTGATATGGCGCTATGACAAATGTTAATAGTTGCTAGTCGGCCCCATGACATTAGTAACAAACATACTGGTGGCATTAGATATATTTCGGAATTGTATCTATGAATTTGTAGTGTATTACATTAATATTTTATATATTTGCATCATAACAATAGTTTCCACCAGTAAAGTAAGGGTTCATCTAATTCTTAGTCGGCAGAGAATTAACTTAGTTCTCGGTGAGGTGGTGTCATTCAATCTAATTTGCAACCCACTTGCAACTCTAATTGTCACTTAAAATCTCGGTTGCAACTTACTTGCAACACCAAAAAATATTAGTTGTAACCCCACATGCAGCTGAAATATTTGAGTTGCAACTGAATCGTGATTCAAATCCAATGGTGTATGACCCAAGTGAGATCTAAATTAATACTCAATCGATATAGGATTAGAAAAACCGAAATGAGAGTAAATAATAGTGCATGAAAGTTTTGGCTGATTCTGCTATCAACGTCGCCGGATTCTTTATGGCCTTGGGATGGATGTCTGGAAGGACATGCGACGCCATCACGCCGGAGCCTGGCTCTCCCGTGGAGATGGGGCCCACGACCTGGGATTTTCTGTCTTGGAGTGCTCGCGCACCCTTCCTACCCCGACTCGTCGGACGGTGGGCCGCGGCCCATCTTGTGGGCCACGCATCAACTGTGGGCGACGATGCTCTTGGTGATAGACGTGTGGAGGGAGACGGGGGCTCTACACCAGCCAGGTTCTAGGGCCCAACAACAGCCCATATGGCAGCAGAAACCCATAGAATCAACAGGTTCTCGCAGCCGAGAGTTGAGCTGGCAGCTGAAACCCTCACCTCCGCGGGTTCCCGTGGCCGAGGCCGAGGTGGCAGCTGGAACCCTCGCCGTTCGTGGATCCTCACGGCGAGGCCATGGTGTGGGTCCCATTTACACTGGTGATACACTCTCACAAACGGGTTTTACGCACGCAAATCCTGTTATACGCTTACTACAGGAATGGCCAGATGCGCCGACGGCCGCTTGCTACGCTGACGGCCAAACGTCGGGGCCGTCGGCGTAGGACCGGACCAGGCCAGCCCAAGTCGCCAGCCCTCGGCGTAGCCAAGCCATCGGCATAGTATACCCTACGCCGACGGTCACCTTCGACATAGTGAGGCCCTCGGCGTAGCCAGGGGACGCGTGGCACATACCGGCCAGCGCGGACGGCGCGCTAACGGTGCCGTCCGTTACGCCGACGGCGACCCTCGGCATAGCGCCATCGCCAGTACGCTGACGGTGACCCTCGACGTACCCGTCACGTACGCCGACGGTGACCTTCGGCGTAGCCCTCTGCATTTTTTCCTTTCTACTTGCACACTTATTTTATATTTATATCAATTATTTATGTTCTTTTTTTATTAATTGGATGATTTCGTACCCTCTGAATAGCAGTCTCCACGCCCACATGAAATATCGTTGCGAATCTTCTCACACCCCGAGAAATTTCTATATATTTGTAAGTGTTATTATCGCATGTGGTTTTGAATAGCACTCTCCACGCCCACATGAAACGTGTGTGAATTTTACGTATCACACATTTTGGAGAAGCTGTTCAAAGATTCAATGCTTTTATCGCAAGTGGTTCTATCAACACTACTGAGGAGCGGACGATAGTTTCTATTGTAGATATAGCATGTACCATCCTATGACCTAAACAAACACAAAACAAGAGAGCTACGCCGGGCTACCCCTGTCAGAGGAACGTCTAGGGGGGTAGACGATCCGAGTGTGCACAGATCAGGGTTTCGCCGGAGGAAGACCACGAGAACATCGGAATCAGATGAAAACTTGCATGTGTCCCTAGCATATGTGTGTGAGTGTGGTGAGAGGTTGGTATAGGTGCTTGCATGTGTCCCCTCTCGCATGCATGCGCTCTATCCTAGAAGCGAAGGTTAGGACCAGATAAGGGGGAATCTCCCCGTTGAGGTGAAACCGGGTAGGATAGTTCCACAACTTGTGAACCAACATGGTTTTACATCACCCTATGACCTAAACACACACAAAACAAGAGAGAGCTACGCCGGGCTACCCCTGTCAGAGGAACGTCTAGGGGGGTAGACGATCCGAGTGTGCACAGATCAGGGTTTCGCCGGAGGAAAACCACGAGAACATCGGAATCAGATGAAAACTTGCATGTGTCCCTAGCATATGTGTGTGAGTGTGGTGAGAGGTTGGTATAGGTGCTTGCATGTGTCCCCCCTCGCATGCATGCGCTCTAACCTAGAAGCGAAGGTTCCGGACCCGTATAAGGGGGAATCTCCCCGTTGAGGTGAAACCGGGTAGGATAGTGCCCCAACTTGTGAACCAACATGGTTTTACATCACCCTATAACCTAAAAAAACACAAAACAAGAGAGAGCTATGCCGGGCTACCCCTGTCAGAGGAACGTCTAGGGGGGTAGACGATCCAGTGTGCACAGATCAGGGTTTCTCCGTAGGAAGACCACGAGAAGATCGGAATCAGATGAAAACTTGCATGTGTCCCTAGCATATGTGTGTGAGTGTGGTGAGAGGTTGGTATAGGTGCTTGCATGTGTCCCCCTCGCATGCATCCGCTCTAACCTAGAAGCGAAGGTTCCGGACCGTTATAACGGGGAATCTCCCCGTTGAGGTGAAACCGGGTAGGATAGTGCCCCAACTTGTGAACCAACATGGTTTTACATCACCCTATGACCTAAACAAACACAAAATAAGAGAGAGCTACGCGGGGCTACCCCTGTCAGAGGAACGTCTAGGGGGGTAGACGATCCGAGTGTGCACAGGTCAGGGTTTCGCCGGAGGAAGACAACGAGAACATCGGAATCAGATGAAAACTTGCATGTGTCCCTAGCATATGTGTGTGAGTGTGGTGAGAGGTTGGTATAGGTGCTTGCATGTGTCCCCCCTCGCATGCATGCGCTCTAACCTAGAAGCGAAGGTTCCAGACCCGTATAAGGGGGAATCTCCCCGTTGAGGTGAAACCGGGTAGGATAGTGCCCCAACTTGTGAACCAACATGGTTTTACATCACCCTATGACCTAAGAAAACACAAAACAAGAGAGAGCTGCGCCGGGCTATCCCTATCAGAGGAACGTATAGGGGGGTAGACGATCCAACTGTGCATAGATCAGGGTTTCGCCGGAGGAAGACCACGAGAACATCGGAATCAGATGAAAACTTGCATGTGTCCCTAGCATATGTGTGTGAGTGTGGTGAGAAGTTGGTGTAGGTGCTTTCATGTGTCCCCCCTCGCATGCATGCGCTCTAACCTAGAAGCGAAGGTTCCGGACCCGTATAAGGGGGAATCTCCCTGTTGAGGTGAAACCGGGTAGGATAGTGCCCCAACTTGTGAACCAACATGGTTTTACATCACCCTATGACCTAAACAAACACAAAACAAGAGAGAGATACGCCGGGCTACCCCTGTCAGAGGAACGTCTAGGGGGGTAGACGATCCGAGTGTGCATAGATCGGGGTTTCAGGAAGAAGACCACGAGAACATCGGAATCAGATGAAAACTTGCATGTGTCCCTAGCATATGTGTGTGAGTGTGGTGAGAGGTTGGTATAGGTGCTTGCATGTGTCCCCCCTCGCATGCATGCGCTCAAACCTAGAAGCGAAGGTTCCGGACCCGTATAAGGGGGAATCTCCGTGTTGAGGTGAAACTGGGTAGGATAGTGCCCCAACTTGTGAACCAACATGGTTTTACATCACCCTATGACCTAAACAAACACAAAACAAGAGAGAGCTATGACGGGCTACCCCTGTCAGAGGAACGTCTAGGGGGGTAGACGATCCGAGTGTGCACAGATCAGGGTTTCGCCGGAGGAAGACCACGAGAACATCGGAATAAATGAAAACTTGCATGTGTCCCTAGCATATGTGTGTAAGTGTGGTGAGAGGTTGGTATAGGTGCTTGCATGTGTCCCCCCTCGCATGCATGCGCTCTAACCTAGAAGCGAAGGTTCTGGACCCGTATAAGGGGAATCTCCCCGTTGAGGTGAAACCGGGTAGGATAGTGCCCCAACTTGTGAACCAACATGGTTTTACATCACGCTATGACCTAAACAAACACAAAACAAGAGAGAGCTACGCCGGGCTACCCCTGTCAGAGGAACGTCTAGGGGGGTAGACGATCCGAGTGTGCACAGATCAGGGTTTCGCCGGAGGAAGACCACAAGAACATCGGAATCAGATGAAAACTTGCATGTGTCCCTACCATATGTGTGTGTGGTGAGAGGTTGGTATAGCTGTTTGCATGTGTCCCCCCTCGCATGCATGCGCTCTAACCTAGAAGCGAAGGTTCCGGACCCGTATAAGGGGGAATCTCCCCGTTGAGGTGAAACCGGGTAGGATAGTGCCCCAACTTGTGAACCAACATGGTTTTACATCACCCTATGACCTAAAAAAACACAAAACAAGAGAGAGATACGCCGGGCTACCCCTGTCAGAGGAACGTCTAGGGGGGTAGACGATCCGAGTGTGCACAGATCAGGGTTTCGCCGGAAGAAGACCACGAGAACATCGGAATCAGATGAAAACTTTCATGTGTCCCTAGCATATGTGTGTGAGTGTGGTGAGAGGTTGGTATAGGTGCTTGCATGTGTCCCCCCTCTCATGCATGTGCTCTAACCTAGAAGCGAAGGTTCCGGACCCGTATAAGGGGGAATCTCCCCGTTGAGGTGAAACCGGGTAGGATAGTGCCCCAACTTGTGAACCAACATGGTTTTACATCACCCTATGACCTAAACAAACACAAAACAAGAGAGAGCTACGCCGGGCTACCCCTGTCAGAGGAACGTCTAGGGTGTAGACAATCCGAGTGTGCACAGATCAGGGTTTCGCCGGAGGAAGACCACGAGAACATCGGAATCAGATGAAAACTTGCATGTGTCCCTAGCATATGTGTGTGAATGTGGTAAGAGGTTGGTATAGGTGCTTGCATGTGTCCCCCCTCGCATGGATGCGCTCTAACCTAGAAGCGAAGGTTCCGGACCCGTATAAGGGGTATCTCCCTGTTGAGGTGAAACCGGGTAGGATAATGCCCCAACTTGTGAATCAACATGGTTTTACATCACCCTATGACCTAAAAAAACACAAAAAAAAGAGAGAGCTCCGCTGGGCTACCCCTGTTAGAGGAACGTCTACGGGGTAGACGATCCGAGTGTGCACAGATCAGGGTTTCGCCGGAGGAAGACCACGAGAACATCGGAATTAGATGAAAACTTGCATGTGTCCCTAGCATATGTGTTTGAGTGTGGTGAGAGGTTGGTATAGGTGCTTGCATGTGTCCCCCCTCGCATGCATGCGCTCTAACCTAGACGCGAAGGTTCCGGACCCGTATAAGTGGGAATCTCCCCGTTGAGGTGAAACCGGGTAGGATAGTGCCCCAACTTGTGAACCAACATGGTTTTACATCACCCTATGACCTAAACAAACACAAAATAAGAGAGATCTACGTCGGGCTACCCCTGTCAGAGGAACGTCTAGGGGGGTAGACGATCCGAGTGTGCACAGATCAGGGTTTCGCCGGAGGAAGACCACGAGAACATCGGAATCAGATGAAACCTTGCATGTGTCCCTAGCATATGTGTGTGAGTGTGGTGAGAGCTTGGTATAGGTGCTTGCATGTGTCCCCCTCGCATGCATGCGCTCTAACCTAGAAGCGAAGGTTCCAGACCCGTATAAGGGGGAATCTCCCCGTTGAGGTGAAACCGGGTAGGATAGTGCCCCAACTTGTGAACCAACATGGTTTTACATCACCCTATGACCTAAGCAAACACAAAACAAGAGAGAGCTACGTCGGGCTATCCCTATCAGAGGAACGTATAGGGGGTAGACGATCCGTCTGCAGATCGAGTTTCACGAGGAAGACCACGAGAACATCGGAATCAGATGAAAACTTGCATGTGTCCCTAGCATATGTGTGTGAGTGTGGTGAGAAGTTGGTGTAGGTGCTTGCATGTGTCCCCCCTCGCATGCATGCGCTCTAACCTACAAGCGAAGGTTTCGGACCCGTATAAGGGGGAATCTCCCCGTTGAGGTGAAACCGGGTAGGATAGTGCCCCAACTTGTGAACCAACATGGTTTTACATCACCCTATGACCTAAACAAACACAAAACAACAGAGAGCTACGTCGGGCTACCCCTGTCAGAGGAACTTCTAGGGGGTAGACGATCCGAGTGTGCACAGATCAGGGTTTCGCCGGAAGAAGACCACGAGAACATCGGAATCAGATGAAAACTTGCATGTGTCCCTAGCATATGTGTGTGAGTGTGGTGAGAGGTTGGTATAGGTGCTTGCATGTGTCCCCCACGCAAGCATGCGCACAAACCAAGAAGCGAAGGTTACGGACCCGTCTAAGGGGGAATCTCCGCGTTGAGGTGAAACCGGGTAGGATAGTGCCCCAACTTGTGAACCAACATGGTTTTACATCACCCTATGACCTAAACAAACACAAAACAAGAGAGAGCTACGACGGGCTACCCCTGTCAGAGGAACGTCTAGGGGGGTAGACGATCCGAGTGTGCACAGATCAGGGTTTCGCCGGAAGAAGATCACGAGAACATCGGAATCATATGAAAACTTGCATGTGTCCCTAGCATATGTGTGTGAGTGTGGTGAGAGGTTGGTATAGGTGCTTGCATGTGTCCCCCTCGCATGCATGCGCTCTAACCTAGAAGCGAAGGTTAGGACCGTATAAGGGGAATCTCCCGTTGAGGTGAAACCGGTAGGATAGTGCCCCAACTTGTGAACCAACATGGTTTTACATCACGATATGACCTAAAGAAACACAAAAAAGAGAGCTACTGGGCTATCCTGTGAGGAGAATCGTCTAGGGGGTAGACGATCAGTGTGCATGCATCGTGGTTTCGCCGGAGGAAGACCACGAGAACATCGGAATCAGATGAAAACTTGCATGTGTCCCTACCATATGTGTGTGTGGTGAGAGGTTGGTATAGCTGTTTGCATGTGTCCCCCCTCGCATGCATCCGCTCTAACCTAGAAGCGAAGGTTCCGGACCCGTATAAGGGGGAATCTCCCCGTTGAGGTGAAACCGGGTAGGATAGTGCCCCAACTTGTGAACCAATATGGTTTTACATCACCCTATGACCTAAATCAACACAAAACAAGAGAGAGCTACGGCTACCCCATGGAGGTAATGCGTCTAGGGGGTAGACGATCCAAGTGTGCACAGATCAGGGTTTCGCCGGAAGAAGACCACGAGAACATCGGAATCAGATGAAAACTTTCATGTGTCCCTAGCATATGTGTGTGAGTGTGGTGAGAGGTTGGTATAGGTGCTTGCATGTGTCCCCTCTCTCATGCATGTGCTCTAACCTAGAAGCGAAGGTTCCGGACCTGTATAAGGGGGAATCTCCCTGTTGAGGTGAAACCGGGTAGGATAGTGCCCAAACTTGTGAACCAACATGGTTTTACATCACCCTATGACCTAAACAAACACAAAACAAGAGAGAGCTATGCCGGGCTACCCCTGTCAGAGGAACGTCTAGGGGGGTAGACGATCCGAGTGTGCACAGATCAGGGTTTCGCCGGAGGAAGACCACGAGAACATCGGAATCAGATGAAAACTTGCATGTGTCCCTATCATATGTGTCTGAATGTGGTGAGAGGTTGGTATAGGTGCTTGCATGTGTCCCCCCTCGCATGGATGCGCTCTAACCTAGAAGCGAAGGTTCCGGACCCGGATAAGGGGGAATCTCCCTGTTGAGGTGAAACCGGGTAGGATAGTGCCCCAACTTGTGAATCAACATGGGTTTACATCACCCTATGACCTAAAAAAACACAAAAAAAAGAGAGCTCCGCCGGGCTACCCCTGTTAGAGGAATGTCTAGGGGGTAGACGATCCGAGTGTGCACAGATCAGGGTTTCGCCGGAGGAAGATCACGAGAACATCGGAATTAGATGAAAACTTGCATGTGTCTCTAGCATATGTGTTTGAGTGTGGTGAGAGGTTGGTATAGGTGCTTGCATGTGTCCCCCTCGCATGCATCCGCTCTAACCTAGAAGCGAAGGTTCCGGACCGTTATAAGGGGGAATCTCCCTGTTGAGGTGAAACCGGGTAGGATAGTGCCCCAACTTGTGAACCAACATGGTTTTACATCACCCTATGACCTAAACAAACACAAAACAAGAGAGAGCTACGCCGGGCTACCCCTGTCAGAGGAACGTCTAGGGGGGTAGACGATCCGAGTGTGCACAGATCTGGGTTTCGCCGGAGGAAGACAACGAGAACGTCGGAATCAGATGAAAACTTGCATGTGTCCCTAGCATATGTGTGTGAGTGTGGTGAGAGGTTGGTATAGGTGCTTGCATGTGTCCCCCCTCGCATGCATGCGCTCTAACCTAGAAGCGAAGGTTCCGGACCCCTATAAGGGGGAATCTCCCCGTTGAGGTGAAACCGGGTAGGATAGTGCCCCAACTTGTGAACCAACATGGTTTTACATCACCCTATGACCTTAAAAAACACAAAACAAGAGAGAGCTACGCCGGGCTACCCCTGTCAGAGGAACGTATAGGGGGGTAGACGATCCAACTGTGCATAGATCAGGGTTTCGCCGGAGGAAGACCACGAGAACATCGGAATCAGATGAAAACTTGCATGTGTCCCTAGCATATGTGTGTGAGTGTGGTGAGAAGTTGGTGTAGGTGCTTTCATGTGTCCCCCCTCGCATGCATGCGCTCTAACCTAGAAGCGAAGGTTCCGGACCCGTATAAGGGGGAATCTCCCTGTTGAGGTGAAACCGGGTAGGATAGTGCCCCAACTTGTGAACCAACATGGTTTTACATCACCCTATGACCTAAACAAACACAAAACAAGAGAGAGATACGCCGGGCTACCCCTGTCAGAGGAACTTCTAGGGGGTAGACGATCCGAGTGTGCACAGATCAGGGTTTCGCCGGAAGAAGACCACGAGAACATCGGAATCAGATGAAAACTTGCATGTGTCCCTAGCATATGTGTGTGAGTGTGGTGAGAGGTTGGTATAGGTGCTTGCATGTGTCCCCCCTCGCATGCATGCGCTCAAACCTAGAAGCGAAGGTTCTGGACCCGTATAAGGGGGAATCTCCCTGTTGAGGTGAAACCGGCTAGGATAGTGCCCCAACTTGTGAACCAACATGGTTTTACATCACCCTATGACCTAAACAAACACAAAACAAGAGAGAGAGCTATGCCGGGCTACCCCTGTCAGAGGAACGTCTAGGGGGTAGACGATCCGAGTGTGCACAGATCAGGGTTTCGCCGGAGGAAGACCACGAGAACATCGGAATAAATGAAAACTTGCATGTGTCCCTAGCATATGTGTGTAAGTGTGGTGAGAGGTTGGTATAGGTGCTTGCATGTGTCCCCCTCGCATGCATGCGCTCTAACCTAGAAGCGAAGGTTCCGGACCCGTATAAGGGGGAATCTCCCCGTTGAGGTGAAACCGGGTAGGATAGTGCCCCAACTTGTGAACCAACATGGTTTTACATCACGCTATGACCTAAACAAACACAAAACAAGAGAGAGCTACGCCGGGCTACCCCTGTCAGAGGAACGTCTAGGGGGGTAGACGATCCGAGTGTGCACAGATCAGGGTTACGCCGGAGGAAGACAACGAGAACTACGGAAACAGATGAAAACTTGCATGTGTCCATACCATATGTGTGTGTGGTGAGAGGTTGGTATAGCTGTTTGCATGTGTCCCCCCTCGCATGCATCCGCTCTAACCTAGCGAAGGTTAGGACCAGATAAGGGGGAATCTCCCCGTTGAGGTGAAACCGGGTAGGATAGTGCCCTAACTTGTGAACCAACATGGTTTTACATCACCCTATGACCTAAAAAGACACAAAACAAGAGAGAGATACGCCGGGCTACCTATCGGAGGCGTCTAGGGGGTGAGCGATCCAGTGCATGAGATCGTGGTTTAGGGAGGAAGACCACGAGAACATCGGAATCAGATGAAAACTTTCATGTGTCCCTAGCATATGTGTGTGAGTGTGGTGAGAGGTTGGTATAGGTGCTTGCATGTGTCCCCCCTCGCATGCATGTGCTCTAACCTAGAAGCGAAGGTTCCGGACCCGTATAAGGGGGAATCTCCCCGTTGAGGTGAAACCGGGTAGGATAGTGCCCCAACTTGTGAACCAACATGGTTTTACATCACCCTATGACCTAAACAAACACAAAACAAGAGAGAGCTACGCCGGGCTACCCCTGTCAGAGGAACGTCTAGGGTGTAGACAATCCGAGTGTGCACAGATCAGGGTTTCGCCGGAGGAAGACCACGAGAACATCGGAATCAGATGAAAACTTGCATGTGTCCCTAGCATATGTGTGTGAGTGTGGTGAGAGGTTGGTATAGGTGCTTGCATGTGTCCCCCCTCGCATGCATGCGCTCTAACCTAGAAGCGAAGGTTCCGGACCCGTATAAGGGGTATCTCCCTGTTGAGGTGAAACCGGGTAGGATAATGCCCCAACTTGTGAACCAACATGGTTTTACATCACCCTATGACCTAAAAAAACACAAAAAAAAGAGAGAGCTACGCTGGGCTACCCCTGTTAGAGGAACGTCTAGGGGGTAGACGATCCGAGTGTGCACAGATCAGGGTTTCGCCGGAGGAAGACCACGAGAACATCGGAATCAGATGAAAACTTGCATGTGTCCCTAGCATATGTGTGTGAGTGTGGTGAGAGGTTGGTATAGGTGCTTGCAAGTGTCCCCCCTCGCATGCATGCGCTCTAACCTAGAAGCGAAGGTTCCGGACCCATATAAGGGGAATCTCCGCGTTGAGGTGAAACCGGGTAGGATAGTGCCCCAACTTGTGAACCAACATGGTTTTACATCACCCTATGACCTAAACAAACACAAAATAAGAGAGATCTACGTCGGGCTACCCCTGTCAGAGGAACGTCTAGGGGGGTAGACGATCCAGTGTGCCTGAGATCAGGGTTTCGCCGGAGGAAGACCACGAGAACATCGGAATCAGATGAAACCTTGCATGTGTCCCTAGCATATGTGTGTGAGTGTGGTGAGAGGTTGGTATAGGTGCTTGCAAGTGTCCCCCCTCGCATGCATGCGCTCTAACCTAGAAGCGAAGGTTCCGGACCCATATAAGGGGAATCTCCGCGTTGAGGTGAAACCGGGTAGGATAGTGCCCCAACTTGTGAACCAACATGGTTTTACATCACCCTATGACCTAAACAAACACAAAACAAGAGAGAGCTACGCCGGGCTACCCCTGCAAGAGGAACGTCTAGGGGGTAGACGATCCATTGTGCAGATCGAGTTTCATGGGAGGAAGACCACGAGAACATCGGAATCAGATGAAAACTTGCATGTGTCCCTAGCATATGTGTGTGAGTGTGGTGAGAAGTTGGTGTAGGTGCTTGCATGTGTCCCCCCTCGCATGCATGCGCTCTAACCTACAAGCGAAGGTTTCGGACCCGTATAAGGGGGAATCTCCCCGTTGAGGTGAAACCGGGTAGGATAGTGCCCCAACTTGTGAACCAACATGGTTTTACATCACCCTATGACCTAAACAAACACAAAACAAGAGAGCTACGTCGGGCTACCCCTCAGGAGGAACTTCTAGGGGTAGCATCCGAAGGTGCATGATCGGGGTTTGTGGAAGAAGACCACGAGAACATCGGAATCAGATGAAAACTTGCATGTGTCCCTAGCATATGTGTGTGAGTGTGGTGAGAGGTTGGTATAGGTGCTTGCATGTGTCCCCCCTCGCATGCATGCGCTCTAACCTAGAAGCGAAGGTTCCGGACCCGTATAAGGGGGATCTCCCCGTTGAGGTGAAACCGGGTAGGATAGTGCCCCAACTTGTGAACCAACATGGTTTTACATCACCCTATGACCTAAACAAACACAAAACAAGAGAGAGCTACGCCGGGCTACCCCTGTCAGAGGAACGTCTAGGGGGTAGGACGAACCAGTTTGCACAGATCGGGTTTCATGGGAAGAAGATCACGAGAACATCGGAATCATATGAAAACTTGCATGTGTCCCTAGCATATGTGTGTGAGTGTGGTGAGAGGTTGGTATAGGTGCTTGCATGTGTCCCCCTCGCATGCATGCGCTCTAACCTAGAAGCGAAGGTTCCGGACCCGTATAAGGGGGAATCTCCCCGTTGAGGTGAAACCGGGTAGGATAGTGCCCCAACTTGTGAACCAACATGGTTTTACATCACGATATGACCTAAACAAACAGAAAAAAAGAGAGAGCTACGCTGGGCTATCCCTGTCAGAGGTACGTCTAGGGGGGTAGACGATCCGAGTGTGCACAGATCAGGGTTTCGCCGGAGGAAGACCACGAGAACATCGGAATCAGATGAAAACTTGCATGTGTCCCTACCATATGTGTGTGTGGTGAGAGGTTGGTATAGCTGTTTGCATGTGTCCCCCCTCGCATGCATCCGCTCTAACCTAGAAGCGAAGGTTCCGGACCCGTATAAGGGGGAATCTCCCCGTTGAGGTGAAACCGGGTAGGATAGTGCCCCAACTTGTGAACCAATATGGTTTTACATCACCCTATGACCTAAAAAAACACAAAACAAGAGAGAATCTGGCTACCCTATGGAGAGCGTCTAGGGGGGTAGACGATCCAAGTGTGCACAGATCAGGGTTTCGCCGGACGAAGACCACGAGAACATCGGAATCAGATGAAAACTTTCATGTGTCCCTAGCATATGTGTGTGAGTGTGGTGAGAGGTTGGTATAGGTGCTTGCATGTGTCCCCTCTCTCATGCATGTGCTCTAACCTAGAAGCGAAGGTTCCGGACCTGTATAAGGGGGAATCTCCCTGTTGAGGTGAAACCGGGTAGGATAGTGCCCAAACTTGTGAACCAACATGGTTTTACATCACCCTATGACCTAAACAAACACAAAACAAGAGAGAGCTATGCCGGGCTACCCCTGTCAGAGGAACGTCTAGGGGGGTAGACGATCCAGTGTGCCAGATCGGGGTTTCACGGAGGAAGACCACGAGAACATCGGAATCAGATGAAAACTTGCATGTGTCCCTATCATATGTGTCTGAATGTGGTGAGAGGTTGGTATAGGTGCTTGCATGTGTCCCCCCTCGCATGGATGCGCTCTAACCTAGAAGCGAAGGTTCCGGACCCGGATAAGGGGGAATCTCCCTGTTGAGGTGAAACCGGGTAGGATAGTGCCCCAACTTGTGAATCAACATGGGTTTACATCACCCTATGACCTAAAAAAACACAAAAAAAAGAGAGCTCCGCCGGGCTACCCCTGTTAGAGGAATGTCTAGGGGGTAGACGATCCGAGTGTGCACAGATCAGGGTTTCGCCGGAGGAAGATCACGAGAACATCGGAATTAGATGAAAACTTGCATGTGTCTCTAGCATATGTGTTTGAGTGTGGTGAGAGGTTGGTATAGGTGCTTGCATGTGCCCCCCTCGCATGCATGCGCTCTAACCTAGAAGCGAAGGTTCCGGACCCGTATAAGTGGGAATCTCCCCGTTGAGGTGAAACCGGGTAGGATAGTGCCCCAACTTGTGAACCAACATGGTTTTACATCACCCTATGACCTAAACAAACACAAAAGAAGAGAGAGCTACGCCGGGCTACCCCTGTGAGAGGAACGTCTAGGGGGGTAGACGATCCGAGTGTGCACAGATCGTGAGGTTCAGAGGAAGACCACGAGAACATCGGAATCAGATGAAAACTTGCATGTGTCCCTAGCATATGTGTGTGAGTGTGTTGAGAGGTTGGTATAGGTGCTTGCATGTGTCCCCCCTCGCATGCATGCGCTCTAACCTAGAAGCGAAGGTTCCGGACCCGTATAAGGGGGAATCTCCCCGTTGAGGTGAAACCGGGTAGGATAGTGACCCAACTTGTGAACCAACATGGTTTTACATCACCCTATGACCTAAACAAACACAAAACAAGAGAGAGCTACGCCGGGCTACCCCTGTCAGAGGAACGTCTATGGGGGTAGACGATCCGAATGTGCACAGATCAGGGTTTCGCCGGAGGAAGACCACGAGAACCTCGAAATCATATGAAAACTTGCATGTGTCCCTAGCATATGTGTGTGAGTGTGGTGAGAGGTTGGTATAGGTTCTTGCATGTGTCCCCCCTCGCATGCATCCGCTCTAACCTAGAAGCGAAGGTTCCGGACACGTATAAGGGGGAATCTCCCCGTTGAGGTGAAACCGGGTAGGATAGTGCCCCAACTTGTGAACCAACATGGTTTTACATCACCCTATGACCTAAACAAACACAAAACAAGAGAGAGCTACGCCGGGATACCCCTGTCAGAGAAACATCTAGGGGGGTAGACGATCCGAGTGTGCACAGATCAGGTTTCGCCGGAGGAAGACCACGAGAACATCGGAATCAGATGAAAACTTGCATGTGTCCCTACCATATGTGTGTGAGTGTGGTGAGAGGTTGGTATAGCTGCTTGCATGTGTCCCCCTCGCATGCATCCGCTCTAACCTAGAAGCCAAGGTTCCGGACCCGTATAAGGGGGAATCTCCCCGTTGAGGTGAAACCGGGTAGGATAGTGCCCCAACTTGTGAACCAACATGGTTTTACATCACCCTATGACCTAAAAAACACAAAACAAGAGAGAGATACGCCGGGCTACCACTGTCAGAGGAACATCTAGGGGGGTAGACGATCCGAGTGTGCACAGATCAGGGTTTCGCCGGAGGAAGACCACGAGAACATCCGAATCAGATGAAAACTTTCATGTGTCCCTAGCATATGTGTGTGAGTGTGGTGAGAGGTTCGTATAGGTGCTTGCATGTGTCCCCCCTCTCATGCATGCGCTCTAACATAGAAGCGAAGGTTCCGGACCCGTATAAGGGGGAATCTCCCCGTTGAGGTGAAACCGGGTAGGATAGTGCCCCAACTTGTGAACCAACATGGTTTTACATCACCCTATGACCTAAACAAACACAAAACAAGAGAGAGCTACGTCGGGCTACCCCTGTCAGAGGAACGTCTAGGGGGTAGACGATCCGAGTGTGCACAGATCAGGGTTTCGCCGGAGGAAGACCACGAGAACATCGAAATCAGATGAAAACTTGCATGTGTCCCTAGCATATGTGTGTGAGTGTGGTGAGAGGTTGGTATAGGTGCTTGCATGTGTCCCCCCTCGCATGCATCCGCTCTAACCTAGAAGCGAAGGTTCCGGACCGTTATAACGGGGAATCTCCCCGTTGAGGTGAAACCGGGTAGGATAGTGCCCCAACTTGTGAACCAACATGGTTTTACATCACCCTATGACCTAAACAAACACAAAATAAGAGAGAGCTACATGGCTACCTGTCGAGGAACGTCTAGGGGGTAGGCGATCAGTGTGCTGAGATCGAGGTTCACGGAGGAAGACCACGAGAACATCGGAATCAGATGAAAACTTGCATGTGTCCCTAGAATATATGTGTGAGTGTGGTGAGAGGTTGGTATAGGTGCTTGCATGTGTCCCCCCTCGCATGCATGCGCTCTAACCTAGAAGCGAAGGTTCCAGACCCGTATAAGGGGGAATCTCCCCGTTGAGGTGAAACCGGGTAGGATAGTGCCCCAACTTGTGAACCAACATGGTTTTACATCACCCTATGACCTAAGCAAACACAAAACAAGAGAGAGCTATGCCGGGCTACCCCTGGGAGGAACGATAGGGGGTAGGCGATTGTTGTCTGCAGATCAGGGTTTCGCCGGTGGAAGACCACGAGAACATCGGAATCAGATGAAAACTTGCATGTGTCCCTAGAATATGTGTGTGAGTGTGGTGAGAGGTTGGTATAGGTGCTTGCATGTGTCCCCCCTCGCATGCATGCGCTCTAACCTAGAAGCGAAGGTTCCGGACCCGTATAAGGGGGAATCTCCCCGTTGAGGTGAAACCGGGTAGGATAGTGCCCCAACTTGTGAACCAACATGGTTTTACATCACCCTATGACCTAAACAAACACAAAACAAGAGAGAGCTATGCCGGGCTACCCCTGTCAGAGGAACGTCTAGGGGGGTAGACGATCCGAGTGTGCATAGATCAGGGTTTCACCGGAGGAAGACAACGAGAACATCGGAATCAGATGAAAACTTGCATGTGTCCCTAGCATATGTGTGTGAGTGTGGTGAGAGGTTGGTATAGGTGCTTGCATGTCTCCCACCTCGCATGCATGCGCTCTAACCTAGAAGCGAAGGTTCCGGACCCGTATAAGGGGGAATCTCCGTGTTGAGGTGAAACCGGGTAGGATAGTGCCCCAACTTGTGAACCAACATGGTTTTACATCACCCTATGACCTAAACAAACACAAAACAAGAGAGAGCTACGCCGGGCTACCCCTGTCAGAGGAACGTCTAGGGGGGTAGACGATCCGAGTGTGCACAGATCAGGGTTTCGCCGGAGGAAGACCACGAGAACATCGGAATCAGATGAAAACTTGCATGTGTCCCTAGCATATGTGTGTGAGTGTGGTGAGAGGTTGGTATAGGTGCTTGCATGTCTCCCCCCTCGCATGCATGCGCTCTAACCTAGAAGCGAAGGTTCCGGACCCGTATAAGGGGGAATCTCCGTGTTGAGGTGAAACCGGGTAGGATAGTGCCCCAACTTGTGAACCAACATGGTTTTACATCACCCTATGACCTAAAAAAACACAAAACAAGAGAGAGCTACGCCGGGCTACCCCTGTCAGAGGAACGTCTAGGGGGTAGACGATCCGAGTGTGCACAGATCAGGGTTTCGCCGGAGGAAGACCGCGAGAACATCGGAATCAGATGAAAACTTGCATGTGTCCCTATCATATGTGTGTTAGTGTGGTGAGAGGTTGGTATGGGTGCTTGCATGTGTCCCCCCTCGCATGCATGCGCTCTAACCTAGAAGCGAAGGTTCCGGACCCGTATAAGGGGGAATCTCCCCGTTGAGGTGAAACCGGGTAGGATAGTGCCCCAACTTGTGAACCAACATGGTTTTACATCACCCTATGACCTAAACAAACACAAAACAAGAGAGAGCTACGCCGGGCTACCCCTGTCAGAACGCGTCTTGGGGGTAGGCGATCCGAGTGCATGAGATCGAGGTTTCGCAGAGGAAGACCACGAGAACATCGGAATCAGATGAAAACTTGCATGTGTCCCTACCATATGTGTTTGAGTGTGGTGAGAGGTTGGTATAGCTGCTTGCATGTGTCCCCCCTCGCATGCATCCGCTCTAACCTAGAAGCGAAGGTTCCGGACCCGTATAAGGGGGCATCTCCCCGTTGAGGTGAAACCGAGTAGGATAGTGCCCCAACTTGTGAACCAACATGGTTTTACATCACCTTATGACCTAAAAAACACAAAGCAAGAGGGAGATACGCCGGGCTACCCTTGTCAGAGGAACGTCTAGGGGGGTAGACGATCCGAGTGTGCACAGATCAGGGTCTCGCAGGAAGAAGACCACGAGAACATCGGAATCAGATGAAAACTTGCATGTGTCCCTAGCATATGTGTGTGAGTGTGGTGAGAGGTTGGTATAGGTGCTTGCATGTGTCCCCCCTCTCATGCATGCGCTCTAACCTAGAAGCGAAGGTTCCGGACCCGTATAAGGGGGAATCTCCCCGTTTAGGTGAAACCGGGTAGGATAGTGCCCCAACTTGTGAACCAACATGGTTGTACATCAACCTATGACCTAAACAAACACAAAACAAGAGAGAGCTACGCCGGGCTACCCCTGTGAGAGGAACGTCTAGGGGGGTAGACGATCCGAGTGTGCACAGATCAGGGTTTCGCTAGATGAAGACCACGAGAACATCGGAATCAGATGAAAACTTGCATGTGTCCCTAGCATATGTGTGTGAGTGTGGTGAGAGGTTGGTATAGGTGCTTGCATGTGTCCCCCCTCGCATGCATGCGCTCTAACCTAGAAGCGAAGGTTCCGGACCCGTATAAGGGGAATCTCCCCGTTGAGGTGAAACCGGGTAGGATAGTGCCCCAACTTGTGAACCAACATGGTTTTACATCACCCTATGACCTAAACAAACACAAAACAAGAGAGATCTACGGCTACCCCCGCGGAGGAACGTCTAGGGGGTAGATGATCCAGTGTGCAGATCGAGTTTATGGAGGAAGACCACGAGAACATCGGAATCAGATGAAAACTTGCATGTGTCCCTAGCATATGTGTGTGAGTGTGGTGAGAGGTTGGTATAGGTTCTTGCATGTGTCCCCCCTCGCATGCATGCGCTCTAACCTAGAAGCGAAGGTTCCGGACCCGTATAAGGGGGAATCTCCCCGTTGAGGTGAAACCGGGTAGGATAGTGCCCCAACTTGTGAACCAACATGGTTTTACATCACCATATGACCTAAACAAACACAAAACAAGAGAGAGCTACACCGGGCTACCCCTGTCAGAGGAACGTCTAGGGGGGTAGACGATCCGAGTGTGCACACATCAGGTTTCGCCGGAGGAAGACCACGAGAACATCGGAATCAGATAAAAACTTGCATGTGTCCCTACCATATGTGTGTGAGTGTGGTGATAGGTTGGTATAGCTGTTTGCATGTGTGACCCCTCGCATGCATCCGCTCTAACCTAGAAGCGAAGGTTCCGGACCCGTATAAGGGGGAATCTCCCCGTTGAGGTGAAACCGGGTAGGATAGTGCCCCAACTTGTGAACCAACATGGTTTTACATCACCCTATGACCTAAACAAACACAAAACAAGAGAGAGATACGCCGGGCTACCCCTGTCAGAGGAACGTCTAGGGGGGTAGACGATCCGAGTGTGCATAGATCAGGGTTTCGCCGGAGGAAGACCACGAGAACATCCGAATCAGATGAAAACGTTCATGTGTCCCTAGCATATGTGTGTGAGTGTGGTGAGAGGTTGGTATAGGTGCTTGCATGTGTCCCCCCTCTCATGCATGCGCTCTAACCTAGAAGCGAAGGTTCCGGACCCATATAAGGGGGAATCTCCCCATTGAGGTGAAACCGGGTAGGATAGTGCCCCAACTTGTGAACCAACATGGTTTTACATCACCCTATGACCTAAACAAACACAAAACAAGAGAGAGCTACACCGGGCTACCCCTGTCAGAGGAACGTCTAGGGGGTAGACGATCCGAGTGTGCACAGATCAGGGTTTCGCCGGAGGAAGACCACGAGAACATCGGAATCAGATGAAAACTTGCATGTGTCCCTATCATATGTGTGTGAGTGTGGTGAGAGGTTGTAATAGGTGCTTGCATGTGTCCCCCCTCGCATGGATGCGCTCTAACCGAGAAGCGAAGGTTCCGGACCCGTATAAGGGGGAATCTCCCCGTTGAGGTGAAACCGGGTAGGATAGTGCCCCAACTTGTGAACCAACATGGTTTTACATCACCCTATGACCTAAAAAACACAAAAAAAGAGAGAGCTACGTCGGGCTACCCCTGTTAGAGGAACGTCTAGGGGGTAGATGATCCGAGTGTGCACAGATCAGGGTTTCGCCGGAGGAAGACCACGAGAACATCGGAATCAGATGAAAACTTGCATGTGTCCCTAGCATATGTGTGTGACTGTGGTGAGAGGTTGGTATATGTGCTTGCATGTGTCCCCCCTCGCATGCATGCGCTCTAACCTAGAAGCGAAGGTTCCGGACCCATATAAGGGGGAATCTCCGCGTTGAGGTGAAACCGGGTAGGATAGTGCCCCAACTTGTGAACCAACATGGTTTTACATCACCCTATGACCTAAACAAACACAAAACAAGAGAGAGCTACGCTGGCTACCCCGCCGAGGAACGTCTAGGGGGTAGACGATCCAGTGTGCCAGATCGTGGTTTCGTCGGGGGAAGACCACGAGAACATCGGAATCAGATGAAAACTTGCATGTGTCCCTATCATATGTGTGTGAGTGTGGTGAGAGGTTGTAATAGGTGCTTGCATGTGTCCCCCCTCGCATGGATGCGCTCTAACCGAGAAGCGAAGGTTCCGGACCCGTATAAGGGGGAATCTCCCCGTTGAGGTGAAACCGGGTAGGATAGTGCCCCAACTTGTGAACCAACATGGTTTTACATCACCCTATGACCTAAACAAACACAAAAAAAGAGAGAGCTACGTCGGGCTACCCCTGTTAGAGGAACGTCTAGGGGTAGACGATCCGAGTGTGCACAGATCAGGGTTTCGCAGGAGGAAGACCACGAGAACATCGGAATCAGATGAAAACTTGCATGTGTCCCTAGCATATGTGTGTGAGTGTGGTGAGAGGTTGGTATATGTGCTTGCATGTGTCCCCCTCGCATGCATGCGCTCTAACCTAGAAGCGAAGGTTCCGGACCCGTATAAGGGGGAATCTCCCCGTTGAGGTGAAACCGGGTAGGATAGTGCCCCAACTTGTGAACCAACATGGTTTTACATCACCCTATGACCTAAACAAACACAAAACAAGAGAGAGCTACTCCGGGCTACCCCTGTCAGAGGAACGTCTAGGGGGTAGACGATCCGAGTGTGCACAGATCAGGGTTTCGCCGGAGGAAGACCACGAGAACATCGGAATCGGATGAAAACTTGCATGTGTCCCTAACATATGTGTGTGAGTGTGTTGAGAGGTTGGTATAGGTGCTTGCATGTGTCCCCCCTCGCATGCATGCGCTCTAACCTAGAAGCGAAGGTTCCGGACCCATATAAGGGGGAATCTCCCCGTTGAGGTGAAACCGGGTAGGATAGTGCCCCAACTTGTGAACCAACATGGTTTTACATCACCCTATGACCTAAACAAACACAAAACATGAGAGATCTACGCCGGGCTACCCCTGTCAGAGGAACGTCTAGGGGGGTAGACGATCCGAGTGTGCACAGATCAGGGTTTCGCCGGAGGAAGACCACGAGAACATCGGAATCAGATGAAAACTTGCATGTGTCCCTAGCATATGTGTGTGAGTGTGGTGAGAGGTTGGTATAGGTGCTTGCATGTGTCCCCCCTCGCATGCATGCGCTCTAACCTAGAAGCGAAGGTTCCGGACCCGTATAAGGGGGAATCTCCCCGTTGATGTGAAACCGGGTAGGATAGTGCCCCAACTTGTGAACCTACATGGTTTTACATCACCCTATGACCTAAACAAACACAAAACAAGAGAGAGCTACATGGCTACCCTGTCGGAGAACGTCTAGGGGGTAGATGATCCAGTAATGCCTGAGATCTGTGTTTCGCCGGAGGAAGACCACGAGAACATCGGAATCAGATGAAAACTTGCATGTGTCCCTAGCATATGTGTGTGAGTGTGGTGAGAGGTTGGTATAGGTTCTTGCATGTGTCACCCCCTCTCATGCATGCGCTCTAACATAGAAGCGAAGGTTACGGACCCGTATAAGGGGGAATCTCCCCGTTGAGGTGAAACCGGGTAGGATTGTGCCCCAACTTTTGAACCAACATGGTTTTACATCACCCTATGACCTAAACAAACACAAAACAAGAGAGAGCTACGCCGGGATACCCCTGTCAGAGGAACGTCTACGAGGGTAGACGATCCGAGTGTGCACAGATCAGGGTTTCGTCGGAGGAAGAACACGAGAACCTCGGAATCAGATGAAAACTTGCATGTGTCCCTAGCATATGTCTGTGAGTGTGGTGAGAGGTTGGTATAGGTGCTTGCATGTGTCCCCCCCTCTCATGCATGCGCTCTAACCTACAAGCGAAGGTTCCGGACCCGTATAAGGGGGAATCTCCCCGTTGAGGTGAAACCGGGTAGGATAGTGCCCCAACTTGTGAACCAACATGGTTTTACATCACCCTATGACCTAAACAAACACAAAACAAGAGAGAGCTACGTCGGGCTACCCCTGTCAGAGGACCGTCTAGGGGGGTAGACGATCCAGTGTGCCGCAGATCGTGGGTTTATTTGGAGGAAGACCACGAGAACATCGGAATCAGGTGAAAACTTGCATGTGTCCCTAGCATATGTGTGTGAGTGTGGTGAGAGGTTGGTATCGATTCTTGCATGTGTCCCCCCTCGCATGCATGCGCTCTAACCTAGAAGCGAAGGTTCCGGACCCGTATAAGGGGGAATCTCCCTGTTGAGGTGAAACCGGGTAGGATAGTGCCCCAACTTGTGAACCAACATGGTTTTACATCACCCTATGACCTAAACAAACACAAAACAAGAGAGAGCTACACCGGGCTACCCCTGTCAGAGGAACGTCTAGGGGGTAGACGATCCGAGTGTGCACAGATCAGGGTTTCACCGGAGGAAGACCACGAGAACATCGGAATCAGATGAAAACTTGCATGTGTCCCTAGCATATGTGTGTGAGTGTGGTGAGAGGTTAGTATAGGTGCTTGCATGTGTCCCCCCTCGCATGCATCCGCTCTAACCTAGAAGCGAAGGTTCCGGACCCGTGAACGACAGAAGAGCTACGCCGGAGGAAGACCATGAGTGTGTTGCAAGGTTGGTATAGGTGTTTGCATGTGTCAAACCTCGTATGGAGATGTCTATGTAGGGTAGATTCGCGGGGCCCACGTCTAGGGTTTGCTTGGAAAACGAGCACAAGACAAAATAAAAGAGTATATAGTAATAATATATTATTGTTTCTTCTATAATAGTATACACCAAATAATATATTATAATTTTTTATATTAGTAGACACCAAATTTATATTCTTGTCTAATTTTGTTATTAATAAGGAAAAAAATCCCCCTGCTACGCCGACGACAGCCCTCGGCGTACGCCTTGCCGTCGGCGTAGCCTCATCCGTTCTAACCTACCACCTCGGCCACTCATCTCTCCTATCTCACACCCACCCCGACCCCTACCTCGACCCAGCCCCAGACCGACTGGCCACCACTGGTCCGCCTGCTAGCCGCTGCCGCCGTCGCCCCTCCTGCCTCAGCTCATGAGCCCGCCCCGCCTCCTCCTCCCCCATCCCGAGCTCCTCCCCCACATCCCATTCCCGCCTCCCGACCTCCTCCTCCCCCATTCCCCATCCCCACCATCTTGCCTCCCAGCCGCCTCCCTTTCACACCGCCGCCTCCCCTTCCCCTCACACCCCCACCCACCCGCCTCCCCACCCCCACCGCCTCCCCACCCCCTTGCCTTGCCTCCCCACCACCGCCCCCCTCCCCCCTGCCTCTCCCCCCACTCCCATCCCCACCCCCCACCGCCTCCCCCACCCCCCCTTCTGCCTGCCTCCCCCCCACCGCCACCCCCTCACCTCCAGGCTCACCATCCCCCTTGGTTAGTTTTTTTAAATTTGTTCTTTTTTATTTTAGTTCATAGTTTGTAGTAGTTTGTAGTTTGTAGTAGTTTCTAGTTTTATTTTTAGTTTGTACTAATTATAGTTTGTAGTAGTAGTTTATAGTTTTAGTTTGTAGTTTTAGTTTGTAGTAGTAGTTTATAGTTTGTAGTATGTAGTTTATCTTATGTACTAGTAGTTTGTAGTAGTAGGTTGTAGTTTGTAGTATCTAGAGGTAGTTTGTAGTTTGTACTATGCAAAACAATAGTTCATGTTTAGTAAAAAATGGATGAAATTTGCTAAATAGATGTTGCATATGGTTTGTTGTTTGAAGTTACCGGAGGGTGAGAGGGGGGAGTGTTTCGACGGCGGGGTCCCGAATCATCTTCGACGATTTGATCACGCTTCGAGGGTGAGAATCCGTTCGCCTCTCTTGTACCTAGGTTTATTTTTGTTTCTAGATCACCAAGTATGTCGCGTCACCTAGGCGTCATCCCGACCGTAAGCGTTACGCGACTTAATATGCAATAGTGGTCTCGCATATTTTGGACCGTAACGCTTATGGCTTTTATCGGGCAGTCAGCGGATTCGTAGTTGGGTATGGTTCTCCCTGGCTCTACCTCGATTCGAGACAGGATTTCGGTGGCGCCTTCTCGTTGTTCTCCGGATGCACATCCTCTTGGATTTTTGTCGAGACGTGTATCAGGAGAGCAGCGGGGAGGTGCTGCCAAAATTCTGCTTGGATCGGGGTAGGACCAGGGAGAACTTACCCAATCTATGGATCCGGCGGCTGGTTAGGACCCCCTTTTCCTATTGGACATGTAGGTTGATGAATGCGTAAAAATATGAAGCATTTAATCTCCTGTTGGATATAAAATGTTATATTTGTTGTTTGTCTCCCAACGAAGCAGAAGAGGATGGCTGATAATGGGTGGATGTACAGTGGCCGTATTAGTGCGACTAATAAAACAGACGATTGGGTACGGAACACTCATTTGTTAGTGAATGAGTTAGCGCGTGGTTCGAAGGCAATGGTTCGGGCACTTTGTCCCTGCGCTCATTGCACTAAGCGTCATCGTCAGGGAAAGGATGACATGTATAAACACCTTCTGCAATATGGGTACATGTCTAACTATGTCACGCAAGTCGACTTTGCTCTGATTTAACGTGACAGAGGTGAGGTGATGCGTCAGCGGCTCAATGGCAATGAGCACGATGGGATTAGAAACATGCTAGATGATCTCATCGATGTCGACCAGCCGAATTCGCCACCTCCACGGGAGGAATCACCAGAATCGGAGGAACCGCTAGAACCGGAGGAACCGGAGCCAACCGCGAAGGCCGTCCTTGATATGATGGCCGCGGCTAAGAGGCCTTTGTACGAGGGTGCAAAGATTTCTCATCTCGATGCCATCTCTCAGTGTCTAGCCGACAAGTGTCAGTACTCCGCCACCCGTTCTCACTTTGAAGCTAATTTGAGAACATGTGGTAACATGTTGCCCGAAGGGAATTGTCTGCCTAAAACCTTTCACGAAACGAAGAAACTCATGAAGGAGCTCAACATGGATTATGAAAAGATAGATTGCTGTCCAAAAGGCTGCCTTTTGTTTTAGAAACAGTTTGAGGGTGACAAGTACTGCTCCATTTGTAAGGCCTCTAGATATGAAGAGATAAAGGGGAAGGATGGTCAGGTGAGGCAGTCGAAGGTCGCTAAGAAGATACTTCGATATCTCCCATTCATAAAAAGAATCCAGCGGCTTTACTTGAGCGAGGAGACTGCCAAACAGATGACGTGGCACAAGAAGGGGAAAAGATACGAGGACGAGCACGGACGGAAGAAGATGGGACATCCATCTAATGGTAAGGCATGGAAGAACTTCGATGACAAATACCCCCGGTGGGCAAAACAGGCTCGGAATGTTAGAATTGCGATAGCAATAGATGGCTTCAACCCATATGGTATGTCGACGGCCTCGTACAGCTGCTGGCCGGTGTATGTTATTTCGCTCAATCTCCCTCCCGGAGTATTAATGCAACGGAAGACCATGTTTTTGTCGCTAATAATTCCAGGACCTGAGTATCCGGGGAAGAACTTGAGTGTCTACATGCAGCCGATTGTGGATGATTTGAACCACTCTTGGATACACGGGACGTTGACATACGACCGAGCATCAAAGAGAAACTTTTTGATGAAAGTTTGGTTGCAGTATACTATGCATGACATGCCCGGGTACGCCCTAACGTGCGGATGGTGTACAGCTGGTAAGTGGCCATGCCCAGTGTGCAGGCACCGACTTGAGTTCCTTTGGCTAAAGTCGGGTCACAAATATGTTGCGTTTGACACGAATCGACAGTACCTCAAAAGAAATCATTCGTTCAGAGAAGATAGAAAGAACTTCAAGAAGGGCAAAGTTGTGCATGAAGTAAAAGAGGTACCAAAGTTCGAGGGTGCAGCTGTTGATGCCGAGCTACGTGCTCTCGTGCCCGCGGCGCCGGGAACTAGCCATCAATTTGCGGGATATGGTGTAACGCATAATTGGACTCACGTGGAAGCCTTAACCAATCTCGTGTATTAAAAGGACCTCGAACTTCCCCATAACATCGATGTGATGCACACCGAAAAGAATGTCGGGGAGTCCCTTTTTTCACACAGTCTTGAACATTCCTGGGAAGTCAAAGGATAATGTCAAAGCTAGAGTCGATGTTGAGAAGCTTTGTGATAGGAAAAGATTACACATGCAGCCTCCTACTGTCCGTCGAAAGAATTGGTTCAAGCCGCATGCCTACTACTGCCTTGATAATGTCCAAAAGAAGGAGTCATTTAGGTGGCTCAAATACGTCGTGATGTTCCCTGACGGTTATTGTTCGAATATAAGTAAGGGAGTCAATTTTTTGACGGGACAAGTCACCCGGCTCAAGAGTCACGACTATCATATATGGATTGAGCGGCTGATGCCGATGATGGTTCGAGGGTATCTCCCCGAGAAAGTATGGCGAGTGCTTGCGGAATTGAGCCATTTCTTCCGCACCCTTTGTGCTAAGCAGATATGTCCTCTGGTTATTGAGAAGCTGCAAGTTCAGGTGTCGGAGTTGCTATGCAATTTGGAGATGATCTTTCCGCTAGGCTTCTTTACTCCGATGGCACATCTCATGTGCACCTCGCGAACGAGGCACTCTTGGGGGTCCGGTGCAATTTTGTTGGCAATTTTGTATTGAGAGAGAGTTTAAGTATATTCGAAAGATAACTGGAAACAAAGCCAAGATTGAAGCATGCATAGCTGAAGCAACATGCCTTCGGGAGATGGCAGACGCCGCGACAACCTACTGGCCCGATGATGTTCCCACTATGCATAACCCGGTCTCTCGTTACAATGTTGACCTGCCCAAGAATGACCCCAAGCTCGAACTATTCCAATTTTCCGGTGGCAAGGCCGGTAAAGGACTAAAATATAGGTTGCCGAAGGAAGAGAAGGATTGCATAATGCTCTATATGCTTATGAACATGAAGGAAGTGGTCGATTTCATTAGGTAAAATGGTGAACACCCTATTTCTCTATGCATGATGCTCTATGCAGCTAGTAACTCGGTCTCCGTCTAATGCTTATTTTCTCCTTCTTAGCGATTTCACGGATGAACAGTGGACGGGACCGACGGATCCCTCTCCCATGGAGTTGGACACTCTACTGAAAGAGGGTGCTCCCGGAAATAAAAAAACTTTGTGTCCTGGTTTATGGAAAAAGTAATTTCTAACCTGTCCCTCTTACCTTGCAATATGTGACTTGTCCCTCTTATTCCACGTAACTACTGAACGCAACAAATTTGAACTGTACCTATAGGGAGCTGATCCCAACGTTGAGATGTCAGATGAGCTGAAATGTGTTTCCCAAGGTTGTAACAGTGTCGTCATGAAGTATGAGAAGTATGATGTGAATGGGTTTCGCTTCCATACAGAGACGCACCAGAAAGGGCGACCGAATGCAAAAACGGTAAATACTGGGGTGTTCACCAGAGGAGCCAATTCCCTTGATTACTACGAAAGGTTAGAGAATGTATACGAGCTAACCTTCAATCGTACGAATGTCAAACTCAATCTTGTTGTGTTCAAGTGCCACTGGTTTGACCCAAGGGGTGGACTGAGAAGTACCCCTTCCATTGGGTTAGTTGAAGTTAGGCCTTCAACCACCTGTAGTGGAGCCGACGTCTTTGTTGTTGCTCACCAAGCCAACCAAGTTTATTATTTGCCCTACCCATGCCAGAAAGCAGAACTCCAGGGCTGGAAAGTCGTGTTCCAGGTATCGCCACATGGTAACCTACCGATTCCCTCCGAGGATGATTTCAACAACATTAACCATGTAACGTACGAGGGAATTTTCTATCAAGAGCAAGAGGACTTCGGACACTTTGATTTAGAACCGGTTGATCTTGAGGACCTTAGGAACGATGTAGAAACTCGGGGTGAGTCAGTGGTGAATCTACATGTCATAAGTATGCTCGAGAAGCTCCATACCGAGAATGACAACGATGATGAGCCTACACCCTTCGATGAGAATCCAGATTTCTACTCAAAAGATAGTGATAGTGAGAATGAGAATGAGAATGAAAATGATAGTGAGTAATTATTTTTTAATGCATTTTATTTTGTCTTTGTGCTTAACTGTTTTCTTAATTGCATTATGCCTTTATTCTTTGTGTATACGTTTTATTATGTCTTTGTGCTTAACTGTTTTCTCTTACTTAATGCAGGTGATTGAAAAATATGAGCAGCGGCAAGGCAACCAGTTCATCCTTGCTTAATGCGATGAAGCAGTGCAAGAAAAGAGTTACACGGAGTGGGAGACAGCCAAATCCCAATCCGCGTTACCCCGATCTTGCTCCTGCTGGCGGAGGACAGGGCCGAGTCCGAGGTCGAGGAGGACGAGGTGCCACGGGAGGAGGCGTGGACTTTGACCCACCACCCTCTGCTTCTAGCGACGTGGCTCCTGAGTTGTTCCTGACAGAACAGTCTTTCAGGGCCGAGAGGGAGGAAGAGTCCGAGAGGGAGGCAGAGTCTAAGAGGGAGACGAGGACCGAGAGGGAGGCGGGGACCGATACGGAGGCGGACACTAGCCGCGAGTTGGTGGGGCCAAAGAAATTGCGGAATCGTGGGGAATCGGGAGTCCCTGAGGATAAGTTTGAGCCTAGGACTCAGGAGGCGAAAGCCCTTATTATTCCAGATGGCCTTGAGTAAGTGTACTAATTTGGCAATTTAAAACATTTTATTTCATGTTGGTCATAAATAATTTGGCATGTGTACTAATGTTTATTATTGTGCAGCAATTGGACATTTCCTCCGGGGACCAAGGCTCGCCTTCCTAACAGCCTCGTTGGAGCTCTGATTAGGAAGTTCTGGCCGGGCTATCACATTACCCACGAGGGTGACAGGAAGCTAGCTACTACTTGGGCGGACTACCAGACTACCCTTGTCCGGCTTTCATTGCCGATCTTTGTCATCACCAAGTTTTGGGTAAGGCATATTTCTCGAGTTATGTTCATACTTGATGACCCCACCGTGCTAACTCATGACTCTTATGCATGATTGAAGTGCTTTTACAGTGTGGCTGAGGAGGAACAGGAGAAGGCGCAGAGGACTTTGCTTGGGGCTTGTGTGAAGTTGACCTCCCAGGTGTGGTACAACCAGAAGGTCACGGCCGCTAGCCACTTCTGGGCTGACAGGGGCGTGAGGGTCAGGAAGGAAGACATTGTCGGTAGGAACCCTAATCCTGAGTACTCGATGACGCCAGAAGAGTACATGTCGGTGAGTAAAATGTCAATGAGATTCTACATTGCTTCTAAGTTGCCATTGCATTGTCTGGAGTTGAGTATTGCATTTTCAGGTTATCCCCGATTGGGCCGAGCCGCATCGACTCGCATGGGAGGAGCTGGTTAGGACGAGGTGGCTCAGAGAAGACGAGGAGTTTGCAGCCTTGTCGAGGCGGAACGCGGATAACCGAGGCGATGGTGGAACACACTGCGCGGGAAACCGCAACTTTGACCGCTTCAAGGGGAAGGTGGTACGTATATACATGGAACGACCTGCGTGTATTTCTCGTCATGTTTGTACTTCATATGCATAATATTTCTTTTCGCGATGCAGGTGGCCGAGGCACAACCCGGGGAGGTGATTCATGACGTCGCCGTCTATGAGATGATGCGGCGAAAGAAGCCCAATTACTCGGAGCCTCAACCCTCGTTGCCCGTGTACTTCGGCACTGCCCAGAACGACTTGGGGAACTACAGCACGATGGTGAAGGCTCGTCACCCCCATGTGGATGACCCCATTCACGCGGAGATCGACGAGGAGTCGTTGGTCCTGTCGGGGCACGGATTGCAGCATGGACGCCTCAAGATTCTGAATAAGAAGGTCAAGCCTACCCTCAGCACGAGCTTCAGCCGTCTCAAGGCTACCTACCCCGCCGACGGCCCCCCTATCCCGCCTCGTGGCCAGCCTTATCGATCCAGAGAGGATGTAAGTTTTTCTCGTTTTCATCATCTTTATGACTTTTGTTCCTGCATGGCTAACCACTGACAAGATTCCTTGTATTTTAAATTGTAGCCTGAGTTAGACGCGTCCTACAATACGGCTTATGAGGAATATCAGGTGGCCTTTCGGCAGCATCAGGAGGCGCATGTGATCTACATGCAATACATAAATGTAAGTCTGAACCTTTATTTTTGCAAAAGATACAAGTCCCACTTTTCCACGTTTGTTGTACTACGGCCTGACATCTAAACTATCTTGCAGGCCATGTTGGTGAATATTCGAACTGGCCAGAATAGAGATTTAGGGTCCGTGCCTCCCATGCCAGGGCCGGCGCCATTTTTGCCATCGAAGGACAGCTTCGCTAGGACCCACTATGCATCGACACCGGTAAGTTCTTTACTAACCCACTGGTTATCGCTTTACTTTGTCTCGCAAGTTGCTAACATGTAGGCAACATGTAGGGAACGGGAGCTTTTGGGAACCGGCACTTTGGCCACGCCCCGCCGGATGGGCGTCAGATCACACCGCTTCATGACAATGGTCCATCTCCTGGCCATTCTGCAGGTGGTTCTTCCGAGCTTCACACTTCTACTCCCTCGCCAGGTGGCTCTTCTGCTGCTTCTACTGGACGCAACCCTCGCCAGAGGTCGCCACTTTTCACTAGGGGAGATCTCGGGTATACCCCGTCTCCTTCAGAGTTGTAGGGATGTGTGATAATGTCGATGCATGTATGAACGATGTATGGATGATACATGTTTGAATTATGTGATCTTCGTTGTGGATGATACATGTATGAATGATGTTTGAATTATGACGTATGGATGATGTTGATGCATGTATGAATGATACATATGTGATCTTTGTTGTGAATGGTGTTGTGCTGTGAGTGGTGCTGTGAAAAGCCACAAAAAAAATTCTGTGCAGCTGCTACGCCGACGGCAATGTCCTTGGCGTAGCAGTTGTCATGCGTCATATGGTCGTGGCTACGCCGAGGGCATGGCCGTCAGCGTAGCAGCTGCGCCTACGCCGACGGCCTCAGCCGTCGGCCCAGCCCACGTCCTGGGGAGGCCAGCAGCTGCCACATGTGGTGCTACGCCGAGGGCCAGGCCGTCGGCGTACGCCTGGCCCTACACCGAGGGCCACGACCGTCGGCCCAGCCCACTTCCTGGGAAACCCAGCAGCCGCCACGTGCCCACTCTACGCCGAGGGCCGCAGCTGTCGACGTACGGGCGGCGCCGTTAGCTGGCCGTGTAACGGCGATGAAGTTTTCGCCGACGGCTAGTATGCCGACAGGCCCGCCTTGGCCGTCGGTGTAGCGCTACGCCGACGGTTATCGCATACGCCGACGGCCAGTTTTGCTCCGCCGAGGGGGCTACGCCGATGGCAGCCCTCGGAGTAGCGTATGCCGACGGTAAAGCGGGCTACGCTGAGGGCTTTTTGTCGTCAGCCTAGCCGTCGCATCCTGTAGTGGCTCTAACTCCCTTGCCTGGGTGCGTACGTGAAACCGGCGACATGCCCATGCCCATGCTTACCATTTAGCTTGCTTGTTACGCTATCTTGCTCTCTCATTCGCTTATAAAAGCTGTGCCAACTCTTTCATCCACAATTCCTTAGGTGTCCTCTCTCTTTCCCTATTATGATGATGTTTGATATTCCATGTTAGGCCAGAGTTTATACGCCGGGACGCTGACGACAGGGAGTAGTACATGCTTAGGCACTTCGTACGTGATCCTTCTCCTCTACGTCAGGTAAACCGAAGTATCCAACATTCATACTCGACGTATTAAAAACGGTCATGGTAGTATCCAAATCCGGACAAACACAAATATGAACGTGGTAAATATTTAGATTCGCTTTTGCAAATACAAATATGAATGTGGTTTTGAATTTTAAAGAAAAATGTGGATATTGAAATGGATATATCCGTATTCAAATAAAATAAAATTAGACTATTTTGGTAACTATAGTCTAATATGGAAACTATCCAACCTAAAAGACCAACAAAATGTTTTATGCGATTGAACTTGAAACTATTGTGTACTATACAAATATGTCACGAGGAGATCCGGAATGCTCCGGACTCATATAAGCAAAGTCAATTTCTAGGGTTCGAAAATGTTTTCGGTGTTTTGACCAGAAGCTTCTAGAATGTTCTAGAAGTCCACCACCCCAGGAAGGGGTACTTGGAATGTGCCATACCAATGTGGAATGGTTGCATAATACCCTAGACTAACTGGGCGAGAAAATAGGATGAGAAATTAAACTCTAGTTTGATTAGATCAAACAATTCTTTGAAAAGTTAAAGCCTAGCGGAGGGAGGAGAGGAAACCTAGAGAGGAGAGGTTTCCCTCTCCCTCCCCAAGCCGCTGGCCACAAGGTGGAGTTGGGGGAGGACACTGCCTCCTAGGCCGGGGGCGCCACCCCCTCCTACACCTTGACCTAGGTCGCTCCCCTCCAAGCCGCCGCCGCCCTAAACCCTAGAGCCGTCTGCGCCTCCCTATCCTTGGCGCCTGCACCATAACCGCCGAGGCCCTCTCTCCTCCATCATACCTGCTCCGGCTTAGGCGAAGCCTTGCAGGATCTACTCCACCTCCACCACCACACCGTCGTGCTGCTGGAATCGCGAGGATATCTACAACCTCCGCTGCCTGCTGGAACAAGGGAGAGGAAGGTCTTCATCGAGTACCGTACGTGTGACCGACTGCGGAAGCGCTGCCAGAACGTGGCGCCAGAAGGATCGTCTTCGTGATCTTGAGATCGGCAAGTGATCTACTACATTAAACATGAGAATCCGATCTCGTTAAATGCTTTGGATCTACGAGGGTTAGTTCTCTACAAACTCGTTACACTGATCTCGTAGATTAGATCTTGTCTTTTGTGTGTTCCCGCAATAGAATTTTTTTGTTTTCCATGTTGCGAATCCCTACAAAACGTACTTTAATGGATATGGCAAGGTCTATGTTGGTTGAATTTAAGTCTCCATATAACTTTTGGGCTGAAGCTATTTCCACCATATGTCACTCATCAAACCGGCTTTACCTCCACAAGATCTTGGACAAGACTTTGTATGAAATACTTACTGGTAACAAGCCCAATATCTCATACTTCAGGGTGTTCGGTTGTAAGTGTTTCTTTCTCATAAAAACGTACTTTAATGGATATGGCAAGGTCTATGTTGGTTGAATTTAAGTCTCCATATAATTTCTGGGTTGAAGCTATTTCCATCGTATGTCACTCATCAAACCGGCTTTACCTCCACAAGATCTTGGACAAGACTTTATATGAAATACTTACTGGTAACAAGCCCAATATCGCATACTTCAGGGTGTTCGGTTGTAAGTGTTTCTTTCTCATAAAAAGAGTTCCTTTATCTAAATTCGAGTCTAAAGCTTTAGAAGGTATTTTTGTTGGTTATGGTGCCAAATCCCACACTTATAGAGTCTACAACAAGGCCTCCAGAATTGTTGTATAATCTTCTAGTGTGGTGTTCGAGTAAAATGATGGCTCCCATGTGGGGAAAGTGGATGTTTGTGATACAGATGTTGAAAAACCCCAAGATTCCATACGAAGAATGGGTGTGTGGTTTTTCTGCTCCATTAAGGAACCCCTTGTGGAGGATCGGTAAGGACAATGCTCTCAAGTAGAGCCCTCATTTACACAAGATCAACGAACTCCACATGTTGAAGCAAATAATGCATCTACTTAACAAACTACTCAAGGTCATCCATCAGCAAACCAAGATGTAAGTCCCAGGCTGGATTATCCAGCCCTGCAAGTCCAGAACAACAACTTTCATCTAAAATATATGGTGATTAAGACCAAGGGCCAGGCTCTCATTCTTCTATTAATATTGAACCTGTTATTGATGAAGCTGGTGTTATTGGTCAAGACGAGGACCCGAATGTTGAAGAAATTCCTCCAAGAAACAATAAGGAAACAAAAACTCGTCGCAAAGCTCAAGCTGAAAGAAATTTAGAACTCAGAGGTCACACACTTGACAAAGTAGTGGGTGATCTAAGAATAAGGGTGTCTACAAGAAGAGAGTTGGCAAGATTTAGTGACCATCAAGCTCATATCTCTATGGTGGAACTTAAAAAATTATTTGAAGTGCTTGAAGATACGGATTGGGTGGTGGCTATGCATGAAGAACTAAATAATTTCGAGTGCAACAAAGTTTGGAAGTTAGTAGAGAAGCCCAAAGAATGCTGCAAGGTTATCAGCATGAAGTGGATATTCAAGAACAAGCAAGATGAGAATGGAATTGTTGTCCGAAACAAGGCAAGATTGGAAGCACAAGGTTTCTCTCAAGTGGAAGGCATCGACTTTGGCGAAAATTATGCTGAAGTGGCTCGCCTTGAGTCTATCTATATCCTTCTTGCATATGCAGCGCATCATAATTTTAAATTATAGCAAATGGATGTTAAGAGTGCCTTTATTAATGGCCATCTACATGAATTGGTGTATGTCAAGCAACCCCCGGGTTTCGAGGACCCCAACTTCACGAACCATGTCTACAAACTCGATAAGGCGCTCTATGGCCTTAAACAAGCCCCACATGCATGGTATGAGCATCTTAAAGAGTTATTGTTAGACCGTGGCTTTGACGTTGGGAAAATTGATCCCACTCTTTTTACTAACAAGGTTAAGGGAGAGCTTTTCGTGTGCCAATTATATGTAGATGTCATTATCTTTGGTTGTACTAACCAAGCTTTTAGCGATGAATTTTCAAAGCTTATGACTGACAAGTTTGAGATGTCTATGATGGGAGAGTTGAGGTTCTTTCTTGGATTCGAGATCAAGCAACTAAGAGAAGGAACCTTCATTAATCAAGAAAATTACATCCAAGGGATTCAAGATGACGAATCTTAATGGTGCTTCTACACCAATGCAAACTAAATGTCATCTTGAGTTAAAATCCCAATAGTAAAGATGTGGATCAAAAGGTATACTGATCCATAATTGGCTCCTTGATTTACCTTTGTGCATCTAGACCCGATATTGTGTTGAGTGTAGGATTGTGTGCAAGGTATCAAGCGGCTCCTAAAAAACCACTTGGTGGCGGTTAAGAGAATATTCCGATATTTGGTTAATTCCCCTAACTATGGACTATGGTATCCCAAAGGCTCTAATTTCTATCTATGTGGGTATACGGATTCAGATTGGGCTGGTGATAAGGATGATAGAAAATCAACTTCTGGAGCTTGTCAATTTTTGGGCAGATCCTTGGTATGTCGGTCTTCTAAGAAACAAAATTGCATATCTCTTTCCACCGCCAAAGATGAGTATGTGGTTGTTGCAAGTGCTTGCACCCAATTGTTATGGATGAGGCAAACTTTAAAGGAATACGGTGTCAATTGTGACAAAGTGCCTATTTTATGTGACAATAAAAGTGTCATCAAAATTGCTTACAATCCGGTGCAACACACAAGAACTAAGCATATTAAGATTCGCAACCATTTTATTCAAGATCATGTTGCTCGTGGTGATATTGACCTATCTTTTGTGAGCACGAAGGATCAACTTGCAAATATATTCACGAAGCAAGATTTTGTTACTTGAGGAATGAGCTAAATATTGTAGATTCAAGGATCTTGACTTGATTACCCTTGCATACTCACATATATATCATCCTTTATTTGGTTTAGATGCAGGAATGGACATAGGGGGATTGTGGTCCTAATTAATTGGGCTAACCCTCTCCCCATAGCCGAAAGTAACACAAATCATTTCTCATAATATAATTTTGTTTTATGTGAGCTTATTGATGAGTATTGGTCATGAACCCAAGATATATCTTCGCGATGTCATACCATACACTCCTACATGGTAGCTTCGGCCACTTCACTCTTCTTAGTGAAGCGTCGGTTCTTTGTGGTTCTCATTGGTTTTTCATGCACATCTTTTGTTCTTATGGAAAACACACCCAATATTGGCTTTTCATTATTTTTGGTTCTTGCAATTTTGGGTGTATAGTACCATCTTAGTTTGGATATCTAAACCGAAGCCTATTCTCACCTCAAGACATCTATCTTTCTTGCACATAAGTCCATTTGTTAACTTGTGAGGTTATTTGGGTTGTGCTGGCCTGAATCATGTGTAAATAGGAAAATTCAGAGAGGGTCGGATTATCCTCCCCTAATGGGAGCCGGATTATCTGGCCCGGGTGGATTTTGTTTCCTTAAGGCAGGGCATCGAGTGAGAGGCTCAAACAGAGAAGCACTCCCCTCCCGACCCCCTCCTTCTCCATAGCCACCGTCGGTCTCCCTCCTCCTCCCCTAGTAGCCGGTTCCCCTGGTTTTCGACCGGATCCACTTCTCCATCATCTAGGGTACCTGATACGTCGTAAACGTATCTATAATTGTTTTTGCTCCATGCTTGTTTTGTATCGACTTTCTTATGTTTTGTCTACACTTTGAGGTATTTTTATACATTTTTTGGAACTAACCTATTAACAATATGCCACAGTGCCAGTTGCCTATTCTCTGTTGTTTCTGGTTTCAGAAAAGATAGTAAGGAAATATTCTCTGAATTGGACATGACAAAAGCCAAAGTTAATATTTTACCAGAAGGAACACGGAGTCCGGAGGGCAGCCGAAGTGGGGCCTCGAGGCGGCCACACCTAGTGGCGGCGCGGCCAGGGGCGCGCCAGCCCTAGGTGTGGGCCCCTCAGGGCCACCGACCTTGCCCCTTCGCCTATAAAAACACCCCGATGCACAAACCCTAAGTACCCGATCAAATCTCCACGAAATAGTCCGTAGCCGCCGCCATCGTGCCTAGATCAGGGGGATCTGAAGCTCTTCCCGGCACCCTGCCGGAGGGGAGAGATCATCCCCGAGGCCTTCTTCATCACAATGCCAGCCTCCGGAGTGATGCGTGAGTAGTTCACCCTTGGACTATGGATCCATACAGTAGCTAGATGGTTGTTTCTCCTCCTTTGTGCTATCATGTTTAGATCTTGTGAGCTCCGTTCATGATAAAGATCATCTATTTGTAATCATACATGTTGTGTTTGCGGGGATCCGATGGATATTGAGTTACTATGTCAGATTGATTATTGATTTTATCATGTGTATGTTATTTGTGATCTTGCATGCTCTCCGTTGTTCGTAGATGCTTTGGCCAAGTAGATGCTTGCAACTCCAAGAGGAAGTATTTATGCTCGATACTAGGTTCATGCCTCTAGTAATCTGGGGAAGTGACAGAAATCTCTAAGTTTGTAGATGTGCTGTTGCTACTAGGGAGAAAACAAAAATCCTTTGTCCATGGGGCAATTGTATTGTTTACTTTACACACATTGCTTAATGCAATTATCTGTTGCTTGCAACTTAATACTGGAAGGGGTTCAGATGATAACCTGAATGTGGATTACTAGTCATAGATGTAGTTGGATTATGGTCTATGGATTATCTTGTAATGCCCAATTAAATTTCGTAGGAGTCAAGATGTCTAGTATATGCATTGCTATGCTTTCTCATTCTATTAATTGCCCCGCTGTAATTTGTTCGCCCAACATGCTATCTATCTTAAGGAGAACACCTCTAGTGAACTGTGGACCCCGGTCCATTCCTTTATCATTGATATACCATCTACTGTTACTGTTTACTTTCTACAAGCAATTCACTGTCTTCCATACTATACATTTAATCCTTTATTTTCAGCAAATCGTTGAGATTGACAACCTCACTGTAAGTTGGGGAAAAGTTTTGAGTTTGTGTTGTGCAGGTTCCAAGTTGTTAGAAACACCTTGGAGTTGTTTCCTTACTCCTACTGGTTCGATAACCTTGGTTTCATAACTGAGGAAAACTTATTGCTGTGCTCATCACACCTTGCTCTTAGGGTCTCCCAACAGGCTCTACGTCAACCGAGCCACATCAAGATTTTCTGGCGTCGTTGCCAGGGATTTAAGGACAACTTCAATCTCTTCCTCATCGTCGGTCACTTTTCTAGGAGAAAGAAGATTCTCGCAAGGGGAGTCTCTCACAACCAATCTCTTTACTTTGTTTTTGTTTTTCTTAGTTTATTTTGTTTAGTTTTGCTTTGTTGGTTTGTTTCTTTTTATCAAAAACACAAAAAAAATTAGTTCCTACTATAGTTGTTATTTGTATTGGTTTGTTATTGTCTTGCTTTATCATGCTTTCTATCAATGGTTGATTTCTTTGAAACTAGATCTTATTGGGAAGGTGGGTTCACGGAAGAACAAAAATATTATTATGAGGAACATCGCTTGTCACAAAAAGGGAAACACTTATGGGAACAAATTAATAAATTGCATACCATTGCTAGAAACATGTGCTCTACTTATAATGTTACTTATTGCTTTGTTAAATCTTGTTGCTGTAGGAGGTATAAACACCTCCCTTTTCAATGTGAGTATAATGATAATGTTACCATATCTTCTTATGTTAAGGGAAATTATAACTTTTATGATGTGGAACAAATTGAAGAATTTATTGCTTGGAAGGGTGCATTCGAACTTGCTAATTTGCTTGAAAATACTGATGATGCACCTTATAAATATGAGGTTTATGATACTTAAATTTTGCTTTGATAATTACAAGGAAGAAAATGGCTATATTCTTGAATATTTTAATAGATGCCTTCCCCCAACGGAGGAGACTAATGCCTTGCGGGAGCCTATGGAAGAAGAAATTGCTGAAACTGGAAGCTCATTAGATGAAAAAGAGGAGGAGAGTGATGAACAAAAGGAGGAAGAATGGATTAGCTACCCTGCCTACCTTCTAATGAGAGTAACTCTTTATCCCTTACATTATTTGATTGTCCCCCATTCTTACCAAAGGAGGATGAATGTTCTGTTCTTGTGAATTCTTTTGAAATATCTACTATGGTTAAAACTTGTGATAATAATTATGCTCCTGTTATGCATGGTACTAAAGAGTTTTGCTTAGAAAATGTTTATGATAAAGCTCTAGATGATGGTCTTATATTGTTCGATAATATTAATAGAACTACTATTGAAAATGAGATTGGAGGGGTCTTGACTTTATCTTGGAACCCAATACCTCTTGAGAATGATCAGTCATCTTGTTATAAAATTGTTAAAAGTGGGTTTGAAGGTTTTAATCCCACTATTTTTGAGCTTGATAAAAATTATGTGTTTGTAGATCATGAAAAGCATGCTTTATGTGATAGTTATATTGTTGAGTTTATTCATGAGGCTACTGAAAATTATTGTGAGAGAGGAAAATATGGTTGTAGAAGTTTTCATGGTACTGAAACACCTCTCTATGTGTTGAAAGTTTTGAAGTTACTCTTGTTTTATATTCCTATGCCTGTCACTTTGTTCTTTGTGGATTTATTTGTGTATAAGATTCCTATGCATAGGTAGTAGGTTAGACTTAAATGTGTTTTGAATTTGCTTCTTGATGCTCTCTTTTACTTCAATTCATATTTCTTACGTGAGCATCTTCTCAAACTATCAATGCCTAACTTAAAGGCGTTAAAGGAAAGTACTATTGGGAGTTAACCCAAATTATTTTTATTTCAGTAAGTTTTTATTTTGTAGAGTCTTGGAAGTTATTACTTCTGTAATAACCTCTCCTTATCATTTTTGTGTGGTTTTTGTGCCAAGAATAACCTCTAATGAGAGAGAAGTAAGATTTGGGGAAGTTGTTGTCCCGAAACAGATTTTTGTGCTTCACTGTAAAAATTCGTGAAAAATCCCAGTATGTTGGATTGAGCTGTAATTTTGTGATATTATTCCCCAGGTTGTTATATATTTTTTGTTCGTTCAACACTTTTTGATTTGAGCAACAAAAGGTCTTTGGAAAAATAGGTTTTTACCTGATGGTCTGTTTTGATAGATTTCTGTCATTATTTGCATTTGCCTCTTATCGGTTTCTTTTTTAGTTCTCTGTTGGGGAGGTGACCCCAGATAGGGTCAAGACAGTGGAAAGACGAAAGGAATCTCCCTTGTCGTAAGCCAAATTACTGATTGTGTCGGCCGAATCATGTAAGAGTCGGCCGAGATAAGCAGGGCCATGACAAATGTAGAATGAGTAACGCCTTATCCGGCCGACATATGAGTTAAGTCGGCCGAATGACTCTGACTAATTCAAATACAGGTGAAGTCCAAGCCGAGTTATGCGAGACAAGGCCAAATAACGCGAAGCTTGCAGGAGAAGGAGGTGCCTATAGTCAAACCCTAGTCACTAGCTAGGAGGAATCTAGACAGAGCCAAGCGCAAAGGACAAGGAGCAGAGCAGACAGGCATTTAACGCCACGGAGGTGACAGTGAGCAAGCCCGAGGCGCGCATGTGAAGGTTTCTGGAACATTGCCGCTGATAGAAGGGGGACACAGAAAGGAGGCCGCCGAGTTACCATATTGGGACAAGCATATTCCAAGGATATGCTTGCCACGTCAGCCCTAGAAGGAACCAAGGCACCCCTTTATAAGGGGAGACGCGGGCTCCTGAGGGGGGATCGATTCATTCTACACCGAAAGGCTTGTGTATTAGTGTTCTTCCTCTCTATGAGACAGCTCTAGGAGCACTTGTATTTCTGGAGAAGAGGAATAGATATTTACTTGTAGAACTGTTGAGTGTAGAAATCACTGCATCTTCCCTCCCCGGATCCCTCTAGCATCCATTGACCCCATACTTTAGCCTACCCATGGCATCTGCCGTGCCACCACCACGACAGTTGGCGCCCATCGTGGGGCCAGCAGCGGTGCTAGCTGGAGTCAAGATCCGGACGGGAAACTTCATCCACACTGGCGAGCGGGTTGTCTCTGGCTTAGTCCAGAGATTTGATCTCTAGGACTATGTCAGCGATAACGCGGGTAGCTTCAGGAGGAAAGCGCCTCCGCGCAACGGCGTCTTCATCAACCTAGGCACGCACAAGGTCTAGGTCAGCATCGACACGTCCTGCGTATATCCTCGCCGAGTCGTCGAAGCAGCAGAACCTCCCCTCAGCGCTGCTAACGGTTCGCGTGGCGCACGCCCCGTCGGTAGTGTCGAGGTGATGGTGACACCGCAAAGACAGCGGGAGAAAGGCCTGGACCAATCAAGGACTCGGCGGCGGGGAGGACAGTGGCAAGGTGCAGCTCCACAACCCACCGAGGTAGATCCACCGACAGGCAAGTCGGCGGAGGCGCAGGAGACGACCCCAAAGGCGGCAAGGGTAAGATGGCCACCTCTAGAGAGACCAGAGAATATTCTTCAGGAAACTGTAGATAATCCAACCACGCCTGTGGCGCCGATACTTGATCCGGCTAACGCACAGGCGGAGTTAGAAGAAACTAGACAAAAAGTACTGGTAGAGGCAAAAAAAGGTGTCGGCCTTGCGGGAGTCCTTAAACAGGACCCTGCGAGAGTACGCTAGGGCAAACAAACTAGATGTGGCCCCCGAGCGGGTAGATGAACTGATATTGAGAGGAAAGAACCTCATGAATGATATCAACAAAGAGCATGAAGCTCGTGCAGGTGATTCAGTCGATCTAGGCTTGCCGAGGTATAGTACCCCGACAAAGAACCTAAGGGCGGCAAATGCCACGGCTTTGGAGCTGGAAGGATTAAGCGAGGAAGCCCGGCAAAAACAGCAAGAAAGAGTAAATGAGCTGGTGCGCTTTATGAACCAGCAGAATGAGGAAATGCTTAGGGCTGACCCGGCAAGACCGGGAGCTTCGCGTATGGTTCATTCATTTGAGCAGCACCCGCAGACTTCATCTGCAGACATCCTCACCCGGAAACACCGCGCGAAAAGATAGAGCGGTGACCTCAGGAAAAAGAAATAAGCAAATTGTTCCATATGATCCGGCAGTAGCCGGAAAGATCAATGACAACAGAGGCAATGGCAGACGAGGTAACAGTGGAGATAGAAACCACGGCCGTGCAAACAAAGGGCACGGGGACCTCCAAAGGGGAAATCATGAGAACAATAACCCGGCAGAGGGAAGGAGAAACCCTCCATCAGATCATCAGCCGAGGTATGAGCCTCGGCAAGAGCGAGAAGTGAGACCAGCTCACCATAATCAGGCAAATGAAAGGTACAATGATGGTTACACGGATATGGAGCATGCGGAGCATGGTGGGAATAACCATTATGGAATACAAGAGAGGATCATTTACAGAAACTTGTCGTCAATGACGCAAGACTAAAACTGGACAGATTATATCGGTCCGAGTTATTGGAGGAACAAGGACCGCCTGGTCCGGCATGCTTCGGACCTCGGATCATGGGCGAACCACTGGTGCCGAATTTTCAGTTGGCAAGGGGCACGAAAACATACAATGGGAGCACAAAGCCACAAGATTGGTTAATTGACTATGCCACGGCGGTGAAGATAGCTAGCGGAAACCTAGGATGGGCGGTGAGATACGTCCCACAGATGCTGGAAGGACTAGCTAGAGTATGGCTAAACAATCTGCCAGCAGGCAGTATCAACTGTTGGTTAGATTTTGAAGAAATGTTTGTCAGCAATTTCACCAGTACCTATAAAAGACCAAACAGGCCCCAGCAGTTCGCTATGTGCAAGCAGAAGCCGAATGAAACAGATAGGGACTTCTTGACTCAGTGGTGTAACCTCAGAAACTCATGCGAAGGAGTCATAGAGTCTCAAGCGATAGCTTGGTTTGCCCAAGGATGTCGATATGGGAGCGTATTATGGCAAAGGCTGCAAAGAGATATGCCGACCACGTTGGCAGAGACCATCAGGATAGCAGATTCGTATGCTTTAGGGGATCCGACGCAACCAGAATTAATGTCAACAGAGCACCGGGAGCATCAAGATCAATATGCAAGAGATGCAGCCGGATCATCGAGGCGCAACGAATTCTGAGGTAGAAGAAGGGAGGAGAGGCCAGATTAAAGATATGCTTCCAATCAGGTGGCAGCGGTGGTACAAGATCAGCCGAGTCATGGAAACAGTCAGCGACAAAAGAATGGTCCTCAGAAGTGGACGCCGAGGAATGAAGGGAAGAGACAGTGGACACCAGAACAGAAGAAGCAGTGGTAGGAAAGGCCGAAGTACACGTTTGAATCCATGCTGGATCAACCGTGTAAGTTCCACACTCCAAACCCGGCCAAGCCGGCTAATCATACGACTCGTCAATGTGCTTGGATGAAAAATGCAATGGGAAACCCGGCAGGCATGCAAGCGCCTCCGCATCAAGCGCATCAGCAGCAGCAACCACAGCTAACCGGAGCAAATGCGCAGCAGTTAATGTTACCACCACCTCCTCTGAGGTATGATAACTCGGACCGGAGGGATGCAGTGCATCAAGTGATAAATCAAGGTCAAGATGGATGGGCAAACCCCGGAAACAACAGACGTAATGATTACAGGGAGCATCATCAATAATATTGTGTGTTCACAACAGAACAGCAAGACAGGCAGAGTGTACAACGCCGACATATGGAACTGAATGTTGTTATGCCAGCGGTACCAAGATACGTGCCTTGGTCCGATCAGGAAATAACCTGGAGCATAAAGGATCACCCGAGGATAATGCCGAATCCAGGGTCGTATGCACTGGTACTAGATCCGACATTTGTCGGACCCAGCATTAATGTGAAATTCTCAAAAGTACTCGTTGATAATGGGAGTAGTATCAACATTATGTACAAGGACACAATGCACAAACTTGGAATAGCACGGAATATGTTACAATCCACAAGAACCACGTTCCATGGAATAGTGTCGGGTCTCTCGTGTGAACCCATTGGGAAAGTCTGGGTAGATTTGTTATTCGGCACAAGGGAGAATTGCAGAGCGGAGAATTTGGAGTTCGAAGTGGTGGACCTAGAAAGTTTCTATCATGCTTTACTCGGACGGCCAGCACTGGCTAAATTCATGAGCAGCTGCCACATTACTTATCTGAAAATGAAGTTATCCGGGACACAGGGGGTGATAACAGTAGCCGGAGATTACAGAAAATCAATGGAGTGTGCTTCAGCCGGATCAAACCTGGCCGAGTCATTGGTGATTGCAAGAGAAAAAAGAAGGATTCAGGAGATAGCGGCTCTGTCTCAGTCGGCACAGTTGAATATGCCGGCATTATCCAACCCCCCATGGAAGTGTTTCTTTCCAGCCGACTAAAGAGACGAAAAAGATCCAGATAGATGAGCAATTTCCAGAGCGCACCATCATGATTGGTGCCGACCTAGATGCCAAATAGGAAGGCGAGCTCACCAACTTCCTCCGTGAGAATCGGGATATCTTTGCATGGTCGACTCAAGACCTGCAAGGTGTGCCGAGGGAGTTGGCTGAGCACTCTTTGCATGTAAGGCCAGGAGCAAGGCCGGTGAAGAAACCACTCCGCCGCTTCGCCGAAGACAGGAGAAAAATAATAGGGGACAAGATAGCTCGGCTCCTTGCGGACGGGTTCATCATGGAAGTGCTTCATCCGGATTGGCTATCAAATCCGGTGTTAGTAGAAAAGAAAAAGGATGACCCGAATGTAGCCGTCGTATGGAGAATGTGTATCAATTACACGAACCTAAACAAGGCGTGTCCCAAAGATCCTTTTCCTTTACCTAGGATAGACCAAGTCATTGATTCAACCGCTGGTTGTGAGCTGTTGTCATTTGTAGACGCGTATTCTGGTTTCCACCAGATACCGTTAAATCCGGCCGATCAAATAAAGACTGCGTTTATTATCCCGTACGGGGCTTATTGCTATCGCACCATGCCGTTCAGCCTGCGTAATGCAGGAGCAACATACCAAAGATGCATGCAAAAGTGTCTACATGACCAGATAGGAAAAAATGTACAGGTATATGTAAACGATGTGGTTATAAAAAACAAAGAGAGCAAAACGCTCCTTGATGATATTCGGCAGACATTCGCAAACTTGAGAAGATTCCGGATGAAGCTTAACCCTAAAAAATGTACCTTCGGTGTGCCGGCTGGAAAATTACTCGGTTTCCTCGTGTCCAGCCGAGGTATAGAGGCAAATCCAACTAAAATCCAAGCAGTTGAAAAAATGGAACTGCCGAGGTGTCTGAACGATGTACAAAAGTTCACGGGATGCCTGGCTTCGCTGAGTCGATTCGTATGTCGGCTAGGGGAAAAGGCATTACCTCTATATCAACTAATGAAAAAATCTGATAAATTCATCTAGACACCACAGGCTGATAATGCATTTCATGAGTTAAAAAAAGATGTTGGTCACAGCACCGATCTTGGCTTCTCCATTGTCAAAAGAACCTATGTTACTTTATGTAGCCACCACTAACAGAGTGGTAAGTGCGGTGGTTGTCGTGGAGTGGAATGAAGGGGATAATTCAATACAAAGGCCGGTATATTACCTAAGCGAGGTATTATCGGCCTCAAAGCAGAACTACCCGCACTACCAGAAGATGGCTTATGGAGTATACATGTCGGCGAAAAAACTCAAACACTACTTCGAAGAACATCCGATAAAAGTGACTTGTGAAGCGCCCATAGCCGAGATATTGAGCAACAAAGATGCAAGTGGCCGAATAGCAAAATGGGCAATCGAGTTATCACCTTATGCTCCGCAATTTGATAGGCGAGATGCAATCAAATCTCAGGCAGTGGCCGACTTCTTTGTGGATTGGGCCGAGGTACAATATGAACCACCATTACCAGATCCGAATTATTGGACAATGAATTTTGACGGATCCAAGCTGAGAAATGGTTTGGGGGCAGGAATAGTATTAACTTCGCCGAAAAAAGATCAGCTGAAATATGTGTTGCAGATACATTTCGCCGCGTCAAACAATGTAGCCGAGTATGAAGCACTCGTCCATGGGTTAAAAATGGCAAAAGAGATTGGTATACGTCGGATCCTATGCTATGGGGATTCAGATCTGGTAGTACAGCATGTATCAGGCAATTGGGACGCACTAGATGCGAATATGGCTCTATATAGATTTCATGTGCAAAAAATCAGTGGTTATTTTGATGGGTGCGAATTTCATCATATACCTCGGGCGGAAAATGACGTTGCAGATACACTGTCAAAACTAGGATCAACTAGGCAATCAATTCCCCCGAGCATTGGCCTAGAGCACCTAAGAAAACCATCGATTACACCATCACCAGAATCCGAGTCAATTCATATCTCGGCAGAACTGATAGAAGGAAGTGTGTCAATGGAAATCGACAAAGAATGTGACCCGGGATTTCTAAAGGTGAACCCGACCGACGCACGAGCAAACACAGAAAAGTCCAAAGCTGTTATGTCGACGGAAAATATGGAAATCAACAGCGAAACTATCCCAGAGAAAATCACGTCGATATGGGCGCAACCCATATTCTCATTCCTTAAGGAGGCAATCTTGTCGAGTAATGAGGTACTGGCTAGACAGATAGTGAGAAGAGCAAAAGCTTACACAATCATAAACAATGAGTTGTATAAGAGAAGCGTCACGAGCGTACTGCAAAGATGTGTTGACTCGGCAGAAGGGCGGGAAATACTCCTGGATATACATCAGGGAGAATGCGTGCATCACGCCTCATCCAGAGCTTTAGTGGCCAAAGCATTTAGGCATGGATTTTATTGGCCGACGGCGTTGAAGGAGGCAAAAGAATTAGTAGAAAAATGTAATGGTTGCCAGAGATACGCCAGCAAGATACATCTGCGCTCGTCCGAGTTAAAAACGATATAATCAGTTGGCCATTTTCTGTGTGGTGCTTGGATATGGTAGGTCCGTTCAAGCCGGTCCGAGGCGGAATGACTCACATTCTAGTCATGGTGGAGAAATACACAAAATGGATCGAGGTGAAACCAATAATAAAATGTGATGGTCCAACAGTGGTAAAATTCTTCAAAGATATTATCTTGAGATATGGATATCCACGCGGTGTTATCACGGATAATGGCACAAATTTTGCTGAAGGAGCCTTTGCTAGATTCTGCCAAGAAAAACACATAAGGCTAGATGTTGCCTCAGCGGGTCACCCGGCATCAAATGGGCAAGTAGAAAGATCAAATGGACTGGTATTGTCGGGAATAAAACCCCGGCTTATCGAACCACTGCAAAGGTCGGCAGGATGCTGGATTGAGGAGCTTCCAGCAGTACTGTGGAGCCTCAGGACCACCCCAAACAGGTCGACAGGGTATACCCCATTATTTCTAGTATACGGGGCAGAAGCTGTGCTTCCAGCCGACATAATGCATGACTCGCCAAGAGTAATCCAGTACACAGCGGCCAAAGTAAACGAAGTATCACGGCAAGACGATGTGGATCTGCTAGAAGAAGCAAGGGAATTGGCGTTATCAAGATCAGCTGTTTATCAGCAAAATCTCAGAAGATATCATAGCAAAAAGGTCAATCCAAGAGTTTTTAAAGGAGTCTTGCTTCTTCGGCTAGTACAACGCACAGCCGGCATGCACAAACTCTCACCCCCATGGGAAGGACCATTCATCGTGAGTAAAGCATTGCACAATGATGCATATTACTTGATCGACGCTCAGCCACCAGAGAAGAACAAGGCAAATAAAGTTGGAGACGAATCAAAAGACCATGGAACATAGCCTTACTTTGCCCGTTATACACTTAGAAGCCATATGTTGTACGTAGCGATGCGACGCATCAAGTCGGAGTATCAAGCATGTATTAAACCTCGGCACCTCGAGCAGCGACTCGGGGACTGCACCATGTTGTTTCTATTTTTTAGACTATGTATTAAACCTCGGCACCTCGAGCAGTGACTCGGGGACTGCATCATGTTATTTCTTGCTTCGGATTATGCATTAAACCTCGGCACCTCAAGCAGTGACTCGGGGACTGCCCCATGATTGTTTCTCATTTTTGAATTATGTATTGAACCTCGGCACCTCGAGCAGTGACTCGGGGACTGCCCCGTGGTGTTCTCTGCATTGAGTTGTGAACTATATTTTGGCAACTCAGTTTATAACTTGGGGACTGCTTCATGTCATTCGATGTTTTTGAACGGATATGAACCTTCAGCAACCCAAGCGATAACTCGGAAGTGGCCTACGCCACCCATAAATTTTTTTACATACACATAAGAGCTCGATAACTTCAGCAGAAACTCGGAGACTACCCAATTTGCTGATCAAAACTCATAAGATGCAATGTAAGCCTTCCTCGGTCGACAAAGGAATAACAAGGAGAAAACAACTAACGATTTCTAGAGGTAACAACCTCATCAAGTCGAAGTATAATAAGGGATACAAGCCAATTTATGAGGTTAGAGCATTGTACTTCAGGTAGAAATCGTGAAAACAACAGCTATACAACCAAGTTTACAAAGGGCAAGCAAGATAAATGTCGAACGAAGGTCAGCCACATGGGAGAATACGATCCGGCTTTACAAAATTAAAGTTGGGCAAAGCAAAGATGTGAAGCAGATAAATTTACTTAGACGAAATGACAATAGGTACCATCACCAATGCCTCAGCGGCGCAAGGCAAAAAGGTTCACACCACACCAAAAGACGGACAATTGTTTCACAGACATCATACGCTCGGCATACCGGGGACTTAAAACAACTTAGAGTTTTTGAACCTAAACAACGAAAAAGGCCAAATCACCCTTAAGGAGCAGTAGCATTGTCAGGAGCATCGGGCATGGGTATCTCGGACGCTGGCGGTGGGACCTCGGTCTCCTTCAGAAAGGTATCTTTAGGAACTGGCGCCCGAGGTAGTCGCCGCCACCGAAAGTTACCTCGGCTTCAACAGAAGCCATAGTAACCTCGGGGACAAGTCCCGGCTGCTGAGAGACATCAGTTTGAGCTCGAGAGTTTTCAGTCCCTTTAGAGGATGATCGCGCGTCGCCATCCCCATCCGAGCTGTCGTTTGAATCGCAGGAATTATCCGAATCACCCTCCGGTTCATCCTGATCGGTCGAGTCATCACCTGATGCATCTTCAGCTTCGACATCATCCGCCGGATTGGGAAGAAAACTCGGCCCTTCAATCCAATTATGCAAGTCAGCATACTCGATAAGCTGGAAGGCACGAGCTTGACGACGAGCAACAAACTCCGGATTTTCAACCCAAGGAGAGCCAGTGCGCAGATGCATCAGAGTATCGAGGGAAATATCCTCATACCAAGACAACACGGCCGTAAGGGCCATGTCAGCACCAGCCCTCCCAGCAGATTCCCTCCAGAGGTTAAGTTGGGTTTGAGATGCCATCAGCCTCGACACAAGCACTTCAACTTCATCAATCTCAGGCGTTCCAGAGGTGTTTGGCCAAAGAACATGGTAGTCCCGGATAGCTGCTTGCACCAGATCTCTTCCCATAATCTTCATTGGTCCAATAGCAGCACCAACGGCAATCAGCAAGTCTTCCATCGAATATTCTTGACTCGAAGCAACGGGGACACCTCGGTGCTCACGAGCAGCAATCACAGCCTTAGAGCTCACTGGTTTCGCTTCTGGAAAATGATCTACACGAAAGGAAATCATATCAGTTAAAAATAAGAAAGAGAAGAAAATAACTCGGCCACGGGCGGAGACTTACGATGGATGTAACTCAACATTTCCTGGAGATCCAGGGACCAATCGGCCCTACTCTTCTCGAAACGAGTGATTTCCTCGCTCATCGCCCGGTTCTTTAGCTCGGCAGCGTCAAGAAGTTCCTTATCTTTCTGCAACTGCAGGCTCAGTCGATTCTTTTCTTCAGAGAATTCCTGATCAACTGTTTCCAATTCAGACTTCTGGGAAAGCTTGAGAGACTCAACCTCGGCGCGTAACCGAGTTATCTCATCATCCTTTTCTTTGAGTTGCGCCGAATGAGTGGCAGCTTGCTCTAAAAAATGCAGCATCATATCAGGCATAGGTATGCATTCTTGATGCGATGCTGCAAGTGTTTGTAAATCGGCTATACCAAATCCGAAAGGTTGTAAGAAACCCAATATTTATCTCGGACAAGAATTAGCAAATTAAAAACCAAAAAGGAGGAACCAACCTTCAAGAGCATCAACCTTCTTGGTAAGGCGGGTATTCAGATTGTTGATACTAGATGCACACCAGTGAAGAGTGAATTAGCACGACAAGCCAAAAGTGTTACGAACTTAAGGAACAGTACACAGATTAGTTAAATTATCAGTTTTCTTCACTACAGGAACAACCTTCTCATATTTTTCTTGCAGTTTCTTGTGGGCGAAGAGCAACCTTTGAAATTCGGTTGTCCGCCGATCATGGGCAACCTAAATACAAAAGAGAGTTACCAGACTAGATATTCAAAGTTAACGAAAGCAAAACTTGACTCGGATCTAGGTGGTTGGATATTCAAAGCTAAAATAGATCCGAATCAAGCAAACTTGACTCGGATCTAGGTGGTTGGATATTCAAAGTTAAAGCAGATCCAAACCAAGTGTAACTTGACTCGGATCAAAGTGGCTAGATATTCAAAGCTAAAGAAAATCTGAATCAAGTAAAATTTGATTCGGATATGCATGGACCATGGCTAATCCGAGTCACGAAGGGGGTTGACTTAGCAAGAAATGCATTTGAAGCCTAACAAAGCTTCCAAACGAACAACAAGTTATCCGGTTGCAAGCTTCGGGGACTAGTGTGTATATAATACCATTTGAATGATACACAAAGTTTCAACGAAAGCACTTGCCTCATTCATCTTGTCACTATCAAGGACAATCTTAGCAGCCATGTGCAAGAGACTGCTGATGTCGGAAAGATGAAATGGTTGACTACTCGGATTGCCTTCAAGTTGATCGGCGGCGTTCCAGTTATTGGCATACTCCACCAAAAATCCGAGGTTGTTTCCACTCTCAGTGCGGGTCAACACTTTAACTCGGGCCCGTTGTGTGACCACCGCCGTCGCCGGACTCTTGTGAAGAGTAAGTTGAGTGTCGGCAGCAGGGGTGACACCAGGCTTAGCAGAGGAAGCTCCCTTGCGAGGTGCATCAGCTATGTTGGGCTGAGAAGAGCTAGCTGGCCCTTTCTGAGATGCCGAAGGTTTAGTAACAACAATCTTCCTACTTTTAGTAGAGGCTTCGGCAGGGGCAGCAACCTCAGCACTAGGAATCACGCCCTTGGGGGCAGGAGGAACTATAATTTCCAAGGGGGGCGAGGTGGTGATATCCTCGGTTGGAGTTGGAGTAGCAGCTGGGATTGTGGCGATCAAAGGATCATGGGGGAAACCTCAGTGGTCTTGACAGGGGCAACATGCTCAACCGGGTGATCCGGTGTGGGGGTTATGTCGGCAATAACGGTGGGGGAAATAGGCACATCTCGTCGAGGCGATATATGGGTCGGCGCAGGAGGAGAATCAACACGAGAGGGACTGGGAACCCGAGTATCTTCTAGGGGAGGAGGAGAAGGCTGCCGAGTAGTATGGCTTGTCATACTCGGACCTCTAGGCTTTGCGGAAAGAGGAGCTCTGTGAAAGACAAAAAAGTCGAGTTAAGAGACAGAAAGAGAGAAACAAGAAATAAAATGAAAATAAACTCACCCAGTAACCGCAGGCATGGTCTTACGCCTCGGGATATGCTGCTTAGACTTCTTCACTCGCTTCTTGGGGGCAGCACCGGAGGGATCTGCCGAAGCGGTGCGCTTCTTCGAAGTAGAAGGAGCTTGAGAAGCAAGTGGTTCGGCGTCGTGCACCTGACCAGCTGGATTAGCTGGGAAAGAAGGAGCCGGAAATGCGTAAGAGATAGGCACCGCGGCAACTACCTCAAGAATTTGGACGTCGTCCGAGTCACCTTCATCCGCGTGGGCCGAGGTCTTGCCACGGGCACGAACCGGAGCAACATCCGACTTACGGACAAATTCCTCCGAGTCAGGTTCTCCGTTGTCCGGGGTATTACGATCTGCAGTCCACGGAAAGGCCAAAACCTCGGCATCCTCTGTCTTTTGCTCCGTAAACCTCTGCGAGAGAAAAAATAGAGTAGGATTAGCAAAAGAACAGTCACAAAGGCGACTCGGAAGCAAACACCAATGCGTAAATTTACCTGAGGAGGGGGATTTCCGCGAGTGAATGGCTTCAGTCCCTATTCCCATTCCTCCGGCATATCGGTCTTGAAGATAGCTCGGACACGCTTATAAATGTGATAATCGTCGAGCTCAACCGTAGAAACTCGGTTGGGATCGAGAGGACCACTCATGTAACAAAGCTTGTGAGAGCGAAGCTGAAAAGGGCAGATTCGGCTGCTGATGAATGGGGTCATCTGATCTTCACCACGGAGCCCAGCGCGGATCAACTCCTTGAGCCGAATCTCAAATGCCTCGGCCAGAGCATGGCTCTTCCTAGGATTGTAATTCCAATTCTTCTTGGAAGGGGGACCGATAGAAAAAGCAGGGAGCCGAATCTTATCTTCCTTCCCAATATTTTTGACATAGAAAAACGATCTATGCCATTTCTTACAAGACTCGATGCCGGCGACACGGGGGAACTCAGAGTTTCTCCGAGGTGTAATGGACGCAGCCCCGCACTGGGTAAGAGATTTCTCATAAGGATGAAGAGATTTGTCCGGCACAACATTAGATCGGATTTGGAAGAATTTGGACCAAACATGTATGGAGGGCCAAAGGCCGAAGTACCCCTCCGAAGCCGAGATAAAAGTTGACAAAGAGGCGATAGCATTGGCCAGCAGGTGATGCAGCTGGAGGACGAAGTAATCAAGGAACCCCTAGCAAAATCGCTAAGGGGGAGGCCGAACCCACGAGCAAAGTGGGACATGAAGACTACATACTCGCCTTCGTTGAGTACGGGAGAGGATTCCTTTCCGGGCAAGCGACAGCTTACCTCGGCGGGAATCCGACGCGTATTAATTAACCACTCTACTTCGCGACGAGTAATGGTGGAACCATGCCAAGAACCCCGTTCTGGACCGGACGCAAAGTCATCGTCCTCTACAAGGGCTCCGCTGGCAGAACTAGACATAGGCTCGTCGGAGGATTCGACGGAGGAGAGACTAGCGGCAGGGAGAGGCCTAGAGATGCAGGGCCCCGTCGTGGTTCTAACAAGCACGGCGGCGGAACATAAGAAGAAACGCCGTGGGGAATCTAGAAAACAGGGATTCCTAGCACGGCGACCTAGCGGCGGTACAGTTGGAAAACTCACCGGCGAGAGCACCGGAACGAGGGCACGGCGGTGAGGTCACAGGAGCCGAAGAACGGTGGCCTGACCGTAAAGGAGAACGACGATGGCAAAAGCACCGGAACACGCAAAAGAGCGGCGGCGCGAGGAAGAAGATGAGGGAGAGCGGAAGGGGAAAAGTGAATTGCCCAAACCCCTCTCCCCTCTTTATAACCGCGCCACGGTAACCGTAGTGGGATCATGGCTATGCCACGATATCCACATAATCGCGTGTATCGCGAAACCATGCACAGCTAGTGGAGCCACACCACAGGTCACACGGCATAGGAGAGGATCGGGCCTACTTACCGATGCGGTACTCGAGGCGTCACTGCGCCTACGCGATGGGCGCAGTAATCATTGTAGCTTGTCAGTGGACACTGTAGCGGAACAAAAAACTAGAAGAGCAATGATGAGTGGTACACGTAGGAAGAGGCGTACCCAGGAAGCTGCGCGGATACCTCGAACAGAAAGAAATAACTCTGAAAGAAAGAGAGAAGAATGTCGGGAAACTGATGTGGCCCGGCCGAGGTTTCCGGCAGGACCACACCAGCTTCGGGGACTAATGTTGGGGAGGTTACCCCGGATAGGGTCAAGACAGGGGAAAGACGAAAGGAATCTCCCTTGTCGTAAGACGAATTACTGATTGTGTCGGCCGAATCATGTAAGAGTCGGCCGAGATAAGCAGGGCCATGACAAATGTCGAATGAGTAACGCCTTATCCGGCCGACATATGAGTTAAGTCGGCCGAATGACTCTGACTAATTCGAATACAGGTGAAGGCCAAGCCGAGTTATGCGAGACAAGGCCGAATAACGCGAAGCTTGCAGGAGAAGGAGGTGCCTATAGTCAAACCCTAGTCACTGGCTAGGAGGAATCTAGATAGATCCAAGCGCAAAGGACAAGGAGCAGAGCAGCAGAAGGGCAGACGAACGTCACGGAGGTGACAGTGAGGAAGACCGAGGCGCGCATGTGAAGGTTTCTGGAATATTGCCGCCGATAGAAGGGGAACACAGAAAGGAGGCCGCCGAGTTACCATATTGGGACAAGCATATTCCAAGGATATGCTTGCCACGTCAGCCCTAGAAGGAACCAAGGCATCCCTTTATAAGGGGAGACGCGGGCTCCTGAGGGGGGATCGATTCATTCTACGCCGAAAGGCTTGTGTATTAGTGTTCTTCCTCTCTATGAGACAGCTCTAGGAGCACTTGTATTTCTGGAGAAGAGGAATAGAGATTTACTTGTAGAACTGTTGAGTGTAGAAATCACTGCATCTTCCCTCCCCGGATCCCTCTAGCATCCATTGGCCCCATACTTTAGCCTACCCATGGCATCTGCCGTGCCACCACCACGACATTCTCTTTGGTCACTTGAGCTTTTAAAAGGAATTGCTATAGTAGCTTGTGTTTTAATGAAAGTTTTACTTGTGTTGAAACTAAACCCAAAGGCTTATTATCTTGAATACACTAATGTTGCTAATGAATAGTGTGAAGTTTCGTATGAAGGAAATTTTCAAGTGTAGGGAAATAATGATTGATGAGATGGAGAATGGACAAAAGCTCAAGCCTGGGGATGCCACCCGTGTCACCCCAAGAAATATTCAAGAGGTACAAGTGTCAAAGCTTGGGTATGCCCAAGGCATCCCCTTCTCCATCAATAAAAATCTCAGGTCTCTTTCTAGACACTTCATTTTTATTGTTTCATGCACTGTTGTGTTGTTCTTGGAGAATATTTGTTTTTGTTTCTAGTTTTCTTTTGTTTGGTTTGCTGAATAAATTAGTTGCACCCCGCATTCGCATTTTGTTTCAAATAAGTTGATTGGTGTTGGAGAAGAGTAGGAAAGCTTCATGCTTAAGTGGTACAAAAGGGAGCTTGTTTTGACTGTGGCTTAGACTTTATCATGTCATGCTAGATGTTGCTTTGACCTTATGCTTAGTGATTATTGTTGTAGCATGACTTGTTCCAAACAATTGAGATTGCTTAATGTGCCTTGAAATAATCATGTGTTGTTTTAGCATACAAAAGCATAATATTATGGTATTCTCCTTTGATGCTTTATTTGGGTTGACTTGGCACATGCTTAAACCATGTTAAGACTATGAACCAGTCACCTTAGCCTCTATGATCATTTAATTTTTGACTTGTGATACCACTTTATGCTTTAATTGATAATGTTTTGTCACTCTGCATGATTATGGCCATTATTGGTCTCTTAGTTAGTCGCTCCCAGTCTTTTGCTAGCCTCCACTTGTACTGAGTAATCTCTACTCATGCATCCAACTCCCAAGAAACCAAGTTATTCTAAAGTGTAAGGTCTCACCCATTAAGGTGGAGATCCCTGTGATTGCAGTGCTAGTCCCTAGATCAAAATGCTAGCACCCACAGTTTAAGATGAAGTACACAGATACAAAGTTCATTACTACATCGTAATTCCAGGAGTACAATATTTCTTACAACTCACTTAGACCAAGGCTAACTTATTTAGAGTTCTCAATACATAGCATAATAATAAAGTCTTCATCTTCATGCGCCACAGGCAAACATGTCGAGTGTAGACTCGTAACCCTATTCACCATCAGAGTAACCTACAACATGATAAGTTACAACAACAGATGGTCAATACAGCTAGAATTGTATTGGCAAGTGATACCATAGTTGTATAGTAGAGACTAAGATCTACATGAATATGGCTAAGTGTGGATCAGGCTGGCTTTGCACAAAGTAAGTTTTATCCTACTAGTTTGAAAATACTAAGTTTTGTTTTTGCAAAACACTAAGGAACCACCAATAGACATTGGTGAACCTCTACCCTTGTTCACCCACAATTTTAACTTAGAGAAATTGGGATGAGGAGATTCTTGAACCATTTCAATGTCTGTGACGCTCAAAATTGCCCATAACCGGCGACACGGCTAAGTACTTAGGTTTACCCTCTCGAGAGGTGGTGCACTTTCCACACAAGACTCGACATGTATCGAGACGAGACTTTTCAGAAGCAATCCCTCATACCACCACGAACGCGTTCCATTCTATCAATTCTACCACCCACTGTCCGTCTGACTGAGTTCTCACAACTTAGTTGGTCAAGGCAGAGTCCATATGCCATGTGGTTGCACTGGAAGCTTCGCAACACAAAACGTCTCAAATATCTTTGTTCCTAGGTGGCCATCCACAAGTGTGATACAGCAGGGTAAACCATAGACATGGGCTCTGAGTAACCACTCAACAAAACCATACAAGTCCCGATCCACCCAGGTGTTTCATTAACAAGGTTGTTTTATTAGTCAAAAACACATAAGCATAAACTTTACATAACATCATAATATGAATTTCCACCCACGAATTCTAATAGCAAGACTAAGCATTCTAGCATACGATGTCTCTTAACTTAGGAAGATACTACCAAGTTATAATCTATAGGATTTCCATAGCATAGCAATATACTTGAAACTACCATGCAAGTCCTACTAAAAATAGCACTAATGCAATAGGTAAAATAATAGGACATAAGATGAAATATCACTTGCCTTGGTAGCTAGGAGAATAGGTACAATCCTCACAGTCACAAACTTCACAATCCACACAATCTACATATCAAAATCAAACAACAAAATACAACTCAATATAACACTCAAAAAAAATATGGATGCATGCAAATATGCAAATGATATGGATGCCACATTTTAAAATCAAAGTCTACTGTACAGAAGATAAAGTATACTTTCTAAAGTCTAAAGATCACAAAAACCACCTAAAAATAATATACAAAATATTTTTTATAGCCAGAATAGCCCTACAAATGTCTCTGCACAAAACTCTAATTTTACAGAATCAAGTGAACAAAGTAAGGCCATATAAATAAATTTCATATTTTTCTGAATCCATAGACACTAAATTTGCATTTTTTTCTGAATTGTAGATCAAAAGTTATGGATTTTACAAGTTAGAACAACGAATAAATCAAATCTGTTTTTTAAAACAGAAACGCAGACATGTGGCGCTATCCTATTGGACGGTACTATTTCGCGTGGATCAAGCGTGCGCCGTCAAATCTCGGTTAGATCGAACGGTCCAAATCACACGATACCCCTTCGCTCTCTCTTCTAATCCTAGCTGCTGGATCTAGATCTAGCGAATCTGAGTGCGTTGGCCAGAAACTGGCGGCGCAAATGGCGAGCGTGGCAGAGGCGCAAATGGCGACGGCGTACCGGCGATGCTAGGGGGTAAAGGGGGAGGCACAGGGCGTTACCAACGTTGCAGTGACGAGGTGGATGCAGTGGAGGTCACGGGCGAGGGAGGGGCGCACTGGTATGGCTGGAATTCCTCGTCGGAGATGTGCTCACCGTCGGGTGCGTGCAGTCGAAGACGGAGGCGGGCTCCTGGGCCACGAGCAAGCAAACGGCAAGTGTCAGCAGGTGCGCCTAAATACGACGAACAAAATAGGGTGAACTAGAGGGCAAGGGGGGTCGAACCTCACCGGAATTGTTGACGACGTGCGTCGGGGCACGGCGGCTCGAGCAGAAATACGTGGAGCCTAGAGGCTCTCAGGGGTTGCAGTGTAGGGGGAAATGGAGAGGGGCGTGGGGTTTAAGAAGGAGGGGGTCGTGGGCGCAATCAAGCCGTGAATCAGGCGGAATTAATTGAATTCAAACGCGAGGTATCGACCGGGGAGGAGCGGTATGCACGCGGTGATTTGGGGATGACGAAGTCGACGTGGCAGTGGGACCAGGCAGTCAGCGGGGGGTGTGGGTGCGTGCGGTGAGAAACAGAGGGGGAGAGGGCAGAGCCGGGTGGGCTGAGTTGCGTCGCGGGGTAGGGTGCTAGGCCGAAAATGGTGGCAGGTAAGTTTTTTTCCTCCTTTAGCCTTTTTCTTTTTCTGTTTTTATTTTCTAAATAAGATTTGAACTAGCAAATCAACTCCAGATAATTTAAAATTTTCACCAAATTTTGAGGGGTGAAACTAGTGTTCAAAAATGTTTTTAAACACATCAAACCACTACAAAACATTTTGGGTACAAAAATAAAAATAGAAACACAAGCCCCATACTTGCATATAAGAGGGGGTTTAAATTAGGGTTTTGCTAAGTTTGACACTTTGAAAAAATTTGTGCAATGCACACATGCTATGATGATATGAATGCAATGGGAATGTTTTGGTTTAATGAAAATTGGGATTTTACACAAAGAGTCCATTATAAATTCATATGCATGGTGTGTTACACCATTCCAAGTATATTCATGTTTTTATCTATCTTCCAAATTAAACTTGTTATGTGAAAATTAGTGATTAAAGCTCTCACAAACTTGATGGCACACTTTACTTTCTTGCACCTAATAAACTTGAACCATTGTGTCATCTATGTTGTTGTATGCTTGCACTTATAAGTTGGGAATTAGCAGAACCATGTTGTCATGGGTAACGCTTTAAACACTTGTAAATATTACCCAGTTGATATCATGATCTTTTGTTTATGGATATCAGCAGTGTGAAATAAAAGGGGAGCTTGTAAGTTCATGGAGTATTATATATGTGTTAGATAAACGCCTGGGCGGCTAGCCTAAGCCATGCCTAATCATGGTGGAAACTTGCAGCATAACCATAGTGAGCAATATGTGAAGCATCCTCGATAAAAACCTATGCAAATAGCAAATAAAAAGATCGCTGATATGATCATTGTCTGTTACCTTGTCATTTTGATATGGGATAGCTCCCGTGTCATGGGTCAAGGGGTACCCCGTTGGCGGTTCTCTATGATACACAGATACTTACAATGACAAGAACTTGCTTGTGACTAAAGTTGAGTAGCATGAGGAACGACCCTCGTACTGAGGGGACATGAGATTGCCAACTTATGATTTTTCAAGCATATACTTCATATTTGTTTCATTTTAACCTTAATCACTTCAAGATGCTTATGATAGGGGCAATGAGAGCTGAAAGTTAACAAGTACCATAATTTTTGGAAGCACTTCATGAAACTTGAAATCCCTGCTTCCCTCTGTGAAGGGCCTTTCTTCTTACTTTTGTGTTGAGTCTCCATCTTCTATCTTTATGCACCAATTAAGAGAGCATAGTTGTCATTCTTAGTTTTATGTGCATTGTCCCAAAACTTATTGATTGATTCATAATGTTGATATTGCTTGTTCTTAAACTATTTGTATCTAGTCACCCTTATGAACTTTGAAGATGTCCTATGCATTTATGTTTTGCTACACCATGAAGGACAAGCTTAATACCACTCTTGTTATGTTTTCTATATGTGAAACAAACAAACGTCTTTCAATGCATTTTTATTCATGATCTTTGTTTATACCTTTTCATGTTACAACATAGTTGCTATGCCTTATTGTTAGAACTACATCTTTCATGCTCATATTTAGAGTACTATGATCCCAGCTATCGATGCTTTACAATAGTTTAATCAAGATTGTGATGGTGCATGCCACCTCAAAAATTATTCTATTTATCACTTACCTACTCGAGGACGAGCGGGAGTTAAGCTTGGGGATGCTTGATATGTCATAAACGTATCTATAATTTTTGATGCTCCATGCTTGTTTTATATCGACTTTCTTATGTTTTGTCTACACTTTGAGGTATTTTTATACATTTTATGGAACTAACCTATTAACAAGATGTCGCAGTGCTAGCTGCCTGTTTTCTGCTATTTTTGGTTTTATAAAAGCTAGTAAGGAAATATTCTAGGAATTGGACGGGACAAAATCCAAAGTTAATATTTTACAAGAAGGAACACGGAGTCCGGAGGGCAGCCGAAGAGGGGCCTCGAGGCGGCCACACCTGGTGGCGGCGCGGCCAGGGGCACGCCAGCCCTAGGTGTGGGCCCCTCAGGCGCCCACCGACCTTGCCCCTTCGCCTATAAAAACACCCCGATGCAGAAATCCTAAGTACCCGATCAAATCTCCATGAAATAGTCTATAGTTGCCGCCACCATCGTCCCTAGATTAAGGGGATCTAAAGCTCTTCTCGGCACCCTGCCGGAGGGGAGAGATCATCCCGGTGGCCTTCTTCATCACTATGCCAGCCTCTAGAGTGATGCATGAGTAGTTCACCCTTGGACTATGGGTCCATACAGTAGCTAGATGGTTGTTTCTCCTCCTTTGTGCTATCATGTTTAGATCTTGTGAGCTTTGTTCATGATCAAGATCATCTATTTGTGATCTTGCATGCTCTCTGTTGTTTGTAGATGCTTTGTCCAAGTAGATGCTTGCAACTCCAAGAGGGAGTATTTATGCTTGATAGTAGGTTCATGCCTCTAGTAATCTGGGGAAGTGACAGAAATATCTAAGGTTGTAGATGTGTTGTTGCTACTAGGGAGAAAACAACAATCCTTTGTCCATGGGGAAATTGTATTGTTTACTTTACACACATTGCTTAATGCAATTATCTGTTGCTTGCAACTTAATACTGGAAGGGGTTCGGATGATAACCTGAAGGTGGATTATTAGTCATAGATGCAGTTGGGTTACGGTCTATGTATTATGTTGTAATGCCCAATCAAATCTCGTAGGAGTCAAGATGTCTAGTATATGCATTGTTATGCTTTCTCAATCTTTCAATTGCCCCGCTGTAATTTGTTCACCCAACATTCTATCTATCTTAAGGAGAACAGCTCTAGTGAACGGTGGACCCCGGTCCATTCCTTTATCATTGATATATCATCTACTATTACTGTTTACTGTCTACAAGCAAATTACTATCTTCCACACTATACATTTAATCCTTTGTTTTCAGCAAACCGGTGAGATTGACAACCTCACTGTAAGTTGGGACAAAGTTTTGAGTTTGTGTTGTGCAGGTTCCAAGTTGTTAGAAACACTTTGGAGTTGTTTTCTTACTCATAGTGGTTCGATAACCTTGGTTTCATAACTGAGGGAAAACTTGTTGTTGTTCTCATCACACCTTACTCTTAGGGTCTCCCAACAGGCTCTACGTCAACCGAGCCACATCAGTACCTTGTCCTCCAAGTAGAACCTCCGATGAGTGAGGGTAACTCCCACATTCTTTGCTTTTGTGTGGATGTTGATGTTTTGTTGTTGAAACTGGGAGTAGAGGCTTCCCCTTGATTCCTATGCATGTTAATTCCAGTAAAATATCAACCATGTATGTTGATCTGTGCATATGCCATCAATCTGAGTCAAATAGCAAAATTTCACCAGGGCCAGATTATTCGTCCCTAGCTGGGCCGTATTATCTGACCTGGAAGGATCAAACCTGTTTCCTTTTGACTCATATTGATGCAGAGTATAATTGCTCCATGGTTGCTTCTCTACTATTTTTAGCATTTCTTCCAGGACTTGTGTGTGCTTATATCTTTGCTACCTACCTTACTCAATTCATAGGTGGTTCTCGCGGTGGTCCTCAGACTTATAAGAGGCATCCTCGTGATCGGTACCTTAGGCCCAACAAATACGGTGTTCTTGTGGACGAGGTTGAATTGAGGAGACCAAAAAGAGAGGCCGAACGGATGGCTAAACAGGCAAAGAGGGACAAGAGGTCCAGGGCTGCTTCCAAGAAAAATAGGAACAAAACATGGGTCAATTATAAGAACATGGATATGATTGAGTACTCTACCCTTTGGTAGCGTGACTGGTTTGCGGATGCGTCACGTGATGAGGATCTTGAAGATCTCAACTTTTGGTGTGCCCAACAGAAGTATATCTTTGAGGACATCTACTCTAGCTAGAAGATTCACCCCAAGCATCCACTGGATCTGACCGCCACAAAGAACAATCCTCACTTTTCTCATGCTCTTGCTATGCCTGAACAGATGGGGATGTGTCGTAGTTCCGGTTACGGTAGTGTCTAAGAAGGCTAGATAGAGGTGTGGGAGAAAGCAGGGTGACTACCACGACGTCCATAGGTGGGATTGGGCACACGCAAACACGACAGTGTGCCAGGTTCGGAGCCCTCGAGGTGAGGTAAAACTCCTACGCCTACATGTCTGGCAGTATATGTGGGTATTCGGGCTACAAAGGGTGCTCCTAGAGCTGTATCTGAGCTAGCTAGAAACGAGAGATGAACTTGAGCTATGCATATGAGTACATGTGTGAGATCTAGCTAGTAGTGAGATTTGATCGATCAGAATGAGTCCTCTCTTGCATGTGAGCCTCCCTGGTGCTTATGTTGATGCCCAGGGAACAAGGCTTGTCCCACATGCCTAACTAGTACTATTGCCTATGTCATCTGATAAACTGCTACAATGTCTGGTATAGTAGTACAGGTATAGTGCATAGTGCCATACTAGTGCATAGGTAAGCAGCATGGCTTCACGTCTCTTCCTTGTTGTCTTTTTAGTCCTTCTTCGGGCCTTCTGGTTGTATGTATGTCTGGGGATCCAATGCATCGCTGGGGGCTGGGGATAATGGGTAGGAAGTAGATGATGCTTGGTCTTGATAGATGGAGCTGGATAGCGACCAAGTAGCAGCAGCGGTAGGTAGCATCTGGCCCGAGGGTCACTCGACTGGAATCGGCCTCCCGATCACACCCAGCCTGAGGCAACGACCATCCGGCTGGGCGAGCCAGTGCAACCCAGTAGCGATCGGGTGGGGCAACCCCGTAGAGGCCCAGCCGGGGGTGCAACTTAGCCTGGGGAAGGGAGTCAAGGTGGACCCAGGCAGGCAACACGGGCTGGCCCAGCCGGGCGCAGGAGGGAGTGGTGGCCCAGCCGGGAGTCGCCAGGCGAGAAGCGGCAGAGCGAAGTCGGGGGTGGGCCGACGTCATGGAGCAGGCCTAGCAGGGCGCGCGGGAGGAGGAGGCCGAGTGGGCCAGCCGACCCAGGCAGGGACAACTGGCCTAGGCGGGGAGGTCTTAAGGAGGCGCTGAGCGGGGGAGACCCAGCTGGAACGGGCGATGGAGGCCGGCTGGGAGGCTCCAGTCGGCCTAGAACCTATTTGCTGCTATTCTCTTTAATTGTTTTGCCTTTTTTAACTGTCTTGGAGCGTGCTTTGGGGTACCTGGGGATAATCCCCCCGACAGGCTGCATCATCTTATGGAGATCTAGTGTGCCTATGATACTATGCTAGTTAAGTGGTTTTACTCCATGCTCGTGGTGTGTGGGGATGAGGCTCGCACCATGAAGTGGATGACAGGTTCTCAATTCCTCCAGGATGACTTCTACACCTTTGCTCGGGTGCTTTCCTGTAACACCCCCGGTCACTCCGGACCGACGGCTATCACTTCTAGCATCTCAATAGGATCTAGACTAACCCCACAGACCAACACTAGTCTTTTCTGCGCACTTTGTCCTCACTCATGCGCCGCCTTGCACTCACTTGCAGCCATCACCCATCCTAGAATTGCTCCAGGCCAAGCACGCTTAACCTTAGAGTTCTTTTCGAATGAGCCTCCGGAAAAGAAGTTGCAACTTGTTGGTATGGGTTTCCTATCAATTCTATTGAGCCATGCGCCAGGGTCTCACATTTCCTATCCCTTCCTTGGGCGAGATCGTTCCTGTGGGCATCGCATACTTAGCCCCAACAAATCCAGCAAGGATGCATTACTCTTGGCATGTTGTAGACCCAATGGTGTGGTTGGTAAGGTTGATGGTATTAACCCACCCTACGCTTGGCTGGTTCTCATGTTCCATGATTTCATTTATTCCGAGCAAAGGGAACAATGATAGAATTCGTGGTCATCTGGTTAATTTCCTTGGCTTTGCATATGAATGAACCACTTGTGAAGACCCCTTTATGGATTACACCTTGGATGTTATGGACTTCATTTTTCATGAGATGACTGACACACTGTGCAATAGGCACTCCATTCCATATGCTCCTTACATTATGATGCTCATCAATACCATGCTTCCCAATGAGGATTTTACTAGGCCACTCGATGGGGAACACAAGGTCAAGAAGCCATACGTCAAGCACATGAAGACCACATACGCTCCTGTAGCGTCCGATTATTTCATGCGAGATGCCCGGGCTAGTGTTACCTCTCATGGGAGGAAGCCCCCAGTTCCATCCATTGCTAGAGAGGTCAAGCAACTCAACTGGTTTCAGCACAACATTTTTTCCATGGGTGTCGATACTCACAAGGGACAGTACGAGGCTTATCGGCAGTTCCATGACATGGATCATACTCAGAAGCTCATTCTTCACCATGTCTCAGGGGCACCCGACAATCCTCATCCACGGTCTGTTCCCACTCCTTATGCTTAATGGAACACTTTAGGCATCAACTATGGTGACATGGAGCGTCATTTGTTCCCTGCCCCAGCAAGGGCACCTTCTCCTCCGACAGCTAATAATGAGGACGATGATGAGGAATATGAGGACGACAAAGAGGGCAAGTATGACGAGGACGAGTGATCTCTCAGGTCGTTAGCATCGCTCTTTTCCCTTTTTGGTGTTTTGATGCCAAAGGGGGGAAGTAGTTCTATCAGCTTGTCGAGGGGATTTGCATGGGTTGAGTATAAGCACATTTGCCTTTTCTCACTCCTTTTATATACTTTCTTGTGCCCATTTAGCGTTGAACCTTTTATTTGCTATTTGGTTTGTATCGTGAGACTATGTCGTGTGGTTGTGAGACTATGGTTATTGTCATGGATTTATCTATGGAATTCTGGATATGTCTAATCCTTGGAATTATCACTATGGAGTTATTGAGTTGGCATTATCTCCAGAATTATCTATGTGGATTTATTGAAATGTGTATACCCATATATGTGTGAGAACTTCATTATGGTTGGTATGACATATCTCTCACAAACTCATCATTTGTTCTTAGTTTCCAATTCATAAAAAGTCTTGAACCTATATGTGTGCATTTTTATTCAAATGCAAACTACTTATATGCACACATTTAGGGCGAGTCTTTTTATCCTTGGAATGATGGTGTTTATTAGGGCTCTATTGCAAATCCTAGTATTGTCATCTAACAACAAAAGGGGGAGATTGAAAGAACATTTTATGATCCCTAGAGTTGTGTGTGTTAGATAACAATACCAAGGATTATTTAATTGTACATTTGAGTGATGTAGATTATTTTCCCCAAAAGGAACTACAAGTCAAATGCAGCAAAACAAAGTTTCTGGGGGCGGATTATCCGCCACTGCCTCGATCGGCACAGGGAGCCAAGGCGCGTCGCTCTGAATGGGGGTAGAGGATTCCCCGGATTGTTCGACCAGGGCCAGAGTTTTTGACCTGGCCGGATAATCCAACCCTCCCGGCGGGCCAGTTATCCTCCCCTAGGAAAATTTTGCAAAGGGATCCTGACAGGGATATATCCTATGGGTGCCTTACATTGGTATACCCGGTCTAGCCCAGGGAAGGCCCACGTCAAGACTTTCTGTCCAAGAAGATTTCGGGTGGCCCAAGCCCATTACAAGTTTGACTCCTTGGAGGACATGTCTAGCTATAGATAGAATTTCAAAGGGTTCAACCCTAATTTGTAACCGACTCGACCTATCCCGGGACCTGGCCTATCTATATAAGGGCCAGGAGGGCACGGTGAGAAGGATCTCTTCACCTCATACACACACCTCACGCCAGATTGCATCTGCGCACCCCTGTAACTTTTCGGTTCCGTCATAATCAAGAACAGACAAGCAGGAGTAGGGTTTTCCCTTCGGGGGCCTGAACCTGGGTAAACCTCGTGTCCCCGTGTTGCTTGCCTGTTAACCGTCTCGCGACTTCCAGCATCTTCATCTTCTCCAAAACCCAAGTCCATTACAATGGGCATTGATGAGAACGAACCTCGTCAGAGCCGAGGCATGTCGCTTTAAGTGGGGGCGGAGGATTCCCCAGATTTTCCAACTAGGGCCGGAGTTTTGCCCTGGCCAGATAATATGCCCCTCCCGACAGGTCGAATTATCCGCCCCCATGGAATTTTCGCAAAGGAGCCGAGGCGCGTCACGCGGGATGGGGGCAGACTTTTGGCCTAGATATCCACTCTGGGCCGGATGTTTGCCCCCGGCTGGATTATCTAGGCCCCACTTGTACCGGATTATCCGGCCCTAGTTTGCTCCAACGACCTATTTTTTGGGAGGGGGTACATGTACCCCTTTGATCCTCATTCCAGATGCTCTCGGGTCTAAGAAAAAAGCACAACACAATTCATATCGATTTTCCATGAGATCTCCACTTTCAACCACCCGAAGGCTTTGATCTTTGAGGAATTGAAGGAGGAGGTTTTGATCTACATCAACACTAATCAAGATCTTCATTTCCCCTCGATTCACTTGGGGGCCTTTTGATCTAGAGTTTCTTACGAATTTCTAGATCCCAGTTTTGTTATTTGATAAAATTGTTTCTTGTAGAAGCTTGTTGTCATCTCGGGAGCCTCCAATTCGATTGTGGATGTGTGCCCCGGTAGTGTTGTAAAGGCACTGGTCCCCACCTTGAAGGGTACCATATAGTGGAAAGGTGGATCATGCCAGCTGTGGCAAGATCCATCGGAGAATAGGGTGAGGCCTATTATGGCATGGTGGTTTTAGTGTCGCCCACCCCTCCAACGCAGATGTACTTCCCTTAACAAGGAAGGAACTACCATAAAACAAATCCTATGTCTCCGGGTGCTCCACTACGGTTACCTTGTTCCTCTCACCACCTTTACTCGCTTAGTGGCTATGTTGGCAAATAGGAAAATTCACCTTAGTTGCATATCTAGAGAAATTATCTTTGTGTCAAGCCTAAAATTGCAAAAGAAGTAAAATTTGGAGTAGCATCTATTCACCCCCCCCCCCACCCCCCATACGATCCATTTCACATATGTTCTTCCACTCGTGGCGGTGCGCCTCTGCACGTGCGTGACTTTCGTGTTGTTGGCCTCGTCCAATTTGTCAAAATTGTCAGTGACATCGATGTCTGCTGTCAACATTGATTCGACGAAGTCAATTACTTTTCATATATGATCTCGTCACTGTTGTTGTCCTGGCCACCATAAGAGCATCTTTAGCAGATATCGCATATTGGCTGGCCCATAATTTTTTTGGCCGATATACGGTATCAGGGCCAAAAAAATGGGCTTTCTAGATACCTTAAACGGGCAGATGACACAATTTTTGCGGTTTCCCACATCGAGGCCCATACATCCCGCATATATTCGGTGCGGAGGGGCCTGGATGCGGGAAACCATGTCCATTTTCCCCTACCTCCGCACGCGCAGAAACCCCGCCACCGCGGTCTGCCGCCGTAGATTTCGGCCACGCCCGCTGGATTTCGAATAGCCACCTCCCATCGCCGCACCAAGCCCCCACCTACCCATGGCCGGCCAATCGTGCCCAAATTTGGCCGGCCATAGCGGTGTTTCTCCGCGCCATGGCTAGAGCTCCGGGGCCCGAGCTCGCATGTCGCCGCCGGCATCGGAGGAAGACTGTGAGATCCAGGCACATGACTTAATAGGATTGATAAGATACTCATACCAATATATTGCAACTTATTTTCTGAAATCTCATATAGAAAGAATTTTGATATTAATCGTGCTTGTCCCAGTGCAATTTGAGGATGGGTGACTAACCGGGAAGTGGGTACCGGGTGCGCACGAGTGAGGACAAAGTGCGTAGAAAAGACTAGAGTTGGTCTGTGGGGCCAGTCTAAGGATCCTATTAAGCTGCCAGGAGTGACACCCCCGGGGCCAAGAGGGAACGAGGTGCTACAAGTGGTATCAGAGCCGACCCTCGTGGTTACACAGGTGTGCGGGTCAGTGCGGGACATTTGGAGCATGGCGCATGTGGCCCGGAGTGAACATGACATGGCACATGTGCCAGCACTAGACGCACAAACGTGTGCTAAGAGAGAGCGTTCATGGGGTGTGCTTGGTCGATAAGGGCATCGATTTTCTAAAGGATGGGTGTATGTGAGATCCAGGCATATGGCTTAATAGAATTGATAGGATACTCATACCAACAAGTTGCAATTTTTTTTCTGGAAGCTCATCCAATATAAACTGATGTTAAGTGTGCTTGGCCCATAGCAATTTGAGGATAGGTGACCTACCGGGAAGTGGGTATTGGGTGCGCACGAGTGAAGACAAAGTGCACAAAAAAAACTATTGTTGGTCTGTGAAGCCAGTCTAGGAATCATATTAAGCTGCCACGAGTAACACCCCCGAGGCCAAGAGGGAATGTGGTTCTACAAATAGGTCGCATGTGGTCGCTTCGAGCAGGCACGCGCACGCGCACGCGGCGCCCTCTCTCGTACCCGCATCACCTCACATGTGTGGGCGGGGATGGGGTTCGGCCATGATGCTGAGGCAGGTAGCTTTCATGGGCGGCGAGCGCTGGCTCGATCGTCCACGCGCCCGCGCCAGTCGTCCATGCACCCGCACGTAACACAGACGGTGATGAGGAGGAAAGCGAGGACGCCGCCGTCCTCCGGGCGATGTTCAACTCGCTAGGGACCCTCATCTCCGACGAATGGGACCGCGCGAAGCCCCGTCGCGACGAGCACTTCTCCAAGCAGCCGATGTTGCACTGTGTCTGCCGCCTTTCCGCACACGAGCACCAGGCGTGGCTTGGCATCTTCATCGTCGACTACTCCGACGACACTACCTACTCCGACGAGGAGTAGGCCGTCGCCGCCATAGATGCTCAGGTGAATATATAAAATTAATCCACTCTGATTAGCACTCTATCGCTAGCATTGGAGAACCTGCCAAGGGTCAAATCGGGGAATCACTGGAGGATATTGATAAAGGGGAAGAGCTCGTTTCCGCTGAAAAATTCCCTAGAGCTCGCGTCGCGGTCGAACCACTGGAGGCTCTGAACTCCAGCTTCCACCCATGGCCTCTGGCGGGAGGTTCAGAGCGGTGCAGACGACCCAGCGGTTCCCGTGACCTCTGTTGTGCTACCGATGGCTAGATCCATTTTTAACATGACGTCGATTCAGTCGACGCAAGTTGTAAAGCTCCAAAATCGGTGGAGTCGTAACACCCCATCAAAAATAGATTTGCTACTTCTGCCGCTTGAATCAAGTCCTATTTATGCGCGGGCAAAGTAGAGTCCATATACTAATCAAGGCCTTATCTTGGAGCTCGCCGCCTCGCTGTCCGATTCACGCCTGATACCCCTCCGCTTTCGGGGAAGCCGTGAAGGTTCGATTTCAGCAGACGAAGGAGGTACTCCCGGCTGCATGCGGTGCAGCATCTTGCGGGAACGGGAACTTGTCCCGTCGGCCATGACACCAAGGCCGCGTACCGAGACCTCGTCTACCGCGCCGTGCTACGCAAAATGCTACGCCCCGGGTCGGCTCGAACAAGAACAGAACTGTCATCAAAATCGAGGGGAAGAAAGAAGTAGAATAGATCAAGGGCAGTGCTAGGCGTCTCCGGGCGATAATCGTCTCCGATCCCCCGGGTCGACATCCCGACACATGTCCCTTTGCCTAGTTAACGGAGAGTACCCCTCGCGTACCTTTCTCCTCTCTCAAACCTTCTCTCTCCTGCAAACAAAAAAAAGGACACCTCTCCTATCTCATCTCGCTCTCCCACCCAACCGACGCCGGAGAAGGTGTCAGAGAAGTCGCGTCGCCGGAGAAGGGCGTCGTTGTCGGGGAAGACGTCGCCACAGCGGTAGCAGCGCCGACCACCCCTTGTAGCAGTGCCTCTTGTGGCTAGTAGCACCGCCACGACACAAGAGTAGTAGGGCCGGGGGCTGCGTGTAGCAAGGACGGCGGCCGTATGTAGTAGCGCCGGCGGACGCGTGTAGCAAGGGCGGTGGCGCGTGCAGCAACCCCGACGACCGCTTGTAGAAGCGCCGCCCGCCGTCTGTAGCAGCGTCGGCGGCCGCGTGTAGCAGCCCCGGCGGCTGCATGTCGCAGGTGCGGTGACCGCATGTAGCACCCCGACGACTTTCCGTCTGTAGCAGCGCCGATGGCCACGATTAGCAGCCGATGGTCGCGTGTAGCAGCCTCGGCGGCTGCGTGTCGTAGGGTCGGTGGTCGTGTGTAGCAGCACCGACGGCCACGATTAGCAGCCGATGGTCGCGTGTAGCAGCCTCGGCGGCTGCGTGTCGTAGGGTCGGTGGTCGTGTGTAGCAGCACCGACGGCCACGATTAGCAGCCGATGGTCGCGTGTAGCAGCCTCGGCGGCTGCGTGACGCAGGATCGGTGGTCGCGTGTAGCAGCACCGGCCGCCGTCTATAGCAGCGCCGGCCGCCGCATATGGCAGAGGACGCCACTGCCTATAGCAGCCGCCTCCGGCGTGTGTAGCAGAGGATGCCACCCGCATGTAGCATAATCATCTCGTGTGTAGCAGCCATCGCCGCCTTGCAGCATGCGCGCGGTAGAGTGAGGGCGCCCGAAGAGGCAGCGAGCTATTTCGAGAAATTTGATGCGCGCGTGTTGGTGGACGAGCAGGGAGGCGCGCCGAGGAAAAAGCAGGGCCAGCACGCAGGGGGTAAGTAAGGCGGAGCAACGAAGGAGGAGCAAGGGCAGCACGCATGGGAGAAGTAGGAGCGGCGCGCCATGAATTTTAGTCAGAGCACCATTGATTTTGGTTTGGAGAACGAGTGGAGAAAGGGAGACTCCGTGGGGATAAGATAGAAGGTGGACCACGCAAATGTTCACGTCTCGCGCGAGCCAGGACACGCGTCCGTTCGAGGGCCCGAATGAACTGTATCGTTTTCCATAGATCAATGGAGGCAATTATCACCGCATGAAAAATCCAAATCGTATAGTACAAGACAAATTCCGATGCAAATCACCAGGGAACAAATTCCGAGCCAAATCACGCAACAAATCGACGGGGGCAATCATGAGCGCAAGACAAATTCCGATCCAAATTGCACATACAAATCAGATCCAAATTGAGAGGAAGAAACAAATACTCCCCCGTCCAGAAATAACGAGTTTGTATATCTATATATATTTTAGTGTATACATATATTTAAATTTAAACAAACTAAAATCAGTTATTTCTAAAAAGAGGGAGTAGAGTATTAGATCGACGGGGGCAACATTTATATGTAGAGGAGTCTGTGGAGCTTCACGAGTTGAGTTCAGGATCAGGAGGAGACGGAGACGGGGTGATACGGGAGGAGTTCGGCGATGGTGGTCAACGTGTGTACAAAAAAGTTATCCATTTAGCGGTGACAATCTATCAGAGTAGATAGATTGTTGAGGTAGGTTCGTCTGACCTAGGGCATGTTTGATTCAAAGGATTTTCAAAGGAATTCTATAGGATTCCAATCCATAGGATTTTTTTCAATAGAATGTGTTTGATTCAAAGGAATAAATCCTACAAAATTCCTATGCATTGCTTTCCTACACTACAATCCTATAGGATTTCTAATAAGAGGTGAGACCTCTTGGAAAAAATCCTATGTGTCTATAACAACTATGACATGTACCTAAATCCAATAAAATTTCCTGTGTTTTTCATGCGGTGCAATCAAACAGCTTATCTTATCGATTCCTGTATTTTTCATTCCTGTAGGATTCTAAGTGTCATGTCATTCTATTCCTACACTTTTCCCATTCATGTGTTTTACAAATCCTTTGAATCAAACAAATCCTAGTTTTTTCGTTCGGATTTTTTGTTGAACGTTTTTGCCCTTGACTGTTTGGCAATATTACACCCTTTGCCACCACCGAGTAAACTGATCGCCGAAACTTTCCTATGTTGGTCTTTTCCCCGTCGTTGGTCTCCGCCCCAGCACCACCGTTCACCGCCCCCTTCTCCCCCATGGCCCAACGCTGGAGACGAGGGGAGTGGCCCCTGGGTTCAGACTATATTCATCGGTCCAGCGCCTCGGCCTATTCCGTCGATTCCTGCAGATCCCCGGACCAAAGGCAGTTGCATCTGGATCCCGGCCACCGGAGGCGCCCTCTCCTCTGCCTCGAGATCAGCCGGCGGCGCCGGCCCCATCCCCTGAATCACGTGCAGCCGATGGCGCTACCCCCATCCCTTGCATCACGCAAGGTTCCGTCGATTCTTGCAGAGCCCCGGACCAAAGGCAGCTGCATCTGGATCCCGACCACCGGAGACGCCCTCTCCTCTGCCTCGAGATCAGCCGGCGGCGCCGTCCCCATCCCCTGAATCACGTGCAGCCGATGGCGCTGCCCACATCCCTTGCATCGCGCAAGGTCAGCGACGCTCCACAATCCGGTCGTCATTCGCCCGCGGGGAGGGTCTGACACAAAAATCGGTTCGAGACGGCGCCGGCTCGCTCGCCGGCCGCCTCCTCCTCGCGATTTCCGACGCCTCGGCCGCGCCTTCGTGCTTCAAACCCGTTCCCCGGTCGCCTCTGTATCAAGATCAATTCATACGCCTAGCTTCCGCACCTTGCCGCAATACATTGCTTAGTTCCCCTCTGCACGCCGTCCGGACGGGCCAACTCGTGCCGCCCCTATCGGAGGTATCCCTTCCCCGTCTAGACGTCCACTCGCGCCTTCGTTTCGCTGGGCTGCCGGAAATATCCCTTCCCCGTCCGGCCGTCCATTTGCGCTATCGGGAAGCTGGGCCGAGAGGAGGACGATGGTGGTACCTCTTTGGCCAAGAGGGAGCTGCTGGCATGGGAACTCGCCAACTACAAAGCCTTCGACGACCTCGTCGTCGCGGACGCAGCAGAGGTATGCGTCGTCGCTGACTTGCGGTATTGGCACCAGGAGCGCGTGGGTCAGGTTAATGGGACGACATTGGTGGCTGTTCGGAGGTCACAGCCGGGAAGAAGATGTTGGCCTGGGCGCTCGCAAGGACATAGCGTGGGTCGTCCACAGGGAGCTGTTCCCCCGTCGAACGAACTCACCCAGCCTACCTGCTACCCTCTAAGCTTGCTCCCACTGAACGAGGTGATTGCTAAGAGCATCTCCGCTCGCCTACCACGAGTCTGATCCGGACGCCGAATTTTGGTCCGGACACCGAAAATTAGTCCAGTCGCGTAACCAAGGACCTGTTTTTGGCCAGATTTGTGCCAATTTTGGTCCGGACTACCCAGGCCGAACCCAGGTTTCCGGGTACGCCCTGGGAACGCCGGACTCAGCGAGTTCGGCGGAAAAAAACGAAGCGGCGCATGGACCCGCCGAGTCAGCGACAGAAGCCGAGTCGTCGTCATCCTCGAAACCACGTGGCGACCGCCGGACATTAACTGCCCGTCGCGTCGGCTATGCGTCGCCGATTTACGGCGCCACCGCCGCCGCATCGGCTCCCGCGACGGACCGGCGGGCACTAACTTCCCGCCGTTTCCCCTTTTTCCGCCCTCGCATGAGCTCGTCCTCCGCCGAACTGGATGCCGAGGAGGATGGCGAGCATGAGCTTGTCCTCCTCCGCCTCGGCGTCCCACTCCTTCGGCTCGGCGCCGCTGCACGCCGCCGCAGCCTTGGCGGAGTCTCCGCTTTCGCCGCCACCTACCTCCGTCGCCCCAAGATAGAAGGTTCGGCGCCGGCCGAAGACGCCGCCTTGAAGATGGCGCTGGAGCAGTCGCTCCGCGAGGCCCCGCCGGTGGAGCCCTCCTCGCCGGACATCCTGGAGTGGTCTAGGAAGGACTGGGAGCTGGCGGAGCGGCAGCGCATCCTCGGCCTGCAGCAGGCCGAGGAGCAGGCCGCCCGTCGTCGGGCGTTGTCTGGGCGTGAGCTCGTCTACCAGGGCGCCCCGCTCTACGTCCTGGACGACGACGACGAGGACGTAGGCCCGTCCTACCAGCCCTGGAGGTGCGGCGACCTGTGCCGAGGGAGCTCCGCCGAATTCAACCGCCGAAGCATTTACGACGGCGGTGAGGATGACGGCCGCGCCGACCCCGAATACACGGCGTTCTATAACAACTTCGGCATGTAGGCCGGCGAGGGCCCGGCGGCGGCTTTTTTTAAGTTTATTATCTACTAGTTTAGTTTAAATTTGATGTAATCCGCCTATATTTGCCTAACTTAATGAAATTCGCCCATCTTTGATGAATTTTAGCCGAACTTGGGGACTCGGCAGGTGGAAAAATGGACGTACCCAGGCCGAAAACTAGCTCCGTCCGGCCGAAAAACGTTCCAATTTTTGGCCTGGGTTCAGCCAACGAGTGGAGATGATCTAAATGACGGCACCTGACTGTACTTGTGTGAGCTATTCTCAGAGAACCTGTACGAGTTAGCATTGTGGCTTCAGTTCTGATTATTTTGGGGACACAATCACATGTCCTGCTCCTGCAATATCGAAAGTGAGCTCTTCTCACCTATAAGTTCGTTGATTCATCTATGTGAAAATTTCCTGTGAAAGGAAGAGGAAGAAAGTTGTAGGTGAATATTATAATGTGTTTCCTCAATTTTGTTTAGTTGTACAGAACATGAATTGGTTATTTGGTTCAGTAGTCAAGGCTAGGTGAATAATTGTATGTTTGTTGCTTTCATTGACAATTTTCTCAAAACAGTTTAGTTCTACACTGTATAGCATCTAGAAAAACTGCAAAAGAAAAGCCTGTACTAGGAAAAAATAACTACAATTACGTAGCTATTGTTTCCATTAGTCTATAGGAGCTTGTCACCGTATTCTGTTTTATGCTCAGGTTGAGACGAAGAAGACTTTCTTAAGTAAGAAGAGCTACAGGCTACAGGGACAGCTCTCAGAAGTATACGTTTTGAGAATAAGTACATGACATTCTCAAGCTTTTGAAAAACAAAATAAAACTTCTCAACCTATTGCAGCCTTAAGAAGATAAATGTGGGCTTAAGAAGGTAAACAAGGAGATCTTAAAGGGATAAGCAAAGTTCGTCTTCTTATAGGAGTACACTAAGGGGGACTTCTTTTCGGCTTCCTGCAGAAGCTCTCCTAGAAGCTACCCTCTCTCAGCTTCTCCGAGAAGCCCGTCTCCTAAATTCGTTTTGGCTTCTAAACTAGTATTGGAAAGACTAATTTGAAAGTCTAAACAAATTTTGAAGACGGGCTTGTGGGAGAAGCTCTCCTAGAAGCTGAAAAGAAGTGGGCCTAAATGTATGTTCGCCAATTATACATTCTGCATTTATCTGTATTTTGAGAGAGTATTATTAACTATTTTCATAATTTTTATATTTATCAAGCGAAGTTTATTTATCTTAACACCGTAGCAACGCAGGGGCACTTCGCTAGTGCTTGTAATATTAGCTGCAGATTAGAGGTAAAATTGTCTAAAAATGAACCAAACAAAAGAAACATTTTTTGTTTTTATTAGTAGGTACTAGCCGAATACATACGGAAAAAAGAAAAATCTCACAACGACAAATGAAATGATAGATTTAAGTGATTCTCTCCAAGCACGATGGGATAAAACACCTCGCTCTAAAACACCAGTGTTATCTAAGTTTTTTTCCAATTTTAATCAACATAGTTAACCTAGCCTCACTTCGTTTTATCTTAATATTTAATTTTTTATAATCTTATTTTGATCTACTCTTTTTCATCTTCATTTTTTTAATTTCTTTGCCAAAAATTAGTGTTTGCACTAATTGGAGTTCGATGGAGCAGATATTAGTACTCGCAGAAATCAATACTCTCTCTGATCCATATTATTTTTCATTGAAATAGATGTATCTAGTACTAAAACATGTCTAGATATATCCATTTAGTGAAAAGTACTTCCTTTTTCAAAATATAATTTGTTTTAGATTTGTGAAGAAAATGTATTTAGACTTATTCTAGTGCGTAGATTCACTCCAAACCTTGAACTTATATATTAAAAGTAGTTTAGATATATTTACTTCACAAAGCTAAAACATCTTATATTTTAAAACGGAGAAGTAGTATGGATCGGAGGGATTATGTTTTTTATGATTGTGAATCCTCGACCGTTTCTTCTTGGCTCTATGCCCAGCAATCACGAGGAGTCCATGAACAAAGAGAATTGAAAAACTCTATGAAGGCGAGTAGCTTGTACATCTCTCTTCTCTCCGTGGCTGTTTCTTTGTTTTCTTCAAGTCTCCGCGGTTTTTCTTCTTCCCTGGATCCATGTTCGTTCGTTGCATGCAGCAACCAAAAGCAACAGCAGACAAACTTTGCTTTATCAGCATGTAATGCAATCACAGCAAGATCCTTTCAACATCAATGATTATGAGAGCGGTGGAACGATAGGCGTCGCCACGCCGGGCGCGTATGCTGTAGTCTTCAATGGCGTGGATGAGTTGCCCTCGGCGAGCGCTGCCGCCACTATTTCGTCTGCTATCGGCGATCAACGCTAGCTATGGAGCCGCGTTCTGCATAGAATCAGGGGATCGTGTGGTGTCCTGTGTGCTCTGCAGGTGGAACTTGAACCTGTCCCGGGCTTAGCGACGGGCCGACGCCTTGGACCTCTTGTTTTTGGGCGCAAGTGCGTAGGAGGGGACGGTGGGGGTTTGGTGCCTTGTAAAGTCAGGACTGGGAGAGCTTAGGCGTGAGAGGTCGGTCTCTGCAAAGTTTTCGTGGAACTTGCGTTCTAGTACAGTATGATCGGACGACAAAAATTTATGTGAAAGCGCCTTACAATACGGACAAAAGTGTAAAAACCATAACCAAGACTTATTATATACTCTCCGTTTTAAAATATAAAATATTTTAGGTTTGTAAATAAAATATATTTAGACTATTTTTAATATGTAGATTGAAGTAAATCTACATACTAAAATAAGTCTAGATACATTTGCTTCACAAACCTAAAATATTTTATATTTTAAAACAGAGGGAGTAGTAGAGTGAGAGAGAAAAGCGAAAATATTCACATGAATTTTAGATGCATGCTATGCAAATACATAAATTTTAAATCTACCCTTCCCATCTCCTATTTTTGGGCTATTACACGTCTTTGATTCATGTTAGTGTTAGTGTTAGTTTAGTAGTCATCGTCGCTAGTGATCCAATAACTTATTTATTAATTTTATTTAGGACTCTTTTTTTGAGAAACAGCTAGGACTCCGTCCCGCTGCAATCTATATTAATTAAATAGTAGATACATCGTCAATCAAAAGAGAAACTAAAAAGCTTGATGGATCATCTACCCAAACATTCGGGAGTGATTCCGTCTCTCTCGACAACAAATCAGCAACACAGTTTGCTTCCCTGTTACAATGACTAAACTCACAAAACGAAAAAGTAGATGCTTGAATATAGATATCGTCGAAAAGAGCTGCAGCAGCAGTAGATGTGAAATCTCCTTTTTGTAGCGCTTGAATGACTTGCAAGCAATCAGACTGTATAACAATCTTAAAACATCCTAACTGGTTTGCCAACGTCACACCTTTTGAGATAGCTTTAGCCTCCATCATATTAGTATCAACACCATACTGTACATTTTCAATGCATACCGCCACGAATCGACCCGCATCATCCCTGATCACCGCGTCGAGGTCACCCGATAGCCTTTCAGGGTCAAAGCTAGCGTCAACAATAATCATCATTTTCCCTTATTGTGGCTTTACCCAAGTGCTCTTTTTCTTTAACGAGTTTTTCCTTAGAGCCCTGATGTTATTTGTCGTAATAACCTGAATTGACATGGCAGCAATAAAACTTGGCGGAAGATTCTCACCATGAACAACTTGCTGACGCATCCACCAGATATACCACGTCGTTGTCAAGATCAACTCCCTCATGCCATCCTCATGTTGCTTTATAATCAACTCTTCAAGAACCGCACTTCCTGATCTATCCACCACTAAAGCTTCTTCAATTTTCACTGTCAAGCCAAGTTTCTGCCAAATATCTGCAGCATGCTCGCATGTGAAAAGTGTATGCCTTTTATGTCCTCACAAAAAGTGTTGCATCTCGTACATTGGCTCGAAACCGGTATGTGGCGATTAGCTAGGACAGAATAGCAAGGTAATATACCATGTAATTTTTTCCAACCAAAATTTTTTACCTTTGCCGAGACCGATGTTTTCCATAACATATCCCATACTTTATTTACCGTTGATTGTCCTGGGGCATGTACATCTCTTTCTTTTCTACCAAACCTGTGTAGCCATTCACCATGATAAGTTGATCGGACCGAAAAGAGAGAGTTCTTTGTATACCTCCATGCAACAAAATCCTCCATACCATTTGTTGATAGTGGTATAGCAAGGATTCTATTAGCATCGATAGACAGAAATTTTTTCCTTATCAAATCTTCATCCCAATGTCCAGTGATTGGATTAATAAGCTCCTCCACTCTTGACAAAATAGTATTTCCCCTCCTAGATATAACCATGCCATCATGACTATTTGGGATCCATGGATCATTCCAAATATCAATCTGAGATCCATCTCCAACACGCCATATACACCCTCTATTGAAAGTTTGGATACCTTCCAATATACTTTGCCAAGTAAATGATGCACCACTCTTCATCTTTGCTTTCAGAAGTTTTCTATCCGGATAGTATTTTGTACGGAGGACACGTGCACATAAAGAGTCGGGATTTCTCAATAGACGCCATACCTGTTTGGACAGCATAGCCAAATTAAAACCATGTAAATCTCTGAAACCAAGGCCTCCTCTCTTCTTCGGAATACATAACTTTCATCACGCGCACCAATGCATCTTCTTATTGTCAGCATCGTCACCCCACCAGAATTGTGATATTGCATCCATTATTCTTTTACAAATGTTTTTTAAAATTTTGAATATTGACATTGCAAAAACTGATATAGCTTGAGCCACTGTCTTTAGAAGAGCCTCCTTCTCACCAATAGACAAAACTTTTTCCTTCCAATCCATGATAATCTTCAACACCCTTTCGATCTAGTATTTTAGGACTCTTTGTACTACTCCGTATCGATAGATGGATGGAATTTCGAAAAAGAAACTCACTTCTCACTTTCCGGGAAAGAAAATTAAGATGTCACTCGGCCCAGCTTGAAATTAGCCCACTTCTGAGGTCTAATCAATCCCTTCAACCCACATCATTTTGGTCTTCCCCTGCCTGCCCAGGCCAACGTCCACGTCTCTCAAGTCAAAAAAAAAAATGTCGACGCCTCAACAGTTTCGGCAAGTCGTCACAATTCCTAGCAAAGCCGAGGAGAATCACGGCGTGGTGACTGGAGCAGACTCCGCCGCAGCCATGTCGGTGCAGGAGTACCTCGAGAAGCATCTGCTCCCCCGCAAGATCGAGGAGGCCGTGAACGCGGCGGTCCGCGCCAAGGCCGCCGACCCGGTGCTCTTCATCTCGACCCACATGCGGCGGGCGGCGCCGGCCGTGATCACCCAAGTGCGCGCGAGGCAGATCCTGGACAGCCGCGGCGCGCCCGCGGTGGAGGTCGACCTGCACACCAACAAGGCCGTGCACCGCGCGTCTGCGTCCGGGGCGGGCGCCCCCGAGGGCGCCGCGGTCGACGCCACGAGGGATGCCGAGAAGCGGAGGCTCCTCGCCAAGGCGGTCGCCGACGCGGTGCGGTTGATCAACGGCAAGGTGTCGGAGGCGCTCGTGGGGATGGATCCGCAGCAGCAGGCGCAGATCGACCAGGCCATCATGGACCTGGACAAGGCACGCCACAAGGTACATCGCCCAAAACCTGATCCATTCCTCTTATAATTCTCTGTTGTTAATCGGCTTCGACATTGAAGCTCTATTAGGTTAGGTAGATATTGAATGATTACAGGAGGAGTGTGCTATACCGTGCATAGGTGCTTTCCCTTCACAACAAAGAATTATATGCTCTGCTACACTTTGGCACTTGCTTGCTCCATTTTGGGCATCCCTGCTGGAAATTATGATGTGTCATTTTCGATAGATTGAATGCATACCAGTTTACCATGTAATGTGGTCTGCTGAGACGGTAACTAATTAACTTTGATAACTATGTTATGTAGACTGAGGTTGGAGCGAATGCTATGCTGGCCGTTTCAATTGCAGCTTGTAAAGCTGGTGCTGCTGAGAAAGAGGTTTCACTTATCTTCTTTATCTGAGTTTGAGGTAACAAATGACCCTGCCATGATAACACAAATTCTTATAGTTGTTTGCCTATTTTCTGTTCAGGTTCCGCTGTACAAGCATATAGCAGATCTTGTTGGTAAAAGCGCTACAACGCTTCCTGTCCCTGCAATTACAGTCATTAATGGTGGAACCCATGCTGGAAATAGTCTTCCAATTCAAGTATTTCCACTTTACATGTATAATTACTTTTTGTACCAAAACTTGCTTTGTGGACTGCTAAAAAACAACAAACCACAAACCTTTGCAAAGTTTAAGATTGTTACTCCCTTGTTTCTTCCTATTGGTTCATTTTTTAATGAGCACATATTAAGATGTCCATGTAGATCGACATGCCAATATACTGTAGTATGTTTTTTGTGTCATACCTTCAGTTGAAGTTTAATATCTGTAGGAAATTATGATCCTTCCAGTTGGTGCAAAAAACTTTGAAGAAGCACTGCAGATGGGTTCAGAAACATATCATCATCTGAAGGTAACCTTTTATTTCTAGAAACTGCTTCACATATATCTGTAGATAATAATACCGTGCATACTTTCGTGGGTATATGCATGTTATCTGGTCCCATATTTGGACCAACCTGATACCTGCCTATCAAACAGTGTTGGAAACATTGTGTTTGTACTAAACCTTGCGTCCTAATGCCAGCTTTCTAACGCTCTTTCCATATTCTTAGCTCGCTTGTACTAATTTATGTCGGTAGATTATTCCCAAGGCAAAGCACTGAACATCTTAAAACATGGGTTGTCCAGCTGTTCCAACGTTTGTAGTTTGCTGATTTCATCAACTAATTTCTTGCCAATGATTTTTTAGGATATTATATGGGAGAAGTATGGTGCAAACAGTTGCAACATTGGTGATGATGGTGGATTTGCTCCAAATATTTCCAGGCAAGTAAGGAATTGATTTTACCTTTTCCTCATGTGCTTTTGTTCTTATTTTCCCCTTATGGCACCTACATATGGATTCAACATATTCTATGTCGGATCAATTTTCAGTATAACTGAAGGCCTGGATCTTGTCATTGCGGCAATAGATAGAGCTGGATATAATGGAAGGATCAAGTTAGCAATTGATGCTTCTGCTACCGATTTTTGCATAGGTAAGAGTGAAACAGTGATATTTCTATCTACCATGTATCTTTAGTAGTTAACACAACGTTTAATGTGCCCCTAAGAGTAAAATCTTGTGCACCTACATGGCTATACCCAACAAAAATGTAAGCAGTACCATCCATCACACAGATAGTTCACAGTGTTGCTGTGTCAGAAGAAACTCATGGCTAGTGCTTATCGTGTTCTCCAACTTCGTTTTTGTTGCATTATTTCTTTTTTTACACCTTTCACTCCTGCCTGTAACTTATCATGCTAGCCAAGTTAAATAATGCTCCCTCCATTCACTATAAGACTTTGTACATATTTCATTGTGGACTAGATACGGATCAAAATGAGTGAATTTACAGTTCTACACACAAGAGCGCGTCTAGATACATGCATTTTTGGTCAGTATCTAGTCCACATTGAAATATCTACAAGGTCTTATAATAGGTGAACGAAGGAAGTACCATTTTGATCAGCATTGCCTCTTTTCCAATCAGGACCGATCTATTGCATTGATGTTCTTACTTTTTGTACTTGCATCGTGAATTCGTGATACATGGAAACAGTGAGCTTGAGTAGCAATGAGATGTATATTGTAGGCTATTGTTAGTTGCTCTTACTATGTTAGTGAGTTAACTTCTCTTCTTGCTCCTGCATCTCTCCACAGGAAAGAAATATGACCTGGAGTTTAAGTCTGCAAAGAAATCAGGGCAGAATTTTAAAACTGGAGACGATATGATTGAGATGTATAGTCATCTTTGTTCAGGTATTACTTGTTTTCTGATTGACATCTTTTGAGGGATAAATTTGTTGATTTCATGAACCTTAAGTTTCCTCTCTTTTTTCTACTACACTAGAGTACCCAATTGTCTCCATTGAACAGCCCTTTGACAAAGATGACTGGGAACACTCGAAAAAGTTTACCACCCTAGAGCTATGTCAGGTGCATTACTGTTCTTTTGTACTCCGTAATTCTGTCTTGTATTTTTGTCAGGACTCAGGAGCTCATTCCATAATACATGTGCAGGTTGTAGGAGATGATTTGTTGATGTCAGATCCTGAGCGCATTAAGCGGGCGGTGAATGAGTATACTTGCGATGCTCTTACTCTCAAGGTAAATTTTGAATCACTAATTTGCTTATCGATCTCTCTAAACTGATTAGTGTTGCTTTGTGCAAGTTATTTGCAGTCAGAGACTAATGACAGTCAATCAGTCACATTTGTGTGGATACCGAGTGTGATTCTTTACCTTAATGCCACTCTTCGTTTTGAAACTTTGAATGCAATATTTTACATGGCATGAGTTGAGGTCTAATGGCATTTACAGACATTGACATTATCATGATATCAATCTATGATAGTCCTACAAGCAGCCATCCATTTGTTACTTGAATTCACTGGAAGACTAGCATTTTGTAATTGAACTATTGCAGGCAGCATAAGGTTGCAAGAGCCACTTGCTTGCAAATGTAGTATTTGCATCCTTGATTCTTCACTGCTCTCTTTATCTGTTTCACTACCCAGAGGGTTCCTCTGTTTTGTATAGCTGACATGTGTGTCTTGTAGGCAAATCAAGTGGGCACTGTCACCGAGGCCATAGAGGTTGTGAAACAGGCAAAGGATGCTCACTGGAGTGTGATGGTGTCACATAGGTCTGGAGACACTGACGATTCTTTCATCGCCGACCTGGCTGTTGGCGCAGCAGCTGGCCAGATAAAAGCTGGTGCCCCCTGCCGTGGAGAGTGTCTCACTAAATACAATCAGGTTTTCTGTCCAATCCTTTATGCATTGTACTTTCAATAGCCTCTTGCTGTGTCTTGAATGATCTCTCACAGCTTCAAACATCCTCTTTGTAGCTGCTAAGAATAGAGGAAGAACTTGGAAGTGAAGGTCTTTATGCAGGGGAAAATTGGAGAACAGCTGCAAGTTGACTTATGGGCTACTAAACTTCATTGGCTCTGTAGAATGGTGTTCCTGTTCTGGCTCAGCAAAGACACGGAAAAAGGAACGGGTTGACGAATTGGGGAACATCTTGTATTTTCCAGACCCAGATTGCTGGCGTACATGAAGTGGTTGAACTGCTGGGTCTTTACTTGCGATGTTCAACTCTGTTTGTTTTTCCGTTAGTGTAATAGTGTTTGGTATGGGATGAATTGCAGGATCGGGGACATGATACATGAGTTTGGAAAGGGTTTTATGGCGGTAGGAATTTTCGCTTTTACTATGTATACCCAAAGACAATTGTACACAAATATTGCGTTTGAAATGCGTGAAATCTAGTTAATCTTCAGGTGTTTCTTCTTTCCTCTGTTTGAAAGTTCATGTCAGTGAGGCAGTTTACAAGTTCGCCTTAATGGAAATTGTGGATGAATCGAGCAAATATCAAACCAGACAACAGAATGATGTTCAGCAAGGCAACCGAACTCATTATTGAAGCGTGCAGAGGAAAGTGCCCAGTACATGATACACAACAATCTCAACAAACCACTTTCCAAATGGCATCAATTCCATTGTTCAACAATGTGATCGAGCTAGCACATAAGGGGATACGAAATAGATAGGTCCTGGTACCCCCAGAGCTAGAACACAGCAAACAACAGGGCACAAGTAAGAAAAACGTAACGCCTCAGAATTTTTGGTCTCAAAGCCCACTTTGGAGATACGCAAATAGATCAGGAAGAGGCATCAGTGGCCGCCTGCGCTGCTTGTGCGTCGAGTGCTGTTTGTGCCTCTGCCCGCTTGACCGACGCGCACTTGATCAGATGGTTGTAGCTGCCCTTCTCCTTGAAAAGCTGGGAGAAATGGTGCTTGCAGTAGAGAATGCCCTCCAAAGCTGCGTAATTGGACGGCGAAAGGGCGCAGCCTCCATGAGAGCATTTGAAGCAGGACTTGTGGTAGGACTTCTCTTCAACTGTCACCTGCAAGATTTATTTTAACAGCTAGGCATGAGTCATCAACAAGTGTTGTATGTTCTGGAGGCTCTAGGGTATAACTGAAAAGGAAACTGATGATTCAAAGACAATTGTGATGATTTATTGCGGCCTAAATGGGACAAGTCATTATTATACGGAGTGAAGTGAAGGCTGACAGCACAAATATGTCCATGTCTACAAGTAATATAACCCCTTGGATTCGACCACAAAATGATTTGTCTATAATTTTAACCTTCCATTCTTTTGTGAACTCCATTTTGAAAAAAAAATCTTTTGTGAACTGATAAAGTTGACTAGAATTTACATCTTAGCCAGCTAGATGTTTAGGTCTCAAAATATTGATTAAGGTAACAAATAGAATATTCTGTGACAACAATACCTTCTCAAGAGGGTATGCAGTTTTACCACAAGTGGCACATTTGTCCTGCGTCCCCGAAAACATACCCGCGGCTTTGCTTGGCGATCTAGTCTGAAACAGCATGTTCCACACAACTTAGCTGAATTGCATAATTGGGGATGCAAACAGGCAAGACATAAATGCAAGCAAGCAGCCCATAGTACAGACCAGCTCAGGAGTCAACTTCTCCGTCGTAGACTTTGCGGCTGGAAAAAGGAAGAAGAATCCTTCATGAGAACACAACTGATCAAGAATATATTAAAAAAAACAAGTTGTGTGATACTGAATCAAAGCGTACGTGATTGTGATTGGAAACTCTTGTTGTAGCTCCCTGTCTCCTTGAAGAGCTGCGCGAAATGGGGCTTGCAGTAGGGCACTCCTTCAAAGGAGGAGTAGCTGCTAAACTGTGGAATCATCACAGAAACAAGAGAACCAGATAGATTGTTAAGACAGAGGAACACCTTTGCCTGCCTACTAGAAGAAGGTCAACATGTAAATTTCCATGAATTCTCTCTTCTTTTAGTACTATCAAAGGCATCATCAAATGTGAAATAGTCGAAACAAACATCTCCTAAAAACATGATGATTCCGTAAGAAAATCTGAGCACCAGATCCGTCCCGCGGAGCAATTCGCAGATCTGCTACTAGTACGGGAGAGATCGCATTATTCCACAGATCCATCGTCTATTGACATCTACAATCGTTTTCTCTTGATGTCTTCCATCCAGACTAAAAATAGAAGAAGACGGATGGGGGGCAGAGAGGAAACTGGGATAAGAGAGCGACGCGTACCGAGAGGGTGGACTTGCAGTGGTGGCACTTGAAGCACGCGCGGTGGAAGACGGCGCCGTCGGTGGAGAGCTGGTCCATGGGGTACACCGTCTTGGTGCACACCTTGCACTTCTGCTGCGTCCCGCTGAACATGGTGGCCTCGCCGCCGATCTGATCTCGCCGCGCGCCTGGCTAGTAGCCGAGAGGAGACGGTGACCAACAACACCTCCACGAGCGCCCCAGTGGCCGCGCTTATATACGCGCAGGCGCGCGAGGGAGCAGCAATGAATGGATGGAATTATGGCTCGATCGGGCGGGGCGGGGCGGGCGGGTGGGTCGTCTCACGGTTGCCGCGGCGGAAAGAAAAAGGCAACGAGGGAGGGGGAAGGGAGAGAGCACCGCAGCAGTGCTCGTTGCAGAATATACACATTTATTATTAGTGTGCTGCTTGAACGTGCTTCCGGCGAGACGGCCGCCGGTGTCGCTGCGAGTAGGCCCGAGAGATACGCCGGGACCACCTGTACATGAGACGTTTGCTGGCCATTGCACGAGAGACGAGACCACGGCTTCTGAGTGGCGCAAGAAGGGCAGAAGAAGCAACGGTGAAGCAACGACGACGATGTGTGGGGTCCAGTCGCCAGGGTCTGTGACGGGGAGGGATGAGAGATATTCTTTTTGACGATTTAATACCAATTATTAATTATTCTGCCGGTGTAATGCGGAGGAAGAGAGATATTATTGCCTGCCGCTGCAGGCCAGTGCGGGGTGCGGCCCACGTCCGTCCGGCCAGCTCTTTCGCTGCTGCCTCGTCGGACCTGTCTGCTTGCAATTGCAGATGCGCAAGCATGCAACAGCGCACTGCGGAGGGCATTAATTCCTTCCTTCTCCTTTTTCTCCAAATTTTTATTGCAGCAGAGAGGACACTGGCTAAACTCGGCCTGCGACGACGAAGGGGAGTGGCTGAGCCGTGGGGGCCGCGCGGGGCGAGTGGGGTGGTGCCAACTGCGCCAGCACGTACGACAGTGACCAGCTTTGGCTTAGCAAACGGGTTAGTGGTAATGGCACTATATCATTTACTCATATACGACCTTTGTGTTATACCGGCTACAGCTCATTTTCGTAACGCTTGGTTCAAGCATGATTACTAGCCAGAATCGTACATGTTGTCCGTAAGAGTGGTGACACTTGTTTCCTTAGGGCATATTCACACGGCCGACTCAACCAGTCCGCTGGCGTCTGAACGTGTTCGAGCGGATTGGTAGACAGCTGCACGCCGGTCTAGCGAGAACATTTTCAGATAAACTCGTGCGGACCGACCTAGCCAAACACCAAATTTAGGTCTCGGTTATCGGTCCGAAAAACGCGTTTGTTATCGCACGTCATCTCTTTACCTTTGGCTGTCCCTCCCGCCAGTGGCACACAGACCAACTTTATTTCTCTCTCTAAAAAACCTCTCCCAAATTTCTACTAGCGGAAGCGTGAGAGGAGGCGATGGATCCCGTCGGCACGTCCAATGTTGCGATCTCCGACGGTCCCGTCGCCAAGAAGCCGGGCAAGGATCGGATGGCGAAGGAGCGGAAAGTTGAGTCGGACAAGCAAGTTGGTCGGCGGGTAGCGGCGAGAGATCGACTCGTTGCTGTCAAGCTCTACGCGGAGAGCCAGGAGGAGAACGAGCGCTTCCTCGTCGCGCAGAGCATGGTCAACACCAACGAGCTGTCAATGAATGCCGCTAAGCACGCCGTCAACATGATGAAGCAGGAGACGCTAACTGCCGCTTTCGGTGGCACTGTCGCTCTCGATGGCATTGTCGGTCTTCCCGGCCTGACCATGGCCGGCGCGTCCTCTACCAGCTCTGTCACTTCCATGCCTAGCGGCCGGCCACCAGGTCAGCCCAGGACGCCAGGCTCGCACACCTTCGCTTGGAGGCCATAGTAGGATCGTGGCCTCACTTCCCCAGTTCGTCCATCCCTACATGACGTAGTCGAAGGCGGGAGAGCTCGCCATCGACCTCAATCGCACTCCAACGGTCGTGGATACAACCCCGGAAGCATCGAAGAAGCGGTGATCCATCTTCGTCGCGGACGTACCGGTGCCAGTCAACCTGTTCGATGGAATGTCCGACGAGCCGTCGACACGGTATGGTCGCAACATTTGTTTGCATTGCCGGTATACTGCTCCCACCGCTTTATCATGGAAAAATTGGGTGTAGGATTTCGTGGCCAACGATGTCGAGGACTTCATGCACGACATGATCAATGAGGGTGGCGATGGCTATGCCGACGACGGAGAGACCCAGAAAGACACTCAACAAGATGCCTACAACATTGTGGATGAGTCATTGTTTGGAAACAGTGACACTTCCATGGGCGAGGGGATCACAGCCGCGTCATTGGCCGCTTCACTTGCCGCGTCACTTGTCGATATCAAGAAGTTGAGCCAACGAACCTCAAGCCACACCACCGACGAGGATAAGATCCTATGTAAGGCATGTATGGAGATTTCACAAGATCCACTATGAGGCGCCGAGCAAAAGGGCTTTGCCTATTGGAAAAAGGTGGACAAGTTCTTCCATAAGCATAGGAAATTCGGGAAGGACGCCTTCTATAGCGATCGAAATGATCTCTCCCTCTCCAAGCGATGGGGCACCATCCATGCCGAGTGTAGCAAGTTCCAAGGCTCCTACGAGATGTGATGAAAAGGAAAATAAGCAGCATGATGTCGGTTGACATGGTAAAACCTTTTCCTCTCTTTGTCGATGTATTGCATATGCATTGAGACATTGTTGGCATCCATATGTGTAGGCCATGAAAGCAATGGAGCGCTTCAAGAAGGTGAATGATAACAAGGCCTTCATGTTGTCCCATTGTTGGACGTTGATCAAGGACTGCAAAAAATGGGAGACTAGCTATGCCCTTTGGAAAGAACTTAACAACAAGAAGAAGGGCAAGAGCAATGCTTCGACAGGCGGTGTCGTCGACCTAGATGATGGCAATGACGAATGCTTTGTCAACCCTACAGGAGACAGGACTACCGTTCGTGCCCGCCGGCCTGGAGGCCACATGGCTATGAAGGCCGACACGCCCGCCAGGCTGGTTCCTTGGTATTCTAGGAGACCTTGAGGAAAATCCTGGAAAAGAAAGGAGGGAACCATCGCCGAGAGGGAAGAGAGGCGACACAAAGAGAAAGTGGCCACCATCAATACCTTTTTTTGTAGGGGTTCGTAGCATGGAAAACAAAAAAATTCTACCGCATGCAAACAAACAAGCCAAGATCTATCTACTAGATTGTAGCAACGAGTCGATAGAGGAACTCACCCTCGAAGATTCCAAAGCGGTTAACGAGAGCAGATTCTTGTGGGTGATGTAGTCGTACACTTGCCGATCTCAAGATCGCGTAGACGATCCTCTTCCGCAGTCGGTCACACGTTCGGTACTCGATGAAGACCTTCCTCTCCCTTGTTCCAGTAGGCAGCAGAGGTTGTAACACTCTCCTCGTGATTACAGCGGCCTGACGTATGGTAGTAGAGGGGAGATCTCGCAGGGCTTCGCCTTAAGCCGGAGCGAGTATGGTGGACTATGAGAGAGGCCTTGGCGATCTAGGGTTTAGAAGGCACCAAGGGGAGAGTGTAGCCGACGGCTAGGGTTTGGGATCACCCCAACTCAGCGAGTTGGTGGTGCCCTAGGCGGCAGACAGGTGGTGGCCGTGACTTAGGGTTGGGGTTTTTGGGGTGTGAGAGGTGTTGGCTAGAGGGGAAGCCCTGCCCCTCCTTATATAGGTGGGAGGGCTCCGGTTGGGAGGAGGGAGTCCTTCACCAACTCGGCCTCCTTGGCCGGCGGGTGGAGGGAGGAGGACTTCCTCCCCAGGTAGGTTTCCTACTCTCCCTCCACCAAGCAAACTTGCCGTTTGACTTTTCAAACTAGGATTTGATTTCTCCCTTTATTTTTCCCAGCCATGATACCTAGTAGATGATGCAACCATTCCACATTGTCATGACACATTCATGTACCCTTCCCCTTCAGAGTGCCGGACCTTCCGGAACCTTCTAGAACATTCCCGATGAAAACACCGGAATCATTCCCCAACTCCGAAATAGGACTTTCCTTATATGAATCTTATTCTCCGGACCATTCCGGATCTCCTCGTGATATCCCGGATCCTATCCGAGACTCTGAAAAACATTCGGTCTCTTACTCATCATTCCATAACTACTCAACAACATTGAATCCTTAAGTGTGTCTCCCTACGGTTCGTGAATTATGCGGACATGATCGAGACACTTCTCCGATCAATAACCAATAGAGGAATCTGGAAATTCATATGGCTCCCACATATTTCTACGATTACTTTGCGATCGAATGAACCACTTACATACGATACCAATTTCCCTTTGTCTCACGATAGTTTACTTATCCGAGGTTTTGATCGTCGGTATCTCTACATACCTAGTTCAACCTCGTTACTGATAAATACTCTTTTCTCGTTCCCGTGGTATGTGATCCCTTGTGAGCCAGTCACATGCTTGAAAGCTAATTGGATGACATTCCACCGAGAGGGCCCAGAGTATATCTATCCGTCATATGGATGGACAAATTCCACTCTTGATCCATGTGTTTCAACCCATACTTTCCGAACACTCAATGCCACCTTTATAGCCACCCGATTCTTTGTGTGGTGTTTGATGTCATCAAAGCATCCTTCTGGTGATGGTGATAAGCATGATCTCATGGTCGAAGGAATTAGGTTACTATGTATCAGAAAGCTTATAGCAATTTGAACTATTAAAATGACTTGATCTTTATGCTACGCTTAACTATAGGAGTATGTCCATCACATCATTCTTCTAATGATATGACCCTGCTGTTAATAACATCTCTATGTTCATGATCAGGAAACCATGATCATATATTAACCAACAAGCTAGTTTAACAAGAGGCTTTACTAGGGACTCTTTTATGTTTACAAATCACACAAGTATTAATGTTTCCGGTTAATACAATTATAGCATGGTATGTAAACATTTATCATAAGTATGAAGATATGATAATAACCACTTTATTATTGCCTCTTGGGCATATCTCCAACAGTCTCCCACTTGCACTAGAGTCAATAATCTAGTTTCAAACCTTTGTGTATTCAACACCTATGGCTTTCCGGTGTTGCATGTACACGATTGCTAGTGGTCAACTGATCTCCGGATCTGACACTTCCAGGTCCTTGTGTAATTGCATGTCTTTGCGTCTCTACGCATCACTCATTCTATAATGAGATGGCTTTGTATAAATTTGGTCCTTTGGTGAGACCTTTAGTTCTTTGGGGTTAAAACATGTTGATAATATTGTCGTACAATATATCTTCATAGTATTATTCCGCTGTGAACTATACCTAGTTTGATAACAAACTACTTGACAAAAATGCCCTCTTTTGCTGCTATTATAGCAGTCATATACTTAGCCTTTTATTGTAGTATCTGTCACAGTGTCTTAACTTTGGAACTCATCCAAATTCATTATGGAACTTACTTTCCATTATATTGTGCCACCCTTAGTTTAGATTGAGATAAACTTAATTTGTACTTTGTGACAAAACTAGTATCAATGTAGCACTTTTACAATGAACTAACCATCTATTTGTCACTTCTGCAAAATAATATACTCTTAGTTCTTCCAAAAGATCATAAGAATATCCTTACTATCGTACAATGATCATCTTATGAATCATTCTGGTATATGCTCATAACATTTAGAGCATAGGACATATCTGGATTTGTACATATCACAGTATGATTGATATAAATACTCTTTTTGATTTCATGCATCAAGTATCAATCTATACTTGAATCTTTGTTTCACTTAACAAGTGTCAATACACTTGAATGTATCATCAATATTGAACTCATTCAATCCTTTCTGTGCGACAAGAACCTTTCTTATAGTTTCTATATTGAACTCATTCAATATATCATCTATGTACTTTCGGCACAACCATATTAGCGTCTATTGATGCCAAATATTTGGGTTTTGCCTAAGTCTTTCATCGGGATGAAATTCTTAATATGTGTTAATAAAAGATACATCATTTCCAATCAACAATATGTCTTCACATAATGTATTAGAAACATGTCTTAGCGCTCCCACTTAATTTCTTGCAAATGCAAGCATCTTCATCGTCTCCGATGAATTTAAACTCCTTTAACAGTTTCATCATAGTGAAGATTCCAACTCCGCAATGCTTACTTCAACCATTGAAGTTTGCATATGCTTTTATCATCCTTTGAATTAACAAAACCCTATGGACCGTGTTATGCACATGTCCTAGGTAACAATTCTATTAGAAGAACTTGTTTTGTTTATTCAACTACCACATAACAAAATTATATGTAGTGGTTGCTACATTAATCCGTCTAGACTAAATATCGCTTAATGAAAGATCAGATCTTGTCATAGTCAACTCTTTGAACATTGTTGTGAACTCTTTCCCAACATGTCGACTATTTCATAGATGTGAAACATCCATGTCTATTTCTTTATAGATCCAAACACAACTGTAAGGTCTTACACCTTTCTCGAGGGTCCTTCAAGTTCAAAACTTGATTTATCGTGTATGGAACTATCACGGATTTTATGGCTTCAAGCCATTTTATGGAGTCAGGGCCCATCATCGCTTCTTTGCATATAGTCCGTTCATTATTCTCAAATAATGATTCAACCCTCAAATCTTGGTATTTGATTGTTTACCCGACCTACTTGGTTCAATAGAAACTTTGACCTCCGTAACCACAACCTTTGAGTCACGTGAGCCATGAGCATTGTTGCTGCCTCCGGAACACTTTTCGGCGCTGCGCAACTTTGCACATATAGCTAAAGTTCTTTTAACCTTATCAAAGTTCTATTGTCCTCCCACTTATGTTTCCACGAAAAATTCCTTCTCAAAGAAACTTGACGTTCTAAGCGACAAACACTTTTGTCTCCGATGTTATGGAGGAATACTTTACAGTTATTCGAAATAATCATACAAAGACAGGTTCATCCGACTTTGGTTGCAAACATCTTTCTTATGCATAGCATACCAATGTTTAAGAAAGGACAACTTGGGTTTTATCCCAAACCATAAATTTATATGGTGTCATTTCAACGGATTATGATGGAGCTCTTTTTAGTGGAAAAACAGGAGTCTCTAAAGCTTTTAATCTTTAAAATATACTGGCAGTTTTATGAATTACATCTTTGATCTTACCATGTCAAACAAGGTTTAATTACATATCTCGAACGCTCCATATTCCTATGGTGTTTCGGGAAATGCAAATCCATGGAACGATTCCTTAAATCTTAGGTGTTTTATGCTAAACATGTAACTCAAATATCTTCCTTTATGACCTCATCATAAACTATCTATATTCTTGTTACAATGATTTTGCACTTCATCTTGAAAGTCTTTAAACTTTTCAAATGTTTCATACTTCATCCTTATTAAGTAAATATTCATATATTCACTCAAATTTTCGGAGAAAGCATATGAAGTTGAAATCCATCGCTCTTGACTACACATAATGGACTTCATACAACAATATGTACAAATTCCAATAAGCTAGTCATTCGTTCCCTTTTGGCCTATGGACGAAGTTTTAATTATCTCTAGGAAAGTTTCATAAGCGTCATTTGATCAAAATCAAAAGACTCCAAAATTCCATCCACATGGAGTTTCTTCATGTTTTCTTTCCAATATAATTTAAACGGCGATGTCACTTGCTAAGTGATTTTTCAATCAATTTGTCTTTCAAAATTTTTAGCACTAGTTTTATGGATGTGATTTCTCCAACGAGGTTTGTAAATCATCCATCTTTTATGGTTTACAGCAATTATTTGAACAACTCTTTTGTTCTCATAATACCTGATAAAAACAAATCTTGAAGGCAGGCTTTGATGTTTAACAAGCAGCACAATAACCCTTTATTTGTTCTCAATAAACATCATCACATATTCTTTTGCTAGTTACTTAGGCCATTATAGTTCATGAATTCTGTTGTTTCGTATGACGATTCATACCAACAAATTCAGTATCCAATACTTAAGAACCACATTATTTAACAAGCAAAGAATACAACCATAACACGTATATCCTCTATATACCTGAGCTGAACAATTCTAGTATTTTCTTTTCTACCATATATTTATGAGATTCTCTTTTAGTATTTCTTTTTCTGTTTGAAAGAATATATCAACATCAATAGTGGAGCCATATACATGACACATAGTCCAAAGCATGTATAGTTAAATACCAATGTCTTTGGACTTGCACTTTGAAGTAGATCACCATCATCAAATGTTTGGTGTTCTTTCAAATTCTTTTCTTTAGTATTCTCTTGGTGTAGTAAACATTTTACCTACATCAAATATTCACCCTTATCATGGAATTATTCATGATCTAGCTACTTTAGCTTATTATGGTGAACCGAGAGTATAATGTTGCTCTCCAATACCTTTTGGAGGATTAGGACAACTAGTGTCTCCAACCTTTTGTAAATTCTCATCAAATATGAGAACACAAACTTTGCTATATTATAATCTATCATGTTGTAACCAAAACATTATTTCAGATATCGCAATATCTTCCATACATGATGGTTTCTGAAACAACTCTTTCAACTCCTAGATTACCTTGATATTGAAACTATCTTTTGAATATCAAGAATCATGGAGACAAACATGATACTTATATACTAACACTGGAATTGTTACTCTTGATTTAATACCAACTATTAAACTTCACGGAGTAATCGAAACTTACTGAAAGTTTGCAATGGGACTTTTAAACTTTAGATTAACACTTCAAAACAATACGATACCAGTTCGTAAAGTAACTTACCAGAATTCTATAGTTCTATCATCTCAATTATAACTAAGCGCAAGGTGGTAAACGCATGTCAATGACTACAACAACTATGCAAATTCACTTTGATTTAATTTATGATAAATAGTGTTCAACTTTTAATCATATTGTTGTTGAACTCTCACTCAAAACAATATCCCTCACATTGCTTTAGTGATCGCACGAACCAAATCCACCACATCAAAACCGATCATCACGAGAGTTGATGTAGCTTCAATGGCGAACAATCAACATGTTCATCATATCTACTATATGACTCATGCTTTACCTTTCGGTGATCCGTGTTCTGAGACCATGTATGTACATGCCAGGCTCATCAAGATCAAACCTTAGCTTCCGCATGAGCAAATCTAGCTTGCTCACGTTGTATACACTCGCAGAATCTAACACACCCGATCATCATGTGATGCTTCGAAACAACGAGCTTTGGTAACGGTGCTTGCTAAGGATGAACACTTTAAAACTTGAAATTGTGTGCTTGAGGGATCATCTTATAATGCTACCGTCGTGAACTAAGCAATACAAGATGCATAAAAGGATTAACATCACATGCAATTCATAATATGTGATATGATATGGCCTTTCTTCTTGTGCTTCCAATCTCCATGTTCAAGCACTAACATGATCTCCATCATCACCGGTATGGCGTCAAGGTCAATGGCGCCGCTTCATGGTTGTCTTCCACCAACATCAACTATTACAACTACTTTGAATAATAGACATGCATGAATTAACGGAATTAAAAGACAACCATATGGCTCCTACCGGTTGCCGACTTACAATAAGGAACATTGCATACATCATATATAATCACAATCATGGCCATATCACATCACAGCACACCCCTGCAAAACAAAGTTAGACGCCTCTAATTTTCTTTGCATGTTTTACGTGGTTTGGGGCTTTCAATAAGTGTCGTTCTAACTTACGAACAAGAACCACAACATTGATACTAGTATTATCAATCACCCGTTGTAAATTGAATCTTAACTATGTTGGGAGAAATAGGCACCCGCAAAGCCACTTATGCAATACAAGTTGCATGTCAAGCGTGGAGCAAGTCTCATGAACGATGTCATGTAAGGTTAGCCCGGGCCGCTTCATCCCACCATCCCGCAAGATGCAAAGTACACAAGAAGCAATCGTCAACAAAAGCATCAACACCCACAATGACCATTGTGTTCTACTCGTGCAACAGATCTACATATAGACACGGCTCTGATACCACTGTAGGGGTTCGTAGCATGGAAAAAAAATTCTACCGCATGCAAACAAACAAGCCAAGATCTATCTACTAGATTGTAGCAACGAGTCGATAGAGGAACTCACCCTCGAAGATTCCAAAGCGGTTAACGAGAGCAGATTCGCGTGGGTGATGTAGTCGTACACTTGTCGATCTCAAGATTGCGTAGATGATCCTTCCGGCGCTGCGTTCCGGCAACGCTTCCCTAGTCGGTCACACGTTCGGTACTCGATGAAGACCTTCCTCTCCCTTGTTCCAGCAGGTAGCGGAGGTTGTAGCACTCTCCTCGTGATTCCGGCAGCACGACGGCGTGGTACCGGAAGTAGAGGGGAGATCTCGCAGGGCTTCGCCTTAAGCGAGAGCGAGTATAGTGGACTATGAGAGAGACCTTGGCGATCTAGGGTTTAGAAGGCACCAAGGGGAGAGTGTAGCCGGCGGCTAGGGTTTGGGATCACCCCAACTCGGCGAGTTGGTGGTGCCCTAGGCGGCAATGACATGGGTGTGGCGCCAAGTGACTTAGGGTTAGGGTTTTTGGGGTGTGAGAGGTGTTGGCTAGAGGGGCAGCCCTTCCCCTCCTTATATAGGTGGGAGGGCGCCGGTTGGGAGGAGGGAGTCCTCCCCCAACTCGGCCTCCTTGGCCGGCGGGTGGAGGGAGGAGGACTTCCTCCCCAAGTAGGTTTCCTACTCTCCCTCCACCAAGCAAACTTGTCATTTGACTTTTCAAACTAGGATTTGATTTCTCCCTTTATTTTGCCCAGCCATGATACCTAGTACATGATGCAACCATTCCACATTGTCATGACACATTCATGTACCCTTCCCCTCCGGAGTGCCGGACCTTCCGGAACCTTCTAGAACATTCCCGATGAAAACACCGGAATCATTCCCCAACTCCGAAACAGGACTTTCCTTATATGAATCTTATTCTCCGGACCATTCCGGATCTCCTCGTGATATCCCGGATCCTATCTGAGACTCCGAACAACATTCGGTCTCTTACTCATCATTCCATAACTACTCAACAACATCGAATCCTTAAGTGTGTCTCCCTACGGTTCGTGAATTATGCGGACATGATCGAGACACTTCTCCGATCAATAACCAATAGAGGAATCTAGAAATTCATATGGCTCCCACATATTTCTACGATTACTTTGCGATCGAATGAACCACTTACATACGATACCAATTTCCCTTTGTCTCACGATAGTTTACTTATCCGAGGTTTTGATCGTCGGTATATCTACATACCTAGTTCAACCTCGTTACTGATAAGTACTCTTTTCTTGTTCCCGTGGTATGTGATCCCTTGTGATACAGTCACATGCTTGCAAGCTAATTGGATGACATTCCACCGAGAGGGCCCAGAGTATATCTATCCGTCATATGGATGGACAAATCCCACTCTTGATCCATGTGTTTCAATCCATACTTTCCGAACACTCAATTCCACCTTTATAGCCACCCAGTTACGGTGTGGTGTTTGATGTCATCAAAGCATCCTTCCGGTGATGGTGATAAGCATGATATCATGGTCAAAGGAATTAGGTTACTATGTATCAGAAAGCTTATAGCAATTTGAACTATTAAAATGACTTGATCTTTATGCTACGCTTGACTATAGGAGTATGTCCATCACATCATTCTCCTAATGATATGACCCTGCTGTTAACAACATCTCTATGTTCATGATCAGGAAACCATGATCATATATTAACCAACAAGCTAGTTTAACAAGAGGCTTTACTAGGGACTCTTTTATGTTTACAAATCACACAAGTATTAATGTTTCCGGTTAATATAATTATAGCATGGTATGTAAACATTTATCATAAGTATGAAGATATGATAATAACCACTTTATTATTGCCTCTTGGACATATATCCAACATTTTTGAGCTCTAGACGAGGTCTATCGATATGGAGGAGGCCAACACCAAAGCTAGGCTAATGGAGATCCAGGCCAAGGCAAAGGCCAAGAAGGTCGAAGCCAAGGCCAAGGTGGCCGAGGCCGGGTCTAGGGTGTTGGAGACAGAGACCAGGGCCAAGGAGGCCAAACCCAAGATCATGGCCGAGGAGAATGCCATCATGCTCACCGACCTGGATACCATCGCCGACCCCAATCATAGGGCTTGGGTCACGAGGAGGCAGCAGACCATCCAGGCTCGCGATGCTTAAACAAAAATGGCGACGATGAATGCCACTTTTTGGACAGAAGCTGCCATTTTTTGGACATTATGTATGATTTTGCCCTTTTTTACACATTTCAGATTCACCGTCCACTTGTTGGTGATGCCCAAAGGTGCTCTCCTAGATCTTTGAGTGTTTGAGCTGATTGGCAAAGCCTTGGCCAGTGATGGCACCAAGAAACGCTAGGGTGGACAGATGGGTCGTGTCGCTGTGTGTGGCTGGCCAGACCACGGCCAAAAGTGACCACAGTCCGACCCAATCGGACAGAAACGGACTGTTTCGGTCGGCAGTTTGAGTCGGACTGGTGGAGATGCCTTTAGAGCATCTCTAGCCGTTGCTACCTAGGAGACTTTTTTTCTGCCGATTAGGGTGTCACCGTCCGTATTTTGACTAGTGGGGAGGAATTTACCCAGTTGTGCCCCCACCCAACATCGCGGGAAGTGGGACGCGAACCGTTTCGCTCCGTAAGAAGCGGATCAGCGATCACATCTACCCCTAGCGATAAGCCAAGCCGCCGATCCCGACCTCCTATGTCTGCCGCTCCGGTGATGGGAGGGGGGGGGGACCTTGGTGCTTCGGCTCCTATAGTTAGGGTTAGCCTAGTGCTCCCTTCAGGCGCTATTTCCATGGAGGAGAAGGCATCGTGTCGAAATAATTTGCCTCTGCTCCTCCTCCATCTCGACGTTGCCCTAACCAGTGGCGTTGGGGGACAGGTGGCCCGGTCGTCTCGCAAATCTCTAGATCTGACGAGATTCGTGCTTGTGGTCGGCGGTTGGCACCCTCGTGGGTGGCAGTCTTGTCGGCTTATATAGTTGTGTTTGTTGTCTTGCAGTTGGGTGCGTGGATGATGGAAGGCGACAGTGTTCCTCTTCTTCGACTACATCGGATGAAGTTGATGGCGCCAGGATCTGGTGTTCACGGGGAAGATCCCCGGCCGATGTGCCACAAAGTCTTGGTCTCGTTGCTTGCGGCGGTATGATGCATCGGCTCAAAAGGCATCATTGTATGCGAAGGTGCTCTCCTAGATCTTGGTATGGCGGATATTCACCTATTTTTTCCAGCGCGGCCATGGTGGCGGTTGAGGACGACGGTGGCCGGTGTTTCGGCAAGGCACAAGTTTCTTCAAGGGTGGACTTGTAGTTTTACTCCTTGTGGAGTTCATTGTGCAAAGTTGCTTGACATGCATTTTTATTTCATATGATGACCATATATGTAATCTCTATAAACTTTTTGTTTAATGGAATATATGGTTACTTCAAAAAAAATGATGGAAGGTGGATGTGGAGGCGGCGATGGGCAGTGAGGCGTTTGTGCTAGACTACGAGGCGACGCTGGAGCTCGAGCTCGCGGAAGAGGGGTGTGGCCATGGAGTTGTAACGGAGGCCTGCTGGGAGGAGCGCGCCGCCGAAGGTCGATGGAAGACAAGGGGGAAAAGGGGGGAAAGACGGCTGCCTGGTGGGGCAAGCATGAAAAAGAAATAATGCCATCGCCCCGGTTGTCCTCCTGTGCGTTGGGACTCAGGACGCCGAATGTAAATTGGCTCTTTACCGGCGAAAAATGGGTTATTTTTTTGGGAAAGGAGCATATATTAATATCAAAGAATACCAATTACATCCAACCTCTGTAACAATGCATTGCCCTACTGGCCATACGGATGCACACAACCAAAAAAAACAAGAATAAAAAAAAAGTCCTACTACAGTTTTTCATTCATTGAAACAACAGTACTATCACCACCAAGACAGCACCAAAAGTCCATCTTCTCCAAAAACGACGCCTTCAAAAAGGGAACAGTGCACAAACACCACCATCGCCCGATCAAAGATCTAGGTTTTCATCCTGAAAAAAGTCCACGCTCTCAAAATAATAACTTCAACAAGACCATTGCCAAGCACAACCAATTAAGGCAAAACCTGAATTTTCACCTTGAAAGATAGGACCATGAACTCCCATGCTTGCATACCACTGCTCCAAGGCACGAATCATCAAGCCAATTCGTCATCACCACCCGGACTCGAACCACCATTGTCAGTCCTCATATCTCGGTCTTCATGGCATTCTCCGTCGGCACCACGGGATGAGAACATGCCCCATGATATTAACATCCAACAGAGCTTCGAAGTATTTCCTCTGAACCCAAACGGCCAGAGTAAAAACATAGGTGCGCACGACCGAATCCCACCTGATCCAGCAATCTCTCGGCATATGCGCACTGTGGAGTTCACCGGCGGAGCCTTCCCGAACACGCCACTACAACCAGATCAATGGAGACAAATATCAAGCGGGTCTTCGTCTTGGCATGAGATGAACCCTAGAACAATCCCTTTATTTAAACCGAGCCAGCAACCCCCTCGCCACCACCCGGAGGTAGAGAAGAAGACAGTCCAGCATGCCACCGAAGCGGCTCGCCAGAACCCAGCGTGCAGCTGCCCCGCGGCCATAGGTCCAGATCGGATCCGGGCCAGACCCGATGCAACGGCCGCCTGCCATGGCGGCCGCACATCAGTGCCGCCGAGTATGTCCTCACAAGATCGCCTCCAATGCTGCCACCACGACGCCTTCTCCTTCCCAAGCCCTCGATCTGTGCCGCCCAAGAAGACGACGGGCCTAGGCGGACGCCCTAGGCCCACAGCGTGATGCCGTCGCCTGCAACGTGGCTGCAGGAGCACCCGCCGCCACTTGGCCGAGATCGCCGCCTCGACCACCGCCCTCGACCCGCTCCGTCGGCGCCGCCCCTCCGAAGAAGACCGCCGCAGCCTCCACCCCTAGCACCTTGGGTACTAGGAGGCCGCCGCCACCACGGCCGACGCCGGTGGCAGCGGCTGAGGGATGGGATTTGTAGGAGGGAGGTCGGCGACGGCGAAATCTGGGGGTCCTTCGGCGGCGCCTGGGGGTCGCCACGGGAGGGGGTTCTCGATTCTTCTAAGATCACGTTATGACGTAAAACGGGTTCTTGGAGGGCTGGCTAGTAACCTTTTTCGTTGCCGACGTAAAAAAGGGTCTGGGTGGACTGGCTGAAAATGCTCTGATCATAGTGCTATATGTTGATTCTAGAGCCTGGACGGCGACTCGGCGGGCAGTTTGCCAACACCAACCGCGATGATTACAGGTTTCAAGCTCACGTTACGGGATGTGGTTGCTTTTGTTAAATTTCAATCTAAATTTATTGACGAGGCTAACTTCTCATTAGACCTAGGCTTCCGTCGCTATATACCTATTATAAGCTGCCGGATAAGATAAATTTATAAAAATCTCCGATGTCGTGTAAACATTTATATTAAAGTTTTATGACTTTTTTCTCAATCCGTGTTCCATTGCTATGATTTTCTTTTCGTTTTTCCTTATCTTCTTGTCGTGCTTATAACAGCTTTGCACCAAGAAAGAGAGAGAGATTTAAAGCAAACACAACCATGTACGTACATCAGATGCATCGCAATCGTAGTGTCCATCCAAGGATAATATTAGTAGGCCAACCAGATGATATATCTGGACTTATACATAATAATTCGGCTTGGAGCATGTCCCATCATCAACCACTGAGTCCGACGAACACACCATTATTATGCCCGTCACCAACCGGAAATGCAATCAACGACTCTGGCGGCATGGCGCCAACCAAATCAGGGGCAACAGGTAGTTAGCTCGTGTGACGCTATCAGGTTAGTGTTCATTCTGGCTCCATCTGCGACTGCCCTCACAAAACGCCCATGGCTACGATTTCGATCAGATCGATGTAACAGCTGTTATAGCATCACAGGAACTTTAGGGGACAAGGAAAGAAAACAGGAATTTATATATGTGTCAGAGATGGGTAGTGACTGCTGATATTCTGATACTTGAACCAGGACAAATGTTATGCAACCATTTTTATATCAGCAAATCATAATGGTTCTTCCCACTGTATAGTAGTCTCACAGGCACCCTTTTCTTCCCCTGTTTTGAGTCTTTGCTGAACTCCAGTCCATATTCAGCAATGGGAATAAAACCATTACCCCGTCCACGGTACTGTTACAAAAAAAAAAGGACTGGTTAAATTCAGGAGATGAAGTGAGGAGCATGGTGAGAAGCACCAAGTGAAGCAAAACAACATATGAGGATATCAAAGCATGTCATTCAAACAAGCAAACATGATAGCTTGCAGTGAGACAAAGAGATGGGTTCAATAAATCAGCACGGTGGTTCAAAATTTGAAGACACATAGGATTTAAGCATCGATAAAATCCAGGAGAAAAGTACCCACCAATCTTTTTAAACAGTTTATTTTTTTACAATTTAATGTGCTTCCATTTTGTTTTATCAACTAGTATAATTTTTCAACAAGTGTCCAGAATATAGAATACCAGGGTTCAGAGAATTGGATCAAAGAAACAGAGAGACAAAATGGAATCTATAATACCAGGGTTCAGAGAATTGGATCAAAGAAACAGAGAGACAAAATGGAATCTATACTTTCAACATCATTATGGAGGGAACTTTAGGCAGATCATCAAGTTCCAAGCTGTCTTCCATTTTTGTTTATTAAAGTACTAGGAAATCTAGGCTAAATATTGTTGGTTCCCAGTGTATGTCTTCTCATTTCATCACATTTTATCACGCCACAATGCAAGGCCCACGGTGATGATGGGTCCTAAAATTCACTATTCCTCAAAAAATTGATGTTCAGTTTTTCTCTCTAACAATAAAGTCAAGCAAATTAGAACAACCATTCTATGATTGTTTCTGTAAATCCACTTTTGTTAAGTCAGAAGCATATTTATGTATAAAGATGAAGTTCTACTACCCATATATATTCCTTACATGTATAGGTTTATTAGCAACTAGGGCAGTTGAATTTACCTCACGCTCCGGAATGTAGATAATAATTGGTTGACGGCACAGTCTAGACAAGACCTGAAAAAATAAGAGACGCCAGATGAAAATTAAAGCAAAAAATACAATAGCAATATACTCTCTGGAAAATGGTAGCCTACTTTAGCTAGAGTGTAAAGAAAGGTAGATCTTTTGACTTTACCACACTAAAAAGGATGAATGATGCATGATGTACCCCTAAGACATGGCATGATTGATACGCGTGAAACAGATGTTCTCTAGATCTAATTGGATGAATGGATGATTCTTGTATTAATTATGCATGATAACTTTTAGAACTATGAAATGCATACCAAGAGTTCTGACTCTCCACCCCAGAAATCCGGCCGCCTTATCCTTTGACAGTAGCTACAAAACCAGGAATACCCATTAGCATCTCTAAATTCATGACATCAAAGCAAATCAGAAGCTACAAGAGTCCCTAACCGTTTCAACGATTCATCCACTGTAATGGCTATAATTGCCTCTTCATACTTTACACGCTCGGTTTGGTTGTCACATATAACTTCTTTCACTGCCAGCCGTAAATCATCTAGCAAAATTGAAGGTAAATTTCATCAGAAAATATATACAGTATCAATATTAAGTTGTCTTTCAATGAAGACCTGGTAAATTTCCAGTACAATAACACAATGAGTGAGAGATGGGTGTTCATTGGTTTATCGGGGCGGTTAGCGCATTAACAATACAAAAATCTATTTTGTGGATGATGGCTAAAGAGACTATTGTGTTACTAAAGATAGTTCTAGTAAGGGGTGGTTGCAAGGAACGTGCAATGGAAACTTTAAAGCATGTTCTATGACTAGACGAATACAAAATTGTCTCCACTCAGGATTGTGGTGGGGGTGGAGGGCTATCTTTTAACAGTAACACCTAAACCAATTTTCAGGTTAGTTCAATTCCAAATAAATGTTAAATACAATTAGAAAGGGTTAGTTGTAGGGAACATGCGATGTAACTAAAGTACCCCAGACTGAAAGAATGTCCATTTCTTCACGCATCCTGGCCATAAATGGTTGGAGTCCAGATTGCGGTGGTAGGTTTGTAGTCTAATAATTACACCTAAATTGACTTGCAGGTCTATCAGTCAAGCAAAACACATCTGAAGCTATCTACCATGTAGTCCTCAAATCTCATAATTATAAATCATAATTTCTCTGATATGTTTATATTGACAATGATAATGCTTTTTAGTGGATGTTCTCCTTTTGTGATTAGAACTTTTTTGTAGTTAAAGGGGGAATGTCTTCTATAGTAACATCTAGCGACAAATTTGGTGGAGACAGGGAGCTAGTTTGTAATCAGGGAAAACAAACTTCTACAGTAACATCTAAGGAACATTTTCCCCCAAAGTAATGCATGTTATTTTAAGATAAATAATAGATTTTATTGCGATGTACCAAAATGTAAATAAAAGCCCTACAAGATCTACACATAGCACAAACTATCTCCAGACTGACTGTAAAAGAGCTGACTACTTAAGGCTATATAAAGGAAGAAAATAAAGTATAATGCAAAGATTTATCCATGAACAAGGCATTATTTCAGAATACCTGCATCTTGTACCTCTTCCCTTGGGGTCAGTGGAATTCCCCTGGTATTTGCCATTCCTTTAGCCTACAACGAAACACACCAGGATTTTAACAGAAAATATACTGAAGTATATATTCGAAGCATATTCACAATTTAACTGTCTTTTAAACATGCACGAAGCCCACATCAGCAAGAAGTCCGCCGGCTTACCAACGCCCGAAACATGCACCGGCCGTCGCCCGTGACCCTCTGGACCCCGTAATGCTCCACCTTGTTCAGCGCCGCGGACCACCCGCCCCTCCTGGGCCGCGAACCAGTCATCATAACTCAACTCCGCTCGCGCTTCGATCGATTCAGAGGAGAAAAATAGATGGGGACAGAGAAGGAGCGCACGTACAGGGAGGAGCCAATCCTGGCGAAGCAGTGGAGATGGGGCCAAACGGGCGGCGCGGGAGCAGGCGCGGGGTCCTCGAGGAGCTCGAACCTGGCCGTGCCATCACCGAGCCGCGCCAGAAGTGTGGCTGCGACAACAGCCACCGAATCAGTGAAACGGCTGGGGATTGGGAAGCCATGTAGTACCAGGGGGAGGCCTGCAAGGCAAGGGCGTCCAGTAGAGCACGCACTACCTACCATTGGATGGCCGCGTCGCCGGCGCCATTCGGCTGCAATCTGTACGCAGCGGACAAGAGCGGAACTGCGGAAGGCAGGAGAAAGGGGATGACGACGGTGTTAGACACGTGGCCCTGCGTTCAAACGGGCTTTTTGGGCCTTCGTACAGGGAATGGGCATGCACTCCGTTCCGTTCTTTTTTTGAACAGCACTCCGTTCCGTTCAGCTTTGGCAAATCCTATACACCGACCAGGTCGGTGCGTACGGGCCACCGCACACCCCTGATCGATGTATTGGGCCTGCCCATATAGCGGATACGTTTTCAGTTGGTTTTAATTTTCTTAAATGATTTTCAGTTGGTTTTAACCTCTGTACGATTTTCTTCCCAGGTGTTTTTTCTTTTTTTCTTTCTTTTTCATTTTCTTGTCCTGTTTCTTTAATTTTTATTTTTTCGTTTTTAATTTTTTGAAAATGTTCAGATTTTTAAAATTCAGTTTTGAAAATGTTCACATATTCGAATTTGTTCAGATTCTAAGAATGTTCAAATTTTGAATTTGTTTAGATATGAAATTCTTTCATATTTCGAATTTGTTCAAATTTGAAATTTGCCTAGATTAAAATTTGTTCATATTTTGAATTTTCTTCAGATTTCAAATTTTGTTTAAATTTAAAAAATAATTTTGGATTTGTTCGGTTTTCAAAAAAATGTCACTAGAACACCAGAGTGGAGCATGAACGGATGGAAAAGTAGGGGTGTAGCAACGCAACAACAAAACGAAGCCAAGAAGGAACCAAAACAAAGTATGAGCCAAGCCCATATTATACTCCCAAGGTGTGCGGTGCCTCCAGGATACATCGCTTAAAGCGGTGTATAGGAGCCCCCATTCAACTTCGGCTGGTAGTTTTGTTTCATTCCCATAAAAACAGTTTTTTCAATATAGAAATACCTAGGGTTTGACGATTTCGGCGTCAATCCAATCTTGCGAGCAGAAGTTTTTCGGCGCCATATGCATATGCTTCATGCCTCCTCTCCATCGACTCAACTAACTATGGGGCTAGCAAGCATAGCTTCCTGGTCTTAGAAGATTGGATCGATGGCTAGGGTTTAAGTGATGCAACGGACGAAGCTCGCGCTTCGCCATGGCGGAGAGCTCTCAAGGCGAGGGAAGGGAAGACGAGGAACAATGTGGATATGGATGAGCTTCTAGAGAACCTAAAGCTTCATGGGGAGGAACTAAACAAGGTGGTTCTTGGCAAGGAGAGTAGTACTATGGCCAGCGGTGAAGTGGCTATCAACGGGAAAGATCTTGACGAGGAAGATGCATAGTACCCAATCTCTGAAGAACAACATGATGGCAGCCTGGAACCTTGCACAAGATGTCATCTTCCATGAGGTGGAATCAAACATTTTCGTGCTTCAGGCTTTTTGTTTGGGGGATTAGAAAAGGATAATGGAGCCATGACCATGGTTGTTCAGAGGATGTGAACTCGTGGTCAAACCCTTCTATGGAGTGACATCATCTCCTATTGTCATCTCGAGGGGCATCCAGGCATGAGTGCATATACAAAAATTGCCCCTCTCTTCAGCAACAGGGAGGTATTACCTTAGTTGGCGCAGAGGGTAGAGGAGGTCATTCCAGTTGATCTCGCACCTGTGCAAACCAGGTCAGTGTGTTTCATCGCGTGCGGGTCAAGCTGGAGCCAAGTCATTAACTCGCTTTGTTCTGCTTGCGTTGGAGGGAAGTGACTGTATGTTCTTGCATACCAAGTACGACAAAATGCCAAAACAATGTGAATTATGTGGAGTGATGGGACATCCATATCTTGAGTGTGGTTCTTGGGAGTTTGATGAATCGAAGCTGCAATTTTTCCTATGGATTATATCTGATGAGATGTACTGGAGGCCAGGTACTAAGGGGGGGAAATCATGGAATGATGCTCGTGGGGGCACGTGGGCATGGACCATGAGTGGGACACGACGGAGGTGAAACTATGGATCGAGGAAAATACAAGTGGGTTAACACTAGTATAAACTTGCTACTTAGAGACATTAATTTTCCATAGGCCTACGGTTTCTTGTTCCGGCTCAAGAGCATAGCTTCTAAGAGCGCACCACCTGAGCCGGATTTTCTTTGCGGCTCTAGGATCGACCTTAGACGGTGCAAAAAATCAAACGCCTCTAACATCTACAAACCAGAGACGGGCAATATTTCTGACCGCTTGCAAGAACTCTTCAACCTCAGACGGCCTATATGGACCGTGTCAAATAGTGAGGTGACCTGAGTCAGATTCTAACAAAGACCGTCTTTATAACTAGTATGCCTCGAAGCGTATTTTTTAATTGGCCGTATCCAGTGTGTGTAAACCATTTTAAATAGTAGCATGCTAATTCGAACTCGATCATAGATTACATGACACATAATCATGATTCAGCAACCAGATAGACAGATTAACTCAAAAACTTATAGCAGCTCGATCGCGGTAACATTAGCCAGATAGTTGGGAAATCCATACAAATTTAGCTATTGCACATTATAGCAGTACATACAAAGTGTAGTCCATAAATCAATCAAAATAGCATAATTAGTACTCTCTAACAAACTAATATTGCATTTATAATGAGACGCCCAGTGATAGTTGCTGAACCAGAATATGTACCTCTCCATTATCTTTTTCATCTAAGCAAAAAAGGACAATGATGTCCATCTCACATCTTCATCCTAACCATCTTTGCCTTTTTTCTCTTCATTTGCAAAACATGAACATCAATAGGTTCATCAAGGAGATTCTTTAGGTATTTTCTTGTGAACTCAGATCCAAATTCTGGGCAAGTACAAAGAATTGAAGAATTAACATGCTTGTGATTACTGGAAGTATTTAAATATCACAGGACAGCTTATTGTTGATAATATTATCAAGAATATATCATCTTACCAGCTTGCACTTCTTTTTCATGACAGATGAATAGTGCAACCTATAGATATAGTACTTGATTTCTGGTGGAAATTCGGGTTCACACCGGTCTAAGAGGAAGTCTACATGAACTTATTTCAGATACATGTCGTTCCAAAAAGGCTCTGTTTATCGAAATCAGTGTCCCCCTTGTGTTGAGGCCCTGATACAACAATAAATCAATATCTACCGTCTAAACGCATATAATACAGAAGACTGCTATTTTGATGTTCTTTTGATACCTCTAAACTCAATCCTCTCGGTGGACTATTCATCTGATGACTGGAATTCAAAACCACCAAAGATAGCGTCGCTACAGGTTCCCATCTATTAAATAGATACATACATAGAGCATCTTCATACAATCAAGATACATAGAAACCAAAGAAGTGATATTGCTAGAAGTGACAATTGTAGATTTTGAGATTTATATAAGGGGAAAAGAGTTGGGACGGATGCAGGCCGCCTGGGGGAGGCTCTCCGATGGCGTCGTCGAGTCTTTGCAGCTCAGTAACCTGTCCTAAACCTTAAAATCGACAAGCAAATTGGCAAATTCCATGGCAAGATTCCTAAATCGAAGCTGCTGATTTAGGGTTTTGGGTATTTGGTTTTCACGCATACCTACATGGACGACGAAGGGGTCCTCGGAAGCGAGGGAGAGCATCCGCACCGCAGGGGACTGGGGCGGCGGTGGTGGAGAGGCAGGGGACTAGAGGCGGCGGTGGTGGAGAGGCAGGGGACCAGCAGCGGCGGTGGTGGAGAGGCAAGGGACCGGCAGCGGCGGTGGTGGAGAGGCAGGGGACCGGCGACAACGGTGGACAGTGGTTTGGGCGGGCGGGGAAGAAAAATGTGGCACAAATCTGAAATATTTGTCCAAATATTTTTAGATATTTGCCGCCAAGTACTAGGCTCAGACGACTGCAAGTGGAAAATGTCTATAAGAACATCCGTTCTCTGAATATTTCATATTTTGCCACCAAAAAACTTCCCTAGCTAAGACGACTAGTAGTTTGAAACAAACGTGTTCGGAACTCCGGATATATTCGAAACTCCGACATTTTATTATTCTAAATTTGAGAATTATTCATAATTTAAAAGCAAAGTTGTGTATACATGCTTGCTAGAGTGAAATTGAGTCCCCTAAGACTAAATGAGGTTTATAAATTAAAGAAAAAATTGGCGTAGTACAAACCTTGGATTTTATACCCTGAAAGCATGATGATTCCTAGTGTTCATGCGCTTGGGTGCAGAGCAATAAGGTGCAAGTGTTTTGAATTTGACTAATTCAAATGTCTAATCACGAAGTGAGATCATTTGGTTTCTTAATTATGATTTTTTTACCAATATAACCATTTTTCATGTATTATTTGAAAGAAGTCTAGTTTAGTGAATAATTGGAAATCCAGATATATTGAGAACTCCAAATTTCGTTAATCATAAATTTAGACATGCTTGCTAGGTAGGTGTTTACATATGCTTGTTAGGTGTTTACACACTTAGAATTCTATAGGAATGAAAAATGCTGGAATCGATAAGATAAGTTGTTTGATTGCACCGCAGGAAAAAAAGAGGAAATTTTATAGCGTTTAGGTATATGTCATAGACACAAAGGAATTTTTTCAAGAGGTCTTACCTCTTGTTAGAAATCATATAGGATTGTAGTGTAGTGCATAGGAATTTTGAAGGATTTATTCCTTTAAAACAAACACACCCGATTGGAAAAATTCCTATGGATTGGAATCCTATAGAATTCCTTTGGAAATCCTTTGAATCAAACAAGCCCTAAGATACAATGTATTGGAGAGGTTGTTTTTCTTAGGTATTTATAAATCCTATATATGGCAACGTGCTAAGATATATACACTCCATTTTGAAAGGCCTAAGAGTAAATGAGGTTCATACATCGAAGAAAATATATGGCATAGTACCTAAGTATTGTGTCTTAGGTAACCTGAAAGGTACATGACCGGCTCGTATAGTGTGTTCATGCGATTGCTGCAGAGCAATAATTTACAAGTGTCTTGGGGCAAATTTGAATCATTGGCCATAATAAGAAATTTGAATATAATCCTTCTTATACACTATGAATACATGTGAACTCTTTTGGGGAAAATTTGAATCATCGGCCTCCCTACGGAATTGAAATGTAATAGTTCATATGAATGTAGAATAAATATGGGGCCTCGTAAGTTTTCTCCAGGGATGGCATGAGCGAACCAAGTAACAAATGCACAACCTATATATTGTTCTTGTACATTGCCCCGGGTTCGCTAACTCATCCCTGAAAAAATATGACATCAATTAATGTGCCTGCCTCTCTTTTGGGGCAAATTTGAATCATTGGACACAATAGGAAATTGAAATTTAATCCTTCTTATACACTATGAATGCATGTGAACTCTTTTGGGAAAATTTAAATCATCGGCCTCACTGCGAAATTGAAATATAATACTACCTCTGATCCTAAATAAGTGTCGCCATTTTGAACTAGAGTTAGTTCAAAACCGTGACACTTATTTAGGATCGGAGGGAGTAGTTCTTATGAATGTAGAATAAATATGGGGCCTCATAAGTTTTTTAGAGATGGAGTTAGCAAACCAAAGTACCAATTGCACAACTTATATTGTTGCTATACATTATTGCCCCAGGTTCACTAACCCATCCCTAAAAAGATTTGACACCATCGATCATATGTGTCTCCCCTTGCACTCTTTTGGAGCAAAATTGAATCATTGGCCTCTTTAAAAAAACGTAATGTACACTATGTAGCATATATATGCATATTGTGTATCTAAATCAACACGCAATTAACATATATGCTAAGCTAATGTAAATTTACTAGATGGCAGGTGAGAATATCTAAGCAGATGTAAATTTATTAGATGACAGATGAGCAGATCTAATCAAATCTCCAAAACATTCGATCGTTCAAACCATATATATTCAAGAAGGCGTGCGGCAGAGCAAAAGAATCTATAGAGGATCGAGCAAATCATACGTATGAACAATGAAATATGCGGTTGTGATGACTAGAGAAGTGATACGTCGGGAACGTATCTATAATTTTTGATGTTTCATGCTTGTTTAGTATCTACTTTGCTTTGCTTTCTCTACACTTTGAGGTGTTTTTATATGTTTTCTAGTACTAACCTATTAACAAGATGCCATAGTGCCAGTTACCTATTTTCTTCTGTTTTTGGTCCCAGAAAGGCAGAAAATCAATATTCTTGGAATTGGACGGGACAAAAGCCAAAGTCAATATTTTACCGTGGGAAACACGGAGCCAGAGTACGAGACGAAGGGGAGGCACCAGGGGGCCACACCCCCTGGTGGCACGGGCTAGGTCTAGCCGCACCTGGGGTGTGTGTGACCACCCTGGCCGCCCCCTGCCTCCCCTCTTCGCCTATAAAGACCTCCCGATGTAGAAACCCTAAGTACCCGATCAATATTCCACGAAACCGTTTGTAGCCGTCGCCACCATCGTCCCTAGATCGGGGGGGTCTGAAGCTCTTCCCGACACCCTGCCGGAAGGGAGATCATCCTGGAGGCCTTCTTCTTCATCATGCCAGCCTCCGATATGAATTGTGAGTAGTTCCACCTTGGACTACGGTTCCATGTAGTAGCTAGATGGTTGTATCTCCTCCTTTGTGCTACCATGTTTATATCTTGTGAGCTCCGTTCATGATTAAGATCATCTATTTGTAATCATGCATGTTGTGTTTGCGGGGATCCGATGGATATTGAGATTACTATGTCAGATTGATTAATGGTTTTGTCTTATTGATTATATCATGTCTGTGTTGTTTGTGATCTTGCATGCTCTCTGTTTCTAGTAGCTATCTTGGCCAAGTAGATGCTAGTGACTCCAAGAGGGGGTATGTATGCTCGATAGTGGGTTCATGCCTCTATTTAATCTAAGGGAAGTGACATAATCTCTAAGGTTGTAGATGTGTTGTTGCCACTAGGGAGAAAACAACGGTCTCTTGTTCATGGAACAAGTGGATTGTTTACCTTACACACTTTGCTTAAAGCAGTTATCCGTTGCTTACAAATTAATACTGGAGGGGGTTCGGATGATAACCTGAAGGTGAATTTCTAGTCATAGATGTAGTTGGATGGGGTCTATGTATCTTGTTATATTGCCCAATCGAATCTCATAGGATCATGAATGTCTAGTATTGCATTGTTATGCCTTGCTCTATACTATCAATTGCCCTGCTGTAATTTGTTTACCCAGCATGCCATGTTTTTTTACCTTAAGGAGAACACCTCTAGTGAACTATGGACCCCGGTCCAATCTTTACCATTGATACATTTTCCATTGTTACTGTTTACTTTCTGCAAACCACTATTACCTTCCACACCATACAATTAATCCTTTATTACAGCAACCGGTGAGATTAACAACCTCACTGTTCATTGGGCAAAGTCTTGAGTTTGTGTTGTGCAGGTCTCCAAGTTGCTAGCAACACCTTTGAGTCGTTTCCTTCCTCCTACTGGTTCGATAACCTCGGTTTCTTACTGAGGGAAGACTTGTTGTTGTGATCATCACACCTTGCTCTTGGGGTCTCCCAACGAAGCGCGACCACGCACCATCAACAAGTTTTCTGGCGCTGTTGCCGGGGAGGCTAAGGACGTATTCACAAGGGGAGTCCTTCACAACCTTTATCTTTACTTTGTTTTTGTTTTGCTTAGTTTCTTTTGCTTGGTTTTATTTGCCTCTTTTTATCAAAAACTCCAAAAAAAATAGTTTAGTTTGGTTTGCTTTCTCTTATCAAAAACACAAAAAATTAGTTCCTACTCTAGTTGTCGCCTTGCTCTAGCTCACCATGTTGATCCCCAAGTTCACCCTAAAAGACCTTTCAATAGGTAGTGGCTCTATAATTGCGAAAGAAAATATTGAAGAATTCTTTAATCATGTTAGCAAACATGAGGATATTAAGGATAGATCTATATCAGAACTTGCTCCTAATTATGAAATTGCTGCAGCTTATTTAGTTCATATGTTGGAGGCTAGGTTTGTTAACCTTAACCCCATGATGCAAATCTTGTTCCTTAAACTAAAAGAAGAAAAGGATGCTGGAAAGAGAGAATTTATCCTAAAACTTTACTAAAAGAGTTTAATGATGTTGCTAAGGAAGCCAAAAAGGTCTTTGAATGTTTTAATATGCTAGGCTCATGTGTAGACGTTATGGGCACTTTAGATAAAACTAAACCCAGAGAGGAAATTAAGATACCCATACATTTTAAACTTGTAGGAATGCACGAAGCCTTAGAAAAGAATTTTGATTGGATTGTTCCTAAAAACCCTTTTGATGAAAATAGTGAACCGAGGAGAGATGAGAAGGGATCCTTTAAAACTCATTTGGATGAGATACCTTTCCTAGTTGAAGAGATTGCAATTATTGATCTTAATGCTTCTTCATTTGAAAATACTTGATTCTTGCTTCTTGTGCCTAACTTAAAGGCGTTAAAGAAAAGTACTTATTGGGAGATAACCCAAAAGTTTTCTTCAGTCTTGAAAGTTAATACTTCAGTAATGACCTCTCCTTATCCTTTTTATTTGCTTTTTGTGCCAAGAATGACCTCTATTGAGAGGGAAGTAAGATTTGGGGAGTTGTTGTCCCGAAACAGATTTTTGTGCTCCACCGTAAAAACTCGTGAGGAATCTTTGTAAGTCGGATTGAGTTGATATTTTCTGAATAAATCCCCCAGTATGTTAGCTAACTTTTGTTAGTTCAACATTTTTTTATCTGAGCAACAGAAGGTCTTCGAAAAAATCGGTTTCTACCTGCTGGTCTGTTTTGACAGATTTCTGCCATTATTTGCATTTGCTTCTTATTAATTCCTTTTTGGGTTCTTTTTGGGAAATTGAGATTTTTGAGGGAATTTCTACAGTAGCTTGTGTTTTTAGTGAAATTTTTCTGTTCTAAATCTAAACCCAAAGGTCTATTATCTTTTGAATACACTAATGTTGCTAATGAAGATTGTGTGAAGTTTTGTATGAAGGAAAAATTTCAGGTGTAGAGAAAGAATGATGTAATGAGATGAAGAATGGACAAAATCTCAAGCTTGGGGATGCCACCCCGTGTCACCCCAAGAAATATTCAAGAGGTACAAGCGTCAAAGCTTGGGGATGCCCAAGGCATCCCCTTCTTCATCAATAAAAAGCTCGGGTCTTTCTAGACACTTCATTTTTATTGTTTCATACACTATTGTGTTGTTCTTGGAGCGTCTTAGTTTTCGTTTAGTTTGCTTGAATAAAGTAGTTTGGACCCCCGTTCTCACTGTGTTATTTCAAAAAAGTTGATTGGTGTTGGAGAGGAGTAGAAAGTTCTTGCTTGAGTAGTACAAGAGGAGCTTGATTTGACTATGACTTAGACTTTATCATGCCATGCTAGATGTTGTTTTGACCTTATGCTTAGTGATTATTTCTGTAGCATGACTTGTTCCAAACAATTGGGATTGCTTAGCGTGCCTTGAAGGAATCATGCGTTGTTTTAGCATATAAAAGCATAGTATTATGTTATTCTCCTTTGATGCTTTGTTTGGGTTGACTTGACACATGCTCACACCATGTTATGACTATAACAAGTCACCATAGCCTCTATGATCATTTAGTCCTTGACTTGTAGTACCACTTTATACTTTGATTAGTAATGTTTTGTCGCTTTGCATGATTATGGTCATTATTGCTCTCTTAGTTTGTCGCTCTCAGTCTTTTGCTAGCCTCCACTTGTATGACTAAGCTCTACTCATGCATCCAACTCCCAAGAAACCAAGTTATTCCAAAGAGTACACTATAAATTCCTATGCATGGTGTGTTACACCATTCCAAGTATATTCTTGTTTTCATCTATCTTCCAATTAAAAAGTATTTTGTTATGTGAAAACTTAGTGATTAAAGCCCTCACGAACTTGATGGCACACTTTATTTTTCTTGCCCCTATTAAACTTGAACCATTGTGTCATCTATGTTGTATATGCTTGCACTTATACGTTGGAATTAGGAGAACCATGCTATCATGGGGAACGCTTTCAACATTGCACTTGTACTTTGTACATAGTTGATATCATGCTCTTTTGTCTATGGATGTCGTCGGTGTGAAATGAAAGGGAAGCTTGTAAGTCCATGGAGTTATGTATGTGTGTTAGAGAAACGCTTGAGCCGCTAGCCTAAGCCATGCCTAATCATGGTGGAAACTTGCAGCATCACCATAATGACATCTATGAAGCATTCTTCTTATGAAAAAAAGAGATAGAAAAAAGAGATCGAGAAAAAGAAAAGAAATATATGAAAAAATAGGAAAGAGAGAAAAAAAGCACCATATTCCCATGGTAAATAAGAAGATTGCTGAGATGCTCATTGTCTACTTGCCTTGTCATTTTGATTATGGGATAACTCCTGTATCATGTGCAAGGGGTACCCCGTTGGTGGTTCTCTATGATACACATGTACTTACTATGATAAGAACTTGCAAGTAACTAAACTTGAGTAGCATGAGGAGCAGCCCTCGTAATCAAGGGACATTAGATTGCCAACTTATACTTTGTCAAGCATATACTCCATAATTTGTTCACTTTAACCTTAATCACTTCAAGATGCTTATGATAGGGGCAATGAGAGCTGAAATCTAACAAGTACCATAATTTTTGGAAGCTCTTTTTGAGACTTGAAATCTCTGCTTCCCTTATGAAGGGCCTTTCTTCCACTTTTATATTGAGTCTCCACCTTCTATCCTTAGGCACAGTTAAGAGAACATAGTTGCCATTCTTAGTTCTATGTGCATTGTCCCAGAACTTATTGATTGATGCATATTGTTGATATTACTTGTCTTGTGCTATTTGTATCTAGTCACTCTTATGAACTTTGAACGTGTCCTTTGCATCTATTTGCTACTCCATGAGGGACAAGCTGAATGCCACTATGCCATGCTTTCTGTATGTGAAACAAACAAACGTTTTAATGCATGTTATTCATGATATTTGTTTGTAACCTTTCAGGTTGCATACATAGTTACTTTGTCTTAGTGTTAGAACTCCGTCTTTCATGCTCATGTTTAGAGTTCTTTGATCCCATCTTTCAATGCTTGCAAATGGTTTGATCTTAATGTTGATGGTGCATGTCACCTAAAAAATTATTCTTTTTATCACTTACCTACTCGAGGACGAGTAGGAGTTAAGCTTGGGGATGCTTGATACGTCGGAAACGTATCTATAATTTTTTATGTTCCATGCTTGTTTAGTATCTACTTTGCTTTGCTTTGTCTACACTTTGAGGTGTTTTTATATGTTTTCTGGTACTAACCTATTAACAAGATGCCATAGTGCGAGTTGCTTGTTTTCTTCTATTTTTTGTTCCAGAAAGGCAGAAAATCAATATTCTCTGAATTGGACGGGACAAAAGCCAAAGTCAATATTTTAGCGTGGGGAACACGGAGCCAGAGTACGAGATGGAGGGGAGGCACCAGGGGGCCACACCCCCTGGCGGCACAGGCTAGGGCTAGCTGCGCCTGGGGGTGTGACCACCCTGGCCGCCCCCTGCCTCGCCTCTTCGCCTATAAAGACCCCTCGATGCAGAAACCCTAAGTACCTGATCAATATTCCACGAAACCGTCTATAGCCGCCGCCACCATCGTCCCTAGAACGGGGGGATCTGAAGCTCTTCACGGCACCCTACCGGAGGGGAGATCATCCCAGAGGCCTTCTTCTTCATCATGCCAGCCTCCGGTATGAAGTGTGAGTAGTTCCACCTTGGACTACGAGTGCATGTAGTAGCTAGATGGTTGTATCTCCTCCTTTGTGCTACCATGTTTAGATCTCGTGAGCTCCGTTCATGATCAAGATCATCTATTTTTAATTATGCATGTTGTGTTTGTGGGGATCCGATGGATATTGAGATTACTATGTTAGATTGATTAATGGTTTTTTCTTATTGATTCCATCATGTCTGTGTTGTTTGTGATCTTGCATGCTCTCCGTTTCTAGTAGCTATCTTGGCCAAGTAGATGCTAGTGACTCCAAGAGGGGGTATTTATGCTCGATAGTGGGTTCATGTCTCTATTTAATCTAAGGGAAGTGACATAATCTCTAAGGTTGTAGATGTGTTGTTGCCACTAGGGAGAAAACAACGGTCTCTTGTTCATGGAATAAGTGGATTGTTTACCTTACACACTTTTCTTAAAGCAGTTATACGTTGTTTGCAACTTAATACTAGAGGGGGTTCGGATGATAACCTGTAGGTGGATTTCTAGTTATAGATGCAGTTGGATGATGGTCTATGTATATTGTTGTATTGCCCAATCGAATCTCATAGGATCATGATGTCTAGTATTACATTGTTATGCCTTGCTCTATCCTGTCAATTGTCCTGCTGTAATTTGTTTACCCAGCATGCCATGTTTAATTATCTTAAGGAGAACACCTCCAGTGAACTATGGACCCTGGTCCAATCTTTACCATTGATACATCTTCCACTGTTACTGTTTACTTTCTGCAAACCACTATTACCTTCTACACCATACAATTAATCCTTTGTTACAGCAACCGGTGAGATTGACAACCTCATTGTTCGTTGGCGCAAAGTCTTGAGTTTATGTTGTGCAGGTCTCCAAGTTGCTAGCAACACCTTTGAGTCGTTTCCTTCCTCCTACTGGTTCGATAACCTCAGTTTCTTACTGAGGGAAGACTTGCTGTTGTGCTCATCACACCTTTCTCTTGGGGTCTCCCAACGAAGCGCGACCACGCGCCATCAAGAAGTTAGCGACGTAATACCTCGGATGTATCATCATAGAGCTCCTCCTCGAACTCGTCGTTGTACTCGATTTTTTCGAAGAGTTTTTGTTCGGGGAGGATATAATCATTGATGATGAGCACCGGGTTGCCTCTGTCAGGTGGCGCATGATGGTGCTAACATGGAGCACTTCGTTGGAAACCCCAAGAGCAAGGTGTGAAGTACCAATCAACAAGTCTTCCCTCAGTAGAGACCCAGGTTATCGAAACAGAAGCACGAAGGAAATGTCACACAGGTGTTGCAAGCAACGTGGAGACCTGCACAACACAAACTCAAGACTTTGCCCCAACGAATCAGTGAGGTTGTCAAGCTCACCGGTTTGCTGTAACAAAGGATTAAACGTATGGTGTGGAAGGTAATGGTTTGCAGCAAGTAAACAAGTAACTATGGAAGATGTATCAATGGTAAAGATTGGACCAGGGTCCATAGTTCACTAGAGGTGCTCTCCTTAGATAAACAACATGGCATGAAGGGTAAACAAATTACAGCGAGGCAATTGACAGGAACTGAGCAAGGCATAACAATGCAATTACTGCCAGAAAGATCCTATGAGGTTGATTGGGCAATACAACAATATATATAGACCGCCATCCAACTACATCTATGACTATAAGTCCACTTTCAGGTTATCATCCGAACCCCTTCCAGTATTAACTTGCAAGCAACAGACAACTGCTTTAAGCAAAGTGTGTAACATAAACAGTCCACATGTTCCCAGTGGCGGAGCCAGCATGTAACCATTGGGGTCACATGAACCCAATGAAATTTGACTAACCTCTCTACAATCAATACCTATTTACTGCTTATACATACTTTGAACCTAGTATTACAAAGCAGTGAACCCAATCAAAAAAAATTCTAACTCCGCCTCTTCATGTTCCATGAACAAGAGACCGTTGTTTTCTTCCTAGTAGCAACAGCACATCTACAACCGAAGATATTTCTGTCACTTCCCTTGGAAACTAGAGGCATGAACCCACTATCGAGCATAAATATCCCCTTTTGGAGTCACTAGCACCTACTTGGCCAAGATAACCACTAGCAACGAAGAGCATGCAAGATCACAAACAACACAGACACGATAGAATCATAAAGATAAAACCATTAATCAAACCAACATAATAATCTCAATATCCATTGGATCCCCGAAAACACAACATGCATGATTACAAATAGATTAGATCTTGATCATGAACGGAGCTCACAAGATCTATACATGAAAGCACAAAGAAGGAGATACAACCATCTAGCTACTACATGGACCCATAGTCCAAGGTGAAACTACTCACGAGTCATACCGGAGAGAAGGCCTCCGGGATGATCTCCCCTCCGGTAGGGTGCCGGGAAGGACTTCAGATCCCCCCAATCTAGGGACGATGGTGGCAGCGGCTACATACGGTTTCGTGGATTTCTGATCGGGTACTCAGGGTTTCTGCATCGGGGGCTTCTTATAGGCGAAGGGGCAAGACCGGGAGGCGGCCAGGGCCACCAAACCCTAGCCAGGCCCAGGCCCACCTGCCCCCGCGCCTGGGGTGGGTCTGGCCCCCCTAGCCGGCCCCTCCGGCTCTTCTCTGGACTTCTTGTTCCCCATGGAAAGTAATTGACTTTGACGTTTGTCCCATCAAATTCCGAGAATATTTATTTACTAACTTTTCTGAAACCAAAGACAGCATAAAATAGGCATCTGGCACTGTTGCAACTTGTTAATAGGTTAGTACCATAAAACATGTAAAAAGCACCTCAAAGTGTGGACAAGTAAAGCAAAGTAGATACTAAACAAGCATGGAGCATAAAAAAATATAGATACGTTTCCAACGTATCAACGCATGCCCCTGAACCAGATCTGCCGCTGGCACCATGATGTTGTCGGCCACCTGCTGCTCGACGGCAACGACGACTACCTGGACGGAGCCCGAATCATCGATGATGCGACGACGAGCGGCGTGCGTTCCCGGAGAAGCCGCCTCCGCCTGCTCGGCGACGACCGAGTCATTTGCTGCTATGCCTTTAACTGGCTTCACCTCCGGCTCGTCTCCACACATACGCTTCATGGCACAGCTAAGAGGAGGACGGTGGTGCAAGCAAAGGAGCTTTGGCGCGCGCGGAATGTGCAGATTGGGATTTTGTGACTAGACAAATTGGGGAAAATGACACGAGCTCGTGGAAGAAGAAGGCGTAGCGGGTTTATATACGAGTGGACACGTGTGTGGGTGTGGACGCATGTGGGTGGGGACTAGTGCATGATATCCACTTTCTAATTGCATTAACAACACGCGCACGGTACCTCGGGAACGTCCACGGCGCGAGTTGTCGATACGAGCGGCATAATGATCTGCCTCAGTATACCCCTAAAGGCGATTAATATTTCTAACCGGCTGCTGTTGAGTGATCTAGGAAGACAGACAATAATTGTCGTCGTCCCAGGTTTCATTTAGAGGCATTTTGTTTTAACGAGCGGCTGAGGGGGTAGTCATACTGAGACGGTGCATATTAAAAACCGTCTGAGATTAAAGTTAGAGGCGGTCAAAAAATTACGACCACCCAAGGATGATGAATACAGCCGATAGATTGTATTTTAGGGTAAACCGGCTCTAGACATAATCTTTAAGTAACGAGTTTATACTAGTGCAATAACACTCGTAAGAGAAATTCAGCGGAATAAGGTTTGGGTGACGAGCCTAAAAATGTGTTTCCTGACCCAACAACAACTAGCCATGTTAAATAGGCGCATGCTACATATGTTGAAAGTGCACATGATACAGGGCTAGGAACGAACGGAACATGAACTGGAATAAGGATGGCAATTTTACCCATGGGTACGGGTACCCGCGAGTACCGTACCCGCATGGGTAGGGTATGAGCACACTTTTATACCCATGGGTAATACCCATACCCTACCTGTTAAGTCATGGGTACGGGCACGATATAGACTTGTACCCATGGGTATACACTAGTGCAGAACGGCCCATGTGTCCCGGTTGGTAAGGGGGTTTAGTCCCGGTTCCCCAACCGGGACGGGGCAATCGGGACTAAAGCCCCAACCTTTAGTCCCGGTTGCCCCACCAACCGGGACAAAAGGGCGTACACATGGCCGCGGCAGAGGGCAAGGGGAGGAGGGAGCAACCGTCCCGGTTCGTAACACGAACCGGGACAAAAAAAACCTCTACCGCGATAGAGATTTGACACATTTCTCTGCCGCGGAAGAGAATTCATTTTGGCAACTTTTGTTGTCATGACATTTTGGCCACTTTTGTGCATGACGAGAATTCATTTATATTGTTTTATTATTTATTTAGTGTTTTGCACTCATCAATGAAGGAACCATTATATTACACAAGATCATCATGACAATATAGATCCAAGTGTCGAACATATTACATTCGATATACGGATCAAGTTCATGCACTACATACAAAATAATCTCTTTGTACAATCCCTATTGTTTATACACACCCGAATAGTATTCCCCTTTTGGGTTTAGGACCTCTGCATCCAAGAATCCCGCAAATTCCTCCTGAATTGCTCGTATGCGATCCTTTGGCAGAAGACCGTCCCGTAGACGTTCGATCTGATTTAAAAAAGGAGTCAGCATATATGAATAAAACTAAACACAATTTGATGGTAATTAAAAACTATAGAAATTGTTTACGTACGTGGAGTTGCTCTAAATTTCTGCCATTCTCACAACACGTCTGACGGATGAACTCGCAAACATAGTATCCACATAAATTGTTCCCTGGTCCCTGCGTCAGGCACTTTACGAGAACATAGTTCAATCAAAATAATAATCAAGCATGATAATAACGGTATCAAAACTAGAATCAAAGAGATGCACAGAAATAGCTAGTGGTGCTTACATCTAGTGGTTGAAATGTAAGCTCCTCTTTCCAAACACCCCTATCCTTGTTGGTGAACCGTTTCCAAGCGCTGCCCGACGAAGAAAATGAATAAAAGAAGTTATTAATTACTTGATATCATAAAATTCACGAACGTTGCCGATATAGTGTCGTAATAATTAGAATTACCGCTGGAGAAGCATCTGCATGTCCTTCCACTGCTCAAAGGGTTTATGTTTCGAGTCCATGACTAGTACACACCCTTTGTCAAGTTGAATGATTAACAGAATATAGTGGAAGATGCGCATGCATAAATAATCAATTATATACTTAACATCGAGTAAGCGAAATAGAAAGTGTATACAAGACAATAACACTCACTCGAAGTTGTAAGGAAATAGTATTTCCCTTCTGGTTTCTTGAAACCTTAACGCGTGTACGATATTATCCTCCGTATCCTGGGGGTTTGTTTTAAGATTAGCTTGATGAACCCAATATGGGTCAATGGACCCAATGTCATAGATTTATCCTCTGCTGCATTCGAGAATCTTCATTCTGCATATTATAGTATGATTATATACATGCAATAAACGAAGTAAGATAGCTAGAGACTAAATTAATTACAGAATTAGTACTTATAGACAATAGGCACTGATGATCGATTTGTCCAAGACGTCTTGATTGAATAATTGAAATAGTTCATCAAATTCAATGGATATCATGTCATCTATTTATTTCCCATAATGTTTTTTGTACCCTCAGCACTATCCAGTTAGACCCGACATTTGTGGCATGCATCTACCAGTTATGCAATCTTCGCATCTTTGTTGGAAGATTATTTACCTCCTCAGGTTTGACGAGAGGTTTGCCGTACTGGTATTTGTATGCTACTTCACACACGAGGAGGTACTCTAACTGGGATAAGTACTGGGAAATACTCATACCTTGAGCAGCGGCAGCTTCTCCGTCTTGGGAAACTACCTCTGGATCATACTGCTCTTCGGCCGCATATTTGCTCGACCCCACATTGGTATGGGAAATCACCTTGAGAGGGGCACAAGACTGTTTTGCTTGTTCTCCGAGCTGGGCAACAAATTTCTCGCTTGCATCAGTACTGCTCTTCGAGGCTTGTTGTGCCACATGTGATTTGAGAATAGAACGCTCATAGTCTGATGACAGCTTTGGCTCGGGTTGATGAAGAGTCTTTAGCATTTTGAACACTCTGGATTTTTCTTCTTTGGTGTTGGGGAACTCTGGCTCTTTCGGCCGCCTCAGCTTAGCGAAAAATGCTGTTGTTTCCGCATCAACGATAGTCGTAGTCTCCTCTTCAGTACAGTCATAAGCTCTCTTGGGAGGAACCTTTGGTACTTTTGGAAGAGGATCTTGTTTATGTTTCGGTGATCGCTTAACACGCAGTAGTAAGCGGTGACGCGCACGCTTTTTATCCCGAGGCGCGATGGCTGCTTGGCGCGATGGCGCTTGGAGATTGGTGAGGCGACGAGCGGGTGAGGTGGCGAGAGCCGGTGAGGCGAATAAGGCGGTTGCTTGGGCGGCGACGACCTCCGGAGAGCAGGTGGCGGCGGCGAAGATGGCCTTGGCATGTGATTTCGAAGCACGATACATTCCTTTGTCCATAGAATGGTGACGTTTGTTGCGTCCCCCAGTTCAGTCACATCCCCTTCACCTGCAGGGTAGTCAAGCTTCAAAACTTCAAAGGTGGGCATGATTTCATCCACCCCGACAACAGCGTGTGCTGAACTGGACGACGTGGTAAGTTGGTGTGGGTCCAATTGGTAAGGCATAGCCGACCGCCACCTTCATTGATATGTTCACAACTTTGACATGTAGCTCGCAGTGTGTCATCTGTGTGATATCATCCACTAGGTAGCCAACAGGAGCCATCGTCGGTGCACCATCGTCATCATCATTGTCATCACCCGGGACCTCGGTGGAAGCCACACTGCTTTTTCGATTATTCGATAGGCCGGTTGCATCGAATGCAAGTTCTACCACCATGTGCTGCTGAGATGGGCCGGTAGTACTTTGCTCTTTAAGTGCGTTAATTTCATCTTGTTGTTGCTTTATTTGTTCTTCAATTATACGCATTCGCTCTTTCTGAATATCTGCTTCAACTTCTGCCTTGTCCTTTCTCCTCTGACGGGTTCTATCAGGATATTTCTTCCTCTCTTCGGGAAACCCGGTCCTCCATGGTTTGGAGCCTATTGTGCCTCGTGTTCGTCCATCATGTTCCTTATTTCCCAGGGCACGTGTGAGCTCATCATTCTCTCTATCGGGAATGAAGTCCCCATCTTTAACAACCTTTACTGCTTTTCTCATCTTCTCGATTGGCAAGGGGTCTTCTTTATGTCATATGTTATATATACACTTCCCTTCCGAGTCCAACTTGCCCCCATGCCCGTAAAACCAATTCCTTGCACGTTCGATCCAATCGTCTGTCTCTGGGATGATCTTTTTAGCACGCAGTTCATTCTCAAGTTTATACCACTTAGGAATGCCAGCCCTGTAGCCACCTTGCCCCATAGTATGGTGATACTTCTTGTTAGCAGCATTCAGCTTATTCATTGCAGACATTTTCTTAGCTTTTTGTGATGTCTTGTAATTCACAAACTCAGACTAGAATGGTTTTATCTTCTCAAACTGAATCTTCTTGAAATCCGGACTCTTCTCTTTCACGACATAGTCAAGGTGCAATCTTTTCTTCTAGTTGGTGAAACACTGGCCCATCTTCTTCATAGCCCACTCCCTGACCTTAGCCTCCATGGATCTCCCATGTTCTAAGGCGTCCTCAACTGGATCCTCCGCATTTGGATCCAGCTATATCTTCGGTAGTTTGAAATTAACCATGAGTCTCTTCCACAGTAAACTTTGGCCTTGTTAGGGACAAATAAACGTGTTCCCTCTTCTTCCGCATCAGCAGGCCTATTCTAATTTCGAATGGTGATCGGGATTAAGTCCCTAACGATTACTCCGCATTGTGCCACAAATTTGTTTGCGACAACTTCGGGAGCCGTCGGTTTGCCGTCTTCACCGATATCTTTAATCCTGAACCTCTCATGGTCTTCCAAATTTTTGGTTGGGCCTCGTCTGCTCTTTTCAGTAGATTTCTTCGATCCGGAGGGCTAAAAGAAGAAAGATCGTCGTTACTATTTCTATATAGATAGCAGATGATTAATTAATGAATTAATTATATTACATGCACCTCGCCGGAGCGATCGTCTTCTCGATCACAAAGGCATCGCCTTCTCCCTCGCGGAAGGCATCACCTTCAACCTCAAACAAGTCGTCTCTTCCGGCAAAAAGAGGACCACCCTCACCGGAGTTGTTCAGAAACGTCGATACATCTAAATTTTCTTCCCCGCGGATCACACTTTGGATCAACTCTTCCTTTTCTTCGTCTCCATCGTGTGGGTCCATATTTTCTGCATAGGTGGAAAAACGGATAAGTCAAAGCGGCTAAGGGAGAATGTTAGGTACGGTGTTGAGAGATATAAACCCTAATTCGGAGAAACCCTAATATATACATACACAATAATAAAAATGAATTTACAATATCAGAAACCCTAATTTGGAGAAACCATCGGGCTCAGATCCTATCACGAAGAACCAATACCAGAAAAAAAGGCGGCAATCAATCAACCCTCGGGTTCGGGATGCCCTGGCGAGGACACACCGGCTAACCCTAGGTGCAACATCGAGAGGGGAACCGAACGCCGGAAAGAGAGGGGAACAATCAACACATGTCATCGATGCAATGATCAAACAAAGATGATGATATGACAAGTGAATTTGTATTGAAAAGTAACCCTAAAGCATGCTCGACAAATTAAACGGGGTTCCGAGGGGTGCAAACCCTAACTCGGGGAAACTCCGGAATCACCTATGAGGGGTTACTATGTTCTTCTAATCAAACTTGTCATTTAAGTTGCTTAACAATGCATGATTATAGCTTAAAGAGGTAGGTTTCATTTTTCTGAACATTTTGGTATATTATACATATATTTCTGACTTATAAATAATAAGTTATTGATTTTACAATATTAAATCATTTTCTGGAATTTATTTAATCAATTGTAAAACATTTATGACCTCAGGATGACGTCACCACAGGCTGGGAAACATTTCTCACTCGATCTGGGGCTACTCACAGTCACTGATGTCTGGGCCCCATGGGTTATTATTATTATTTCCAGAAAAGAATTACAGGAATGATTTTAATAAAAAGAAAAGAGGATATATTGCCTCATGCTGATGTCAGCATGACATCAGCAATGGGTATCCTCGGGTTGAGCTCGAATCCGTCGATTCGCTGCACGCACGGGATAGTGGGTAGGCTAGTTGGAAAGAGGAGATCGAGGCGGACCCAGTGGTGGCAGCGCCGCCCACTTGTGGTCATCGGAACAGTAGTCACGATGGCGGCGAGCGGCGGAGCTTGCTGGGACACGAGCGCGGCGGCTATAGCAAGCAAGCAGGCAAACGGAGCTCGCCTTGAGCTTCAGAAACTCACCAGGAGCTCGAAAAACTTGACGGCGGGGTTCAGGGTGGCCGGAATCAGCGGTGGAGGCGGTGGCCGGAGTCGGCGAGGCTCAGAGCGCCGACGAGGAGCACGTGGAGGCGTGGAATGAGGCGATCGCGTGGAGTCCGACGGCGGGCAGGCGTGGAGGCCGGCAGCGGTGGTTGGGCGACGGCGTCCGGCGCTTGTCTGTCTGGCGGCGGCGATCTGTTACGGGTGAGTGAAGAGGAACGGGGAAGAAGGAGAAGGAGAAGGGGCGTCGTGTATAAAGGGGAGGGAGAATACGTCCCGGTTGATGTATACTCTACCCACCGGGACGTATACTCTACCTTTTTTCATCAGCCCAAGGGGCGCGTGCAGGGGTCTTTAGTCCCGGTTGGTGGCTCCAACCGGGACGTATGACCCTGTTTTTAAAAAAAATCAGGAATTTTCTCTCTGTTTCCGCCTTATTTTTTATTTTGGGGTTTAAATTTGTAATATTTTTAAATGATAATTACTTTGGAATTTAGAAAAACTTTAAACATAAAAAGTGTTTGAATTTGAATAACTAATTCAAAACCATTTTCTGTTTTTTAAAAATAATTAATGTAACCGTTTAAACTATGAACCATTTAAAATTAAAAATGAATTAACTTATATTTTTTGAATATTAATTTGGAATTTAGAAAAACTTTAAACATAAAAAGTGTTTGGATTTGAATAACTCATTCAAAACCATTTTCTCTTTTTAAAAATAATTAATGTAACCATTTAAAATTAAAAATGAATTAACTTATATTTTTTGAATATTAATTTGGAATTTAGAAAAACTTTAAACATAAAAAGTGTTTGAATTTGAATAAATAATTCAAAACCATTTTCTGTTTTTAAAAATAATTAATGTAACCATTTAAACTATGAACCATTTAAAATTAAAAATGAATTAACTTATATTTTTTGAATATTAATTTGGAATTTAGAAAAACTTTAAACATAAAAACTGTTTGGATTTGAATAAGTAATTCAAAACCATTTTCTGTTTTTAATTTGGATTTGAATAACTTATATTTTTTATATATTAATGGGCGGAAAAAAAAGGACGGGAAATAATGGGCGGGAATTTTTTTTTATTAGGATAGAACTGGAATTAAAGTACATAACGCAACTAACACTAAGTTACATAGAAAAACTAAAAATTAAGATACATGGCCAGATTAAGCCACAATCGGCCTAACTTGTTTTGCAATGTTGGAGTGATTCAGTCATGCTACTGCCTACACCTGTAATACTCGCCACTGTAGTCGCCGACGGCCATCATCATCGTCGCTGTCGTCGTTGGGGTCGCCGTAGTTGAACCTTGAAGGCTGAGTACGAGTGGGCTGGACTTGAGGGTAGCGCATGCGGGGGTTAGAGTCGGCGGTCGTGTCGTATGCCATGACGCTCTGGAGAGTCCGGCCGCGCCACAACAGCCGATGGCCGGCCTCGTTGAAGTTCGGAGGAGGTGGGTCGTCCTCCTCGTGCCTGGAGAGCGCCCTCTCACGCCGATCCACAAAGAAGGCTTCCCAAGTCGGGAAATAGTCGGGATGCCATCTGGGATTCCTCCGCTGCTCCGGTGTGAGCTCGAAGTAGTAGTGGTTCGTGATGGCCATCCGGCGCGCCACACCTAGAGGGACAGGAGGAACCGGCACGCCTCGGCCAAGATCCAGCCGACGGGACACAGAGCCTGACGACGGGGTAGTTCGAGGCGCAAAGCGCCTCCGCCTCCCTGGGGTTAGTGCTACGGTGGAAGTCATGGGAAAGAGTGATGAGGTTGCCGATATGAGTCTAGAGATGTGCAATGACAATGGAGGCCAACCCTACATATATATAGTAATAAATGGTAGGAAGATAACTGGAGGGAAGAACTGGCGGGAAGAAATGGCGGGAAGAACTGGCGGGAAGAAAAATGGCAGGAAGAAATGGCAGGAAAAATGGCGGGAAGAAAAATGGCTCATTTAGTAATTGCATTGGGTCTATGAAGAAACCACATATTGCGAGTCTAAAAATGATTTTTTTCAAAAAATCACGGGCGTTAGATCATGTACCTGTAGTACAAACCGGACCCACTTCCTACCGATTTGGCAGACATTTGTCCTTTTTATCCGGGATGGACGAAAAGGTTTGAGATGTCCCGGTTGGGAGATAGTGTAAGGTGGTCTAGTATTTTATAAAAATGGGACGGTAGCATTCTGAAACAGCATTTTGGTGGTTACTTCACAAAACGACCCGTTTTTTGCGCTCGGAAAATGGAAAAGGGCTTTTCTGTGCGACAAAAAGGAAAACTTCCTCCTGCAACATTGTTCTCCATACCAATGTCCACATGCATGCATAATATGGGCACAACATCACAAACTATGTCGTGATTCAACATATAATATTGGTCATTTGGACCGAAGCCATGAAACCTCGAACATGATAGGTCATTTTGTGAAGGTTTTTTCGAGACATGATCAAATATATACCAAGTCTAATATTTTTTCCTTTCAACTATGTCACATAATATGACACCACGCGAAGGATTTTCATTGTTCGGATTTTTTTTTAAATTTCTTATGCCCGTTTTGAATTTTTTGAATTTCTAACTATGGTCGAACCGGCGTGCATGAAGATAGGGGATGAGCATCATTAGAAATTGCATTGGATCTATGAAGAAACCACATATTGCGAGTCTAAAAATGATTTTTTCAAAAAATCACGGGCGTTAGATCATGTACCTGTAGTACAAACCGGACCCACTTCCTACCGATTTGGCAGACATTTGTCCTTTTTACCTGGGATGGAAGAAAAGGTTTGAGATGTCTCGGTTGGGATATAGTCCATGTAAGGTGGTCTAGTATTTTAGAAAAATGGGACGGTAGCATTCTGAAACAGCATTTTGGTGGTTACTTCACAAAACGACCCGTTTTTTGCGCTCGAAAAATGGAAAAGGGCTTTTCCGTGCGACGAAAAGGAAAACTTCCTCCTGCAACATTGTTCTCCATACCAATGTCCACATGCATGCATAATATGGTCACAACATCACAAACTATGCCGTGATTCAGCACATAACGTCGGTCATTTGGACCGAAAGCCATGAAACCTCGAACATGATAGGTCATTTTGTGAAGGTTTTTTAGAGACATGATCAATATACCAAGTCTGGTATTTTTTCTTTCAACTATGTCACATAATATGACACCACGCGAAGGATTTTAATTGTTCGGATTTTTTTTGAATTTCTTATGCCCGTTTTGAATTTTTTGAATTTCTAACTATGGTCGAACCGGCGTGCATGAAGATAGGGGACGAGCATTGTTAGAAATTGCATTGGATCTATGAAGAAACCATATATTGCGAGTCTAAAAATGATTTTTTCAAAAATCACGGGCGTTAGATCATGTAACTGTAGTACAAACCGGACCCACTTCCTACCAATTCGGCAGACATTTGTCCTTTTTATCCGGGATGGACGAAAAGGTTTGAGATGTCCCGGTTGGGAGATAGTCCATGTAAGGTGGTCTAGTATTTTAGAAAAATTGGATGGTAGCATTCTGAAACAGCATTTTGGTGGTTACTTCACAAAACGACCCGTTTTTTGCGCTCGGAAAATGGAAAAGGGCTTTTCCGTGCGACGAAAAGGAAAACTTCCTCCTGCAACATTGTTCTCCATACCAATGTCCACATGCATGCATAATATGGGCATAGCATCACAAACTATGCCATGATTCAGCACATAACATCGGTCATTTGGACCGAAAGCCATGAAACCTCGAACATGATAGGTCATTTTGTGAAGGTTTTTTTGAGACATATTCAATATACCAAGTCTGATATTTTTACTTTCAACTATGTCACATAATATGACACCACGCTAAGGATTTTCATTGTTCGGATTTGTTTTGAATTTCTTATGCCCGTTTTGAATTTTTTGAATTTCTAACTATGGTCGAACCGGCGTGCATGAAGATAGGGGACGGGCATCGTTAGAAATTGCATTGGATCTATGAAGAAACCACATATTGCGAGTCTAAAAATGATTTTTTCAAAAAATCACGGGCGTTAGATCATGTACCTGTAGTACAAACCGGACCCACTTCCTACCGATTCGACAGACATTTGTCCTTTTTACCCGGGATGGACGAAAAGGTTTGAGATGTCCCGGTTGGAAGATAGTCCATGTAAGGTGGTCTAGTATTTTATAAAAATGGGACGGTAGCATTCTGAAACAGCATTTTGGTGGTTACTTCACAAAACGACCCTTTTTTGCGCTCGGAAAATGGAAAAGGGCTTTTCCGTGCGACGAAAAGGAAAACTTTCTCCTGCAACATTGTTCTCCATACCAATGTCCACATGCATGCATAATATGGGAACATCATCACAAACTATGCCGTGATTCAGCACATAACATCGGTCATTTGGACCGAAAGCCATGAAACCTCGAACATGATAGGTCATTTTGTGAAGGTTTTTTCGAGACATGATCAATATACCAAGTCTAGTATTTTTCCTTTCAACTATGTCACATAATATGACACCACGCAAAGGATTTTCATTGTTCGGATTTTCAATATACTAAAGGTTTATCTTTAGTCCCGGTTGGAGGGATTTCGCAGTGGCTGTGCAACACTAATGATAGGGGTGAGTGTCGACATTATGTCGTGCGGCGTGTACCTTGTTCCGGATGGTGTCACCAACCGGAACTAAAGATGAATCTTTAGTCCCGGTTGGAGACACCAACCGGGACAAAACACGAGTCAGCACTAATAATAGGGGTGAGTGTCGACATTATGTCGTAAGTGTCGAAACTATGCCGAGCTGCTTGTACTATAAATAGGCATCCTTGTGAGTCCAGTCCTCCAGCCAGATTGAGGCATCTCCAATATTGTTTTCGAGAGTAGGGACACCACTATTACCAGTTTTAGGGAGATGTCGTCGGATCCCAGTCCTCCGGCATCTCCAAGAAACTGGTCATAGAGGCACTCCCTAATATGTGAAATTAGTTAGCTCCCAGGTGTATTGATCTAGTTAGAGAAGTTATAAGCTGCAAGATGGTGTGCGAGAGCAGGGACACCACTACGACCAGTTTCAGGGAGATGCCGCCGGATCCCAGTCCTCCGGCATCTCCAAGAAACTGGTCATAGAGGCACTCCCTAATATGTGACCACGCGCGTTTGGAGATCAGATCTTAATGGTAAGTACGAATCGGGACAACTTCTTTATAGTTCGGGAAAGTCGTTCTACGAATCGGGACTAAAGGCCCCCTTTAGTCCCGGTCCAGCCACAAAACGGGACTAACACTCAAGACATTTATTAATATTAAAAACCAAGACTACAAAACCGGGACTAAAGGCCCCCCTATATATAGTCCCGGTCAAGCCACAAACCAGGACTAACACTCAATACATTTATTAAACTTGGAAAATTGCAAACATCATAAGATATTTCGGCCAGACATGAACTAGAGTTACACAATATGAGCATGAACTTCTTGGCATATGTCCTTCCTTATGATCGCTTCAGACGTAACCATGGAGCATCTTCTTTACTTAACGGAATGCTTGGGGCAGTTTTCACTGTGAAGGGCGGAATTTCATCAAACTTATTATAATCTTCTGACATGTCTGTCTTGTCCTCGATTCCCATGATGTTTCTTTTCCCTGAAAGAACTATGTGACGCTTTGGCTCATCATATGATGTATTCGTTTGCATATTTTTTCTTTTTTTCGGTCTGGAGGACATGTCCTTCACATAGAAAACCTGAGACACATCATTGGCTAGGACGAATGGTTCATCTCTATAACCAAGATTGTTGAGATCCACTGTTGTCATTCCGTACAACTGGTCTATCTTTACCCCTTCCCCATTCAGGTTGACCCATTTGCAGCGAAACAAAGGGACCTTAAAAGAGACTCCATAGTATAGTTCCCATATCTCCTCTATGTAACCATAGTATGTGTCCTTTTGTCCATTCTCGTTTGTTGCATCAAAGCGGACACCACTATTTTGGTTGGTGCTCGTTTTATCTTGGGTGATCGTGTAGAATGTATTCCCATTTATTTCGTACCCTTGGAAATTCAATATAGTAGAAGATGGTGACGCGGCCAACAAGTATAGCTGATCTCCAACAGTGATGTCATTCAAGAGATGTGTCCGCATACAACCACCGAAAGACTTCATGTGTTCATCTGTAATCCATGATTCAGGCTTCCCCGGGTTTTTGGAGCGTACAATATTCTTGTGTTCCTCGATATACGGAGCTGCCAAGGTGGAATTATGTAGAACTGTGTAGTGTGCTTTAGTGAAAGAATCCCCGTCCCTACATATCATTGCTTTCTTTCCCAGCGTGCCTTTTCCACTTAGTCTTCCCTCATGCCGCGAGTCAGAAACACCAATCGGCTTAAGGTCAGGAATAAAGTCAACACAAAACTCAATGACCTCCTCTGTTCCATATCCCTTGGAGATGCTTCCTTCTGGTCTAGCACGGTTATGAACATATTTCTTTAAGACTCCCATGAACCTCTCAAAGGGGAACATATTGTGCAGAAATACCGGACCGAGAATGGAAATCTCTTCCACTAGGTGAACCAGGAGATGCGTCATAATATTGAAGAAGGATGGTGGGAACACCAACTCAAAACTAACAAGACATTGTACCACATCCTTCTATAACCTTGGCAGAATATCTAGATTGATTACCTTCTGAGATATTGCATTGAGGAATGCACACAGCTTCACAATGGGTACTCGAACATTTTCCGGTAGAAGCCCCCTCAATGCAATCGGAAGCAACTGCGTCATAATCATGTGACAGTCATGAGACTTCAGGTTTTGGAACTTTTCTCTGCCATATTTATTATCCCCTTTATATTAGATGAGAAGCCAGACGACACCTTGATACTGTAAAGGACTTCAAAAAAGATTTCCTTCTCTGCTTTGGTAAGAGCATAACTGTCACGACTTAAGTGACGCCCTTTATCTGTCTTGTTCTGTGTATGCATGTTCTTTGGGTCTTTCATAATTTGTTGGTCCTCCCGTGCTTCTGGAGTATATTTTGTATTCCCATACACGCCTAGGAATCCTAGCAGGTTCACGCAAAGATTCTTCGTCACGTGCATCACGTCGATTGAAGAGCGGACACGTTGGACTTTCCAATATGGCAGCTCCCAAAATATAGATTTCTTCTTCCACATGGGTGTGTGTCCAGTAGCGACGTCGTTCGGAACTGATTGACCGCCGGGACCCTTTCCAAAGATTACTTCTATGTCCTTGACCATACCAAATACATCATCACCGGCAGGGAGTTCAGGCTTCTTCCGGTGATCTGCCTCACCTTTGAAATGCTTGCCTTTCTTTCTTACGGGATGATTGGTCGGAATTTTGCCAGGTACACAACCTTCTTGCATTTATGCAAATATGTACCTTCAGTCTTATCTAAACAGTGCGTGCATGCCTTATATCCCTTGTTTGTCGTCTCCGAAGGTTACTAAGAGCAGGCCAATCATTGATGGTTATGAAAAGCAACCCTCGTAGGTCAAATGGCTCCTGTTTGTTCTCATCCCACGCATGTACACCTGGTTTGCCCCACAGCTGTAAGAGTTCTTCAACTAATGGCCTAAGGTACACATCAATGCCGTTGCCCGGTTGCTTCGGGCCTTGGATGAGCACTGGCATCATAATGAACTTACGCTTCATGGACAACCAAGGAGGAAGGTTGTAGATAATAGAGTCACGGGCCAGGTGTTGTGACTATAGCTCTGCTCCCCAAAAGGATTCATGCCATCCGTACTTAGACCAAACCATAAGTTCCTTGCGTCACCTGCAAAGTCCGGGAAGTCTCTCTCGAATTTTCTCCACTGTGACCCATCAGCAGGGTGTCTCAACTCCCCGTCTTTCTTACGGTCTTCTTTGTGCCATCACAACAACCCGGCATGCTCTTTGTTTCTGAACATGTGTTTCAACCTTGGTATTATAGGAGCATACCACATAACCTTAGCAGGAACCCTCTTCCGGAGGGGCTCTCCCTCAACATCACCAGGGTCATCTCGTCTGATCTTATACCGCATTGCATTGCATACCGAGCACTTATCTAAATTCTCATACTACTTACCGCGGTAGAGGATGCAGTCATTAATGCATGCATGTATCTTTTGCACATCTAATCCTAGAGGACAGCGAGTCTTATTTGCTTCGTAGGTACTCTCGGGAAGTTCGTTATTGGAAACTTCGGCTTCATTATTTTCAGCATCCTTTCAAATGAGGAGTCAGTTAGACCACACTCTGCCTTCCATCGCAGCAATTCCAGTGTGGTACCGAGCTTTGTGCTGCCATCTTCACAATTTGGGTACAACAATTTCTTGTGATCTTCTAACATGCCCTCTAACTTCAACTTCTCATTTTCTGTTTCACAGTCTCGCTTTGCATCAGAAATGACCCTACCAAGTTCATCAGCGGGCTCATCTGATGCCCGTTCTTCACCTCCTTCCTCTTCATTGTCTTCCATTGCAGTATCACTGTATTCAGGAAACATATGATGATAGTTGTTATCATCTTCTTCTTCTTCACCGTCTTCCATCATAACCCCTTTTTTCCCGTGCTTGGTCCAGCAATTATAGTTGGGCATAAAACCTTTCATAATCAGGTGGCCGCGAATGATTTTCGAGGAAGAGTACTCCTTGTTGTTCCGACATTGAACACATGGACAACGTATAAAACCATTCTCTTTGTTTGCCGTAGCCACATCGATAAATGTATCCACGCCTTTCATATACCCGGGTACACGCCGGTCACCGTACATTCATTCCCGACCGTTCATCTGCATCATATAAGTAAGTTTATCAAAAACAGGACATCATAAATAGTGAAATGATCAAGTCACATCGACACATGCATTGTATCAATGACAGAGAAAAGATAAGATTGCTAACCTCGATCGAGGGAAATAAAGAGGAGAAAGCTCAGGTGCGTCTCAGACACCTTCTATATTTTTGTTCTGTGAGAAATTGAACGAGATCATTCACTCAAACATTTCATCAAACACCTTGAATGCATGCATATGAAAAAATAAACTAGCACACCTCTCACACCTTCTACCAAGAAACAACAGAGAGAGGAGGCTGGGCGTCATTTATAGAGGGGGATCATGCCGGTTTGTAACACAAACCGGGACTAAAGGTGTGTGCCAGGCCCACGTGGTTGGTGCCCAACCTTTAGTCCTGGTTTGTGTTACAAACTGGGACGCATGCCCCCTACCAACCGGGATGCATGCCTCCGGCCCCCGTGCCCGCTCGAACCGGGACGCGTGCCAGCATTAGTCCCGGTTCGTGGCGGAACCGGAACTAATGCTGTTAGGAGGCACGAATGGATTAGCCTGTTTTCTACTAGTGATACCCATACCCTGCATGTTTAAACTGACATGTCAAACTTACCTATAGAGTTTGAACCAATAAGCCTAGGGACGAGTATAAGATTGCCACTTCTAAACTTTAATTTGAGACTTTCATGTACTCATCTACTATTAGTAAGTAGAGATTATTGTATTTTTTCAAATATTCTATTGATGAAAGTAATTTTTTTGAATAACTTGTATACTATTAGATATACCCGTCGGGTACCGAATGGGTACGGGTACCCGCCGGGTATGGTATGGGTAAAGTTTTATACTCGCAGGTACGGGTATGGGTAAGCTTTTATACCCATTGGTTACACGGGTATGGGTATGGTATTGCTCTACCCTGCCCATACCCTGCCCATTGCCATCCTTAAACTGGAAGGTGAGTGTGGATCGTAATAGGCAGGGCCGTACCCGAGAAATCAGAGGCCCTGTGCAAAACCATAAACTAGGCCTTGTATGTTATCATTGACAATTAGGAAAACAAGATTTTATAATGAATATATCATGTTGATTTGAACAAGATTTGAAAGAAATTACATCCTAAGAAAGCGGCTATCAAATTACTTACGAATCTGTTCCATCGTTCTAGCAATTCCTTGAGGCAGAATATTAAATTACTTATGAAACCTTCTCCAAAATTTCATGTATCAAAAATTGAACTTGCAAAAGAATAGCATGAAACAAAGGTTTCATTGATTTTAGAAACATTGGACAGTAGCGTGTATGGCTCTAGTAGTCCACTTGTTTCTCGTGGCCGGGTCTCCAACTCTAATAGATCCACTTAGATCGCTGGGACGGTAGCCAGCAACAAAGGGATCGAAAGTAGCAGGGCAGAGGGATGTAAAATCGAAAAGACACGTCGTCCACCTTTTGGGGAAACTCGTTTCAAAAAACCCTGATTGGCTTGGTTAGCTCTGTAACGTGTTTCTGACTCTGAGATAGTGGTGGTTTTTTTAAGTACTTGCCCCAAACGTATTAGGGTGCAACCTGAAGTGTATCTATATACTCCCTCCGTCTAGAAATATAAAATATTTTAGCTTTATGACACGAATGTATCTAAACGAGTTTTGTGTATAAATTCTGAGTGAACCTATACACTAAATAGATATCTAAATACATTTATTTTATAAAGCTAAAATATCTTATATTTCTGAATGAAGGGAGTACTTGTTAATATAATAATATTCCACCTAGAACTAGCAATTGGAAGACGAACGTGAGTAGCGGACCGCCCTCGCGTTGAAACTTGGAAGTGAATAAGAAAAGAGGGAGATATAGAGGCGTGCGTGTGTTGAGGCCCCTAGAACTAAACACGCAAGTATTACCATTACTCAACTCCTCCATTAGTAGTCTTAACTACTCCCTCCGTTCCAAAATAGATGTCTCAAATTTTTTTAAATTTAAATGAATCTAGACACTATTTAGTATATAGATTCATCCAAAATTTTAAAAATCTAAGACATCTATTATAGGACGGAGAGAGTACTATAAATCAATCATTAATTATCAGTAGCTAGCATAAAGAATTTTTGAGGCCCTCCTACAGCTGAACACTTTGCACTTGCTTCCCATACGGGCCTGATAATAGGGTTCCACCACCGCCTCCTCTTTTATCCTACCAAAGAAGATAAATAAGATGAGCAGAGCAGTCGCTGCGGTTACTAGAAAGGAAGGTACGGAAGGAAAAATAGCTACCTCGGTTGGTGATGAAGAGAAGGAAAAGGAGAGAAACGAGACTAATTAGGTTGCATCTAGGGAGGAGAACCACCGAGAACAATGAATGCCATGATCTTTAGTTGTTGTGTCTTGGGCGGTGCTACGACAATAAGGGAGCTTTATGATTTTACGAAGAAACCCCCACGGTGTACGCATCCTGGAAACACAATTGTAGAAGACACACATGGAAGGATTAACGTGATCTATAGATTTTGCTAGGTGCTTTGATGTAAGTATCTTTGGTCGCAGTGGTGGCCTGGCTTTGTTTTAGAACAATGATGTATCTATAGAGATTTTATCTTATTCACACTACCATGTAGATGCTATTATGAAGGAAGTTGAAAAAGACTCGTGGCATTAATTCCCCTTACTTTTTCTAATATTTTTTTAAAAATATTTCTGCTTATTTATCATGTTTCTATTATTCTCTTCGATAGATTCTATCATACTGCTAATACAATAAAACTTTTTATTTATTTATATTAAGATGAAAAAGGAGAATAAAGTAGATTTCTAGTCACAGGCTGCAAAATTCAGAATGAATTGGAACTGTTAACTAGAATTCTCACTTTAGGCAGTTAGCAATAATATTTTTATGGGCGTTCGGAAATCTGTTTCATGTAGCTTGGCAAGAAAATTAGAAATCCAAAAGCGGTGAATGGTATTTGCACCATCACCATTCTCAAATAGAGTGTTTTCTACGGTTGCTCTATGGCCAAGCATGCCTGAGGAGTCAACTCTTGCAAAATCAACAATAGACGCCAAACGCACATGAATTGCAAGAATGCAATTAGTGATTGATTGTGAAAGCAACAATGAAATAGTCCAAAATGTTATAATTAATAAGGTATTAGGTGGCTGTTTAATACCACCAAAAAAAATCTAATGAATCAGAAAAAGACAAACGGGCATTTTAAAACTTGGGACATGATCAAGTTTATTCGCTTATCTTCACGCTTACTCTGGATTTGCCTATGGGATTTTAACGAAGTATTGCATCACCACGAGCATGTAAGGGTGCATGAAAGGAGTCATGTGCAAATTGTCGGCTTCCGTGGTGTGGTGGATTACATGATCTATGGTTTGAAGATCCGAGTTGAACTTACGATAAGATGTTCGCCGATGGTTCATACTGCCGTGTCAGGATTGACCATGCTTTGGCTAAGTCATTATTGGTGTGAGCTTCCCTCGCGCAGTTGTTTGCCATCTTACAGCTACATATTATGAGAGCATCTTCACTCGTTGGCGAACCTAGGCTAAAATTCAGACTAAACTTTAGCCGGATGAAATAGTTTTCGGTCTGGGTACGCCGAGTTTTTTCTATTCACGTACCTAGCCCGAGTTTCTAGGACGTCCGTTTCCGCTTAAATTCGGCTCAATTTCGTCCAGATTTCGACATAGTTCGTCATACCATGAATACAGAACATTTTACGGCCATAGTTCGGCGTAAATATAAACATAGTTCGTCCTGCAGTGAAAATATATCATATTTCGGCCAAGTTCGGCCAGTTTATGCTCGGCATCTACGTGTTGCCCCTGCGTATCCATAGGTGCTCAACAAGATCATCCTGCAGCTGTTGATGCACCGCCGGATCTCAGATCTCCTGACGCATGGCGATGAATGCAGCCCAGGTTAGAGGCACCTGATAATCAGGCTCGGCAAGAGGACCTTGTCTGTAGTATGGCTCGTTCTGCTCGAGCAAACTCACTGGATCCTTTCTCTCATCCTCAATGATCATGTTGTGCAAGACCACATGACAGTTCATCACTTCCCAGATCTGATCTTTCGACCAAGTCATAGCAGGGAACCGAATGCCCGCTCCACGTCACAACTGCAAACCTCTGCTGGAGCACACCGAATGCCCGCTCCACGTCCTTCCTGCAAGCTTCATGTTTCTTGGCAAACTGAGAATGCTTGGGGAGCATTGGATTTGAGATAGTCTTCACAAATGTTGGCCATCTTGAATAGATGCCATCTGCTAGATAGTATCTTGTTGTAGTGGTGCCCGTTAATCTCAAATTTTATAGGGGGAGCATGACTCTCAACAAGTTTGGAAAAGACAGTTGAGGAATTGAGAACGTTGATGTCGTTGTTCAATCCTGCCATGTCAAAGGAGTGTCAGATCCAAAGATCATGTGTAGCAACTTCCTCGAGTATCACAGTGCAACCTCCTTTGTGACCTTTGTACATTCTCTGCCATGCAAATGGGCAGTTCTTTCACTCCCAATGCATGCAATCTATGCTTCCAAGCATACCAGGAAAACCTCTACTTTCATTGGCTGCGATGCTCTGAGAAGTGTCTTCAGCAGTGAGTGATCTCAAGTACTGTTTCCTGAACACTGCAATCACTGCCCTGCAGAACCTGTACAAGCAATCGATGGAGGTGGACTCGGCCATGCGGAGATAGTCATTGACACTGTCAGCCGGCGCTCCATATGTAAGCAACCTCATCGCCATGGTGCACTTATGTAGTGAGGAAAACCCAACCAAGCCGGTGCAGTCCTTCTTGCAAATGAAATAGGGGTCGAACTCCCGGATGGCATGCACGATCTTGAGAAAGAGCTTTCGGACCATCCTAAAACGGCGGCGAAACACGTCCTCTCCATGGAGCGGCTCGTCGGCGAAGTATTCGGTGTAAAACAAGAAGTAGCCCTCTATCCTTTGCCTCGCCTTGCACTTTCGGTGACCCGGCGCCGAACCACCGTGCTTCGGCTTTGTCATATACATGTACAACTGGGAGAGCGAGGCGAGGATCTCCATGTGCTCTGCATCTTCGGCGACCTCGGCGCCCTCCTCCTCTAACAATACGACGAGTATCTCATCGTTGTCGGAGTCCATGGCGAGTATCTCGTCGTCGTCGGAGTCCATGGCCGAACTGGCCAAATGTCGAACACTTAGCGGGCGTGGTTGTGGGAGCATGCAGCGAAACCGAGCTACGGTGAAGTTCGGGCGGCGAAAGCAGCGGCGGAATGGGCGATGGAGTGGGCGACAACTACGGAGAGCATATCTAGAGGCGTGAGCATGCCTTGGCGTGGAGGAGCTCCGTCGGCGAAGTCATGGCGACAGAGGCGTTGGGAGCTCTTCGCCGCAGTCTGGGCGAGTGGAGTGGGGGAAAATGGGACTGTCTCGCCGACAGAGCTGGGCCACGCCCATTTTCACTGCGTCCGGCGTCCCCAGGGCATTTCTGGAAATCTGGGTATGGCCTGGGAAGTCCGGACCAAAGTTCATCCGAATCCGAACAAAAACAGGTTCCTAGGTACGCGACTGAGCCGATTTTCGACGTCCGGACCTAAATTCGGTGTCCAGATCGGCGTCCTGGATAGGCGAGTGGAGATGCTCTGAGCATTGTTCAATCTACTTACATGGGAGGAACATGTACTATCACCGCGAAGGCTAGAAGAGTAAACCTTTTCCTTACAAGCTCATGTGGGAACGACATGATGATTTTAAGCCAGTGTTGCATAGCGTGTGGAATTAGTATGGAAAAGCTACAACTTTAGCACGCTCTAAAGCAAGATTGAATTTGTTACTAGTGATTTGCGTAGTTGGGGATCCAATTCGCTTGGAGTGTCAGAGAAGAAACACATAAGCTGCAAGATGATCTGAATAGGATGCACGAGGATCCGTTGAGAGTCAGGCTTTCCTAGACGGAGTAAAAATGGTTGAGCGCCTAGTTGAGCTTGACCAAAGAGAGGAGGTAATGTGGAGACAGTGGTCACGTTTTTCTTTTTCCGAAATGGGGATGTACCCCGGTCTCTGCATCCTAAGATGCACACATCCCTTTTATTACTCAAAGTCTTAAAGTCTTAAACTGCCAAATACAGATCAAAGATTAAAGAGGGTTGATACAAACACCAACCATCTGAAGAGACAAAAAAGTCTGAAGATGCAGAGCATACAAACGCTAAACATCTCTCAATCTACTAGAAGAACGTCACGTAGCCTGGTAGAAGATATCCTGAGCAACCATCACCAGACGGCTGCATCCAGAAACCATCAAATCTCGGTGCTGCTCCGGAAGCAAAAAAGCCCAAAGCTGGATCCATTGGGACGCTGATATTATAACCTGCAAAAAAGAAGAAACTCGCACCCTGTTAAATGATAGCATTGCGACTCTTCCAAATAGACCAACATATAGCCGATACCCCTATACGTATTCGAGCTTTGTTAGCCCTATCCATCCCATTTAACAAATTTCCAAACATATTAGTAATATTGGTCGGAGGTGGAAGATTGTATGTAAAATAAATAATTCGTCATATAGTTCTAGCACAGGGGCATTCAATAAAAAGGCAATTGTTTCTTCCCCATCACAAAAACAATATTTTTGCATCCTTTCCAATTCCTTTTAACTAAATTATCTTTAGTTAACAAAACCTTTTTATGTAAGAACCACATAAAGATCTTAATCTTTAGGGGTAGTTTAAGCTTCCATAAATATTTTGTAGGGAGGCTCTGATGATCATTCATCATATCCTCATACAAAGATTTGACAGTGAAAACCCCATCCGTGGATAGCTTCCACCTAAACATATCTGGCTCACTAGTCAAAATAACCTGCATCAATCTCGGACATAGATGCAGCCATGCATCCCATTTTGTCCCGGTCAAATTCCTCCTAAAGCCTATGTTAAGAGGGTTGTGAGATAAGACATCATGAATAGATATATTTTTCCTATGCACAATATTGTAGAGCAAAGGATACTGTTGGGAAAGGGACGTCTCCCCTAACCAAACATCTTCCCCAAATCGAGTTATTACCCCACTCCCAACATTGAAGAACCCTTTGGTAAAGAATCCATCCTTTACCTTCATTAGTCCTTTCCAAAATGGAGAAACCGTCGGTTTAGCTTCTACCTGTGCTAGAGTTTTGTTTTAAGATATTTATTATGAAGAATTTCCTGCCATACCCCATGCTCTGAAAGTAATTTATATAACCATTTGCTCAAAAGACATTTATTTTTAACTTCTAACACCTCAATGACCAATCCACCCTGATCCTTGGGGCGACAAATTATATTCCACTTAGTTAATCTATATTTTTTTCTTATATTCATCACTTTGCCAAAAAAATCTTGAACGATAGAAGTCTAATCGTTTTCTAACACCTTTAGGTATTTCCAGAAAAGATAACATGAACATGGGCATACTTGTTAATACAGAGTTAATTAGCACTAATCTATCTCCATATAACAAAAGTTTACCCTATCAACATCCTAACTTTCCTTCAAAACGATTCTTGACAGGATTCCACTCAGAATTCCTAAGCCTTCTATAGTGAATAGGTATCCCAAGATACTTGAAAGGCAAAGAACCTGAGTCGCACCCGAATATATCTCTATACTCATGTTCATATTCTTTTGCCTTCCCAAAACAATAGACCTCACTTTTGTGGAAATTGATTTTAAGCCCCGAAAGTTGCTCAAAAATGCAAAGTATCAGCTTCATGTTTAGGGCCTTCATAAGATCATGTTCCAAGAAAAGAATTGTGTCATCTGCGTATTGAAGGATGGAAATCCCTCCCTCAACTAGATGTGGGATTAAACCACCAACCTGTCCATCTTCCTTAGCTCTAGCTATGAGGATGGCCAGCATATCTGCCACAATATTAAATAGCATGGGGGATAAAGGATCACCCTGTCGTACCCCCTTTCTTGTTTGAAAAAAATGACCGATGTCATCATTCACTCTAATTCCAACACTTCCCCCTTGAATGAAATTTTTGATCCACTTGCACCATAAAGGGTCAAAACCCTTCAAACGAAGAGATTGAAGTAAAAAGGGCCATTTTACCTTATCGTATGCTTTCTCAAAATCTATTTTGAAAAGCACCCCATCTAGCTTTTTTGACTGAAGCTCATGGATGGTTTCATGTAAAATAACTACGCCCTCTAGAATATGCCTTCCAGGCATAAAATCTGTTTGAGTCGGTTGAATCACCTTGTGAGCTATCATAGAGATTCGATTCGTGGCCACTTTAGTAAAAAATTTGAAGCTTACATTTAAAAGGCAGATCGGTCTATATTGATGGATCTGAACCGCATTTTCTTTCTTAGGCAGGAGAGTGATAACCCCAAAATTTAGTTTATAAAGAGGTAACTCGGCTGTTTGCAACTGTGCAAATAAAGCCATCAAGTCGTTTTTTATCACTTCCCAAAAAGTCTGATAAAATTCCGCAGGGAATCCATCAGGGCCCGGAGCCTTATTGTGTTCCATGGAAGATATTGCGTCAAGCACTTCCTTTTCCGAGAACACCGATGTAAGAATTGTATTCTCCAAAGTAGATACCTGAGGAATGTCCCCGTTCCTCTCCTCCATTAATGATGTGGGCGATAAAAATACAAGATTGTTTCATATGAGGACTAGCTAGCGGAAGAGGAAAAATAAGATCAGTCAGCTCCATCAATCTAATGGGGAAGAGACCAATGTTCAAAAAAGCGCTAAGCGCTAAGCGAGCGGTAAGGCACCGCTTAGAGGAAATACAGCTTAAGCGCTTAGGGTAAAATCGTATGGACATGCTGGAAGTAGGAAACATGGAATTCAAACTGGTATAGACTCCAATCTTTCTTCATTATTGGCCCAGTAAGACAATATTGGCCCATGAAGACCCATACAAAACCCTAGCCTGTCCATCTCAATCTGAATCATCTATATTGTCTGATCTCCACCTTCCGTCTACTCTCTTCTACCTCGTTCTCTCACCTGGTCCCTTCCAGGCACACATCGACATCCGCAATGGCCTAATGGCCTTGCTGCAACTCCTCTTTCATGGATTTTCTACCTTCGCCCCTCCCTTCATGTCTTCTCCTCCTCCTCCTTTGCTGCAACCTCTCGCCTTCCCTGCTATGTTTCCTCAACCAGAATCTAACACCAACACGACTAGATTTCCTCTCCCACTTAATCGAGCGCTCAGGCCAAAAGCGAAGCGGAATGTCGTCACTCGGCGCTTAAGTGCACCTAGGCGTACGCTTTTTTGAATGTTAGAATAGACTGCGAATCTGAATCTCATGGCCAGTGTTACTAATGCTTTTTATCGTGATTTGTACATGTCCAAGGGGACCGATGATATGTCCAAAACGTATCTACTTTTCCGAATACTTTTGCTATTGTTTCTCCTCTAAACTTGTGTGATTTGGATACAATTAACATGGACTGACGCTGTTTTCAGCAGAATTACCTTGGTGTCTAGTTTTTGTGCAGAAAAACAATTATCAGGAAAAATCCCGAAAAATATGCCAAAAATCCTATTTCACCAGAAGATCCACGGAGCCAGAATACGAGACGAATGGGAGCCTTGGGTGGCCCACACACCCCTTCCGCGCGGGTGGTCCCATCCCGCGCCTGGGAGGGGTGTGGCCAGCCTAGGCACCCCCTCGGCCTCTCTCTTCGCCTATAAGTTTCCTTCTGACCTAAAAACTCAGGGGAGGTTCGACGTTTTTCCAGAAAGAGTTTCGTTGCGCCGCCACCACCAAAAACCGTGATTCAGATCCAGAAACTCCGTTCTGGCACCCTGCCAGGACGGGAAATTTGGAGAGGATCATCGCCATCGTCATCGCCAACGCCTCTCCATCAACCATCAATGTTTCCCTCATCCATGAGTGAGTAATCCCTAGTTGTAGGTTATAGGGATGGTAGGGATTGGATGAGTTCTATCATGTAATCGAATAAGATTGTTAGGGCATGGTGCCTAGTATCTCTATTAGTGCTATTTGACTTTGATGCAACTTGTTGTGCTTAATGCTTGTCACTAGGGCCCGAGTGCCATGATCTCAGATCTGAACTTATTATTGATTCATGATAATAGTATTGTTTGTGATCTTATCTACAAGTTGTGTACACATATCATTGTCCGGATCCAAAGGCCCCGAAGTGACAAAAATTGGGACAACCGGAGGGGATGGCTGTGATGTGAGGATCACATGTGTTCACGGAGTGTTAATGCTTTGCTCCGGTGCTCTATTAAAAGGAGCACCTTAATTGCCAGTAGTTCCCTAGAGGCCCCGCTGCCACGGGCTGGCAGGACAAAAGATGTTGTGCAAGTTCTCATTGCTAGCACACATGACTATATATGGAGCACATGCCTATGATTGTTTAGTACTTGGATGCTTATTCTTATTTATCTGTAATTGCCCTAGATCTTGAAGTTACATGTTTAGACTCGTACATGCAACGCCCGTCCATCCATCCCTATGCCCACCGCACTCATATCCTACTGTTTGCTGCTATTGTTACTATTGCTCATGTTTTACTGTTGTTGTTGCTTTGATGTTGCTACTATAAACTGTTGCTACTGATAAACTTCTGTGAGCAAGATTTATTTCTAGGTGCAGCTGAATTGACAACTCAGTTGTTAAGGCTTGCAAGTATTCTTTGGCTCCCCTTGTGTCGAATCAATAAATTGGGTAATACTACCCTCGAAGATTGTTGTGATCCCCTATACTTGTGGGTTATCAAGACTATTTTCTGGCGCCGTTGCTAGGGATGATAGCTTTATTTGTAAGTTCACTTTGATCTACTATTGTTCACTGCTACTCCGTTCATCATGGGGAAGTCTCGTGATGGAAAGTTTCCTATTTTACCATCCACTACAAGAAGAGATACAGTCCAAAACAACTCTTTGCTCTTGATTCATTGTCTGTTATAAGTAAGTTTGTTACACCACCACCACATACTCATGCTAGACACACTGCTACTACTCTGAGTCTGAAACTGCTTTTGATACTCATGATGTTACTTCTACTGTGCTTGATGCGAGTGGTTCATTAGGTCCTTTCCTAGATGCTACTATGGCTAGTCTAGGAAATACTGAAACTCCTAGTGAAGACACTGTTACACCTGTTAGCTCACCTGAGTATAGAGAGAGATATAATATTAATGATGGTTACATTGAGTTTACTGATGAATTTGCTAAAAAGTGCCGAAACACACATGGTGCTAGTGCTATTAAGAGTCTCCTTGCAAGACGTACCATTATTCCTAAACTGTCCTCTGATCCTAAGTTTTCCACCTCTCCCATACATATTAAAGATAAAGATTGTGATTTTTCTCTTGATTTATCCTATTTAGACATTGTTGAGAAAGAACCTTTTTGTGGGACTGAGAGTGAGAGTGTTGTAGCTCATATGAATGAGCTTTCCACTATGAGTGCTTTATTCTTTGATGATTTTAAAATGCGCAAGTACTTTGTTACTAAGATCTTCCCTTTTTCACTAAAAGGAGAAGCTAGGGCTTGGTTTAATAGATTACCTCCTAGTTCCATTGATAGTCCTGATTGCTTGATTGCTTCTTTCTTCCAGAAATATTTTCCTTCTAGTGCTAGACATGATACTTTGCAGAGACTTTTTGATTTTAAACAGGGAGAAGAAGATAAATTGCCTGATTCATGGACAAGGTTTTGTGCCTTGATTCATGCACGTCCTGGATGTCCATTACCTAAAAATGAGCTTCTTGATATTTATTATAATGGACTAACTAATGATTCTAGGACATAACTAGATAGTTTTGCTGATTGTGTTTTTAGGAAAAGAACTCCTACAGATGCTGAAGAATTAATGGCTAAGATAAGCAAGAATTATGATGATTGGACTTCAACTGAGCTAATTACACCTGAGCCTATTACTCCTGAACCAGTTGTGCCTGAATCAACTCCAACACCAACACCAAAGAAGAGGGGAGTTATTACATTAAATGATGAAGTGATGAAGGAAGCTAAGAAGTGTCTAAAGGAGAAAGGTATTAGAGATTAAGATGTGAAAAATCTACCTCCTATAGAAGAATTATGTAAGCCAATTCCCCACTCATCTACTATTTGTAGGGGTTCGTAGCATGGAAAACAAAAAATTTCAACCGCATGAACACACAATCAAGATCTAATCTATGATCAAGCCAAGATCTATCTACTAGATTGTAGCAACGAGTCGATAGAATACTAACCCTCGAAGATCCAAAGCGGTTAACGAGAGCAGATTCTCGTGGATGATGTAGTCGTACACTTCCGATCTCAAGATCGCGTAGACGATCCTTCCGGCGCTGCGTTCCGGCAGCGCTTCCGCAGTCGGTCACACGTTCGGTACTCGAAGACCTTCCTCTCCTTGTTCCAAAGCAGCGGAGGTTGTAGCACTCTCCTCGTGATTCCGGCAGCATGACGGCGTGGTACCGGAAGTAGAGGGGAGATCTCGCAGGGCTTCGCCTTAAGCCGGAGCGAGTATGGTGGACTATGAGAGAGAGCGTCGGTGATCTAGGGTTTAGACACACCAAGGAGGGGCAAGGCCGGCGGCTAGGGTTTGCCTAGGCGGCGGCTAGGGTTTTCCCTAGGAGGCGGCGGCAGCAGCAGCAGGTGGTGGCGCCGGCGGCTTGGGCTAGGGTTTGGAGAGGTGTGGTGTTGTGTACTAGGAAGGGCAGCCCTGCCCCTCCTTATATAGGTGGAGGGGGCGCGCCAGGGGAGGGGAGTCCCTCCCCAACTCGGTTTCCCAAGTGGGCAAGGTGGAGGGAGAACTCCTCCCCAAGTAGGTTTCCTACTTCCCCTCCACCTTCCAAAATAGCCGTTTGACTTTTCAAATTGGCGTTTGACTTTTCAAACTAGGATTTGATTAAACCCTTTATTTTGTTCAGCGATGACACCTAGTACATGATGCAATCATTCCAACTTGATATGACACACTCATGTACCCTTCCCCTCTGGAGTGCCGGACATTCCGGAACCTTCTAGAACATTCCCGATGAAAACACCGGAACCATTCTCCAACCCTGAAACAGGACTTTCCTTATATGAATCTTATTCTCCGGACCATTCCGGATCTCCTCGTGATATCCCGGATCCCATCCGAGACTCCGAACAACATTCGGTCTCTTACTCATCATTCCATAACTACTCAACAACGTCGAATCCTTAAGTGTGTCTCCCTACGGTTCGTGAATTATGCGGACATGATCGAGACACTTCTCCGATCAATAACCAATAGAGGAATCTGGAAATTCATATGGCTCCCACATATTTCTATGATTACTTTGCGATGAATGAACCACTTACATACGATAACATTTTCCCTTTGTCTCACGATAGTTTACTTATCCGAGGTTTTGATCGTCAGTATCTCTGCATACCTAGTTCAACCTCGTTACCGATAAGTACTCTTTTCTCGTTCCCGTGGTATGTGATCCCTTGTGAGCCAGTCACATGCTTGCAAGCTAATTGGATGACATTCCACCGAGAGGGCCCAGATTATATCTATCCGTCATATGGATGGACAAATCCCACTCTTGATCCATGTGTCTCAACCAATACTTTCCGAACACTCGATGCCACTTTTATAGCCACCCAGTTACGGTGTGGTGTTTGATGTCATCAAAGCATCCTTCTGGTGATGGTGATAAGCATGATCTCATGGTCGAAGGAATTAGGTTACTATGTATCAGAAAGCTTATAGCAAATGAACTATATTAAATGACTTGATCTTTATGCTACGCTTAACTATAGGAGTATGTCCATCACATCATTCTCCTAATGATATGACCCTGTTGTTAATAACATCTCTATGTTCATGATCAGGAAACCATGATCATATATTAACCAACAAGCTAGTTTAACAAGAGGCTTTACTAGGGACTCTTTTATGTTTACAAATCACACAAGTATTAATGTTTCCGGTTAATACAATTATAGCATGGTATGTAAACATTTATCATAAGTATGAAGATATGATAATAACCTACTTTATTATTGCCTCTTGGGCATATCTCCAACACCATTGAGGTACACTCTCTCCACTTTGATGAAGGTGTTATTCCCTATGGTAAGCCTCCTGATCAATGTTTAGAGCAACTTGACACTTTTATTGTTAAACAAGGTAATTTTAATAAGCAAGTTCAGAATCATTTATTGGAAAAATCTAGAGCTATTAAAGAGTTGAAAGATATTGTGGAAAGAACTTCTAATGATATTAAAATGCTTTGTAAACACTTTCAAATGGTTCAAACCCAACTTGATCAACTTGCTAAGGTACAAAAGGATATGCTAGTTAATGCCTCAGGAGATAAACATGCTTATGGAATTAGAACTAGGAGTGGTATAGCTACTCAAGATCCTTTATATCCTGAAGGACACCCTAAAATAATTTAGCAGGATTCCCAACAAGGTGAAATTAGTGGTAGTCCTCGTAAGAGAAAGAAAAAGAAACATAAAATAGTTGAGGAGCCACTTGAACCTGTTGTAGATCCTAATAGTATATCTGTCTTTGATGCTGAAACTGAGAGTGGTAATGATAAAAATGATGCTCCTGATAAGGAGGAAGATGAGGAAGAGCCTGAGAAGCACACGAAGAACACCAGGTACACTAAGGAAGATTTTATTGCTAATAAACATGGTAAAGAGAGAACCTTGGATGCAGAAACCTATGCCTTTTCCAGGTAAGAAACACAAGTCAAAGGAGGAAGAACACTACAACAAGTTTTGTGAGTGGATGAAGCCTTTATTTTTGCAAATTTCTTTGACTGATGCTATTAAGTTGCCTCCTTATTCAAATTATATGAAAGCTATTGTCTCTAATAAAAGGAAGATTCCTAATGAGGAGATTTCTACTTTGCTTGCTAATTATTCCTTCAATGGTAAGGTTCCAAAGAAACTTGGTGACACAGGTATACCAACTATTCCTTGATCTATTAAGAACAATTATGTTAGAACTGCTTTATGTGATTTGGGAGCTGGAGTTAGTGTTATGCCTTTTTCTCTCTACAAGAGACTCCAGCTAGAAAAGTTGATGCCAACTAATATATCTTTGCAAATGGCTGATAAGTCAACTACTATTCCTGTTGGTATATGTGAGGATTTTCATGTTCAAGTATCTCATAATTGCTTGGTTTTGACTAATTTTGTTGTGCTTGAAATGCCTAAAGATGATAATATGTCCATTATTCTTTGGAGACCTTTTCTTAATACTGCAGGTGCTGTCATTAATTGTAATCAAGGGAAAGCAACTTTCAATATTAATGACAAAGAGCATGTTGTTTATTTCCCCAAGAAGGTTGCTAAGAGCTATTGCCTGAATTCCATTGAAAATTTTGAAAGCATCAAGGTTGGAGAAATATATTGTCCCATTCCACAAGAAAATTTTGAAACCATTATGATTGGGACCATTGCTATCAAGTTTGAGGTAACATAATCACCTTGTGGGATGCAAAGTTTTGTTTCATATAAGATTGTTTTGGTAACAAGACTTGATCAACCTTGTTAACAAAAGGATTTTAATAAACAAAGCAATGTTTTCACTGTGGTTATACTTGCTTTCTTTTACTTTTCTCCTTCCTAGTCTTTGCCTTTTCTTTTGCTAGCTTTGGTTTTGTTAGTTGTTTGCTTGTTAGAGTGTCTTAGAACTTCTGTAGTTTGGTTTTTGGTTTGCTTTTGCTTCTTCTAAAAAAACTGTTTCTGCGAGAAAATCAATTTTCATACCCTGAAAATTCGCCAAAAATAAAGTTTCCCGAAAAATCCCAGAAAATTCAAAATAATTTTTTCCTTAAAAAAAGGGGCAGAGGGACACCTGGAGTGACCCAGGGGCCACCCCAGGCCATCACACCCCTGGGTGGCGCGGCCAGCCCCCAGGTGGCGCCTGGCTGGGGTGTGGCCCACCTGGGTCCCTCCAAGATGCCTCCTCCCAGCCACCTTCTTTCTCACTCCTGAAAAACACCAGAAAACTTTCTCAAGATCGAATTCCTGTTGTTCTTGCTCACGAATTTCGATCTCCTTGCTCATCCCATCTTTGTTGCTGATTTTTGGAGGGATTTCTCCTTGGTATGTGCCTCCTCCGCTTGTCCAATTAGATTTGTGATTGGTAAATTGTATCTTGAGTATTTTGTTGCTAGAGGTGACAGATTGTGTGAGCTTGCATGCTTGTTCTATGCTTAGAGATTACATTTTGATGCATGTGTAGCCCTCTAGCAAGTTCCTATAGTAGTTTCTCATCATTTATCAACTTGGAAATCACTTAGTTTGATGTTTGTCTAAACATTTCATAAAAAAGGGGTCATGGACAACCACACGTTTGGTGAAATATTTGAGAGTGATGCACCTAGAAGGGTAAGCCCTTCAAGATGATCCTCCCGAGCTAGGCCCTCATACAACGAGGATCTCATTACACCGCGATTTGGTGACGAGGGAGATGAGGGGGATGCGCACCCTTCCACCTTTCCTTGCCTAACCTTTTTGCGGGCTGCTGGGATTCTTGAGGATTTTCTAACCTTGGTTCGGAGGGTTGGACTAACAGGCTATATGCAGGATGAGAGCGTGCAATATGCTATGCTCACTAAAACATTTGTGGAGAGCTTCTCTTTTTCTAACAGCTTGTTCAAGCCAGACGTGTCTTTCAAAATTTATGGCAGGTCTTACACTATGATATTGAAGAAATTTTGTGAGGCCCTGGGACTTGGCACAACTGGGTCGACAAATAAGATTCTATCTCAACCCACTGATTTGTTGGAGATCTACCGCTGGATAACCAATGATGATAGCCGTAGAGCCCAGCGAGGAAAGATAAGAAATATTCAGCTCCCAGCTATCAGGTACTTTGCGTATTATCTTGCCACTAGTGTTCTTGGTAGGGAGAACACTAGCAATATTTCCAACTATTATTTGGCCGTCCTAGCTACTGCGCTCAACAATGAAACTAGGTACAACCTTGGTTCTCTCATTGCTTGTCGCTTAGCTGCTAAGGGACCCATTTATGGGGGAATTATTGTTGCACGTGTTGTTGCTGCCTTGGACCTTGCTGTTGATCCAAATGATACAGTTTTGGATTCTCAGAGGCTTGATCTTGCTGCCATGAAGGCGCATCACTTTGTCACTAGTGGCTCTACCCTTGAGAGCCTGGTTTATAAAATGTTGTTTACTGACGGGGAAGATAGAGAGATCCCTCTACCCCAAACCACTTTTTTCAGTATTGTCACGCTCCAAGGAGGATATGGATGATAAGCTGCACATTCTTGGCTTCCATGGACACTATCAGGGGGGCGCGCCCTCATACGACCCCTCAATGCACTACACAGGGGAGTCCTCGAGCTCATACCAGGACGAAGGGGCCTCCTCGACATACTATGGAGGTGCACCTTCTTGGTCACCATGGATTTGAGCCCCACTTAGGCCAAAAGCCTAAGCTTGGGGAGAGGTATACCGGCATCACACTCATCTATATATCATGTTCGTCGGTTCTTTGTATATCCATTGTTTCGCTTTATTTTTTGTTTTTGTTTCTGCTTTCTTAAAACACAAAAATACCAAAAAAAATCATTGTTTTTCTTGGTTTGTTTCTTTGCTTTGTAGCTTTGGTTTGCCTTAAAGAAAAATCCAAAAATATTTTGCTTTGTTTTGCTTGCTTTAAAAAATCGAAAACACCAAAAATATTTGTTGTTCTTCTTTGGTTTTGTGAGTTCTTTGCAGGGTTCAACCGTCCTCAGTGGAGCTTGGTTTCATGTTATTATTCAAGTCACACAAGTGAAGGGCAATAATGAAGATTAAGACAACTTGAGGTGTGGTAAGAGGCTGGTAACGAACTCTATTTGTTTTCATTTTTGTACATATACTCATCATTGTGAGCATGCTTAGTCTGTTCAGGTAAGGTATATGTTACTGATGGATGCTTAGTAGTTCTTGCTTTCTTGTGATTAACTCCAGCTTGCTAATAGTTTGTAGCATGTCATATGAATGTTTGCTTGCATTGTTCTATTCATAACTTGGTATGATATTGTGGTATCCTCCTCTGAAAGTTTCATGTGAATCGACTTGGCACATGCTCATGCATGCATATGACTAAACAATAGTCAGTAAGCCTCGATGATTTATTTTGCCTCAGAGTTCTTGTATCACTGATGACGCCCAGCACTGTCGTGGGACGCTTCATTGGAAACCCCAAGAGCAAGGTGTGATGAGCACAGCAGCAAGTTTTCCCTCAGTAAGAAACCAAGGTTATCGAACCAGTAGGAGGAAGGAAACGTCTCAAAGGTGTTGCAAGCAACTTGGAAACCTGCATAACACAAACTCAAGACTTTGCCCAAACGAATCAGTGAGGTTGTCAAGCTCACCGGTTTTCTTTAACAAAGGATTAAATGTATGGTGTGGAAGGTAATGGTTTGCAGCAAGTAAACAAGTAAAAGTGGAGGATGTATCAATGGTAAAGATTGTACCGGGGTCCATAGTTCACTAGAGGTGCTCTCCTTAGATAAACAACATGGCATGAAGGGTAAACAAATTACAGCATGGCAATTGACAGGAACTGAGCAAGGCATAACAATGCAATACCATACAAAAAGATCCTATGAGATTCAATTGGGCAATGCAACAATATACATAGACCGCCATCCAACTGCATCTATGACTAGAAGTCCACCTTCAGGTTATCATCTGACCCCCTCCAAAGATTAAGTTGCAAGCAATGCATAACTTTAAGCAAAGTGTGTAAGGTAAACAATCCACTTATTCCATGAACAAGAGACCGTTGTTTTATCCCTAGTAGCAACATCACATCTACAAACGAAGAGATTTCGGTCACTTCCCTTGGAAACTAGAGGCATGAACCCACTATCGAGCATAAATACCCCCTCTTGGAGTCAGTAGCAACTACTTGGCCAAGATAGCTACTAACAACGAAGAGCATGCAAGATCACAAACAACACATACATGATAGAATCAAATAGACAAAACCATTAATCAATCTGACATAGTAATTTCAATATCCATCGGATCCCTGCAAACACAACATGCATGATTACAAATAGATTAGATCTTGATCATGAATGGAGCTCACAAAATCTATACATGAAATCACAAGGAGGAGATACAACCATCTAGCTACTACATGGACCCATAGTCCAAGGTGGAACTACTCACGCATCATACCAGAGAAGAAGGCCTACGAGATGATCTCCCCTTCGGCAGGGTGCCGGGAAGAACTTCAGATCCCCCTGATCTAGGGATGACGGTGGTGGCGGCTATAGAAGGTTTCGTGGAGTTTTGATCGGGTCCTAGGGTTTCTGCATCAGGGGCTTCTTATAGGCGAAGGTGTGAGGCTGGGAGGCGGCTAGGGGCCCCACACCCTACCCAGGCGCGGGGTGGGCCCACCCGTGCCTAGGGGGGTCTGGCCGCCCTAGTTCGCTTCTCTGTCTCTCCTCTGGACTTCGTGTCCCCCACGGTAAAATATCGACTTTGGCTTTTGTCCCGTCCAATTCCGATAATATTGTTTTTTTGCCTTTCTGGAACCAAAAACAGAAGAAAACAGGCAACTGGCTCCGTGGCAACTTGTTAATAGGTTAGTTCCAGAAAAGATATAAAAACACCTGAAAGTGTAGACAAAGAAAAGCAAAGTAGATACTAAACAAGCATGGAGCATCAAAAATTATAGATACGTTTCCGACGTATCAAGCATCCCCAAGCTTAACTCCTGCTTGTCCTTGAGTAGGTAAAGTGATAAAAGAATAATTTTTGAGGTGACATGCACCATCAAAACCAAGATCGAACCATTTGCAAGCATTGAAAGATGGGATCAAAGAGCTCTAAACATCTGCATGAAAGATGGAGTTCTAACAATAGGACATAGTAACTATGCATGCAACATGAAGGCTACAAACAAAGATCATGAATAACATGCATTGAAAAACGTTTGTCTGTTTCACATACAGAAAACATGGCATAGTGGCATTCAGCTTGTCCCTCATAGAGTAGCAAATAGATGCATAGGACACCTTCAAAGTTCACAAGGGTGACTAGAAACAAGTAGCACGAGAATAAGTAATATCACAATATGCATCAATTAATAAGTTTTGGACACTGCACACATAATGACAACTATGCTCTCTTAATGGTGCCTAAAAGTAGAAGGTGGAGACTCAAATAATGGTGGAAGAAAGGCATTTCTCTAACACAAAATACATACTACATGGACTTACAAGTTCCCTCAGGCCTTTCACACCGGTGACATCCATAGACAAAAGAGCATGATATCAACTGAGTACAAATTACAAGTGCAATGTTGAAAACGTTCCCCGTGACAGCACGGTTCTGCTAATTCCAACATATAAGTGCAAGCATATACAACATGGATGACACAATGGTTCAAGTTTATTAGGGGCATAGAATATAAAGTGTGCTATCAAGTTCGTGAGGGCTTTAATCACTAAGTTTTCACATAACAAAATAGTTTATAGGATTTAGATAGCTGAAAACAAGAATATACTTGGAATGGTGTAACACACCATGCATAGGAGTTTATAGTGGACACTTTGGAATAACTTGGTTTCTTGGGAGTTGGAAGCATGAGTAGAACTTACTCATACAAGTGGAGGCTAGCAAAAGACTGGGAGCAACCAACTAAGAGAGCAATAATGGCCATAATCATGCAGAGCAACGAAACATTACTAATCAAAGCATAGAGTGGTACTACAAGTCAAGGACTAAATGATCATAGAGGCTATGGTGACTTTTCATAGTCATATCATGGTGTGAGCATGTGCCAAGTCAACCCAAGCAAAGCATCAAAGGAGAATACCACAATACTATGCTTTTGCATGCTAAAACAACGCATAATTTTTTCAAGGCACATTAAGCAATCCCAATTGTTTGGAACAAGACATGCTACAGAAATAATCACTAAGCATAAGGTCAAAAAACACCTATCATGTCATGCTAAAGTCTAAGTCACAGTCAATTCAAGCTCCTCTTACACTTTCAAGCAGGAACTTCCTACTCCTTTCCAACACCAAGCAACTTATTTGCAACAACACAGCGAGAACGGGGGTCCAAACCACTTTATTCAAGCAAACTAAACAACTAATCAAACCAAACAAAAACTAAGATGCTACAATAAAAACACAACAGTGCATAAAACAATAAAAACAAAGTGTCTAGACAGATCTAAGATTTTTATTGATGAAGAAGGGGATGCCTTGGGCATCCCCAAGCTTTGACGCTTGCACCTCTTGGATATTTCTTGGAGTGACACCGGGGTGGCATCCCCAAGCTTGAGCTTTTGTCCATTCTTCATCTCATTACATCATTCTCTCTCTACACTTGAAATTTTCCTTCATACAGAACTTCACACAATCTTCATTAGCAATATTAGTGTATTCAAAAGATAATAGACCCTTAGGTAAAGCTTTGGAACATTAAGACTTTTCACTAAAAACACAAGCTACTGTAGCAACTCCTTCAAAAATCTCAATTCACCTAAAGAGAACTCAAAAAAGAATCAATAAGAAGCAAATGCAAATAATGACAGAAATCTGTCAAAACAGACCAGCAGGTAGAAACCGATTTTTTCTAAGACCTTATGTGGCTCCAATAAAAAAGTGTTGAACTAATGAAAGTTAGCTAACATACTTTGAGATTTATTCGTAAATTTTCAGCTCAATACGAGTTACAGATACTCCTCACGAATTTTCTTGGTGGAGGACAGAAATCTGTTTCGGGACAGAAACTCCCCAAATCTTACTTCCCTCACATTAGAGATTATTCTTGGCACAAAAAGCAAACAAAAATAATAAGGAGAGGTCATTAAAAAAGTAATAACTTCTAAGACTCAAGAAAATTCTTGGGTTATCTCCCAACAAGTACTTTTCTTTAACGCCTTTAAGTTAGGCACAAGAAGCAAGAAGAATCAAGTATTTTCAAATGAAGAAGCATTAACATCAAATCTTGCTTTCAAAGGAGGAGCAAAAAGAAACTTCTCTCTCCTCAAGGGGAAGTGTTCAATGCCTTTTTTGAATGGAAAATGATATTTAATGGTGCCTTCTTTCATATCAATGATGACACCAACTATTCTAAGAAAAGGTCTTCCCAAAGTAATAGGACAAGAAGCATTGTATTCAACATCCAAAACATAGAAATCAACAGGGACATAAGCATTATTAACCATAATGAGAACATCATTAACACTCCCCATGAGTTTCTTCTTATCATTATCATTGAGTGGGACATCTAAATAACAATCTTCTAATGGTGGCAAATCAAGCATTTCATAAATCTTCCTAGGCATAATAGAGACACTAGAACCAAGATCACATGAAGCTTTGAGATCAAAGTCATTCACTTGCATATTAATAATGGGTTCCCAACTATCTTCTACTTTCCTAGGAATATAAGCTTTGTGTTTTAGCTTCTCTTCCTTAATCTTAACAAGAGCATATGTAATGTGTTTGGTGAAAGAAGCATGCATATCACTAACATTAGGAATTCTAGCAAGCTTTTGCAAGAACATAATCACTTCAGAAATATTGCAACCATCAATATCAAAGTCAAACTTAGCATCACTAGTGGTAGGCATAGTAGGAGGAGGAATAGGGGCTACTTGTGGTTTAGTGGTGATGGGGCACACACTATTGTTTCTATCAATTTCAGCTTCCCTTTCCCACTTAGCATGAAGTTGAGCTAACAGCCTAACATTCTCATCAATAGTAACTTGTATGGCATGAGCAGTAGCAAAGGTGTTTTCCATAGTTTTAGGTTTAGCAGCCATTTTATTAACCAAGGAAGTTTGAGCTTCAGACAAAGAGGATATATTCTTCTCAACAGTTAAAAGCTTTTCCTCAATAGTCTTATTGAAGGTGGTTTGTTTACTAATAAAGTACTTGAGCATGACTTCAAGTTCAGAGGGGGCACTTCTAGTATTATTGTAAGAGTTTCCATAGGAATTGCCATTATTAGGAGGATAAGGCCTATAATTGTTGTTGCTACCAAAATTATTCCTCTAGGCATTGTTGTTGAAATTGTTGTTTCTAATGAAGTTCACATCAAATTGCTCTTCTTGAGCAACCAAAGAGGCTAAGGCAACACTATTAGGATCTAGAGGAGCTTTCCCATTAACAAGCATAGCCATAATAACATCAATATTTTCACTCAAAGAGGAAGTTTCCTCAACAGAATTTACCTACTTACCATGTGGAGCTCTCTCAACATGCCATTCAGAGTAGTTAACCATCATATTATCAAGGAGCCTTGTTGCATCACCCAAAGTGAGGCCCATAAAGGTACCTCCAGCAGCAGAATCCAATAGATTTCTTGAGAAGAAGTTCAAACCTGCATAAAAAGTCTGGATAATCATCCAAGCAGTGAGTCCATCAGTAGGGCAATTATTAACCAAATATTTCATTCTCTCCCAAGTAGGAGCAACATGTTCACTATCAAGCTGTTTAAATTTCATAATATCACTTCTCATAGATATAATCTTAGCAGGGGGATATTACTTTCCAATAAAAGCATCTTTGCACTTAGTCCAAGAATCAATACTATTTTTAGGCAAAGAAAGCAGCCATTCTTTAGCTTTTCCCCTCAAGGAGAAAGGAAAAATCTTGAGCTTAATAATATCTACATCTACATCCTTATACTTTTGCATCTCACCAAGTTCAACAAAGCTATTAAGATGGGTAGCAGGATCATCAGAACCAGCACCAGAAAATTGCTCTCTCATCACAAGATTCAACAAAGCAGGCTTAATTTCATAAAAGGTAGCATCGGGAGCAGGTGGAGCAATAGGAGTGCTTAGGAAATCATTGTTCTTGGTGCTAGTGAAGTCACACAACTTGGTGTTCTTGGCAGAGTTCATTTTGGCAAAGGTGGGCAAGCCAAAAACAGCAGCAGCAGCTAGAGCAGGAACTAATTTTTTTGTGTTTTTAAATAAAGAAAGCAAACCAAACTAGACTATTTCTTTTGGTTTTTTTTGGAAAGAGGCAAACAAAACCAAGCAAAATAAACAAAGCAAACTAAAAACAAAGTAAAGAGAAAGGAAATGAAGGACTCCCTAGTGAAGACGTCCTTAGCCTCCCCGGCAACGACGCCAGAAAACTTGTTGATGGTGCTGACGTGGAGAACTTCGTTGGAAACCCCAAGAGCAAGGTGTGAAGCAGCAAGCATCAAGTCTTCCCTCAGTAGAGACCGAGGTTATCGAACCAGAAGGAGGAAGGAAACGTCACACAGGTGTTGCAAGCAACACGGAGACCTGCACAACACAAACTCAAGACTTTGCCCCAACGAACAGTGAGGTTGTCAAGCTTACCGGTTTGCTGTAACAAAGGATTAAACATATGGTGTGGAAGGTAATGGTTTGCAGCAAGTAAACAAGTAACAGTGGAAGATGTATCAATGGTAAAGATTGGATCAGGGTCCATAGTTCACTAGAGGTGCCCTCCTTAAATAAACAACATGGCATGAAGGGTAAACAAATTACAGCAGGGCACTTGACAGGAACTGATAAGGCATAACAATGCAATTACTAGTTAGAAAGATCCTATGAGTTTTATTGGGCAATACAACAAGATACATAGACCGCCATCCAACTGCATCTATGACTAGAAGTCCACCTTCAGGTTATCATCCGAACCCCCTCCAGTATTAAGTTGCATGCAACAGACAACTTGTCACATCCCAAAATTCTCCTAATTTTGGAATGTGAAATAAATAAATAAGTTTGATTGATTGCTTGACTATGTTGAAAATTCTCAAAGAGAAGAAACTTTTTGAATAGAAAATCCTCTCAACCTTGAATTCAAAATCTTATATTCTTTTGTTATGACCTAAGTAGCCATATAGGCAAAAGGGCATGGATTGATTATGGATTGTAGAATTGGTGTGCAAGATTTCAAAAATGAAAATCATGAAGCATTCATAAGCATTTCATTACATCTATGCAAAGATCTCACAAACTGAATCCAAATCCTGGTATCTAAATCCTATAACTGATTCGCCCAAATTTTCCTAAAGGAAATTAAATTGACTTTATAAAGCCCACTATTGATAAGGCATCGATTATTGCTAAATTATAGCCTAAAAAGATACAATTAATATTACAAAATTTTAGAAACAAAATTGAGCTCATTTGGAGCTAGTATGAAAAAGTTATGGAACAAATACAAACACATAAAGATATAAATAAAATGAAATATACAAGGATTTATAAATCCACTACTTCCAAACTAGTAAAAAGATTACAAATTTGATCCTACAATGATCTATTCGATTTTAGAAAAATTTAGAAACAAGAATCGTGTCATTTGGAGTTCGTATGCAAAAGATATGAGGAAAACAGTAAAAAAAAAACTAAGCTGGCCGGCCCACCTGGACCGACCGGCCAGGCCACGTACAGTAGACGAACGATCATGCCCATGTTGCTTTAAAAAGCGTGCATTTCGGTTTCTATTAAACCTATCTCCACTTTTTATCTACAACTTCGAATCGACTTCCGTTTGTTTCTACTTGTTCCCTACTCCAATACCTATCTCTACAACATCTTAAATCTTCATATAAACTCGTGAAGCCACAGCTGTACGAGTTTCTCTTCTCGAAATCCCGAATCTACACATACCCGAATCTTATTTCGCTTTTTAACCCATCTAGACTTCGTCGTTTGCCTTCGGTCAAAAAACAAAAGTTGTAGAACGCGTCGAAATCTTTCAATCCTGACAAACCTCACCTCTTTTCATCCACCACAGCCGGAGATTTTCGTATCGCAATATTTCAGATCTTACGGTGTAAATCCAAGATCTACTCGCGCTCGTTTCTTCAAATACAAATTCCTTTGGTGAGAAGGTAGGAATAATGATTCCCCACAACTTTCATGTTCTGAGTTATTCAATTTGACCTAGGGATTTGTCTCTCTAACACAGATCTGTTTCTCGTCTATTCTGAGCCAAAATCGGGTCAATCTCTTCTTCTAGCCACCGGATCCTATCCAGACGGTCGAGATCCAATCAAACCGGTGCGTGCCATGTCATCTTCCCGGTCATCTTCCTCATCAACGCCACGTCAACATAAGGTCAACATCTAGTCCCAGTCAGCATGCAAAGTCAACCTGTCCAGTCAGCGGAATATTTCCTGGAATATTCCGTTCGAATTTAAAATTGCATTATTATAGATCTAACTTGTAAAATTCATTAGAAATTCATACCACGTCCAAAAATTGCGTATAATATATCAAATTGAAGATAATTTTACGTAGAATCATCTTATCTGAATAGATCCAAATTTTACTGTACGTGGTTACTGCAGTAATTTAATTAGTTTTAATGGTCTTTTAGGTTAATAAATTCATAAGAAATTATCTGTAACTCCGAAAAATATGAACAATATATCAAATTGAAGATACTGTAATGTACTTTAATAATATCTGATTGGATCTAGCCTTTGCAGATTATTTAACCCGTAGAAATTTAATTATTTTTAATGGCTTTATAAATCATTAAATCCATAGTAAATTAATTGCTTGTCACAAAAATATAAATGATATACCGATGGAAAGCTGGTTCCATGTAGATCATCAATATGAAATTAGTTCAGAATTTTACTGTAAGGTTTTGCCATGAAGATTTAAATAGTTTAATGGCCTATTTAGAGTAATAAATTCATAAGAAAATAAATACTATTCAGAAAATTACAAATAATATGTCCCTGAAATCACAATTCCATGGAGATTACAGATATAATTTTAGTTTGATTTTTAGACAACAGAAACTATATGAATCATTTAAAATCATTAAACACTATTTAAATCATACAAAAATATCTATAACTCCGATTAGGGTGAATCCAAGTGCTAAGGTTTTGTATTGACAACAGCTATACAGAGAAATTGCATGACAAATTATTTGGTACTGTTAAAGTAGAAATTCATACAGAAATATTTAAACCCATTGAAATAGTGTTCTAATCATAGGAAAATATCTATAACTCCTTTTTAGGTGAATCCAATTGCTACTGTCTCTAAATTGCATTACCTATCCAGTAGCATCTAGTTCACAATTTAATACGATATAAACATATTTAGTTCAATTAAAGTGGTATACACCATATTAAATCGATACAACTTTAGTAATAAAAGCTTTAGTGCATTAAATGACTTTCCACATGCATCATGTAATCTAACTATGTTCAGAACACTAAATGCAACTATTGTGACTCATTAAATCGTCATGCATGCATTTGTTCATCATTGTTTTCTTGTAATGTTGCACTGTTGTATGTTTGCAATGTTTTGAATGGTGTTTGTTGTGTTTGCAATAAATACTATTCAGAAAATTACAAATAATATGTCCCTGAAATCACAATTCCATGGAGATTACAGATATAATTTTAGTTTGATTTTTAGACAACAGAAACTATATGAATCATTTAAAATCATTAAACACTATTTAAATCATACAAAAAGATCTATAACTCCGATTAGGGTGAATCCAAGTGCTAAGGTTTTGTATTGACAACAGCTATACAGATAAATTGCATGACAAATTATTTGGTACTGTTAAAACAGAAATTCATACAGAAATATTTAAACCCATTGAAATAGTGTTCTAATCATAGGAAAATATCTATAACTCCTTTTTAGGTGAATCAAATTGCTACTGTCTCTAAATTGCATTACCTATCCAGTAGCATCTAGTTCACAATTTAATACGACATAAACATATTTAGTTCAATTAAAGTGGTATACACCATATTAAATCGATACAACTTTAGTAATAAAAGCTTTAGTGCATTAAATGACTTTCAACATGCATCATGTAATCTAACTATGTTCAGAACACTAAATGCAACTATTGTGACTCATTAAATCGTCATGCATGCATCTGTTCATCATTGTTTTCTTGTAATGTTGCACTGTTGTATGTTTGCAATGTTTTGAATGGTGTTTGTTGTGTTTGCTTCAAACGCTAGATTGCGAGGAGTGCAACGTGTGCGATTGCAACTACTATGATTGCAAGTATTGTGGTTATGACGAGTGCAACCATTATATATATGATGATTGTGAGGATTATCTAATCGACTACATCTACAACAAAGGCAAGTGGTGCTATCTTGGTCATAAATGTCCTATTGTTTTCCTATGCATTGTAGAAGTTTTTGTAGAATTGCATATGTAGGAATTGATGTGTATATGCTATGCTATGTCCCATATTATTCCCTAGTATTCCTTGTTTTTGAGCCATCGTATTGGTAGATTGCTTAGCTATGCTATTTAGACGAGGAAGGGAATCACATCATGAAAAGTTATATGTTTTGAAAGGATTATGTTTTGCTAAATGACAAACCAACATGTTTTAATGAACCACCTGGGCGGAATGGCATTGATTGGGTCATCGAGTGTGGATTTTGGTGGGGAATGCCGCCCAGGACACCGAGAAATGATTGGTTTCTTTGTTTGGAAGCTTTCGTGTGCAACCATGTGTCAATAATGAAATGGGCGGTTGGTTGAACTCAGTAGGTTGTGGTAACCCGAACCCGCGTATCCAGAGATGTAGATAGTGTAGGTTGGACCGGTGCGCGTCGGGATTGGGGAGCTACTTCCCGAACGGTTCCTTCTTGGACTTCTCCCTATCATCACCCAATATGAGAGTGGTGGTACGAGCTGGGCTGGCCAAGTCACATGGGTAAGTGTACTAACCCCTCAGGTGTATAAACTAATCGATTAGCCGTGTCCCTGCTATGGACAATTTGAGCGACGACATCGCTGCTATGATATTTCTCACTCATCCTTATTTCTTAATTGCTTAAAACTTGTTGGGTGAACATAATTGGGTAGGAGCACCTGGGAGTGAACCAGAGTGTCCTATTTATCGTATTGGAAAACTACTTTGTTACAAATGTTAGGATAAAACTGTTGCTTTATGCAAATGAGCCTGAACTCCACTTGGCCAAATAAGCATGTAGTTGATAGATCTGCTGTTAACCACTTTAGCCTACTTGCCATACATTCAATGTATTGACCATTCGTGGCTGCAACGTTTCATGTTGCAGGTTATATCGTATCTGAGTGATCATTCATAGGTCGCGAGACTCCACTCAACATTTGTTCGCCTGTGGCACATTTGAAGGATGGAGATCTACCTTGTATTCGTTTTCCGCTGTGTACTTGAATAAATAATATAAATTCTGGATCATATTCGTTGTATTTATGATGCACAGTTATATTTGGTATCATTTTGTACTGTGTGTGCCAGTGAACCGATCCAGGGATTGGCACTATACACATGAACTCAGCCTTATCAGGCGAGGGTGTTACACAACTGCTTTAAGAAAAGTGTGTAAGGTAAACAGTCCACATGTTCCATGAACAAGAGACCGTTATTTTCTCCCTAGTAGCAACAACACATCTACAACCGAAGAGATTTCTGTCACTTCCATTGGAAATTAGAGGCATGAACCCACTATCGAGCATAAATACCCCCTCTTTTGGAGTCACTAGCAACTATTTGGACAAGATAGCTACTAACAAAGGAGAGCATGCAAGATCACAAACAACATAGACATGATTGAATCATAAAGACAAAACCATTAATCAAACCAACATAATAATCTCAATATCCATCGGATCCTTGCAAACACAACATGCATGATTACAAATAGATTAGATCTTGATCATGAATGGATCTCACAAGATCTATACATGAAAGCATAAAGGAGGAGATACAACCATCTAGCTACTACATGGACCCATAGTCCAAGGTGGAACTACTCACGAATCATACCGGAGAGAAGGCCTCCGGGATGATCTCCCCTTCGGCAGGGTGCCGGGAAGAACTTCAGATCCCCCCGATCTAGGGACGATGGTGGTGGCGGCTACAGATGGTTTCGTGGATTTCTGATCAGGTACTCAGGGTTTCTGCATCGGGGTCTTCTTATAGGAAAAGGGGCAAGACCGAGAGGCGGCCAGGGCCACCAAACCCTAGCCAGGCACGGGCCCACCTGTCCCCGCGTCTGGGGTGGGTTTATCCCCCCTGGCTGGCCCCTCCGACTCTCCTCTGGACTTCTTGTTCCCCATGGAAAGTTATTGACTTTGGCGTTTGTCCCGTCCAATTCCAATAATATTTCTTTACTAACTTTTTTGAAACCAAAAACAGCAGAAAACAGGCATCTGACACTGTTGCAACTTGTTAATAGGTTAGTACCAGAAAACATCTAAAAAGCACCTCAAAGTGTGGACAAGTAAAGCAAAGTAGATACAAAACAAGCATGGAGCATCAAAAATTATAGATACGTTTCCAACATATCAACATCCCCAAGCTTAACTCCTGCTCGTCCTCGAGTAGGTAAGTGATAAAAAGAATAATTTTTGAGGTGACATGCACCCTCACAATAAAGGTCCAACCATTTGCAAGCATTGAAAGCTGGGATCAAAGAACTCTAAACATGTGCATGAAAGATGGAGTTCTAACAATAGGACATAGTAACTATGCATGTAACATGGCAAGCTACAAACAAAGATCATGAATAACATGCATTGAAAACCGTTTGTTTGTTTCACATGTAGAAAACATAGCATAGTGGCAATCATCTTGTCCCTCATAGAGTAGCAATATAGATGCATAGGACACCTGCGAAGTTCACAAGGGTGACTAGAAACAAGTAGCACAAGAGCAAGTAATAACACAATATGCATCAATTAATAAGCTTTGGAACACTGCACACAGAATGACAACTTTACTCTCTTAATGGTGCCTAAAGGTAGAAGGTGGAGACTCAATAATGGTGGAAGAAAGGCCTTTTTTTAAAGGAAGCAGTGATTACAAGTTTCAAAAAGAGCTTCCAAAAATTATGGTACTTGTTAGTTTTCAGCCCTCATTGCCCCTGTCATAAGCATCTTGAAGTGGTTAAGGTTAAAGTGGCAAAGCTGGAGTATATGCTTGACGAAGTATAAGTTGGCAATCTCATGCCCCTTGAATACGAGGGCCATACCTCATGCATACTCAACTTTGGGTCCAGGTAAGTTCTTGTCACTGTAAGTATTTGCATATCATTGAGAACCGCCAATGGTGTACCCCTTGCACATAGTACAGGAGCTTTCCCATAACCAAAATGACAAGGCAAGCAGACAATGAGCATCTCAGCAATTCTTCTTATGTACCATGGGAATATGGTGCTTTTTTCTCTCTTTCCTCTTTTCTCAATGTGTCTCTTTTTTTTATAAGAAGAATGCTTCATATATGTCACTATGGTGATGCTGCAAGTTTCCACCATGATTAGGCATGGATGAGGCTAGCGGCTTTTCTTTAACTCCTTTAAGTTAGGCACAAGAAGCAAGAAGAATCAAGTATTTTCAAATGAAGAAGCATTAACATCAAATCTTGCTTTCAAAGGAGGAGCAAAAAGCAACTTATCTCTCCTAAAGGGGAAGTTTTCAATACCTTTATTGAATGGAAAATGATATTTAATGGTGCCTTCTTTCATATCAATGGTGGCACCAACTGTTCTAAGAAAAGGTCTTCCCAAAGTAATAGGACAAGAAGCATTGTATTCAACATCCAAAACATAGAAATCAACAGGGACATAGGCATTATTAACCATAATGATAACATCATTAACCCTCCCCATGAGTTTCTTCTTACATTATCATTGAGTGGGACATCTAAATAACAATCTTCTAATGGTGGCAAATCAAGCATTTCATAAATCTTCCTAGGCATAATAGAGACACTAGAACCAAGATCACATGAAGCTTTGAGATCAAAGTCATTCACTTGCATATTAATAATGGGTTCCCAACTATCTTCTACTTTCCTAGGAATAGAAGCTTTGTGTTTTAGCTTCTCTTCCTTCATCTTAACAAGAGCATCTGTAATGTGTTTGGTGAAAGCAGCATGCATATCACTAGCATTAGGACTTCTAGCAAGCTTTTGCAAGAACATAATCACTTCAGAAATATTGCAACCATCAATATCAAAGTCAAACTTAGCATCACTAGTGGTAGGCATAGTAGGAGGAGAAATAGGGGCTACTTGTGGTTTAGTGGTGATGGTGCACACACTATTGTTTCTATCAATTTCAGCTTTCCTTTCCCACTTAGCATGAAGTTGAGCTAACAGCCTAACATTCTCATCAATAGTAACTTGTATGGCATGAGCAGTAGCAAAGGTGTTTTCCATAGTTTCAGGTTTAGCAGCCATTTTATTAACCAAGGAAGTTTGAGCTTCAGACAAAGAGGATATATTCTTCTCAACAGTTAAAAGCTTTTCCTGAGTAGTCTTATTGAAGGTGGTTTGTTTACTAATAAAGTCCTTGAGCATGACTTCAAGTTCAGAGGGGGCACTTCTAGCATTATTGTAAGAGTTTCCATAGGAATTGCCATTATTAAGAGGATAAGGCCTATAAATGTTGTTGCTACCAAAATTATTCATGTAGGCATTGTTGTTGAAATTGTTGTTTCTAATGAAGTTCACATCAACTTGTTCTTCTTGAGAAACCAAAGAGGCTAAGGCAACACTATTAGGATCTAGAGGAGCTTTCCCATTAACAAGAATAGCCATAATAACATCAATCTTTTCACTCAAAGAGGAAGTTTCCTCAATAGAATTTACCTTCTTACCATGTGGAGCTCTCCCAACATGCCATTCAGAGTAGTTAACCATCATATTATCAAGGAGCCTTGTTGCAGCACCCAAAGTGAGGCCCATAAAGGTACCTCCAGCAGTAGAATCTAACAGATTTTTTGAGGAAAAGTTCAAACCTGCATAAAAAGTCTGGATAATTATCCAAGCAGTGAGTCCATGAGTAGGGCAATTCTTAACCAAAGATTTCATTCTTTCCCAAGCAGGAGCAACAAGTTCACTATCAAGATGTTTAAATTTCATAATGTCACTTCTCATAGATATAATCTTAGCAGGGGATAGTACTATCCAATAAAAGCATCTTTGCACTTAGTCCAAGAATCAATACTATTTTTAGGCTAAGAAAGCAACCATTCTTTAGCTTTTCCCCTAAGGAGAAAGGAAAAAATCTTGAGCTTAATAATATCTCCATCTACATCCTTATACTTTTGCATCTCACAAAGTTCAACACATCTATTAAGATGGGCAGCAGGATCATCAGAACCAGCACCCGAAAATTGCTCTGTCATCACAAGATTCAACAAGCAGGCTTAATTTCATAAAAGGTAGCATCAAGAGCAGGTGGAGCAATAGGAGTGCTTAGGAAATCATTTTTGTTGGTGCTAGTGAAGTCACACAACTTGGTGTTCTCAGCAGAGTTCATTTTGGCAAAGGTGGGCAGGCCAAAAACAGCAGCAGCAGCTAGAGCAGGAACTAATTTTTTGTGTGTTTTTGAATAAAGAAAGCAAACCAAACTAGACTATTTTTTTCAGGTTTTTTTGGAAAGAAGGGCAAACAAAACCAAGCAAAAGAAACAAAGCAAACTAAAAACAAAGTAAAGAGAAAGGAAGTCAAGGACTCCCCTAGTGAAGACTTCCTTAGCCTCCCCGGCAACGGCGCCAGAAAACTTGTTGATGGTGCTGACGTGGAGCACTTCGTTGGAAACCCCAAGAGCAAGGTGTGACGCAGGAAGCATCAAGTATTCCCTTAGTAGAGACCGAGGTTATCGAACCAGAAGGAGGAAGGAACGTCACACAGGTGTTGCAAGCAACACGGAGACCTGCACAACACAAACAAGACTTTGCCCCAACGAACAGTGAGGTTGTCAAGCTCACCGGTTTGCTGTAACAAAGGATTAAATGTATGGTGTGGAAGGTAATGGTTTGCAGCAAGTAAACAAGTAACAGTGGAAGATGTATCAATGGTAAAGATTGGACCGGGGTCCATAGTTCACTAGAGGTGCTCTCCTTAAATAAACAACATGGCATGAAGGGTAAACAAATTACAGCAGGGCAATTGGCGAGGAAGCAAGGCATAACAATGCAATTACTAGTCAGGAAGATCCTATGAGGTTGATTGGGCAATACAACAAGATACATAGACCGCCATCCAACTGCATCTATGACTAGAAGTCCACCTTCAGGTTATCATCCGAACCCCCTCCAGTATTAAGTTGCAAGCAACAGACAACTGCTTTAAGCAAAGTGTGTAAGGTAAACAGTCCACATGTTCCATGAACAAGAGACCGTTGTTTTCTCCCTAGTAGCAACAACACATCTACAACCGAAGAGATTTCTGTCACTTCCCTTGGAAACTAGAGGCATGAACCCACTATCGAGCATAAATACCCCCTCTTGGAGTCACTAGCAACTACTTGGCCAATATAGCTACTAACAACGGAGAGCATGCAAGATCACAAACAAAACAGACATGATAGAATTATAAAGACAAAACCATTAATCAAACCCACATAATAATCTCAATATCCATCGGATCCCCGCAAACACAACATGCATGATTACAAATAGATTAGATCTTGATCATGAACGGAGCTCACAAGATCTATACATGAAAGCACAAAGGAGGAGATACAATCATCTAACTACTACATGGACCCATAGTCCAAGGTGGAACTACTCACGCACCATACCGGAGAAGAAGGCCTCTGGGATGATCTCCCTTTCGGCAGGGTGATGGTGCTAACGTGGAGCACTTCGTTGGAAACCCCAAGAGCAAGGTGTGACGCAGCAAGCACCAAGTATTCCCTTAGTAGAGACCGAGGTTATCGAACCATAAGGAGGAAGGAACGTCACACAGGTGTTGCAAGCAACACGGAGACCTGCACAACACAAACAAGACTTTGCCCCAACGAACAGTGAGGTTGTCAAGCTCACCGGTTTGCTGTAACAAAGGATTAAATGTATGGTGTGGAAGGTAATGGTTTGCAGCAAGTAAACAAGTAACAGTGGAAGATGTATCAATGGTAAAGATTGGACCGGGTCCATAGTTCACTAGAGGTGCTCTCCTTAAATAAACAACATGGCATGAAGGGTAAACAAATTACAGCAGGGCAATTGACAGGAACTGAGCAAGGCATAACAATGCAATTACTAGTCAGGAAGATCCTATGAGGTTGATTGGGCAATACAACAAGATACATAGACCGCCATCCAACTGCATCTATGACTAGAAGTCCACCTTCAGGTTATCATCCGAACCCCTCCAAGATTAAGTTGCAAGCAATGCATAACCTGCTTTAAGCAAAGTGTGTAAGGTAAACAGTCCACATGTTCCATGAACAAGAGACCGTTGTTTTCTCCCTAGTAGCAACAAGACATCTACAACCGAAGAGATTTCTGTCACTTCCCTTGGAAACTAGAGGCATGAACCCACTATCGAGCATAAATACCCCCTCTTGGAGTCACTAGCAACTACTTGGCCAAGATAGCTACTAACAACGGAGAGCATGCAAGATCACAAACAAAACAGACATGATAGAATTATAAAGACAAAACCATTAATCAAACCAACATAATAATCTCAATATCCATTGGATCCCCGCAAACACAACATGCATGATTACAAATAGATTAGATCTTGATCATGAACGGAGCTCACAAGATCTATACATGAAAGAACAAAGGAGGAGATACAACCATCTAGCTACTTCATCGACCCATAGTCCAAGGTGGAACTACTCATGCATCATACCGGAGAGAAGGCCTCCGGGATGATCTCCCCTCCGGCAGGGTGCCGGGATGAACTTCAGATCTCCCCGATCTAGGGACGATGGTGGAGGCAGATACAGACGGTTTCGTGGATTTTTTATCGGGTACCCAGGGTTTCTGCATCGGGGGCTTCTTATAGGCGAAGGTGCGAGACCGGAAGGCGGACAGGGGCACCAAACCCTAGCCAGGCGTGGGCCCACCTGCCCCTGCGCCTGGGATGGGTCTGGCCCCCCTGGCTGGCCCCTCCGGCTCTCCTCTGGACTGCTTGTTCCCCATGGAAAGTTATTGACTTTGACATTTGTCCCGTCCAACTCCGAGAATATTTCTATACTAACTTTTCTGAAACCAAAAATAGCAGAAAACAGGCACCTGACACTGTTGCAACTTGTTAATAGGTTAGTGCCAGAAAACATGTAAAAAGCACCTCAAAGTGTGGACAAGTAAAGCAAAGTAGATACAAAACAAGCATGGAGCATAAAAAATTATAGATACGTTTCCAACGTATTAGTGCACACACTATTGTTTCTATCAATTTCAGCTTCCCTTTCCCACTTAGCATGAAGTTGAGCCAACAACCTAAATTTTTTATCAATAGTAACTTGTATGGCATGAGCAGCAACAAAGGTATTTTCGATGGTTTCACGTTTAGTATCCATTTTATTAATCAAGGAGGACTATGCTTCAGACAAAGAGGATATATTTTTCTCAACAGTTAACAGTTTCTCCTCCACAGTACTGTTGAAAGCAGGTTGTTTACTAATAAAGTCTTTGAGCATGACTTCAAGTTCAGAGGGGGCACTTCTAGCATTTTTGTAGGAGTTTCCATAGGAATTGCTATTATTAGGAGGATAAGGCCTATAATTGTTGTTACTACCAAAATTATTCCTATAGGCATTGTTGTTAAAATTGTTGTTTCTAATGAAGTTCACATCAACTTGTTCTTCTTGAGCAACCAAAGAGGCTAAGGGAACACTATTAGGATCTAGAGGATCTTTCCCATTAACAAGCATAGCCATAATAACATCAATCTTATCACTCAAAGAGGAGGTTTCTTCAACAGAATTTACCTTCTTACCATGTGGAGCTCTCTCAGTGTAGAATTCATAGTAGTTAACCATCATATTGTCAAGGAGTTTTGTTGCAGCACCCAAAGTGATGCTCATAAAGGTACCTCCAATAGTTGAATCCAACAAGTTTCTTGAAGAGAAGTTCAAACCTGCATAAAAAATCTGGATAATCATCCAAGCAGTGAGTCCATGAGTGGGACAATTCTTAACCAAAGACTTCATTCTTTCCCAAGATTGAGCAACATGTTCATTATCAAGTTGTTTAAATTTCATAATGTCACTTCTCATAGATATAATCTTAGTAGGAGGATAGTACTTTCCAATAAAAGCATCTTTGCACTTAGTCCAAGAATCAATACTATTTCTAGGCAAGGATAGCAACCATTCTTTAGCTTTCCCTCTCAAGGAGAAAGGAAACAACTTGAGATTAATAATATCTCCATCTACATCCTTATACTTTTGCATCTCACAAAGTTCAACAAAGTTATTGAGATGGACAGCAACATCATCAGAACTAACACCAGAAAATTGCTCTCTCATCACAATATTCAACAAAGCAGGCTTAATTTCATAAAAGGTAGCATCAGGAGCAGGTGGAACAATAGGAGTGCTAAGGAAATCATTGTTGTTTGTGCTAGTGAAGTCACACAACTTGGTGTTCTCAGCAGAGTCCATGGTGGCAAAGGTGGGCAAGCCAAAAACAGCAGCAACAGCTAGAGCAGGAACTAAATTTTTGGTGTTTTTTTTGAATAAAGAAAGCAAACCAAACTAAACTATTTTTTTTGGAGTTTTTGAAAAGAGGCAAACAAAACCAAGCAAAAGAAACTAAGAAAACTAAAAACAACGTAAAGAGAAAGGAAGTGGATGACTCCCCTTGTGAAGACGTCCTTAGCCTCCCCGGCAACGGCGCCAGAAAAAGCTTGATGACGCCCAACACTGTCGTGGGACGCTTCATTGGAAACCCCAAGAGCAAGGTGTGATGAGCACAACAACAAGTTTTCCCTCAGTAAGAAATCGAGGTTATCGAACCAGTAGGAGGAAGGAAACATCTCAAAGGTGTTGCAAGCCACGTGGAAACCTGCACAACACAAACTCAAGACTTTACCCCAACGAATCAGTGAGGTTGTCAAGCTCACCGGTTTGCTGTAACAAAGGATTAAACGTATGGTGTGGAAGGTAATGGTTTGTAGCAAGTAAACAAGTAACGGTGGAGGATGTATCAATGGTAAAGATTGGACCGGGGTCCATAGTTCACTAGAGGTGCTCTCCTTAGATAAACAACATGGCATGAAGGGTAAACAACTTACAGAAGGGCAATTGACAGGAACTAAGCAAGGCATAACAATGCAATACCAGACAAAACAATCCTATGAGATTCGATTGGGCAATACAACAATATACATAGACCGCCATCCAACTTCATCTATGACTAGAAGTCCACCTTCAGGTTATCATCCGAACCCCATCCAGTATTAAGTTGCAAGCAATGCATAACCGCTAAGCAAAGTGTGTAAGGTAAACAATCCACTTGTTCCATGAACAAGAGACCATTGTTTTCTCCCTAGTAGCAACAACACATCTACAACCGAAGAGATTTCTGTCACTTCCCTTGGAAACTAGAGGCATGAACCCACTTTCGAGCATAAATACCCCCTCTTGGAGTCACTAGCAACTACTTGGCCAAGATAGCTACTAACAACGAAGAGCATGCAAGATCACAAACAACACAAACATGATAGAATCAAATAGATAAAACCATTAATCAATCTGACATAGTAATCTCAATATCCATCGGATCCCCGAACACAACATGCATGATTACAAATAGATTAGATCTTGATCATGAACGGATCTCACAAGATCTATACATGAAAGCACAAGGAGGAGATACAACCATCTAGCTACTACATGGACCCATAGTCCAAGGTGGAACTACTCACGCATCATACCGGAGAAGAAGGCCTATGGGATGATCTCCCTTTCGGCAGGGTGATGGTGCTAACGTGGATCACTTCGTTGGAAACCCCAAGAGCAAGATGTGAAGCAGCAAGCAACAATTCTTCCCTTAGTAGAGACCAAGGTTATCGAACCATAAGGAGGAAGGAAACGTCACACAGGTGTTGCAAGCAACACGGAGACCTGCACAACACAAACTCAAGACTTTGTCCCAACGAATCAGTGAGGTTGACAAGCTCACCGGTTTGCTGTAACAAAGGATTAAACGTATGGTGTGGAAGGTAATGGTTTGCAGCAAGTAAACAGGTAACAATGGAAGATGTATCAATGGTAAAGATTGGACCGGGGTCCATAGTTCACTAGAGGTGCTCTCCTTAGATAAACAACATGGCATGAAGGGTAAACAAATTACAACGAGGCAATTACAGGAACTAATCAAGGCATAACAATGCAATTACTAGCCAGAAAGATCCTATGAGGTTGATTGGGCAATACAACAATATACATAGACCGCCATCCAACTGCATCTATGACTAGAAGTCCACCTTCAGGTTAGCATCCGAGCCCCCTCTAGTATTAAGTTGCAAGCAACAGACAACTGCTTTAAGCAAAGTGTGTAAGGTAAACATTCCACATGTTCCATGAACAAGAGACCGTTGTTTTCTCCCTAGTAGCAACATCACATCTATAGCCGAAGAGATTTCTGTCACTTCCCTTGGAAACTAGAGGCATGAACCCACTATCGAGCATAAATACCCCCTCTTGGAGTCACTAGCAACTACTTGGCCAAGATAACCACTAGCAACGGAGAGCATTCAAGATCACAAACAACACAGACATGATAGAATCATAATGATAAAACCATTAATAAAACCAACATAATAATCTCAATATCCATCGGATCCCCGCAAACACAACATGCATGATTACAAATAGATTAGATCTTGATCATGAACGGAGCTCACAAGATCTATACATGAAAGCACAAAGGAGGAGATACAACCATCTAGATACTACATGGACCCATAGTCCAAGGTGGAACTACTCACGAATCATACCGGAGAGAAGGCCTCTGGGATGATCTCCCCTCCGGCAGGGTGCCGGGAAGAACTTCAGATCCCCCTGATCTAGGGATGATGGTGACGGCGGCTACAGATGGTTTCGTGGATTTCTGATCAGGTACTCAGGGTTTCTGCATCGGGGGCTTCTTATAGGAAAAGGGCCGAGACCGGGAGGCGGCCAGGGCCACCTGTAGAGGTCCCAACCTTTAATAAGGTAGAGATCCCTGTGTTTACAATGCTAGTCCCAGGATCAATAGCTAGCATACGCAGTTAAGATGTAATATCAAGAAACAAAGGTCATAATACAACTTTATAACCAGGAATAAAATAATTTATTACATCTTACATAACTCATTTGGCTATCTCATTACAATGCAGCAGAAATAACTATAGCATGGAGTCCTTCATCTTCAAAGTGCCACAAGCAATCATGTTGGTTGTAGACTTGTAATCCTAATCAACACACTTCACTAACATCAGACAAACCTGCAACATAATAAGTTACAGCCACAAGGGTCAATACATTTGAATTGTATTGGCAAGTGATACTATGGTAGTATAGTGGTAACTATCATCTATATGAATTTGGCTAAGTGGAGCTTTAGGCTTGCTTTGCTCAAAATAGATTTTCCTTATCATTTGAAAACACAAAGTTTTTGTTTGTCAAAATCACCCAAGGCATCTCCCAATATAAATTGGTGATCCTTCAACCCTTGTTCAACCACAAGTTTTAACTTAGAAAATTGGGATGAGGAGACTCTTGATAGCTTCCATGTCTTGATGCTCAAATTGTCCATTACCAGGGACATGGCTAAGTACTTAGTTTCTTCCATCTATAGAGGTTGTGCACTTTCCCCACAAGACTTGGTTTCACCAAGACAAGATCTTTTAGAAGCCTTCCCTTAGACCAGAATGGACGCGTTCCAACCTATCATCCCCTACCACCAACTGTCCATTTGGCTAAGTTATTGCAACCTATATGATCCAGGAAGAGCCCATAATGCCATGTGGCTGCACTAGAAGCTTCTCAACATTTGACATCTCAAATCTCTTTGTTGCTGGGTGGAAATCCACAAGTGAGATACCAAGTCTTCCCCAGTATACTGGACTTGGTGATGCCCAAGTTTTCCCCAGTATACTGTACTTTTGTAACCACTCAACATAAACCTTTCTTTCCATTCCACCTAGGTGATTCATTCACTTAGTTATTTATTAAACAAAACACAAGTCCTTGACTTAGAAATATTCCATAGCATGAATATAATCCACCCTTGTTTTCTACTAGCTAAGCTAAGCATGATAGTAATAGGAATCTTAACTTAGGATAATTCTACTAAGGTTTCATCTACTAGGATTTCCCATGGCATAGTTTATACTTAGCAAAAAATCCATGCAAGTCCTACTTAAAAATATCACTAATGCATAGTGAAAATAATAGGACAAAAGTATGAAGCATCACTTGCCTTTTTGGTAGAGAATTATAAGTTCACTCCTTGATCTTGCAACAGCCACACTCTTCAAATTCCACTACAATTCAATCAAGCAAGCAATATTCAATCTACCATTCAAGCAACCATCACATAAAATAATAAAAACAAGGCAAATCATGCAAACATGCCAAAGATTGTTTTATTTGGAAAAGTGGTTTCTAATAGGTTATAAACATTTGAAAACACCTGTTGGTCATTTACAAAAGTGGTAAAACCATTTGATATTAAGTTAGTGAAAAATGGCCACTTTAAATCATTTTTGTTTTGCTAGAAAGGATTTAAATCCAAGTAATGTTCTCTAGTGTTTGGCAAACATATTTCTAAACACAAATGTTAGTGTTTTATGGTCAAGTGTTTAATATTAAAACCATTTGCAAAAGGTTTCACCTATAAACCATTTTTATACCAAATCAATATTTTATGTTGTTGAAAATGCTTTTTAGCAAAGTAATAATTTATAGGGTTCATCAAATATATTTTTAAATCCTAAAACTTGGTGTTTAGGGTCAGAGAGTTTAAATCAAATCCTTTTCCAAAGGTTTTACTCAAAAAGCATTTTTATACCATAATCATTATTTTTGTTTAACTAGAAATTATTTAATTCAAAGATTTATTATTTTGCTTCACAAAATATGTTTTAAAACTAAACGTTGGTTTCTAAGGTCAGTAGGTTCAAAACAATCCATTTTCCAAAGATTTTACCATAAAAATATTGCTAGAATAATTTTTATATTCAAAATATACCTACAAAAGTTTCTGCAAAAACAACTAGACACGAGGTGAGTACAGTTAGATGTTGTCAGAGACGACGCTACGGGGCATGCGAAGACACGAGGTGAGTACAGTTAGATGCGCAGGGTTGCGTAGAGTGCACGCGTGTGAAAGAGGGGGAGTGGGGCGGTCAGGTTTACCGGGGGAGGTCGACGGAGCGGAGGCAGACGGCGGCGGTGCTCAGACGTGGTCGTTATCGAGCATATGAGGCACGCGCGGGCAAGTGGAGACCACCGGTAGATGCGCCTGAGGCTGGGGAGTGAGCTCGAGTGGTCAAGGGGGCAAGGTGCGATGGTGTCTGGCCGGAATTGGAGAAGAGGCTCGTCGGAGACAGAGATGCTCAAGTGCGAAATCGAGGCAGCCCTGTGGCCGAGAGGGAGGGGTGAGCGAGGGGAAATGGAGAGGGGTCATGGGCGTCTAAGGGAGCGTGGTCGCAGCGAGGTTTTAGCGCGGCAGTAACGCGTATTGATGTGAGTTAAAACAAGCAGAAACGGCCGGCGAGGGGGGCGTGGTCACCGCGGGGTGAGGAAGAAGGGTCTGGCAGGTGGGGCCTAGTTGTCTGCGAGAGAGAGGGAGAGACGGTGGGGTCCGGCGGTCAGCGGCTCTGCGGGTTGATCTATGGTTGAAAGAAAATGGTGCGGGAGTGGGGGAAGATGGGCTGCGAGTTGGGCTGGAGTGGGTGTGTTGGTGGGTTGGGTTCGTTTCATTTTTTTTATATATAGAATGTTTTTCTTTTTCTATTTTGAATTTCTGTTTTGATTTTTATTCAAATATTTCAAACCCCATTTGAATTCAAACCTTTGACAAACCTTGAGTATATCTTAATACTGTTTATTAACATATTATAATGTCAAATTTAGAATATTTCCTTTATTCTTTTAGGGTCTATTATATATTTATAAAAGACATTTGTCTTTATTTCAAAATAAGATTTAAATATGTTTTCAAACTCTATTTGAATTCTAAATTTTACCAAACCTTTTTCAGTAGGTTTTATTTATACAAAAATAATTTCACTTTGAATTATTATTTAAAATATTTTAATATGTTTTAATGTTCATTTTAAATTGGGAAAATATCTTTGCTTAAATAAAAATGGATATTAATAAATCCTTATGATTTTATTTAAATAATCCTTCACTCTTTTGATTAAACAAAAAATCTTTCATTTCATTGTTTGGACAAGATTTAATTTGTCTTTTAAAATAGTCACTATTTATTTATTTCTTATAAAATCCATATCTTTTTATTTGAGTATCCAAAAATGGTGATTCCAATTGTATAATTTTATTTAATATTTTTTTATCCTTTTAAATCTCATTTAGGATTAATTGCTCACCATTTGGTATGGATTTTATATAGGATCTTTATCGACTTTGGAAATTATTTCCTTTCAACTTGTTAAATTCCTAAGTTTTTATCCATGGTTCCAAATTGAATGAAATCAATTTCTGTGGTTTTATAATATTTTTATTTGTCATTCTTGATCATTTATAAATGTTTGTTGACAAATTTTATATGGATCAAATCCATAGGCTTAGAGATAACTTGGAAATGTTTTTCTTCCATTAGGGTCTTAGGGGTTTGGTTTATTTTCCAAGTGTTCAATTTTCAAGATGCACTTATGAAGAATGCATTTCACTTGATTTGATTTTTTGTTGGATTCAAATTTTATTCAAAGTTTGTTCAAGATGGGTTTTGATGTTTCCACTTGGAATCAAAAAGTTTCTTTTCACCCTAAATTTCAACAATTATTTATTTTGTTTATTTATTTTTAACATTTCAAAATTTGGAAAATTTTGGGATGTGACAGGCTACCACCCTTAAAGAAATCTCGTCCCGAGATTTGGGAAGGCTAGAGGTTACAAGTTGGCTCAAGGCAACTAGAGTACTACCACCCTTAAAAAATTCCATCTAGATTACATCTTGGCTTGCTTGGGGTCTTGATGAATCTTCTCTCGGCAAACATCTGCATAGTGTCCTTTGTTTCCACACTTGAAACATGTGACAAGGCTGAGATCTCTCATAGGCTTGCTTGTCTTGTACTTCATCTTTTCTGGACAATTGCTTGCATAATGTCCTTGATCACCACAATTGTAACATGTGACAAGGTTGAGTTCTTCACGTATCTTCTGTGGACAAGTTGACACATAATGGCCTAGCTCTTTGCAGTTGTTGCACCACACTTGGCTAATTTCCTTATACTTCCTTTTCTTCTCTGGACATTCATTGGCATAGTGTCCCATATCTTTGCAATGGCAACACTGCACTTGGCTTTTGTCCTTCTTCTTCTTAGGTTTCTCCAAAGCTAGGAGTTCTTCTAGTTCATGCTCTTCATATCTCACCTCAAAGGTGAGAAAGTCTCCTGGTTTCCTTAATCGTTTCCTTGGATAATACATATGTTTCCTCTTTTGTCCATCAATGGGAGTCATAGTGCATGGAGGTGCAAGCTGAGATTTGCCTTTGTCTTCATCCTTCTTGGTAGAAGTTGTTTCCTCATGGGGGTTTACAAACTCTTGATGCACTCCACCTTGTTTCCTTTGTTGAACTATGGAATAGATGGGGCATTGGATAGGGACATGATTATTTCCTTCACATAGGAAACAAGTAGCTTGAGATGTGGGGCATTGATTAGTTGGATGTTTCTCTTCACAATTAGGGCATTGATCTTCATGCTCTTTGGAAGTGTGGTCCATGTCTCCACAGATATTGCAAGCTTGAGTTCCTTCTATAATATCATCCTTGACATCAATGTTGTCACAAACTCCTTGGGAAGGGTTGTCTCCCATGTTGATCATTTGATTTGTCACCTTTTGCATCAATTTGGTTTGGGTTTCCATAAACCTTTGCATGGTTGGGTCTAACTCTTTGTAGTTGGCTAAAATCTGAGTTGTCACTTGGTTCAACTGGGTTTGGGTTACTATGAGTTCTCTCATGTGCATCTCTTGGTTGTTGTTGTCACCATCCTTGATGTTGGAGTTTCTTGGAGTAGTCATCTGTTTGGGTTGGATTGGGATTAGAATAGGCAAAAGATTTCTAAGGAGATAATTCTAATAACACACACCACAATTCATACAAGCAATGTGCAAACAATCACAAACAAACATTCCACTCAAACAACAAAGTTCAAGCACATTTTTAGGCAACAAAGTATTTTTTACTACACCATATAAGTTGGTGGGTTTGATCTAAACTAAATATGGTGGTCCAACTATATAGTTCACTTGAGATCATTCCATCCTACTTAGTTGATTCTTCATGAACAAGATTATTGTATCCTTGGAGAAGTTCTTGTATCTTGGTCACAAAACTTCAAAGGTGATGATGATTCCTTCTGAGTTGTGTTTCCTTAGTCTTCAAGTCTTGAGTAATATCTCTTGTCTCACGTGTAGTCCTTAGTGATATCCAAGTTGAAGTCATTGGTGAAGATAAAGTTGAAGTCATTTGAGTTTGGTGAAGTCCTTTGCTCATGTTGAAGTCCTTGCTCATGGTTGAGGTCTTGTCCATCAAGTTTGAAAATAGAAGAGATGTAGATTCAAAACAAAAAGGTTGAGGAAAGAGTTTACAAGATTGTTTGTAAATAAGTTTGGAACAAATAAAACTCCTATTTTTCTAAGGGGTTTTGTCCAATCCTAGGGTTACAATCCTACAGGCAACACAGTTCTCTGATACCATCTGTAGAGGTCCCAACCTTTAATAAGGTAGAGATCCCTGTGTTTACAATGCTAGTCTCTGGATCAATAGCTAGCATCCACAGTTAAGATGTAATATCAAGAAACAAAGGTCACAATACAACTTTATAACCAGGAATAAAATAATTTATTACATCTTACATAGCTCATTTGGCTATCTCATTACAATGCAGCAGAAATAACTATAGCATGGAGTCCTTCAACTTCAAAGTGCCACAGGCAATCATGTTGGTTGTAGACTTATAATCCTAATCAACACACTTCACTAACATCAGACAAACCTGCAACATAATAAGTTACAGCCACAAGGGTCAATACATTTGAATTGTATTGGCAAGTGATACTATGGTAGTATAGTGGTAACTATCATCTATATGAATTTGGCTAAGTGGAGCTTTAGGCTTGCTTTGCTCAAAATAGATTTTCCTTATCATTTGAAAACACAAAGTTTTTGTTTGTCAAAATCACCCAAGGCATCTCCCAATAGAAATTGGTGATCCTTCAACCCTTGTTCAACCACAAGTTTTAACTTAGAAAATTGGGATGAGGAGATTCTTGATAGCTTCCATGTCTTGATGCTCAAATTGTCCATTACCAGGGACATGGCTAAGTACTTAGTTTCTTCCATCTATAGAGGTTGTGCACTTTCGCCTCAAGACTTGGTTTCACCAAGACAAGATCTTTTAGAAGCCTTGCCTTAGACCAGAATGGACGCGTTCCAACCTATCATCCCCTACCACCAATTGTCCATTTGGCTAAGTTATTGCAACCTATATGATCCAGGCAGAGCCCATAATGCCATGTGGCTGCACTAGAAGCTTCTCAACATTTGACATCTCAAATCTCTTTGTTCTTGGGTGGCAATCCACAAGTGAGATACCAAGTCTTCCCAGATATCTACTTGGTGGTGATGCCCAAGTTTTCCCCAGTATACTGGACTTGTGTAACCACTCAACACAAACCTTTCTTTCCATTCCACCCAGGTGATTCATTCACTTAGTTATTTATTAAACAAAACACAAGTCCTTGACTTAGAAATATTCCATAGTATGAATATAATCCACCCTTGTTTTCTACTAGCTAAGCTAAGCATGATAGTAATAGGAATCTTAACTTAGGATAATTCTACTAAGGTTTCATCTACTAGGATTTCCCATGGCATAGTTTATACTTAGCAAAAAATCCATGCAAGTCCTACTTAAAAATATCACTAATGCATAGTGAAAATAATAGGACAAAAGTATGAAGCATCACTTGCCTTTTTGGTATAGAATTATAAGTTCACTCATTGATCTTGCAATAGCCACACTCTTCAAATTCCACTACAATTCAATCAAGCAAGCAATATTCAATCTACCATTCAAGCAACCATCACATAAAATAATAAAAACAAGGCAATGCATGCAAACATGCCAAAGATTGTTTTATTTGGAAAAGTTGTTTCTAATAGGTTATAAACATTTGAAAACACCTGTTGGTCATTTACAAAAGTGGTAAAACCATTTGATATTAAGTTAGTGAAAAATAGCCACTTTAAATCATTTTTGTTCTGCTAGAAAGGATTTAAATCCAAGTAATGTTCTCTAGTGTTTGGCAAACACATTTATAAACACAAATGTTAGTGTCTTATGGTCAAGTGTTTAATATTAAAACCATTTGCAAAAGGTTTCACCTATAAACCATTTTTATACCAAATCAATATTTTATGTTGTTGAAAATGCTTTTTAGCAAAGTAATAATTTATAGGGTTCATCAAATATATTTTTAAATTCTAAAACTTGGTGTTTAGGGTCAGAGAGTTTAAATCAAATCCTTTTCCAAAGGTTTACTCAAAAAGCATTTTTATACCATAATCATTATTTTTGTTTAACTAGAAATGCTTTAATTCAAAGATTTATTCTTTTGCTTCACAAAATATGTTTTTAAAACTAAAAGTTGGTTTCTAAGGTTAGTAGGTTCAAAACAATCCATTTTCCAAAGATTTTACCATAAAAATATTGCTAGATTTTTATATTCAAAATATACCTACACAAGTTTCTGCAAAAACAACTAAGTTTCCAGAAGCAATTCATTAAAAAAAATTGCATGGTTGGATAGAGTTTGTTTTGCTGATTCCATTGATATAAAATTTGCAAAATTTGGACGTGTGGATCAAAAGTTATGCAATTTTCAAAATCAAACATCTAATAGATTCTATTCTGTTTTTAAAACAAATCACAGGCTACGCGTCACGTTCTGATTCGTCCATACTGCTTCGCACGGATCAGCCTATGCGTTGAGTTGGATCTAAAGTGGATCGCATGGATCAGATCAAAGGATACCCCTTCGGGTTATGTTCTATCGTAGCCACGCGATCAACATCCTACGGTCTAAATCGACTAACCCTAAACGGGCGGCGCTAGCGGCGGCGACTGGTGGCGGCACGGTCAGATGGCGAGGTTGCCGATGATGCAGGAAGCAAAAGAGGCAGGGGAAAGGCTCACCAAGGTCGTCGTGGCGTGCTGATGCTCAACTATGCCGCGGTTGTCGAAGGGGCGCTCGGGTTCGTCCTGAATCGCTCACCGGAGTTGCGTTCGGGCTCGGGCACGGTCAGACGTTGTCGCAGACGACGCTACGGGGCAAGCGAAGACACGAGGTGAGTACGGTTAGATGCGCAGGGTTGCGGAGAGTGCACGCGTCTAAAGATGGGGAGAGGGGCGGGCAGGTTTACTGGGGGAGGTCGACGGAGCAGAGGCAGACGACAGCGGCGCTCAGACATGGTCGTTGCCGAGCATATGGGGCGCGCGCGGGCAAGTGGAGACCACCGGTAGATGCGCCTGAGGCTGGGGAGTGAGCTCGAGTGGTCAAGGGGGCAAGGCGCGACGGTGTCTGGCTGGATTTGGAGAAGAGGCTCGTCGGAGACAGAGATGCTCAAGTGCGAAATCGAGGCAGCCCTGTGGCCGAGAGGGAGGGGTGAGCGAGGGGAAATGGAGAGGGGTCGTGGGCGTTTAAGGGAGCGTGGTCGCGGGGAGGTTTTAGCGCGGCAGTAACGCGTATTGATGCGAGTTAAAACAAGCAGAAACGGCCGGCGAGGAGGACGTGGTTACCGCGGGGTGAGGAAGAAGGGTCTGGCAGGTGGGGCCTGGTTGTCTGCGAGAGAGAGGGAGAGACGGTGGGGTCCGGCGGTCAGCGGCTCTGCGGGTTGATCTATGGGTGAAAGAAAATGGTGCGGGAGTGGGGGAAGATGGGCTGCGAGTTGGGCTGGAGTGGGTGTGTTGGTGGGTTGGGTTCGTTTCATTTTTTTTATATATAGAATGTTTTTCTTTTTCTATTTTGAATTTCTGTTTTGATTTTTATTCAAATATTTCAAACCCCATTTGAATTAAAACCTTTGCCAAACCTTGAGTATATCTTAATACTGTTTATTAACATATTATAATGTCAAATTTAGAATATTTCCTTTATTCTTTTAGGGTCTATTATATATTTATAAATAGACATTTGTCTTTATTTCAAAATAAGATTTAAATATGTTTTCAAACTCTATTTGAATTCTAAATTTTACCAAACCTTTTTCATTAGGTTTTATTTATACAAAAATAATTTCACTTTGAATTATTATTTAAAATATTTTAATATGTTTTAATGTTCATTTTAAATTGGGAAAATGTCTTTACTTAAATAAAAATGGATATTAATAAATCCTTATGATTTTATTTAAATAATCCTTCACTCTTTTGATTAAACAAAAAATCTTTCATTTCATTGTTTGGACAAGATTTAATTTGTCTTTTAAAATAGTCACTATTTATTTATTTCTTATAAAATCCATATCTTTTTATTTGAGTATCCAAAAATGGTGATTCCAATTGTATAATTTTATTTAATATTTTTTTATCCTTTTAAATCTCATTTAGGATTAATTGCTCACCATTTGGTATGGATTTTATATAGGAGCTTTATTGGCTTTGGAAATTGTTTCCTTTCAACTTGTTAAATTCCTAAGTTTTTATCCATGGTTCCAAATTGAATGAAATCAATTTCTATGGTTTTATAATATTTTTATTTGTCATTCTTGATCATTTATAAATGTTTGTTGACAAATTTTATATGGATCAAATCCATAGGCTTAGAGATAACTTGGAAATGTTTTTCTTCCATAAGGGTCTTAGGGGTTTGGTTTATTTTCCAAGTGTTAAATTTTCAAGATGCACTTATGAAGAATGCATTTCACTTGATTTGATTTTTTGTTGGATTTAAATTTTAGTCAAAGTTTGTTCAAGATGGGTTTTGATGTTTCCACTTGGAATCAAAAAGTTTCTTTTCACCCTAAATTTCAACAATTATTTATTTTGTTTATTTATTTTTCACATTTCAAAATTTGGAAAATTTTGGGATGTGACACCACCAAACCCTAGCCAGGCGCGGGCCCACCTGTCCCCCTGCCTGGGGTGGGTTTAGCCCCCCTGGCTGGCCCCTCCGGCTCTCCTATGGACTTCTTGTTCCCCACGGAAAGTAATTGACTTTGGCGTTTGTCCCGTCCAATTCCGAGAATATTTATTTACTAACTTTTCTAAAACCAAAAACAGCAGAAAACAAGCATCTGGCACTGTTGCAACTTGTTAATAGGTTAGTACCAGAAAACATCTAAAAAGCACCTCAAAGTGTGGACACGTAAAGCAAAGTAGATACTAAACAAGCATGGAGCATCAAAAATTATAGATACGTTTCCAACGTATCAGCATCCCCAAGCTTAACTCCTGCTCGTCCTCGAGTAGGTAAGTGATAAAAAGAATAATTTTTGAGGTGCACCCTCACAATAAAGATCCAACCATTTGCAAGCATTGAAAGCTGGGATCAAAGAACTCTAAACATTTTCATGAAAGATGGAGTTCTAACAATAGGACATAATAACTATGCATGCAACATGGCAAGCTACAAACAAAGATCATGAATAACATGCATTGAAAAACGTTTGTTTGTTTTACATGCAAAAAACATATCATAGTGGCAATCAGCTTGTCCTTCACAGAGTAGCAAATAGATGCATAGGACACCTGCAAAGTTCACAAGGGTGACTAGAAACAAGTAGCACAAGAACAAGTAATATCACAATATGCATCAATTAATAAGCTTTGGAACACTGCACACAAAATGACAACTATGCTCTCTTAATGGTGCCTAAAGGTAGAAGGTGGAGACTCAATAATGGTGGAAGAAAGGCCTTTTTGTAAAGGAAGCAGTGATTACAAGTTTCAAAAAGAGCTTCCAAAAATTATGGTACTTGTTAGTTTTCAGCCCTCATTGCCCCTGTCATAAGCATCTTGAAGTGGTTAAGGTTAAAGTGGCAAAGCTGGAGTATATGCTTGACGAAGTATAAGTTGGCAATCTCATGCCCCTTGAATACGAGGGCCATACCTCATGCATACTCAACTTTGGGTCCAGGTAAGTTCTTGTCACTGTAAGTATTTGCATATCATTGAGAACCGCCAACGGTGTACCCCTTGCACATAGTACAGGAGCTTTCCCATAACCAAAATGACAAGGCAAGCAGACAATGAGCATCTCAGCAATTCTTCTTATGTACCATGGGAATATGGTGCTTTTTTCTCTCTTTCCTCTTTTCTCAATGTGTCTATTTTTTTATAAGAAGAATGCTCCATAGATGTTACTATGGTGATGCTGCAAGTTTCCACCATGATTAGGCATGGATGAGGCTAGCGGCCCAGGCGTTTCTCTAACACAGGATACAAACTCCATGGACTTACAAGTTCCCTCTTTATTTCACACCGGTGACATCCATAGATAAAAGAACATGATATCAACTGAGTACAACAAGGTACAAGTGCAATGTTGAAAACGTTCCCTGTGACAGCATGGTTCTGCTAACTCCAACTTATAAGTGCAAGCATATACAACAAAGTTGTCACAATGGTTCAAGTTTATTAGGGGCAAAGAATAAAGTGTTCCATCAAGTTCGTGAGGGCTTTAATCACTAAGTTTTCACATAACAAAATAGTTTTTAATTGGAAGATAGATGAAAACAAGAATATACTTTGGAATGGTGTAACACACCATGCATAGGAGTTTATAGTGGACACTTTGGAATAACTTGGTTTCTTAGGAGTTGGAGGCATGAGTAGAACTTACTCACACAAGTGGAGGCTAGCAAAGGACTGAGAGCAACCAACTAAGAGAGCAATAATGGCCATAATCACGAAATGCAACAAAGCAAACTAATCAAAGCAAAGAGTGGTACTACAAGTCAAGTACTAAATGATCATAGAGGCTAATGGTGACTTGTAATAGACATAACATGGTGTGAGCATGTGCCAAGTCAACCCAAGCAAAACATCAAAGGAGAATACCACAATACTATGCTTTTGCATGCTAAAACAACACATAATTTCTTCAAGGCACACTAAGCAATCCCAATTGTTTGGAACAAGACATGCTACAGCAATAATTACTAAGCATAATGTTAAAACAACACCTAGCATGTCATGCTAAAGTCTAAGTCACAGTCAATGCAAGCTCCTCTTGCACTTCAAGCAAGAACTTACTACTCCTTTCCAAACACCAAGCAAACTTATTTGCAAAACAACACAGCGAGAACGGGGGTCCAAACTACTCAAGAAAACTAAACAAACTAAGCAAAGCAAACGAAAACTAAGACACTCCAAGAACAACACAACTGTGCATGAAATAATAAAAACGAAGTGTCTAGAGAGACCTGAGCTTTTTATTGATGAAGAAGGGGATGCCTTGGGCATCCCCAAGATTTGACGCTTGCTCCTCTTGGATATTTCTTGGGGTGACACCATGGTGGTATCCCCAAGCTTGAGCTTTTTTCCATTCTTCATCTCATTGCATCATTCTCTCTCTACACCTGAAATTTTTCCTTCATACAAAACTTGACACAATCTTCATTAGCAACATTAGCTTATTCAAAGATATTAGACCTCTGGCAAAGATTTGGAATAGCAAGTATTTTCACTAAAAACACAAGCTACTGTAGTAACTCCTTCAAAAATCTCAATTCACCTAAAGAGAACTCAAAAAGGAATCAATAAGAAGCAAATGCAAATAATGCCAGAAATCTGTCAAAACAGACCAGCAGGTAGAAACCGATTTTTTCGAACATATTATGTTGCTCAAATAAAAAAGTGTTGAACTAATGAAAGTTAGCTAACATACTGAGGGATTTATTCGTAAATTGTGAGCTCAATCCCAGTTACAAAGACTCCTCATGAATTTTTATGGTGGAGGACAGAAATCTGTTTCAGGACAGCAACTCCCCAAATCTTACCTCCCTCTCATTAGAGGTCATTCTTGGCACAAAAAGCAAACAAAAAGGATAAGTAGAGGTCATTACTGAAGTAATAACTTCCAAGACACAAGGAAACTCTTGGGTTATCTCCCAACAAGTACTTTTCTTTAACGCCTTTAAGTTAGGCATGATAGTTTGAGAAGATGCTCACATAAGAAATATGAATTGAAGTAAAAGAGAGAATCAAGAAGCAAATTCAAAACACATTTAAGTCTAACCCACTTCCTATTCATGGGAATATTGTATGCAAATAAATTCACAAAGAACAACGTGACAGGCATAGGAAGATGAAACAAGAGTAACTTCAAAACTTTCAGCACATAGAGAGGTATTTTAGTACCATGAAAACTTCTACAACCATATTTTACTCTCTTATAATAATTTTCAGTAGCCTCATGAATAAACTCAACAATATAGCTATCATATAAAGCATGCTTTTCATGATCTACAAACACATAATTTCTATCAAGCTCAAAAATAGTGGGATTAAAACCTTCATAGATTTACCCAAAGTAGATATTTCAAAAGGATCCATAGGAACATAACATTCATCCTCCTTTGGTAAGCATGGGGGACAATCATATAATGTAAGGGATAAAGAGTTACTCTCATTAGAAGGTAGGCATGGGTAGATAATCCATTCTTCCTCCTTTTGTTTATCACTATCCTCCTCTTTTTCATCTAATGAGCTTCCAGTTTCAACAATTTCTTCTTCCATAGGCTCCTGCAAGGCATTAGTCTTTTCCATTTGTGGAAAGCACCTATTAAAATATTCAAGAATATAGCCATTTTCTTCCTTGTAATTATCAAAGCAAAATTTAAGTATCTCATAAACCTCATATTCATAAGGTGCATCATCAGTATTTTCAAGTAAACTGGCAAGTTCAAAAGCACCCTTGAAGGCAATAAATTCTTCAATTTTTTCCACATCATAAAAGTCATAATTTCCTTTAAAATAAGATGATATGGTAACATTATCATTATACTCACATTGAAAAGGGAAGTGTTTATACCTCCTACAGCAACAAGCTTTATCAAAGCAATAAGTAACATTATAAGTAGAGCACACCTCTCTAGCAATAGTATTCAATTTATCAATTTGTTCCCATAAGTGTTTTCCTTTTTGTGACAAACGGTGTTCCATATAATAATACTTTTCTTCTTCCATGAACCCACCTTTCCAATAATAACTAGTTTCAAAGAAACCATCCATTGATAGGAAGCATGACCAAGAAAGGCAAAAACAGACCAGCAACTAGAGTAGGAACTAATTTTGTGTATTTCTAAATAAAGCAAGCTAACCAAACTAGACTAAAAAAATTGGGTTTTTTGAAAAGAGGCAAGCAAAACAAAACAAAAGAAACAAAGCAAACTAAAAACAAAGTAAAGAGAAAGGAAGTGAAGGACTCCCCTAGTGAATACGTCCTTGGCCTCCCCGGCAACGGCGCCAGAAAACTTGTTGATGGTGCTGACATGGAGCACTTCATTGGAAACCCCAAGAGCAAGGTGTGAAGCAGCAGGAAGCAAGTCTTCCCTCAGTAGAGACCGAGGTTATCAAACCAGAAGGAGGAAGGAAATGTCACACAGGTGTTGCAAGCAACGCGAAGACCTGCACAACACAAACTCAAGACTTTGCCCCAACGAATCAGTGAGGTTGTCAAGCTCATTGGTTTGCCGTAACAAAGGATTAAAAATATGGTGTAGAATGTAATGGTTTGCAGCAAGTAAACAGGTAACAGTGGAAGATGTATCAATGGTAAAGATTGGACCGGGGTCCATAGTTCACTAGAGGCGCTCTCCTTAGATAAAAACATGGCATGGGGTAAACAAATTACAGCGAGGCAATTGACATGAACTGAGAAAGGCATAACAATACAATTACAAGCCAGAAAGATCCTATGAGTTTGGTTGGGCAATACAACAATATACATAGACCGCCATCCAACTGCATCTATGACTAGAAGTCCACCTTCAGGTTATCATCCGAACCCCTTCCAGTATTAAGTTGCAAGCAACAGACAACTGCTTTAAGCAAAGTGTGTAAGGTAAATAGTCCACATGTTCCATGAATAAGAGACCGTTGTTTTCTCCCTAGTAGCAACAACACATCTACAACCGAAGAGATTTTTGTCACTTCCCTTGGAAACTAGAGGCATGAACCCACTATCGAACATAAATACCCCCTCTTGGAGTCACTAGCAACTACTTGGCCAAGATAACCACTAGCAACGGAGAGCATGCAAGATCACAAACAACATAGACATGATAGAATCATAAAGATAAAACCATTAATAAAACCAACATAATAATCTCAATATCCATCGGATCCCCGCAAACACAACATGCATAATTACAAATAGATTAGATCTTGATCATGAACGGAGCTCACAAGATATATACATGAAAGCACAAAGGAGGATATACAACCATCTAGATACTACATGGACCCATAGTACAAGGTGGAACTACTCACGCATCATACCGGAGAGAAGGCCTCCGGGATGATCTCCCCTCTGGCAGGGTGCCGGGAAGACCTTTAGATCCCCCCGATCTAGGGACGATGGTGACGGCGACTACAGACGGTTTCGTGGATTTCTGATCGGGTACTCAGGGTTTCTGCATCGGGGGATTCTTATAGGCGAAGGGGCGATACCGGGAGGCGGCCAGGGCCACCAAACCCTAGCTGCACAGCCCACTGTCCCGCAGACCTGGGTGGGTCTGGCCTCCCTGGCTGGCCCCTCCGGCTCTCCTCTGGACTTCTTGTTCCCCACGGAAAGTAATTGACTTTGACGTTTGTCCCGTCCAATTCCGAGAATATTTTTTTACTAACTTTTCTGAAACCAAAAACAGCAGCAAACAGGCATCTGGCACTGTTGCAACTTGTTAATAGGTTAGTACCAGAAAACATGTAAAAAGCACCTCAAAGTGTGGACAAGTAAAACAAAGTAGATACTAAACACGCATGGAGCATCAAAAATTATAGATACGTTTCCAACGTATCACAGGGTGCCGGGAAGAACTTCAGATCCCCCCCGTTCTAGGGACGATAGTGGCGGCAGCTACAAAAGGTTTCGTGGAGTTTTGATCGGGTCCTAGGGTTTCTGCATCGGGGGCTTCTTATAGGCGAAGAGGCGTGGCTGGGAGGCGGCCAGGGGCCCCACACCCTACGCAAGCGCGGGGTGGGCCCATCTGCGCCTAGGGGGTCTGACCGCCCTGGTTCGCTTCTCCGTCTCTCCTCTGGATTTATTGTCCCCCACGGTAAAATATTGACTTTGGCTTTTGTCCTGTCCAATTCCGAGAATATTGATTTTCTGCCTTCGAACCAAAATGTAAGAAAACAGCAATCGGCATCTGTGGCAACTTGTTAATAGGTTAGTTTTAGAAAAGATATAAAAACACCTCAAAGAGTATACAAATCAAAGCAAAGTAGATACTAAACAAGCATGGAGCATCAAAAATTATAGATACGTTTCCGACGTATCAATCACTTTCATGTCATAATTAGTCCTGTTTTGTTGCAAGCATGATTATGACAATTATTGCTCTCTCGTTTGTCGCTCCCTCTCTATTTCTAGCCTTCACTTGCACTGAGTATGATCTCTACTTGTGCATCCAACTCCCCAAAACCATTATTGCCAACAGTGTACACCATACCTACCTATTAGCATCATTTGCTATTCAGTGCATATTCATTATGCCTTGTTTTCTTTCAAATAAAATGTTTGACTATTTTGAGAAAGTTAGTTAGTAAAGCTCTCACGAACTTGATGGCACACTTTATTCCTTGCACTTAATAATCCAGAACCATTGTGACCTATCCATGAAAGTTATATGCTTGCAAATTATAGGCTAGGATTTGGCAGAACCGTGTTGTCATGGGGAACGCTTTCAACACTTATGGATACATATCCAGTTGATACCATGCTCTTTTGTTTGCGGATGTCGTCGGTGTGAAATAAAAGGGGAGCTTGTGAGTTCATGGAGTTATATATATGTGTTAGAGAAACGCCTGGGCCGCTAGCCTAAGCCATGTCTAATCATGGTGGAAACTTGCATCATCACCATAATGAGCATTCTGTGAAGCATCCTCAATAAAAAGCTATGTACATAGTAAATAAAAAGATCGCTGAGATGCTCATTGTCTTCTTGCCTTGTCATTTTGATTATGGGATAGCTCATGTATCATGTGCAAGGGGTACCCCGTTGGCGGTTCTCTATGATATGCATGTATTTACAATGACAAGAACTTACAGGTAACTAAAGTTGAGTAGCATGAGGAGCGGCCCTCATACTCAAGGGACATGGGATTTCCAGTTTATGGTCTGTCAAGCATATAACTAATATTGGACCCTACTTTCACCATTAACCATATAAAGATGCCTATGATAGGGGCAATGAGAGCTCAAAGCTAGTGAGTACCTTACCTTTCGCATTTGGAAGCCTTTCAAACTTTTCAAAACCTTCTCACCTCCTTGTTGAGTCACCACTTATTCTATGAGCACCCTCTTGAGAGCATATTTGTCATTCTTGTGTTTGTCTCAAAACTTGGTTAATTATGTCATGACTTTGATGCTTGTATCTCTGATATCTTTACTTCTAGTCTTCACTTGAACTTCAGAGGTGCCTTGGCATTTATATTGAGCTCTACAAACAAAGGCAAGCGAGATACCACTCTATCATACCTTATTATGAGCATTGCAATGTTTCTTATGTTTATGTTTCATGCTACTTATTATTATTGAGTTGGTTTCTCTTCACAGCTTGCAATGACTATTGAGTAGACTTAGTTGCACACTTCTTATTATGAATGGTTTAAGTATCTACTCCTGTGCTGAGAATATATACATCATATGAAGCAAATGTGTTCGTGAAAGTTCTTTTATCGCACTCAGTTTTCAACTCAATTGCTTGAGGACAAGCAATAAGCTAAGCTTGGGGGGTTGATACGTCCAAAACGTATCTACTTTCCCGAACACTTTTGCTATTGTTTCTCCTCTAAACTTGTGTAATTTGGATACAACTAACACGGACTGGCACTGTTTTCAGCAGAATTACCTTGGTGTCTAGTTTTTGTGCAGAAAAATCCTGGAAAATATGCCAAAAATCCTATTTCAACAGAAGATCCACGGAGCCAGAATACGAGATGGAGGGGAGCCCTGGGTGGCCCACACCCGTCAGCAGTGGGCCCACCCCGCTTTGGAGGGTGTGGCCAGCCCAGGCACCCCCTCGGCCTCTCTCTTCGCCTATAAGTTGCCTTCTGACCTAAAAACTCAGGGAGGGTTCGACGTTTTTCAGAAAGAGTTCCGCTGCGCCGCCACCACCAAAAACCGCGATTCGGATCTAGAAACTCTGTTTTGGCACCCTGCCGGGACAGGGAATTTGGAGAGGATCATCGCCATCGTCATCGCCAATGCCTCTCCATCAACCATCAATGTTTCCCTCATCCATGCGTGAGTAATCCCCCGCTGTAGGCTATGGGGATGGTAGGGATTGGATGAGTTCTATCATGTAATCAAATAAGATTGTTAGGGCATGGTGCCTAGTATCTCTATTAGTGTTATTTGACTTTGTTGCAACTTGTTGTGCTTAATGCTTGTCACTAGGGCCCGAGTGTCATGATCTCAGATCTGAACTTATTATTGATTCATGATAATAGTATTGTTTGTGATCTTATCTGCAAGTTGTGTACACATATCATTGTCCGGATCCAAAGGCCCCGAAGTGACAGAAATTGGGACAACTAGAGGGGATGGCTGTGATGTGAGGATCACATGTGTTCACGAAGTGCTAATTCTTTGCTCCGGTGCTCTATTAAAAGGAGCACCTTAATTTCTAGTAGTTCCCTAGAGGCCCCGCTGCCACGGGATGGAAGGACAAAAGATGTTGTGCAAGTTCTCATTGCGAGCATGCATGACTATATATGGAGCACATGCCTATAATTGTTTAGTACTTGGATGATTATTCTTATTTATCTGTAATTGCCCTAGATCTTGAATTTACATGTTTAGACTCGTCCATGCACCGCCCGTTCATCCATCCCTATGCCTACCGCGCTCATATCCCTCTTGTTTCCATGCGCTCACATTATTGCTCTGTTTCTGCTTTCATTTGTTGCTACTACAAACTGTTGCTACTGATAAACTTCTGTGAGCAAGAAATATTTTCAGGTGCAGCTAAATTGACAACTCAGTTGTTAAGGCTTGCAAATATTTTTGGCTCCCCTTGTGTCGAATCAATAAATTGGGTAATACTACCATCGAAGACTGTTGCGATCCCCTATACTTGTGGGTCATCAACCGACGAGATGGAAGTGGTACTGAATAGTGTTCCTACTTGTAACATCACGTGGTTTATTAGCACAAAATAAAATGTTTTTGGAAAGATTTTTGCCCATAGTTGCATCTTATGCATCTCAAAAGACAGAGGAAATTTTAAAACTTTTAATTTAGAAGTAGAAGTGGATAATATTTCTCTCGAAGATATGAATGCTTATTTGAAGCATTGCTTGCTTGTGTGCATTGTTGTTTGATTAATGCTTGATTATGTGACTAGTAGATTGATTGTTTGAATGATCACTTGAGTGCTAGAAAATTTGACATGACCTTTGTTAATTTTTGGACATTTTGAGCATAATTTATAATATATAGCAATTATATATCATATGGTGCATAAATCACAACAACATGAACAAAAGAATTCAAACTTTGGATCAAAACTTCTAAAGCAACCACACCCTATACATCCAACACACTCCAGCTCAAATAGGAATAGTTACAAGTCTTATAAGAATACTACAACCTCACAAACGAATAAAGAAAGATCACAAAGAAGAAATAAAAATCCTAAACTAAGTTGATCTTGGAATCATCCCGATCTTCTCATCTTCTTATCGTCTTCCCTTTTTCATCTTCTTATCTTTTATTTCTTTCTTCACCAATAAAACAAACATACAAATGATTAATAAAGGAATAGATCATACTTTACGCAATAAAGGAATGGATCAAGAAAGCAAATAAGGGATAGATGCAACATTTGTGATCCATAGACACTATTCTAAGTCACGTGGATTTGATTTTTTTTCTCTGATTCTTGTGCGTTCCAGCGATTTTTGCATGCCAACCATGTGCGCCCTTCTGGCTCCCCTCTGCGGGCGACGCCTCGTCTCCCCGCCCGGATGACGTCCGTTTCGGCTCAGCGTGCCATCACGTAGGCAACACGTCGTGCCCATGGCACACTCCCGGCTACGCATCGATGTGAGTCTTGCATGTGCCCTCATGTCGGTCGTGTTTCTGGAACATGCACTTGTGTCGATCGCCTTTTGACGCGTGTTGGTTTGCGATGTTATGTGTTGGTTCGCCCGTGCCTATATATCGTGTCCCTTGACATCCTCGCTTCTCATCCCATTGTTCGTTTGCTATTGTCCCTCAGTTGTATAAGTCATGTTGGTTTTACTCGCTCATGTGGTCGTGGCTACCCCTCGCCCTCGTTGTAGCATCGCCATCCTGCTAGAACCTGGCCCATTCCAAAGGGAAATGATGTTTCGACCATGGCACCAACACATAATTTTGCATGTAGGACTGAGCCGCTTGACCGTTCCAAACCGTCTTTGTAGTTTGGATTCAGGTTTATATTTATAGGATTCGATAGTTAATTAATTGTTTCATAATCGGTCGTGAGTTTTTCTAATAAGGCATGTTGGTTTGTTAATTACCTTTCTGTCTTTGGTTCAATTTGGACAGTGGCAAGTGCTATTTAGTTTATAATTTAGTCTTGTTTAGTTAATTCATGTGTATTCCTTCATGATTCAGTATTGGTATCTTATTACTGCTATTCAAGATTTGTTTACTTTTTTTGAAATGATGGAGAACCACGGCCTGTGCATCAAGATTTGTTTACTTAAGATTTAGTTGATAATAATAACCTAATGACTGTCAAGTGTCATTGGATTATTGCATTTGATTCTTTAAAGCAATCCAATGGTTTGAGGGTAATTTCTATTGCTAGTGGCTTTTTCTATTTCTAATGTCTCTATTATTACTTATGTGATTATGTTGTTGTCTATGGTTATCTACTACTGTAACTTGTTGATGATCATCTGATAACGATTCAATACATTGTCAGTTGCCTTGTTTCCTTTTTATGGATTGAACTTCTTTGTTGTTGTTACTGTCACTTCTCCATTTTCTCAAACCCCCTCAGACTAAAAAGGTCCAGAATAAGTTCCTGGACTTTAACTTGGATTCTAAATCAAATGGTTTCACCCTAGGTGAAACCAACATTTTCACCATAACAAAATGGTTGTCTTTGATGTTTGTTTTGCAGGTCAAGAACAAGATAAGAGCAAGAAGTGTAGATAGGTTTACTTTTATTTTTGACCTAGCTTGTATTAGGTTTTGATCCAAGTTTGCCTTTTATATTTTTATTCTACTTGTAATAAATCTTATAAAAATACTCCCGTTGTAAATAAAAAATTTGTGATCAATATAAAGTTCACGCTGTATTTTTCTGAGTTTAATTTTTTTATCATGAATTTTGGAATTTGAACTCAAGTTTAACTAAGTCAAACATCCATTCTGAATTCAAATACTTGTATGAGATTCTATTTTTCTTTAGAATATATTTTTATGTATAATTCAGTATGATTCATTGACTCGTTGTATTTGTGTTGAATAACTTTGAATTCCTAATTTAAAAAAATATGAAGATCATTTTGAAATTTGAATTCAAATCCTAGTGTCGACCTAAGCAAATGTTTTTGAAAATTTACCAATATTTCAAATATATCTAAGCAAATGCACAAACATAAAATCTATCCCTCATCGTATCATATTCTTTGAGATGTTACACCTTGGTTTCCCTGCTCTAAGAGCATCTCTAGTAAACACCGAAAAAACGCCAGACCCAGAAAATTCCGGCGGTTTTTCGAGCCGACACGGGAATTTTTTTGGGCCCCTGGGAATCGACCCCATCGACCCATAAATCCCCGGTTCCGAGCTCGATTCCCAGGTCTCGATCCATTTCTCTGCCACCGCCCCCTCGACGCCTCCGTCGTGCACCACCGTTCAAATCGCCGAGCATCGGTGAGCAATTTCTCGCCGGCGGCAGCAGATCCGCCCGATTCACGCCATGATGGACCGTCGGGGATCTTCGACGCCGCATTTCTGTCGCCTGACGCCCGCGGAGGAGGAGGAGCGTCGCCGGTGCATGCGCTCGGACGGGGCGCGCAAGCGCGCCACCCTCCACTACACTAGGTGGGGCTCGCCGGTGCCGGCCACGCTCCTCCGCCGCGAGACGGAGGAGTTCTACGCCCGCATCCGCTCCCGCCGGGGGGAGGGAATCTCCTCGCGCGCGCCGAGGGCTCCGCTGTCGCCGGTGAAGAAGGAGGAGGAGCTCCCGGAGGTCCGCGTCATCACGGAGGCCGACTACGCTCTCGACGATGCCTCCTTCGACCGCTGGGTCGAGGTCATCCAGCACCGGAGCATCGCCGAGGCGGAGGCGGAGGCCTATCGAGCTTAGCGTGACGAGCTCATCGACGGCATCCTACTCGAGCAGGAGCTCGCCGTTGACCGCGATTCCCGCGGGAAGGAGGTGGAGGTCATCGACCTCATCTCCGACAGCAGCTCCGGGCTGTCGGACTTCGACTTCTCCAACGAGGAGTGAAGCCCGCCGGCGGAAGCGTTGCCGCCGCTCCCTGGGCTCCGGTGAGCCCGATTTTGTGTACATGCTAGGGTTTAGCAGCGGAAACGGCAGATTCCCCTGTAGTATTTAGGTTGAATTCGTGTTTTGTACATATGATCGTGTCAGTACTATGTATAAACTATGCTCGCGTTTTGAAATCTTCCGCGAATGTTCAAAATTGTCATGTTTACGGTTTGAATTTGTGGTTTCTATTCTGGCCATCGTGTTCTTCAAGCAAAAACTAGCTCGAACGGGACCTAGAAACGCATTTTTCGTCTGCTAAAGATGCTCTAACCCTTGCACACTAAAGTCTCTACAAACAAAACCCGAACCATTTTAGAAAAAAATTGAACAACTGAAGCACACTAACTACGAAGCTAACTTAAACACGCCAATTTTGACCACATAACACAGATTCGTTATAGAGGCCATTATAATATGTCCTCAGGTACCGCTCATCGTGGCAATCATCAAAATGACTAGCCACCAGCTGTCCCTTGAAGAAGAGGAAACTAGCGTTTGTGGCGGCCTTGCTGTCGAGGAACAGGAGCTCCTTGTGCTCCCTGACCCATTCTTCACTCGGACGCTCAGTGCAGTGGAACTCCATGGTCTTGAGGAACTTGCTCCTCCCGAGAAAGAACTTGGACATATCCCTCTGCCATTCATGCCCCCGGTAAACTTCGATCACCACCTTCTGTAGGTGGTTTTCGATGCAAGGGACGGGTCTCTGCATCTCCCACGACCCAGACGCGACATCACGAGCCCTGGACCAATTGCTTGGCTGTAAAAAGAATTTCAATCATATGATACACTCAGATGTTAACTTGGGCAGACATTGCGTGGCGCGTTAATGTGGCATATACTAAGCAGATCTATTGGCCGGCAAAAACAACTTACTCTGATGTAAAGCGTCTCCAAGCGAGGGAACAGCTTGAGCAGTTGCACAAGCCAGTCGATGTACTCCTGTTGATCGTAGCTCAGCTTGACGGCTAGTGTCTTTATGCTTGGCATGAGGGTCTCAACATGGATTGATTCTTTCTGGATATGCGTTAATCTGAATGATTAATAAGTTACTTGAATGGCGATTTAGATTTGTTAGCTTACCGTGAAGCTGGTGTCTCCTATCTCAATCTTGTTGGACATGCCGAGGTAGCCTATGGACTCAAGCTTGGGCGCGTGGACGACCTTGATATGATACTTTCTTTCGGGCATGTACGTGCCGAGCACCTGCTCCGGGTTGGGAGCGTCGTCGATGAAGATCTCCTTGAAGTCGCCGCTGCTGTTCAGGACCTTGAGGCTCCGAGACCGGACACGGAGGCTAGAGAACTCGCCGATGATTCGGATGGTCAGGTGTTCCAGCACCGTGCACTGCGAGAAGATGGAGTTGAGCGAGTCCTCGGAGATCACGACACTGCACAGGTTGATCTCGGTGAGGCGGGCGAGGGACGCGGCGGCGGCCTCGGTGGTGTCAGGAAAGGTGCCATGGGTCGCGTGGAGGCGTTTCAGGGACGAGCAGGCGAAGAGGGATTCCGGGATCCCGTCGTCGTAGTTGAAGTTGAAGTGGAGGAAGAGTTCTTCTATCCCGCGGCTCGACAGATCCCGGAGCCAGCCGTCGACGGCGCCCTTGTCCCCGGGGAGGAAGCGGGTCCTGAAGGAGCGTATGGGCTTATCGGGGTGGGCGGCGAGGATGGAGGTGACGGCCCTGACAACGTTCTGACAGCTGCTAGGGGTGGCTTTGAAGTCGAGGAGGGTGGACGGGAAGAGGTGGCGCCAGCGAGAGGCGAGGATTGAACACCTCGCCGCTTCATCGATCGGGAGGCTGGAGAGGATGGTCACCAGCATGCTGTTCGGCAGTTTGCTGATGCGGTCGCGGCCGACGGTGATCGCCATGTCCGGTGACAGTGATTTCGGCGTGCGATCCGAGGTGCTGCTGCGCCGCCGCCGGTGTCAGTAGATCGACTGGCGAGTTTACAAAGGCCACCCGTCTAGGAATCTTGTTTTTCAGACCATCCCCGCTAGGTTTAACTCACCAAATAGCGGTGGCTTTGTTAAAACAATTTTTTTGGCCAGATAACGGTGGGCTCAAGTAGTATAAAGTTACACTTTTCCTATTAAACAGCTGGCTGTTTTGTAATTGAAAAACAGACATATTTTAAACCGTCAGATCTGCGTCCGAATCTTAGCGCACCCCTCGGTACTTTTGGTTGCTCATGAGTCAACGGTAGCCATCGCTTCAGTAATTCTTTTTTTTCGTGTCGAAGCCACCCTCGTCTATTCAGTCGGGGCAGAGAGGCAGAAACCATGGCGGAGAGCTCTGCGGCGACGACGTAGTCTGCTCGGCCGGCGGCGGAGAAGGCTGTGCTTCGCGACCACGCAGATAACGGCGACCGCACAGCCGGTGTTCTCGTCGATGGGGAGATCCGCTTCACGCGTCCCTCATCGTGCAACGATGAATAGATCGACGATTCGCGAGCTTGGAAGGCATGTGCGCCTCCGTGGAGATGGGTATCCTCCAACCTCCTCCCTCCTCCATCTATGTACTCCGCTTTCATTCTAATTTAGATTGTATGAGTTCTTGTTTTGCTACTGTTGTGTGTTTGTTGGGCTCGATATCTGGGGATTCATTGACCAACCAGCTAGTGTGTTTTTTGGAGCGCGGCTGATCTTGTAGTGGAGTTCTCTAATTTGGTTCTAGGTTCTTCACCCTCAATTCTGTTCAGTGTCGCTGATGCTTGTGCTTGAGCTCCAAGGTTCAGTTTTGTTTGCAAAAGCCTGTTGATTACATGAGGCTTTTGATGATTTCAAGTTTGGACAGATGAACCAGTAGGGCGCCCTACCTTGCATTTGCAAATAAAAATTATATAGAAATGGATCATAAGCAGCTGCCATGTATCCGTAGTCCGGCAGTGTTCATTCATGGCAGGACTGTTCGTGGAACATCACTGCGTCCTAGTGAAGAAAGTTCCTGGTGGGTTGTTTTCTTAAGCCGCTAAACCAAATGGCTAGGTGAGTCCTCTATACTGTGATCCTTCCGCTGGAGTGGATGCACTAATGTAAGACCTTTTAGATATTTTAAAATAGACTAGATACACTCCAAAATGCTACAACATGTCTACATATATGTGTTTTAGGAAAAGGCTAGAATGTCTACTGTCTTTCTTACATTTTTCTTAGATTCTCTCATTCCTTAGGTTTTTATTTTAATATTTCAGTTTGGTCATTCACTTTCAGTCCACTGTGTTCTTAAGTTATTAGTATCTTCATTCATTCTCTCATTCTTTTAGTATTTCAGTTTGCTCATTCTCTTCCTCTCCTTTCTCTCATTTCTTAGTTTTTTATTTTTTATTTAATCATTATATTTATTTCTTAGTCTTTTATTCAATCATTTTTAGATTTTCCTTTTAGTATTTTAGTTCCTAGTTGCTCATTCACTTTCAGTCCACTAGGGGTGGGCGTTCGGTCATGACCGACAATTCGGTCTTCGTATTTCGGTCTATTTTAAATTCGGTCCTTAAAAAAATAAAGACTGAATTATACTTGATAGTTTTACTACCCGAAAAATTCGGGTACCTACTAATTCGGGTTCGGGTTCGGTCATGACCGAATAACATGGTCAATATTGTCAACACAAAAGATAGACATTACTTATTAAAAATATGACAATATTTCAACTATATTTTAATACATATGTTATCATTTAGTGGAAGAAATAAACGTGCAACAATCCTAATAAAATGTAGCAACTCTACAATAGCACTATGATGACCATTCAACAATGCCATAATTCATGCACATCACACAAATTTGAAGTTTTAGATAATCTCATATAAAATTCGGTCAGTTCGGTCTATTCGGTTACTTAGGAACTAAAGACCGAATAGACCAAACTAAATTCGGTCTATAATATTCACTACCCAATTTTCTTATCGGTCTTTTCGGTTTCGGTCTATTCGGGTTCGGTCTCGGTCTTTTCGGTTTCGTTCTTCGGTTATCGGTTTTTATGCCCACCCCTACAGTCCACCATGTTATTTAGTTTTTAGTATGTTCATTACCTCATTATGTCTTCTTTCTTTAGTCTCTCATTGTTTAGCCTCTCAATTACCTTATTTTTCTCATTCTCTCATTTCTTAGTTTATTTTTTTAATTTTTAGTCGGCATTTCTTAGTTTCTAAGCGAATTTAGTTTCTAAATCTCTCCTATATTTAGTCCTATTAATATGTGATCTTTTTTATTCTTTTAGTCTCTTATAATTCAATACTCTTTCAATCTCCCAGTCTCTCTGATTATCTCAACATTTTATTATTCGAGTTTATATTTTTGAGTCTCTTAGTTTATTCTTGTCATTTATTATCTCAGTTTTTTGTTTCAAGCAATCATGAAATCCATTTTCTTAATTTCTTAGTATTTTATTAGCTAAGTGAATCTTACTTTCAGTTATCAATCTTTATCTAAGTTTCTCACTGTCCTATTTTCTTTTATGTGGGGAAGGGGTATTTGTGGGAACACCGCCTATCCAACATATAGATAGCCGATTCCAAGCCTAGGTAAAGGAGGACGAACCACTTCATTTTCTTATTCTTTCTATTTATTACGTTGTTTCATTCTTTTCATATATTTGTTAATTTTAACTGCCTTCAGATTGGTGAAACTATAAATGGCGAGCACATTGCATTCGGGGATGGTTTTAGAGCTTTCTGTGAAAACATGGGCATATTAGTTGGCTCGGTCATTGTCATGAAAATCAAGGCGAGGAGCGGTGCATTGCTCTGGAAGCGGAGACCATCGGTCAGTGAAGATTTATGTGTAGAGATCTAGCTTATTATATCCCTTTTGTACTGATTTTATATGACCCCTGTTGTTAGCTTGTTTTTTCATTGTTTAGTCATTGTGTTAAGATCAGGGATTATACATACTTAGGCAGACACTGCTACATGTATGTATCTAGTTATCTGGGTTTATTTTATCTTTACTGTCTTGTTTATTTTTTTATTATTGCGCTTGGATTGGGGCTTAACATAGGTAACTCCTCCTATACAACACTTGAGCTTTTTTCATAAGTAAGTTGGATCGCCAGTTCTAAGCCTAGGAAAAGGAGGAGGGAGCACCATAGTTATGATATATTTTCTTAGTAAATTATTTTCCTGCAGATTTCTTAGTTTGTTTTCTCCATAGATAAAACATAAAGGAATAACATGCACTGATGTTTAGTATAGATGAGCAGGTTCTCATGTATCTATAGTGAGATGTTTATCTCATTTTTCTTCTTTTGTGTGGCTACATTATGCTATATAGCACGTTGCATCTCCGTAGCACAACATAACATGCATGAATTTTTTCAAACATGATGGAATATATCTGTTTCAATAGAAACACAATTTTTGTTTTGTAATAATTGCTTATTATTATAGTAAGGAATATGCTAGAACAAATGCATCTCATGTTTTGGACAACCATGTCTCTTCAGTGTACAATGTTTTTGAAGTGGATGCTTCTCCGCTCCATGGATTTCATGTGTTTTTTTCCTTTGCAACATTACCTGATATGTCTAAGCTGTCTCTTCGGTCTTCTTTGCTGAATTTGTTGGCTAGAGAGTCTTAAGACTGTTGAGTATCCCCAATTCGAAGTATGTTGTCTTCATACTTGTCTTTCAGTTTTTTGCTATGTCCATTCCCCCTAAACGTGAATCCTGATCTCCTTCTATTTTTTCCTTCGTTTTGTATGTGGGGATTTGTCGATCGGGACACTCTAGATCGACTCAGCAACAGAGGGGCGATGGTAGAGTGCGTGATGGTGGAGTGCGATGGAGAAGAAGGTCGAGCTCCAACTACACAACTGGCTTCCCACCGGCATTGGGCGTTTCCTCCAATACTTTGTGGGCTATTTCCTCCTGGAGAGAGTGGGCTAGTAGCTTTGAGTTTGTGACTCAAAACGGGACAGGGGCATTGGAAATCAAGAGTGGGCTAGAAATGAAGATTTGGGGCTGAGTACGAAATGTGTCTGTTCGCCAACTCTGAAAACAGACACTTTTTCACTCATATCTTTTGACTATTGAGTCTTACAGCTGGCAAGTTTTTATTGGTTACAAAATGTGTCTATTTTTGAATTGAGAAACAACTAGCTGTACGATAGTCACTCCCTAAAGTTAAGGAGATTATGTTGTGTATATTGGGAGTTTGGGACGCCCCTACAAAACGGCGAGTGGAATTGGAGCAGCCTAAACCGTAAAAATAGGGTTGTGAGAGAGCAATACAAACGTTGTGCTAGGCGAAGCGATTGAGTGACGTATCCTAGATGGCTAAAGTCCAATAGCCGAAAGCATCACTAACTTATGCTTAGTTGCATGGGGCACGTGGAATCCCGTGTGGATCACCAATGACCACCTTGCAAGGCTAAATACTCCTGGGTGACCGATAACAAAGTAGTATCGTGAGGGAAAGGTGAAAAGAACCCCCAGTGGGTAGTGAAATAGAACGTGAAACTGTGTTGAGATCCCAAGCAATGGGAGGGAAAGTGAGACAGAATTTAGAACTTGTTATCTTCTTGCCTAAAGGTAAAGATTTACCTCCATATAAAGACTGATTCATTTGGATCGTAACGATATGATGAGGACCTAACTCTGTTGCATTGCCAAAATCCATATTCCATATTTGAAGCGGGTTGACCCCGCGCTTCTCTCATGGTACAATGTATCAATCGAGAATACATGACATAAGGAATTGTTAGATCTTCAAACTGAACTTCGCCTTCACCAAGCGTGGGTTTTCATTGGTCCTAACTAATGGTTGGCAAGCGACCCCCTATTCTGCATCCTGAAGATCAAACGGCCCAGAGCCGAAGCGATCATTCCAACAAGTTACTCAGCTTGAGTTTTTCAGTCAATCAATATATTGTGCAGTCTTTTGGTCCACGTCTTCATGACTTAAAGAAAGGGTCTCTTTCTTTTACAAGATCATGGAAGCTTTAGAAACCATCCGAGATCTTCTGGAAACAAGAAATGTTGCATCAAAGGGTTCACTGATCATATCATAGTGAAATCGAGTTTTTTGATTTAGTCAATATTTGACGAGGGTTAGACTCATCAATGCACATTCTTATGGACTTGGGTTTGAGGAAGAGGGGTACACTGGAGATCTCGTTCGGCTAATAGACAATCAACACGGGACACGATATTTACCCAGGTTTAAGCCTCTGGAGGAAAAACTCTACTATTGCTTCTTCTCCCCTAATAAAAGCTACTCCCTCAACTCGATCTAAAAAATGGGATTCTGTGTAATACATTGTTGATATTCAACAACTCCGTGTAAAAAATATTCACAGAAATCCAAACATTTATCGATACATCCATAAGGTAGATCCATAAGGTAGATCCGTGACTACTCCTTCGATGTGAAAGTAATAGTGCATCGTTCACATACATGTAGAAGCTTCAAATAGATCGTATATTAATTCTCTCTCTCTAAAAATATAGGAAAAAGGGGTATGTGCGCCGAGATCCGTCATAAAAGGCCCAAGCCATAACAAGTGAGAAGCTATGCGGCTAAGCTCTAACATAATTACCCTAATAGTTCTTTTAATAAGTATATATTAATATCGTGGAGATACCAATTACACCTGGCCTCTGCAACAACGCATGCCCTAGCGGCCTTACGGATGCACACAGTTCAGAAAAAAAGGATTACAGAAAAAGAAAAGTCTCGCTATAGCGGTCAATTTTTTGCAGGAGCGACGCTAACACCACCAGAACTACACCAGAAGTCCACCCTCTCCAATAGCGACGCTTTCAAGGAAACAATACATAAGCGCCATCGTCGCCCAATAAAAAATCATAGGTTTTCACCCTGAAGAAAAGTCATCACTCATAAAATAATACCTTCAACAAGGCCATTGCCAGGCAAAACCAATTAAGGTCAGAACTTGGGTTTTCACCCTACAAGATCAGAATATGAACTTAGCTGGCTCTTTGCGGTATTTGAATATTCTCCAAGAATTTAGAATAGAGTTTTGGTTTCAATCACTCAGAACCATCCAACACGGAGGAAGGAGTTGATCCTAACAACACCCCATTACATCTTTCCACTCGACACCATCTGGGAGTTGTTAGCATAAAACCATCACATTACGAGCAAAATATCGATTTAGTACTACTTTGCGTTCTGGCAGCAAAAATCTACCACATTTGGACGAGGTTTCCTCATAAAACACTAAACCAGCTCTGAACGCGAATAGATGATGTTTCTAACTAACCAGACCCACCTATAGGACTGACGTGGCACCTTGGGAATGGCGGCCGACACGCTCGTCAATGGCCATTAATGGCAGAAGTGGTACCCATCTATTACCGCATTGGTCCTATCGAGTTGGGGGTAATGGGTTAGGTTCCAGTTAGTTTCTGCCTCACGCGCACGTTCTTGACCGCCATCCCCTCCGCTTTGTCTGTACCGGCGGCGATGGCGACGGAGAAAGAAGCGGCGCAGATTCTCCGAGGGCGGCGCTGGCTGCATGCATGGTGGTGGCAGTGCTGATTCCTCCATGTTCGGCGTGGGCTGCATGTGCAGCGTCTCAATCGGCTGCGATGGTTCGCGGCAGGCGGTGGATCTGGCCCTAGAGGCAAGGTCGTGGATGCACTGGCGCAGGCGGTGATCTCTTCCCCGTCGAAGAGAAGCCATCGATGGGCTTCCTCCTTCTGCGGCATCGACTAAGTTCATTCTGCCTCTGTAGCTTAGATTTTCTCTATAGTTTAGATTTAGCTAGTGTTTGTGACTCTTTATTTACTGATTTTGTGTGTTTTATTTTATGTTTAGCAACTCATTGTGACTCTAGAGTGATATGTGTTAATGCTCACTGATTTTTTTCATTGGCAGTTTATATTGTGCAAATATTTTGTCAGTGTCAGTTTAGATTGTGTCTCTGAATATGTTAACAATGCTGTCAGACATTTTTGACACTAGATTTTTACATTAGTATAGTACCCAATGTTAATATCTGCCTTTTTTATGTTTTGTAGTCTATATGATGACATATAGGAGATAATATTTAATTTTTATGGTGAAGATAATTAACACTACCTAAAGCTGATAATATTACAGTGTTGAATTTGCTAGCCCTAATAGAGTATCATGGTTATGAAATAAGGGATAGCATGTATTATGTGAGAGAAAAGGGGAAAGTACATGAAGGGATGGAAGTAATTGACAACATGGCCAAATTTAGGGATATGATTACCATGTATGAAAGTCACTATGTTGAAGAAGAATGCAGAATGGCCAGCTGATCGATTTGAAGATCGAGGAAGAAGAAGCAGAATTAAAGAAAGAGCCATTAAAAAATTTAGTTGACTCAGTCGGTGTCAACTATATCTCAGATGATGATGATGATGATGATGATGATGACGATGACATTATTTTAGTGGTTGTTGATTTCTCTGATGGTCTGTTCATTGGCAACCAACAAAGCTGCAATTTTCGTAGGGTAAACAAATTGTTCCCATTGAAGTCATATATGAGGGTGATTCAAGTGATAATGACTTTCTATATCCTTGTAAGTATAGACTAGAAGAGCACAATAAGATGGTTGATGAGGAGCTAGCTCTAATTCATAAATTGAAGAGATAGAAGGAAAAAAGAAGTATACTTTGAGGTTACCGCAATAATGGAAAAGCTGCAAACAAATGAAAAATCAGAGAGAGGACCCTTTCCTTCATTTTGAAGGGGATACTAATGTGGAGGAGCTGTTTGATGATCAAGAAGCTAAAGTTGATAGTGACATTGAGGATCCTGTTGAGATTGACTACTTTTACAAAAATAAGAAGCCATTGAGGCTAGGCCTAACTAGCATATCTCATCATGGTATTGTGGGCGCACCAATTTGTGATTTCATCACCTCGGGTGATGAGGAAAAGAGTCTAAATGATTTAGGGGACAGTGATGATGATGGGGCGGTCCCATAGTTCACACTTGCTAGTGGTAGAAAAAGGAAGCTGGAAAAGTTGAAGAAGAGGATGTGGTATGATCCTAGCAGGGTTAATCCTCATTTCCAATTTTTCCTCAAGCTTTGCTTCAAAGATGTGTACCAGTTTAGAGTGGCACTAAGAAATTACCACATTGCTCGGCTAAGGAACTTTCATTATCACATGAACTATAATGAAAGGATTATTGTTTGGTGCACTAAAGAAGGTAGGAAACATGGATGTTCTTTCTTCATCAATGCTTCTAAGATTGCACATGAGAAGATCTTCTGCATTAAAAAATTTCAAAGTGAACAAACTTACATAGCTCATGGTGCGAACACAAAGGTGAGAATTGTATGTCTATCTTCTCAGTCTAAGCAAGCAATAAGGACAAACCCAAATACATGTGTTGACACTTTGATAGACAATGCCAAGTTGAAGTGTGGAGCTGAAGTGCCTAGGAGAAAATATTATAGAGCAAGAATGAAGGCATATACTGCTTAATTGGATATCAAAAGAGACAATACACTAGGCTTACGGATTATTTGAATACTATTCTAGAGACCAACCCAGGTAGCATGTGTACTGTGACAACAAAGGAGCTGGTAGAACATCCTAGCCCAAATCCCAGATTTCATGGGTTGTGCATATGCTTTAATGCTTTACTCTAGGGTTTTATCAATGGATGTAGGCCATTCATAGATAAATATTTGTTCCTAGATTCCTCTCTTTCACATAATTCAGTGATATTTCATAGTCATAATTATGCTTTCCATGTATCCACGGTTATACATTGTATGAGTAGATAGGTCTTTCATAAAACTGACAACTGGCCATCAAATTCTAGCTACAACTAGGAGTGATGGGAACAACAACACCTTTCCATTGCTTTTGGTGTAGTTGACAAGGAAGAAAATGCTAGCTGGCTTTGGTTCTTAACCCAACTTAGGTATTGCATTGGATAATCTGGCAAGTTTGGTAATTACACAATTTTGTTAGGCATAAGATTAGTTTGCGCATACTATATTTGCATTATTGCTAATTTGTGTGTGAATGTAGTGTTGTTGCTTATTAGTTCCTGCATCCATTTACTTGTGTAGGGACTATTTAAAGAAATTCCATAAGTTTTCCCAAACTCTTCACAAAGGTTTTGCCTCGGGCATATTTATGTCGATTTCCATTCAGCGGGTTTTAGGGGCCCAGAGAAAAAATAAAATGGACGCAGCTATCTACTCGTACAAAAAGAATGGTTTTAATATAGCCTGACCTACGATCATTACCACATCAAGTTCCCGAGTAGGGTTATCTCCACCTACCTCAGGTACTACGATATGACCTCATTGTCAACTGATATAAATTTCCATGATCAGAAAACCTTGATCATCAGTTGACCAATGAACTAGTTGAATAGAGACTACCCGGGACTTGGTATGTTTACATATCACACATGTACCAATGTTGTCGATTGATACAGTTATAGCACGTCATAAAACTATTATGAACTAATGAAATATGATAATAAACATCCTTTATTATTTTCTTCTAGGGAATATTTCCAACAGAAACTTGGGGGGTAAGTCCCTCCCATCGGTCGTCATCAGCCCTAGGATCTTGGAGGAGGGGCCAAGGCTCCCTCCCCTGTGCCTACATAAAGACGGGTAGAGGTGGAGGCGCGGTGCTCCTCCCTCCTAGACGCCACCTCTCTCTTCCTCTCCCATCTCCGCATACGTTGCGTAGTTCTTGGCTAAGCCCTGCTACAACTCCACACCAACCACAAGCAACGTTGTTGTGCTGCCGGGATCTCGCGGAACTCTTCTCTCTCTCTCTCTCTCTCTCTCTCTCTCTCTCTCTCTCTCTTGCAGGATAAAGGAGGAGACGCCACCAAGTAGAAACTCATGGATACCGCGGATATGCTACTGGATCGCATGACTTCATCGAATTGAACCAATGCAAGTGAATGACTACATCATCCACGATATCTAGATCGTTAACCACTCATGTTCTTTCAGGGTAAGTAGATTAGATCTATCTTCTCATTACATACATCTTGTAGATACGATCTTGTTGGGTTTTCTCCTTTCTGTTTTGTAGGAAAATTTGTGTTTTCTATGGTACGAACCCATCACAAACCAGTGCCAAGACAACACTCGAAGTTTAAATTCTCCAAAAGCGATGCCTCCAAGAAGGAAATAGTCCACAAGTGTTATCGCCACTCGATCATAGATCTTATGTTTTCACTCTGCATAAAGTTCGCGCTCTCAAAATAATATATCTGACAAGGCCATTGCTAGGCACAACCGATCAACGTCAGACATTGGATTTTCATCCTGAAAGTGCCGCTACTATAAGTCAACAATCACCAAGCAAAGTCCTCGTTGTCTCGAAGACCCGATCCGCTATTAATAGACCTCATACCTCAGTTGCAATGACATTCTCTCCGCCACTGTCTTCATCATGAAAATCGAAACACCGACAGGCCAGGTCCCATGATGACAACAGATAGCGAAGCTTCGCGTCACACCCTCCTGAGCCACACGACCAGAAATAGGGGTGCGCACAACCAAATCTCATTCGATCCAGCAATCTGCAGGCATGAAGCGCCCAATGGAGATCTTCGACGGACCTTACCAAACTCGTCAGTGGCCAGATCAATGAGACCAGACATCAAGCAGAACATTGTCTTGACACGAGAAAAATCCTAGGATCACCTCCTTTATTAGACAGATCAGCAGGGCCCACGCCACCGCCCGCTGGCTTCCAACTGCACGTCGGATCTTAGCGGGCACTGCCACCACCACCCGCATCATGTGGAGATGAGAGGCTGAGCCGCACCGAGCCCCCCGGACCAGACACCGTGCCACCCTCACGTCCATGGCGGCCACCAAGGTCCCCAAAGAAGTCTAGGGCTGCCATATGTCTCCGTCGAAAGAGTTGTGACGTCCAGGACAGCCACGAGACTCCGGTCGGAGATCCTACCACACAAGGAGGATAGAGTCCCTGCCGCCACCGGCCATGCTAGGGGATGAGCCGTCAGCCGCACGACCTTTGACTGGCGGCATCCTTCGGCAACGACACAGGGCGGGAGGGTGGCTCAAGTATATAAGTTGAGGAGATTGTGTCGTGTACGTTTTATTAGTAATAGTAGTAGTACCATATGGACTGCATGTTTTCTGTCAAGAACCTAGTACATTTTCTCACCGATAATAATGTATACAAAAAAAAACTCAAAAGCCGTCAGCATCTGTAGGACGTATCATGGAGCCTCGCGTAGATAAACCACTACTCCGGCCAAATTGGGCCCCGGTCTCTCCGCCTCCGACGTGACGGTTGAGCGGCTGCGCATTCCTGACCTCTCGTCCGTCGTCGTTCCATCCAATCCAAATAGCTCCCGTGGATATTTTTCCTTCACAAATATCGCGTTGGCCTCAGCGCCGGTGCACGCCACCATCGCGCGCGGCACCATAATAGCACGGCGCTTTCGATCGGCCTCCGCCACCGGCACGCAACCGCGCTGAAATCAATACAGCCGCTAACGAGCGCTGCCGCTGCCGCGGGAGGAATAACCGTACGCGGCAGGCACAAGTACAAGTAGCCGTAGCATAGCATCGGCGCGAGCTGGTGAGTGGAGACATCGGCGATGTCGAGGCCGAGCAGGAGCGACGCTCACCTGTCCCCCGTGGACGAGGCGATGCGGGTGGCCGAGGTGCGGGAGTACTACGACGACGCCGCGCCCAAGCGCCACACAAAGCCCTCCCGCAGCGAGCACTCCGCCGTCTACACCGACGACGCGCTCGTCGACTCCTCCCACCCGGAGCTCGACAAGCTCCACGAGCTCGAAGCCCACACCGAGGTCCGTGTCCGTAGGCCGTCTCCCTCCTCCTCTTTCAAAACTGCCAGAGCTGATGCGTGTGGTTGGTTTGTTGCAGAAACTGGTGTGCGAGGGCGGCAAGGCGGGGGAGGAGTTCGTTGAGACGGAGTACTACAAGGACCTCGGCGGCGTCGACAAGCAGCACCACACGGTCAGTCTCCCCATTTTCCCTGCTGCCGGGTGACGATTTTGGTCTCTGAATTACAGTATGTAACCTCCGGCGCTCCCATGTCCTGCAGACCGGGACGGGCTTCATCAAGATGGACAAGCCCACCGGCGCCTCGTTCGAGCTCTCCGAGGACCCGGACGCATCGGAGCGCCACGCTTCCTGCAAAGGCAATCCTGCCACCAACGAGTGGATCCCGTCGGCCGACACGGTAGGACAGACACACAGATGCTGGTTGTCTCTTCCTTTTACCTTCTGCTCGAGAACCTGCATCTGTAAGCGGTAATCACGCAACGGTTTGTTCCTTTCAGGTGTATGAGGCGTCAGACAAGCCCAACAGAAGCGACAGCTGAGCTGAGGAACGATCTACAGCCACCAGATCTGTATGATTTCCACTAGCACCAAAGAAGAAAACAACTCCGGTCAAATTGGTTGGCCGCTCAAAAATTAAGGACGCGTATACGTGTCTTTCCTAGCTATTCATTGTTCAGATGAGATTCTTGTGGCATTGTACTCGTAAAGCTTGTGCATCGATTTGGAAACCGCCGTGTTGTGGAAGTGAACTACAGGGAATAAAGCAGAAGTTGCCGTCCGATTTTGTGTAGGAATGATGACTGCAACCCAAATAGATGATAAACAGTACTAGTAACTAGTAAGATTCAGTCTCTAAGAAATCACAAATAGCAAAGACACATTGTATTCACTCTGCGTGGAGATACTCAGCGAGTGCACATAGAACAGGAAGGAAGCCCGATAAAAACATACAGTAGCTAGATAAATTAGCACCTGCAAGTGCTCGGGGAAGAGTTTCCTTTATTTATCGATGTTACCATGGAACGCAAAGGGACGGACCGGTCACTCCTGGTGCACGGCGGCGTCGCTCCGGGGCCGGATGCGGAGGCGGTCGAGCTCGGCGTCGATGCGGCCGGTGAGGATGAGAGCGAACATGCGGTAGTCGCAGAGCAAGGACCAGACGGGGTGGCCGAACGTGGCCGGCCGGTTGCCCTCCACGAAGAAGTGGCTGTACCACGCCATGCCGTACCCGAGCACGGGGCACGCCACCAGGAGCGCGGCGCGGCCGGTGGCGGCCGCGAGGAACGCGCAGATGAGCGAGGCCAGCGTGCCGGCGAAGTGCCAGCGCCGTGTGGCCGGCTTCGAGTGCTGGCCCAGGTAGAAGCCCCAGAAATCCTCCATGCAAGAATTTCCTTGCCTCGGCGGCGCCGCCGCTGCTCCCCATCGCCCGCGTTGCCTTTCTCTCTCGGCTGCTGCTTGCTTCGTGCTGTGAATCCTCGCGATGTGTTCGGTGGAATGGTGACTGCTGAGGGACTTGCACCTGTACGCACTTTATTTGGGAATTAAACACAGGCAGGTCGGCTGGCTATCGGCGAACTGACTTGTGATATTTTCTCTGAACAAGTCATGACGATCCGGTAAATCTGATGCAAGTCTCAATCTGATGTGGGAGTACATAAACACAATTTGAGCGGCGAGAACGCGGCAGAGGGCGATATCTCCGAAGAGATGGATGATAGGATTTGTTTTCTCATGATGACTTCATGCACTCACATTTCAGCATAGCTGCAGACGTCAGTAGGAACGTATCAGCAAAATTATGCCAACAATTCAAGATCAGAGCACAAAAGAGTACAGTTGACGAAAAGGATGCAAAGAGAGAACATAATTGGGTGCATGCCCCTTCGCTATGGTATATCTCATGTATCCTTGTTCCACCAGGACACAAAATTTTACACAAACTGATACAACACTACTTACTACTGAATCACACGCTTCACAACATACACAAGACCAAAAGAATCGTGGGGAAACGAGGCAGCTACAGTTTACTACTTCACAGCTAATAGTTCTACAATTACAATGGTATATGTTGCACAACCGCTGTATGATGACTCGAGAAGAGAGTAGCGGAATCCTTCATCCAAATGCTTATCCACACATAAACAATGAATTGCATGACCTGGCAGTATGAAAAGCAAACAAAACTGCACCATAGAAACATCAGGATGATCGGATATGTCCTTCCACAAGGCTGCGTGCCTGTAATGTTCGGAGTTCCCATACGCATGCAAGGCCATCATGAAACTTTTCTTTGTGCCATTCTTAGGTCTATTTACTCCAGCCAGCTCTTGAGAGTAGCATATCACAAGGATCATTGCTATCACGAGCTCACATACAAAACAGGGACCAGACCAGCTACCTTCCCATCCCTTCCAGGTCTCTTTTTCTTAACCTGAGCAAATAGTAACAGTTAACCCAGGTGAAAAGTATCATTCATAGGCAGGCAACAAGTAAACATACGTGAAGTCACAGAAACTTACATAGTACCAACCATCAACCTCATATTCAATATCGACATACTCTCCAGAGTTTAAACTCAGCTGACAACAGTTACACAAGAAGTGTTAATTTGTTTGCATCCCAACACAAGAAAGAAGAGACAACTAGATTATTTTGACATTTGGTTCGAAAAAAAGATAGATCAATTATTTTGGCATTCACTTCAGTTCGGTTTTAGTGCAAAAAATAAAATAAAAATGAAAAGAGTATTTTTCATCACTAACTAACGTATAAAAGCAGTAGCAAATGAAACACCAGCTAATTGTGCTTCAGGAAATAAATAATTATATCTATATAGAAGATAAGTGTTTTTCGAATAACCAATGCCCCACCAAACTAGAAAAAGGCTTTGCATTGGACTTCAGAAAGATAAAATGTAGCCAGGAATTACAGCCTTCGTACCTCATCATCACCACCTGCTGTGAAATCATACAATGCTTTCCCGGATTGAGGATTCCCGGTACTCTTCTCAGTATCATCGTGGGATCCAGAACTTCGACTCCCACGCCCTGAAAGGGAGTTGTCAAACGACTCACGCTTCTGAAGGACAGATGTTGAATATGATGGTGGTTCTTCACGTATCTGAAACAAAATATAAATGGATATCAGGAACAGTGTTTTTATACAGATGCCATTTAAAATCACAGGGTAGAGGTAGCAAACCGAAGTACTACACCAACACAGCTATAGCTACTATATGATGACATACTTTCCTTGCAGAAAAACAGGAAAAGTATATCTTTTAATATTCATATGTTTAAGGTTCGATTATAATTAAATATGAAGTGGTTTTATGGTAATTCATCTGGTCCAGTATTAGTGAAGCTGGCCATAAAATTTTATGAGTCCGTTCCAAGGATGAACCCAGAAGTTTGTATCCGTTAAACAGTAACTGACTGGGTAACTAAGATTTCTCTCAGTCAGTGGTGAGACACCCAATAGCATTCTAAGTTCCTAACAGTTAAAATGGAATGAGAAGATTGATTATATACGCCATATGGTGAAGGGAATACAGAATTTCAGTCACAAACTGGGTGGTTTCCTATACTCCTCTGGAGCCTGGGATTTCAGCAATAAATGGTGTTTCAAACCGATAGTGCATCTGGTGACCAGGGCTTGTGTTGCAACTTATCCCCGTAGCCCACTCTAAATTTTCCGAGAGTTTTCAAAATATGTTGACAGACATCCCATCTATCTATCGTTTTACAAAATTAAAATTTTAATTCAACAGACCGAGAGACGAGAAGACAAATCAAGTGTTGATCAAATTCACAGTCCAATTTGGATTAGGTACTACTCATAGTGGGATTTTATTTTATTTTTGTTTATCAAGCAGTATTTTAAGTTAAGATTTGAAAATTTGTCTCATAGTACAAAGATGTGCCTCGGTCCTCATTTTTTCCCGATATTTCAAAACTTTTAGAAGGCTACCGGAGTCGGGTGCAGCAATGGACCAACAAGCCCCAAAGAACAAGATACATTCTAGTTTCAAGCCACAGGTGGTGCAGAGCATATCTTATGCAATGCCCACACCAACAAATACGTTTAAATCACAGTATTCAATAAATTAGTTTTTCAGTTGCATGGTGCTTATTCTTAAGAAAAATATGTTAATATTACAAATACCTGCATTGTAAGATCCAATAACAGAATGGTATAGAGAAAGTGTAGCAATTATACAATGGATGAAACAAAATACCGTTTGTTGTGAAGCTCCATAACTTGGTGGTTTTGAACTAAACAAGGACGGATAGTTCATGCCACCAAAATGGGATGATATGGATGTCTCCACAGAACCAGTTGACTCAGGAGAGGACCCACCAGAAGACCTCCCATCATCTTCCTGAAACATATAAAAATAGAATGGATAATTTATCTATAAATAAGTTTGAATAAGTATTTTGAGTCAAGTAGTTTAAGCAAATATTCTAACACTTGCATCAACCTCATATGTTTCAAGAATTGTCTTGGCCCACATATCATCATAACCGACTGACGGCCTAGAATTCATGTACTCCTCGTCATCCACATCGGGAGCATCAGTTCCAGCACCCGCAAGGAAGTCCTTTACCTATCATACAATAAAATAAGAAAGAAGCCAACAGTTAAAAAAATCTCAAATTCAGCAGAAGCAGCGACGAAAAGAAGAACTGGTGCGGAAATGATTAAGCAACTAAGCTATCTGCCAGGGATAACAGCAGGCAGTTTTGTTAGCTGAACTGGTAGGTATCACGAAATTATGGGCATCAGCAGCAGAACGAATTTAAGATTCTTACTTTGTCCACAGCTGGGGCATTGTTTGCCCAATCATCATCGTCCAAACCTGCTGCCCAGGCCATGGCTAAATCAGGGTCGATTCCAGACTGCATGGTACTGGTCTCTTTATGTACTTCTTTGGAATCATACATGAGGTCAGATATTCCGGTAGCAACAGCAGGGTCACTTAGACCGACAGATGCATTGATGTTATGCCTATCGCGGTATATCTCAATGAGCTTGGCACTGTACATAAGATTCAACATTAATAGTATACAATACTGCATCCCAGCGAAAAAGGGAAAGATGCAGGCTATTTACACTCGACCTTTTCTCTCTGTAGAGAAACAGCTACAAGTGTTAACTTGTGGGATAGTACAACATTTCTCTTGTGACAAAATACGATAGTCAAGTAGATTACATGAACTGTGTAAGCCAGCAACAAATAACACTTTACCTACACCCTAAGCAGCTCCAATGAATAATTATAGCTTATTTAACAGGTCGTAAAAAATTAATTCTAAATATTATATCTTCCATGGTGCGGTAGGTGCGGACCAGAAAGCTTAAGCTGATGGGTAACGGTATTAGTGCCATGATCACTACAAAACATCATAGGATGTGAGACCTCTCAGTATCTCCAGAATGACACCAGTTCCATGGAATCCCAAGTTGGTTGAAACAAAAGGTTAGAAATAAAGGAGAATTGCTAAAGGTGTCACTTGCAATTAAGGGAAAAAAAGTTCCCTATGGTATAACAGTGGAACCCATATACAGTTTGGACCATAACCAGCAGGTGGTGGTCCAAGACTACACATACTTCATGCATTATATGGAGCAAATGATCCAGATCATCCAAGATAATACAGCCCAATCCCATTCTATAATATGGCCCATGGCTCCAGACAACACTAACGATGATGTGGGCCATGAATTTTACAGCTTTACTTCATAGATGATTTTTGCAATTAAGTAACCTTTCAAGTCAAGAGCAACTAAACTATACGAGGAGATTAAACACCAAATATCACAAATACATACCTGGTTGGACCTAAAGGCAAGTATTTAATCCTTGGAACAAAACAGAATAAACAAACAAAATCAAGAAGCCTCTCATGGGTTTCATAAAGTTTCTTCAGTTCATCATCACTCCATTCTTGTTTGCTATTATCATGCTGACGGATGTCCCTGCAAAAATCCATACAAACCAATCATTTCAAGAACTATTCTAGAGCAGGCAAGAGGAATTTTCTGGATAACATACCTAGCAAGCTCATCTTGAGCTCTATACATTTCATCCAAGACCTTCAGCATTGGGCTTATCAAAGATCCAAGACCAGTACCACTAGCACCTTGATTTTCCCCATTACTTAGCTGTAATTCCGAAAAGTTTGATTGCACACCGCCCAGGCTCAGAGCGTGGAGAAACTCATATATCTGTAGTCTATAAGGTTCACCAGACCTTATAGCAATGGTGGTCAGGGCCTGAACAGCAGCGATACGGATCTACAGAAGTAAACAATAGGGTAAGGAAAAAAGGAAAAGCACGTATAAGGAGATGCAATACATCTCAGTCTCACCCCACTACATTGTCAAGTTAAAAGTATGCAAGTGTCATTTTATTAGGCACATACCTCCCAGCTGCCACTAAATGCACATCTTTGGAGCCGTGTTAGCGCGCTAGCAAGTGTAGGATTACGGGAGCTTGCTGCGGCAACCATTTTATCAGCATCAAGCATCATTAGAGCAGTGCCAGGAGGCGTTGCAGATTCCCATGCATACTCAGATGCAGCATAGTTTGCATTTTCTCCCAGAAACCAAACCTGTTGAACAGATTGAAGGGCCAAAACATCAGCACATTTTGATTTCATGTTCAATGAACTAATTAACCAAGTTAAAGTTTTGCTCACAGCAGCTTGAACTAATCTTTGCAGTGCCATTGCAGATTTTGGATCCGAGGCAGAAACCATATCAACAGACGTGAGTACAGACATTGAACCAGGCTGAGGTGGTGGCAGATCAAGGACTATTGTCACAGCTTCCAAGGCTGTATGTTTTCCATCTGGTCCTGCTCCTACAAGGCATGTCTGGAAAGACAACAGTTGTTATCATTTGCAGAAGTTACTATTGCCATTGTACAAAAAAGGTCATGCAAACCATTGCATAACAGTATAACACAAACATGCTGCAAAAAGCCAAGGGCTATATGATAAAATTAGCTGCAGCTTTGCATATGACCACAAATGGTTGGGTCACCTTTCGTCAAGTAAACCTTGGTGATTCGGAAGAACGATGGAAAATACTTTATGGAAAAAATACCTACCTTCCATAACAGTTGTAGAACATCAGCATCAATCTTGCCAGGAACTTTCGTAGCGAAAATTCTAGCAATCTCAAGCAGAGTCACAGCCATATCAGGGGTTGCCTATCATGTAAGAACAAACCAGAATACACATTAAATCAAGTAAATGAGAACATATTACTGCTATCAAAATAATAGCAGTAAAATGCATACATTACAATCGTAGAAAACATAAACAAGGGGCTAAAACAAAGATAGTTCAAACATTAGCTAGTCACAGCAATAAAATATTTACTCCCTCCGATCCAAATTAATAGACTCAGATTTTTCTAGGTTCGGATGTATCTAGCACTAAAACATGACTAGATACATCAAATCTAGACAAATCTGAGTCCATTAATTTGGATCGGAGGGAGTATTAAAGAAGGCAAGAAAAGCACCCAAAGAAAGTTGCATAGCTGTTTTTTTGGAAACAATGTTATTTTAAATAACTGAAACCTTGGAAACTCAAAGAACATAGAGAACAGATAAATGTTGCTTCCAGTTTCAGACTGATTTCATATACAGCTGATAGTGAGGCATCAAAATGGGGTAGAAGAGCAACTTCACATAAAAAAACAAGGCAGCATCTATAATATTAGCAGTGAAAGGGGACACAATACCTTGAACCTAGCATGTAGGGTTAGTAGGACATCATTCAGGAGAGAAGAAGGCCAGGCTGGGTCTGATAGTTCACACGCAATGATAGATTTTAGTTCATCAAGAGACTCATGTGGATTTTGCATCCATATCAAAGCTTTGACGACCATCGCTCGAACATATACACACTCGCATGCTACAGTTGTCCGCACTACTTCCATTAGTGATGCCAGTAATCCTGCTACTGTGTCCAATCCACCATGTCCGTTCGATAGTGGTTTAGCTTTCCGGGTAGCTACAACATGCACATGCAGAATTAGATGATTTTATTAGAAAGTGAACTTAATATAAAAACATGAGACACATAGTTTGATGCCAAACAAAATACGAGGGGAGGGGGTAAGGTAACTCACTAGCGAACCTCTGTAAGCATGCCTGAATACACTCAGCTTCATGCTTACAGAAGAGATATTGCTCTCTCTAATTAAAAGAGGTGCATATTTACATATTATTTACTAACTTCATAGTTGTCCAGCAAGGATTACGAGTCGCTCGACTAGTCGCGGCTTGTCGCGCGACTAGTCGCCCTGTCGCAAACCTGGTGACGACAACCTGGAGCGACACGAAAAGTTGAGGTTGTCGATCGACAACTTGACTTATCGATGAAAAGTCGCGACTTGTCAATTTTTTTGAGTCGAGCGACTAGTTTCTGGCTGGGAAATAAAAACCTCCCGTGAAACCCTAACCCCCCACTCCCAGACCGTAACCCTTCCCTCCCAGCCGTCTCGTCTCTGGTCGCCTTTCCCCTAGCGCTGCCTCTCACCTGGCCGCCGCCGGCGCCGGCGCCGCCGCCTCTCTCCTCACTGCTCTGCTCGACGCATCCTCCCCTGATCTCCTTGATCTCGTTCTCCTCTGAAGGCAACACCAAGGACCAAGGAACACCATCGGCAGGTAACATGTACTTCCTTGATCTCGTTCTCCCTTTCTCTTTCTCTTGATCTCCTGTACTTCCCCTGTCTTGATTTCCTTTTCCCATGTCTTATTTGCTGCAGCATATCACCATGTCACCACCAGAGATTTCGCAAGTGATTGTTTCTTCCCAAACAGCAACTGAGAATGATGAGCAGTATGATCCATCCAAGGATCCTAAGAGGAAGCCAACAAAGTCCAAAGACCCGGGCTGGAAGTATGCGTACTGGCCAGACCTTGAGGACAAATTCAAGATCAAATGCACTTTGTGTGGCAAGGTAGTTCCTTCTGGAGTTTCTAGGTTTAAGAAGCACCTTGCTGGTGGTTTTTCGATTGTGGAGAAATGCCCCAAAGAAACAGCAGAAATCAGGAAAGAGATGCATGAGTATTTAAAATCTCACACACAAAAGTTCAAGGCCATGGAACTTGACGGTGGTGGGGAAGACGATGATGATGATGAAGATCAGGCTGGAGCAACCTCAAAGGCGGCTACTGATGCAAGCTCAAAGGCATCCAATTCATCAGGGAAAAGGAAGGCAGGTTTGACCTCTTCTTTTGTCTCTGCATCGGAGCCAAAAAGACAAACCAAGTCAATTGCAGATGAGATTCGCAAGACACCAGAAGAGGTTGTTGCTGAGAGGCATAGAACAAAGGGTGTTCAGCGAACAATGAAGGACTATGGCACCAAGACAAAGGAACAAAAAGATGTAGTAGATGGCCATGTTGCTGATTTCTTGTATGAGAATTGCCTTCCACTCAATATTGTCAATTCTAGAAGTTGGGAAATCCTATTAGAGTCTATAGGGCAATATGGATCTGGTTATATAACCCCTTCTTACCATGATGTGAGGATACCATTGCTCGAGAAGGAAAAGGTCAAGACCGACACCTTGAAGGAGAAGCATGAAAAGGCATGGAAAGAATATGGTTGCTCACTCATGTCGGATGACTGGACAGACATGAGCGGGCGACATTTGATCAATTTTCTTGTCAATAGTCCTGAAGGCACCTTCTTTTTAGGGACAACCAATGTTTCAGCTGAATCGGTTGATGCAAATTTGGTAGCAAAGTTGTTAGGAGAACAAATAGAAGCAATTGGGCCAAAAAATGTTGTCCAAGTTGTTAGTGACAATGGATCAAACTATAAGGCAGCTGGCAGAATTCTAATGGAGAAGTACCCTACGATATAAGGCCGCTGAAAGAACCGTGCTCTCCGTGCCGTTTTGGCAATCTGTGGAGAATTGCATGAGAGCTTCACAACCACTTCTAAAAGCTTTGAGGATTGTGGATGGTGATGAGAGCCCAGCAATGCCTGAGATTTGGGCTGCCATGGATGTTGCAAAAGAACACATTAAGGAAGCCTTGACTCAAAGAGAAGTGTTGCGTTCTCAAGTGTTAGCCATTATTGAGAGGAGGTGGGATAATCAGATGGAGCACAAGCTACATGGTGCTTCCTTGTTCTTGAACCCGAGCAAGTTCTTTGCCATTCAAGACACCAACAAGAGACTAGCAACCAAGCTGCGTTCCATGTTCAATGATGTGCTATGGAAGATGGTGCCTGATGATGAGCTCCAATCAAAGATAAGCAACCAAGCTGATGATTATGAGAGGACGGAAGGTGTTTGTTTCACAAAGCAAATGGCTATTAAAGATCGTGAGAAAAAGAGTCCTTGTAAGTGATTCTAGTTGCTTCTTGATTTCTTTATTTTTTGATTTTTGTGGCTGTTTGTATGGACTATGAATTGCAATTTGTGTACTTGTGTAGTGCTTTGGTGGGGTGCATATGGTGGTCTTTCTTATGAACTACAATGTCTTGCCAAGAGAATCATTAGCTTATGTGCTTCATCATCTGGCTGTGAGCACAATTGGAGCGTATTTGCTCATGTAAGTAACTAAGTAATTACTAATTGTTTGACACTATAGTTTTATTGCAGCAGCAGCTTCTCATAAAAATTTTGTTTGCACATTGCAGATCCATACCAAAGGGAGAAACCGCTTAGAGTATAGAAGATTGAACAAGCTTTCGTACGTCTCATACAACCGGCAAATGGAGAATAGGTTTCAAAAGCTGCGTGAGGAAGGATCCAAAGGAAAGAGGGCTAATGCTCTTATCCTAGAAGAATTTCAATGGGATAATGAGTGGGTCGATATCAATGCTGAATTGGTTCATCAAAATGTTGATGTTGATGGTTCTAATTCATTGCGTTGGTCTCATGTTGATGAGGCAGTGGGTGCAACAGAGGGCCTACAAGGCCGCAACTTCCCGAGGATAGCACGTGGTGATGCTCATGCTAGTCAATCTAGTCGACCCATCGTCCCTTATATCACTTATGGAAGGAGGCCACGAAATCTGATTGTGAATGATCCAGAGTTGAGGGCTGAACTGGAGGAAGAAATTGATGACAGTGACATGGAGACTGATGATGATGACAATGATGATTCTGCGCATCCCCCTGAGAAAGATCAAGAATTTGAAGTGGATATTGATTGAGGCCAAGATCAAGACTTTGTTCCCGATGTTGTTTGAGTGAATGAGTGTTTCTGAAATTTTCATTTTCTCCTGATGTCGTGTTGAACCTATTTATTTGCTTGTGGCCTTGTGTGCATCTGAACTTTATATGGTTATGTAACCTATGTGAACCTGGGTGATGTTGAACTAAATTTTTTGCTGTGAATCTGTGATGCTGTGACTGCTGTCTTGATCTTCCTAAGTTCCTTGCTTGCTGGTATGCTGATTGGTTTTTATTCTAGCACAAGTCTGATTGGTTTTTATTCTATTGTAGGCTGCTGGCTCGAGGAGAAGTGGAGGCCCTGCCCACTGGACACAGTACCAGGTTCCTCTTGACTCCCCAAACTTGTTAATATACTACTATTAGTATACTAGTTGCTTAGTATTTTTTTAGTAGTTAAAGCTCGACTATGGATCGACTAGTCTAGCACTAGTCGAGACTAGTCACGACTAGTCTCCTTGTCGCCACCCCAGCGACAAGTTGCGACTCGTCGACTCGTAATCCTTGTTGTCCAGTAAACTCAATCCAGAACAAATTGACAGAAAAAATAGGTATGATTTAATCAACCTAAAGTGCATATGTTTTTGTAATACGTGGTTAAATTACTAAAGCTATGATAAATGTAGTTCAATTACTAAAGCTATGATAACATCCTAGTACCTTCAGGTTGTGAGTTCTCATTAAGATCAGAATCAAGAGAATCAGCATTGTCTGAATAAGCTTGAAGATTGGCTCCCTCATCATAAGCACCCAAAGAGTAGGCAGCTGCTCTACTTTTACCCATTTCCTGGACTACTCTTGCGGCAGCATGAAGAACAGGGCGAGAGAAGCTACGGAAAGAGCTCTCCAGCCTGACAGGATAAGAAACAAACAGTAAGCATCCATGAACCAGAGTCAGCATAGAGGAAAATGGAGAGATCAGACACTTGAACATTCATAAAAGATTGACTAACCTTCTCATTACAAGTTTGATGAGGGGCTGAGGACGCCTTGCTTTAGAAGATTTTTCACTGGCTTTTGACAGAATACCCTTTGATGCTACAGAAGGGGCCTCAGGCAATTTGAGAATTTCTCTAGTTAACCGAATCCATCCGCCAGCTCTGTCCTCAGTGCTGCAAGACATGATAATTGATAATTAACAACAGAACATACAACTCCATCTGAGGTACAGAAGCACAATAAATAAAAAAGATAGCTTAATTAACATCATTGCCACCTTTCTGCATTGTCAACTTTTCCCAGAACACAGAGTATAGCCTCAAAACAGACTCTGTCACTTGGATCCAAAAGAAGTTGATAAAGGAGAGAACTGTACTGTGACTTTATGTCAGGCCTCTCTGTGTAAATTATATTTGGTCAGAACCACAATTAGATGCATTCAATCTGAAATAGCAAAGTGCTCATCTTGATTCATGCAGACACAAAAAACAAATTGCACGTACCATCCAATACACGTGCCCTGGATATTGAATGACACAACTTTGCAAGGTACACTCTTGCAAGAACATCATGCAAATGAAGGATGTCCTGAAGGGCTCCTGTTTCAATGTGACACCTCACACAATCAATGCATCAAAGTGGAAAGAGAAAATGCCCACATCATCGATGTTGACAAAACAGGAAGCAAGCAATTATAGACAAAGGCAGGTAATGCCCTTCAGGTGGAATGGGAAACAATTAAAGCTATCCATACTCATTTATAACAGTGGTAAATTTAAAGCCTCCCAATATTCATACACTTAAGGCACCCCCAGGTCCACAAACATCACTGAATTAAATATGGTAACAAAACTTGACGGTCATTTCAAGTTATCATTTCGAACATGTAATGTTATACAGTTATCAATGCCAAGAAGGTGACTCACAGGTTACTAGTTTTGGGTTACTAGTTATATATGTGGATGTGGCAGTAAATATGCTTGGGTATGGATAATATGAATAGGAATTAACATATATGCAGTTACTGACAAAATACAACTCCTATCACTATATGTGTTTCGAGTACAGAAGGAGTAAGGAGAAATATTACGCAAAAAAGGAAAATAGATAGTGGAAACTTGATTCCTCAAACTCAAATCAATTCAAACTATTTACTGCAATTCTAGAATCATATGTCAGGCACACAAAAGTTATCAATTATGTAGATAGGCTGAAAGCCCTAAAGTATTTATGTTCAAATAATAAGGAAAAAACTGAACTAAAAAAAGATAGGATGACGAAACATACCACCAGGCTGTGCATTTTTGCCTGCAAAACACAAGTCATACATGAAGGTAAGAAACTATAGAGATACCATGGAACCAGATGTGTGAAATTCACAAAATGTGCAAATATTAACTGCAATTCACGTTTTGAAATTTCTAGTATTACCCAGTTTCTAGAGCATAAAAGATCAACATCATTTTGCATCATAATAAGCTACACTTAACAGAATAAAAATGGAAATTCTGAACGATTAATAGCAGTGGAAACTGACCCAGCGCCATTGCAGCAGAGTATGGATCTCTAACAGCGATCTCCGAGATTATTGACAAGGCATGCCTTACTGCCACTGGGTCAGAAAATTCAATCCTGCAGTTGTATCAAGCCAGATGAGACATAATGACAGTTATGCAGCAGCATAATCCTATTTACCACTACTGGTAAATGATGCAATAGTAGTATCACATCTGTAAATTCATTGTAGAAGAAGACAGTTTCACCAAGACAGTCAATAATTTGACTGCTCATGTTGGCACAAATGTTAAAGAGGTAACAGAACAATAGAGAAATTGAACAGAATATAAGAAATTGATAGAAGTGGGTAAATACATGGTTCATGTATTATTCTGTCTCGCACAAAGAGCTACTATTTGCAATCATAGAAACGAACCATAGAACAAGGCCCCAAATCACCAAATCTATTTGTTTATATGTGAAATAACAACCCTTGGAAATTGGTGAAATAAACATAGGTGCAAAATAAATTATAAGATGGGAAATAAGCCTATTTAGCTTTCTAGAGACAACAAGGTTTATACTCACCCTTGGACAGCTCGGTGGAGAAATGCTGGATTTCCAAGATCAAGTGGCAGTCTTCTCAAAGCACTTAGAGAAGCATATTGCAAGTTACTCCGTAAAATAGACTGCGAAGTTAATTAAAAACAGAAAAAAAACATAAGGATAGCTCGCAGTCATAATAGTACTTGACAATCTCACAAAAATTGAATTCATGCCATTATTTATGTTGTTATATACTTATAAACATGGATTTTCTACCTACATGCCTAGCTCCACATGTGGTATGGATCATTGGATATGGAGGGCATTTTACATCTCTGTTCGCGATGCAACGACGCTGGCGTTAGCGAGCCTTGACAGTGTCTGTCATGCGGTTCACATCCTTTCTCGTCGATGCATTTTTGTTGTTCGCAATACCATTGCTGCTATCCGTGATGCTCGTCCGCGGCAGTTGCATGCCTGTCACCCGTGGTACCTCGTTTCATGGATTTTACAGCTGGTTCACAGGGCAAACGGGATAGCAGGGGTTTTGCTAACTGGGTGCGATCCGGCTAAGCGAAAACACGACCGTGTTCATTTGTGGATTTCATTGTTTGTGGAGTGCTAGATTGGGAGATAAAACGGATGGCTCTTTGTGGAAGAGGATGTGGTCTCGAAAGGAGAACGTGGTTTCGTGATTCCATCGTTTGCTAACTGGGTGTGATCCGGCTAAGCGAAAGCACGACCGCATCCATTTGTGGATATTTCAATGCCTGTGGAGTGCTAGATTGGGAGATAAAACGGATGGCTCTTTGTGGGAAGAGGATGTGGCCTCAAAAGGAGAATGTGGTTTCGTGATTCCGTCGAGACGCGAAAACTATTGTGTTTGTGGTAGTATTCTGAAGGAGAAGGGAGGTTGCTCTCGGTGTGATGGCATCGGCGTTTCCGTTGAGATGCTGTGCTCTCGTGTCGCGGATTTGTGCCCCCTGTAGATGATCTAACAGATGGATCCATATGTGTAGCTATGCTCCATGGTAGCTGGCTATTTTCGATACTTATAAGGTAGAAAAGCTGTCAAATGAGGTATAATGTAATAATAACTGTAACTTTAAAGTTTAAATGCTCGTTAATAGCGAGGTATGCAATTGGTATAACCATACATCTTAGAAAAAGAGTTGGGTGTCATACCCACACAAAAGGTACTAAGCACTGTATAAATCAAATGCACTCTTGTATCAAAATAGTACCTCCTTATCACCACCTTGCTTGGTAAATATACCTTTCTTTCGTTTCTGTTTAGTATCTGCCACCTGAAAGAAACTAGGATATATCATGAACAGAACACTGTAAACTTTCTAGCCAGAAACCACGGGCACTGAAAAGGAGCTCAAAGTAGTACAAGCATGATGGTTCAGGGACTCTATAACGAACCTTCTCCAAAATGCCAAACACAATCTCACTGAGCTTTTCCAACATTTCAGAACTGCTTGTGGAAGAGGACGTTAGGGCTTTCAGAGCCGCAAGTCTCCGTGCATGAACTTCAAATACCAGCATCCGTAATTATTAACTGAGCATGATGAAGAATCATGCTACACAACTTGAAATGAGAAGGCAAGAGATTCAAGACATTTGGTTTACATAAAACTTTCTTGTTTTTTGAGGACCCTGGCATGAAGATAATTAAAATGCCCATTTGTTCATAAAGAGGATCAGCTGTTAGCATGCCTAGTTTCGACTTTCAACTGAGACATTTCAGACCATGCAAAACAAACTAAGACATTTTAGAAAATTGCTTGGTCATATGATGTCATTTTTAGTAAGGACAAGATGATTGCCAGGAATAAAATTCTTAAAATGCCTCTGCAAAAATACCTCCAGGGGGATATCAGTTTCAAAAAAAGGTGGGGTCATATCTTTAAGGTTTTGAGAAAAAATAAGCATGAATGATTTTGATGTAAACAGGGAATAGCACCAAGAAATATTTAGGTGTCCCAATCAGTGGCTAGAAGTTGTATCAGAACACAGAATTTTCATAATATGATCTGATGTACACTGAGAGCAGAGTATAGAAACTTACACTCAACATCATCGCTGGTGGATTCTGCTGAAAGCTGATCAACTATTCTGGGCACGACATCTGCTCGAGTCACTCCTCCAACAACATCAATGTCCGCAAGAGCATCCCAATTTGGTGTGGGAATGCCACCAGTAGCACTTGAACCCGGGGAGCCATTATCTGACAATATTCGGGCGAGATAATAGTATACGTAGCGGAGAACATTTTTGTCCTCACATTGCTGGTGGAGCTGTAAATACAGAAATAAACCCCGTGTAAGAGAAATGGTAGCTATATTAGGCTAATGTTAACATAGACTGATATATGCGTAGTTTCAACTTAGAACACATAATTAAGTATCATAGCTGAATTTTCTGGGATGGGCACATTTCCATTTGTCCTAATCAAAAGGGATGTCTGTATAGACCTACGGAAGCATAGCGAGAGCCAGAGCAGTAACAGATGGCATACTTACCATGAGAAGCGATGGAGCCACCGAAGGATCCACAGAATTGTACACCGCGAGCTTGGGAAACACACTGTTCACGAGCTGCCTCTGAGAACTTTTCTGTGAAAGGTATGGCACGAGAGAGTAGCTAAAGCCGACAGATCCAAGCTCACATCACGCAATTCGAACCAACCGAAGCAGCACAACGAACCTGGTCGCAAGTCGCTGCAAGCTCGTGGATGCTTCGCGCCAGCTGCGAGTACGAGACGGGCTGCAGGAGGAACAGAGAATGCGGCGTGAGACTGGAAACAGGGTACAGAATGGATAGAAGAAATGAGGGAGGCGGCGGTATAGGAGACGAGCCTTCTTCTTCCTGTTGCGCTGGGGGAGGTTCTTGACAGGGTTGAACGCTTTGGCTGCTGAGATGGTGTCGCTCTGGATCTGCATCAGGGTCGCCCTCTTCGACTTGCGATCCGCCGGCGCGGGCGCCGGTGCCGGCGCGGACCTCGCCTGCGAGCCGCCGCCGCCCGAGGGCGGCTGCTGCGACGACGCCCCGGCAGCCGAAGGGGGCGATGGATCCGAGGTGATGAGATCCATCAGCGTCGAGCCGGACGAGCCCTGCCCGGAAGACATGGCCGCGGGCGTGGTGGGCTCGCGGCCGTGTGCTAGTGAGATCTCCGGCGAGCACTGCGGTCGGGGTGGGGAGCAATTGGAACGGTGAAGTGCTGCGGTGAGGTGGCTCCGTGGCTGGATCGCTGGATCCAACCGCCAGTTTGGGTTTGGTGGGTGCTGTGTGGTGTAGCTGGCTGGGCCGGTCCGACCGGGCCGCTGTTGCGAACGACCGATGACGTCTTGCCGACTTTAGGCCGGTGACAGTGGAAATAACTTAGTAGCCAGTAATATGTATATACAATGTAATTAATGACATGGGCATAATAATTAGTAAAGAAAGATAGATAGGCAGTACTTTACGAATAATATCATATATCGATCATATGTCTATAACCTAGTTAATTAGTCTTTGTATGACATCACACATACGTTACTATCTACTGATACTAACATGAACCAGTAACATGTTCATGTTATTAGTCTAAGTTACTTAACATTATGACCCGTCTTAAATTGCGTGTTGGTACTCTCACAAATATATTAAAGGGCGTGGCTTTCGGCGCCTCTCAGCAGACTACCACTGGCATGAACACTGGCACTGTTCATGCGGATCATTTTCGGTCCATCTTTAATCCGGTGGCTAGCGTCTGCTCGTGTATTATTCACCGTCTGATTTTGTCAATCTTGTGCCACGTCACATAGATCAAACATAACTTTTTGGCTAATTTTTTTGTTCTAATCGATATTTTTTTACGTTCATTTTTTCTAACTATTCGGCTTAAATTTTCTATCTCACCTTTTCCATCTATTCGATCCGGGGCCTACGTCCGCGCGCGTACTGTTTATCATCTAATTTTATCCAATCGTGTGCCACGTCAGGCAAACGCAACATAACTTTTTGGCTAAAATTTTCTTATCCTAACCGATATTTTTTACGTTTATCTTCCCTCGCTATTCGGCTTAGATTTTCTGGTCCTCCTTTTTCGGCCGGAATTTTACTACTTAATTTTGGGACACAATGTCTCGGCTTTATTTTTGCAGCGGTAGTTATTCTACATCTACGATAATATTTTTTACTCTATTTCTTAATTATTTGAAGGTAATTTTTCGACAAAACTTTCTAGGCATAATTTTCTACCGGTAATTAACTCACGGTAACTTTACGAGACAGTGTTTGATTGTCTAATCTTACTTTGACAGCAGTATTTTTTAAGGGTTATTTTATTTTGTCACACTTTTTCATCTGTGATTTTTTAGTATAATTGTCCACGGTAACTTTATGATAGTGTGTGATTGTCTAATCTTACTTTGACAGCAGTATTTCTTCACGAGTTATTTCATTTCGTCACACTTTTCCATCCGTGATTTTCACACAGTAGTTATCTTTCTGTAATTTTCTATGGGTGAGTAAGTTTTTGGCTATAATTCATAATCTGCAATTCAATTTTATTATACTTTTTATTCATCGACACTAATCGCACTATTCGCGGTCTTTTTTATCTACAAATAGTGCTACCATTATTCTCTGCCATAACTGTAGACAATAATAATCTGCAGCAACAATTTTAAACGATTAATTCACGACATTGTCCTCACGGACGCGGCGTCACGACCGCACCATATTCCCTAAAACTATGTAATAAAGCATGAAGATTTTAATCTCCTACAACGGCCCACATCCTCGCTACCTACATGTACCGTAGATGTCCTAATTTTAGCCAATAAACATGCGAAACATGGCACCAAGCTACAATAACTACCTCCTAATAATAATTTTTTCAAACTCCTCCATGACCCACATACATACCGGTATGGCATATGATTGAGGGGCTGTTTGGTTTCCGGCCACACTTTGCCAAGCCAAACTTTGGTTAGCCACATTTTAATAGGCATGTGTTTGGTTTGTGCCAAACTTTGGCTTGCTATATTTTATTACCCCTATGGCCCATTTGTCATAGAGTCATCATTTTTGCCATTTTTTATCAAAGTTTGGCTTTAAAATTTGCAGCCACACTTTTTGTGGCTGCCACACTTGTATGTATTGCTACACTTTGGCTTGGCAAAATGTGGCTGAGAATCAAACAAGTCCTGAATTTTTTTCTATCAGCGGCTGCAACGTTGGCGTGCTACGGTGCACTTTTTTTCTTTATATTCTCCCTTTTACACTTTTCAACTATAACGTTTGGGACATTTTTTTGCCGTAATTTTTTGGTGATAGTTTTGGCACAACTTTTTGCGGTATTTTCCGGTGATAGTTATCCTTCAGTAATTCTTCAAGGGTATAGTAATTCTTTCGGCGGTAGTCTATGGTAGTATTTTTTCGCTCATTTTTAACTTTTAAGATATGGTAACTTTTTGACACAACTTTACGGCAATGAATTTATGATAGTAATTACCTTACGTTACGCAGGTATTTTTACATCCCTTTTTAATATGCCATGGTAATTATTCGACGCACTTTCCTGTTCATCATTTTTCGATGGTCATTACCCTGAGTTTATAACAATATTTTTAACTCCTTTTTTAACTACTCGGAGGTAATTTTTCCAAAGCAACTTTTTGACCTTTTTCCACCTGTATTTATCCCACGGTCACTCCTCCACGGTAAATAATTCTATAACCATATTTTATCTAAAGTATTTTTTTGTGTGTTCCTTCCCTATTCTGTGGCAACAATTTCCAGTCACACTTTCTGAGTCGCAATTTCCATAAATAACTATTTTCCTGTGATTTTTTCTGATGATGAGTCATCTTTTGGCCTCGGCGATTCATTCTTTTTACCTTTTGTATTTTTTGACATTAATTCCAACATCCGCCGCTCATTTTTTCGGAAAAAATAGTACGATGTCTTCTACAGTACCTTCGGACAATAATATTATACCACATATGGCGTAATCTCCAGCAATACTTTTAACCGAGTAATCAAAACCATCGTCCCGTCACACGCGCGGCATGTTCCCCCATATTTTCTAGTTTATATTTAAATTGTACTATTTTGGTATCGTCAGTTTTTTGACAGGCTCGAGAGAAATATTAAAGCATGAAGATTTCAAGCTCCTACAACGTTCCACGTCCTCACTAACTATGTGTACTTTAGATAGTCAATAAACACACGATACATGGCACCAAGCTACAATAATACCTCCTAATACTCCCTCCGTCCGGGTTTATTGGGCTAACACGCAGTCTAAGAGATATGTTTGACTACAAATTTGACCAACCGAAATATGAATCACATGTCACAAAAATTATATCACCAATGATTGGCATCTGTCAGTTTTTGACTGGCTCGAGAGAAATACAAAATAATATCATGGAACAAAAAAGAGTTTGAAAACCTCAAAGATTTGATAGCTTTTTATACTTTATTTTGTAATTGCTGGAGTCAGATTATGTACTACCATCTAGTATTTGCTATTATGAATATACCATGGTATTGATTGTCAAAAAGAAAATACAAAAGTGAGAGCCACCTTGGAATAGATCAAATGGTTCTCACTAAAAAAATATCTCCAGGCACATTTTTGAGGCGGCATAATCAAAAAAGGATGCAAACATTTGTTAGCTGGCGGATGAGCAACCTCGACACCATTTGGTCGTGGCGGCCACGTATACGCTTCGATAGACACAATACCGGCAGATATATGTGTCGTGGTAGGTGGTACACAAGAGCACGGTTTTTAATGTCGTGCTTGGCCAACACATCCATCTGACGTTATGTCGTCCAATGCTTGTGCCGTTAATTGTGGGTGACTGGTCAAACATCTTTCACTGGCTGGCTAGGCATGTCTTGTTAACATATGTGTACCACTATCCGCACAACCACTGAATGTGGGTGGTTTTTAATCTCTCACAATTAAAGACTGACTTTACAGTTTGGTCGGGAGTACACGGTGTGGATACTTTGAATACTACGCATCCGATAGAACACGCTTCTTTTATGGTCCATTTGAGTAAACGCGGGCCAAAAGCTGAAAGCCTGGATCGCGCTTGCCCAAATAGCCCAGACAACTCACTCTCTCCACTCCCCAATCTCTATATAATAGAGGAACCCTAGCCACTGATCCCACTAATTCTTAGTCCCTACTATCTATTCCTCCACACCCATCCTCCACGGAGAGCAACATAAAACGAATCCTAGATCTTCGGGCGTAGCTGTTGGAGATATGCCCTAGAGGCAATAATAAATGTAGTTATTATTATATCTTTGTGTTTATGATAAATGTTTGCATTCATGCTTTAATAGTATTAACAAGGAAACATTAATACTTGTGTGATTTGTAAACTTAAATTGAAGTCCCTAGTAAAGCCTCTTCAAAATACTAGCTTGTTGGTTAATAAATGATTGTGGTTTCCCTATCATGAACATTGAGATGTTATTAACAACAAGATCATATCGTTAGGATAATGATATGATGGACATAATCCTATAGATAAGCGTAGCATAAAGATCAAGTCATTTTAATAGTTTAATTGCTATATGCTTTTTGATACATAGTAACCTAATTCCTTCGACCATGAGATCATGCATATCACCATCACCGGAAGGATGCTTTGATGACATCAAACACCACACCGTAACTGGGTGGCTATAAAGGTGGCATTGAGTGTTCGGAAAGTATTGGTTGAGACACATGGATCAAGAGTGGGATTTGTCCATCCATATGACGGATAGATATACTCTGGGCCCTCTCGGTGGAATGTCATCCAATTGACTTGCAAGCATGTGACTGGCTCACAAGGGATCACATATCACGGGAACGATAAAAGAGTACTTATCAGTAACGAGGTTGAACTAGGTATGCAGAGATACCGACGATCATAACCTCGGGTAAGTAAACTATCGTGAGACAAAGAGAAATTAGTATCGTATGTAAGTGGTTCATTCGATCGCAAAGTAATCGTAGAAATATGTGGGAGCCATATGAATTTCCAGATTCCTCTATTGGTTATTGTTAGAGAAGTGTCTCGATCATGTTCGCATAATTCACGAACCGTAGGAGACACACTTAAGGATTGACGTTGTTGAGTAGTTATGGAATGATGAGTAAGAGACCGAATATTGTTGGAGTCTCGGATGGGATCCGGGATATCACGAGGAGATCCGGAATGGTGGGAGAATAAGATTCATATAAGGAAAGTCTGTTTAGGTTGGAGAATGGTTAGGTGTTTTCATCGGAATGTTCTAGAAGGTTCGAAATGTCGGGCACTCCGGAGGAGGAAGGTACATGAATGTGTCATAACAAGTTGGAATGGTTGCATCATGTACTAGGTGTCATCGCTGAGCAAAATAAAGGGATAAATCAAATCCTAGTTTGAAAAGTCAAACGCCAATTTGAAAAGTCAAACGGCTATTTTGTTTGGTGGAGGGAGAGTAGGAAACCTACTTGGGGACGAAGTCCCTCTCCCTCCACCGCCGGCCAAGGAGGCCGAGTTGGGGAGGACTCCTCCCTTGGCGCCCTCCCACCTATATAAGGAGGCGGGGCCCCTCCTAGACCTACACCTTGCCCCTCTAAACCTTAACCCTAGCCGCCGGCCACCAAACCGTCACCGCCGCCCTAGGGTTTCTCCCAAGCCGCCGAGTTGGGGCTTATACTTGCCCTAGATGTCGGCCTAGCCTCTCCTACTTGGTGTGTCTAAACCCTAGATCACCGAGGCTCTCTCATAGTCCACCATACCCGCTCTGGCTTAAGGCGAAGCCCTGCGGGATCTCCCCTCTACTTCTGGTACCACGAGTCGTCTTTGGGAATCGCGAGAGAGTGCTACAACCTCCGCTTCCTTTGGAACAAGGGAGAGGAAGGTCTTCGTCAATCCGAGCGATGTGTGACCATTGCAGGGAGCTACGGAGCCTTGGCCGGAAGGATCGTCTACACGATCTTGAGATCAGCAAGAGTACGACTACATCACCCACGAGAATCTGCTCTCGTTAAACACTTTGGAATCTTCGAGGGTGAGTTATTCCATCGACTCGTTGCTACAATCTAGTATATAGATCTTGGCTTGTTTGTTTGTATGCGATAGAAATTTTTTGTTTTCCATGCTACGAACCCCTACAGTGGTGAGCCGTGTCTATATGTAGATCTGTTGCACGAGTAGAACACAATGGTAATTATGGGCGGTGGTGCTTTTATTATCAATTTCTTTTTGTGTACTTTGCATCTTGCGGTATGATGGGATGAAGCGGACCGGGCTAACCTTACATGACATCATTCATGAGACTTGTTCCACGCTCAACATGCAACTTGTATTGCATAAGTGTCTTTGCGGGTGTCTGTCTCTCCCATTATAGTATAGATCCAATTTACAACGGGCACTTGATAGTTCAAACATCAACGTTGTGGTTCTTGTTCGTAAGTTAGATCGTCACTTATTGAAAGCCCCAAACCACGTAAAATATGCAAAGAAATTAGAGGCGTCTAACTTTGTTTTGCAGGGGTGTGCTGTGATGTGATATGGCCATGATTGTGATTATATTTGATGTATGCAATGTTCCTTATTGTAAGTTGGCAACCGGAAGGAGCCATATGGTTGTCTTTAAATTCCGTTAAGACCTGCGTGTCTATTCAAAGTAGTTGTAATAGTTGAAGCTGGTGGACGACATTCATGGAGCAGCGTCATTGACCTTGATGCAATGCCGGTGATGATGGAGATCATGTTCGTGCTTGAAGATGGAGATTGGAAGCACAAAGAAGAAAGGCCATATCATATCACATATTATGAATTGCATGTGATGTTAATCCTTTATGCATCTTATATTGATTAGTTAACGACGGTAGCATTATAAGATGATCCCTCATGCACATAAATTTCAAGTTCTAAAGTGTTCATCCTTAGTAAGCACCGTTGCTAAAGCTTGTTGTTTCGAAGCACCACGTGATGATCGGGTGTGTTAGATTCTGCAAGTGTATACAATGTAAGCAAGCCAGATTTGCTCATGTGGAAGCTAAGGTTTGATCTTGACGAGCCTAGCATGTACAGACATGGTCTCGGAACACGGATCACCGAAAGGTAAAGCATGAATCATATAGTAGATATGATGAACATGTTGATTGTTCGCCATTGAAGCTATATCAACTCTCGTGATGATCGGTTTTGATGTGGTGGATTTGGTTCGTGTGATCACTAAAACAATGTGAGGGATATTGTTTTGAGTGGGAGTTCACCTAGATTAATTTAACTATTAATTAGAACTCAATTTGTCATAAACTTAGTCTAAATTATTGCAAATATGTTGTAGATCAATGGCGGCCCCTACCATCAATTTTAATGCGTTCCTAGAGAAAGAAAAGTTGAAAAACAATGGTAGCAACTTCGCGGATTGGTTCCGCAATTTGAGGATTGTCCTCAATGCTGGTAATTTGACCTATGTCTTTGGATGCACTGGGTGACTCCTTTGCAGCTACTGCTACCGATGAAGTAAAGAATGTTTACCTCGCTCGGAAGACTCGGTACTCCACGTTCAGTGTGCTATCTTGTATGGTTTAGAATCGAGCTTGAAAAGGTTTGAGAATTCAGACCCACATGATATTGTCCGTGAACTCAAATTGATCTTTGAGACTCACGCGGCTTGAGAGCTATGAGGCTTCGAAAAGTTCTTTAGCTGCAAGATGGAAGAGGGCAACTCCGTCGGTGAGCATGTGCTTAAGATGTGCAGACGCAAAACAAACTCCAAAGCTTGGGTATAGTGATTCCTAATGCTTTGGGGATTTACCGTGTCCTCCAATCACTACCACCAAGTTACAAGAACTTTGTGATGAACTACAATATGCAAAGCATGAACAAGCAGTTGCCAGAACTCTTCTCCATGTTAAAATCTGTAGAAGTGGAGATCAAGAAAGAGCACCAAGTGTTGATGGTCAAAAAGACCACCAAATTCAAGAAAGGCAAGTCTAAGCAAAAGGGACACTTCAAGAAGGGTGGTAAGAAAGTTACCGCGATTTAAGAAGACCAAGGCTGGACCTAAGCACGTCTGAGTGCTTTTACCGCAAGGGAGAAGGTCCTTTGAGCGGAATTGCCCAAAGTACTTGGAGGATTTGAAGAACGGCAACATCAAGAAGAAAGGTATATCCGATACACATGTTATTGATGTGTATCTCACTAGTACTCGTAGTAATGCCTGGGTATTTGATACTGGTTCGGTTGCTCATATTTGTAACTCGAAACAGGTGTTGCAGAATAAACGGAAGATAGCGAAGAACGAGGTGACGATGCGCGTAGGAAATGGATCAAAGGTTGACGTGATCGCGGTCAGCAAGCTACCTCTTCATCTACCATTGGGATTAGTTTTATACTTAAATAATTGTTATTTGGTGCCTGCGTTAAGCATGAACATTATATCGGGATCTTGTTTATTGCGAGACGGTTACTTGTTTAAGTCCGAGAATAATGGTTGTTCGATTTATATGAGTAATATGTTTTATGCACATGCACCTTTGATAGATAGTCTATTCTTATTGAATCTCGATAGTGGAGATACACATATTAATAACATTGAAGCTAAACGTTTGAAATCGAGCGATAACTCGACCTATATGTGGCACTGTCGTCTTGGTCACATTGGAGTGAAGCGTATGAAGAAACTCCATTCCGATGGACTTCTTGAATCACTTGATTTCGAATCACTTGAAAGATGCGAAGCATGTCTGATGGGTAAAATGACTAAGACTCCATTTTCTGGTATGATGGAGCGAGCTACGGACTTATTGGAAATCATACATACCGATGTGTGGTCCAATGAGTGTAGCATCGTGAGTGGTTATCGTTATGTTCTTACCTTCACGGATGACTTGAGTAGATATGGGTATATCTATTTCATGAAACATAAGTCCGAAACTTTCGAGAAGTTTAAGGAATTTCAAAGTGAGGTTGAGAATCAACGTAACAAGAAGATTAAATTTCTACGTTCTGATCGTGGAGGTGAATATCTAAGTTACGAGTTTGGCGAGTATTTGAAGAAATGCGGAATACTTTCACAATTGACACCGCCGGGAACACCACAGCGTAATGGTGTGTCCGAACGTCGTAATCGAACTCTCTTAGATATGGTTCGTTCTATTATGTCACTTACAGATTTACCGCTATCATTTTGGGGTTATGCATTAGAAACAGCCGCATTCACTTTAAATAGGGCACCATCTAAATTCGTTGAAACGACACCGTATGAATTATGGTTTGGGAAGTAACCTAAATTGTCGTTCCTTAAAGTTTGGGGTTGAAGCCTATGTAAAGAAGTTACAAGGACAAGCTTGAACCCAAAGCGGAAAAATGCGTCTTCATAGGATACGAAGGAAACTATTGGGTATACCTTCTATCATAGATCCGAAGGCAAAATCTTCGTTAAGAATGGATCCTTTCTAGAAGGAATTTCTCTCGAAAGAAGTGGGGAAGGAAAGTAGAACTCGACGAGGTTGTCGAACCTTCTCTCGAACTTGCAGTAGCGCAAAGACCGGAAGAAGTTCTGTGGTGCTGCACCAATAAGAGGAAGCTAATGATGATGATCATGAAACTTGGTTGAAGTTACTCTGAGCCTCGCAGGTCAACGAGAACTCGTACCACTCCTGATTGGTATGATCCCGTTATGAGTGTCATGTTGGTGGACAACACCGATGACCCTGCGACATATGAGGAAGCGATGATGAGCCTAGATTCCAATAAATGGAAAGATGCCATGAAATCCGAGTTTGGATCCATGTACGAAAACCAAGTATGGACTTTGGTGGACTTACCGGATGGACGGAAGGCTGTCGAAAACAAATGGATTTTCAAGAAGAAAACAGATGCTGATGGTAACGTTACTGTCTATAAAGCTCGACTTGTCGCAAAAGGGTTTCGACAAATTCAAGGAGTTGACTACGATGAGACTTTCTCACCAGTAGCGAAGCTAAAGTCTGTGAGGATTTTGTTAGCAATCGCTGTATATTATGATTATGAGATATGGCAGATGGATGTCAAAACAGCATTCCTCAATAGAGACATTGATGAAGAATTGTATATGATGCAACCCAAAGGTTTTGTCGATCCTAAGGATGCTAACAAGGTATGCAAACTTCAACGGTCCATTTATGGATTGAAGCAAGCATCCCGAAGTTGGAATCAACGTTTTGATAAGGTGATCAAAAGTTTTGGTTTTATACAAACTTATGGAGAAGCTTGTATTTACAAGAAAGTGAGTGGGAGCTCTGTAGCATTCTTAATACTATATGTAGATGACATATTGTTGATTGGGAATGATGTAGACCTTCTTAATAGTGTCAAGGAATATTTGAATAATAGTTTTTCAATGAAAGATCTTGGCGAAGCAGCTTACATATTGGGCATAAAGATTTATAGAGATAGATCGAGACGCCTAAATATCATTGTCACAAAGTACATATTTAGACAAAGTTTTAAAGAGGTTTGGAATGGAAGATAGCAAGAAAGGGTTCTTGCCCATGTTGCCCAATACGACCTTGAGTAAAACTCAAAGTCCAGCAACGGCAGAAAATAGAGAAAGGATGAGTAAGACTCCCTATGCCTCAGCCATAGGATCTCTAATATATGCCATGCTATGTACTAGACCCTACATTGCATATGCTGTTAGTTTAACTAGCAGATATCAAAGTGATCCAGGAGTGGATCATTGGACAGCGGTCAAAAACATCCTTAAGTACTTGAGAAGAACTAAGGATATGGTTCTTTCTTATGGAGGTGATGAACAACTCGTTGTTAATGGTTACACCGATGCTAGTTGGAACACCGATCCGGATGATTCTAAATCTCAATCTGGATACGTATTTATTTTGAATGGTGCAGCAGTTAGCTGAAGGAGTGCAAAGCAAAGCGTTGTGGCGAGATCTTCAACTGAATCGGAATACATAGCTGCTTCGGAGGCTTCACAAGAAGCGATATGGATGAAGGAGTTCATTACAGAGCTCGGTGTGGTTTTAAGTGCGCTGGACCCATTGTCTATCTACTGTGATAACATGGGCGCCATAGCCAATGCGCAAGAACCAAGATCACACAAGAAGCTGAAGCATATCAAGCTATGTTTTCACGCTATTCGAGAACATGTCCAAGATGGTGACATAAAGATTTGCAAAGTACACACAGATCTGAATGTGGCGGATCTGTTTACTAAACCTCTTCCGAGGGCAAAACATGACCAACACCAAACTGCCATGGGTGTTCGGTATATTACCATGTAATCTAGATTAGTTGACTCTAGTGCAGGTGGGAGACTGTTGGAGATATGCCCTAGAGGCAATAATAAATGTAGTTATTATTATATCTTTGTGTTTTTGATAAATGTTTGCATTCATGCTTTAGTAGTATTAACAAGGAAACATTAATACTTGTGTGATTTGTAAACTTAAATGGAAGTCCCTAGTAAAGCCTCTTCAAAATACTAGCTTGTTGGTTAATAAATGATTGTGGTTTCCCTATCATGAACATTGAGATGTTATTAACAACAAGATCATATCGTTAGGAGAATGATATGATGGACATAATCCTATAGATAAGCGTAGCATAAAGATCAAGTCATTTTAATAGTTCAATTTCTATATGCTTTCTGATACATAGTAACCTAATTCCTTCGACCATGAGATCATGCATATCACCATCACCGGAAGGATGCTTTGATGACATCAAACACCACACCGTAACTGGGTGGCTATAAAGGTGGCATTGAGTGTTCGGAAAGTATTGGTTGAGACACATGGATCAAGAGTGGAATTTGTACATCCATATGACGGATAGATATACTCTGGGCCCTCTCGGTGGAATGTCATCCAATTGGCTTGCAAGCATGTGACTGGCTCACAAGGGATCACATATCACGAGAACGAGAAAAGAGTACTTATCGATCGAGGTTGAACTAGGTATGCGAGAGATACAAGCGATCATAACCTCGGATAAGTAAACTATCATGAGACAAAGGGAAATTGGTATCGTATGTAAGTGGTTCATTCGATGTAAGTAATCATAGAAATATGTGGGAGCCATATGAATTTCCAGATTCCTCTATTGGTTATTGTTCGGAGAAGTGTCTCGATCATGTCCGCATAATTCATGAACCGTAGGGAGACACACTTAAGGATTCGACGTTGTTGAGTAGTTATGGAATGATGAGTAAGAGACCGAATGTTGTTAGGAGTCTCGGATGGGATCCGGGATATCACGAGGAGATCCGGAATGGTCCGGAGAATAAGATTCATATAAGGAAAGTCATGTTTCGGGGTTGGAGAATGGTTAGGTGTTTTCATCGGGAATGTTCTAGAAGGTTAGGAATGTCCGGCACTCGGAGGAAGGGTACATGAATGTGTCATAACAAGTTGGAATGGTTGCATCATGTACTAGGTGTCATCGCTGAGCAAAATAAAGGGATAAATCAAATCCTAGTTTGAAAAGTCAAACGCCAATTTGAAAAGTCAAACGACAAGTTTGCTTGGTGGAGGGAGAGTAGGAAACCTACTTGGGGAGGAGTTCCTCTCCCTCCACCGCCGGCCAAGGAGGACGAGTTGGCGAGGGACTCCCCTCCCCTGGCGCGCCCCCTCCACCTATATAAGGAGGGGCAGGGCTCCCCTCCTAGAACTACACCTTGCCCCTCTAAATCTTAACCCTAGTCGCCGGCCACCAAACCGCCGCCGCCGCCCTAGGGTTTCTCCCAAGCCACCAAGTTGGGGCTTCTACTTGCCCTAGCCGCCGGCCTAGCTCCCTCTACTTGGTGCCTCTAAACCCTAGATCGCCAAGCCTCTCTCATAGTCCACCATACCCGCTCCGGCTTAAGGCGAAGCCCTGCGGGATCTCCCCTGTACTTCCGGTACCATGCCATCGTGCTGCCAGAATCGCGAGGAGAGTGCTACAACCTCCGCTGCCTGTTGGAACAAGGGAGAGGAAGGTCTTCGTCGAGTACCGAACGTGTGACCGACTGCGGAAGCGCTGCCGGAACGCAGCGCCGGAAGGATCGTCTACACGATCTTGAGATCGGCAAGAGTACGACTACATCACCCACGAGAATTTGCTCTCGTTAAACACTTTGGAATCTTCGAGAGTGAGTTATTCCATCGACTCGTTGCTACAATCTAGTAGATAGATCTTGGCTTGTTTGTTTGTATGCGGTAGAATTTTTTTGTTTTCCATGCTACAAACCCCTACAGTAGCATCTTGGGCGTCCCTAGCCAGACACGATCTAGAGATCCCTTGCTGGGCATGATCTTGTGAGGCCCAGCCGCGCCAGATCTTACGCGGCCTGGCCACGCTGGATCTTGCGCGCACCAGCCCCGCCTTTCTCGTCCATTGTCGTATCTGATCTATAGGTTTGTTCGCCATCCTCTGTACTAATCTTATCTACCGATCGACCAACTCTGCCCTTCTCATTTTTTCTATAATCGATCTAATTTCTCTTTCAGATCCACGACAACGTCGTTATCATGGGGTGCTCACGGGATCGTAGCCTTGTGGATGTGGTCATCTCAATACCATCACAATAGCGTGCAATCAGAATAGAGATAGGCTCAAGAATAGGTGTAGGTAGATTTCTCTACTTATCCTTGGGATAAGTGGAAAAGTGGACTAATGCAGATTTTTTTTTGCATTAGTCCTTAGATTAGATCAGTTAGTTTTGTACGTAGCATTCTTTTGGAGTTCATGTGGTAATAAATAGAGAGAGGCTCAAATCTTGTAACTGAAATGGAGTTGTGTCTCAATGTCATACAGTTTTTCGTTATAAATGGAATTAGCAAATCTAATTTGATCATTGTTATTGTTATTAATTCGCAGTATCACCTGATGGTATATAATACACAACACTCGATATAGGTGACACGACACTAAATTTTCGTCAGTCTTACCCTTATGTTGTGTGGCGCATCATCCTTGGCATCGCGGAAGCGCTAGCTCGGCGGATGTCGATGTGCCGAGCCAAAAAAAAGCGGCGCCTAAAACTTTTACCTACGCAGTTATCTTTGTTGGCTTTGTTTTGCCGCACTAGCGGCAACGACTAGGCATGTGTCTTAATGTTTATAAGCGCCAGGGCGACTTGTCGTATAGTTTCTCTTGCTTTTTAAGGTGGGAGCCCTGTTTATATACTAGGTAGGAACGCAAGTCACACGTTTGCCCGCCTACGACGGGAAAGCAGATATGAAAAACCGATGACATATGCAGCTAGATTTAAGAGTAATTCGTGTGATAAGTCCATGGCTGTAGGAAGCGCAACAAAGAGCAAGCAACCAACCGATGATATATAATAATTTCAAAAGATGCAAGTGTACGTAACAATGCACAACATATATTAAATGGACTTGACTAACCATGTGTATTAAACAAACTATCAGTACGGTTCATATATTACATGAATAATCTGGAAGGATCATGCTTACATATTGTCTTCCGCAAACCAAATAAGTTTTGACATTAAATAAAATACAGAGCCACGGACTAAACAGAAGACACCCGAGCAATCATGTGTCTACACAGAAATTCAATGGCATAGCTTGCAAATTACTTTCTGCTTTGTAGAGATCAATGGCCTGCTGACTGTAAATCAAACATAGCAAATCAGCTTAATTCATAGTAGCCAATGCATGATGGAAAAAAATACTGTATAAGTTTGAGGAAAACCAGAACATTTTCACTAGGAACACTGAAATTATATCTTAGCTTAATTGCCTAAGGAATCAGACATTTTAAGTACAATGCACTTGTATAGATGATTTCACTATGAAACTGATACACAATATATTGATGAACTGAGCACAAAACTTGTACAGAATACAAAGCTTAACTATATATTATTCTTGAGCTTTGCTTGCATCATAGCATTTTAAGAAGGTAAGGTAAGGCCACTTCAATAAAAAATTAACGATGATAGATTTCAGAACAGAGCAATGAGAGAATATTTTGTGATAACCCAGAGAACAAAATGGGAATGCTTCAAATTATAGAACTCTTATCATACATTGCCTATGTGCCAACAAATATACAATCAGTGGGCTCTTTGTGTCAAGACAATTAAGCATTTATCTTAGAGCATAAGAAAAGAGCAAAATTATTATATCAACCAAACCTTTTAGTATAATGTGCTTCAAGCTTTGTAGCAGGCTTTAAGAAGCTCCCCTAATATGTTTGTCCAAAGCTACATGAGTAAGAAATTATAGACCACTGAGGATGCAAAAGGCAACAAAACTGGTGGTATCCTTTCTCTCGTGTTCAAACATCATAAATGGCATATAAGCAACAACTTGTAAAGATCTATTTAGCAAGCCACAATTACACCGGGCAACATATATCAAACTAATCTAGTTTGTATGTGGAAGTTTACTGTCGAGTACTAAATGTGAGTACAAAAGTTTCTGCTAAACAAGCAGAACTGCCGCCGAGGTCAACCTAGACATCTAAACATAAAAATGAAGCAAGAACTGGAGGCAAGCAAATTCGTAAGTTGTGTTATAGAAACAAGGCAATATCATCATGTATGAATTAAAATTAATACGACAAATATAAGCATGATTGAGGAAACCGGCTCTAGATCAAGCATCAAGGGAAACACTGAACCGCAGCTACCACCTGCCATAGGCACCGACCACGCCAACGTGACAGTGGCACGACGCTAGCAAAATCGAGCATGGACAGGCATAGGGCCTCAACCATGACGTGCAGCACCCAAGGCGAGCTATACCTCTCGACGAAAGGAGCCACAGAATGCTAACCACCAGAAGAGCCAGTGACACTGACTCCTTGAAAACAATGGTTGATGTCGCCTAAGTCCACGCCACGCGCAGAGGAGTGTGGATGTGTGGACATGTTAGGAAAGGAGGCGGGACAGGGGACCGATGGCTGCACGGAACCGAATCAGCCCCAAGTCACCAAGAGGACGACATGGATAATGTGAGTCAGCCTTCAGAGAAGAATATGGATCACTCAAAACACATATATACAGTGCGAAGTTCATAAAACTAATGTGAAAACCTATAGGTACTGGTTGTCTGGTGCATCTCTAATGCCTAGTGCCCAATTCTAAATAAGCAAGCGCGTAGTCTTATAAATGACAGGATGAATATTTGGTCGCAAAGCGAACAAAGATAATGTTTGTTCGTAGTTCTGAGACCATGAAAGATTGTACAATGAATTCATACATGTACCATGAAAAATAATATCTATTCGGGTCAAACATCAGATTCACTTGATGAGATAGCATCATTGGTTCAGAAAACTCACCAACAAAGTGATACTAATAAAATTTGTCTGGAAGAACATCATTGGTTCAACAAACTACTGGTAATTAGATTTGTGTCAAAAAAGTTTAGGTGTATATCTAATAAACTAAAGAAAATTATTGTTCTTGCTGCAATAACTTGATCATTTGTTGTGTCCTATATAGAAAAGCAAGACACTGCCATGTTCTCCATTAGTAAACAACATATAGTTTGTTAGAAATTTCCTGAAATCAGATTTAACCGGGGCAACTTTTCTATGTGTTTCAGTCAGTACATACCTAAAGCCAATCGTCATTGACCATGTATTTCTCTCCTTGATCAGCTTCTCCATAGATGTTTTATCTATAATAAGATACTGCAATGAGCTGGATCACAGTCAATATAGACAAAGACATATTATAATGGACATTATTACCCAACTTCTATCACTCGTCATAGTCCAATATTATGTCTTGGTTATAGTACATGATAGCAAATCACCATAAAAGGATTTCGGATTCATAACTTCAGATGAGTACAAATGAATTATTATGTAAATACTATGAGTTATTACTACTTTTGAGTTTTCTATCTCCAAGTCCAATATTTAGAAGTAAAAAGAAGAAGCATTAGCTGTCATCACTTCAGCTAAATAAAGCTCGAGCATTGTTGAACCAAACCTCCCTGCTATATATGCAAATACACAATCGATGGACTCAGTCTCTACATGATATCACACTCAATACACCGACCAATAAAAGAAAGTAGACCAACCGTGCACCAAGTATCTCCAAGCATACACACACACACATCCAATATGAAATTTCACAGAGAATACACATTCTAGCTAAGTGCTCTCCAAAGGAGCTGCAGTAGAAAAGGAACAGTAAAAGAATGGGAAGGAGACGGGCCTCACCGTGCTACCTGAGTAACTGAAGCTGCAGTAGCTTGTTCCCCACGCTGGAGAAGATGTACAACTCATTCCCACGTGGCGGCCACTGAAGGTTTGTCGGGGAGGATTAGAGATGGCCGAATGGAATTACCCTCTCCAATACAAACACATGCACTCTCACAATAACACCAACCAGAAAAATCAATCTTCAAGGTCTTTCACCGCATCAGCATCAGTCAGCTTTGACAGCATAACACGAAGTATGTTTGCGCGGCCTCTAATCTGATGGGAAATCTTCTTCTTCTGCCGCACTGTATCTATTGCCTCCTTAATCATGAGGGCAACCTCGACAACCTGCTTGACGCTTCCCACCGCATCGACCATCCTGCTAATATATTGGTTAGAGTATATGTAGGTTTCATGAGAAATTGGATGGGCTTGGTTGGTCCCTTAGACCTCCACACCCTCTTTTATATATAGCACGATCTAGCCTTACATCTTCACTTATACACTGGAATGATCTAAATTCTAGTAGGACATTACTGCTATACTAACACTTCCTAGAATACTCTAGACTTTACAAGAGTAGTACTACTACTACACTAACTCAGACTCCAACACTTACTGGAATACTCTAGACTCTCCTAAGACAATACTACTATGCTAACCTAGACTCCAACAGTATATAATCTGCAGATGGAACAAGAAAATCAGTTTTTCTTTCTCGTAACAAGAATCAAAGATAATTAGCAAATATATCAACCAACCTAGTCTTTTGGCCTCTCCTTTTATTTTTTTCTTGCCGATCAATCTGTTGCCCTATTAGTCGCTCCCTGAACTGTACTATTGAATACTTCGGTGAGCAATTCAAAGGTTCATTTCACTGATCTACAATATTAGAAGTATCACAGTAAGCTGATTAGCTGAAGCATGACGAACAACTTACCGTATCTAATTAGTTTCTGGCATTGAGAGAACATGCTAGTCCGCCTTGTCATGTATCCCTGAAGAAAACATTGATGGATTTCAAATACAAAATAAGAAACACCCAAGACATAGTTGAGCGGAGGAGAAAAGTTTGGCATAGTTTGGAGGTGTGTACTCACAATACAAGATAAATAGTGTGAATAATCCCGCTAAGCAATTAGTGAGAGATTTTCCAAGGAGTAAATCACAGAAAAATCTTCAAATAACGATAGTGGCATAAGTTGTGGAGGATAATATGCTTACCCAAAGTATCTCCTTTAAGACAATAATAAGTTAATGCGATCGAGCGTGCGCGAGCTAGCAGCGTGCGAGCGAGAGGGGACGGTTGCGCGCGCGAGGGCGAGCGGGTCACGCGGGAGCAAGCAGGCAAGGCCCAGCGTGCAAGAAGAGAAGACAGCAGAGGAGCAAGGCGGCTGGGCCAGTCCGGTCCCGGACGGGCCGGTAGTGCTGGCCGGGGGGGGGGGGGGGGGACTGAAGGCTGGGCCGCGCGCAGCATGCCGCGCAGGGGCGTCCGGTAGTACCAAGTGGTACTACCGCTCGGCCCAGTAAAAGCTATTTTTCTTTTTCTTTTTCAGATAGAATAAAAACAAACTTAAACGGTCACAACTTTTGATTGGTGACTCCGATTGACCCGATTCCAATTGCGTTGGATAGAGGACGACAAGAGCTTCCCAATAAAATATGTAAATATTGGTTATCACCAAATGAGAATGTTTCAAGTAATATAATGTGAGATACCTCACTTGGTGAGACACCGGAAAACCGCATAGATCAAAATCACAACAAGATATAAAAGAGAGATCCGGTTTTGATGAACAAGAGCTTGTTATGGAGATTACCACGAGCTCTATATCCTCACTTGGATAAGACCAAATAACAACCAAATACGATGATACAAGTATGCAAAGGTTTGAGCTCTCTCCGAATGATATGATCGAGTTACTCATTCGAGAGCCCCTCTTGATAGTAGGGTTATCTATCCTAAACCCGGTCTCCCACAAACAACATGAGACCGGCAAAAGGGAAAACCTATCAAGACGAACTTGACCTTCTCAAGATGGAACGTCTTTCTTGATTCCTCATCATCGATCCATGATCACCGAGGATGGCAAGTATCAAACATGAGATCTTCTAGAGATGGCGCATTTTGAGCTTGCACCACATATCTTCTTCTTCATATTATCGAACTAGAAGCTAACACATGCTCCAAGCGATGCTAATGGACAAATCCTACAAGTATAACTTGTTGGAGATATGCCCTAGAGGCAATAATAAATGTAGTTATTATTATTATATCTTTGTGTTTATGATAAATGTTCACATTCATGCTATAACAGTATTAACCAGGAAACATTAATACTTGTGTGATTTGTAAACTAAATTAGAGTCCCTAATAAAGCCTCTTCATAATACTAGCTTGTTGGTTAATAGATGATTGTGGTTTCCCTATCATGAACATTGAGATATTATTAACAACAAGATCATATCATTAGGAGAATGGTATGATGGACATACTCCTATATATAAGCGTAGCATAAAGATCAAGTCATTTTAATAGTTCAATTGCTATAAGCTTTCTGATACATAGTAACCTAATTCCTTCGACCATGAGATCATGCTTATCACCATCACCGGAAGGATGCTTTAATGACATCAAACACCACACTGTAACTGGGTGGCTATAAAGGTGGCATTGAGTGTTCGGAAAGTATGGGTTGAGACACATGGATCAAGAGTGGAATTTGTCCATCCATATGACAGATAGATATACTCTGGGCCCTCTCGGTGAAATGTCATCCAGTTAGCTTGCAAGCATGTGACTGGCTCACAAGGGATCACATACCACGGGAACGAGAAAAGAGTACTTATCAGTAACGAGGTTGAACTAGGTATGCAGAGATACCGACGATCAAAACCTCGGATAAGTAAACTATCGTGAGACAAAGAGAAATTGGTATCATATGTAAGTGGTTTATTCGATCGCAAAGTAATCGTTGAAATATGTGGGAGCCATATGAATTTCCAGATTCCTCTATTGGTTATTGATCGGAGAAGTGTCTCGATCATGTCCGCATAATTCATGAACCGTAGGGAGACGCACTTAAGGATTCGATGTTGTTGAGTAGTTATGGAATGATGAGTAAGAGACCGAATGTTGTTCGGAGTCTCGGATGGGATCCAGGATATCACGAGGAGATCCGAAATGGTCCGGAGAATAAGATTCATATAAGGAAAGTCTTGTTTCGGAGTTGGGAATGATTCCGGTGTTTTCATCGGGAATGTTCTAGAAGGGTCTGGAAGGTCCGGCACTCCAGAGGGGAAGGGTACATGAATGTGTCATGACAATGTTGAATGGTTGCATCATGTACTAGGTCACTTGGCTGGGCAAAATAAAGGGAGAAATCAAATCTTAGTTTGAAAGTCAAACACTAATTTGAAAAAGTCAAACGGCAAGTTTGCTTGGTGGAGGGAGAGTAGGAAACCTACTTGGGAAGGAGTTCCCCTCCCTCCACCCGCCGGCCAAGCAGGCCGACTTGGGGGAGGACTCCCTCCTTGCAAGCCGCGCCCTCCCACCTATATAAAGGAGGGGAGGGTTGCCCCTCTCCCTGTAGGGGTTTGTAGCATGGAAAACAAAAAAATTCTACCGCATACAAACAAACAAGCCAAGATCTATCTACTAGATTGTAGCAACGAGTCGATGGAATAACTCACCCTCGAAGATTCCAAAGTGTTTAACAAGAGCCCAGATTCTCCTGGGTGATGTAGTCGTACTCTTGCCGATCTCAAGATCGCGTAGACAATCCTTCCTGTGCGTTAGCGGGCTTCCTTGATCAGTCACACGTTTGGTACTCGGCGAAGACCTTCCTCTCCTTGTTCCAGCGTGCGGAGGTTGTAGCACTCTCCTCGTGATTCAAGACGATGGCGTGGTAATAGGAAGTAGAGAGGAGATCTCGCAGGGCTTCGCCTTAAGCCGGAGCGAGTATGGTGGACTATGAGAGAGCCTCGGTGATCTAGGGTTTAGACACACCAAGTAGGATAGGCTAGGCCGGCAGCTAGGGCAAGTAGAAGCCCCAACTCGGCGGCTTGGGAGAAACCCTAGGGCGGCGGCGACGGTTTGGTGGCCGGCGGCTAGGGTTAGGGTTTAGAGGGGCAAGGTGTAGGAGGAGGCACTGCCTCCTTATATAGGTGGGAGGGCGCGGCCAAGGGGAGGGGAGTCCCTCCCCAACTCGGCCTCCTTGGCCGGCGGTGGAGGGAGAGGGACTTCGTCCCCAAGTAGGTTTCCTACTCTCCCTCCACCAAACAAAATAGCCGTTTGACTTTTCAAATTGGCGTTTGACTTTTCAAACTAGGATTTGATTTATCCCTTTATTTTGTTCAGCAATGACACCTAGTACATGATGCAACCATTCCAACTTGTTATGACACATTCATGTACCCTTCCCCTCCGGAGTGCCGGACATTCCGAAACCTTCTAGAACATTTCCGATGAAAACACCGGAACCATTCTCCAACCCCGAAACAGGACTTTCCTTATATGAATCTTATTCTCCAGACCATTCCAGATCTCCTCGTGATATCCCGGATCCCATCGGAGACTCCGAACAACATTCGGTCTCTTACTCATCATTCCATAACTACTCAACAACGTCGAATCCTTAAGTGTGTCTCCCTACGGTTCGTGAATTATGCGGACATGATCGAGACACTTCTCCGATCAATAACCAATAGAGGAATCTAGAAATTCATATGGCTCCCACATATTTCTACGATTACTTTGCGATCGAATGAACCACTTACATACGATACCAATTTCCCTTTGTCTCACGATAGTTTACTTATCCGAGGTTTTGATCGTCGGTATCTCTGCATACCTAGTTCAACCTCGTTACTGATAAGTACTCTTTTCTCGTTCCCGTGATATGTGATCCCTTGTGATCCAGTCACATGCTTGCAAGCTAATTGGATGACATTCCACCGAGAGGGCCCAAAGTATATCTATCCGTCATATGGATGGACAAATCCCACTCTTGATCCATGTGTCTCAACCAATACTTTCCGAACACTCAATGCCACCTTTATAGCCACCCAGTTACGGTGTGGTGTTTGATGTCATCAAAGCATCCTTCCGGTGATGGTGATAAGCATGATCTCATGGTCGAAGGAATTAGGTTACTATGTATCAGAAAGCATATAGCAATTGAACTATTAAAATGACTTGATCTTTATGCTACGCTTATCTATAGGAGTATGTCCATCATACCATTCTCCTAACGATATGATCTTGTTGTTAATAACATCTCAATGTTCATGATAGGGAAACCACAATCATTTATTAACCAACAAGCTAGTATTATAAAGAGGCTTTACTAGGGACTCTAATTTAAGTTTACAAATCACACACGTATTAATGTTTCCTTGTTAATACTATTATAGCATGAATGTAAACATTTATCATAAACACAAAGATATAATAATAACTACATTTATTATTGCCTCTAGGGCATATCTCCAACAGTCTCCCACTTGCACTAGAGTCAACTAATCTAGATTACATGGTAATATACCAAACACCCATGGCAGTTTGGTGTTGGTCATGTTTTGCCCTCGGGAGAGGTTTAGTCAATGGATCCACCACATTCAGATCTGTGTATCCTTTGCAAATCTTTATGTCACCATCTTGGACATGTTCTCGAATAGCGTGGAAACGTAGCTTGATGTGCTTCAGCTTCTTGTGTGACCTTGGTTCTTGCGCATTGGCTATGGCGCCCATGTTATCACAATAGATAGACATTGGGTCCAGCGCACTTGGAACCACACCGAGCTCTGTAATGAACTCTTTCATCCATATCGCTTCTTGTGAAGCCTCCGAAGCAGCCATGTTTTCCGATTCAGTTGAAGATCTCGCCACAACGCTTTGCTTTGTACTCCTCCAGCTAACTGTTGCACCATTCAAAGTAAATACGTATCCAGATTGAGATTTAGAATCATCCGGATCGGTGTTCCAACTAGCATCGGTGTAACCATTAATAACGAGCTATTCATCACCTCCATAAGAAAGAACCATATCCTTAGTTCTTCTCAAGTACTTAAGGATGTTTTGGCCATTGTCCAATGATCCACTCCTGGATCACTTTGATATCTGCTAGTCAAACTAACAGCATATGCAATGTCGGGTCTAGTACATAGCATGGCATACATTAGAGATCCTATGGCTGAGGCATAGGGAGTTTTACTCATCCTTTCTCTATCTTCTGCCGTTGTTGGACTTTGAGTTTTACTCAAGGTCGTATTGGGCCACATGGGCAAGAAACCTTTCTTTCTATCTTCCATTCCAAACCTCTTTAGAACTTTGTCCAAATATGTACTTTGTGACAATGATATTTAGGCGTCTCGATCTATCTCTATAAATCTTTATGCCCAATATGTAAGCTGCTTCGCCAAGATCTTTCATTGAAAAACTATTATTCAAATATTCCTTGACACTATTAAGAAGGTCTACATCATTCCCAATCAACAATATGTCATCTACATATAGTATTAAGAATGCTACAGAGCTCCCACTCACTTTCTTGTAAATACAAGCTTCTCCATAAGTTTGTATAAAACCAAAAGTTTTGATCACCTTATCAAAACGTTGATTCCAACTTCGGGATGCTTGCTTCAATCCATAAATGGACCGTTGAAGTTTGCATACCTTGTTAGCATCCTTAGGATCGACAAAACCTTTGGGTTGCATCATATACAATTCTTCATCAATGTCTCCATTGAGGAACGCTGTTTTGACATCCATCTGCCATATCTCATAATCATAATATACAGCGATTGCTAACAAAATCCTCACAGACTTTAGCTTCGCTACTGGTGAGAAAGTCTCATCGTAGTCAACTCCTTGAATTTGTCGGAAACCCTTTTGCGACAAGTCGAGCTTTATAAACGATAACGTTACCATCGACATCTGTTTCTTCTTGAAAATCCATTTGTTTTGACACCTTAGGCCATCCGTAAGTCCACCAAAGTCCATACTTGGTTTTCGTACATGGATCCAATCTCGGATTTCATGGCATCTTTCCATTTATTGGAATGGGCTCATCATCGCCTCATATGTCGCAGGTCATCGGTGTTGTCCACCAACATGACACACATAACGGGATCATACCAATCAGAGTGGTACGAGTTCTCGTTGACCTCGAGGCTCTGTAGTAACTTCAACCGAAGTTTCATGATCATCATCATTAGCTTCCTCTTATTGGTGCAGCACCACAGGAACTTCTTCGGTCTGCGCTACTCATGAGTTCGAGAGAAGGTTCGACAACCTCGAGTTCTACTTTCCTTCCGGTCACTTCTTTCGAGAGAAATTCCTTCTCTAGAAAGGATCCATTCTTGGCAACGAAGATTTTGCCTTCGGATCTATGATAGAAGGTATACCCAATAGTTTCCTTCGGGTATCCTATGAAGACGCATTTTTCCGCTTTGGGTTCAAGCTTGTCCGGCTGTAACTTCTTTACATAGGCTTCGCAACCCCAAACTTTAAGGAACGACAATTTAGGTTTCTTCCCAAACCATAATTCATACGGTGTTGTTTCAATGGATTTAGATGGTTCCCTATTTAAAGTGAATGCGGCTGTTTCTAATGCATAACCCCAAAACGATAGCGGTAAATCTGTAAGTGACATAATAGAACGAACCATATCTAAGAGAGTTCGATTACGACGTTCGGACACACCATTACGCTGTGGTGTTCCTGGCGGTGTCAATTGTGAAAGTATTCCGCATTTCTTCAAATGCTCGCTAAACTCGTAACTTAGATATTCACCTCCACGATCAGAACGCAGAAATTTAATCTTCTTGTTACGTTGATTCTCAACCTCACTTTGAAATTCCTTAAACTTCTCGAAAGTTTCGGACTTATGTTTCATGAAATAGATATACCCATATCTACTCAAGTCATCCGTGAAGGTAAGAACATAACGATAACCACCGCGCGATGTTACACTCATTGGATCACACACATCGCTATGTATGATTTCCAACAAGTCCGTAGCTCGCTCCATCATACCAGAAAATGGAGTCTTAGTCATTTTACCCATCAGACATGCTTCGCATCTTTCAAGTGATTCGAAATCAAGTGATTCAAGAAGTCCATCGGAATGGAGTTTCTTCATACGCTTCACTGCAATGTGACCAAGCCGATTGCCACGAGATTACCACATATAGGTCGAGTTATCGCTCGATTTCAAACATTTAGCCTCAATGTTATTAATATGTGTATTTCCACTATCGAGATTCAATAAGAATAGACTATCTATCAAAGGTGCATGTGCATAAAACATATTACTCATATAAATCGAACAACCATTATTCTCGGACTTAAACAAGTAACCGTCTCGCAATAAACAAGATCCCGATATAATGTTCATGCTTAACGCAGGCACCAAATAACAATTATTTAAGTATAAAACTAATCCCGATGGTAGATGAAGAGGCAGCGTGCCGACCGCGAGCACATCAACCTTTGATCCATTTCCCACGCGCATCGTCACCTCGTTCTTTGCTAGCTTCCGTTTATTCTGCATCACCTGTTTCGAGTTACAAATATGAGCAACCGAACCAGTATAAAATACCTAGGCACTACTACGAGTACTAGTGAGATACACATCAATAACATGTGTATCGGATATACCTTTTTCTTGATGTTGCCATTCTTCAAATCCGCCAAGTACTTTGGGCAATTCCGCTTCCAGTGACCTTCTCCCTTGCAGTAAAAGCACTCTGTATCAGGCTTAGGTCCAGCCTTGGTCTTCTTCGTCGGTGCGGTAGCTTTCTTACCACCCTTCTTGAAGTGTCCCTTTTGCTTAGACTTGCCTTTCTTGAATTTTGTGGTCTTATTGACCATCAACACTTGGTGCTCTTTCTTGATATCCACTTCTGCAGATTTTAACATGGAGAAGAGTTCTGGCAACTGCTTGTTCATGCTTTGCATATTGTAGTTCATCACAAAGTTCTTGTAACTTGGTGGTAGTGATTGGAGGACACGGTAAATCCCCAAAGCATTAGGAATCACTATACCCAAGCTTTGGAGTTTGTTTGCGTGCCCAGACATCTTAAGCACATGCTCACTGACGGAGCTGCCCTCTTCCATCTTGCAGTTAAAGAACTTTTCAGAAGCCTCATAGCTCTCAACTGCCGCGTGAGTCTCAAAGATCAATTTGAGTTCACGGACAATATCATGTGGGTCTGAATTCTCAAACCTTTTCTGAAGCTCCGATTCTAAACCATACAAGATAGCACACTGAACTGTGGAGTACTGAGTCTTCCGAGCGAGGTAAACATTCTTCCGAGACCATGTCTGTACATGCTAGGCTCGTCAAGATCAAACTTTAGCTTCCGCATGAGCAAATCTGGCTTGCTCACGTTGTATACACTTGCAGAATCTAACACACCCGATCATCACGTGGTGCTTCGAAACAACAAGCTTTAGCAACGGTGCTTACTAAGGATGAACACTTTAGAACTTGAAATTTATGTGCATGAGGGATCATCTTGTAATGCTACCGTCGTTAACTAAGCAATACAAGATGCATAAAGGATTAACATCACATGCAATTCATAATATGTGATATGATATGGCCTTTCTTCTTTGTGCTTCCAATCTCCATCTTCAAGCACGAACATGATCTCCATCATCACCGGCATTGCATCAAGGTCAATGACGCCGCTCCATGAATGTCGTCCACCAGCTTCAACTATTACAACTACTTTGAATAGACACGCAGGTCTTAACGGAATTTAAAGACAACCATATGGCTCCTTCCGGTTGCCAACTTACAATAAGGAACATTGCATACATCAAATATAATCACAATCATGGCCATATCATATCACAGCACACCCCTGCAAAACAAAGTTAGACGCCTCTAATTTCTTTGCATATTTTACGTGGTTTGGGGCTTTCAATAAGTGTCGATCTAACTTACGAACAAGAACCACAACATTGATGTTTGAACTATCAAGTGCCCGTTGTAAATTGGATCTATACTACAATGGGAGAGACAGACACCCGCAAAGCCACTTATGCAATACAAGTTGCATGTTGAGCGTGGAGCAAGTCTCATGAACGATGTCATGTAAGGTTAGCCCGGGCCGCTTCATCCCATCATACCGCAAGATGCAAAGTACACAAGAAGCAATTGACAATAAAAGCACCACCGCCCATAATGACCATTGTGTTCTACTCGTGCAACAGTTCTACATATAGACACGGCTCTGATACCACTGTAATGGTTCGTAGTATGGAAAACAAAAAATTTCTACCGCATACAAACAAACAAGCCAAGATCTATCTACTAGATTGTAGCAACGAGTCGATGGAATAACTCACCCTCGAAGATTCCAAAGTGTTTAACGAGAGCGGATTCTCGTGGGTGATGTAGTAGTACTCTTGCCGATCTCAAGATCGCGTTGACGATCCTTCCGGCGCTGCGTTCCGGCAGCGCTTCCGTAGTCGGTCACACGTTCGGTACTCGACGAAGACCTTCCTCTCCCTTGTTCCAGCAGGCAGCGGAGGTTGTAGCACTCTCCTCGTGATTCCGGCAGCACGACGGCGTGGTACCGGAAGTAGAGAGGAGATCTTGCAGGGCTTCGCCTTAAGCCGGAGCGAGTATGGTGGACTATGAGAGAGCCTCGGTGATCTAGGGTTTAGACACACCAAGTAGGAGAGGCTAGGCCAGCGGCTAGGGCAAGTAGAAGCCCCAACTCGGCGGCTTGGGAGAAACCCTAGGGCGGCGGTGACGGTTTGGTGGCCGGCGGCTAGGGTTAGGGTTTAGAGGGGCAAGGTGTAGGTCTAGGAGGGGCAGCCCTGCCCCTCCTTATATAGGTGGGAGGGCGCGGCCAAGGGGAGGGGAGTCCCTCCCCAACTCGGCCTCCTTGGCCGGCGGTGGAGGGAGAGGGACTTCGTCCCCAAGTAGGTTTCCTACTCTCCCTCCACCAAACAAAATAGCCGTTTGACTTTTCAAATTGGCGTTTGACTTTTCAAACTAGGATTTGATTTATCCCTTTATTTTGCTCAGCGATGACACCTAGTACATGATGCAACCATTCCAACTTGTTATGACACATTCATGTACCCTTCCCCTCCGGAGTGCCTGACATTTCGGAACCTTCTAGAACATTTCCGATGAAAACACCGGAACCATTCTCCAACCCCGAAATAGGACTTTCCTTATATGAATCTTATTCTCCAGACAATTCCGGATCTCCTCGTGATATCCCGGATCCCATCCGAGACTCCGAACAACATTCGGTCTCTTACTCATCATTCCATAACTACTCAACAACGTCGAATCCTTAAGTGTGTCTCCCTACGGTTCGTGAATTATGCGGACATGATCGAGACACTTCTCCGAACAATAACCAATAGAGGAATCTGGAAATTCATATGGCTCCCACATATTTCTACGATTACTTTGCGATCGAATGAACCACTTACATACGATACCAATTTCCCTTTGTCTCACGATAGTTTACTTATCCGAGGTTTTGATCGTCGGTATCTCTACATACCTAGTTTAACCTCGTTACTGATATGTACTCTTTTCTCGTTCCCGTGATATGTGATCCCTTGTGAGCCAGTCACATGCTTGCAAGCTAATTGGATGACATTCCACCGAGAGGGCCCAGAGTATATCTATCCGTCATATGGATGGACAAATCCCACTCTTGATCCATGTGTCTCAACCAATACTTTCCGAACACTTAATGCCACCTTTATAGCCACCCAGTTACGGTGTGGTGTTTGATGTCATCAAAGCATCCTTCCGGTGATGGTGATAAGCATGATCTCATGGTCGAAGGAATTAGGTTACTATGTATCAGAAAGCATATAGCAATTGAACTATTAAAATGACTTGATCTTTATGCTACGCTTATCTATAGGAGTATGTCCATCATACCATTCTCCTAACGATATGATCTTGTTGTTAATAACATCTCAATGTTCATGATAGGGAAACCACAATCATTTATTAACCAACAAGCTAGTATTATAAAGAGGCTTTACTAGGGACTCTAATTTAAGTTTACAAATCACACAAGTATTAATGTTTCCTTGTTAATACTATTATAGCATGAATGTAAACATTTATCATAAACACAAAGATATAATAATAACTAAATTTATTATTGCCTCTAGGGCATATCTCCAACACTCCCTCACACCCAACACACCCAAAATCCTAGCCCTAGCCGCCGACCTCCTCCAAGTCACCGCCGCCTCCTAGGGTTCCTCCAACTCACCGAGTTGGGGCTTCCCCAAGCCCTAGCCGCCGGCCGAGCTCCCCCCTTGGTGCCTCTAAACCCTAGATCACCAAGGCCTCTCTCATACTCCACCATACTCGCTCCGGCTTAAGGCGAAGCCTCATGAGATCTCCTCTCTTGACACCACGCCGCCGTGTTGCCGAGAATCACGAGAGAGAACTACAACCTCCGCCTTTGGAACAAGGGAGAGGAAGGTCTTCATCGATACGAACATGTGACTGGGCATTGCTGAGCGAGGCGCGGAACGCAGTAGTAAGGATCTTGAGATCGGCAAGAGTACGACTACATCACCAACGAGAATCTGCTCTCGTTAACCGCTTTGGAATCTTCGAGGGTGAGTTCCTCTATCGACTCGTTGCTACAATCTAGTAGATAGATCTTGGCTTGTTTATTTGCATGGAGTAGATTTTTTGTGTTTTCCATGCTACGAACCCTTATAGTGGTATCAGAGCCGTGTCTATATGTAGATATGTTGCACGAGTAGAACATAATGGTCATTGTGGGCAGTGGTGCTTTTATTATCAATTTCTTTTTGTGTACTTTGCATCTTGCGGTATGATGGGATGAAGCGGCCCGGGCTAACCTTACATGACATCGTTCATGAGACTTGCTCCACGCTCGACATGCAACTTGTATTGCATAAGTGGCTTTGCGGGTGCCTGTCTCTCCCATCATAGTATAGATCCAATTTACAACGGGCACTTGATAGTCCAAGCATCAACGTTGTGGTTCTTGTTCGTAAGTTAGAGCAACACTTATTGAAAGCCCCAAACCACATAAAATATGCAAAGAAAATTAGAGGCGTCTAACTTTGTTTTGCAGGGGTGTGCTGTGATGTGATATGGCCATGATTGTGATTATATTTGATGTATGCAATGTTCCTTATTGTAAGTTTGCAACCGGCAGGAGCCATATGGTTGTCTTTAAATTCTGTTAAGACCCGCGTGTCTATTCAAAGTAGTTGTAATACTTGAAACTGGTGGAAGACAACCATGAAACGGCGCCATTGACCTTGACGCTATGCCGGTGATGATGGAGATCATGTTCGTGCTTGAAGATGGAGATCGGAAGAACAAGAAGAAAGGCCATATCATATCACATATTATGAATTGCATGTGATGTTAATCCTTTATGCATCTTGTGTTGCTTAGTTAACGATGGTAGCATTATAGGATGATCCCTCAAGCACACAAATTTCAAGTTTTAAAGTGTTCATCCTTAGTAAGCACCATTGCTAAAGCTCGTTGTTTCGAAGCACCACGTGATGATCGGGTGTGTTAGATTCTGCGAGTGTATACAATGTGAGCAAGCCAGATTTGCTCATGCGGAAGCTAAGGTTTGATCTTGACGAGCCTAGCATGTACAGACATGGTCTCAGAACACGGATCACCGAAAGGTAAAAGCATGAGTCATATAGTAGATATGATGAACATGTTGATTGTTCGCCATTGAAGCTACATCAACTCTCGTGATGATCGGTTTTGATGTGGTGGATTTGGTTCGTGTGATCACTAAAACAATGTGAGGGATATTGTTTTGAGTGGGAGTTCACCTAGATTAATTTAACCATTAATTAGAACTCAATTTTTCATAAACTTAGTCTAAACTATTGCAAATATGTTGTAGATCAATGGCGGCCCCTACCATCAATTTTAATGCGTTCCTAGAGAAAGAAAAGTTGAAAAACAATGGAAGCAACTTCGCGGATTGGTTCCGCAATTTGAGGATTGTCCTCAATGCTGGTAATTTGACCTATGTGCTGGATGCACCACTGGGTGACCCGCCTGCAGCTGATGCTACCGATGAAGTAAAGAATGTTTACCTCACTCGGAAGAATTAGTACTCCACAGTTTAGTGTGCTATCTTGTATGGTTTGGAATCGGAGCTTCAGAAAAGGTTTGAGAACCATGACCCACATGATATTGTCCGTGAACTCAAAATGATATTTGAGGCTCACACGGCAGTTGAGAGTTATGAGGCTTCTGAAAAGTTCTTTAACTGCAAGATGGAGGAGGCGGCTCAAAGGTGAGCATGTGCTTAAGATGTCTGGGCACGCAAACAAACTCCAAAGTTTGGGTATAGTGATTCCTAATGCTTTGGGAATTTACCGTGTCCTCCAATCACTGCCACCAAGTTACAAGAACTTTATGATGAACTACAATATGCAAAACATGAACAAGCAGTTGCCAGAACTCTTCTCCATGTTGAAATCTGCAGAAGTGGAGATAAAGAAAGAGCATCAAGTGTTGTTGGTCAATAAGACCACCAAATTCAAAAAAGGCAAGTCTAAGCAAAAGGGAAACTTCAAGAAGGGTGGTAAGAAAGTTGCCGCACCAATGAAGAAGACCAAGGCTGGGCCTAAGCCTGATACTGAGTGCTTTTACTGCAAGGGAAAGGTCACTGGAAGGGGAATTGCCCAAAGTACTTGGCGGATTTGAAGAACGACAACATCAAAAAGAAAGGTATATCCGATATACATGTTATTGATGTGTATCTCACTAGTACTCGTAGTAGTGCACAGGTATTTAATCTTTGGTTCGGTTGCTCATATTTGTAACTCAAACAAAGCAGCGAATAAACGGAAGCTAGCGAAGAACGAGGTGACGATGCGCGTTGGAAATGGATCAAAGGTTGACGTGATCGCGGTCGGCACGCTACCTCTTCATCTACCATCGGTATTAGTTTTATACTTAAATAATTATTATTTGGTGCCTGCGTTGAGCATGAACATTATATCGGGATCATGTTTATTGCGAGACGGTTACTTGTTTAAGTCCGAGAATAATGGTTGTTCGATTTATATGAGTAATATGTTTTATGCACATGCACCTTTGATAGATGGTCTATTCTTATTGAATATCGATTGTAGTAATACACACATAAATAACATTGAGGCTAAACGTTTGAAATCGAGCGATAACTCGACCTATATGTGGCACTGTCGTCTTGGTCACATTGGAGTGAAGCGTATGAAGAAACTCCATTCCGATGGACTTCTTGAATCACTTGATTTCGAATCACTTGAAAGATGCGAAGCATGTCTGATGGGTAAAATGACTAAGACTCCATTTTCTGGTATGATGGAGCGAGCTACGGACTTATTGGAAATCATACATACCGATGTGTGTGGTCCAATGAGTGTAGCATCGCGCGGTGGTTATCGTTATGTTCTTACCTTCACGGATGACTTGAGTAGATATGGGTATATCTATTTCATGAAACATAAGTCCGAAACTTTCGAGAAGTTTAAGGAATTTCAAAGTGAGGTTGAGAATCAACGTAACAAGAAGATTAAATTTCTACGTTCTGATCGTGGAGGTGAATATCTAAGTTACGAGTTTGGCGAGTATTTGAAGAAATGCGGAATACTTTCACAATTGACACCGCCGGGAACACCACAGCGTAATGGTGTGTCCGAACGTCGTAATCGAACTCTCTTAGATATGGTTCGTTCTATGATGTCACTTACAGATTTACCGCTATCGTTTTGGGGTTATGCATTAGAAACAGCCGCATTCACTTTAAATAGGGCACCATCTAAATCCGTTGAAACGACACCGTATGAATTATGGTTTGGGAAGAAACCTAAATTGTCGTTCCTTAAAGTTTGGGGTTGCGAAGCCTATGTAAAGAAGTTACAGCCGGACAAGCTTGAACCCAAAGCAGAAAAATGCGTCTTCATAGGATACCCGAAGGAAACTATTGGGTATACCTTCTATCCTAGATCCGAGGGCAAAATCTTTGTTGCTAATAATGGATCCTTTCTAGAGAAAGAATTTCTCTCGAAAGAAGTGACTGGAAGGAAAGTAGAACTCGACGAGGTTGTGGAACCTTCTCTCGAAATTGCGAGTAGCGCAGCACCGGAAGTAGTTCATGTGGCGCCTACACCAGTAAGAGAGGAAGCTAATGATGATGATCATGAAACTTTGGTTGAAGTTGCTATAGAGCCTCGCAGGTCAACGAGAACTCGTACCACTCCTGATTGGTATGATCCTGTTATGAGTTTGATGTTGGTGGACAACACCGATGACCCTGCGACATATGAGGAAGCGATAATGAGCCCAGATTCCAATAAATGGAAAGATGCCATGAAATCCGAGATCGGATCCATGTACGAAAACCAAGTATGGACTTTGGTGGACTTACCGGATGGCCGGAAGGCTGTCGAGAACAAATGTATTTTCAAGAAGAAAATAGATGCTGATGGTAATGTTACTGTCTATAAAGCTTGACTTGTCGCAAAAGGTTTCGACAAATTCAAGGAGTTGACTATGATGAGACTTTCTCACTTGTAGCGAAGCTAAAGTCTGTGAGGATTATGTTAGCAATCGCTGCATATTATGATTATGAGATATGGCAGATGGCTGTCAAAACAGCGTTCCTCAATGGATACATTGATGAAGAGTTGTATATGATGCAACCCAAAGGTTTTGTCGATCCTAAAGATGCTAACAAGGTGTGCAAACTTCAACGGTCCATATATGGATTGAAGCAAGCATCCCGAAGTTGGAATCAACATTTTGATAAGGTAATCAAAAGCTTTGGTTTTATACAAACTTATGGAGAAGCTTGTATTTACAAGAAAGTGAGTGGGAGCTCTGTAGCATTCTTAATACTATATGTAGATGACATATTGTTGACTGGGAATGATGTAGACCTTCTGAATAGTGTTAAGGAATATTTGAATAATAGTTTTTCAATGAAAGATCTTGGCGAAGCAGCTTACATATTAGGCATAAAGATTTATAGAGATAGATCGAGACGCCTAATATCATTGTCACAAAGTACATATTTGGACAAAGTTCTAAAGAGGTTTGGAATGGAAGATATCAAGAAAGGGTTCTGTCACATCCCAAGATTTTCCAAATCTTCTAATGTGAAAAATAAATAAACAAAATAAAAGATTGTTGAATTTTAGGGTGAAAAGAAACTTTTGTTTCTAAATGGAAATTTAAAATCCCATCTTGAACAAACTTTAATTAAAGTTTGAATCCAACAAAATCCAAATTAATAGAAATGCATTCCTCAATGAATGTATCTTGAAATTTAAACACTTGGAAAATAAATCAAAACCCTAATGGAATAAAAATCATTTCCAAGTTATCTCCAAGCCTATGGATTTGATCCATATAAAAATTTGTGAACAAACATTTACAAAATATCAAGCATGACAAATAGAAATATTATAAAACCATAGAATTTGGTTTCACTTAATTTGGAGCCATAGATAAAATCTTATGAATATAATAAGATAAGGAAATTAAATTTCCAAAGGTAATAAAGACCCTATCTATAAATCCATACCAAATGGTGAGCAAATAATCCTAAATATGTTTAAAAGGATAAATAAATATCAAATAAGATTTTACAAATTGGAATCACCAAGTTTGGATCTCTAAATAAAAAGATATGGATTTTATAAGATGAAGAAAAGAAATATTAAATAAGGATCATTTAAAGACCAAATTAAATCTTGGCCTAATCCATTAAGAAAATCGAATGAATAGAATCCAAATCCAAATAAAATAAAAGGATAAAGAATTTCCAAAATAAAATAAAATGGCATTAACCATTCTATCCCTATTTTAATAAAGACAAATCTCTAATAAGAATAATTATATAATTCATGAGAAAATAGTATTTTGGAATTTACCCAAGTGGGAATAAAAGTTGTTTAATTAACTTAAATAAGATTTAAAGAAATCTTCCAAACAAAATTTAGGGAATTAAAACTATATTTAATTCCATTGGAACTAAAACAAATACCCAATTCAAATGATTTATGAATCATATTAAATATTTTCCAATTAATTCAAGGTGAATATTTTGACACCCTATTAAGTAAATAAAATTTACTGAAAAGTTTTGGAAGGATTTAGAATTCAAATGGAAATTAAAAACATTATTAAATATTGAATGAATTAATACAAGGACCTACTTAAAATAATTAAAAAGGCACTAAAGGAATAAAAGTTTTATTCTAAATTTGACATCAGAGTGTGGTAGTAAACAGTGTTTGATTATTCACAAAATATGGCAAAGTTTTGAATTCAAATGAGTGTTTGAATTAATTAAACAAAACCAAAACAGAAATTAGAAATAGAAAAGGGAAAAAGATCAGAACAAAAAAAAAAGAGCAAGCCTAACCAGCCCAGCAGAACCAGTCTGGCCCAATTAGCCCATCTACCCACCCCGCGAGAAAAACGGTTCGCACCATCGTCTGCACCCGCTCAGCAACTGACCGATGGACCCCACCCCCACACTCTCTCTCTCCCGCTGCCAAGCGACCCCACGCCACATCATCATCTTCCTCACCCCCGCGGCGACCACGCCCTTCCCCGGCCGTTTCTGCCGCTGAATCCTCCGCGTAAATTCTCGATTAAATGCTGATCAATCCTTGCCAACGTTCATGCCATCTTAAACGCCGTTGCCCACTCTATCTTTCCCCTCAGTCCTCGTTTCCCCGGAGCCACCAGGCTGCCTTGATTCCCCGCATGAACCCCACTGTCTCCGGCAAGCTCCAGTAGCAATTCCGGCGAGCCCAGCCACTCCTCTGCCCCTGGAGCACATGAGCACCTTCCCCAACCTCTGGCGCACCTCACTGTACCTTCCGTTCATCCGCGCGAGCACCACAGCGTCGGCAACGACGACACCAAACATCACCGCCGCCTGCCATTTCCTCCAGCAAGTCCTCCTGGTAAGAATAGACCGCCCCTTTCCCTCTCTTGGATGCTCTCATGTTCGTCACTCTCATACGAGCCTAACGGTGCCCTCCGTTCGTCTCAGCGTGCCGTAAATCTTCGCCTCCATCGACGAGCAGACAAGCCCGAGGCGCAACTCGACTCCGGCGAACAATTCCCATCGACCCTGAACGCCCCTTAGCCAGCAAGGACCACCTCGAGCTTCAGAATCACGCCGCGAACCTGGTGTGCTTCTTCCCATCCTCTCTCTCTTCCTGCATCACCGGTATACCGCCGCCAGCTCGCCGCTAGTCGCCATTGCCACCGCTGGTAAGTGGTCAGTGGTTGTGCGTCGTTCGATTAGGATCCAACGTGTGCGATAGAACGACTAATCGAAGGGGTATCCTTTGATCTGTGCCGTGCGTAGTCATTTAAATCTGACGGCCCAGCAGCCACGTGTCCTAGTCAGTTTGAAATAAAAACAGAAATGTCTATTAGATGTTCCAATTTGAAAAATTCATAACTTTCAAACCACACGTCCAAATTTTGCAAATTTTATATCAATGGATTCAGCAAAACAAGTACTTCCTGACCATGCCCTTTGTTTAGTGAATTGCTTCTGATAAAATGATTGTTTTTACAGAAACTTGTGTAGGCATTTTTGGAATATAAAAATTGTTCTAAAATGATTTTTGAGATAAAATCTTTGGAAAATGGTTTGTTTTGAACCTACTGACCATAGAAATCAATTGGTGGTTTCAAAAATGTATTTGGTGAAACAAAAGAATAAATCTTTGATTTAAACCATTTCTAGTAAAATAAAAATATTGTTTATTTATTAAAAATGCTTATGGAGAAAACCTTTTGAGAAATGTTTTGATTTAAACTCTCTGACCCCAAACACCAAGTTTTATGATTTGAAAATGTATCGGGTGAACCCTATAAAAATTATTATCTTGCTAAAGACATTTTCAACCACATAAAATATTGACTTGGTTTAAAAATGGTTTATAAAGTAAATCTTTTGCAAATGATTTGCCACTTTATAAAGTGACCATTAGGTGTTTTCAAATGTTTATGACCCATTAGAAACCACTTTTTCAAATAAAACAATTTTTGGCATGCTTGCATGCATTGTTTTGTTTCTATTATTTTATGTGATGTTGCTTGAACGGTAGATTGAAATATTGCTTGCTTGATTGAATTGTAGTAATTTGAAGAGTGTGAATATTTCAAGATCAAGGAGTGAACTTATATTCTCTACCAAAAAGGCAAGTGATGCTTCATACTTTGTCCCATTATTTTCACTATGCATTAGTGATATTTCTAAGTAGGACTTGCATGGAATTTTGCTAAGTGTAAACTATGCCATGGGAAATCCTAGTAGATGAAACCTTAGTAGAATTTCCTAAGTTAAGATTCCTACTACTATAATGCTTAGCTTAGCTAGTAGAAAACAAGGGTGGAATATATATTCATACTATGGAATATTTCTAAGTCAAGGACTTGTGTTTTGTTTAATAAAACAACTAAGTGAATGAAACACCTGGGTGGAATGGAAGGAATGGTTTGTGTTGAGTGGTTACACAAGGCACATTTCTATGGTTTACCTTGTGTATCTCACCTGTGGATGGCCACCCAGGAACAAAGAGATTTGAGATGTCAAATGTTGAGAAGCTTCAAGTGCAGCCACTTGGCATTATGGGCTCTGCCTGGATCATATAGGTTGCAATAACTTAGCCAAATGGACAGTTGGTGGTAGGGGATTGATAGGTTGGAACGCGTCCATTCTGGTCTAAGGGAAGGCTTCTGAAAGATCTTGTCTTGGTGAAACCAAGTCTTGTGGGGAAAGTGCACCACCTCTGCAGAGTGTAAAATCTAAGTACTTAGCCATGTCCCCGGTAAAGGACAATTTGAGCATCAAGACATGGAAGCTATCAAGAATCTCCTCATCCAAATTTCTAAGTTAAAAACTTGTGGTTGAACAAGGGTTGAAGGATCACCAATTTCTATTGGGAGATGCCTTGGGTGATTTTTTTCAAGCAAAAACTTAGTGTTTTCAAATGATAAGGAAAATCTATTTTGAGCAAAGCAAGCCTAAGCTCCACTTAGCCAAATGCATATAGATGATAGACTCCACTATACTACCATAGTATCACTTGCCAATACAATTCAAATGTATTGACCCTTGTGGCTGTAACTTGTTATGTTGCAGGTTTGTTTGATATTAGTAAGATTAGATGATTAGGATTACAAATCTACAACCAACATGTCTGCCTGTGGCACTTTGAAGATGAAGGACCCCATGCTATTGTTATATTCTGCTGCATTGTAATGTGATAGCCAAATGAGATATGTAAGATGTAATAAATTATTTTATTCCTGGTTATAAAGTTGTATTGTGACCTTTGTTTCTTGATATTACATCTTAACTGTGGATGCTAGCTATTGATCCAGGGACTAGCATTGTAAACACATGGATCTCTACCTTATTAAAGGTTGGGAACCTTACAGATGGTATCAGAGCATTGTGTTGCCTGTAGGATTTGTAAACCTAGGATTGGACAAAACCCCTTAGAAAAATAGGAGTTGTATTTGTCCCAAAACTTATTTACAAACAATCTTGTAAACTCTTTCCTCAACCATTTTGGTTTTCACTCTACATCTCTTCTATTTCAAACTTGATGGATAAAGCCTACCCCATGGCCAAGGACTTCACCATGTGCAAAGGACTTCATCAACTCTAATGACTTCAACATCTTCAAGTGATTTCAACCTTATTCTCAACAAGGACTTCAACCTTGGATATCACTAAGGGCTACAAGTGAGACAAGAAATGCTGCTCAAGACTTGAAGACTAAGGAAACACAACCCTTGGAATCATCATCACCTTTGAAGTTTTGTGACCAAGACACAAGAATTTTGCCAAAGAAACCATGATCTCATTCAAGATGAACCAACTAAGAAGAATGGAATGATCTCAAGTAAACCATATAGTTGGACCACCATATTTAGTTTAAGTCAAACACACCAACCTATATGGTGTAGCAAAAATATTTTGTTGCCTAAAAATGTGCTTGAAACTTGTTGTTTGAGTGGAATGTTTGCTTGCACATTGCTTGTGTGATTTGTAATGTGTGTGATTAGAATTATTCCCTTAGAAATATTTTGCCTATTCTAATCCCAATCCAACCCAAATAGATGACTACTCCAAGAAACTCCAACATCAAGGAAGGCAACAACAACAACCAAGAGGACAACATGAGAGAACTCATAGTAACCCAAACCCAGTTGAACCAAGTGACAGCTCAATTTTTAGCCAACACCAGTGAGTTAGATCCAACCATGCAAAGGTTTTTGGAAACCCAAACCCAATTGTTGCATAAGGTGACAGATCAAATGATCAACATGGGAGACAACTCTTCCCAAGGAGTTTGTGACAACAAGGATGTCAATGATGATATTCTAGAAGGAACCCAAGCTTGTAATATTTGTGGAGACAAGGATCACACTTCCAAGGAGCATGAAGATCAATGCCCCTATTGTGAAGAGAAACATCCAACTGACCAATGCCCCACATCTCAAGCTACTTGTTTCCTATGTGAAGGAAATAACCATGTCCCTATCCAATGCCCCATCTATTCCATAGTTCAACAAAGGAAACAAGGTGGAGTACAACAACTGATTGCAGACTACCATGAGAGAGCCAAGTCTACCAAGAAGGATGAAGACAAAGGAAAATCTCAACTTGCACCTCCATGCAATATGACTCAATTTAAAGGACCAAAAAGGAGACATATGTATTATCCAAGGAAAAGGTCAAGGAGACCAGGAACTTTTCCTACCTTTAAGATAACATATGAAGAACATGAATTAGAAGCACTCTTAGCTTTGGAGAAACCCAAGAAGAAGAAGTATAAGGAAATCAGCCAAGTGTGGTGGAACAACTGCAAAGAGTTAGGCCATTATGTATCAACTTGTCCACAGAAGATACGTGAAGAACTCAATCTTATCACATGTTACAATTGTGGTAACCAAGGACATTATGCAAGCAACTGTCCAGAAAAGATGAAGCATAAGATAAAGCCTATGAAGGATCTCAGCCTTGTCACATGTTTCAAGTGTGGAAACAAAGGACACAATGCAGATGTTTGCCCAGAGAAGTATCACCAAGATTCCAAGCAAGCCAAGATGTAATCCAGTTGGAAAAATTTTAAGGGTGGTAGTACCCTAGTTGCTTTGAGCCAACTTGTAACCCTAGCCTCCCCAAATCTCGGGGTGAGATTTATTTTAAGGGTGGTAGCCTGTCACATCCCAAGATTTTCCAAATCTTGTAATGTGAAAAATAAATAAACAAAATAAAAGATTGTTGAATTTTAGGGTGAAAAGAAACTTTTGTTTCTAAATGGAAATTTAAAATCCCATCTTGAACAAACTTTAATTAAAGTTTGAATCCAACAAAATCCAAATCAAGAGAAATGCATTCCTGAATGAATGTATCTTGAAATTTAAACACTTGGAAAATAAATCCAAACCCTAATGGAATAAAAATCATTTCCAAGTTATCTCCAAGCCTATGGATTTGATCCATATAAAAATTTGTCAACAAACATTTACAAAATATCAATCATGACAAATAGAAATATTATAAAACCATAGAATTTGGTTTCACTTAATTTGGAGCCATAGATAAAATCTTATGAATATAATAAGATAAGGAAATTAAATTTCCAAAGGTAATAAAGACCCTATCTATAAATCCATGCCAAATGGTGAGCAAATAATCCTAAATATGTTTAAAAGGATAAATAAATATCAAATAAGATTTTAAAAATTGGAATCACCAAGTTTGGATCTCTAAATAAAAAGATATGGATTTTATAAGATGAAGAAAAGAAATATTAAATAAGGATCATTTAAAGACCAAATTAAATCTTGGCCTAATCCATTAAGAAAATGGAATGAATAGAATCCAAATCCAAATAAAATAAAAGGATAAAGAATTTCCAAAATAAAATAAAATGGCATTAACCATTCTATCCCTATTTTAATAAAGACAAATCTCTAATAAGAATAATTATATAATTCATGAGAAAATAGTATTTTGGAATTTACCCAAGTGGGAATAAAAGTTGTTTAATTAACTTAAATAAGATTTAAAGAAATCTTCCAAACAAAATTTAGGGAACTGAAACTATATTTAATTCCATTGGAATTAAAACAAATACCCAATTCAAATGATTTATGAATCATATTAAATATTTTCCAATTAATTCAAGGTGAATATTTTGACACCCTATTAAGTAAATAAAATTTACTGAAAAGTTTTGGAAGGATTTAGAATTCAAATGGAAATTAAAAACATTATTAAATCTTGAATAAATTAATACAAGGACCTACTTAAAATAATTAAAAAGGCACTAAAGGAATAAAAGTTTTATTCTAAATTTGACACCAGAGTGTGGTAGTAAACAGTGTTTGATTATTCACAAAATATGGCAAAGGTTTGAATTCAAATGAGTGTTTGAATTAATTAAACAAAACCAAAACAGAAATTAGAAATAGAAAAGGGAAAAAGACCAGAACAAAAAAAAAAATAGAGCAAGCCTAACCAGCCTAGCAGAACCAGTCTGGCCCAATTAGCCCATCTACCCACCCCGCGAGAAAAACGGTTCGCACCATCATCTGCACCCACTCAGCAACTGACCGATGGACCCCACCCCCACACTCTCTCTCCCGCTACCAAGCGACCCCACGCCACATCATCATCTTCCTCACCCCCGCGGCGACCACGCCCTTCCCCGACCGTTTCTGCCGCTGAATCCTCCGCGTAAATTCTCGATTAAATGCTGATCAATCCTCGCCAACGTTCATGCCATATTAAACACCGTAGCCCACTCTATCTTTCCCCTCAGTCCTCGTTTTCCCGGAGCCACCAGGCTGCCTTGATTCCCCGCATGAACCCTACTGTCTCCGGCAAGCTCCAGTAGCAATTCCGGCGAGCCCAGCTACTCCTCTGCCCCCTGGAGCACACGAGCACCTTCCCCAACCTCTGGCGCACCTCACTGTACCTTTCGTTCATACGCGCGAGCACCACAGCATCGGCAAGGACGACACCAAACATCACCGCCGCCTGCCATTTCCTCCGGCAAGTCCTCCTGGTAAGAATAGATCGCCCCTTTCCCTCTCTTGGATGCTCTCATGTTCGTCACTCTCATACGAGCCTAACGGTGCCCTCCGTTCGTCTTAGCGTGTCGTAAATCTTCGCCTCCATCGACAAGCAGACAAGCCCGAGGCGCAACTCGACTCCGGCGAACGATTCCCATCGACCCTGAACGCCCCTTAGCCAGCAAGGACCACCTCGAGCTTCAGAATCACGCCGCAAACCTGGTGAGCTTCTTCCCATCCTCTCTCTCTTCCTGCATCACCAGCAGCGCCACCGCCAGGCCGCTCCGCCGCTAGTCGCCGCTGCCAGCACCGCTGGTAAGTGGTCAGTGGTTGTGCGTCGTTCGATTAGGATCCAACGTGTGCGATAGAACGACTAATCGAAAGGGTATCCTTTGATCTGTGCCGTGCGTAGTCATTTAAATCTGACGGCCCAGAAGGCTCGATCCAACTGAAGCGATGCAGACGGTAAAGAAGCGATACGTGTCGATCGATTTGAAATAAAATGTAAATGTCTATTAGATGTTCCAATTTGAAAAATTCATAACTTTCAAACCACACGTCCAAATTTTGCAAATTTTATATCAATGGATTCAGCAAAACAAGTACTTTCCGACCATGCCCTTTGTTTAGTGAACTGCTTCTGATAAAATGATTGTTTTTACAGAAACTTGTGTAGGAATTTTTGGAATATAAAAATTGTTCTAAAATGATTTTTGAGATAAAATCTTTGGAAAATGGTTTGTTTTGAACCTACTGACCATAGAAATCAATTGGTGGTTTCAAAAATGTATTTGGTGAAACAAAAGAATAAATCTTTGATTTAAACCATTTCTAGTCAAATAAAAATATTGTTTATTTATTAAAAATGCTTATGGAGAAAACCTTTTGAGAAATGTTTTGATTTAAACTCTCTGACCCCAAACACCAAGTTTTATGATTTGAAAATGTATCGGGTGAACCCTATAAAAATTATTATCTTGCTAAAGACATTTTCAACCACATAAAATATTGACTTGGTTTAAAAATGGTTTATAAAGTAAATCTTTTGCAAATGATTTGCCACTTTATAAAGTGACCATTAGGTGTTTTCAAATGTTTATGACCCATTAGAAACCACTTTTCCAAATAAAACAATTTTTGGCATGCTTGCATGCATTGTTTTGTTTCTATTATTTTATGTGATGTTGCTTGAACGGTAGATTGAAATATTGCTTGCTTGATTGAATTGTAGTAATTTGAAGAGTGCGAATATTTCAAGATCAAGGAGTGAACTTATATTCTCTACCAAAAAGTCAAGTGATGCTTCATACTTTGTCCCATTATTTTCACTATGCATTAGTGATATTTCTAAGTAGGACTTGCATGGAATTTTTCTAAGTGTAAACTATGCCATGGGAAATCCTAGTAGATGAAACCTTAGTAGAATTTCCTAAGTTAAGATTCCTACTACTATAATGCTTAGCTTAGCTAGTAGAAAACAAGGGTGGAATATATATTCATACTATGGAATATTTCTAAGTCAAGGACTTGTGTTTTGTTTAATAAAACAACTAAGTGAATGAAACACCTGGGTGGAATGGAAGGAATGGTTTGTGTTGAGTGGTTACACAAGGCACATTTCTATGGTTTACCTTGTGTATCTCACCTGTGGATGGCCACCCAGGAACAAAGAGATTTGAGATGTCAAATGTTGAGAAGCTTCAAGTGCAGCCACTTGGCATTATGGGATCTGCCTGGATCATATAGGTTGCAATAACTTAGCCAAATGGACAGTTGGTGGTAGGGGATTGATAGGTTGGAACGCGTCCATTCTAGTCTAAGGGAAGGCTTCTAAAAGATCTTGTCTTGGTGAAACCAAGTCTTGTGGGGAAAGTGCACCACCTCTGCAGAGTGTAAAATCTAAGTACTTAGCCATGTCCCTGGTAAAGGACAATTTGAGCATCAAGACATGGAAGCTATCAAGAATCTCCTCATCCAAATTTCTAAGTTAAAAATTTGTGGTTGAACAAGGGTTGAAGGATCACCAATTTCTATTGGGAGATGCCTTGGGTGATTTTTGTCAAGTAAAAACTTAGTGTTTTCAAATGATAAGGAAAATCTATTTTGAGCAAAGCAAGCCTAAGCTCCACTTAGCCAAATGCATATAGATGATAGACTCCACTATACTACCATAGTATCACTTGCCAATACAATTCAAATGTATTGACCCTTGTGGCTGTAACTTGTTATGTTGCAGGTTTGTTTGATATTAGTAAGATTAGATGATTAGGATTACAAATCTACAACCAACATGTCTGCCTGTGGCACTTTGAAGATGAAGGACCCCATGCTATTGTTATATTCTGCTGAATTGTAATGTGATAGCCAAATGAGATATGTAAGATGTAATAAATTATTTTATTCCTGGTTATAAAGTTGTATTGTGACCTTTGTTTCTTGATATTACATCTTAACTGTGGATGCTAGCTATTGATACAGGGACTAGCATTGTAAACACAGGGATCTCTACCTTATTAAATGTTGGGAACCTTACAGGTTCTTGCCCATGTTGCCCAATACGACCTTGAGTAAAACTCAAAGTCCAGCAACGGCAGAAGATAGAGAAAGGATGAGTAAGACTCCCTATGCCTCAGCCATAGGATCTCTAATGTATGCCATGCTATGTACTAGACCCGACATTGCATATGCTGTTAGTTTGACTAGCAGATATCAAAGTGATCCAGGAGTGGATCATTGGACAACGGTCAAAAACATCCTTAAGTACTTAAGAAGAACTAAGGATATGGTTCTTTCTTATGAAGTTGATGAACAACTCGTTGTTAATGGTTACACCGATGCTAGTTGGAACACCGATCCGGATGATTCTAAATCTCAATCTGGATACGTATTTACTTTGAATGGTGCAGCAGTTAGCTGGAGGAGTGCAAAGCAAAGTGTTGTGGCGAGATCTTCAACTGAATCGGAATACATAGCTGCTTAGGAGGCTTCACAAGAAGCGATATGGATGAAGGAGTTCATTACAGAGCTCGGTGTGGTTCTAAGTGCGCTGGACCCAATGTCTATCTACTGTGATAACATGGGCACCATAGCCAATGTGCAAGAACCAAGATCACACAAGAAGCTAAAGCACATCAAGCTACGTTTTCACGCTATTCGAGAACATGTCCAATATGGTGACATAAAGATTTGCAAAGTACACACAAATCTGAATGTGGCGGATCCGTTGACTAAACCTCTCCCGAGGGCAAAACATGACCAACACCAAATTGCCATGGGTGTTCGGTATATTACCATGTAATCTAGATTAGTTGACTCTAGTGCAAGTGGGAGACTGTTGGAGATATGCCCTAGAGGCAATAATAAATGTAGTTATTATTATATCTTTGTGTTTATGATAAATGTTTACATTCATGCTATAACAGTATTAACCAGGAAACATTAATACTTGTGTGATTTGTAAACTAAATTAGAGTCCCTAGTAAAGCCTCTTCATAATACTAGCTTGTTGGTTAATAGATTATTGTGGTTTACCTATCATGAACATTGAGATGTTATTAACAACAAGATCATATCATTAGGAGAATGGTATGATGGACATACTCCTATAGATAAGCGTAGCATAAAGATCAAGTCATTTTAATAGTTCAATTGCTATATGCTTTCTGATACATAGTAACCTAATTCCTTCGACCATGAGATCATGCTTATCACCATCACCGGAAGGATGCTTTGATGACATCAAACACCACACCGTAACTGGGTGGCTATAAAGGTGGCATTGAGTGTTCGGAAAGTATGGGTTGAGACACATGGATCAAGAGTGGGATTTGTCCATCCATATGACAAATAGATATACTCTGGGCCCTCTCGGTGAAATGTCATCCAATTAGCTTGCAAGCATGTGACTGGCTCACAAGGTATCACATACCATGGGAACGAGAAAAGAGTACTTATCAGTAACAAGGTTGAACTAGGTATGCAGAGATACCGACGATCAAAACCTCAGATAAGTAAACTATCGTGAGACAAAGGGAAATTGGTATCGTATGTAAGTGGTTCATTCGATCGCAAAGTAATTGTTGAAATATGTGGGAGCCATATGAATTTCCATATTCCTCTATGGGTTATTGATCGGAGAAGTGTCTTGATCATGTCCGCATAATTCACGAACCATAGGGAGACACACTTAAGGATTCGATGTTGTTGAGTAGTTATGGAATGATGAGTAAGAGACCGAATGTTGTTCGGAGTCTCGGATGGGATACGGGATATCACGAGGAGATCTGTAATGGTCTGGAGAATAAGATTCATATAAGGAAAGTCCTGTTTCGGAGTTAGGGAATGATTCCGGTGTTTTCATCGGGAATGTTCTAGAAGGGTCCGGAAGGTCCGGCACTCCAGAGGGGAAGGGTACATGAATGTGTCATGACAATGTGGAATGGTTGCATCATGTACTAGGTCACTTGGTTGGGCAAAATAAAGGGAGAAATCAAATCCTAGTTTGAAAGTCAAACGCCAATTTGAAAAAGTCAAACGGCAAGTTTGCTTGGTGGAGGGAGAGTAGGAAACCTACTTGGGGAGGAGTTCCCCTCCCTCCACCCGCCGGCCAAGGAGGCCGACCTGGGGGAGGACTCCCTCCTCCCAAGCCGCGCCCTCTCACCTATATAAAGAAGGGGAGGGCTTCCCCTCTCCCTCACACCCAACACACCCAAAACCCTAGCCCTAGCCGCCGACCTCCTCCAAGTCGCTGCCGCCTCCTAGGGTTCCTCCAACTCGCCGAGTTGGGGCTTCCCCAAGCCCTAGACGCTGGCCTAGCTCCCCCCCTTGGTGCCTCTAAACCCTAGATCACCAAGGCCTCTCTCATACTCCACCATACTCGCTCCGGGGTAAGGCGAAGCCCTGCGAGATCTCCCCTCTACTTCCGACACCACGCCGTCGTGCTGCCGGAATCACGAGGAGAGGGCTACAACCTCCGCTGCCTGCTGGAACAAGGGAGAGGAAGGTCTTCATCGAGTAATGACGTGTGACCGATTGTGAGCCAGCTGTCGGAACGCAGCGCCGGAAGGATCGTCTACACGATCTTGAGATCGGCAAGAGTACGACTACATCACCCACGAGAATCTGCTCTCGTTAACCGCTTTGGAATCTTCGAGGGTGAGTTACTCTATCGACTCGTTGCTACAATCTAGTAGATAGATCTTGCCTTTTTTGTTTTCATGCGGTAGAATTTTTTTGTTTTCCATGCTACGAACCCCTACATAACTTAATACACGCATTAGTCCATAAAGATTTTCATTAATTACCAAAACCACACATGGGGGCCCACATATTCTTTCAACAGGAGCTATGCCATATCAAAATGACAAGGCAACCGACAATGAGCATCTCAGCGATCTTTTTATATTCTATTTGCATAGGTTTTTATTGAGGATGCTTCAAGAATGCTCATTATGGTTACGCTGTAAGTTTCCACCATGATTAGGCATGGCTTAGGCTAGTCGCCCAGGCGTTTCTCTAACACATATACAAACGCCATGAGCTTACAAGCTCCCATTTTATTTCACACCGTCGGGATCCATAAACAAAAGAACATGATATCAACTGTATATAATAAGTGCAATGTTAAAAGTGTTCCCATTGAAAACATGGTTCTGCTAATTCACAACTTATAATTTGCAAGCATATAAGCAACATAGATGGGCACAATGGTTCAAGCTTATTAGGTTCAAGAAATAAAGTGTGCCATCAAGTTTGTGAGAGCTTTAATCACTAATTTTCACATAACAAGTTTAATTTGGAAGATAGATAAAAATATGAATATACTTGAATGGTGTAACACACCATGCATAGGAATTTATAGTGGAATCTTTGGAATAACTTGGTTTCTTAGGAGTTGGATGCATGAGTAGATCTTACTCAGTACAAATGGAGGCTTGATACGTTGTAAACGTATATATAATTTTTGATGTTCCATGCATGTTTAGCATCAACTTTGCTATGCTTTGTCTACACTTTGAGGTAGTTTTATACATTTTCTGGTACTAACCTATTAACAAGATATCAGTGCTAGTTGCCTGTTTAATGCTGTTTTTGGTTTCAGAAAAGCTAGTAAGGAAATATTCTCGGAATTGGACGGGACAAAAGCCAAAGTTAATATTTTACCGCAGAGAACATAGAGACCAAAGGGCAGCCGAAGCGGGGCCACAGGGTGGCCACACCCTAGGGATGCATGACCTAGAGGGGCGCCACCACCTGGTGTGGCCCCCTCGGGGTGCCCTCTGCCTTGCCCTTTGCCTATAAATTCATCCCGATGAAGAAACCCTAAGCACCCGATCAGATCTCCACGAAACAGTCCATAGCCGCCGCCACCATCGCCCTAGATCGGGGGGGAGGGGATCCGAAGCTCTTCCCAGCACCCTACCGGAGTGGAGTGATCATCCCGAAGGCCTTCTTCATCACCTGCCAGCCTCCGGTATGATGTGTGAGTAGTTCATCCTTGGACTATGGGTCCATACAATAGCTAGATGGTTGTTTCTCCTCCTTTGTTCTATCATGTTTAGATCTTGTGAGCTCCGTTCATGATCAATATCATCTATTTGTAATCATACATGTTGTTTTTGTGGGGATCTGATGGATATTGAGATACTACGTCAGATTGATTATTGATTCTATCATGTCATATTGATTATTGATTCTATCATGTCTGTGTTATTTGTGATCTTGCATGCTCTCCATTGCTAGTAGCTATCTTGACCAAGTAGATGCTTGTGACTCCAAGAGGAAGTATTTATGCTCGATAGTGGGTTCATGCCTCTAGTAATCTAGGGAAGTGACAGAAATCTCTAAGGTTGTAGATGTGCTATTGCTACTAGGGAGAAAACAACAATCTTTTGTTCATGGAACACTTGTATTGTTTACTTTACACACATTGCTTAATGCAATAATCTATTGCTTGCAACTTAATATTGGAGGGGGCTCGGATGATAACCTGAAGGTGGATTATTAGTCATAGATGCAGTTGGATTACGGTCTATGTATATTGTTGTATTGCCCAATTAAATCTCATTGGAGTCATGATGTCTAGTATTGCATTGTTATGCTTCCTCAGTCTGTCAATTGCCCCGCTGTAATTTGTTCACCCAACATGTTATCTATCTTAAGGAGAACACCTCTAGTGAAATGTGGACCCCGGTCCAACCTTTACGATTGATACATCATCCACTGTTACCGTTTACTTTATACAAGCAACCATTACCTTCCACACTATACGTTTAATCCTTTGTTTTAGCAAACCAGTGGGATTGACAACCTCACTATAAGTTGGGGCAAAGTCTTGAGTTTGTGTTGTGTAGGATTCCAAGTTGTTAGCAACACCTTGGAGTTGTTTCCTTGCTCTTACTGGTTCGATAACCTTGGTTTCAGAACTGAGGGAAAACTTGCTGTTGTGCCCATCACACCTTGCTCTTGTAGTCTCCCAACGGGGCTCTACTATCACCGAGCCACATCAAGATTTTTTGGCACCGTTGCTGGGGAGTTAAGGACAACTTTGCAAAGGGGAGTATATCACAACCATTCTCTTTACTTTGTTTTTGTTTTGTTTAGTTCCTTTTGCTTTGTTTTGCTTGTTTGTTTCTCTCAAAAATGCAAAAAAATAGTTTCGTTTGGTTTGCTTTTTCTTATCAAAACACAAAAAATTAGTTCCTACTTTAGGTGCTACTGCTGTTGGCTTGCTCCACTTTTGCAAAAATGAACACTGCTGAGAACACCAAGTTGTGTGACTTCACTAGCACAAACAACAATGATTTCCTTTGCACACTTATTGCTCCACCTGCTCCTGATGCTACCTTTTATGAAATTAAACTTGCTTTGTTGAATCTTGTTATGAAAGAGCAATTTTCTGGTGCTAGTTCTACTGCTGCTGCTGCTCACCTTAATAATTTTGTTGAACTTTGTGAGATGCAAAAATATAAGGATGTAGATGGAGATATTATTAAGCTCAAATTGTTTCCTTTCTCTTTGAGAGGAAAATCTAAAGAATGGTTGTTGTCCTTGCCTAGAAATAATATTGATTCTTGGATTAAATGCAAAGATGCTTTTATTGGAAAATACTGTCCTCCTGATAAGATTATATCTATGAGAAGTTAAATAATGAAATTTAAACAAATTGATAATGAACATGTTGCTCAAGCTTGGAAACAATGAAATCCTTGGTAAAGAATTGTCCCACTCATGGACTGACTGCTTGGATGATTTTCCAAACTTTTTATGCAGGACTAAATTTTTCTTCAAGAAATCTGTTAGATTCTGCTGCTGGAGGTACCTTTATGACCATTACTTTGGGTGTTGCAACAAAGCTCCTTGATAATATGATGGTTAACTATTCTGAATGGCACACTAAGAGAGCTCCACAAGGTAAGAAGGTAAATTCTGTTGAAGAAACCTCCTCCTTGAGTGATAAAATTGATGTTATTATGTCTATGCTTGTTAATGGAAAAGCTCATATTGGTCCAAATAATGTTCCTTTAGCCTCTTTGGTTGCTCAAGAGCAAGTTGATGTGAACTTCATTAGAAATAATAGTTTTGGCAACAATGCTTATGGTAATAATAACTATAGGCCGTATCCTCCCAAAAATGGTAATGCTTATGGAAATTCCTACAACAACAATAGGAGTGCGCCCTCTGAACTTGAAGTGATGCTTAAAGACTACATTAGTAAACAAACTATTTTCAACAAAACTGTGGAGGAAAAGCTTTTGAATGTTGAGAAAAATATTTCATCTTTGTCTGAAACACAATCCTCTTTGGTTAATAAAATGGTTGCTAAACCCAAACTATCGAAAATCCCTTTGCTGCTACACATGCCATACAAGTTACAATTGATTAAAATGTTAGAATGTTAGCTAAACTGCATGCTAAGTGGGAAAGAGAAGATGAGATTGCTAGAAACAATAGTATTTGTACTATTAACACTACCAATGTTGATGCTAGCAAACCATTAGAAGTCCCCATTCCGTCTACAATAATGCCTAAACCCAATAAGAATGCTGAAATGTTTTGCACTATGGGAAACAATAAGTCTACTACCTGTGATGCTAAGTTTGATTTTGATCTTGATGGTTGCAATATTTCTGAAGTGATTATTTTCCTAACAAAGCTTTCTAAAAGTCCCAATGCTAGTGCTATGAATATGGCTTTTACAAAACACATTACAAATGCTCTCATTAAAATTAAGGAAGAAAAATTGAAACATAAAGCTTCTATTCCTAGGAAGTTAGAAGATAGTTGGGAACCCATCATTAATATGCAAGTGAATGATTTTGATCTCAAAGCTTTATGTGACCTTGGTTCTAGTGTCTCTATTATGCCTAGAAAGATTTATGAAATGCTTGATTTGCCACCTTTGGAAGATTGCTATTTAGATATCCCACTTGATGATAATGCTAAAAAGAAACTTATGGGGAGTATTAATGATGTTCTTATTATGGTTAACAATGCCTATGTACCTTTTGATTTCTATGTTTTGGATGTTGAATTCAATGCTTCTTGTCCTATTACTTTGGGAAGACCTTTTCTTAGAACTGTTGGTGCCATTATTCATATGAAAGAAGGCACCATTAAATATCAATTCCCATTCAAGAAAGGTATAGAACACTTCCCTATAAGGAGAGATAAGTTACCTTTTTCTCCTCCTATTAAAGCAAAATTTGATGTTAATGCTTCTTCATTTGAAAACACTTGATTCTTCTTCCAGTGCCTAACTTAAAGGCATTAAAGAAAACTACTTCTTGGGAGATAACCCAATAGTTTTATTGAGTCTTGGAAGTTATTAATTCTATAATAACCTCTCCTTATCCTTTTTGTGTGGTTTTTGTGTCAAGAATAACCTCTAATGAGAGAGAAATAAGATTTGTGCAAGTTGTTGTCCCTAAACAGATTTTTGTGCTTCATTGTAAAAATTAGTGAAAATTCTTTGTATGTCATATTGAGCTGTAATTTTCTGCGTAAATGACCCAGGTTATTATATAACTTTCGTTATCTCAACACTTTTCGATTTGAGAAACAGAAGGTCTTAAAAAAAATCGGTTTTTACCTGCTGGTCTGTGATGGAGCCTAGTACTGTCGTGGGATGCTTCGTTGGAAACCCCAAGAGCAAGGTGTGATGAGCGCAACAACAAGTCTTCCCTTAGTAAGAAACTGAGGTTATCGAACCAGTAGGAGGAAGGAAACGTCTCGAAGGTGTTGCAAGCAACGTGGAAACCTGCACAACACAAACTCAAGACTTTGCCCCAACGAACAGTGAGGTTGTCAAGCTCACCGGTTTGCTGTAACAAAAGATTAAACGTATGGTGTGGAAGGTGTTGATGGTTTGCAACAAGTAAACAGGTAACAGTGGAAGATGTATCAATGGTAAAGATTGGACCGGGGTCCATAGTTCACTTGATCTCCTTAGATAAACAACATGGCATGAAGGGTAAACAAATCACAGCAGGGCAATTGACAGGAACTGAGCAAGGCATAACAATGCAATACTAGACAAAAAGATCCTATGAGATTCGATTGGTAAATACAACAATATACATAGACCGCCATCCAACTGCATCTATGACTAGAAGTCCACCTTCAGGTTATCATCCGAACCCCCTCCAGTATTAAGTTACAAGCAACAGACAACTGCTTTAAGCAAAGTGTGTAAGGTAAACAATCCACTTGTTCCATGAACAAGAGACCATTGTTTTCTCCCTAGTGGCAACAACACATCTACAACCGAAGAGATTTCTATCACTTCCGTTGGAAACTAGAGACATGAACCCACAATCGAGCATAAATACCCCCTCTTGGAGTCACTAACAACTACTTGCCAAGATAGCTACTAACAACGGAGAGCATGCAAGATCACTGTCACATCCCAAAATTTTCCAAATTTTGAAATGTGCAAAAATAAATAAACAAAATAAATAATTGTTGAAATTTAGGGTGAAAAGAAACTTTTTGTTTCTAAATGGAAACATCAAAACCTTTCTTGAAAAACTTTGAATAAAATGGAATCCAAGACATTTCAATCAAGTGAAATGCATTTATCAAATAATGTATCTTGAAATTTAAACACTTGGAAAAGTTAAACCAAAACCCTAAAACCCTAATGGAATAAATCATTTCCAAAATCTCTCTAAAACTATGGATTTGATCCGTATAAAAATTCATCAACAAACATTTATAAATGGTCAAAAATGATAAACAAAAATATTATAAAACCATAGAAAGTGGTTTCATTTAATTTAGAGCCATGGATAAAACTTATGAATTTATTAAGATAAAAGGAAAATATTTACAAAGCTAATAAAGCTCCTATATAAAAATCCATACCAAATTATGAGCAAATTAATCCTAAAAGGATTTAAAAATATAAACAAATATTAAATAAAATCATACCAATTGGAATCACTAATTTTGGATCTATAAATAAAAAGATATGGATTTTATGAGATAAAAAAATAAATAAAAAAATAAGAAGTATTTAAAAGCCAAATTAAATCTTGGCCAAATCCATAAACAAATAAAATGAAAGACTATTGAATAATAAATAAAGGAATAAAGATAATCGAAATAAAATAAAGGGATATGGGATTAAACCATATTCAAATTATATTTAAATAAAGACAAAATCCCTAATGTAAATAATTAATTAAATCATGAGGAAATGATAATTGATAATAGTCAAAGTGAATTAGAAGTTATCTAATTAACTTAAAAATAATTATTTGAACAAGATTTATATGGGTTAAAAATCATATTTATTTTATTGGAATAAAGACAAATGCCCAATTTAAATGATTAATAAATCCTATAAAAAATAATTTATATAATTCAAAGTGAATTATTTAACACCCTAATGAAAAAATAAAACCTACTGAAAAGGTTGACAAAACATTTGAATTTAAAAACATAAGATTAAATCATTTGAATAAATAATATGGATTGGAATCATATTTAAAATCCTATTTAATAAAGACAAAATGTCTATTTAAAATAAATAATAAACCCTAAAGGGATAAAAGAAGTTATTCTAAAATGGACTTTAAAATACATAAATAAACAGATTAAAAACCTACTAAATATTCAGAAAAGGTTTGAAAAGAAATATGAAATCAAAAGAGTGTTTGAATTTGAAAACAGAAAATGAAATCAGAAAAAGAAAAAGATTCTGGAAGAAAAAGTGGAAAAGGGAACAACCCAGAAACCTAACCCAGCCCAACTTGGCCCAGCGAAGCCCACCTCCCTCTCTCCCCTCCCCCGCACGAAGCGTTTTCTTAGTCAAAACTCGCACCCGCGCTGTCACTGACCAGAGGACCCCACGTGTAACCCTCTCCTTCGCTTACAAAGCGAACCCACACAGCCAGCTCACCATTGTGTACCTCACGCGACCCACTCCCCTCACCGCGTTGTCGTTTCTGGTCGTTGAAAGCTCGCGTCAATTCGCATTAACATGCCAGTTAATCTCGCCAGCAACCTTGCTATCTTAAGCGCCTGCCTTCTCTCTCTTTCCCCTCACTTGCCGCACCCTCTCTGCCCCCAGGTTGCGCCAATTTCTCGCTTGCAGCCACTACCCCGACGACCTTCCCCGACCGATTCCGGTGAAGCCAGACCCTCCCTAACCCGCTAGTGCTTGCTGGTTTGCTCCCCATCGTCTCCCGCACCTCCCAGTACCGCCCGCTTGGCCGCGCATGCCCTAGAGCATCGACAATTTCGACGACTAAGTGCCTCCGCGGACTACTTCGATTCCGGCGACGTCTCCCCGTAAGCCACGTCCTACCCTCTCTCTCTGGATGATACTCCAATGCTCTTCTCTCTCTCGCGCGTCTAATGAACCCTCTGCCTCGCTTTCCCGTGCCTTGTAGCCTCGCCCCCGTCGACAACAAGACGCACCCGACGGCAGCAGGAACTCCGTCAAGTGATTCACGACATTCCCGTGCGCCCCTTCGTCCACTGCAACCACCTCAACCTTCAGCATGTCACAGCGAGTCCGGTAATGATATCCTCCCTCTCCCGCGCTTCCTAGATTCACCGGAACGCTTCTACCCGAGCGCCGCCCATCTGTGGTCGCTGTGTTTTGAACTGTTGGATCTAGATCCGATGAATATGATAGATTGACTTAAATCGAAGGGGCATGTGCTTATGTGACGTGCGATTTAAGTAGATCTGACGGCTGTAACTGCTCGATCCATCCGAACCGGTACGCACCAGTTAGATCAAGACACGTGGCCAGCCTTTTGATTTAAAAACAGAAACTTGTCTATTAGTAGATTGATTTTGTAAAATTCATAACTTTAAATATATACGTCCAAAATTTACAAATTTTATATCATTGGAATCAGGAAAAAGAATACTTTGCAACCATGCCCTTGGTTTAGTGTTCTGCTTCTGGAAAATTAGTTGTTTTTGCAGAAACATGTTTAGGCATATTTTGAGTATAAAATTTATTCTAAAAATGTTTTTAGGGTAAAATCTTTTGTAAATGGTTTGTTTTGAACCTACTGACTATAAAAACCAACTTTTGGATTTAAAAGTATATTTGGTGAACCTAAGGAATTATTCCTTTGAATAAAGGCATTTCTAGTAAAATAAAATGTGGCTTTGATTTAAAAATGGTTTTGAGTGAAACCTTTTGAAAAGGGATTTGATTTAAAACACTTTGACCATAAACATTAATATTTGTGTTTAAAAACATTTTGACTAAACACTAGAAATTATTACTTTGATTTAAATCATTTCTAGCAAAAGAAAAAATTATTTAAATGGCCTATTTTCACTAACTTGAATTTAAAGGGTTTTTGCCACTTTTATAAATGACCAATAGGTATTTTAAAATGTTTATAGCCTATTAGAAACCACTTTTCCAAATAAAATAATCTTTTGCATGCTTGCATGTATTGTTTTGTTTTCTTTATTTTATGTGATGAATTGTTGAATGCTAGATTGAATTTGTGCCTTGTTTGAATTGTAGTGAAATTTGAAGAGCGTGACTATTGCAAGATCAAGGAGTGAACCTATATTCTCTAACAAAAAGGAAAGTGGTGCTTCATACTTTTGTCCAACATAGACATGATAGAATCAAATAAACAAAACCATTAATCAATTTGACATAGTAATCTCAATATCCATCGGATCCTCGCAAACACAACATGCATGATTACAAATATATTAGATCTTGATCATGAACGGAGCTCACAAGATCTATACATGAAAGCACAAGGAGGAGATACAACCATCTAGCTACTACATGGCCCCGAAGTCTAAGGTGGAACTACTCACGCTTCATACCAGAGGCTGGCATGATGAAGAAGAAGGCCTTCGGGATGATCTACCCTCCGGCAGGGTGCCGGGAAGAACTTTAGATCCGCCCTATCTAGGGACGATGGTGGCGGCGGCTATAGAAGGTTTCATGGAGTTTTGATCGGGTGCCTAGGCTTTCTGTATCGGGGGCTTCTTATAGGCGTAGGGGCGAGCCAAGGGGGCCACTAGGGGGGCCACACCCTACCCAGGCGCGGGCCATCCCTAGCCGCGCCTAGGGGGTCTGGTCGCCCTGTGGCGCCCCTCTGTCTTGTCTTCTGGTTTCTTGTTGCCCACGGTAAAATATTGACTTTGGCTTTTGTCCCGTCCAATTCCGAGAATATTGATTTCTGCCTTTCTAGAACCAAAAACAGAAGAAAACAAGCAACTGGCACTGACAACTTGTTAATAGGTTAGTTCTAGAAAAGATATAAGAACACCTCAAAGTGTAGACAAAGCAAAGTATATACTAAACAAGCATGGAGCATCAAAAATTATAGATACATTTCCAATGTATCAAGCATCCCCAAGCTTAACTCCTGCTCGTCCTCGAGTAGGTAAGTGATTAAAGAATAATTTTTTAGGTGACATGCACCATCAAAACCAATATCAAACCATTTGCAAGCATTGAAAGCTGGGATCAAAGAACTCTAAACATCTGCATGAAAGATGGAGTTCTAACAATAAGACAAAGTAACTATGCATGCAACATGAAAGTCTACAAACAAAGATCATGAATAACATGCATTGAAAAACGTTTGTTTGTTTCACATACAGAAAACATGGCATAGTGGCATTCAACTTGTCCCTCATAGAGTAGCAAATAGATGCATAGGACCCCTTCAAAGTTCATAAGAGTGACTAGATACAAATAGCACAAGAACAAGTAATATCACAATATGCATCAATCAATAAGTTTTGGGACACTACACATAGAACTAAGAATGAAAACTATGCTCTCTTAATGGTGCCTGAAGGTAGAAGGTGGAGACTCAGTATAATAGTGGAAGAAAGGCCCTTCATAAGGGAAGCAGGGATTTCAAGTTTCAAAAAGAGCTTCCAAAAATTATGGTACATGTTAGCTTTTAGCCCTCATTGCCCCTATCATAAGCATCTTGAAGTGATTAATGTAGGGTTCGCAGCATAGAAAACAAAAAAAATCCTATGATGGGAACAACTATGTACCAAGATCTATCTACTAGATACAAACAACAGACGGATGTATATCCGTAGAGAACATACCCTTGAAGACCGACAAAGCTTAACGAGTTAAACTCGTGGTTGATGTAGACGATCTCTTGCTGATCTCAAGATCGAGAGGAAGTCCTAGCACCGCAAATCAGCAGCTCATCCGTGATCGCACACACGTCCAAGGCACCGAGCAAGCTTCGCCTCCTCGCTCCAGTGATACAGCGGAAGCACAACTCTTTCTTGCTGAATAGCCACCGGGAACATGTATCTCGCTAGTCCGAGACCATGGGGAATAAATTTTAGAGGGGGAGAGAGATCCTTCACGAGGAGGTGTGAGTGAGAGAGAGGAGAGGGGGGCACCCAAGGGGGTGGCCGCCGGCCATGGGGGCTGCCCCCTCCCCTCCTTCATTCATGTGGGTGGACACTCCACTCACAAAAATCCTTTCAATTCCCTCCACTCAAAATCCCACTCAAAATTGCTATTAAATTTCCACCAAATTTAATGCAAACTCTAATTAAATGACAATTACTTTAATGACAAACATTCACATATAACCCCTTGCTAGTATTCCATTTCACATGCAAAAACACTTTCTGCAATTTCGCCCGAAAACCTGTTTCGGTATCTAGTGAAATAAATTCCTGCGCTTGTTATTCTTTCCGGCATGAAACTTTTGCTCCAATTGGATGTCGGTGTATCTTAAGTGTGTCACCCTACGGTTCATGAATAATTCGGACATGATAGAGACCCCTCTCCGATCTATAATCAGAAGCGGGATCTGGAGACCCATACTGACTCCCACACATTCAACGATGACTTTCTTGTGATCGTCGAAACCTTTTATGCTAGTATCTTAATCCTTTTGTTTCGCGATATAATACATGTCCGAGATTCGATCATCGGTATCTCCATACCTAGTTTGATCTCGTTACTGACATGCACTCTTTTCTCGTTCCTGTGATATAACATTCTAGTGATCAAATCACTTGCTTGCAAGCTAACCAATGTGATATCACCGAGAGGGCCCAAAGTATATCTATCCGTCATCGGGATGAACAAATTCCACTCTCGATCCATGGGCCTCAACATAACACTTTATTAGTTCCGAACCCATCTTTATAATCACCCTGTTACGGTGTGACATTTGATGTTATCAAGAAACTCTTCCGATGTTATTGATTGACATGATCTCATGGTCTAAGGATTAGAATCACTTCGTAAGTTGTTATAGCAATATAAACTCAATGACTTTGATCGTAATGCTATACTTCGGATGAATGTTCATCACACCATTACACTAATGTTGTCATTATTAACAACATCCAATGTCCATGATCAGGAAACCTTGATCATCTTGTTAATCAACGAGCTAGTTTGTGAGAGAGGCATAACTAGGAACATTCTGTTTGTTTATTAAACACACATGTATTAACGTTTCCGTATTAATAAAATTATAGCATGCAAAATAAACATCTATCATATACTTGGAATACACATAATAAACACTTTATTATTGCCTCTCAGGGCATATTCCCTTCAGTCTCCCACTTGCACTAGAGACAATAATCTAGTTACATAGTGATGAATCTAACACCCATGGAGTTCTGGTGTTGATCATGTTTTGCTCTAGGGAGAGTTTTAGTAAACGGATCTACTACATTGAGATCCATGTGTACTTTACAAATCTTTATATCTCCATCCTTGACATGTTCGCGGATGGAGTGAAATCAGCGCTTAATATGCTTGGAATTCTTGTGAGACTTTGGTTCTTTGGCATTGGCAATGGCACCATTGTTGTCACAATAGATCACCATTGGGTCCAACGTGCTTGCAACCACACCTAGTTCAGATATGAACTCCTTCATCCAAACCTCTTCCTGAGCCGCTTCCGAAGAAGCAATATATTCGGCCTCCGTTGTTGATCCCGCCACCACAGGTTGTTTGGAACTCCTCCAACTAACCACTCCGCCATTCATGAGAAATACATATCCGGATTGAGACTTAGAGTCATCCGGATCGGTGTCAAAGATTGCATCGACATAACACGTAGCGACAAGCTCTTCTTCACCTCCGTATACAATAAACATATCCTTAGTTCTCCACAAGTACTTAAGGATATTCTTGACCGCTATCCAGTGTTCCGAACCTGGATCCGATTGGTACCTACTAGTCAAACTAATAGCATGTGCCACATCCGGTCTTGTACATAGCATGGCGTACATTATAGAGCCCACGGTTGAAGCATAGGGACTTTTTCCATTATCTCTCTTTCTTTCGCCGTAGTCGAACTTTGAGTCTTACTCAATGTCTTGCCTTGCAACATAGGTAAGAACCCCTTCTTACTTCTATCCATTTTAAACTTCTTTAAAATCTTATCAAGGTATGTACTTTGAGATAGCCCTATTAGGTGCCTAGATATATCTCTATAGATCTGTATGCCTAACATGTATGACGCTTCACCTAGGTCCTTCATTGAAAATTTGCTGTTTAGATAACTTTTAACATTGTTTAAAAGATCTATATAATTTCCGATCAATAATATGTCATCCACATATAATATCAGAAATGCCACATTGATCCCACTCACTTTCTTGTAAATACAAGCTTCTCCATAAGTTTGGACAAATCCAAACTCTTTGATCACCTCATCAAAGCGGAGATTCCAACTTATGATGCTTGCTTCAGTCCATAGATGGATCGCTGAAGCTTGCACACCTTGTTAGCATCCTTAGGATCGACAAAACCCTTTGGTTGTATCATATACAACTCTTCTTCAATATTACCATTGAGAAACACAGTTTTGACATCCATCTGCCATATCTCATAATCGAAATATGCAGCAATTGCTAACATAATTCTAACTGACTTTAGCATCGCTACAGGAGAGAATGTCTCATCGTAGTCAAATCCTTGAATTTGTCGAAACCCCTTTGCGACAAGTCAAGCTTTATAGACGGTCACATTACCATCAGCATCAGTTTTCCTTTTGAAAATCCATTTATTCTCCACGGCCTTTCGGTCCTGAGGTAAGTCCACCAGTTCCAAACTTGATTTTCATACATGGATTCCATATCGGATTTCATGGCTTCTAACCATTTGTTGGAATCCGGGCTCATCATCACTTCTTCATACATTGCAGGGTCATCAATTTCATCAACCATGAAATTCATAACAGGGTTTCGGGCTGCCGCACGCGTCTTGCTAGACCTGCGAGGTTTGGTAGTACTCTCTTTCGGAGTTTCATGATCATTATCATTAGTTCCCTCTTCAACTGGTGAAGCCAACTCCGGAACGACTTCTGGCGCTGCGCTACTCGCCATACTTTGAAGAGAAGGTTTAATAACCTCTTCGAGTTCTACCTTCCGACTACTCACACCTTTCACGAGAAACTCTTTCTCTAGAAAGGATCCATTCTTGGCAACAAAAACCTTGCCCTCAGATCGGTGATAGAAGGAATACCCAATAGTTTCCTTAGGGTATCCTATGAAGACGCATTTTTTCGCTTTGGGTTTGAGTTTATCCGGTTGAAGTTTCTTCACATAAACATCGCATCCCCAAACTTTAAGAAATGACAGCTTAGGTTTGTTTCCAAACCACAATTAATACGGTGTCTTTTCAATGGATTTAAATGGTGCCTGATTTAAAGTGAATGCAGCAGTTTCTAGTGCATAACCCCAAAATGACAACGACAAGTCCGTCAGAGACATCATAGATCGAACCATATCCAATAAAGTACGATTACGACGTTCCGACACACCATTTATTTGTCTTTGTTCCGGCAGGTGTGAGTTGTGAAACAATTTCACACTCTTTCATGTGAGTGCTAAACTCGTAACTTAGATACTCACCTCCACGGTCGGACCATAGAAATTTGATCTTTCTATTACGATGATTTTCCACTTCATTCTAAAATTCCTTGAACTTTTCAAAGGTTTTAGACTTGTGTTTCATGAAGTAGATATAACCGTATCTATTCAAATCATCCGTGAAAGTAACAAAATAACGATATCCACCTCGCGCCGACACACTCATTGGACCACATACATCAGAATGTATGATTTCCAATAAATCTATCGCCCGTTCCATTGAACCGGAAAACAACGTTCTAGTCATCTTGCCCATAAGGCATGGCTCACATGTATCAAATGATTCAAAATCAAGTGATTCCAAAAGTCCATCCGAATGGAGCTTCTTCATGCGTTTAACGCCAATATGACCTAGACGGCAGCCACATATATGCGGATATATCATCATTAAGTTTAATCCTTTTAGCATCGACATTATGAATATGTATAACACTATTATCGAGATCCAATAGAAATAAACCATCCATCATCGGTGCATGACCATAAAAGATTTCATTCATATAAATAGAACAACAATTGTTCTCGGATTTAAATGAATAACCACTACGCATCAAACACGATCCAGATACAATGTTCATGCTCAGTGCTAGCACCAGATAACAATTATTCAAGTTTATTACTAATCCCGATGGCAAGTGGAGAGGTAGCGTTTCGACGGCGATCACATCAACGCTTGATCCATTGCCGACACGCATCTTGACCTCACCCCTTGCTAGCGGTTGCTTGTTTTGCAGCCCCTGATTCGAGTTAAAAATATTAGCAACTGAACCGGTATCAAATACCCAGGTGCTACTGCGAGCACTAGTCAAGTACACATAAATAACATGTATATCATATATACCTTTGTTCGCCTTGTCGGCCTTCTTGTCTGCCAAATACTTGGGGCAGTTGCGCTTCCAGTGGCCAATCCCCTTACAATAGTAGCACTCGATATCAGACTTAGGGCCAACTCGGGGTTTCTTTTCAGGCACGGCAACCGGCTTGCCGCCCTTACTTCCCTTCCGTTTACCCTTCTTGTCTTTCTTGAAACCAGTGTTCTTATTGATCATCAACACTTGATGTTCCTTCTTGATCTCCACTTCTACAGTTTTAAGCATTGACAGAAGCTTGGGGAGAGACTTCTTCATGCCTTGCATATTATAGTTCATCACGAAGCTCTTATAGCTAGGTGGCAGAGACTGTAGAACACGATGGATGCCTAAGTCAATGGGAATCGTTATTCCCAAGGACACAAGCTTATCAGCGTAACCCGACATCTTGAGTACATGCTCACTTATGGAGCTGTGCTCTTCCATCATGCAGCTAAAGAACTTTTCTGAAGCATTGTAGCTCTCTACAGAAGCATGTGTGTCGAAAATCATTTTCAACTCACCCATTGTATCAAATGCATTGCTGTTTTCGAAATGCTTTCGAAGTTCCGGCTCTAGACCATACAATATGCCGCAATGAACTAAGTTGTGGTCCTCCTGACGAGTTTGATAGACATTCTTCTCCTCGTCAGGGGCATCATCGAAAGGTGGGGGGCCTAGCGGCGCTTCTAGAACATATTGCTTTTCTGTAGCAGAGAGGAGAATCCTCAAATTCATGGCCCATTCGGTAAAGTTGCTACCGTTCATTGCAAGTTTCTCTTTCTCCATGAACACATTGAAATTAAAAGCAGGTGGTGCCATCTACAACAGAATTTGTAAAGTTTAGACTAAGTTTATGATAGATTGAGTTCAACTAATCCAAATTACGAATGAACTTCCACTCAAAAACGACATCCCTCGTGCCTTTTTGGTGATTACATGAACCAAATCCACTACACCAAGTCCGATCATCACATGAGTCTGTGTAGCTTCAAAGGAGAGCATCAAATGGGCATCATATCTACTATATGATTCATGCTTAACCTTTCGGTCCGTGTTCTGAGGCCATGTTTGTACATGCTAGTCTCGCCAACTAAGAACCTTAGTATTCGCGTGTGTAACTGTCTTACACCCGAAATATGGTCGTGGATCCAAGAACACCCGATCATCACGTGATGTCTTGGAGGGACGAAAACATAATCGGTGCATACTAAAGGAATAACACATTATTATCTTGATATTTAAATGAGGGATCATCTTATTATGCTAATAAAACGCCAAACAAGCAATATAAGATGCTATCAAACATCACATGTTTATAAGTGAAATGATATGGTTACCGCATATGATCTCTATCATGTGTACCGTGGTATGATCACTATCATACCTTTATGTGTAAGTCCAAGGTCTATGGAACTTACACGTTATGTGTGTTGTAAGAGTATCATCTCATACTTCTACTTACAACATCACCATATCATAACACTAGCCCATCAACAATCTAAACTAGACGCCTCTAATTTATCCATTGCAAGTTTTATGTGTCTTAGGGCTTTCGAAGATAGAACCGTTCTTACCTACGAACATGAACCACAATAAGGATAACCAAATTGTTGACAACTCGTTGTAAATTATATATTGACTATAGTAGGAGAGACAGACACCCGCTAGCCACTTATGCAAACTAGTTGCATGTCAAGCGTGGAACAGGTCTCATGTGCAAGGACATGTAAGGTTTGTCCCGGCCGCTTCATCCCACTATGCCACCAATATCCAAAATACAACTAAGAAGCAATAACATGATCATCATCGCCCACATACTCATATGTGTACTACCCGTGTAAAGCATCTACGCATAGATCCGCTCGATACCCTAGGGTTCGCAGCATAGAAAACAAAAAATTTCCTACGATGGGAACAACTATGTACCAAGATCTATCTACTAGATACAAACAACGGGCGGATGTATATCCATAGAGAACATACCCTTGAAGACCGACAAAGCTTAACGAGTTAAACTCGTGGTTGATGTAGACGATCTCTTGCCGATCTCAAGATAGAGAGGAAGTCCTAGCGTCGCAAATCAGCAGCGCATCCGTGCTCGCACACACGTCCAAGGCACCGAGCAACCTCCGCCTCCTCGCTCCAGCGATGCAGCGGAAGCACAACTCTTTCTTGCCGAATATCCACCGGGAACATGTATCTCGCTAGTCCGATTCCATGGGGGATAAATTCTAGAGGGGGAGAGAGATCCTTCACGAGGAGGTGTGAGTGAGAGAGAGAGAGGAGAGGGGGATCCTTTTATAGGAGGAGGGGGGCACCCAAGGGGGTGGCCGCCGGACATGGGGGCTGCCCCCTCCCCTCCTTCATTCATGTGGGTGGACACTCCACTCACAAAAATCCTTTCAATTCCCTCCACTCAAAATCCTACTCAAAATTTCTATTAAATTTCCACCAAATTTAATGCAAACTCTCATTAAATAAAACTCCTTTTATTTATTCAGAATTTTGTCAATTACTTTAATGACAAACAGTCACATATAACCCCTTGCTAGTATTCCATTTCACATGCAAAAACACTTTCTGCAATTTCACCCGAAAACCTGTTTCGGTATCTAGTGAAATAAATTCCTACGCTTGTTATTCTTTCCGGCATGAAACTTTTTCTCCAATTGGATGTCAGTGTCTCTTAAGTGTGTCACTCTACGGTTCGCGAATAATGCGGACATGATCGAGACCCCTCTCCGATCAATAATCAGAAGCAGGATTTGGAGACCCATATTGACTCCCACACATTCAACGATGACTTTCTTGTGATCGTCGGAACCTTTTATGCTAGTATCTTAATCCTTTTGTTTCACGATATATTACATGTCTGAGATTCGATCATCGGTATCTCCATACCTAGTTTGATATCGTTACTGACATGCACTCTTTTCGTGTTCCCGTGATATAACATTCTAGTGATCAAATCACTTGCTTGCAAGCTAACCAATGTGATATCACCGAGAGGGACCAGAGTATTATATATCCATCATCGGGATGAAAAAATTCAACTCTCGATCCATGGGCCTCAACATAACACTTTATTAGTTCTGAACCCATCTTTATAATCACCCTGTTACGGTGTGACGTTTGATGTTATCAAGAAACTCTTCCGGTGTTAGTGATTGACATGATCTCATGGTCTAAGGATTAAGATCACTTCGTAAGTTGTTATAGCAATATAAACTCAATGACTTTGATCGTAATGCTATACTTTGGATGAATTTTCGTCACACCATTACACTAATGTTGTGATCTCGTTATTAACAACATCCAATGTCCATGATCAGGAAACCTTGATCATCTTGTTAATCAACGAGCTAGTTTATGAGAGAGGCATAACTAGGAACTTTTTGTTTGTTTATTAATCACACATGTATTAACGTTTCCGTATTAATACAATTATAGCATGCAAAATAAACATCTATCATATACTTGGAATACACATAATAAACACTTTATTATTGCCTCTCAGGGCATATTCCCTTCAATTAAGGTTAAAGTGAACAAACTATGGAGTATATGCTTGACAAAGTATAAGTGGGCAATCTCAAGTCCCTTTAATACGAGGGCCACACCTCATGCTACTCAACTTCAGTCACCTGTAAGTTCTTGTCATAGTAAGTATTGGCGTATCATAGAGAACCGCCAACGGGGTACCCCTTGCGCATGGTACATGAGCTATCCCATAACAAAAATGACAAGGCAAGCAGACAATGAGCATCTCAGCGATCTTTTTATTTACTATGTGCATAGCTTTTTATTGAGGATGCTTCACATATAGCTCATTATGGTGATGCTGCAAGTTTCCACCATGATTAGGCATGGCTTAGGCTAGCGGCCCAAGCGTTTCTCTAACACAAAATACATAACTCCATGGACTTATAAGCTCCCTCTTTATTTCACACCGGTGACATCCATAGACAAAAGAGCATGATATCAACTGTGTACAAAGTACAAGTGCAATGTTGAAAACGTTCCCCATGACAGCATGGTTCTGCTAATTCCAATGTATAAGTGCAAGCATATACAACATAGATGGCACAATGGTTCAATTTTATTAGGGGCAAATAATATAAAGTGTGCCATCAAGTTTTTGAGGGCTTTAATCACTAAGTTTTCACATAACAAAATACTTTTTAATTGGAAGATAGCTGAAAACAAGAATATACTTGGAATGGTGTAACACACCATGCATAGGAATTTATAGTGGACACTTTGGAATAACTTGGTTTCTTGGGAGTTGGAAGCATGATTAGAACTTACTCATACAAGTGGAGGCTAGCAAAAGACTGGGAGCAACCAACTAAGAGAAGAATAATGGCCATAATCATGTAGAGAAACAAAACATTTCTAATCAAAGCATAGAGTGGTACTACAAGTCAGGGACTAAATGATCATAGAGTCTATGGTGACTTGTTCATAGTCAACACATGGTGTAAGCATGTGCCAAGTCAACCCAAACAAAGCATCAAAGGAGAATACCAAAATACTATGCTTTTGTATGCTAAAACAACACATGATTCTTTCAAGGCACACTAAGCAATCCTAATTGTTTGGGCCAAGACATGCTACAACAATAATCACTAAGCATAAGGTCAAAAAAACACCTAGCATGTCATGCTAAAGTCTAAGTCACAGTCAATGCAAGCTCCTCTTGCACTTTCAAGCAAGAACTTTCTACTCCTTTTCAACACCAATTGACTTATTTGAAACAACACATCAAGAACGGGGGGGTCCAAACTAATTTATTCGAGCAAACTAAACAACTAAGCAAACCAAACGAAAACTAAGACGCTCCAAGAACAACACAATAGTGCATGAAACAATAAAAACGAAGTATCTAGACAGACTTGAGCTTTTTATTGATGAAGAAGGGGATGCCTTGGTCATCCCCAAGCTTTGACGCTTGTAACTCTTGGATATTTCTTGGGGTGAACCGGGGTGGCATCCCCAATCTTGAGCTTTTGTCTATTCTTCATCTCATTACATCATTCTCTCTCTACACCTGAAATTTTTCCTTTATACAAAACTTCAAACAATCTTCATTAACAACATTAGCGTATTCAAAAGATAATAGACCTTTGGGTTTAGCTTTGGAATAGCAAAACTTTTCTCTAAAAACACAAGCTACTGTAGCAACTCCTTCAAAAAGCTCAATTCCCCAAAATAGAACTCAAAAAGGAATCAATAAGAAGCAAATGCAAATAATGACAGAAATCTGTCAAAACAGACCAGCAGGTAGAAACCGATTTTTTCGAAAATCTTATGTTGATCAAATCAAAAAGTGTAACATCCCTAAAATCATGTTTTCAAAGATTGCATATCATCCATGCATGCATATCATTTAGGGATCAAATATCAAACTCATTTCAAGAAATCAGAAGCACTAAGTGCTATTATTTTATGTGAGCATGCATTGATCTAATGCCACTCTCAAATGAGAGTATAATTGTTTTAAACCAAGCTTTGTTTACACTCATAGTGTTTGGTTGAATGTTAGAGATTGGACAAAAACTTACAAAACAAATATGGTTTTAAAACCATCTTCTAAACTTATTCAAATCAAATACTATGGCACTGTTTATTTTGATTAATTCAAAGGGGTCAAGCAAGTACAGAGAGACAGCATGGTTTTATGCCCAAAAGTATGAAGTTTACACTTTACAAAATCCAGGAAAAGATTTGAATTCAAATGCTTTTGAATTTGTTTGAAAATGATTCCTAAAAATCAACTTAGAAAAAGAAAAGGAAATAGAAAACCCAACTGGGCCTGGCACCACTTATTCAATATGCCAAGCAGCCCACCGACCCTCCTCTCTGTATTTCCCCACCCGCGCTCGCACACACCCACTCACTGACACCCCGGACCCACTGCCACGTCAAGTTCGTCGTCAATCTCGCGCTGAAGACCTGCTCGTCGTGGCCGTTTCTTCCCCCGACGCAAATGCGCTTAATTGGCGTTGATTGCTTGCGAGATTCTCGCCCCTGCTCTGCCTACTTAACTCCCCCCTCTGCGACCATTTCCCCTCACTCAGCGCCCCCACTCTGCCACCAGGCTGCCCACACTCTCGCTTACACCGCCGCAGTACCGAGCCACTCCGGCAAGCGATTACGGTGAGCTCTGACCGCCCCTCTGCTTCTAGTTCATACGAGCGTGACCGCCACATCCTTGTGCATCTGCTGACACCCTTGGCTTGCCTGCTCGTGACCCAGGTCGCCGTCTTCGTCCACGCCCGCAAACACCAGAGCCGTCGCTCAACTCCGACGAGCAATAGCGGTATGAATCGAGCGCCCCTGGTCTCCTCTCTGACCCTTTCACATTCACCACGGCTTTGTGCATCCTCTAACCCCACTGGTTCATGCTAGGGCGATCTACATCGTCGGCAACCACACTTTCTGCAAGCACCCGACGCCGCGCGCAACTCCGACGAGGTCCTGCCGCCGCGTCCGTGCGCCCCTTCGCCAACAACGACCACGTTGAGCTTCCTCATGACCGTGCGAGTCTGGTAAGCCACGCCACACACCCCAGCCCTCTCTGTATTCGCCGGAGTGTCGCTGACAGAGCGCCGCCGCCGCGCCACCGTCGCTAGCGCCGCCGAACTTTGGTCACATGGTCCAGGACCGTTAGATCTAGATCCAACGATTCAAATAGAATCACTTATCGAAGGGGTACAGAGTAGATATGGCCGTGCGATTTCATTTAGATCGTACGGTCAGCGTTATTCGATCTGCACGAATCGGTATCAACCAATCAGAACAGGCCGCGTTTCTGTAAGTTTGATTTAAAATCAGAATTTAGATCTATTAGATGTTTAAACTTGTAAAATTCATAACTTTTGATTCCCACGTCCAAATTTGACAAATTTTATATCATTGGAATCAGGAGAGAAAATACTTTCCATTTATACAATGTGTTTAATGTTTTGCCTCTGTAAAAATGGTTGTTTTACAGAAACATTTGTAGGTATATTTTGTGTATAGAAACTATTTGAAAAATGTTTTGTTGTTCAAATAAAGTTTATTTGGCATGTTTTGAACTTGTTTATGTTTCAGTACTGTGCACTTGTCTTGTTTGGTGTAGAAAATCATCACATGGCATTTTGCATGCAATCATATATTTTTGTTTGTATATATTTTGTATGTGATTTGGTGCCATTATTTTATGTGCAGATTTTGGTGCAAATAGTGATTGTGAGGATTGTTGCTACTCCCCAAACTACCAAGGCAAGTGGTGCTTCATGATTTTATTCCTATGTTTTTCAACTATGCATTAGAAATATTTTGCTAGACTTGCATGAATATTTTTGATATATATGCTATGCTTGGGAAATCCTAGTAGTTGTAGAATTGCTAGAAATTTCTAAGTTAAGATGCTTATCAATGCCATGCTTAGCCTAGCTAGTAGCAACCAAGGGTGGTTATATATACATGCTATGATAAAATATTTCTAAGTCTTTGGAGTTGTGTTTTTGCTTAATAAAACAACTAAGTGAATGAATCACCTGGGTGGAATGGAAAGAATGGTTTGTGTTGAGTGGTTACACAAGGCCCATTTCTATGGTTTACCTTGTGTATCTCACTTGTGGAAAGCCACCCAGGAACAAAGGGATTTGAGAGGCCAAATGTTAAGAAGCTTCTAGTGCAGCCACATGGCATTATGGGCTCTGCCTGGATCATATAGGTTGCAATAACTTAGCCATTTGGACAGTTGGTGGTAGTGGGATGATAGGTTGGAGCGCGTCCATTTGGTCTAAGGGAAGGCTTCTGAAAGGTCCTGTCTTGGTGAAAATCAAGTCTTGTGGGGAAAGTGCATAACCTCTGCAGATGGAAGAACCTAAGTACTTAGCCATGTCCCTGCTATTGGACAACTTGAGCATCAAGACATGGAAGCTATCAAGAATCTCCTCATCCCAATTTCTAAGTAAAAACTTATGGGTGAACAAGGGTGAAGGTTTACCAATTTCTATTGGTGAATCCTTGGGAAAGTTTTGTCAAAGAAAAACTTAGTGTTTTCAACTGATAGGTAAAACCTATTTTGAGCAAAGAAAGCCTAAGCTACACTTAGCCAAAAATGCATATAGTATCTAGTCTACTAAAATTCTACTAAGGTATCACTTGCCAATACTACTCCAATGTATTGACCCACTGTGGCTGTAACTTGTGATGTTGCAGGTTATTCTGATGATGATTAGGGGTTATGAGTCTACACTCAACATGCTTGCCTGTGGCACATGAAGATCAATACTTATCTATCTTATTATATATTTGAACTCTTGTATTATGCCTGTGGCCATGGAGTTTGTAAAAGACTATGTTTGTCTCTGGAATGATATGTAATAATGACCTTTGTTTCTGTGTACTTCATCTTAAACTGTGGATGCTAGCATTGATCCAGGGACTAGCATTGCAATCACAGGGATCCTTACCTTTATAAAGGGAGGGATCTTACAGATGGTATCAGAGCACTGTGTTGCCTGTAGGATTATGACCCTAGGATTGGAAACCACTAAGGAAAAGTTTTCAACAACTTCCACACTTGTCTTTTCTTCTCGTAAACTTTTCTAATCTTCTTTCTCATCTCTATTTGTAGATGAACTCCATCAACGAAGCCGTGAGGAAGGGACCACTCATGACTATGACTTTGGAATGTGAAACAGAATTTCCCAAGGCTCTCAAGGACCTCATGGTCGCCATGGGAATACATGGTGCAGCTATGTACAAAGGTTTCCCTGTGATGGATGAAGGAGTTGAGTACTGGTGGGTGCAACTTCACTTGTATAAAAACAAGGAAGACAACCACAAGGAATCAGGATTCTGCATGGTCACCAACTCAGTGATGCACACCACATTCTTTGATTCAGCAAAGGATGCAGCTTGGAAGGCCATCAAGGAACTTGGTGATAGAATCAAGTGCAGAATGCTCAACACTCAGAATGACCTTAGGTAAGGGAAGAAGCATACCCAGGAGCTAGAGGTTACCAACCAACGTTTAAGAGAGGACATCATAGACTTAGCAATGGAGTCATGTGATCAGGATCGACAGATTGCCTCTAGGGATGCCCTGTTAGCCAACTTGGCAAGTGAGATGGGATTGTAACGTACTTCGTTAGTTGGAGCACCACACTTATCATTTTATTTTCCAACTGTTGTCTAAAATAAGTTGAACCTTGGATGTTTGTAATGGTTTTATGTATGCCATGACTTGTGTTTTTGATTGTCAAAGATATGCATGTGAAGCCTTGTCTTGTAAATTGTCTTTAATTGTGTTGATTCTAACTTTTCTATCTTATAAAATAGATGCCTAATGTTACTATTAGCATGGCTGAAGAGTTCAAGGGAACTCGTTTTGGCACTCGACTTATTGAGCTCACTAGTCTGCTCAATCTTCCGCTTCCTAGCATCATGGTGCTTCCCCTCACCAAGTTTGAGAGGAAAGACCTTTGGGGCTTCAAGGTTAATCAGCAGACGCCAGGCCGAGCCTACCACGAGGCAATCATCTTCAAGTTCATGCATGATGAGGGGAGAGGCCTAGAGGTAGTCATGCAGGATTTACTTGGCGTCTGTTAGGGAGACACTCTCGGGAGGTTAGAGGTAGTCACTTCCGCCTTGATGACGTGATGAGGATGGTGAGGCCATTGACTTCGAGGACACTGCTAGAGAGACGGCAGAGCCGATTCGTCTATACCTCCAGGACTTAGAGGTTCTTCTTAGGCACCTAGATACTAATAGGACCAACGTCATGCTTAGCAACGACGAGCTCCAGGTGCAGCTTCGTGAGAAGGACAAGCTCTTCGCGGAGCAATATGAGATAGTCAAGGAAATGGAGGCCAAGTTTGAGAGTCAAGATAGAAAGTTCAAGAGTCAAGAGAAAAGAGTCCAAGATAGGAACAAGAGGATTCGAGAGATGACTGCAGAACTAGAAACCAAGGACTTTGAGCTCGAGCATCAGCAGACTGTGATTGAGAGACTTCGTTCATAGAAGAGGGCTCTCAAGTCCAAGATAGAGGCCTTGAGTACCAATGTCGAGGAATACAAGACCTCTATGGAGAATGCAGGTGTTACACTTGTTGATGAGGAGGTTGATGCAGAGGAGTAGTGATGACTACTCATTTACCTTTTATTTACCATGCTTTTGATTATTGAGTCGCAATGACCATCCAACATGTGGATAGCTTGCTATTGGTGTGTTACCTTTCAAAACTTGTTGTTTATGTTGTTGAACTTTTGTTATTTTGATGCATGCTTAGTGATTGTTTATGTGATGTATTGTGCATGTTAAACATATATGGGTATCTCATTCTTATCCTTATTAAAAACCACAGATGCCTCCCCGACGTGCCAATCCCAACCCTAACAACAACAATATCACCCCTGAGATGCAACAGATGATGACAGCTCAGACACAACTGATGCAGATGATGACCACGTTCATACAGTATCAGAACAACAACAACAACAATAATAATAATAACAACAACAACAATCAGAATAACCCACCGGGTTTTGACATGCTTACCAGGTTCTTAAGACTGAGGCTAGCAAAGTTCTCAGGAACTACTGATCCTATGGTGGCCAATGATTGGCTATGCTCTGTGAACAAGGACTTAGTAACTGTTGGCTGTACTGATGATGTAAGAGGTCCCAACCTTTAATAAGGTAGAGATCCCTGTGTTTACAATGCTAGTCCCTGGATCAATAACTAGCATCCACAGTTAAGATGTAATATCAAGAAACAAAGGTCATATTACAACTTTATAACCAGGAATAAAATAATTCATTACATCTTACATAGCTCATGTGGCTATCTCATTACAATGCAGCAGAAATAACTATAGCATGGGGTACTTCATCTTCAAAGTGCCACAGGCAATCATGTTGGTTGTAGACTTGTAATCCTAATCAACACATCTCACTAACATCAAACAAACCTGCAACATAATAAGTTACAGCCACAAGGGTCAATACATTTGAATTGTATTGGCAAGTGATACTATGGTAGTATAGTGGAGTCTATCATCTATATGCATTTGGCTAAGTGGAGCTTAGGCTTGCTTTGCTCAAAATAAATTTTCTTATCCTTTGAAAAACACTAAGATTTTGTTTGTCAAAAATCACCCAAGGCATCTCCCAATAGAAATTGGTGATCCTTCAACCCTTGTTCAACCACAAGTTTTTAACTTAGAAATTGGGATGAGGAGATTCTTGATAGCTTCCATGTCTTGATGCTCAAATTGTCCTTTACCAGGGACATGGCTAAGTACTTAGATTTTACACTCTGCAGAGGTGGTGCACTTTCCCCACAAGACTTGGTTTCACCAAGACAAGATCTTTTAGATGCCTTCCCTTAGACCAGAATGGACGCGCTCCAACCTATCAATCCCCTACCACCAACTGTCCATTTGGCTAAGTTATTGCAACCTATATGATCCAGGCAGAGCCCATAATGCCATGTGGCTGCACTTGAAGCTTCTCAACATTTCACATCTCAAATCTCTTTGTTCCTGGGTGGCATTCCACAAGCGAGATACACAAGGTAAACCATAGAAATGGGCCTTGTATAACCACTCAACACAAACCATTCCTTCCATTCCACCCAGGTGTTTCATTCACTTCGTTGTTTTATTAAACAAAACACAAGTCCTTGACTTAGAAATATTCCATAGCATGAATATAATCCACCCTTGTTTTCTACTATCTAAGCTAAGCATGATAGTAGTAGGAATCTTAACTTAGGAAATTTCTACTAAGGTTTCATCTACTAGGATTTCCCATGGCATTGTTATACTTAGCAAAAATTCCATGCAAGTCCTACTTAGAAACATCACTAATGCATAGTGAAAATAATGGGACAAAAGTATGAAGCATCACTTGCCTTTTTGGTAGAGAATATAAGTTCACTCCTTGATCTTGCAATATTCACACTCTTCAAATCACTACAATTCAATCAAGCAAGCAATATTTCAATCTACCATTCAAGCAAACATCACATAAAATAATAAAAACAAGGTAATGCATGCAAGCATGCTAAAGAATGTTTTATTTGGAAAAGTGATTTATAATAGGTTATAAACATTCTAAAACACTCATTGGTCATTTTTTAAAGGTGGCAAAACCATTTGCAAAAATATTTTACTTATAAACCATTTTAAAACCAAATCAATATTTTATGTGTTTGAAAATGCCTTTAGCAAAGCAACAATCTATAGGGTTCATCAAAATATATGTTTAAATCATAAAACCTTGTGTTTAGGGTCAGAGAGTTTAAATCAAAACATTTCCCAAAGGGTTTTCTCCAAAAGCATTTTTAATAAATAAACATTATTTTTATTTGACTAGAAATGCTTTAAATCAAAGATTTACTCTTTATCTTTACCAAATACATTTTCAAATCTATGAGTTGGTTTCTAAGGTCAGTAGGTTCAAAACAATACATTTTCCAACGGTTTTATCTCAAAAATCATTTTAGAACAAATTTTATATTCTAAATATGCCTACACAAGTTTCTGCAAAAACAATCAATTTAACAGAAGCATTTTACTAAACAAAGTGCATGGTTGGATAGGGTTTCTATTGTTGATTCCATTGATATAAAATTTGCAAAATTTGGACGTGTGGTTTGAAAGTTATGAATTTTACAAAATTGAACAACAAATAGATCAAATCTGTTTTTATAACAATAGGCAGGGCCACGTGGGCTGTTCTGATTCGTCGAAAACGGTTCATGCGGATCGTGCGGCACAGATTGAACATAATGGTTCGCTTCAGTCATCTATTTATAGCCTTCCGATCTAAATCTAACGGCTGATAATCAAACAACCAACAAGTGGCGGCGCTGGCGGTGAGTGTGGTAACTGGCGCTCTGTGGTGGTATGTGTGGAAGTAGGAAGCGGGGGGAGAGGTTGGCGAGGCTTACCAGGCTCGCAGAGACTTGCTGAAGCTCGAGGTGGGGTCGGCTACTCGAGGGGCGCACGGAGCTGGCTCGAATCGTTCGCCGGAGTTCGTGTCCGTGTCGGGCTCCTCTGGTTGTCGTCGTGGGCGACGTTTTAGACCGCGCTAAGACAAGATGAGAGCTGTGTTAGCTGCGCACGAGGTTGGCGATCATGTGTGCATCAACGAGAGGTATGGGGGTGGTCAGATACTACCTGGAGGACTCGCCGGAGTTTGAGCAGACGGTGGCGGAGCTCAGTCGATGATGGTGCTGAGGATACAGGGCATGCGCGGGCGAGAGGGGGTACTGGGAGATGCGCCTGGTGATGGGGAGTGTGCTCGTGTGGTCGAGGAGGCGAGGGGCGGCGGGGTTTGGCCGGAATCGTCGCTGGAAGGCGTCGGAGACAGTGGCGGTCTAAGCGGAAATCAGGGCAACCTGGGGGCTCTCGAGGTGTGACGTTTGGGGAAAAATGGAGAGGGGAGGGAGGTGTTTAACAGGGCGTGGTAACGGGGGAGATGTACCGAGCCATTACTCGTGAATTTAAATCGCGAAATCAACGCAGGAAACATTCGGGACGAACTGGTCGTGGGGAGGACGATGACTACGTGGCAGTGGGGTCGCTTGGCAGCGAGATAGAGAGGGGTGAGGTGGGTCCAAGCTGTCAGCGACTTCGTGGGTTCGTTCGCGAGTAAAAGAAAACGCTTCGGGGGGGGGGGGATAGGAGTGGGCTGGTGTTGGGCTAGATGGGCCTGCTGGGTTGGGCTGTTCTTGTTATAATTTTTCCTCTTCTGTTATTTTTCTTTTTCTATTTTCATTTCTGTTTTGAAATTTGTTTAATCTTTTCAAACATCAATTTGATTTCAAACTTCTCTCAAACTGTGTGTAATCTAATACTGATTAATAATACATTCCGAAGTCATATTTAGAATAATTCATTTATTCTTTTTAGGGTGTTTAAATTATTATAGAAAAATAGTCCCTTGCGATTATTCAAATAAGATTTAATAATGTTTTTCAAATTCCATTTGAAATCTAAATCCTTCCAAATATTTTCAGTAGGTTTTATTTGTTTATCTGGGTGTCAAAATATTCACCTTGAATTATTTGGAAAATATTTAATATGATTTATAAATCATTTGAATTGGGTATTTGTTTTAATTCCAATGAAATTGAATATAGTTTTAATTCCATAAATTTTATTTGGATGTTTTCTTTAATCTTATTTAAGTTAATTAAACAACTTTTATTCCTCTTGGGTAAATTCCAAATTCTATATTTAATTAATCCTTCTTATTAGGGATTTTTCTTTATTCAAATAGATCTAGAATTTGGTTAATGTCATTTTATTTGGAATTCTTTATCCTTTTACTTTATTTGGGTTTCGATTATATTCATTCCATTTGCTTATGGATTAGTTCAAGAGTAAATTTGGCCTTGAAATATTCTTCATTTAATATTTCTATCTTTATCTTATAAAATCCATATCTTTTTATTTATAGATCCAAACTTGGTGATTCTAATTGGTAAAATATTATTTAATATTTGCTTATCCTTTTAACTCTCTTTAGGATTATTTACTTCACCATTTGGTATGGATTTATAGATAGGTACTTTATTAGCTTTGGAAATTAAATTTCCTTATCTTATTAAATTCATAAGATTTTATCCATGGCTCCAAATTAAGTGAAACCAATTTCTATGGTTTTATAATATTTCTATTTGTCATTATTGATTATAAATGTTTGTTGACAAATTTTTATATGGATCAAATCCATAGGCTTGTAGATAACTTGGAAATGATTACATTCTATTAGGGTTTAGGGTTTTGGTTTAACTTTTCCAAGTGTTTGAATTTCAAGATACATTCATTAAGGAATGCATTTCACTTGATTTGGATTTTGTTGGATTCAAAATTTAATTAAAGTTTGTTCAAGATGGGATTTTTAAGTTTTCATTTAGAACAAAAGTTTCTTCTCACCCTAAATTTCCACAATTATTTATTTTGTTTATTTATTTTTCACATTACAAGATTTGGAAAATCTTGGGATGTGACAGGCTACCACCCTTAAAATAAATCTCGTCCCGAGATTTGGGGAAGATAGGGTTACAAGTTGGCTCAAAGCAACTAGGGTACTACCACCCTTAAAAATTTTCCAACTAGATTACATCTTGGCTTGCTTGAGATCTTGATGTATCTTCTATGGACAAACATCTGCATAATGTCCTTTGTTTCCACACTTGAAACATGTGACAAGGCTGAGATCCTACATAGGCTTGTTTATCTTGTGCGTCATCTTTTCTGGACAATTGCTTGCATAATGTCCTGGTTCTTTGCATTTGAAACACATCACTTGGCTGATATCTTTCTTTTCCTTTGGTATCATTGCCTTTTGTTTGTTTCTTTGGTTCTTCTTCTTTTCTGGGCATTCATTGGCATAGTGTCCCATCTCTTTGCAAGTGTAACATTGCTCTTGGGTAATATCCTTCTTGCTGGGGTTGGGGCATTTCTTCTTCTTTTTGGGTCTCTCCAAAGCTAGGAGTTCTTCTAGTTCATGCTCTTCATACTTCACCACAAAGGTGGGAAATCTTTCTCTCTTCTTGGGGCAGTTACTAGAGATATGACCTTCTTCTTCACAAGAGTAGCAACACTTTGTGGTCACTTTGGATTTGGCCTTATGATGCATGGTTTTGACTTTGCCTTCATCCTTCTTGGTAGAAGTTGTTCCTTCATGAGGGTTTACAAACTGTTGATGCACTCCACCTTGTTTCCTTTGTTGAACTATGGAATAGATGGGGCATTGGATAGGGACATGATTATTTCCTTCACATAGGAAACAAGTAGCTTGAGATGTGGGGCATTGATCAGTTGGATGTTTCTCTTCACAATTGGGGCATTGATCTTCATGCTCCTTGGAAATGTGATCCTTGTCTCCACAGACATTGCAAGCTTGAGTTCCTTCTAAAATATCATCCTTGACATCCTTGTTGTCATAATCTCATTGGGAAGAGTTATCTACCATGTTTATCATTTGAGTGGTCATCCCTTGCAGCAATTGGGATTGGATTACCAAAAACTTTTGTATGGTTGGGTATAATCCATTGTTGTTGGCTAAAAACTGAGTTGTCATCTGATTCAAATGGGTTTGGTTTACTAGTAGTTGTTCTCTCATGTGCATCTCTTGGTTGTTGGTGTCACCCTTCTTGATGTTGGAGTCTCTTGGAGAAGTCATCTGTTTGGGTTGGATTGGGATTAGAATGGGCAAAAGATTTCTAAGGAATCAATTCTAATCACACACATCACAAATCACTCAAGCAATGTGCAAGCAATCACAAACAAACATTCCACTCAAACAACAAGTTTCAAGCACATTTTTGGGCAATAAAATATTTTTGCTACACCACATAAGTTGGTGTGTTTCATTTAATCTAAATATGGTGGTCCAACTATATGGTTTACTTGAGATCATTCCATTCTTCTTAGTTGGTTCTTCTTGATCAATATCTTTGTATCCTTGGAGAATTTCTTGCATCTTGGTCACAATACTTCAAAGGTGATGATGGTTCCTTCTAAGTTGTATTTCCTTAGTATTCAAGTCTTGAGTAATATTTCTTGTCTCATTTGTAATCCTTAGTGATATCCAAGTTGAAGTCCTTGTTGAGACTAAGGTTGAAATCACTTGAGTTGGTGAAGTCATTTGCTCATGTTGAAGTCTTTTCTCAAGGTGGGGGCTTTTATCCATCAAGTTGAAAATAGAAGAGGTGTAGAATCAAAACTAAAATGGTTGAGGAAAGAGTTTACAAGATTGTTTGTAAATAAGTTTTGGAACAAATATAACTCCTATTTTTCTAAGGGTTTTTTGTCCAATCCTAGGGTTACAATCCTACAGGCAACACAATGCTCTGATACCATCTGTAAGAGGTCCCAACCTTTAATAAGGTAGAGATCCCTATGTTTACAATGCTAGTCCCTGGATCAATAGCTAGCATCCACAGTTAAGATGTAATATCAAGAAACAAAGGTCATATTACAACTTTATAACCAGGAATAAAATAATTCATTACATCTTACATAGCTCATGTGGCTATCTCATTACAATGCAGCAGAAATAACTATAGCATGGGGTCCTTCATCTTCAAAGTGCCACAGGCAATCATGTTGGTTGTAGACTTGTAATCCTAATCAACACATCTCACTAACATCAAACAAACCTGCAACATAATAAGTTACAGCCACAAGGGTCAATACATTTGAATTGTATTGGCAAGTGATACTATGGTAGTATAGTGGAGTCTATCATCTATATGCATTTGGCTAAGTGGAGCTTAGGCTTGCTTTGCTCAAAATAGATTTTTCTTATCCTTTGAAAAACACTAAGATTTTGTTTGTCAAAAATCACCCAAGGCATCTCCCAATAGAAATTGGTGATCCTTCAACCCTTGTTCAACCACAAGTTTTTAACTTAGAAATTGGGATGAGGAGATTCTTGATAGCTTCCATGTATTGATGCTCAAATTGTCCTTTACCAAGGACATGGCTAAGTACTTAGATTTTACTCTGCAGAGGTGGTGCACTTTCCCCACAAGACTTGGTTTCACCAAGACAAGATCTTTCAGAAGCCTTCCCTTAGACCAGAATGGACGTGCTCCAACCTATCAATCCCCTACCACCAACTGTCCATTTGGCTAAGTTATTGCAACCTATATGATCTAGGCAGAGCCCATAATGCCATGTGGCTGCACTTGAAGCTTCTCAACATTTGACATCTTAAATCTCTTTGTTCCTGGGTGGCATTCCATAAGTGAGATACACAAGGTAAACCATAGAAATGGGCCTTGTATAACCACTCAACATAAACCATTCCTTCCATTCCACCCAGGTGTTTCATTCACTTAGTTGTTTTATTAAACAAAACACAAGTCCTTGACTTAGAAATATTCCATGGCATGAATATAATCCACCCTTGTTTTCTACTAGCTAAGCTAAGCATGATAGCAGTAGTAATCTTAACTTAGGAAATTTCTACTAAGGTTTCATCTACTAGGATTTCCCATGACATAGTTATACTTAGCAAAAATTCCATGCAAGTCCTACTTAGAAACATCACTAATGCATAGTGAAAATAATGGGACAAAATTATGAATCATCACTTGCCTTTTTGGTAGAGAATATAAGTTCACTCCTTGATCTTGCAATATTCACACTCTTCAAATCACTACAATTCAATCAAGCAAGCAATATTTCAATCTACCATTCAAGCAAACATCACATAAAATAATAGAAACAAGGTAATGCATGCAAGCATGCTAAAGAATGTTTTATTTGGAAAAGTGATTTCTAATAGGTTATGAACATTCTAAAACACTCATTGGTCATTTTGTAAAGGTGTCAAAACCATTTGCAAAAATATTTTAATTATAAACCATTTTAAACCAAATCAATATTTTATGTGTTTGAAAATGCCTTTAGCAAAGCAACAATCTATAGGGTTCATCAAAATATATGTTTAAATCACAAAACCTTGTGTTTAGGGTCATAGAGTTTAAATCAAAACATTTCCCAAAGGTTTTTCTCCAAAAGCATTTTTAATAAATAAACATTATTTTTATTTGACTAGAAATGCTTTAAATCAAAGATTTACTCTTTAGCTTTACCAAATACATTTTCAAATCCATGAGTTGGTTTCTAAGGTCAGTAGGTTCAAAACAATCCATTTTCCAACGGTTTTATCTCAAAAATCATTTTAGAACAAATTTTATATTCTAAATATGCCTACACAAGTTTCTGCAAAAACAATCAATTTAACAGAAGCATTTTACTAAAAAAAGTGCATGGTTGGATAGGGTTTGTCTTGCTTATTCTATTGATATAAATTTTGAAAAATTTGGACGTGTGGTTTGAAAGTTATGAATTTTACAAAATTGAACAACAAATAGATCAAATCTGTTTTTATAACAATAGGCAGGACCACGTGGGCTGTTCTGATTCGTCGAAAACGGTTCGTGCGGATCGTGCTGTGTGGGGCGTTGGATCTAACTGAATCGTGTGGCACAGATTGAACATAACGGTTCGCTTCAGTCATCTATTTGTAGCCTTGTGATCTAAATCTAACGGCTGATAATCAAACAACCAACAAGTGGCGGCGCTGGCGGCAGCGAGTGGCAGCGCGCGCTCTGTCAGTGGTGTCTCCGGCGGAGTAGGAAGCGGGGGGAGAGGTTGGCGAGGCTTACCAGGCTCGCAGAGACTCGCTGAAGCTCGAGGTGGGGTCGGCTACTCGAGGGGCGCACGGAGCTGGCTCGAATCGTTCGCCGGAGTTCGTGTCCGCGTCGGGCTCTTCTGGTTGTCGTCGTGGGCGACGTTTTAGACCGCGCTAAGACAAGATGAGAGCTGCGTTAGCTGCGCACAAGGTCGGCGATCATGTGTGCATCAACGAGAGGTATGGGGTGGTCGACATACCCGGAGGACTCACGGAGTTCGAAAGACGGTGGCGGAGCTCGATCGATGATCTGCCGAGGATACAGGCATCTTGTGGGCGAGAGGTCTTGGGAGATGCGCCTGGCGATGGGGAGTGTGCTCGTGTGGTCTAGGAGGCGAGGGGCGGCGGGGTTTGGCCGGAATCGTCGCTGGAAGGCGTCGGAGATAGTGGCGGTCTAAGCGGAAATCAGGGCAGACTGGGGCTCTCGAGGTGTGGCGTCTGGGGAAAAATGGAGAGGGGAGGGAGGTGTTTAACAGGGCGTGGTTACGGGGGAGATTTACTGAGCCATTACTCGTGAATTTAACTCGCGAAATCAACGCAGGAAACGTTCGGGACGAACTGGTCGTGGGGAGGACGATGACTGCGTGTCAGTGGGGTCGCTTGGCAGCGAGATAGAGAGGTGTGAGGTGGGTCCAAGCTGTCAGCGACTTCGTGGGTTCATTCGCGAGTAAAAGTAAACGCTTCGGGGGGGGGGGAGAGGAGTGGGCTGGTGTTGGGCTAGATGGGCCTGTTGGGTTGGGCTGCTCTGTTTATAATTTTTTCCTCTTCTGTTATTTTTCTTTTTCTATTTTCATTTCTGTTTTGAAATTTGTTTAATCTTTTCAAACATCAATTTGATTTCAAACTTCTCTCAAACTTTGTGTGTAATCTAATACTGATTAATAATACATTCTGAAGTCATATTTAGAATAATTCATTTATTCTTTTTAGGGTCTTTTAATTATTTTTAAAAAATAGGCCCATGCAATTATTCAAATAAGATTTAATAATGTTTTTCAAATTCCATTTGAAATCTAAATCTTTCCAAATCTTTTCAGTAGGTTTTATTTGTTTATTTGGGTGTCAAAATATTCACCTTGAATTATTTGGAAAATATTTAATATGATTTATAAATCGTTTGAATTGGGTATTTGTTTTAATTCCAATGAAATTGAATATAGTTTTAATTCCATAAATTTTATTTGGAAGTTTTATTTAATCTTATTTAAGTTAATTAAACAACTTTTATTCCTCTTGGGTAAATTCCAAATTCTATTTTTTCCAAAATTTAATTAATCCTTCTTATTAGGGATTTGTCTTTATTCAAATAGATCTAGAATTTGGTTAATGCCATTTTATTTGGAATTCTTTATCCTTTTATTTTATTTGGGTTTGGATTATATTCATTCCATTTGCTTATGGATTAGGTCAAGAGTTAATTTGGCCTTGAAATATTCTTCATTTAATATTTCTATCTTTATCTTATAAAATCCATATCTTTTTATTTATAGATCCAAACTTGGTGATTCCAATTGGTAGAATATTATTTAATATTTGTTTATTCTTTTAACTCTCTTTAGGATTATTTACTTCACCATTTGGTATGGATTTATAGATAGGTACTTTATTAGCTTTGGAAATTAAATTTCCTTATCTTATTAAATTCATAAGATTTTATCCATGGCTCCAAATTAAGTGAAACCAATTTCTATGGTTTTATAATATTTTTATTTGTCATTCTTGATTATAAATGTTTGTTGACAAATTTTTATATGGATCAAATCCATAGGCTTGGAGATAACTTGGAAATGATTTCATTCTATTAGGGTTTAGGGTTTTGGTTTAACTTTTCCAAGTGTTTGAATTTCAAGATACATTCATTGAGGAATGCATTCACTTGATTTGGATTTTGTTGGATTCAAACTTTAATTAAAGTTTGTTCAAGATGGGATTTTTATGTTTTCATTTAGAACAAAAGTTTCTTCTCACCCTAAATTTCCACAATTATTTATTTTGTTTATTTATTTTTCACATTACAAGATTTGGAAAATCTTGGGATGTGACAGATGAAGAGAAGGTCAGATTAGCAGCACACTTGTTGGAAGGACCAGCAGCCACTTGGTGGGATAACTTCCAGATCACCACTCCCATTGCAGATGTGACATGGGCTATCTTTGAAGATGGTTTCCGCACTGCTCACATCTCATCCGGAGTGATGAGTTTGAAGAAGAAGGAATTTCATAACTTGAAGCAGCGCCACCGCAACATGGCTGAATATATTGAGGAGTTCAACAATCTGGCGCGTTATGCACCAGATGAAGTTGACACTGATGCTAAGAGGAAATAGAAGTTCCTTGAAGGTTTGAACGATGAATTGAACCTGCAGTTAGCTGTGGCCTATGTACCCACATATCAGTCTCTTTGTGACAAGGCTTCCATCTTGGAGAGCAAGATGAAACAAGTTGAAAGCAGGAAGAGGAAGCACTCTGACAAGCACAACTCGGGATCGTCTCACAAGCGTTCCCATTATGATGATAGTGGGAATTCTGGATCCCACAAGCATGGAAAGTACAACAAGCACCACAACCACAACCGTCATCATGACAACAAGCACCACCGTAGTCATGACAATGACAAGTACAAGAATCACAAGAGTGGATATAAGAGCCACCACAATGGAAGTGGAAGTGGTAGTGGAAGCCAGCCTGTCAAGAAGGATCTTAGTCAGGTTGAATGTTTCAAGTGCAAGAAGATGGGGCATTATGCAAATGAATGCCTAGAAAATAAAGTTGAAGGACCCAACAAGCCCAACCCTTTCCAAAAGGGGCAAGTGAACCACATTAATGTGGAGGAAATCTATGAAGAGTCAGATGCTGTGGCTGGTAAGTTCAAACTCAATTCTATTCCAGCACTTGTTCTTTTTGATACTGGTGCATCACATTCATTCATATCAAAAGCATTTGTTGATAGAAATGGGTTTTCAACTGAAAACATTGGGTGTCCAATAGAAGTAAGTTCTCCAGGTGGAGATATGATAGTAAGTATTGGATGCCGGGATCTAGTAATAGAGTTTGGAAAGTATAAGTTTCCAGTGAGTCTGATAATCCTAGATTCCCAAGGACTGGATGTAATTTTGGGAATGGATTGGATGACCAAGTATGAAGGAGTACTAGATTGTGCTAATCGAACAGTTGCACTCACAACCCCGAAAAAGAAACGGATAAGATTCAAGTCTAACTTTGAATCGAAAGGGAGTAAGCTAAATTCTCTTAATGGGGTTAGCATAGACAGTGTGCCAATTGTGAGTGAGTATCCGGATGTGTTCCCGGAAGAATTGCCGGGAATGCCAGCAGATAGAGATGTGGAGTTTCTTATTGATTTGCTACCACGATCTGGACCAATAGCAAAGAGACCGTACAAGATGTCAGTAGAGGAGTTGAAAGAACTCAAGAAACAACTTGGAGAACAGTTGCAGAAAGGATTTATTCAACCAAGTTCTTCATATTGGGGAGCACCAGTCTTGTTTGTAGAAAAGAAGGATAGAAGTCAAAGGTTATGCATAGATTACCGTTCACTCAATGAGGTGACTATCAAGAACAAATACCCTTTGCCTAGAATCAATGACTTGTTTGATCAGCTAGAAGGAGCCTGTGTATTCTCAAAAATTGATCTCCGATCGGGATATTTCCAGCTCAAAATAAGAGAACAAGACATACCTAAGACAGCTTTCACCACTAGGTATGGATTGTATGAGTATACCGTGATGCCTTTCGGTTTGACCAATGCACCAGTATACTTTATGAATATGATGAACAAGGTGTTCATGGAGTTCCTTGACAAGTTTGTTGTCGTTTTCATCGATGACATTTTGATCTACTCCAAGAGCAAAGAAGAGCATGAAGGACACTTGCGTTTGATACTTGAGAAGCTTAGGGAGCATAAGCTGTATGCCAAATTCAGCAAGCGTGAGTTTTGGTAGAATGAAGTTGGATTTCTTGGACACATCGTGTCAGGAGATGGTGTAGCAGTTGATCCTGCTAAAGTTTCAGCCATAACTGGATGGGAATCTCCTAAGTCAGTGAAAGAGGTTCTTAGTTTCCTTGGTTTGGCAGGATATTACAGAAGGTTCATTGAGAATTTCTCCAAAGTAGCTAAGCCAATGACAGAGTTACTAAAGAAAGACAAGAAATTTGCTTGGTCTGAAGGATGTGAACTCAGTTTCCAAGAGTTGATGAAGAGGCTAGTGACAACACCAGTCTTATGTCTGCCAGATTTGGAGAAGGATTTCCAAGTGTATTGTGATGCATCTCATCATGGATTAGGTGCAGTACTTATGCAAGAAGGGAAAGTTGTGGCTTATGCCTCGAGACAACTCAAAACTCATGAGGTAAATTACCCTACTCATGATTTAGAGTTAGCCTCTGTTGTCCATGCACTCAAAACATGGAGACACTATCTTTTGGGAAAGCGATGTGAAGTGTTCACAGATCACAAAAGTTTGAAGTATATTTTCACCCAGAAAGAAATTAACAGGAGACAAAGAAGATGGCTAGAACTCATCAAGGACTATGACTTGAGTTTGCAATACCACCCTGGTAAAGCAAATGTTGTAGCGGATGCTCTAAGCCGTAAGGTTTTTGTGAATGGCCTTACTAAGGGAGAATTGCCAGATGATCTGTGTGCCCAATTTAGAGATCTCAGATTGGAGATTGTGCCTAAAGGACATCTCATGTCATTGGATGTTCAACCCACTTTGTTGGACAAAATCAAAGAAGCCCAAAAGACAGATAAGGAAATTGAGGAGATTAAGGAAAAGATTGGCAAAGGAAAAGCCAAAGGATTCCATGAAGATGAACAAGGTACTTTATGGCATGGAAAACGTATCTGTGTTCCACAAGACCCGGAACTTCGGAAACTGATTTTATAAGAAGCACACAACTCACCGTATTCCATTCATCCAGGTAACACCAAAATGTACATGGATATGAAGGAAAGATTTTGGTGGAATAATCTCAAGAAGGACATCGCCGAACATATTGCTTTGTGTGATGTATGTAGTAGAGTGAAAGCGGAACATCAGAAACCAGCAGGGTTGTTACAACCACTACCTATTCCTGATTGGAAGTGGGACAAGATTGGCATGGATTTCATCACCGGATTGCCAAGGACCAGGTCAGGATATGATTCTATTTGGGTAGTAGTGCATCGCTTAACTAAAGTGGCTCATTTCATACCCGTGAAGACAACCTATACAAGTGCTAAGTTAGCAAAGATCTACATGAGTAGGATTGTATGTCTGCATGGAGTACCCAAGAGTATTGTGTCTGACAGGGGAACTCAATTCACTTCTCATTTTTGGAGGCAACTACATGAGTCATTGGGAACGAGGTTGGAATTCAGTACTGCTTTTCATCCTCAGACTGATGGACAAACAGAAAGGACCAACCAGATTCTTGAAGATATGTTGAGGGCATGTGCCCTAGACTATGGAGCCAGTTGGGATGAAAGTCTGCCTTATGCAGAATTTTCTTACAACAACAGCTATCAAGCAAGTATTGAGATGGCACCATTTGAGTTTCTCTATGGGAGAAAGTGTACCACCCCATTGCTATGGAATGGTGTGGGAGAAAGAAGTTTGTTCGGACCAGAACTAATCAAAGAGACTGAAGAGGAAGTCAAACTAGTTAAGGATAGATTAAAGATAGCACAGTCCCGACAAAAGAGCTACGCAGATCCTAAGCATAGAGAAGTCACCTATGAAGTGGGTGATAGAGCTTATCTTAGAGTGTCACCACTTGGTGGAGTGGAGAGGTTTGGTGTCAAAGGTAAATTGGCCCCAAGATATGTTGGACCGTTTAAGATTCTGAGTCGTAAAGGAGAAGTGGCATATGAGATTGAATTGCCAGAATCATTGTCTGCCGTTCACAATGTGTTTCATGTGAGTCAGCTTAAGAAATGCCATCCAGAAATGGAAGAGACTTCTTTGAAGGATACGATACCATTGGAGGAAGTTCAATTGGAAAGTGATCTCACTTATGAAGAAAAACCTATCAAGATTCTTGAGACTACAGAAAGAGTTACTCGGACTAAGACTATCAAATTCTGCAAAGTTCAATGGAACCATCACTCCGAAGAAGAAGCCACATGGGAAAGAGAAGATGATCTTCGGAAAGACCACCCTCACCTATTTTGCTAGCCAACCCGAATCTCGAGGGCGAGATTCACCTTAAGGGGGTTAGATTTGTAACATCCCTAAAATCATGTTTTCAAAGATTGCATATCATCCATGCATGCATATCATTTAGGGATCAAATATCAAACTCATTTCAAGAAATCAGAAGCACTAAGTGCTATTATTTTATGTGAGCATGCATTGATCTAATGCCACTCTCAAATGAGAGTATAATTGTTTTAAACCAAGCTTTTATTACACTCATAGTGTTTGGTTGAATGTTAGAGATTGGACAAAAACTTACAAAACAAATATGGTTTTAAAACCATCTTCTAAACTTATTCAAATCAAATACTATGGCACTGTTTAGTTTGATTAATTCAAAGGGTTCAAGCAAGTATAGAGAGACAACATGGTTTTATGCCCAAAAGTATGAAGTTTACACTTTACAAAATCCAGGAAAAGATTTGAATTCAAATGCTTTTGAATTTGTTTGAAAATGATTCCTGAAAATCAACTTAGAAAAAGAAAAGGAAATAGAAAACCCAAGGGCTGGCGCGCCACTATTCAAATGACAAAGCAACCCACCGACCCTCTCTCTCTCTTTTCCCACCCGCGCTCGCACACACCCACTCACTGACACCCCGGACCCACTGCCACATCAAGTTCTTCGTTAATCTCGCGCTGAAGACCTGCTCGCCGTGGCCGTTTCTTCCCCCGACGCAAATGCGCTTAATTGGCGTTGATTGCTCGCGAGATTATTGCCCCTGCTCCGCCTACTTAACCCCCACCCCTCTGCGACCATTTCCCCTCACTCAGCGCCCCCACTCCGCCACCAGGCTGCCCACACTCTCGCTTACACCGCCGCAGTACCGAGCCACTCCGGCAAGCGATTACGGTGAGCTCCAACCGCCCCTCTGCTTCTGGTTCATATGAGCGTGACCGCCACATCCTTGTGCATCTGCTGACACCCTTGGCTTGCCTGCTCGTGACCCAGGTCGCCGTCTTTGTCCACGCCCGCAAACAATAGAGCCGTCGCTCAACTCCGACGAGCAATAGCGGTATGAATCGAGCACCCCTGGTCTCCTCTCTGACCCTGTCACATTCTCCACGGCTTTGTGCATCCTCTAACCCCACTGGTTCGTGCTAGGGTGATCTACATCGTCAGCAACCACACTTTCTGCAAGCACCCGACGCCGCGCGCAACTCCGATGAGGTCCTGCCGCCGCGTCCGTGCGCCCATTCGCCAACAACGACCACATTGAGCTTCCTCGTGACCGTGCGAGTCTGGTAAGCCACGCCACACACCCCAGCCCTCTGGGTGTCTTTGTGAGCGCCGCCGTGCCACCGTCGCTAGCGCCGCCGAACTTTGGTCACATGGTCCAGGACCGTTAGATCTAGATCCAACGATTCAAATAGAATCACTTATCGAAGGGGTACGGAGTAGATATGGCCGTGCGATTTCATTTAGATCGTACGGTCAGCGTTATTCGATCTGCACGAATCGGTATCAACCAATCAGAACAGGCCGCGTTTCTGTAAGTTTGATTTAAAATCAGAATTTAGATCTATTAGATGTTTAAACTTGTAAAATTCATAACTTTTGATTCCCACGTCCAAATTTGACAAATTTTATATCATTGGAATCAGGAGAGAAAATACTTTCCATTTATACAATGTGTTTAATGTTTTGCCTCTGTAAAAATGGTTGTTTTACAGAAACATTTGTAGGTATATTTTGTGTATAGAAACTATTTGAAAAATGTTTTGTTGTTCAAATAAAGTTTATTTGGCATGTTTTGAACTTGTTTATGTTTCAGTACTGTGCACTTGTCTTGTTTGGTGTAGAAAATCATCACATGGCATTTTGCATGCAATCATATATTTTTGTTTGTATATATTTTGTATGTGATTTGGTGCCATTATTTTATGTGCAGATTTTGGTGCAAATAGTGATTGTGAGGATTGTTGCTACTCCCCAAACTACCAAGGCAAGTGGCGCTTCATGATTTTATTCCTATGTTTTTCAACTATGCACTAGAAATATTTTGCTAGACTTGCATGAATATTTTTGATATATATGCTATGCTTGGGAAATCCTAGTAGTTGTAGAATTGCTAGAAATTTCTAAGTTAAGATGCTTATCAATGCCATGCTTAGCCTAGCTAGTAGCAACCAAGGGTGGTTATATATACATGCTATGATAAAATATTTCTAAGTCTTTGGAGTTGTGTTTTTGCTTAATAAAACAACTAAGTGAATGAATCACCTGGGTGGAATGGAAAGAATGGTTTGTGTTGAGTGGTTACACAAGGCCCATTTCTATGGTTTACCTTGTGTATCTCACTTGTGGAAAGCCACCCAGGAACAAAGGGATTTGAGAGGCCAAATGTTAAGAAGCTTCTAGTGCAGCCACATGGCATTATGGGCTCTGCCTGGATCATATAGGTTGCAATAACTTAGCCATTTGGACAGTTGGTGGTAGTGGGATGATAGGTTCGAGCGCGTCCATTTGGTCTAAGGGAAGGCTTCTGAAAGGTCCTGTCTTGGTGAAAATCAAGTCTTGTGGGAAAAGTGCACAACCTCTGCAGATGGAAGAACCTAAGTACTTAGCCATGTCCCTGGTATTGGACAACTTGAGCATCAAGACATGGAAGCTATCAAGAATCTCCTCATCCCAATTTCTAAGTAAAAACTTGTGGGTGAACAAGGGTGAAGGTTTACCAATTTCTATTGGTGAATCCTTGGGAAAGTTTTGTCAAAGAAAAACTTAGTGTTTTCAACTGATAGGTAAAACCTATTTTGAGCAAAGCAAGCCTAAGCTACACTTAGCCAAAAATGCATATAGTATCTAGTCTACTAAAATTCTACTAAGGTATCACTTGCCAATACTATTCCAATGTATTGACCCACTGTGGCTGTAACTTGTGATGTTGCAGGTTATTCTGATGATGATTAGGGGTTATTAGTCTACACTCAACATGCTTGCCTGTGGCACATGAAGATGAAGACTTATCTATCTTATTATATATTTGAACTCTTGTATTAGGCCTGTGGCCATGGAGTTTGTAAAAGACTATGTTTCCACACTTGTCTTTTCTTCTCGTAAACTTTTCTAATCTTCTTTCTCATCTCTATTTGTAGATGAACTCCATCAACGAAGCCGTGAGGAAGGGACCACTCATGACTATGACTTTGGAATGTGAAACAGAATTTCCCAAGGCTCTCAAGGACCTCATGGTCACCATGGGAATACATGGTGCAGCTGTGTACAAAGGTTTTCCTGTGATGGATGAAGGAGTTGAGTACTGGTGGGTGCAACTTCACTTGTATAAAAACAAGGAAGACAACCACAAGAAATCAGGATTCTGCATGGTCACTTGTATCTTTTCATGTTGCAACATAGTTGCTATGTCCTATTGTTAGAACTACATCTTTCATGCTCATGTTTAGAGTACTTTGGTCCCAACTTTTAATGCTTTACAAATGGTTTGATCAAGATTGTGATGGTGCATGTCACCTCAAAAATTATTATTTTTATCACTTACCTACTCGAGGATGAGCAGGAGTTAAGCTTGGGGATGCTTGATACATCGGAAACGTATCTATAATTTTTGATGTTCCATGCTTGTTTAGTATCAACTTTGCTATGCTTTGTCTACACTTTGAGGTATTTTTATACATTTCTGGGACTAACCTATTAACAAGAAAATGCAGTGCCAGTTGGCTGTTTCTGCTGTTTTTGGTTTGAGAAAAGCTAGTAAGGAAATATTCTCAGAATTGGACGGGACAAAAGCCAAAGTCAATATTTTATCGGAGAGAACACAGAGACCAAAGGGCATCTGAAGGGGGGCCACATGGTGGCCACACCCTAGGCCACGCGGCCCAGGAGGTGGGGGCGCCGCCACCTGGCGTTGCACCCTCGGGCGCCCTCCTACCTTGCCCCTTCGCCTATAAAGTCACCCGATGCAGAAACCCTAAGCACCCGATCAGATCTCCACGAAACAGTCCGTACCCGCCGCCACCATCATCCCTAGATCAGGGGGGATCCGAAGCTCTTCACGGCACCCTGTCGGAGGGGAGAGATCATCTCGGAGGACTTCTTCATCACCATGCCAGCCTTCGGTATGATGCGTGAGTAGTACATCCTTGGACTATGGGTCCATACAGTAGCTAGATGGTTGTTTCTCCTCCTTTGTGCTATCATGTTTAGATCTTGTGAGCTCCGTTCATGATCAAGATCATCTATTTATAATCATACATGTTGTGTTTGCGGGGATCCGATGGATACTGAGATACTATGTCAGATTGATTATTGATTCTATCATGTCATACTGATTATTGATTCTATCATGTCTGTGTTATTTGTGATCTTGCATGCTCTCCGTTGTCGGTAGCTATCTTGGCCAAGTAGATGCTTGTGACTCCAAGAGGGAGTATTTATGCTCGATAGTGGGTTCATGCCTATAGTAATCTAGGGAAGTGACAGAAATCTCTAAGGTTGTAGATGTGTTGCTGCTACTAGGGAGAAAACAACATTCTTTTGTTCATGGAACAATTGTATTATTTAATTTACACACATTGCCTAATGCAATAATCTGTTGTTTGCAACTTAATACTGGAGGGGGTTCAGATGATAACCTGAAGGTGGATTATTAGTCATAGATGCAGTTGGATTACGGTCTATGTATATTGTTGTAATGCCCAATCAAATATCATAGGAGTCATGATGTCTAGTATTGCATTGTTATGCTTCCTCAGTCTGTCAATTCCCGCTGTAATTTGTTCACCCAGCATGTTATCTATCTTAAGGAGAACACCTCTAGTGAACTGTGGACCCCGGTCCAATCTTTACCATTGATACATCATCCACTGTTACCGTTTACTTTCTACAAGCAACCATTACCTTCCACACTATATGTTTAATCCTTTGTTTTCAGCAAACCAGTGAGATTGACAACCTCACTGTAAGTTGGGGCAAAGTCTTGAGTTTGTGTTGTGTAGGATTCCAAGTTGTTAGCAACACCTTGGAGTTGTTTCCTTGCTCCTACTAGTTCGATAACCTTGGTTTCATAACTGAGGGAAAACTTGCTGCTATTCTCATCACACCTTGCTCTTGGGGCCTCCCAACGGGGCTCTACCATCACCGAGCCACATCAAGGCTAGCAAAAGACTCGAAGCAACCAACTAAGAGAGTAATAATGGCCATAATCATGCAAAGTGAAAGGATAGAGATGTCTCCTAGAGGGGGGGGGGGGGTTGAATAGGCAATTTCAAAACTATTACGGTTTTGGCTTGATAGAATGCGGAATTAAACTAACGTTTATTTTACAAGCACAAAACCTAATTACACTAGGCTCAACTAAGTGCACCAACAACAAATTAAGCTAAGCAAGATAGCACAAGATAAATATACCACAAGTGATAAGCAAGATATAAGTACTTCAAGCTCGATGGCTATCACAAGGAAAGTAAGCTCGGATATAGAGATAACCGAGGCACGTGGGCACGAAGATGTATTCCCGTGTTCACCACCTTTGGGAAGGGGGCTACGTCACGTTGGAGAGGTGTGAGGTTCCATGAAGGATTCCTCATGCGCCACAAAGGCTCACCTTCTTCTCCGAGTCTATCCCACGAAGGAATAGGCCCTTTCCTTATGGCTAGCTTTTCCTCCACCCCAGAGATGGCAAGCTCCACAACCACTTCACAAGATCCACGAAGGAGAAGCCCGGGTCTCTTCACAATCTTCCATGAAGAGGACACCGTGGTACCAACCGCCAAGCCAACTAGGAGGTCACCCTCCAAGAGTAACAATCTCACGGTCTCTCACTCGAACAAATTGTAATGGAGAGCTCAACACTTATGCAAGAATGAAAAGCAAGAACACCAAGGGTGCTCAAATCCTTCACTCTCAAATCCCACCAAAGCAACAAGTTCTAGGGAGGAATTAGAGAGGAAGAACAATGGTGGAAACCAACAAATGACTCCAAGATCTAGATCCAATGGGTTCCCCTCACTTAGAGGAGGAATTGATTGGTGGGGATTGTAGATCTAGATCTCTTCTTCCAAAGCCCTCAAAAAGATGCAAGAATCATAGGAGGAAAGGGAGAGGATGAAAGCTCAAAGAGGTCAACAATGGAGGTCAAAAACGTGCTCAAGAGCCTTAGAACTTTGGAGAAGAAGCCCCCCTTTTATACCCTTTCAAGGGGGATGACCGTTGGAGGCAAAACATGCTGGACGGACACATTCCGGTGGCGAAACCGGCGCCGCCGGATCAGCCGCCGGAATTTCCGGTCAAAACCGGAAGTTCCGGCAAAAACCGAAACAGCATACTGAACCGTTTTTCGGCGATTTGCCGGTAATTTCGTGATGCGCCGAGAATTCGACCACAGCCGATCCGCCGGAACAAAAGCAGGGGCACCTGGCAGCGATAACTTTTGCTTCCGGACTCCGATTTCGATGATATTGGGCTTGTTTTGACAAGGACAAGTCCTACAAGATGGTGCAGAGAAAAATCATAGTCCATCAAAGAAGTATAGAACCAAATAAAGAAAGGTAAGAAGCCTCCCTACACGAAGAACCGGTAAAACCTTCAAACTCGAAAACGCCATAGAAGATGCATACGAATTCCGTTTTCGATGAACTTGGGCTTGTTGAAGAGATAGAAACAAGCTCAAGAACCTCACATGAAGAAACACCAAGAAGCAACAAAATAGGAAGATGCAAAGTATGCAAAGGATTGAGCTCCCTATGACGATGTGATCAAGTTACCCAACCGAAAGCCCCTCTTAATAGTGCGGCTATGTATCCTATAACCCGGTCTCCCAACAACCACCTTGAGACCGGTAAAAGGAAAACCTAGCAAGGCCATACCTTTGCCTTGCGCATCCCGCTTGATCTTGATGACAACACTTCAATCTCCATCAGCCGGAATGCATCACTTGATCATTGTTGCTTCGTGAAGGCTCCTAATTTGCTCTCCCATACACCATTATTGGATAGCTTCATTAATACATGTCTTCACATGTCCATTATCACCAATATGGATGGCAAGCTTCAAGCAAATGATCTTCTCGAGATGCTTATCTTGAACTTGCCCTTCTCAACCTTGATGACGATCACCACTTGATGTCATCCTCTCATGTGCTATATAAGATCTTCACTTTTGAAGCATGCCCATGGAAAGATACCTATCCCATATAGAAAATACAAAGGCACATATATAATGGGTTAGTTCATGATGCATAATTGACAAGGCTTACCATACCACAAGATCCATGTGGTACATTCTTTATGCTTCATGTGTTGACCAACTTGAAATCACTCTTCACTCTTTGTATAGGTCAACCATGTATCTTTTCATGCTCCATCTTAATATCTTGAGGTACATAAAGAAACCTTAATTTGATTACATGCTCTAAATCTTAGTCAATCATAGCTCAACTAATGAGGCTATCATGACACCGTCTTAGAGCCATATCTCGAATTCTTCTATTGAGATCACACTCTCAAGATATTGATCATATCATATTCTTCTCTTCAACTCGATGATCTTGATGCCAATACTCAAGGTATATCTTTATCTTCATGGCATCCATACTTGAATCCAACACATAGACTACAAGCATGACCTATGGAATATTCCTTCATATAAAACTCAGTGAAAACATTAGTCCATAGGGATTGTCATTAATCACCAAAACCACACATAGGGGCAATTACTCTTTCAATCTCTCCCATTTTGGTAATTGATGACAATCACAATAAGAGGGTTTATATAATGAATATTAGAAACAAGTACGCAACTTATCCGAGAATAAGTTGTGTACAAGAGGTTGCATTTGATATGGTCAAGTTACACAAAGCTACTAGCACATATCAAAACTGATTCTACTTACACAAACTACAACTAATGTAAGTGATGTGAGTAGAACCAACATATATAGAGCAAACTCCCCCACAATATATGCATGTGTGATGAACTTTAATTTCATTGCATACATTGTCAAGAATAAACTTTGGGAGAGTTTACACTATATATACAACCATGCAAAACATAATAAAGATGAAATGCAAACACTTAATAACAAACCAATCTTAAGTATAAAACCATTTCCCTTAAACCCTCTAAACTTCTCCCCCATTGACAACAAGTGCCAAATTGGATGACAAAGATAGAAGGCCAATATAGTATGAGTTCCTCCCCAAGGTGTGCATTTCTAATATTTTGAGTGAAATCAAATGCACATATACAATTACAAATATTTGGAGGAAATCAAGCTATATTGAGGATCAAAGATTGCTACAATGATAAAACGGTGAAGAAACTTGCTCCCTGAGTTCGATAAACCTTGGGTAATCCACTTAAGGGAAACTTGCTATTGTTCTACAAACCTCTGCACTTGGAGGCCCAACAACTGTCTACAAGAATAGAAGTGCATAGACATCAAGCTATTTTATGGCACCGTTGCCGGGGATCTACAGGACAGCTTCAACCTTTTCCTTCCCGTCAAAAGATCTTTTCTAGCGTCGTTGCCGAGGAGGTAAGGTAAAAGGTACTCACATCCTCCGGTGTGAGTGCTCGAAGTTATTTCCTTTAGATTCTGCAATTTTGTCTTTTTGTTTCTTGTTTTTATTTTCACTAGTTAGGCTTAATAGAAAATAACAAAAAAAATAGAGAGCTTTTTACTCTTTCCCCGAGTTAGAACATGAAGTGTTTGAAGAGAAAAATAAAAACCTATGGAACTTTATTTGCATGCTAATAGCAATGTTATTAGTATGAATTTTCTGAACACCATTGTTCCTAATGCTATGGAAATGTATAAGCTTGGGGAAGCTAGTTTTTATGAAAAATATCTTTTTAGTCCCCCAATGATGTCTACGCACTTCTATTCTTGTAGACAGTTGTTGGGCCTCCAAGTGCAGAGGTTTGTAGAACAGAAGCAAGTTTCCCTTAAGTGGATCACCACAGGTATATCGAACTCAGGGAGGAAGTGGTCAAAGGTATTGATGGTGCTGGTTAGCACTTCGTTGGGAACCCCAAGAGGAAGGTATGAAGCAGCACAACAACAGTTTTCCCTCAGTAAGAAACCAAGGTTATCGAACAAGTAGGAGGAAGGAAACGTCACACAGGTGTTGCAAGCAACACGAAGACCTACACAACACAAACTCAAGACTTTGCCCCAACTAGACAGTGAGGTTGTCAAGCTCACTAGTTTGCTGTAACAAAGGATTAAACGTATGGTGTGAAAGGTAATGGTGGATTGCAGCAAGTAAACAAGTAACAGTGGAAGATGTATCAATGGTAAAGATTGGACCGGGGTCCATAGTTCACTAGACGTGCTCTCCTTAGATAAACAACATGGTATGAAGGGTAAACAAATTACAGCAGGGCAATTGATAGGAACTGAGCAAGGCATAACAATGCAATACTAGTCCGAAAGATCCTATGAGATTCGATTGGGCAATACAACAAGATACATAGACCGCCATCCAACTGCATCTATGACTAGAAGTCCACCTTCAGGTTATCATCCGAACCCCCTACAGTATTAAGTTGCAAGCAACAAAAAACCGCTTTAAGAAAAGTGTGTAAGGTAAACAGTCCACATGTTTCATGAACAAGAGACCGTTGTTTTCTCCCTAGTGGCAACATCACATCTACAACCAAAGATATTTCTTTCACTTCCCTAGGAAACTAGAGGCATGAACCCACTATCGAGCATAAATACCCCCTCTTGGAGTCACTAGAAACTACTTGGCTAAGATAGCTACTAAGAATGGAGAGCATGCAAGATCACAAACAGCATAGATATGATAGAATCATAAAGACAAAACCATTAATCAAACCAACATAATAATCTCAATAACCATCGGATCCCCACAAACACAACATGCATGATTACAAATAGATTAGATCTTGATCATGAACGGAGCTCATAAGATCTATATATGAAAGCACAAAGGAGGAGATACAACCATCTAGCTACTACATGGACCCATAGTCCAAGGTGGAACTACTCACGCATCATACTGGAGAGAAGGCCTCCGGGATGATCTCCCCTTCGGCAGGGTGCCGGGAAGAACTTCAGATCCCCCCGATCTAGGGACGACGGTGGCGGCGGCTATAGAAGGTTTCGTGGAATATTGATCGGATACTTAGGGTTTCTGCATCGGGGGCTTATTATAGGTGAAGAGGTGCAGGCGGCAGGCCCCACACCCTACCAGTGGGCGGGGCCCACCCGTGCCTAGGGGGTCTAGCCGCCCTGGCTCGCGTCTCCGTCTCGTCTTCTAGATTCTTGTCCCCCACAGAAAGTTATTGACTTTGGATTTTGTCCCGTCCAATTTCGAGAATATTGATTTTCTGCCTTTCCGGAACCAAAAAACATAAGAAAATAGGCAACTGGCACCGTGGCAACTTGTTAGTAGGTTAGTTCCAGAAAAGATATAAAAACTGCTCAAAGTGAGACAAAGCAAAGCAAAGCAAAGTAGATACTAAACAAGCATGGAGCATCAAAAATTATAGATACGTTCCCTCTCAAGCAATCCTGCAATCAAGATACAAGAAGTCTCTTGTGTCCCCAACACACCCAATACACTTTTCAGGTCTATAGGTGCACTAGTTCGGCGAAGAGATAGTGAAATACAAGTGGTATGGATGATTATAAGGCAAGGGTGCCAGAAAAAGCTTGACAGCGTGGAAACAAGCAAACATGTAACAGATCTAGTTGTGAATGGTGTTTCAATGCTTAGAAACAAGGCGTAGGGATCATACTTTCACTAGTGAACACTTTCATATAAATATATTCTCTTCATGATACTACTCTGAACTACTCTACGGTTGGACACTCTAATCCATGGTAGGGCTATAACATCACTCCTCAAAGTCTGCCTTCCCCATCTAGATAAACCCACACTGTCACCTTGAGTGCTAGATGGTTCCAACAAACACCACAATTTCATAGAGACAACCAACTCAAAATATACTCATGATAAGATTTATGAACTCTAGCCTAAGTTCCACCACGGCGTGCACGCTGTCACTTTCACACACGTGGGGAGAGCAGAGATCTATTAAAGCACTTGAGTAACAAGGTAGTTCTACTTGATTACAAAGCTCATGTCACATCCCAAAATTCTCCTAATTTTGGAATGTGAAATAAATAAATAAGTTTGATTGATTGTTTGACTATGTTGAAAATTCTCAAAGATAAGAAACTTTTTGAATAAAAAATCCTCTCAACCTTGAATTCAAAATCCTATATTCTTTTGTTATGACCTAAGTAGACATATAGGCAAAAGGGCATGGATTGATTATAGATTGTAGAATTGGTGTGCAAGATTTCAAAATGAAAATCATGAAGCATTCATAAGCATTTCATTACATCCATGCAAAGTTCTCAGAAACTGAATCCAAATCCCGGTATCTAAATCCTATAGTTGATTCGCCCAATTGTTCCTAAAGGTAATTAAATTGACTTTATAAAACCTACTGTTGCTAAGGCATAGATTATTGATAATTATAGCCTAAAGAGATCCAAATAATATTACAAAATTTTAGAAACAAAATTTAGCTCATTTGGAGCTATTATGAAAAAGTTATGGAATAAATACAAACAAATAAAGATATAAATAAAATAGAATATACAAGGATTTAGAAACCCACTACTTGCAAACTAGTAAAAAGATTACAAATATGATCCTACATTGATCTATTCAATTTTAGAAAATTTTAGAAACAAGAATCATATCATTTGGAGTTCGTATGCAAAAGATATGAGGGAAACAGGTAAATAGAAAAAAAAATCTAACGGGCCGGCCCACCCGGACCGACCGAACCAGCCAGGCACGTACGTGACCATCCAGCTGCTTTAAATTCCGTGCAAAACATGTTTTCTAGACCTATCTCTATTCAAACACTCGTAACTTTTAATCTACAACTCCGAATCGACTTCCGTTTGTTTCTACTTGTTCCCTACTCCAAGGCCTATCTATACACCATCATAAACCTCCATATAAACTCGTGGAGCCACAGCTGTACGGGTTTCCCTTCTCGAAATCCCGAATCTACACATGCCCGAATCCTATTTCGCTTTTTAACCCATCTAGACTTCGTCATTTGCCTTCGGTCAAAAAACGAAAGTTGTAGAACTCGTCGAAATCTTTCAATCCCGACAAACCTCACCTCTTTTCATCCACCACAGCCAGAGAATTCGCATCGCAATATTTCAGATCTGACGGTGTAAATCCAAGATGTACTCGCGCTCGTTTCTTCAAATCCAAATTCCTTTGGTGAGAAGGTAGGAATAATGATTCCCCACAACTTTCATGTTCTAAGTTTTTCAATTTGACCTACGGATTTGTCTCTCTAACACAGATCTGTTTCTTGTCTATTCTGAGCCAAAATCGGGTCAATCTCTTCTTCTAGCCACCGGATCCTATCCAGACGGTCGAGATCCAATCAAACCGGTGCGTGCCATGTCGTCATCCCGGTCAGCTTCCTCATCAACGCCACGTCAACGTCAGGGCAACATCTAGTCCCAGTCAGCATGCAAAGTCAACCTGTCCAGTCAGCGGAATATTCTCTGGAATATTCCGTTTGAATTTAAAATTGCATATTATAGGTCTAACTTGTAAAATTCATTAGAAATTCATACCACATGCAAAAATTGCGTATAATATATCAAATTGAAGATAATTTCACGTAGAATCATCTTATCAGAATAGATCCAACTTTAACTGTATGTGGTTACTGAAATAATTTAATTGGTTTTAATGGTCTTTTAGGTTAATAAATTCATAAGAAATTATCTGTAACTCCGAAAAATATGAACAATATATCAAATTGAAGCTACTGTAATGTACATTAACAATATTTGGCTGGATCTAGCCTTTGCCGACTATTTAATCCGTAGCAATTTAATTAGTTTTAATGGCTTTATAAATCATTAAATTCATAGTAAATTAATTGCTTGTCACAAAAATATAAATGATATACCGATGGAAAGCTGGTTCCATGTAGATCATCAATATTTAATTAGTTCAGACTTTTACTGTAAGGTTTTGCTGTGAAGATTTAAATAATTTAATGGCTTATTTAGAGTAATAAATTCATAAGAAAATAAATACTATTCATAAAATTACAAATAATATGTCCCTGAAATCACAATTCCGTGGAGATTACAGATATAATTTTAGTTTGATTTTTAGACAACAGAAACTATATGAATCATTTAAAACCCATTAAACACTATTTAAATTATACAAAAAGATCTATAACTCCGATTAGGGTGAATCCAAGTGCTAAGGTTTTGTATTGACAATATATATACAGAGAAATTGCATGACAAATTATTTGGTACTGTTAAAACAGAAATTCATACAGAAATATTTAAACCCATTGAAATAGTGTTTTAATCATAGGAAAATATCTATAACTCCTTTTTAGGTGATTCAAATTGCCACTGTCTCTAAATTGCATTACCTCTATCCAGTAGCATCTAGTTCACAATTTAATATGACATAAACATATTTAGTTCAATTAAAGTGGTATACACCATATTAAATCGATACAACTTTAGTAATAAAAGCTTTAGTGCAATAAATGACTTTCCACATGCATCATGTAATCTAACTATGTTCAGAACACTAAATGCAACCATTGTGACTCATTAAATCGTCATGCATGCATTTGTTTGATCTCTATGTGCTATTGTTTATGATTGTATGCAATTGTTTGCTCTATAGATTGCGAGGAGTGCAACGTGTGTGATTGCAACTACTATGATTGCAAGTACTGTGGTTATGAAGAGAGCAACCATTATATCTATGAGAATTGTGAGGATTATCTAATCGACTACATCTACAACAAAGGCAAGTGGTGCTATCTTGGTCATAAATGCCCTGCTGTTTTCCTATGCATTATAGATGTTTTTATAGAATTGCATCTGTAGGAATTGATGTGTATATGCTATGCCATATCCCATATTATTCCCTAGTATTCCTTGTTTATGAGCCATCGTATTGGTAGATTGCTTAGCTATGCTATTTAGACGAGGAAGGGAATCACAATATGAAAAGTTATATGTTTTGAAAGGCTTATGTTTTGCTAAATGACAAACCAATATGTTTTAATGAACCACCTGGGCGGAATGGTATTGATTGGGTCATCGAGTGTGGATTTATGGTGGGGAATGCCGCCCAGGACACTGAGAAAGGATTGGTTTCTTTGTTTGGTAGCTTTCATGTGCAACCATGTGCCAATAATGAAATGGGCGGTTGGTTGGACTCAGTAGGTTGTGGTAACTCGAACCCACGTATCCAGAGATGTAGAATAGTGTAGGTTGGACCAGTGCGTGTCGGGTTTGGGGAGCTACTTCCCGAACGGTTCCTTCTTGGACTTCTCCCTATCATCACCCAATATGAGAGTGGTGGTACGAGCTGGGCTGGCCAAGTCACATGGGTAAAGTGTACTAACCCCTACAGGGTGTATAAACTAATCGATTAGCCGTGTCCCCGGTTATGGACAATTTGAGCGACCTGATACTGATGCTATGATATTTCTCACTCATCCTTATTTCTTAATTACTTAAAACTTGTTGGGTGAACATAATTGGGTAGGAGCACCTGGGAGTGAACCAGAGTGTCCTATTTATCGTAATGGAAAACTATTTTGTTACAAATGTTAGGATACAACTGTTGCTTTATGCAAATGAGCCTGAACTCCACTTGGCCAAATAAGCATGTAGTTGATAGATCTGTTGATAACCACTTTAGCCTACTTGCCATACATTCAATGTATTGACCATTCGTGGCTGCAACGTTTCATGTTTCAGGTTATATCGTATCTGAGTGATCGTTCATAGGTCGCGAGACTCCACTCAACCATTGTTCGCCTGTGGCACATTTGAAGGATGGAGATCTACCTCGTATTCGTTTTCCGCTGTGTACTTGAATAAATAATGTAAATTCTGGATCATATTCGTTGTATTTATGATGCACAGTTATATTTGGTATCATTTTGTACTGTGTGCCAGTGAACCGATCCAGGGATTGGCACTATACACATGAACTCAGCCTTATCAGGCGAGGGTGTTACATCTCATGATCACAACAAGATCATGCATAGAGAGAGAGATGAACACATAGCTACCGGTAGAGCCCTTAGCCTCGAAGGAGAACTACTCCCTCCTCATCATGGGAATCAACGACGACGATGGAGATGGTGATGGAGATCGATGGAGATGGTGGTGGAGATCGAAGGAGATGTATCCGGGGGCACTTACCCGTCCCGACAGGGTGCCGGAACAGAGACTTATGTCCCCCGAATCTCCCCTTCGATGGCGGCGGCGCTACAGAGGTTTTTGTGGATTTCTGCCAGGTTATTTAGGGTTTATGAGTCAGGGGATTCTTATAGGCGAAGGAGGCAAGGTCGGTGGGCCCGCACCACCCTAGGGTGTGGCCACCCTGGTGCCCTACTCCATCTCTGCTTCTATTTTCCATATCGATCCAGGAAAAATATGAAGATTGGATTTTGTCCCGTCCAATTCCGAGAATATTCATTTTTTAGCTGTCTGAAACCAAAAACAGTAGAAAACAGGCAACTGGCACTGTGGCATCTTGTCAATAGGTTAGTTCAAGGAAGTGTATAAAAATACCTAAAAGTGTAGACAAAACATAAGACAAATGATATAAAACAAGCATGGAGCATAAAAAAATTATAGATACGTTTACGACGTATCACCCAGCTGTAGGGAAGAAAATCTGTTCTTATGATACTTTATCTCCCATATGTGGTAATTCTAATTATACTTGTGATATTTTAAATCCGCATAATGAAAGTGTCCCTTTTAAAATACCTATTGAAATTGTTGAACGTGTTATGAATAACTACTATTTTGGAGATGGAACTGTCCATCCTGGTGATCATTTACTCTTTATACATGAATTATGCGAGTTGTTCAAGTGTGCAGGTATTTCAACGGACCAAGTTAAGAGGAAGCTATTCTCTTTATCACTTAGGTACAAAGCAAGGGGGTGGTATGAGCTACTAGATGATCCTCATCATTTGAAGTGGAAGGAACTCGAATCTCTCTTTTACTCTAAATTTATCCTCCACATGAAATTCATAAAGATAGTAATTATATTTATAATTTTCATCCTCATGATGGAGAAAGTATTGCCCAAGCATGGGGGAGATTGAAGGCACTAATACTCAAATGTCCCATTCACGAGCTCCCTAGTAATATTATTATCAATAATTTTTATGCAAGGCTTTCATGACATTACAAGGACTATCTAGATACCTGTTTAGAGGGATCCATCACAAGTAAGGAGGTAAAAGCTAAGTGGGATCTTCTTGAAACAATTCAAAGCAATACCGAAGATTGGGATAACGACAAAGTTAAAGAACCAGGTATAAACTATGAGTATGATTGCATTAAGTCTTTCGCTGGCATTGCTAATTTTCAAGATCTTAGTGCTAAGTATGGTATTGATACTCAAATTCTTGATGATTGTTGTAGAGATTTTGCTTCCCATATTAATGCTCCTAAATAAAATTGGGACATGTATCATGAACCTTTTAAAGACACCTTCATGAAAAATGAAACTGCTATTAATGATTGCAATAAACATGCTCAAACTTCTGAAAGTACTATTTCTTATAAGCATGTTAATTTTTGTGGAATACATAGACCTTGTGAAAAGAATCAAATCAAAGAAGAATATTGTATCACCCACTGGAATGAAAAACCCAGAACGTGGTATAAGGCTCTAAATGATCTTGGTAAAAAAGTTTGCGCCCTCTATCCTTTTATTTGTGAACTTTGCTTTGAAGTGGGTCATTTCAATTTTCAATGCTCAGGCCATAATAATCCTGCAAGTTTGTATTGTGATAACGTGATCACTAATAATCAACATGATGAACTTACATTATTTTTGGGATGTGAAGAGTTATCAAGAAAAACTTCTTTGGTAGATATGAGTGCTTTTGATATGAATAGTGTCCTGCATGGTTGTCATCTTTATTGTGTTGATAATTGCCACACAAATATTTACATACAAATCTTATAAAAGATGATATTTTACCAAAATATGACAAGACTAATATGAGTTTTGATCTTATTAATGAAAAAGGAGGAATCCTCCAAAGTTTCTTCTATTATCTCTAACAATAAACCAGGGTATATGGAGAAGCTTCCTTTCAAGCCTCTCCCTCCTAAAGAGAAGAAGAATAAGAAGAAGAAGATGAGGAGGAGTAAAAGGAGAGAGGAAACGGTATCTTCCCCTAAGCATGTTGCTCCTATTATAGTTTTTGCTGATGAGTCTGAACTAGATGATGTTCCTATGCATGTTACCTATAGTAGTGATCATTATTGGGAAAAGCACACTACTTTTGATATTGAAAATCTCTTTGGTACCAATTCTGGAAATGATGATATTAATAATTGTTGTGATATTAGTGCTATCCATGTTCCTTCCAATGATGATATGTTTACAAATGAACACAGTTTGGAAGATATCTATTCTATTGATGATACTATACCTCCAATATATGATGATTACAATGATGAATATGATATTTTCAGTCCACCTACTATTGCGGAGAAAATTAATTATTATTATAATATGCCTCCTATATTTGATGATTATGGTGATGACAATAATAATGATATCTATTTTGTAGAATTTGCTCCCACGACGATTAATAAGAATGATTATGCTTATGTGGAGAGTAATAATTATTTTATGCATGTGGCTCATGATAAGAATGTTTTATGTGATAGTTATATTGTTAACTTTATTCATGATGCTACTGAAAGTTATTATGAGAGAGGGAAACATGGCTTTATGTATTTCAACAATATTAAGTTTCCCCTCTTTATGTTAATTTTTTTGAAGTTGCACTTCTTTTGCTTCCTATGCTTGTTGCTTTGTGATTTCATGACTTGTTTCTTTACAAGATTCCTATGCATAGGAAGTGGGATAGACTTATATGTGTTCTGAATTTTCTTCTTGATTCTCTCTTTTACTTCAATTCATATTTCTTATGTGAGCATCTTCTCAAACTATCAAGCCTAACTTAAAGGCGTTAAAGAAAAGTACTTATTGGGAGATAGCCCAAATTTCGTTAGGTTTTTCTTTTGTTGAGTCTTGGAATTTATTACTTCTGTAATAACCTCTCCTTATCCTTTTTATTTGATTTTTTTGCCAAGAATAACCTCTAATGAGAGGGAAGTAAAAGATTTGGGGAAGTGCTGTCCCGAAACAGATTTTTGTGCTTCACTGTACAAATTCGTGAAACATATCTGTATGTCAGATTGAGCTGTAATTTTATGAGTAAATCCCCCAGGTTGTTATCTAACTTTCGTTAGTTCAACACTTTTTGATTTGAGCAACAGAAGGTCTTCTAAAAAATCGGTTTTTATCTATTGGTCTGTTTTGACAGATTTCTGCAATTATTTGCATTTGCCTCTTTATCTGTTTCTTTTTGAGTTCTTCTTGATCAATTGAGATTTTTGAAGGAATTGCTATAGTAGCTTGTGTTTTTAATGAAAGTTTTGCTGTTTTAAAACTAAACCCAAAGGTTTATTACTTGTGAATGCACTAATGTTATTAATGAAGATTGTGTGAAGTTTTGTATGAAGGAAATTTTCAAGTGTAGGGGAAGAATGATGTAATGAGACGAAGAATGGACAAAATATCAAGCTTGGGGATGCCACCCCATGTCACCCCAAGAAATACTCAAGAGGTACAAGCATCAAAGCTTGGGGATAACCAAAGCATCCCCTTCTTCATCAATAAAAATCTAAGGTATTTCTAGACACTTCGTTTTTATTGCTTCATGCACTATTGTGTTGTTCTTGGAGCGTCTTAGTTTTTGTTTTGTTTGTTTAGTTTGCTTGAATAAAGTAGTTTGGACCCCCGTTCTCGCTGTGTTGTTTCAAATAAGTTGATTGGTGTTGGAGAGGAGTAGAAAGTTCTTGCTTGAATAGTGCAAGAGGAGCTTGCTTTGACTGTGACTTAGACTTTATCATGTCATGCTAGATGTTGTTTTGACCTTATGCTTAGTGATTATTATTGTATCATGACTTGTTCCAAACAATTAGGATTGCTTAATGTGCCTTGAAGGAATCATGTGTTGTTTTAGCATACAAAAGCATAGTATTGTGGTATTATCCTTTGATGCTTTATTTGGGTTGACTTGGCACATGCTTACACCATGTTATGACTATAAACCAGTCACCTTATCCTCTATAATCATTTAGTTTTTGACTTGTGGTACCACTTTATGCTTTAATTGATAATGTTTTGTCGCTCTCCATGATTATGGCCATTATTGCTCTCTTAGTTGGTCGTTCCCAGTCTTTTGCTAGCCTCCACTTGTACCGAGTAAGCTTTACTCCTGCATCCAACTCCCAAGAAACCAAGTTATTCCAAAGAGTCCACTATAAACTCCTATGCATGGCGTGTTACACCATTCCAAGTATATTTTTGTTTTATCTATCTTTCAAATTAAACTTGTTATGTGAAAACTAGTGATTAAATCTCTCACAAACTTGATGGCACACTTCATTTTTCTTGCCCCTAATAAACTTGAACCATTTTTTGACCATAAAACAGTAGGAGAGGCTCCTACTGTGGTACTCTATCAATGAAGAAGTATTTTACAATTTACATCAGGATGCATAAAGCATCACATTACAAAAAGCACAAAGATCTATCTAAAATCTAAATTCTATCTATAAATAGATCTATGATGTTTTCCAGGTTTTGGGTGACCCTGAACCTTAACAAGTTCAAATCTGCCTTGACTCTAGCTTTCCAGGCCTCTCTTGAATGTCTCACTCCTTGAAATATTAAATTGTTTCTTTCTTTCCAAATACCCCAGGCTGCTATCACAAATATCTCAAAAAAAAGTTCAGTCTGAAAATTATCTCTTGCATGGCTTAGAAGAGTGAATCTGCAAGAACTGCATGTACAGTTGATGTTTAAACGAGTCCAACACACTTCACTGAAAGAACAAAAGAAGAATAAATGTTTCAATGTCTCTTCCACTCCTAGAACACATAATTGGCAATTGTAGTTCTATCCTTGACCAAGATTTAAGTGTCTCTGTCTCAATATTTTTTTGTGTTTAGTATGTCCGACCGTAATAGCCAAGTAAAAATCTTCAGTTTGCCATAATTTTGAATTCCAAATCCATTCAAACTGAATCGGGGGATCAAGTAAACGAAAATAGAATTTATCATATTTCCTTGATGTATATTTGTCCCCCCCCCCCATTTAAAGATCCATATGTATCTGAATTCCTCTTGTAGCTGTACTGAATCCATGTTGAGCTGCAATTGCTCATATTCTGTTAAGGCATCTGAAGATAATGGACAATAAAAGAGGTCCTGAATGTTGTTACTTTCTGAAAAAGATCGAACTGAAATATCCTCATTGACCGCAAATGAGTAAAGCCATGGATATTGTTCTTGCCTGATTGCATAGTTCCATTCATCTTTCCAAAATAGTACTCTATTTCCTTTTCCAACTAAGCGAGAAGCAATTCCACGAAAAATAGGAGAGAACTTCATTACAGATTTCCACCAAAAAGAGCCGATCGTACTAACTGCGTGAGGTACAGAATGTTGGTAATATTTTTCCCAAACTAAATTCACCCATGGTATATCTCTCCTATTATAGAATTTGTCCAGAAATTTTAACAAGAGCCCTTGATTTTGAATTTTCATATTTAGGACCCCAAGACCACCTTTATTCTTCGGTTTACAGACCATGTCCCATGCAGCCAGAGATAAAAAAAATTCCCCATTATCTGTCTTTTTATTCCAGAGACATCTTCTTCTGATCTTGTCAACGTATTCCAAGATTTTTGGGTGGATCTCTATGGTACACAATGTATATGTGGCAATGGAGGTCAATATAGCATTCACATAAGCTAGTTTCCCAGCATGTGACATTAATAAAGTTGCACTTGTAACTTTCCTTTCAATTCTGTCTACCAAAGGCATAATCTTAGTAATTGATGGTTTAGTCGTCCCCATGGGCAAACCCAAGTAAGTAAATGGCATGGTCGCTATAGAACATCCAAATATGTAAGCCAGCTCTTGAGCTTTGACATTTGAGATATTTATAGGAATTAGACTCGATTTCTGAAAGTTAATTTTTAGCACAGTGGAAGATGCATACCGCAGTAAGATATTTTTCAGATGAGCCACTTCCTCGCTCTTAGCCTGCAGAACCAAAATTGTGTCATCTGTGTATTGGATAATAGGGAATTTACCACCATATGGGATAGGTAAGTTTAGTCTTCCCTCAACCATTTCTCTATTCACAACCAGTTGCAAGAGTTCAGAAGCCAGAACAAATAAGAGAGGATACAGTGGATCTCCTTGCCTTACCCCTCTTTTACAATGGAAAGATTTTCTAGGAACTCCATTTAGCAGGATAGCTGAGTGACCAGAGGAAAGTAAGCATTTTATCCAATTTAACCAGAGCTCAATGAAACCCATCTGTTTGAGAATCTCAATAATGGTGTTATATTCAATCATGTCAAAAGCTTTCTCAAAATCTAGTTTTAGAACAATAATTTCCTTTTTGGACTTTTCACATTGGTATAGGAACTCAAAAGCCCATGCTAAGCAGTCTTGTATAGATCTTCCTTTAATAAATCCATATTGATTCTCACTCACCAACTTTAAAATCCACTATTGTAGTCTGTCAGCTAATAGTTTAGTTAGAAGCTTCAGACTAGTATTCAATAGAGAAATTGGACGATAGTCATTAACCAAGGTAGGTGATGGTTTTTAGGGATTAATGTAATAAGAGAGTTGTTAACACTGTCCAGAATAGCATTGCCTTCCATGAAAGTTTCACATAGTTTATAAAAGTCCGGTGATATTATATCCCAGCAGGTTTTAAGAAAACAACCATTGAAACCATCAGGTCCCGGACTTTTGTCAATTGGAATTTTTTGAACTGCCTTATCAATTTCATCTTTAGAAAAAGGTGCTGAAATGGCCTCTAAACCTGGAGTGCGCTTGAAATTTTTTTGCATACTGAAACTCATTGCATGCTGTTTAGTAACTCCCAATCTCTTCTTGTAAGCTTCAAATAAAAGTTGAGCTTTACCATCATGATCTTCGACTATATTTCCATCAAAACTTGTTATAGTTGCAATACTATTTTTCCTGTGCCTCTCTGTAGCAACTCGATGGAAGAAATTGGTATTTTCATCTCCATATTTTATCCATCTTTCTGTGCACCTTTTCTTCCAGTATTGTTGCTTGTAAGATAAAAGTCTGCATAAATGATCCTTTAGAATCTTCCTAAAGTTCCATTCCAAGTGTCTAAGTTGCTCCAAGTGGTCTACTTGACTTAAAACTTTTTGAAAATTATCAATTAATAAGGATAATTTAGAGATAGACTTACTCCATCTTCTTAAAGCTCTTCTAGTATTCTTAAACTTAAAATTAAGCGCTGAAGCTGGATTTCTGTTCCCTACAGGAATATGCCATGCTACATCCACTGTGTCATCTATGTTGTATATGCTTGCACTTATAAGTTGGGAATTAGAAGAACTGTGCTGTCACGGGGAACGCTTTCAACACCTGTAAATATCTACCTAGTTGATATCATGCTCTTTTGTTTATGGATGTCGGCGGTGTAGAAAAAGGGAGCTTGTAAGTCCATGGAGTTATGTATGTGTGTTGGAGAAATGCCTGGGCCGCTAGCCTAAGCCATGCCTAATCATGGTGGAAACTTGTAGCATCACCATAATGAGCAATCTATGAAGCATTCTTCTTATAAAAAAAGAGATTGAGAAAAAGAGAAAAAGAGGAAAGAAGATAAAAAAGCACCATTTCCCCATGGTAAATAAGAAGATTGCTAAGATGCTCATTGTCTGCTTTCCTTGTCATTTTGATATGGGATAGCTCCTGTGTCATGGGGCAAGGGGTACCCCGTTGGCGGTTCTCTATGATACACATATACTTACTATGACAAGAACTTACTAGTAACTAAAGTTGAGTAGCATGAGGAACGGCCCTCGTACTCAAGGGACATGAGATTGCCAACTTATACTTTGTCAAGCATATACTCCATATTTTGTTCACTTTAACCTTAATCACTTCAGGATGCTCATGATAGGGGCAATGAGAGCTGAAAGCTAACAAGTACCATAATTTTTGGAAGCTCTTTATGAAACTTGAAATCCCTGCTTCCCTTTGAAGGGCATTTCTTCCTACTTTTATATTGATTCTCCACCTTCTATCTGTAGGCACCAATTAAGAGAGCATGTTGTCATTCTTAGTTCTATGTGCATTGTACCAAAACTTATTGATTGATTCATAATGTTGATATTGCTTGTTCTTGAACTATTTGTATCTAGTCACCCTTATGAACTTTGAAGGTGTCTTATGCATTTATGTTTTGCTACTCCATGAGGGACAAGCTGAATACCACTTTGCTATGTTTTCTATATGTGAAACAAACAAACGTCTTTCAATGCATTGTTATTCATGAACTTTTGTTTGTACCTTTTCATGTTGCAACATAGTTGCTTTGTCTTATTGTTAGAACTACATCTTTCATGCTCACGCTTAGAGTACTTTGATCCCAGCTTTCCATGCTTCACAATGGTTTGATAAAGATTGTGATGGTGCATGTCACCTCAAAAATTATTCTTTTCATCACTTACCTACTCGAGGACGAGCAGGTGTTAAGCTTGGGGATGCTTGATACGTTGTAAACGTATCTATAATTTTTTATGCTCCACACTTGATTTATATCATCTGTCTTATGTTTTGTCTACACTTTGAGGTATTTTTATACACTTTCTGGAACTAACCTATTGACAATATGCCATAGTGCCAGTTGCCTGTTTTCTGCTATTTTTGGTTTCAGAAAAGCTAAAAAATGAATATTCTCGGAATTGGACGGGACAAAAGCCAATCTTCCTATTTTTCCGGAGCAATACGGAAACGCGAAGCAGAGACGGAGTAGGGCACCAGGGTGGGCACACCCTAGGGTGGCGTGGGCCCACCCTGGCTGCCTCCTCGCCTCACCTCTTTGCCTATAAGAAGCCCCCGAGGAGAAAACCCTAAAAGAATCCATCATACATCCACGAAAACCTCCGCAGCGCTGCCGCTACCGAAGGGGAGATTCGGGGGACAGAAGTCTCTGTTCCGGCACCCTGCCAGGATGGGGAAGTGCCCTCGGATCCATCTCCTTCGATCTCCACCACCATCTCCATCGATATCCATCACCATCTCCATCACCATCGTTGATTCCCATGACGAGGAGGGAGTAGTTATTCCTCGAGGCTAAGGGCTCTACCGGTAGCTATGTGTTCGTCTCTCTCTCTCTATATATATATATATGTGTGTGGGTGTGTGTGTGTGTGTGATCTTATTATGGTCATGAGCTCTGCAATCAAGTAGATCTACTCTGCTACTCAAGTGCTTTAATAGATCTCCGGCTCTCCCCACGTGTGTGAGTGACAGCGTGCACATCGTGTGGCACTTAGGCTAGGGATTACATAAATACTTATCATGAGTATATTTTGAGTTGGTTGTCTCTAAGAAAAGAGCAAGATTGCACAAACAAAGCCCTCCTGACCGCAACCCTATTCTAGAATTGTGGTGTTTTAAGGAACCATCTAGCACTCAAGGTGACAGTGTGGGGTTATCAATATGGGGATTGCAAACTTTAAGAAGTGCTTTTATAGCCCTATCGTGGATTAGAGTTATCTAACTAGAGAGTAGTTAAGAGTAGTATCATGAAGAGAAGATATTTATATGAGAGTGTTCACTAGTGAAAGTATGATCCCTAGGCCTTGTTTCTAAACATTGAAACATCGTTCACAACTAGATCTGTTACATGTTTGCTTGCTTCTAGTCTCTTCCACGATGTTAAGCTCTTTTCTGGCACCGTTACCACTTATAATCATCCATATCACTTGTATTTCACTATCTCTTCGCCGAACTAGTGGACCTATACACCTGACAAGTGTATTGGGTGTGTTGGGGACACAAGAGACTTCTTGTATCTTGATTGCAGGGTTGCTTGAGAGGGATACCTTTGACCACTTCCTCCCTGAGTTCGATAAACCTTGGGTAATACACTTAAGGGAAACTTGCTACTGTTCTACAAACCTCTACACTTGGAGGCCCAACAACTGTCTACAAGAATCGAAGTGCATAGACATCAGCATGTGCCAAGTTAACCCAAACAAAGGAGCAATGGAGAATACCACAATATTATGCTTTTGTGTGCTAAAACAACGCGTGATTCTTTCAAGGCACATTAAGCAATCTCAATTGTTTGGAACAATTCATGCTACAACAATAATCACTAAGCATAAGGTCAAAGCAACATCTAGCATGACATGATAAAGTCTAGGCCACAGTCAAAACAAGCTCCCTTTTTGTACCACTATAAGCATGAAACTTTCTACTCTTTTCCAACATAGATCAACTTATTTGAAACAAAATGCGAATGCGGGGGTACAACTAATTTATTGCAGCAAACCAAACTAAATAAAACTAAAAACGAAAACTAAGACGCTCCAAGAACAACACAAAAGTGCATAAAACAATAAAAATGAAGTGTCTAGAAAGAGACCTGAGATTTTATTGATGAAGAAGGGGTTGCCTTGGGCATCCCCAAGCTCTGACGCTTGTACCTATTGAATATTTCTTGGGATGACACGGGTGGCATCCCCAAGCTTGAGCTTTTGTCCATTCTTCATCTTATCACCTCATTCTTCCCCTACACTTAAAAATTTCCTTCATACAAAACTTCACACAATCTTCATTAGCAACATTAGTGAATTCAAGATAATAAGCCTTTGGGTTTAGTTTCAACACAAGTAAAACTTTCATTAGAACACAAGCTACTGTAGCAATTCCTTTTAAAAGCTCAAGTGATCAAGGACAACTCAAAAAGAAACCGATAAGTGGCAAATGCAAATAATGGCAGAAATCTGTCAAAACAGACCAGCAGGTAAAAACAGATTTTTTTCGAAGACCTTCTGCTGCTCAAATCAAAAAGTGTTGAACTGACGAAAGTTAGATAACAACCTGGGGCATTTTCTCAGAAAATTACATCTCAATTCGATGTACTGGGATTTTTCACAAATTTTTACAATGAAGCACAAAAATCTATTTCGGGACATCAACTTCCCCAGATCTTACTTCTATCTCATTAGAGGTTATTCTTGGCACAAAAACCACACAAAAAGGATAAGGAGAGGTTATTACAGAAGTAATAACTTCCAAAACTCAACAAAAGACAAACCTACTGAAATTTGGGTTATCTCCCAATTAGTATTTTTCTTTAACGCCTTTAAGTTAGGCACAGGAAGCAAGAATCAAGTATTTTCGAATAAAAAAGCATTGAGATAAAAAATTTCTTGCCCCTACCTTTCTTACCTTTACTCTTATCTTTAGGGAACATATGATTGCTTGGTGGAGAAGCAAAATGCATGATGCCTTTTCCCACATCTATTATTGCACCAAGGAGTTTCAGTAGGGATCTTCCAAGTGTAATTTGTCCTTTTCCTACACATTCAATAATAAGATAGTTAGTAGATACCACTTTCCCTAAGATCTTTGTAAACACTCCTTCAACTATTTCAATGGGTAATATAGTGGCATTATTGGTAAGAGATATTTCTTCTCCTCCTTCAGAAAGTCCCCAAAGATTCATAGATATCTTTAGGCATAAGACAAAATTCAGACATAATATCACAACGAGCATCAAAAGCTTCATTATTAATAACAACTTTTACTGTAGGAAACCATTTTGAAGATTCTAAATTTATTGGAACATAATCAAGATGCTCTCTAAGCATGTTATAACATTCTTTTAAACTAGCTATATTGGTCTCAAGAGTGTTTAACCTAGCATAAATATTTATAAAGGATGAATCAGATTTGCTAGGCAAATTATATGTTGCAATCAAAAATTTTATGGTATTAAAAGCTTCATCCTCATTGCACTGGAGAAAATCGCCTTCTACTACAGCATCCAAAGATATCTATAACAAAGAGCAAGACCATAGTAGAAACTGCTAAGAAATAGGCCTAGAGTCATTTTAGGCTCAGTTTTTTCATGCGAATTAGAAATTCTAGACCAAGATTCTTTGAAACTCTCTTCACTTCCTTGTTTGAAAGTAAAGATCATTTCCACATGTGACATAGTGATTGGAGCAACACTAGACATGAAAGCAACTTGAAGTGGAAACTTTTTTTTGGTTTTTAATAAGAAAAAGTAAGCCAAACAAAACTAATTCTTTGTATTTTTGATAAAAAGAAACAAGCAAAACAAAGCAAAAGAAACTAAGCAAAACAAAAACAAAGTAAAGAGATTGGTTGTGAGAGACTCCCCTTGCAAGAATCTTCTTTCTCCCAGAAAAGTGATTGATGAGGAGAAAGAGATCGAAGATGTCCTTAACTCCCCGGCAACGGCGCTCGAAAATCTTGATGTGGCTCGGTTGACGTAGAGCCTGTTTGGAGACCCCAAGAGGAAGGTGTGATGAGCACAGCAGCAAGTTTTACCTATGTTATGAAACCAATGTTATCGAAGCAGTAGGAGCAAGGAAACAACTCCAAGGTGTTGCTAGCAACTTGGAACCTACACAAGACAAACTCAATACTTTGCCCCAACTTACAGTGAGGTTGTCAATCTCACCGGTTTGCTGAAAACAAAGGATTAAACATATAGTGTGGAAGATAATGATTTTCTTGTAGAAAGTAAACAGGAAACGATAAACAATAGATGGTATATCAATGATAAAGATTGGACGGGATCCACAGTTCACTAGAGGTGTTCTCCTTAAGATAGATAGCATATTGGGTGAACAAATTACAACGGGGCAGTTGAGAGATTGAGAAAGCATACAATGCATATACTAGACGTCTTGACTCCTACGAGATTTGATTGGGCATTACAACATAATACATAGACCATAATCCAATTGCATCTATGACTAATAATACACCTTCAGGTTATCATCCGAACCCCTTCCAGTATTAAGTTGCAAAGCAACATATAATTGTATTAAGCAATGTGTGTAAAGTAAACAATACAATTGCCCCATGACAAAAGATTTTTGTTTTCTCCCTAGTAGCAACAACACATCTACAACCTTAGATATTTCTGTCACTTCCCCAGATTACTAGAGGCATGAACCTACTATCGAGCATAAATACTCCCTCTTGGAGCTGCAAGCATTGATACGTCCATTTTCCATCACTATTTTATATAATAATTTGCTGTTATTCATTGATATATTTTATATTAAGAGGTGATACTTATGTTATTTCATCTATTTTGCATGTTGGATGACTTTTGGAGGATGAACTGCCGTAGTCAGGATTCTGATGGAAAAAGTGGTGTCTAGATGCAATATAAGCGAAGATAAAAAAATTCCAGAAAATATATGGAAATCCCTATTTTTCCAGAAGACGAAAGAAGCCTGAAGGGGAAGTGGAGATGGGCCAGAGGCCCACACCACCCCCTGGCGCGGCCCCCCTAGGCCGCGCCACCAGGTGGTGTGGCCACCCTGGCCCACCTCTGGCATCGCCCTTTGGCGTATTTAATCCTCCTGAAACCCTAAGACTCAGGGAGTGACCACAGAAATATTCCACCGCCTCTGCGGGGCAGAAACTATAGAGAGAGAAAGAGCTCTCCGGCAGGCAGAATTCTGCCGGGGAAATTCCTTCCCGGAGAGGGAAGATCGTCGCTATCAACACCGTCATCAAGCTAGACCTCACCGGGATTATCCTCACCATCATATCTACCAGCACCATCACCACCACTCCATCCCGCTGTAACAATTAGGTTGAATCTTGCATAGTTCTTAGGGGAAACTTTCTTGGTGTTGATTACTGATTGTAGTTGATGCTATTGATTGGAACCATTGAATTATTGTTTATGTTCAGATTTTTACTTATCATTATATAATCTCTGATCTTGATCCATATGATGTCTCGTGAGTAGTTCGTTTAGTTCTTAAGGACATGGCAGAAGTCATGTTGTTAGTAGTGGAATTGTCTTGAGAAATATTCAATGGTTTGATATTTAAGTTATGGTGTTATTCTTATAGTGGTGTCATGTGAATGCCGACTACATGATACTTCACCATTTATGGTCCTAGGGGAATGCATTGTGTATTTGGCTACTAATCGTGGGGTTGCCGGAGTGACAGAAACCTAAACCCCCGTTATGAAACCTTTGCACAAGGGAGTGTAGGATCTTAGAGTTTAATGTTTTTGTTAGGTTTTTATCTTAATACTTTATTGTAGTTGCAGATGCTTTCAAGGGGTATAATCACGAGTATGTATTAGTCCAAGTAAGGTCGGTACATTAGCATAGGTTCACCCACACAACACTTACCCAACCAAAGAAGATTAATCAACTATATGAAGCGAAAGCACTTGACAGAATTCTCATGTGTCCTCGAGAACGTTTGGTCCTCATAAGTAATACAACCGGCTTGTCCTTTGCTGAAGAAAGGATTGGGCCACTTGCTGCAATTATTATTGTTGTATTTTATTTACTTGCACTTTATTTATTTGCATTATGAAAACCCCCTAAAAATCCGTTTGCTTAGTATTACAGTGAATTCCTGATCCAAACCACTTGTCAACACCTTCTGCTCCGCGTTGGGTTCGACACTCTTATTTATTGAAAGTACTACGGTACACCCCCTATACTTGTGGGTCATCAAGACTATTTTCCGGCGCCGTTGCCGGGGAGTGAAGCGCTATTGAAGAGTGGAAATGGTAAAGTAAGTTTCTACTATGAGTATTGTTTATTTCTGTTTGTTACTTTGTTTCCAATATGGATAACTCACTTAGTTTCCTATTTGGGAAAGCTACTACCACTTCTGAGGTAGTGGATGAACCACCACCTGCTGAGATAGATCCTTTTAAAATACCTACAAAAATTGTTGATCGTGTTATGGATAACTACTATTTTGGAGATGGGACTGTCCATCCTGGTGATCATTTTCTTTTTATACACAAATTATGCGTGTTGTTCAAGTGTGCAGGTATCACAATGGAACAAGTTAAGAAAAATTTACTGTCTATATCATTGAAAGGTGGAGCTGAAGAATGGACAATCTATGGAGTGGGAGGAAATTGTACCTCTTTTTTATTCTAAATTCTATCCTCCTAGTGAGATTCATAAAGACCGGAATCAAATATATAACTTTTGTCCTCGTGATGGAGAGAGTACATCCCAAGCTTGGGGGAGATTGAATTTACTAATGCTCAAATGTCCTATTCATGAGCTCCCTAATAATATTATTATTAATAACTTTTATGCAAGGCTTTCTCTTCATGATAAGGATTTACTAGATTCTTCTTGTGCTGGATAATTTACACATATGAAATAAGAAGCTAAATGGGATCTTCTAAACCGTATTCAAGAAAATACTAAAGCATGGGAGAATGACAAAGGAAGAAACTCAGGTATAAATTATGATTATGAATGCATAAAATCTTTTATGGGAACTAATGACTTTCATAATATTAGTACTGCTTATGGTCTTGATCCTCAAGTTCTTGCAAATTGTTTTAAGGCCTTTGCCTCTTATATTGAAATTCCTAAAAAGGAGTGGAACAAGTATCATGCACCTTATAAACATATTGTTAATCATGTTCCTGCTAGAAATACTGAAGTTTATACTGTTGATCATATTTTGCCTGAACCTTATATTGAGAAAATACCTTTCCTTTATAAGGTAAAGGAACATTCTATGATAGCTAGTGTGGTGAACAAAAGTACAAAGAAAGCTGTAGAACCTGATAAACAAATAAACGTTGAACCCGCAGTAGCAATTGTTAAAGACATTGTCACTAAAAATGTAGAAGGTGGGCACATTATCTTTTGTGAAGATGCTTCTAATATTGTCTCACATCCTAGTAAAGATAGAAAAGCTAGTGTCCTTGTGCTTTCGGTTAGAATTGGTGATCATTTCTATTATGGTTTATGTGATATTGGTGCAAGTTCTAGATTCTATTCCTTATGAGCTTTACAAAGAAATTATGCATGAAATTGGTCCTTGTGAACTTGAAGACATTGATGTGGTTATTCACCTGGCTAATAGAGAGACCATCTCTCCAATTGGTATTGTAAGAGATGTGGAATTTATTTGTGGTAAGACCAAATATCCTGCTGATTTTCTAGTACTTGGTTCAGCAGCTAGTAAAACTTGTCCTATCATCTTTGGTACACCTTTCTTAAACACTTGTGGAGCTATTATAGATTGCAGGAAGGAGAAAATTTTAACTAAATTTGATGGGGAATATTATGAGTTTAATTTTTCTAAATTTGCTAAAGCTCCTTATGAAAATGAATTGCCTAATGAGGATTTTAGAGTTAAACAACTTGCTTCTATTGATCCAGTTTTTGACCTTAAACCTCTTTTTGATGATTTTAAATATGCTCATTTTGATGATAAGAATGTTTCTTGTGATAGTTACATTGTTATTTTATTCATAATGCTACTGAAAATTATTATGAGAGAGGGAAACATGGTTTTATGCATCTCAATAATATTAAGTTTCCCTGCTTTATGTTGAATGTTTTGAAGTTGCACTTATTTTGCCTTCTTTTGCTAATAGCCTCTTGTTTCAATAATTTGTTTTCTTACAAAATTCCCTTACATAGGAAGTGGGTTAGACTTAACTGTGTTGGATATTTGCTTCTTGATGCTCTCTTTTACTCCAAATCCATATTTACTATGTGAGCATCTTTGAAATTATCATGCCTATCTTAATGGCTATAAAGAAAGAGCTTTTGGGAGACAACCCATTATAGTTTGCTTTCTGTTTTTATTTCTTTGAGTCATGGAAGTTATTACCTCTGTAATAACCTCTACTTATCCTTTTTGTTTGGTTTTTGTTTCAAGATTAGCCTCTTTTGAGAAGGAGGTGAGATGTGGGGAAGTTGATGTCCCGGTACAGATTTTTTGTGCGTCACTGTAAAAAAATCCCAGTACGTCGGATTGAGTTGTAATTTTCTCTGATTGTGCACCAAGTTATTATCTAACTTACGTTAGTTTTGCACTTTTCGATTTGAGCAACAGAAGATTTTCAAAAAAATCAATCTTTACCTACTGGTCTGTTTTGACAGATATCTGTCATTTTTGCATTTGCCTCTTAAATCGATTTCCTTTTAAATTCTTTTGGGCTTTTAAAAGGAGTTTCTTAGTAGCTTATGTTTTGATGGACTTTAGTAGAAACTACATCCAAAGGTTTATTATCTTGCATACACTAATGTTGCTAATGAAGATTGTGTGAAGTCTTGTATGAAAGTTTTCAAGTGTTGGGAGAGAATGATGTAATGAGATGAAGAATGGTCAAATGCTCAAACATTATATTTTGGAGATTTTTATAATGAAGATATTGATATTATTCAAGTGGTGACTCCGGAATTTTTTATTAAAGACCAAATTCAAGAACCTGCAGAGTCCGTTTTCGAATAGGTAATAGTTCTGGTAAGAAAAGGTTCGCGAAAAACTTACCAATTTATATTTTTGCAGTTTTTATTCAATATGGAAGATAACGAGTCGAAAGAGGGAAGGAAATGGAGCTCGGGTGGCCCACACCACCCTATGGCGCGGGCCCACCTAGCGTGCCACCAGGTGGTGTGACCATCCCGGAGCCCGTCTCCGTCCCGTTTTCTTCCAGTGCCTTCCTTTTGTCATTAAACTTTGTAATATATAATCCCCCGGATCCCCCGAGGTCCGTGTATTGTGTTCTCATCGTGTTTTCGTTTTGATCTGTTTCTATCAGGGACTATTCTCAAGTTTAGAAGCACAATGGTCTCCGCCAATGACAAGGGAAAGAATATTGTGGAAGATGACCTCCAAGACCTGCGGTGACCCAGCATACCACTGCATGATGTAGTATACTATAGTCGTTGACATAACACCAATGAAACACCGTTCACTAGTATTACATCCCTCAAAATGGCACAACAGAAATACAGCGGGTCCAATACATGGCTAAAGGTTATAACTCACTCTTTACACAAGATCCAGAGAACACTCTAGGTCAAAGAGAGAGAAAGAACTTCTTACGAAGAAGAATCAAAGATAAACAACGCAAGAACTATTATACTATTAAAACTAGTATTTTAACTAAGGGATTGGCATTGCTGCTATTGCAATACTCTATAGAATTAGGTTTTTTGGCTAGAGATTATATTCCGATCTAATCAGTAATTTCGTCTTCATTTGAGTTGATGTATATGTTGACCTCCTTGACTTCATTGAAGAGCTTTAGCTTTGGATGATGAGTCCTAGAGCATAACTTGATGTAGATGTTGTCTATCCCATCTTATGAATCTAGCAAGGGTTAAGAAGATACTTTGAGTACGAGCGTACTCAGCAAATTCACTAGAAAAGGAGTGTTTGATGCACCATAACTACAGCCACATACCGTAGGTCATAGGCAATGCAAGTTTTTATAAACATTTCTTCAAAGGTTGCTTTTATTCTGAAAATCTATGTCCGTCAGCCTTCACGGGTTTACGAGAACTTTCATGGCGTTCCTTTCCCGCAGCATTCGCAGCTCCTTCCCGGAACAGGGAGTAACAAGTTACAGTTCTTACACTCTGCAGAGGTGCGTTACTTTACCCATGAGAGATCAACTCTTTGTTGCACAACCGGGCAACTTATTCCCGTCCACAATTCCATGATGTGGGGCCTAGAAAATGATCCAGGCCAATCACTGCCCCCTTCGCGACCTCACATGCCTCCTTGGTGTACACCATGCCCACATATTGGATTACGGCAATGGTTTGTACAAACCGTTAGATGCCAGAACTATCGTGGGATGATGAGGGTTCCCACGCATATGCTGCATATCCTCTATGAATTACCAATTAATATGCACGCTACGAGGGTAACAGCCACGACCTGCACATCCGGCTTCATGCGAGAGGAAGAAGATACAGCTAACCTCTCCGTCCCATTCCAAATCTCATGGTCAACGTGTAATATACGGCGCAAGAATCACTAGCGACATTGGTTGTGAAGTCCTAGGTGATATAGTTCTGAATAGTGGTATTCCAACTGTCAGATTTACTAGATTAGCTCATCACCCTGGATCAGTAACCAATAGTTCACAATATTATAGAAAATAGTGTTTTCTGACCTTTTTCAAATGCAGGTCAGGACAACACTGGATTTGTAAAATACTTTACAGAAAATAAACAAAGGACATGAGTAAGTGTGAACTTGCCTTTTGTGATTGCAAGATTATGCACTCACGGTCTTTGAGTTAGTATAAGATCCAAAATCTGAAATCAGCATCATTGGTCCGATAAGGACTAATGTTTAAAGAAGCAATATGTTCTTATGCATAAGTAATGTGATGCACGTTATAAACGCGAATTCCGGGGATAACGTTGTTCTAGGGTTTGGATTCCGAAAATGGTTACTTTAGAATGTGTTGTTCTTTTAGATAAGTTTCACACCTGTGCTTCTTATTAGGGCTTGTGAGTATGTGTGAACAACACATATTTATGTAGCAATAAAATATATATCTATGAAATGCTATTCATAGTTGTTTACACTTTAATAGGTTATCTCCAAACTTTGCTTTATAAGTAGAGTCACTTATAAATAGCTTAAGTGTTATTGCTCCTAGGTATATGAGTGAAGTATGAAGTAATGTGATATTGTTTATTTGTCATATATTGTTTGAAGTGGCAAAACGAATAACTTTTGAAGAAAAGATTCCTTTCCTAAGGTATAAACAATCTTTGTGGTTAGTTAGTGGTGTTCGATGTCATTTATGTTTGCTTGAATAGTTTTGGCTTGAGATGCTTTATAACTTAACTAGTTCAGACCAAAGTTAACTATAAAACATATAATAATGCTTATGGTGTTATATTTATATTCTTGTAGACTAAAGTTAACTTTAAAACGAATATAGTTTGAAAGTATAATGCTTATGATATTTGTATCTTGTGTACATGGTAATGTTTACTTAAGGTTACTTAAGAATGATTATACTTTTACTTGGTGTAGTGGTTTATGGAGTTTATAATGGAATAGTATCTTTTACCTTTTTATAGAGGAGGGGTTATAGTTTATGAACCAAGATATAATATTACTTAACTACTTATGGACTTACAATGGTGTTTTGTGGTAGTTTTTGTAATCCGGTGGTTAAAGTAGATAGAAAGGATCTGATTTATTCACAAGTTGTTCTTTAAGGTTTTTATCATGAATTGGAATCCTTTGAGAATATAATCTTCACTTAAGGTTGAAGATAATTTAATAAAAAGGTGTTTATAATGTTTTAAACCATTATGGCTTTATATTGTTAATATTTAAGACTAATACTATTTATTGGACTTAATTGACTCATTTTAGGAATATTAACAAATTTTATTTATCTTTTTTTTACACAAAGACAATGGGGAAGTCCCCCATTGTGTCATTTTTCATTTTATAAATAAGACACTGTACAGGATGTGAGTCACAGAGTGAGCCACAGAGAAAAAGCACAGAAAATTACAAAGTATCAAGCTATGCCTGCATGCCATCCAGTAAACTGGGTTTAATTCTATGTCTAATATCAGCCACTGATAATTTGAATATGCCATAACAATTATCCATGCATCTAGTGTGTTGCTCAAAGATGATGTTATTCCTGTGATTCCATAAGCTCCAGCAGCCTGTTATCATTGTAATGTTGAAGAACTGTTCCATCGATCTCATGAGCCTCTTGAATCATATTGATCAGTGGATAGTCAGTATTCCATTCAATTCCAAGTTTCCACCAGAAATTTTGACTAAAGTCACATATGAAGAAGAGATGTTCAACAGATTCAATAGAGCTTTCCTCACAAAGGACACAAGTGTCCTCCTCAATGTTGAAATTTTTCCTGACAAGAAGTTCTCTGGTATTCAATCTATCATTTAATAGCAGCCAAAAGAAGAACTTATGTTTGGGAAGACATGGAGATTTCCAGATCCATTCAAAGGGCTTTGGTGCATCAGGTGCTTTGATAAGGATGTCATATACCTTTTTTGTATGTCTCCTCCCCATGGGAATGTCCATCTGTCTTTTCCATGAACATTTGAATTTTATTTATTCTTATATGAATTATTAATTAAGTAAATAAGTTTAAATTTGAGTTATTAAATATTTGAATTTTTATTTAACTCAAAAGTGGAATATTAGATTTTTAACATGTATATATTATTTTTGTGATCATTTTGGTATATTACATTTATTTTTGTGATTTATAAATAATAAGATATGATTTTTATAAGATTTAATATTTGAAAAAATACTTAATAAATAATAAATATTTAAGTAAGTGAAATAATAATGCATGATTATAGTTTTTATTTTGCTAAGATTTTTGGTATATTATTCATATTATTAATCTTTATCATTATTAAAATATGAATTATCAAGGTTTTATTACTTTTAAACCTTTATTAAATAATATTTATTTAAATAATCATCATAATAATATTGGAAAATAAGTTTAAGTTGTAGATTTTATTTTTCTACAAATTTTCATATATTATACACATTTTTCTGAATTATAAATCAAAAGTTACTAATTAAACAAGATTTAATCATTTGTTTGATTTCATATTAATAATTAGGTTTATAACATTTTATTTATTTCTTAAACAAGAATTAACTTTTTACATCGCACCCATACCTAGCCTGAGTCACTGACCAGTGGGCCAGTGGCCACCTCAGCGCATAGGTTATAGAAAATGCATTTGTTACCGACTGATTGGCTACCCCCAGTCAATGACATATGGGCCCTAGGCCATGTCACATGCCACGTGAGGCAAAGACCAGGTCAAACAGGGTGCTGGGTTCAGGGTGGCGTCGGCGTGACTTAGCCATGGCGTCAGCACCACCACCGCCGTTAGTGGTTGGTCGCCGGCGACGATCTATTGCGCCCTAGCAAACGAAATTAACCTAGTTCGAATCAGTGCAACTCGCTGAACCTTAAAGTGCCGGCGCCGCTCGGAAATAGTCATCGGAGCCTCTGCTCTGATGAGCTCCGACGGTGGCCGACGGTGACAGAAGGTGCGCCGGCGTTTAACAACGAGATACGACGATTTAGGGATAGTGGAGTGTTCAGGAACTCACCCTGATGATGATAGAGAGGTCGGCGAGGACATGCATGGTCGGAGGCAAGCTCTCCGACGAGGATTCCGACGAACTGCTGCAAAGAGGAACGACAAAATTCACCCTCTCCAGTGCTCCCCTTGATGCAAGATTCTACTCAGAGGATCTACGAAGGACGGGGCTTCTCCATGGCCACTTGGAAGAGCGTGGGGAGATGTGGTTCGACGGCGAGATGTGGCTCCAGTGAGCTAGGGTTTCGGCCCCATTTGTATTGGAGAGGATAAGGAGGGATTGTGGATAGGGATTGAGGCAGGGCGTTGTGGTGGCCTTCTTATCCTCCTCTGGAATAACGGTGAGCATCTTGACGCACGGCTGACAACGACGACGGCACCGGGCGGCAGCGAGCTCCTCCATCGAGCTGCCTGTGTGTGTGAGGATGACGATGACGTAACTTTTGCGGAAAACCACCTGGCGATTCTTTCAGCTCAACCTGCGGTCCTTCTTTGGTCCCACTTGCCAGTCACAGATGGAAACGAGCTGGGCTGGTTGCTGGGCTATTGTGGGCTGCACATGGGCGTCAGATAAGGAAAGAGGAGTTGGGCCACGGCCAGGTCTTGTTTTTTATTTGTTTTCTATTTTCTGTTTTCCTTTTCAGATTTGTATATAATCTTTAATTTGAACTTTTCTTTGTAGAACTTATTTGCTGGATAATTGTAGTAATACTAAAATATATTTAGTATCATTTGTAAACTTTTATGATATAATCTTTTTATATTTCTTTTATTTTCTCAATATGAACCCCTTTTTAATATTTTGTAGAAGCTTTTCTTATTATTTTTCTTTCCTCTTTTAATCATGGATTTATTAAATGATATATTCTTATTTGTTTATAAAACTTAACTCTAGTTGGCTCATAGTTTGAACAGAAATTTTATAGGTATAATAATCCTATATCATTATTTGATGCATGAAATATAAAAGAAATTAATATGGTTATTACTACTTCCATTGATTTGGAAAATGGCAATGTATACATTCTATTATGACAAACAAAGAAGTTTAGGGTTTTGAATTATGAATATTTACCCTAGGGTTTAGGTTTTTTTTAATATACTTAGATTCCTTTATGGATGTGTGTTAAGATTTAATAACTAAGCATATTGTTTTCTGTTTGGGATATTTGATGACATCATCTTTTAAAATGGCAAGTTATATCTAGAATGTTTTATAGAAAGAAATTGATAAAGATACTCCTAAGCACACATAATTATGATGGTTAGAATTGGCAGAGTTGTGCTTATGTGACTTGTTATAGGAAAATATTACTATAAAGTGATATTAACATAAGATGATGAATCAATTCCCTGAATGGACATTATACTTGTTTTAAGATTTAGAGTTGGTTGTTTAACAAGAATGTCTATTTTTCCATTCTTCACCATCCTGGACCTTTAATTAAGGAATTCATTTCCTAGATGTAATACTTCTTCCTATCCATCATCATAATTAGTATGATGAGCTTTACTTCACTAGAATGTTCTTATTCACCTTTTATTCTTCTAAACTCATGGATGAATCCAATGAGTTTGACACTAAATCATTTCATAGTTTTGTCAAATCTTTGCTTGGTTATACCCACTACTCTACTATTGATAATCTTCAATCCAACAAGTAGTTCTTTCAAACTCCATTCATAATCTTCCTTTATCATCCATCACTAATATTTCTTCATCAGATGTATGTATGTATCCAACTACCTTTCTCTAAGGCTTACTATCCTTTAAGATGAATAACACTTCTTCCATAACTCTATGCTAAACTAGCTTTAATTGAATAATATCATCCTACATTTACTTTACTCCAATAACTCACACTCTAACCTCACATTATATTAATGTGGCTTGTAATGACTAATTTAGGATAACTTATCTCTACTAGGGTTTTCAATCATGTTATACCCACCAATAACTTCTATACTAGATATAGGTAGACCATCCTGGTGAGTAAGGCATGATCAATATAATCCTTTAATCATTTATAGCTTAAGTTCTTAGTTGGCTAAACAAGGCTTTATCAATACTACTTTTCAATTGTATTGAAATTATCTTCTTACTATCTCATATTGGATTAAGGTTATTCATGGACTATGCCCTCTTCAAAAGATTTAAGTAGATGTTATGATAAGATCAAGAAATAGTAGATCAAGGATTGATAGTTAAAGAATTTGTAAATCAATGGTGGATTACTCAACATTGATGAACAACAGATATTGAGATAAGTTCCATAAAAATTGATATGGAAGGAAAGATATATGGTGAATGATCTTGACTTAGTCTCTTTCCAACTCAAACTCATTAAAGAGTTTAAAGTTAGGTATTACTATGATACTCATAGTAAAAATAGATAAGAATAAGATAGGTCAGGGTTAGTCATTACATTTATATTACTTTAGTTTGTAATCTTAACTTGGCACTTATGAATTGTTGTGTTGAATATGATGATAGAATCCCTTAAGGATCAGATATTAATTATTTAAGCAATGTATCATGAGTAGCATTTATTATATCTGATCTACCCTTAGATCAAATCATGCTTACCCAAATAAGGTTTTAGCAAAGGTCATATTGAAACTTATCGCAGTCAACTTGATGATCTACTTCAATTCTATCAAGTTAAGAGAAGCTTCAATCACTTTGACAAGTTTTGTTCAAAAGCGCAAAAATTATTCAGATTTTCTATGCATGAATGCAATGCACACATCTGGGTTCATCTTATTTCTGAGCTCTAATACTGGGATGTTATAAGACCCCAAGCAGGAGGAGGAGATCGTGGCTGAAGTTAAAGAATAAGTGGAGGAAGACAAGCGTCCGCGCACCCGCGCCACCGTTGCAAGCATTGGAGTGGTGAAAAAACATGTCAAGCTCAAGAGGACTGCACGGATGTCCACATGAGGGAAAGTTCCGTGTCTTTGCTTATCTCCACGGTCACTTCCTCCACGTACCAAGAACTCCTTCCATACTCTTATACATGAGCAGCAATTCCAAAAGATGCCTAAGGGAAAGTTGCCCTCTAGTTGGCATATGCCTCGTTCTAACCACGCAGGGAAAGAATACTTTAAGGAGGAAGAGTGGGGAAAGAATCACAAGGACTGGGATTCTCGGTCTGACTGGGATTCTTGGTGTCGTGGTGGTGGCACGGTAGATGCCATGGGTAGGCTTAAGTTGGGGGCCGAATGGGTGCTTGTGGTCACCGGGGAGGGAGTGCACGGTCGAGCCATGCACGAAGAACAAGAAGAACTCTCCACACTTGGCAATTTGATTGATACCCCAAAGATTACAAGTGCTCCTTGAGTTGTATAGGCTTGAGTATACAACACCTGTTCTCTACTTGGTCCAACCTCCCACTACTACTGCTATGCCCTCCCTTATATAGGCAGTGCTAGCTAATACCCCTTTGGGTTCTAGGGTTTACTGTTTGGATCTTGGTCCCTACAATATGGGCCGGGTTATGGGCTTGCCCTAAGCCCATAGGCCCGGTCCATAAAGCTTTGACAGCTAACGGTCTTCTGGTACGCTGCTTCTGGTTCTTTTTGGCGTCACGCTGTTACTTTGTACGTCAGCGCTTGCTTTGGGCGTCACCCGACTCCTTTTGTGTCACCCGGCGTCGCCCTTCTCTTTTGACCACGCTTTACCATGGTCCTTCCCGAACCTTACTCGGAAAGGTACCACATGTCCTTCTTTACTCGGCCCTCCTCGGTTGACTCGGCCCGTTGGTACCTGCAAGGGTTACAACTTTGTCCTATACGGGCCGAGATAGCTTGTATCTCGGCTTTCATGCTTATCTTACCCGGCCGTTCTTACCCGGCCTCGTTCATTTTTCACTCGGAGACAACCCAGCTGCGCTATGTTTCTCCTCTCATGACCCTACCGGGGGTTATCTCCCTGACATTAGTCCCCGAAGCTGGTGAGGTCTAGCAGTTCAAGCTGTTAGGCGTCTCCAAGTTCCTTTTGTGTGAATGGAACTTAGTTTTTGTCTTTTATCTACCTCAGTTTTGCATCTTGCCGGGTTAGTCTGACAATTTCGGGTCAATTCTTTGACTTCCTGGCTCATTCTTGCCTCGAGCCGAGTTATTTTGGCCAATTCCGGGTCATTTTTGGCGCGCTTCGGTCACTGACAACCAGTAATCATGATCACTTGCCTCAATTTTTGTTCCAAGTTCTGGCGGCACAGTGACGGCTACGCAGTTATTCCCCGTCACTGTGGCAGTCCCATCGGTCTGCGCCTCTTGTCCTTCCAGCCGTGATGTGGCATCGGATTTTTCGTGTATCTTTGGCTACGTGGCGCTCGCTGACTGGCTCACCCGGCGTAGTACACGGCCACACGCTGGCCGCACGACACAGTTAGATCCCACTACGGGGGTTTTTACTGCCCTTAAGTAGGGGTTGGGGGTTTCCACTTCCCCCACGCCCGTTCAGTTTCCTTAGCCTTTCTTCTTCCTTGCGCCTGCAAGATTGAACTGCCTCCTTTGCGGTTCCTTCTCCTTCTTGCTCTAGTGCTGCGATTGCCCCTGTCCTCTTTCGATTCCAGCACGGGTCCTCGTTGTTCCAAGCCTCTCCTTTCCATGGAGGAGACAGACTCCAATGATCCCATGGATCCTCGCGACGGCGTTGATGGTGCTAAGGAATAGGAGGTTCCCTCCGGCGAGCGCGGTGGTTGGGAAGGCTCTGAGGTCTCCACCGAAGAGGTGGAGTGGCTCCGCTCCACCAGACGCATTCCACTGCAAGTGGATTGCCGCCTGCCCACCGGTGAGATTTCCCCCACCCCTCAAGCTGGCGAACGGGTGGTTTTTCTTTCACACTTTGAACGTGGTTTTGCTCTTCCTGTGAGCACCTTCTTTTCCTTGTTTCTTTCTACCTTCCATCTGCAGACTCACCATCTTCCTGCCAATGCAATTGGCTCTCTTTCTTGTTTCATATCTTCCTGCGAGGCCTATCTTGGAATTTGGCCTACAGTTCCTTTGTGGGCCAAGTATTTTGGCTTTAAAGTTCAGGTTGTTCCCCATCCTGGTGCTCCTCGATCCGAGAAGAGGCCGACCCGGTGTGGTGCTGCTAGCATCACCCCCATGAGAGATTCTATCTTTCCTTAGGTTACCGGCATTGACTCCTGTAAGAAGTGGCATAGAACCTTTTTCTATGTCAAAAACAGCGGGTCCACTGACAACATCCGGCTTCCCCCTTTCTCGGACGAGGTCCCCAACAAGAAGTACTGGCAGCTTGACCCGCGCGACCAAGACGTTGCGGTTAACGAGGCAAACGCTATCCTGGAAAGGTTGCTGTCGCTGGATGAGAACTTTCATCTCGCCGACTTTGACCTCATGTGCACCTTCATCTCACGCCGGGTAAGCCCCATCCAAGCCAGGAGCCACAAGCTGTGCTTCATGAGCGGGTCTCATGATCCGACTCAGCATTCCACTAAGGAGCTCACCCATGACTCCATAGCCCGCCGGGTAAGCTCCATCTTCAAATTGAACTTGGCGGATGACTGGGCTTGGAGTTGCCCACCGTTTAGCCGGGTCAGGCCTGTCCCCTGGGTAAGTTTTCCGAATTACCTTCTCGCCGAGTAAGCTTTAGCTCTTTTGCCACTCTTTAGCTTAGTTTTTAGTCTCTCATTCTGTTTGTCTTTCGCAGAATCTCCTTCACCAGATTGATGACAGTACTGTCCCTCCGGCTAGCTATAACGGGGATCGCTCCGACTCGAATGAGTTCGAGTATGACCTGGAGTGCTTCATGTCCATCCCGCACACTGCGGCTGCTTCAGCTTCGGGTAAGAGTCAATCTCGCAATCCCTTACAAGATTGGTCTGACGATGATGAGGATGATGATTGTACGCTTTTGGAGGTACATGCCTTGTGAGCTTAATCTCTTTGCTTATCCGAGTAAGCATGTTATTTACTTAGGCAGCTGGCCAGGTACATGACGTTCCTCCTCTCGCCGTGGGCGGAGTCGGCAAGATTCCCGTTGCCAAGCCAAAGCGACACGGAACCTCCTCCATCACTCAGCCGGCCAAGAAGAACAAGCCCACTCCGGCTGCTCCTGCTGCCTCTGCTGCTGCCAGCCTGGGTGAGACTCGCCAAGCTGCTGGGCGCCGAGTCACGCGCCGAGTCGTCCGTGACCCGGTTGTCACCGGGTAAGTTTTTGCACCTTGCTTTTTCTATTCCTTCCTTTCTCATCACTGATGTTCTCTTATATATGTCTTGTTATTTTCAGTGTTGCACCTTTGACGGCGAGTCAGGCTGCTTCTAGCATTGCCTCGCCGCTTAGGCCTGCACCTCCTCCAGCTGACTCGGTGGCGCCGAGTCCCGTCCGGGTTGAGGCTAGCACTGTTGAGGCTCACGCTTCTCAGTGTCAATCAGACCCGGTGGGTCATTCGGCTAGCGCTCCTGGCGCTGGCCAGGAAAAACTTCCTGATCTTGGTGCCCACAAGTCTGGCGCCGAGAAGCCCTCTGCCACCAGTTCCTCTGGCATCAGCCCTCAAGCTGGTGTGAATGAACAACTTCCTGATCTTGGAGCCAGCAAAACTGCTGAGCCCAGTCAGGGGGCTCCAAGATCCTATCCAAATCCTCCTGCTCGCTCTCAAATTCTGTCAAAGGGCCAGACCTAGCCCAAGGCTTCTGGTTCTACTCGCCCCTCTTATGGAAAATCCACCTCTTCCAAGCAAACAACTCTAGTTTGCGCTCCGGGTTCTGCTCCTCAGATTCGGCCTCCTATGTCGGCGACCGTGTCTGCTTCAATGGGTAAGGGGACGAATCCGCGGCTGCCGGGTCAGGTGATGACTCCAGGGCTGTTACCCTCCATACCTCTGCCGCTGCAACCCGTGCCACTATGGGAACCGCCCTGAAAACGGGTCGAGTTCTTACTCGGACGCTCAGTGGCAAGAGCCTTGGTTCGGCTGAACCTTACGCTGTGGCATTGAATGCAGCAGGCGAGTAGGAGGTCAGCACTCGTGCCGGAAAGAAGTTGAAGCTGGGCCCCAAGGCTGTCTCCGACATGACCCAGCAGGCCATTTCTCTGATGGCCCGCGTCGACGAAGTGAATGAGGTAAATTAACTTCTTACTCTTTTGTATCATTAAGCATTTCCTTTATACATATCACCTAGTCCCCGAGGTTACAGTCGAGTAAGAAACTTACTCGGTTGTAAGCTCTTCTATAGTCACTTAGCCTTCAAATCCTTCCCTCCAAGCTTGTATGTTAGAACTTCGATCCCTAGCCCTCGAGGTTACTGCCGAGTAAAGAACTTACTCGGCTGTAAGCTCTTAAGCTCTTCTTTATTCGGACGGTCGCCTGTCTTGACTCTTCCTTATTGTCTAACTTTTTTGATTAGCTTATGCACGAGCGCACAAAGGTGCACCAAGCTCTCGTCCTGGCGCATCGCAAGCTCGAACTTGCGTATGAGAAGCTGCAAACTGACACCTTCGGCCAAGGTAATATCTTTGCTTTTCCCTTTTCTACTTTAGGTGTAATTCTCCTTGGTTCATCTTTTCATTTTTCCTCTCACTCTTGTCTCATAGCCACTGCTCAGTCCACCATCAATGAACTTCACTCGCAAATCAGCGAGGCCGAGAGTAAATTTCTTACCTCCCTAAGCCAATTGCTGAAATTTTTCTGTTGGTACTCACAAATATTTATTCTGAATAAGAAGAGAAGCACCAAGCCGAACTCCAGAAGGAGCGCGATGAGGTGACTCGGCTGAAGAAACTGAAGGCCGAGACGGAGGAGAAGCACTTGGCCGAGTTGAAAGGGCTGAAGGAGGAGCTTGCCGAGAAGAGCGAGCAGCAGGCTGCCAGCGCCGAGAAGACTAAGAGGCTGCTCGACGAAGCCGAGTCATTAGTCGAGTCGACAAATATGAACCTCGACGCCCTTCAAGCCAAGACCAAAACTTGGCATAGCAAGCTCGTTGCCATCAACTTCTTTCTCGGTAGTGAGTTCTTACTCTTTACGCATTGTCCAAGTCCTGCTGGATTTCTTCCATCTTCCCTTGCTATTTGCTTCTTTCTCTTTTTGCTTGCAGAGAACTTTCCTGAGGCCAACAAGTTTGCTATCCGAGCCATGAATAAAGTGAGAGCTGAGGCTGGTGCTCCTGCTGACGGCGAGGTGTCTATGGAGGAGCTCCTTGCAGCGGTGTCTGAACGGGTCAACACCCTCAGATCTTGCGGTGTGGATTTGCTCAAGTCAGCCATCCATGCGTTTCGCATGCTCTCGCCGGATGAAGACCCACCCGAACTCATCGAGCCACTCGCCGACAGACTGCTCCTTACTGAAGACCGGCTGGATCAATGGCGCGAGTCGGCCGGCTGAGCTGCAGCGGACAAGGCTCTCTCCTTCGTGCTTTCATGGTACGAGGACATCAACCTTGATGTTCTTGCTCGCATAAGGGGAGATGGCAAATGGTTGAACGACCCGGAGCTGATCAAGAAGCGCCAGGAGCGAGCTTATGCTATGATCGAGTACACCATGGTGCACGCTTGGTGTGAAGGGCCCAGTTTCCTCGACCTTGGCGATCCGCTCGTCGAAGTTCCTGCTGAAGAAGGTGGCGACAGCAAGGCGACCGAGTCAGATGATCCAGATGACCCGGCCGCAGATGCCCCTCACCCGGCCGATGTTCCAAGCACTCCTGGTTCCGAGAATGCTCCTCCGAGTTCTCCTGCTCCTTAAGCCAACAAATACTCGAACTTTTATTAGATCCCCGGTATGCCGGGTACAGATGTAACGTACATTGCACTTGAATATGCATTCCACTACTTGAAGTTTGATTATGTGCCTTGTGATAGGCTTTATATATTTGTGTTATGCTTTGAGTGTGAATCACTCAAGGACAAGTCCCCGAGTTTCATTTTACCGTGTCACCTTTCCTTGCCTTTGGCCCTTGTCTACCATTTTTCGGCGTTCGACATTAGGATCTCAAAGTACGAAGGATTTAGTTAGCAGATATGAAACTTGGATAACTTCGCCGGGATTACTTGACACATAGTATACAACAACCTGCAGAGAGTTAGGCACAAATTAAGCCGACTCGCGTTTCTCCCTTGTACTTATCCGGCGTTCGTGTTTACCCGTCTTAGATCTTTTTCTCTTGCTTGCCATGAATCCGTGTTTTCGGACAACAGCATAGTCGAAGGGTTGATTTCTTCCGAGTGAATACTACTTGTTCCGAAATAAATTCCGGGTATCACGCCAGCCAACGTAAAATAATTGAAATGGAAAGCCTAAGGGGTAGTCCCCGAGTCAGTTTTTCGAATCATACCATTTTATTATTAGCACATAGCCGACAAACACATCCGACATATGAGAGTTCGAGTGATACATGCACTGCTTCTCCTAAGTGTAGAAGGGACGAAGCAATGCCACATTCCATGGCCTTTTGGTTTCATCTCCTAACCTGTCCGCCTTGTTCTTTTGCGCTTCACGAGCGTCTATGAGATAGTAGGAATCATTGTGCAATGCTTTGATTACAATGAATGGACCTTCTCATGGAGGTGATAATTTATGCATTCCAGCTGTGCGCTGCACCAGCCGTAGCACCATATCTCCTTCTCGAAAAACACGAGGTTGCACTTTCCGGCTATGGTAGCGTTGGAGATTTTGTTGATATATTGCAGATCTGGAGAATGCCAGTTCCCTCGCTTCTTCGAGTAAATCTACTCCATCTTCTCAGGCCTATTTTACCTCGGCTTCCGAGTATTGCCTTATTCTTGGCGAGTCGTATTCTATGTCGTTAGGCAAAACTGCTTCAGCCCCATATACAAGGAAAAATGGCGTGTAACCAGTTGATCGATTCGGAGTCGTTCTTAAGCTCCACAGTACTGAGGGTAGTTCCTCTAGCCAACAACCAGGTGATCTCTGGAGTGGTTCCATTAAGCGGGGTTTTATCCCGGACAGAACTAAGCCATTAGCCTGTTCAACTTGTCCATTTGATTCTGGATGGGCGACTGATGCTACGTCGAGTCTTATTCGGTGTTTCCCACAGAAGCGAGCAAAAGCCCCTTCGGCAAAGTTTGTGCCATTGTCAGTGATCACACTGTGTGGGTAACCGTATCTGAGGATTATATCCCTTAGGAATGTAACAGCTGTTTTGCCGTCCAGTTTTTTGATTGGTTTCACTTCTATCCACTTAGTGAACTTATCAATCATGACCAAGATATGAGTCATGCCTCCCCTTGCTGCTTTGAATGGTCCTACCATATCTAGGCACCATACTGCAAAAGGCCACGTGATTGGTATAGTCTTCAATTCTGATGCTGGCAAATGTGACTTGGACGCATAGTGTTGACAACCACTACATTTTCCGACTAACTCTTGTTCTTGTGCCAATGCGCTTGGCCAGTAGAATCCATGTCGGAATGCCTTGGCTACCAATGCTCTTGATGATGCATGGTGCCGACACTCTCCTTGATGGATATCCAATAAAATCTCCTGGCCTTTCTCTGAACTAATACAACGCTGCAGTACACTCGTCACGCTTCGTTTGTAGAGTTCCTTGTTGATTATGGTGTATGCTTTTGCCCTTCGTGTTGTTTGCCTTGCCAACATTTCGTCACTCGGCAAGGTTCCATCCTTCAAATAACTGAATATTGGTTGTTCCCACCTTCGTATTAGTGGTTCCGGGTTCGCTTCAGCATCAATGTCCATTGGTTCCGCCGAGATATGTTCTGCTGAGATAACCTGAGGAGTCCCCGAGTGTGATTCGGCTACCCCTGAGGTGAACGGATCAGTCCCCGAGTGACTCGAACCTACCCCTGAGTCGATATTCATTGACACTGCCTCTGATTCCTGATTCGCCGGGATGACCCTGATTGATTCGGACTCTGGCGACGGCTTGATCGATGGCTTCCTGAGATGCTCCAATGCTACCCCTGGCGGTATTTCTTGTCTAGATGATCCTAGCTTGGATAACACATCTGCTGCCTCATTTTCTGCTCTAGGAGTGTGATGAAATTGACAACCGTCAAAATATCCCGAAATTTGCTGCACACGGAAGCGATATAATGCCATGTTTGCGTCCAGTGCGTCCCAATGTACAGACACTTGCTGAATCACCAAATCCGAATCGCCAAAACACATGATCCTTCTGATACCAATTTCCTTGGATACTTTAATGCCATGGACGAGTGCTTCATACTTGGCGACGTTGTTAGAAGCAGCAAAATGAATCTGCAAGACATACCTCAGTTGATCCCTCTTTGGAGATGTGAGCACTATCCCGGCGCCCAGACCCATTCTCGTCTTGGACCCGTCAAAATGCATTTTCCAGTAATTTGGATCTGGCAGTGGTGGTTCGTACTGCATCTCCATCCATTCTACAAAGAAATCTGCAACGGCTTGAGATTTTATTGCATCCCGCCTATCGTATTGTAGAGTGTATGGTGCCAGTTCAATGGCCCATGTGGCTACTCGGCCGCTGGCATCTTTGCTGCCCAATATATCCGAGATAGGTGCCTCGCATATTACCCGGATTAGGTGTTCTTGAAAATAATGTTTCAGCTTTTTTGCTGCCATATATACCCCATATGTCATGTTCTGATAATGCGGGTAATTCTGTTTTGAGACAGAGAGCACTTCGCTCAAGTAATATACTGGTCTTTGGACTGATTTTCCCCCTTCTTCACGTTCAACCACTATTACTACACTTACAACTCTGTTGGTTGCGGCGACACAGAGCAGCATTGGCTCCTTGGATAGTGGTGACGCTAATATTGGTGTTGTTGCCAACATTTTCTTTAATTCATGGAAAGTGCTATCAGCTTGCTATGTCCATGTGAATTTGTCTGATTTCTTCATCAGCTGATATAGTGGTAGGGCTTTTTCTCCTAGCCGACTAACAAACCTGCTCAATGAAGCCAGGCATCCAGTAAACTTCTGGACATCATTGAGGGTTTTTGGCAATTCCATTCTTTCGATGGCCCTGATCTTTGTTGGGTTAGCTTCAATTCCTTGGCTAGATACAAGGAATCTGAGTAACTTTCCAGCGAGACACCAAATGTACATTTTTCTGGGTTAAGTTTCATCTGGAATCTTCTCAAGTTTGCGAATGTTCGACAAAAGTCCTCAATTAGAGTATGACTTTGTTTGGTTTTTATTACCACGTCATCGACATATACTTGAACATTTTTGTCCAATTGATCTTGCAAGCATTTTGGCATGCATCTTTGATATGTTGCGCTTGCATTTCTTAATCCGAATGGCATGGTGCGATAGCAATAAGCCCCGTACGGGGTGATAAAAGCTGTCTTTATTTGATCAGTTGGATTCAGTGGAATCTGATGGAATCCTGAATATGCATCCACAAATGACAACAACTCACACCCAACAGTAGAATCTATGACTTGATCGATCCGAGGCAGAGGAAATGGATCTTTTGGACACGCCTTATTGAGGTTCGTGTAATCAATACACATACGCCATACCACTGCCACGTTCGGGTCATCTTTCTTCTTCTCGACCAGGACTGGATTTGACAACCAGTCCGGGTGCAGCACTTCCATGATGAATCCAGCAGCTAAAAGTCTTGCAATCTCGGCCGCTATTACTTTCCTCCTATCTTCGGCAAAGCGGTGGAGGGGTTGCTTCACCGGCCTTGCATCTGGTCTTACATGAAGAGAGTGCTCAGCCAGCTCCCTTGGAACTCCTTGCAGATCTTGAGTGGACCATGCAAAGATGTCCCGATTCTCACGGAGGAAGCTAGTGAGCTCGCTTTCCTATTTATCTGTAAGGCCAGCCCCAATGGTTACTGTGCGCTCTGGGAAAGTTTCATCCACCTGCACCTTCTTGGATTCCTTGGTAGCTTGAAATGACACATTGTCATGCGGGTTGGTGAGTGCCGACATGGACATTTGTGCTGCTTTGGCCAATGCGGCCACCTCCAACATCTGACTTTTCTCTTGTGCTATGACGAGTGAGTCGGCCAGTGAAGATTCGGCTGAGGCACAAGCAATAGATCTTTTGTAATCTCCTTCAACTGTGATCACCCCACATGGGCCTAACAGCTTCATCTTCAAGTAAGCAATGTGAGGAGTAGCCATGAACTTTGCCATAGCCGGCCTGCCGAGTAAGGCATGATATGAGCTGACCAAATCTACTACCTCGAACTTTATGGCTTCAGTGCGACAATTTTCTCTATTGCCGAATAAGACGTCGACCCAGATCTTGCCAATTGGCTCACAGGACAATCTCGGCACAATCCCATGGAAAGTGGTCTTAGTCGGCTCCAACATGTTCATGGTAATGCCTAACTTGAGCATAGTATCCTTGTACATGATGTTGATGCTACTGCCATCATCGATTAACACCTTTGAAAATTTCACGTTGATATCTGGGCCCATGAACGTTGGATCCGAGAACCGGGCGTATCCTCCTGGGTTGGCATGATCTTGGGGTGATCCTTTATACTCCAAGTTATCTCTGCTCGAGACCAATGCATGTACTTGGGAATTGCGGCATCGTGGCATTCACTTCCATCATTAAATCATTCTGGCTCTTCTTGTCATTTGGCTCTGTGACAAAGACAACATAGCTCTGGTGATGTTCTATGTACTCATTTCTGATTCCGTGGCCGACATGGGCATCGTCACCTCTTGGATTGTGCACTTGATGCACAACTTCTCTTCTTTCTTGATTCTGATACCTCGGCTGTCTGTTTTCATATCTGTTATCTGCCCCTACTGCTTGAGCATTTCCTCCTGTAAGTGGAGGAGGGGGAGGTGGTGGGAGCTGCTTATTCGGCGAGTCCACTCTTTCTCCTTTCTGAAACCAAGTACATTGCCTTGTTGAGTGATTCGCCGGCTTACTCGGACTTGGCGTGTGAAACTTACACGGATGATCCAACATCATCTCATAGGTGTATTTTTGTCGGTCTTGATATTGTTTCCTCTGATCGTATGGCCTTTTGATGTCATTCTTTGGCACCCATTGTTGTTGACCATTTGTCCTTTGACGTTGTTGTTTCAACATCTGGATGATCTGACTCCTTCTGCAACTTTGAGCGAACCATACCTGTAATCCGGCCTCTCGTCTCTTCTCTTGCTTCTGTATTTGGATCTCTCCTGGCGCCTTTGCGACCCGGCAGCGTCATAGATCTGAGTCTCAGTCATCCCGTCTGCCGACATGAGCAGCGGCTGAGTTGGATCTCCTAACGCGTACGAGTCGGCGATTCTTATCGTCTCTGCTAAGCTTGCCGGCATATCTCTTTGTAACCTTTGCCACAGCACACTCCCATGTCTACAACCTTGTGCAAACCATGCGATTGCTTGTGACTCGATTACCCCTTCACAAGAGTTACGCATCGTACACCACCTTGTGAGGAACTCCCTGTCTGTCTCATTCGGTCTCTGCTTGCACATTGCTAGTTGCTGTGGGCGATTCGGCCTCTTGTAAGTGCTCGTGAAATTGCTCACGAAGGCGTCGTGAAAATCAATCCAACTGTTGATGCTTCCGGGTGGCAAATTCTTCAACCATACCCGAGCCGGTCCTTCTAGCATCTGTGGTACGTAACGTACTGCCCATCTCAAGTTTCCCTGCGCGATCTTCACAGCGGTTCCATAATCTATGAGCCAATCCTCTGGCTTTGTGCTTCCATCATATGTTTTGTCCCTCTGGCCAGCTGGAAATTTGGCACCGGTGGCTCCTTCATGATCCTTGGGCCAAAACATGGTGGACCCTGCGGACCTTGTGATTCAATTATATCTGCCATTTTTATGCGGTCAAGCTTCAGCCTGGCATCATCCGGCTGAAGGTTCCTATATCCGTATCTTGCTCCCATTGCTTGATATGCATGATCCGGCGTCTCATACCCGTCATTTACCATAGCCGAGTAACCATCATTATACTTATTCGCGTTCGGGTCAGCTCTCAGCTGGCTGTTGAACTGCTTTTCCCGCGCTCTGCTGTCTTCTTTCCGGCTGAGCTGGTGCGTTATTCGGAGTTGGATTTCCTCCTGCTGCCGAGTGAGTTGCGTGCCGAGTATGAGGCGCAAAATTTTGCCCTCCGTTGTCATTTCTCTGTCCAATTTTTTCCTGGTTTTCATTTTCTCGGGGGTTATTTCTTTTTGCCCCTTGCGCATGCGCCGGGTTTCCTTGAACTACTGCCGGATCATATGCGACCATCTGCTTGTTTCTTCCAGAATCCACACTTTTTTCTTTTCTCGGCCTGGGTGCCGCTCCGGGTGAGGATGCCGTGTGCCCAGCCGATCTTCCCGGAACAGGAGTTGCCGAGTGAACCAGCTGTGATCTCCCTGCTATACCCGGATTTTCTCTGTAATATGCCTCATTCAGCATGCTGGCTGCTTTTACTAACTCATTGACCCGTTCTTGCTGCCTTTTCTTTGCTTCCCCCTCCAAGTGGGGTAATTCGGCCATTGCTGCTTCTGCTGCTCGCAGATTAGCTGCTGCTGTGTTGTACGTTGGACGCATGGCCGTCTCATTGCTGTTCTCTGGTGTTATCTTTGATGTCGCATCTGCCAGCTCTTCGTTGAGGTTCCTTCCTCTCAATCATGTTGCATCAAGCCGGGTCTTTGCGCCCTTGACTCGATTTGCCGAGTTAAGCTCTCGGATAGTGATATCCACATCATGTTGTAACTGTGCTAGCTCCTTTGCTTTCTCCAGGACTTTTATCCTGGCTTCTTCCAACTCGGCTTGCACACGCGAAGGGTCATTTGTTTGTGCCACTGGCTCTGCCAACTTGTCTATCACTTCCTGTAGCTCCTTAGCTCTTTTGCTCCTAGCTATGTTCTCTGGTTTCTCCAGCGGCGCATTTGCTGTTCTTGCAGCCCTTGGCGTTTCCTCATGATTTCCTCCTTCTGTGTTTTCATTTACCACCGGTACTACTGGGGGAGCTACGAGGTTTGTGGCAGTCATCATTACCTCCATGGAGACGAGTTGGAGAGGTTTCCCAGCGACTGGTGCCGCTGGGGGATCCGGCGCCAGGACGACGTGCTCAAGATATGCGCGCTCCACGCGCACCGCGACGTAGACCTAGTGCTCGCCGAATTTAATGAAGTGATCGTCCCTAGGGAACGGCTTGGTCCTGAAGCAGCCCGCGTTGTCGCTGACGAAGTTGAGCGCTCCAAACCTCTGGATGAGGCCGGAGTAGACACGCTCGCCGGTCTTGGCGATGATGTTGCCCGTCCGGATGAAGACTCCATCAAGCACCTGCTTCTGCCCCATGGTGGGCGCCAACTGTCGTGGTGGTGGCACGGCAGATGCCATGGGTAGGCTTAAGTTGGGGGCCGAATGGGTGCTTGTGGTCACTGGGGAGGGAGTGTACAGTCGAGCCATGCACGAAGAACAAGAAGAACTCTCCACACTTGGCAATTTGATTGATACCCCAAAGATTACAAGTGCTCCTTGAGCTGTATAGGCTTGAGTATACATCACATGTTCTCTACTTGGTCCAACCTCCCACTACTACTGCTATGCCCTCCCTTATATAGGCAGTGCTAGCTAATACCCCTTTGGGTTCTAGGGTTTATTGTTTGGATATTGGTCCCTACAATATGGGTCGGGTTATGGGCTTGCCCTAAGCCCATAGGCTCGGTCCATAAAGCTTTGACAACTAACGGTCTTCTGGTACGCTGCTTCTGGTTCTTTTTGGCGTCACGCTGTTACTTTGTACGTCAGCGCTTGCTTTGGGCGTCACCCGGCTCCTTTTGTGTCACCCGGCGTCGCCCTTCTCTTTTGACCACGCTTTACCATGGTCCTTCCCGAACCTTACTCGGAAAGGTACCACGTGTCCTTCTTTACTCGGCCCTTCCTCGGTTGACTCGGCCTGTTGGTACCTGCAAGGGTTACAACTTTGTCCTATACGGGCCGAGATAGCTTGTATCTCGGCTTTCATGCTTATCTTACCCAACAGTTCTTACCCGGCCTGGTGCATTTTTCACTCGGAGACAACCCAGTTGTTCTATGTTTCTCCTCTCATGACCCTACCAGGGGTTATCCCCCCGACACTCGGTCTGACATGATCATGAACCGCGTTGAGCATAATTCGGAGTTGATTCGTACTCTAGCCTTTGAGATTGAGGATTTTAAGAAGTTGACTAAAAAGCTTATCGAGAGAACACCACCACCACCACCGAAGGAGTAATTCGTCATCAGGTTTTGGCATCCCCTTGGTTTGTTCCAAGCTTGGGGGAGTGTCGCAGTATCACATCATTATCTTTCATCTTTTTACCTTTTTAGTAGAGTCATATCATGAGGAGAGATGTTATCATATAGGATGGTTTTCATTGTGGAAGTATCTCTCCTCTAGTTGGTTATCTATGTATCCCTTGGTGTGATTGTCGTTATGAAATATTAATGGCAAGTTTCATCAACTTTTTGCACATCTTATTTTAGTTTGCAATTTCTGTTATATGATTGATCTTATTGTTAGTATTGGTATCACTTTGGGAGCATCAAGTAAATTTAGTTGGTTTGGGCAAACCTAGCTTTGGTCAGTAGCAACACTTTTTGAGATTTGAAGGAAAAGAGAAAAGTACTTATAGATATATTATTATTTTATTTCTTTCTTTTTTTAGCTCATAAGCTTAGTATTCTTTAGTTAATATCCTTTGTGATTCCAAGGAAGATTGTTTCTATCACTTATATGTTTGTTTGTTTCCTTCAACTCTTATGCTTGCTACCCAGCCTTGCTATCCAAAAATATGTACTAAGAGGAGAATGCTTCTGATGCATCCAATCCTTGAACTAAAACCTATGCCATTTGTGTCCACCATATCTACCTATTTGCATTATTGCTATTCCAAGTAAATTCTCAAGTATTATCTATCTTCCAAATTAAAAACTTATTTGTTATGTGAAAACTAGTGATTAAAGCTCTCACGAACTTGATGGCACACTTTATTTTCCTACCCTTAATGAACTTGAACCATTGTGCCCATCTATGTTGTCTATATGCTTGCACTCATAAGTTGGGAATTAGAAGAACCATGTTGTCATGGGGAATGCTTTCAACACTTGTACATATTATCCAGTTGATATCATGATCTTTTGTTTACGGATGTCGGCAGTGTGAAATAAAAGGGGAGCTTGTAAGCTCATGGAGTTCGTATATGTGTTAGAGAAACGCCTGGGCGGCTAGCCTAAGCCATGCCTAATCATGGTGGAAAATTACAGTGTAACCATAATGAGCACTCTGTGAAGCATCCTCAATAAAAACCTATGCAGATGGCAAATAAAAAGATCGCTCAGATGCTCATTGTCTGTTGCCTTGTCATTTTGATATGGGATAACTCATTTTTCATGGGGCAAGGGGTACCTCGTTGGCGGTTCTCTATGATACACATATACTTACAATGACAAGAACTTGCTTGTGACTAAAGTTGAGTAGCATGAGGAACGACCCTCGTACTCAAGGGACATGAAATTTCCAACTTATGATTTGTCAAGCATATACTTCATATTTGTTCACTTTAACCTTAATCACTTCAAGATGCTTATGATAGGGGCAATGCGAGCTCAAAGCTAGTAAGTACCATAATCTGTTGGAAGCTCTTTATGAAACTTGAAATCCCTGCTTCCCTCTGTGAAGGGCCTATCTTTTACTTTTATGTTGAGTCTGTAAACCTATTCCTTTCTATCTCAAGCAAGCATTTGAGTTGTTGTGATTCAAGCATCCATATGTTGATTTATTCAATCTTGTTTCTTATGTTCCTTGTTTTGCATAATGCTCTTATCTGAATGAATACTACTTTGAAAGCTATCTTTGTGAGAAGCCCATTATGCTTGAACAAAAGATTCCTGCTTTATGAACTTTATTATAAAATCTTTGCTTAAAACTAAGTATGATTTGTCAACTGTTATCTGACCAAGAACAAGGTTTGCAATTACCAATTATGATTTTCTTTGTGCATCTTTATTGTGACTCCCATACTCGTTGCAAGTTAAGTTATATAAGAGTAAGTTGCCTTCTATTATGATTTGTGTATTAATGAATGTGATGCTTCATGTCCGTATTATTTTTATCGACACTTCACTCCATAAAAATGTGGTCATGTTACTGAGTTCAGTTTTCGCTTAGGGACAAGTGAGGTCTAAGCTTGGGGGAGTTGATACGTCCATTTTGCATCACTATTTTATATAATAATTTGCTGCTATTCATTGATATATTTTATATTAAGACGTGATACTTATGTTATTTCATCTATTTTGCATATTAGATGACTTTTGGAGGACGAACTGCCGGAGTCAGGATTCTGATGGAAAAAAGCGGTGTCCAGATGCAATATTCGGAAAGATCAGAAAATTCCACAAAATATATGGAAATCCCTATTTTTCCAGAAGACGAAAGAAGCCAAAAGGGGAAGTGGAGATGGGCCATAGGGGGCCCACACCACCCCCTGGCGCGGGCCCCCCTAGGTCGCGCCACCAGGTGGTCTGGCCACCCTGGCCCACCTTTGGCATCGCCCTTTGGCGTATTTAATCCTACCGAAACCCTAAGACTCAGGGAGCGACCACAAAAAGATTCCGCCGCCTCTGCGGGGTGGAAACTACAAAAAGAGAAAGAGCTCTCCGACAGGCAGAATTCTGCCAGGGAAATTCCTTCCCGGAGAGGGGAGATCGTCGCCATCAACACCGTCATCAAGCTAGAATTCATCAGGATCATCATCATCATCCTCGCCATCATATCTACCAACACCATCACCACCACTCCATCCCGCTGTAACAATTGGGTTGAATCTTGCATAGTTCTTAGGGGAAACTTTACCGGTGTTGATTACTTATTGTAGTTGATGCTATTGAGTGGAACCATTGAATTATTGTTTATGTTCAGATTGTTACTTATCATTATACCATCTCTGATCTTGATCCATATGATGTCTCATGAGTAGTTTGTTTAGTTCTTGAGGACATGGGATAAGTCATGTTGTTAGTAGTGGAATTGTGTTGAGAAATATTCAATGGTTTGATATTTAAGTTATGGTGTTATTCTTCTAGTGGTGTCACGTGAACGTCGACTACATGATACTTAACCATTTATGGTCCCAGGGGAATGCATTATGTATTTGGCTACTAATTGTGGGGTTTCCGGAGTGACACAAACCTAAACCCCCGTTAGGAAACCTTTGCACAAGGGAGTGTAGGATCTTAGAGTTTAATGTTGTGGTTAGCTTTTTATCTTAATTACTTTCTTGTAGTTGCGGATGCCTGCAAGGGGTATAATCACGAGTATGTATTAGTCCAAGTAAGGTCGGTATATTAGCATAGGTTCACCCACACAACACTTACCCAACCAAAGAAGATTAATCAACTATATGAAGCGAAAGCACTTGACAGAATTCCCATGTGTCCTCGAGAACGTTTGGTCCTCATAAGTAATACAACCGGCTTGTCCTTTGCTGAAGAAAGGATTGGGCCACTTGCTGCAATTATTATTGTTGTCTTTTATTTACTTGCATTTTATTTATTTTCATTATCAAAACCCCCTAAAAATCCGTTTTCTTAGTATTACAGTGAATTCCTAATCCAAACCACTTGTCAACACCTTCTGCTCCTCGTTGGGTTCGACACTCTTATTTATCAAAAGTACCATGATACACCCCCTATACTTGTGGGTCATCAAGCATCTACTTGGCCAAAGGATCTACGAACAACGGAGAGCATGCAAGATCACAAATAACATATACATGATAGAATCAATAATCAATCTGACATAGTATCTCAATATCCATCGGATCCTCACAAACACAACATGTATGATTACACATAGATGATATTGATCATGAACGGAGCTTACAAGATCTAAACATGACAACACAAAGGAGGAGAAACAACCATCTAGCTACTGTATGGACCCATAGTCCAAGGGTGAACTAGTCACGCATCATACCGAAGGCTGGCATGGTGATGAAGAAGGCCTCCGAGATGATCTCTCCCCTTCAGCAGGGTGTAGTGAAGAGATTCAGACCGCCCCGATCTAGGGACGATGGTGGCAGCGGCTACGGACTGTTTCGTGGAGATTTGATCGGGTCCTTAGGGTTTCTCCATCGGGGTTCTTTTGTAAGCGAAGGGGCAAGGTCGGTGGGCGCCTAATAGCGCTTGACGAGTTGGAAGAGGTTGAAGTAGATTCCCTAGTAACGGCACCAGAAAGCTTGATGGCGCCTGGTGTTCGACGTGGAAGCACTTCGTTGGAAACCCCAAGAGCAAGGTGTGAAGCAGCAAGAAGCAAGTCTTCCCTTATTAGAGACCGAGGTTATCGAACCAGAAGGAGGAAGGAAACGTCACACAGGTGTTGCAAACAACGTGGAGACCAGCACAACACAAACTCAAGACTTTGCCCCAACGAATCAGTGAGGTTGTCAAGCTCACCGGTTTGCTGTAACAAAGCACTAAACGTATGGTGTGGAAGGTAATGGTTTGCAGCAAGTAAACAAGTAACAGTGGAGGATGTATCAATGGTAAAGATTGGACCGGGGTCCATAGTTCACTAGAGGTGCTCTCCTTAGATAAACAACATGGCATGAAGGGTAAACAAATTACAGCGGGGCAATTGACAGGAACTGAGCAAGGCATAACAATGCAATAAATAGCCAGAAAGATCCTATGAAGTTGATTGGGCAATACAACAATATACATAGACCGTAATCCAACTGCATCTATGACTAGAAGTCCACCTTCAGGTTATCATCCGAACCTCCTCCAATATTAAGTTGCAAGCAACAGACAACTGCTTTAAGAAAAGTGTGTAAGGTAAACAGTCCACATGTTCCATGAACAAGAGACCGTTGTTTTCTCCCTAGTAGCAACAGAACATCTACAACCGAAGAGATTTCTGTCACTTCCCTTGGAAACTAGAGGCATGAACCCACTATAGAGCATAAATACTCCCTCTTGGAGTCACTAGCAACTACTTGGCCAAGATAACCACTAGCAATGGAGAGCATGCAAGATCACAAACAACACAGACATGATAGAATCATAAATATAGAACCATTAATCAAACCAACATAATAATCTCAATATGCACCGGATCCCCGCAAACACAACATGCATGATTACAAATAGATTAGATCTTGATCATGAACGGAGCTCACAAGATCTATACATGAAAGCACAAAGGAGGAGATACAACCATCTAGCTACTACATGGACCCATAGTCCAAGGTGGAACTACTCACGAATCATACCGGAGAGAAGGCCTCTGCGATGATCTCCCCTTTGGCAGGGTGCCGGGAAGAGATTCAGATCCCCCCGATCTAGGGACGATGGTGGCGGCGGCTACAGACGGTTTCGTGGATTTCTGATCGGGTACTGAGAGTTTCTGCATCGGGGGCTTCTTATAGGCGAAGGGGCGAGTCCGGGAGGCGACCAGGGTCGCCAAACCCTAGCCAGGCGCGGGCCCACCTGCCCCCGCGCCTGGGGTGGGTCTGGCCCCCCTGGCCAGCCTCTCCGGCTCTCCTCTAGACTTCTTCTTCCCCACGGAAAGTAATTGACTTTGTCCTTAATCCCGTACAATTCCGAGAATATTTCTTTACTAACTTTTCTGAAGTCAAAAACAGTAGAAAACAGGCATCTGGCACTGTTGCAACTTGTTAATGGGTTAGTACCAAAAAACATGTAAAAAGCACCTCAAAGTGTAGACAAGTAAAGCAAAGTAGATACTAAACAAGCATGGAGCATCAAAAATTATAGATACGTTTCCAACGTATCAGCATCCCGAAGCATAACTCCTACTCGTCCTCGAGTAGGTAAGTGATAAAAGAATAATTTTTGAGGTGACATGCACCCTCACAATAAAGATCCAACCATTTGCAAATAGTGAAAGCTGGGATCAAAGAACTCTAAACATGTGCATGAAAGATGGAGTTCTAACAATAGGACATAGTAATTATGCATGCAACATGGCAAGCTACAAACAAAGATCATGAATAATATGCATTGAAAAATGTTTGTTTGTTTCACATGCAGAAAACATAGCATAGTGGCAATCAGCTTGTCCCTCATAGAGTAGCAATATAATGCATAGGACACCTGCAAAGTTCACAAGGGTGACTAGAAACAGATAGCACATGAACAAGTAATAACACAATATGCATCAATTAATAAGCTTTGGAACATTGCACACAGAATGACAACTATGCTCTCTTAATGGTGCCTAAAGGTAGAAGGTGGAGACTCAATAATGATGGAAGAAAGGCCTTTTTGTAAAGGAAGCATGGATTACAAGTTTCAAAAGGAGCTTCCAAAAATTATGGTACTTATTAGCTTTCAGCCCTCATTTCCCCTATCATAAGCATCTTGAAGTGGTTAAGGTTAAAGCGGCAAAGCTGGAGTATATGCTTGACAAAGTATAGGTTGGCAATCTCAAGTCCCTTGACTATGAGGGCTACACCTCATGGATACTCAACTTAGGGCCCAGGCAAGTTCTGGTCACTGTAAGTATTTGCATATCATTGAGAACCGCCAACGGGGTACCCCTTGCACATGGTACAGGAGCTTTACCATAACCAAAATGACAAGGCAAGCAGACAATGAGCATCTCAGCAATCTTTTTATTTACCATATGCATAGCTTTTTATTGAGGATGCTTCATAGATAGCTCACTATGGTGATGCTGCAAGTTTCCACCATGATTAGGCATGGCTTAGGATAGCGCCCCAGGCGTTTCTCTAACATAGAATACAAACTCCATGGACTTACAAGTTCCCACTTCATTTAACACCGGTAACATCCATAGACAAAAGAGCATGATATCAACGGAGTACAAAAAGTACAAGTGCAATGTTGAAAATGTTCCCCGTGACAGCACGGTTCTGCTAATCCCAACTTATAAGTGCAAGCATATACAACAAAGTTGCCTCAATGGTTCAAGTTTATTAGGGGCAAATAATATGAAGTGTGCCATCAAGTTTGTGAGGGCTTTAATCATTAAGTTTTCACATAACAAAATAGTTTTTAATTGGAAGATAGTTGAAAACAAGAATATACTTGGAATGGTGTAACACACCATGCATAGGAGTTTATAGTGGACACTTTGGAATAACTTGGTTTCTTGGGAGTTGGAAGCATGAGTAGAACTTACTCATACAAGTGGAGACTAGCAAAAGACTGGGAGCAACCAACTAAGAGAGCAATAATGTCCATAATTATGCAAGGCAACAAAGCAAGCTAATCAAAGCAAAGAGTGGTACTACAAGTCAAGGACTAAATGATCATAGAGGCTAATGGTGACTTGTCATAGTCATAACATGGTGTGAGCATGTGCCAAGTCAACCCAAGCAAAACATCAAAGGAGAATACCACAATACTATGCTTTTGCATGCTAAAACAACGCATAATTTCTTCAAGGCACACTAAGCAATCCCAATTTTTTGTAACAAGACATGCTACAGAAATAATCACTAAGCATAATGCTAAAACAACACCTAGCATGTCATGCTAAAGTCTAAGTCACAGTCAATGCAAGCTCCTCTTGCACTTCAAGCAAGAACTTACTACTCCTTTCCAAACTCCAAGCAAACTTATTTGCAAAACAACACAGCGAGAGCGGGGGTCCAAACTACTAAAGCAAACTAAACAAACTAAGCAAAGCAAACGAAAACTAAGACGCTCCAAGAACAACATAACTGTGCATGAAACAATAAAAGTGAAGTGTCTAGACAGACCTGAGCTTTTTACTGATGAAGAAGGGGATGCCTTGGGCATCCCCAAGATTTGACGCTTGTACCTCTTGGATATTTCTTGGGGTGACACCATGGTGGCATCCCCAAGCTTGAGCTTTTTTCCATTCTTCATCTCATTGCATCATTCTCTCTCTACACCTGAAATTTTTCCTTCATACTCCCTCCGCTTAAGGCGTCCTCGTTTTGCGTGTTTTTTCTTTGACCAAGAATTACTCTAAATACGTAGAGAGTTTTGGTATAAAACTAGTACCACTGGAAAGTATTTTTCAATACGAATCCAACGATACTAATTATGTACAATATAATCAAGGTTTTGTTGTTCAATTCTTTCAGTCAAACTTTGCTTTGAAAATCGTGTGCGCCTTAAGCCCTGAAACGGAGGTAGTACAAAACTTCACACAATCTTCATTAGCAACATTAGCTTATTCAAAAGATATTAGACCACTAGCAAAGCTTTGGAACAACAAGGATTTTCACTAAAAACATAAGTTACTGAAATAACTCCTTCAAAGAAACTCAATTTACCTGAAGAGAGCTCAAAAGGGAATCAATAAGAAGCAAATGCAAATAATGGCAGAAATCTGTCAAAACAGACCAGCAGGTAGAAACAAAAAATTTCGAACATCTTCTGTTGCTCAAATAAAAAAGTATTGAACTAACGAAAGTTATCCAACATACTAGGGATTTATTTGTAAATGTTGAGCTCAATCTGAGTTACAGAGCCTCCTCACGATTTTTTGGTGGAGGACAGAAATCTGTTTCGGGACAACAACTCCCCAAATCTTAGTTCCCTCTCATTAGAGGTCATTCTTGGCACAAAAAGCAAACAAAAAGGATAAGGAGAGTTCATTACAGTAGTAATAACTTCTAAGACTCAAGAAAACTCTTGGGTTATCTCCCAACAAGTACTTTTCTTTAACGCCTTTAAGTTAGGCACAAGAAGCAAGAAGAATCAAGTATTTTCAAATGAAGAAGCATTAACATCAAATCTTGCAAAATCTTCAACTATGAAAGGTATCTCATCCAAATGGGTTTTGGAGGATCCTTTCTCATCTCTCTTTGGTCTACTACCTTCATCAAAAATATTTTCAGGGGCAATCCAATCGAAGTTATTTTCAAAGGCTTCATGCATTCCAACAAGCTTATAAGGTATGGGTATATTGAATTCCTTTCTAGGCTTAGTTTTATCAGAAATACCAACAACATCTACACTTGAACCTGGCATATTGAAACGTTCAAAAACCTTTTTGGCCTCCCTAACAACATCATGGAATTCTTTTGATAAAGTTTCAAGGATGAATTCCCTTTTTTCAACATTCTTCTCTTCTTTTAGTTTTAGGAATAAGAATTGTATGAAGGGGTTAAGGCTAACAAACCTAACCTCCAACATATGGACTAAAGAAGCTGAAGCAATTTCATAATTAGGAGCAAGCTCTGCTATAGATTTATCCTCAATATACTCATGCTTGCTAACATAATTGAAGAATTCTTCAATATTATCTTTCCCAATTATGGAGCCACTACCTATTGCAAGGTTTTTCAGAGAGAACTGAGGGAGAAACATGTTGAGCTAGAATAGGGTGGCAACTAGAGCAGGAACTAATTTTTTTGTGTTTTTGAATAAAGAAAGCAAACCAAGCTAGACTATTTTTTGGTTTTTTTTTGGAAAGAGGCAAACAAAACCAAGCAAAAGAAACAAAGCAAACTAAAAACAAAGTAAAGAGAAAGGAAGTGAAGGACTCCCCTAGTGAATACGTCCTTAGCCTCCCCGGCAATGGCACCAGAAAACTTGTTGATAGCGCTTGACGAGTTGGAAGAGGTTGAAGTAGATTCCCCAGTAACGGCACCAGAAAGCTTGATGGCGCCTGGTGTTCGACGTGGAAGCGCTTCGTTGGAAACCCCAAGATCAAGGTGTGAAGCAGCAAGCAACAAGTCTTCCCTCAGTAGAGACCGAGGTTATCGAACCAGAAGGAGGAAGGAAACGTCACACGTGTGTTGCAAACAACGTGGAGACCCACTTCCCTTGGAAACTAGAGGCATGAACCCACTATCGAGCATAAATACTCCCTCTTGGAGTCACTAGCAACTACTTGGACAAGATAACCACTAGCAACGGAGAGCATGCAAGATCACAAACAACACAGACATGATAGAATCATAAAGATAGAACCATTAATCAAACCAACATAATAATCTCAATATGCACCGGATCCCCGCAAACACAACATGCATGATTACAAATAGATTAGATCTTGATCATGAACGGAGCTCACAAGATCTATACATGAAAGCACAAAGGAGGAGATACAACCATCTAGCTACTACATGGACCCATAGTCCAAGGTGGAACTACTCACGAATCATCTGGAGAAGGCCTCCTGGATGATCTCCCAAGTGGTGCCGGAAGAGCTTCAGAACTCCCCCGATCTAGGGACGATGGTGGCGGCAGCTACAGACGGTTTCGTGGATTTCTGATCGGGTCCTGAGAGTTTCTGCATCGAGGGCTTCTTATAGGTGAAGGGGAGAGTCCGGGAGGCGACCAGGGTCGCCAAACCCTAGCCAGGCGCGGGCCCACATGCCCCCACGCCTGGGGTGGGTCTGGCCCCCTTGGCCAGCCTCTACGGCTCTCCTCTAGACTTCTTGTTCCCCACGTAAAGTAATTGACTTTGTCCTTCGTCCCATCCAATTCCGAGAATATTTCTTTACTAAATTTTCTAAAACCAAAAACAACAGAAAATAGGCATCTGGCACTGTTGCAACTTGTTAATAGGTTAGTACCAGAAAACTTGTAAAAAGCACCTCAAAGTGTAGACAAGTAAAGCAAAGTAGATACTAAACAAGCATGGAGCATCAAAAATTATAGATACGTTTCCAAAGTATCAGCGCTCGAGGGGCCCACACCTAGGGCTGGCGCGCCCCTGGCCGCGCCGCCACCAGGTGTGGCCACCTCGTGGACCCACTTCGGCTGCCCTCCGGACTCCGTGTTCCTTCTGGTAAAATATTGAGTTTGGCTTTTGTCCCGTCCAATTCCGAGAATATTTCCTTACTAGCTTTTCTGAAACCAAAAACAGCAGAAAATAAGCAACTGGCACTGCGACATCTTGTCAATAGGTTAGTTCGGAAAATGTATAAAAACACCTCAAAGTGTAGACAAAACATAAGAAAGTCGATACAAAACAAGCATGGAGCATAAAAAATTATAGATACATTTACGACGTATCAGGCAGCCAATGAGAGTAATACTCGAATGGTGGTCAATCTGGCAACAGGTGAGTAAGTGTCAAATAAGTATTCACCTTCTTTTTGAGTATATCCCTTGGCCACAAGTCGTGCCTTGTACTTCTCAATAGTACCATCAGGTCCAAGCTCTTTCTTAAACACCCACTTGCATCCTACAGGTTTGCACCCATAAGGGCGATCAATGATCTCCCATGTTCCATTAGCTAAGATGGAATCCATCTCACTATGGACGGCTTCCTTCTAGTAGCCATCATTAGGAGATGCATATGCTTCTGAAATGGAAGTGGGAGTGTCATCCATAAGGTAAACAATGAAATCATCACCAAAGGACTTTGCAGTCCTCTGTCTCTTGCTCCTTTTAGGAATTTCATTATCATCCTCCTTAGGACTTTCAGAGTGTTCAATTGGAATGGTAGGTTTAGAAAATGTAGCAAATTCCTGATTAGATGAACTAGGTATCTCCGGATTTGATGAGTTAGGTTTATCCTTCATAGGAAAGATATCCTCAAAAAAAGTCGCATCAGTCGACTCCATGATTGTACCGACATGAATGCCAGGTACTTCAGATTTTACTATCAAGAATCTATAACCAATGCTATGGAAAGCATAGCCCAAAAAAACACAATCAATGATTTTTGGTCCAAGCTTGCGCTTCTTGGGGATTGGTACATTAACCTTTGACAAACAACCCCAAGTACGTAAGTAAGAGAATTTTAATATTTTCTTCTGCAATTCTTCGAATGGAGTAATTTCTTTGTTCTTTGTGGGAACTCGGTTTAGGACATGACACACAGTCAATAGTGCCTCCCCCCACCATTCCTTGGAGAGAGCCAATGTGTCTAACATGGCGTTAACCAAATCTGTTAGAGTACGGTTCTTTCTTTCGGCTACTCCATTTTACTGGGGTGAGTAGGGAGGCGTCCTCTCATGAATTATGCCATGTTCCGCACAAAAGGAATAAAACTCGTTGGAAAAATACTCTCCACCATGATCAGACCTAAGCCTCTTAATCTTTTGATCAAGTTGATTTTCTGCTAAAGCTTTATAGATTTTGAAGAAACTCAAAGCCTCATCTTTTGATTTCAGAATATACACATGACAATATCTCGTAGAGTGTCAGACCTCACCCTTTAAGGTAAAGGTCCCTATGATTGCAGTGCTAGTCCCTGGATTGAATTACTAGCACCCATAGTTTAAGATGAAGTACACAGATACAAAGTTCATTATTACATCGAAATTCAAGGAGTACAATAGTTCTTACAACTCACTAGCCCAAGGCTAACATATAAAGAGTTCTCATTACATAGCATATAAATAAAGTCTCCATCTTCATGTGCCACAGGCAAACATGTTGAGTGTAGACTCATAACCCTACTCACCATCAGAGTAACCTGCAACATAATAAGTTACAGCCACCAGGGGTCAATAGAGTTGGAATTGTATTGGCAAGTGATATCATAGTTATATAGTAGAGACTATCAACTACATGAATTTGGCTAAGTGTGGTTCAAGCTGGCTTTGCTCAAATAAGGTTTATCCTACTGGTTTGAAAATACTAAGTTTTAATTTACAAAACACTAAGGAACCACTAGTAGACATTGGTGAACCTCTACCCTTGTTCACCCACAAATTTTAACTTAGAGAAATTGTGACGAGGAGATTCTTGACCATTTCAATGTCTTTGATGCTCAAAATGTCCATAACCGGGGACACGGCTAAGTACTTAGGTTTTACCCTCTCGAGAGGTGGTGCACTTCTCCCACAAGACTCGACATGCATCGAGACAAGACTTTTCAGAAGCAATCCCTCAGACCACCATGGACGCGTTACATCCTATCAACTCTACCACCATCTGTCCATCTGGCTGAGTTCTTGCAACTTAGTTGGTCAAGGCAGAGCCCATATGCCATGTGGTTGCACTGGAAGCTTCTCAACACTAAACATCTCAAATATATTTGTTCCTGGGTGGCCATCCACAAGTGTGATACAAGGGTAAACCATAGAAATGGGCCCTGTGTAAACACTCAACACAAACCATACAAGTCCCATTCCACCTAGGTGTTTCATTAACAAGTTGTTTTCTTAGTCCAAAACACATAGGCATAATCTTTCCATAATATCATAACATGAATTTTCCACCCACTAATTCTAATAGCAAGTCTAAGCATTCTAGTATACCAAGGCTCCTAACTTAGGACAAATCCTACCAATATATAATCTATAGGATCTACCATAGCATAGCAATATACTTGAAAAACTATCATGCAAGTCCTACTACAAAAATCACTAGTGCAATAGGTAAAAAATAGTAGGACAAAACATGAAGTATCACTTGCCTTGGTAGCTAGGGGAATAGGTACAATCCTCACAATCACACACTTCACAATCCACAAAATCTACACAACAAAATCATACAACAAAATAAACAAATCAATATACACTCAAAAATAATATGAATGCATGCAAAATTCAATGAGATTATTTGCCACACTTTTAAAACCAAAATCTACAGTACTGAAGACAAAGTATACATTCTAAAGTCTAAATAACACAAAACCACCTAAAATAATAAACTAAATAATTTTTATAGCCAAAATAGTCCTACAAATGTCTCTGCATAAAATCCTAATTTTACAGAATCAAAAGCCCAAATTAAGGCCATAGAATTAAAGTACACAATTTTCTGAATCCATAGACACCTAATTTGTAATTTTCTGAATTACAGAACAAAAGTTATGAGTTTTTCAAGTTTAAACATCTAATAGAACAAATCTGGATTTTAAATCAAAATCACAGACACGCGGCGCTTCCTGATTGCCTGGTACCGATTCACACGGATCACATGCACGCACTGTCAGATCTAAGTGAGATCCAGCGGTCCAGATCCGCATGTACCCTTTCACCTAAACTTCTAATCGCAACCACCGGATCTAGATCTAGCGGATCACAAGGCTTTGACCAAAACTGAGCGGCGCAAATGGCAACTGCAGCGGCGACGCATCTAATGGCGAAGTTCTGGTGAGTCCAGGGGGCAAGGGAGGGGGCACAGGGGCTTACCAAGGTTGCACGATGAGGTGGTTCTCAAGGTGGTCGCGGACGGGGGCGGGGTGCACGGACACAGCCGGAATCGCTCGACGGAGTTCAGCTCGTCGTCGGGCGCTTGCAGTCGACGACGGGGACAAGTTCTGGGATACAAGAGGGCAAACAGCAAGCATTAGAAGGAGCGCAATAATATGGCGAGCAAGTTCGTTTGAACCAGAGGCCAAGGCGCGGTCGATACTCACCGCAATCCGTCGCCGGAGCTCGTCAGGACAGCGGCGGTGCGAGGAGAAATTGGTGTAGCCTGGAGGGGCTGAGGGGTGTATGAGTGGGGGAAAATGAAGTGGAGGCCATGGGGTTAAGTATCTGGCTCGGGGGAGGAATTTATGTCTGCAATCAGTCAGAATCAACGCGTGTTGATTTGCAAAAACGGCAGCGGCGGAGCTGGTCGTCGCACGGTTTTTGGGGAAGAAGGGGGTGACGTGGAGGGGTGGTCCACCTGTCAGCGAGGGGGTGTGTCTACGCGCGATGAGAAACAGAGGGAAGAGGGGAGACTCCCAGGTGGGATAGTTGGGCCGCGAGTGGTGTCGGGCCAGATGGCTAGTTGCTTCTCTCTTTTTCTTCTTCTTAGCCTTTTCTTTTTCTGTTTTGAATTTCAAAATTTGATTTTAAGTTTCCAAATACACTCAAACTTTCACCACATTTTTGTGAGGTGATCCTAGTATGGAAAAGTGTTTTAAACACACAAAGCACTCTAAAATATTTTAGGGTAATAAAATAGAGATAAAAATACATGCCCCATACATGCATATAAGAGGGGTATAAAATAGGGTTTTGCTAGTGTTTAAATTTGAAAATATTTGTGCAATGAACACATGCCATGATGATATGAACGCAATGAGAATGTTTTGGATTTGATGAAAATTGGGATGTTACAAATCTAACCCCCTTAAGATGAATCTCGATCTCGAGATTCAGATTGGCTAGCAAATAGGTGAGGGTGATCTTTCCGAAGCTCATCTTCTCTTTCCCAAGTTGCTTCTTCCTCGGTATGATGATTCCACTATACTTTGCAGAACTTGATGGTCTTAGTACGAGTGACTCTTTCTGCTATCTCAAGAATCTTGATAGGTTTCTCTTCATAAGTGAGATTATTCTCTAGCCTAACTTCTTCTAGTGGTATAGTAACTTTTAACGAACTTTCTTCCATCTCTGGATGACACTTCTTCAACTGGCTTACATGAAACACATTGTGAACTGCTGACAGAGATTCTGGTAGTTCTAGATCATAGGCCACCTCTCCTTTACGGCTCAAAATCTTGAATGGTCCTACATAACAAGGTGCCAATTTCCCTTTGACTCCAAATCTATTCACACCACAAAGTGGTGAGACTAAGATAAGCTCTATCACCTACTTCATAGGTGACTTCTCTATGTTTTGGATCTACATAACTCTTTTGCCGGGATTGGGCTATCTTTAATCTGTCCTTTACCATTTTGACTTTCTCTTCGGCTTCCTTGATTAGATATGGTCCAAACAAGTTTCTTTCTCCTACTCCAATTCCATAATAATGGTTTAGTACACTTCCTTCCATAAAGGAATTCAAACATAGCCATCTCTATGCTCGATTGATAGCTGTTATTGTAAGAAAATTCTGCGCATGGACGACTTTCATCCCAAATAGATCCATAGTCTAGAGAACAAGCTCTCAACATATCTTCCAAAATCTGATTGGTCCTTTCTATCTGTCCATCAGTCTAAGGATGAAATGTTGTGCTGAACTCTAGTCTTGTTCCCAATGATTCATGCAGTTGTTTCCAAAAATGAGAAGTGAACTGAGTTCCTCTATTTGACACAGTACTCTTAGGTACTCCATGCAGACACACAATCCTGTTCATATAGATCTTGGCTAATTTAGCACTTGTATAAGTGGTCTTACGGGTATGAAATAAGCCACTTTTGTTAAGAGATCCACAACAACCCATATAGAATCATATCCAGATCTAGTCCTTGCCAGTCCTGTGATAAAGTCCATACCAATTTTATCCCACTTCCAATCCGGTATTGGCAGTGGTTGTAATAACCCTGATGGTTTCTGATGCTCCGCCTTTACTCAACTACACACGTCACACAAAGCAATGTGCTCCGTGATATCTTTCTTTAGATTGTTCTACCAAAATCTTTCCTTCACATCCATGTACATCTTGGTGTTGCCTGGATGAATAGAATATGGTGAATTATGTGCTTCCTGCAGGGTCAATTTCCTTAGTTTAGGATCCTGTGGAATGCAGATACGCTTTCCATACCATAAGGTTCCTTGATCATCTTCATGGAATACCTTTTCCTTTCCTTTACCAATTTTACTCTTAATCTCTTCTATTTCCTCGTCCAACTTTTGAGATTCTTTGATTTTATCCATTAGTGTTGGTTGTACTTCCAAAGACATAAGATATCCTTTAGGTACTATTTCCAATCTTAGCTCTTTGAATTGGGCACAGAAATCTGTTGGAGATATGCCCTAGAGGCAATAATAAATGTAGTTATCTTTGTGTTTATGATAAATGTTTACATTCATGCTATAATAGTATTAACAAGGAAACATTAATACTTGTGTGATTTGTAAACTTAAATTAGAGTCCCTAGTAAAGCCTCTTCATAATACTAGCTTGTTGGTTAATAAATGATTGTGGTTTCCCTATCATGAACATTGAGATGTTATTAACAACAAGATCATATCATTAGGAGAATGGTATGATGGACATACTCCTATAGATAAGTGTAGCATAAAGATCAAGTCATTTTAATAGTTCAATTGCTATATGCTTTCTGATACATAGTAACCTAATTCCTTCGACCATCAGATCATGCTTATCACCATCACCGGAAGGATGCTTTGATGACATCAAACACCACACCGTAACTGGGTGGCTATAAAGGTGGCATTGAGTGTTCGGAAAGTATGGGTTGAGACACATGGATCAAGAATGGGATTTGTCCATCCATATGACGGATAGATATACTCTGGTCCCTCTCGGTGGAATGTCATCCAATTAGCTTGCAAGCATGTGACTGGCTCACAAGGGATCACATATCACGGGAACGAGAAAAGAGTACTTATCGATGTGAGGTTGAACTAGGTATGCAGAGATACCGACGATCAAAACCTCGGATAAGTAAACTATCATGAGACAAAGGGAAATTGGTATCGTATGTAAGTGGTTCATTCGATCGCAAAGTAATCGTAGAAATATGTGGGAGCCATATGAATTTCCAGATTCCTCTATTGGTTATTGTTCGGAGAAGTGTCTCGATCATGTCCGCATAATTCACGAACCGTAGGGAGACACACTTAAGGATTCGATGTTGTTGAGTAGTTATGGAATGATGAGTAAGAGACCGAATGTTGTTCGGAGTCTCGTATGGGATCCGGGATATCATGAGGAGATCCAGAATGGTCCGGAGAATAAGATTCATATAAAGAAAGTCCTGTTTCGGGGTTGGAGAATGATTCCGGTGTTTCCATCGGGAATGTTCTAGAAGGTTCCGAAAGGTCCGGCACTCCAGAGGGTAAGGGTACATGAATGTGTCATAACAAGTTGTAATGGTTTCATCATGTACTAGGTGTCATCGCTGAGCAAAATAAAGGGATAAATCAAATCCTAGTTTGAAAAGTCAAACGCCAATTTGAAAAATCAAACGGCAAGTTTGCTTGGTGGAGGGAGAGTAGGAAACCTACTTGGGGAGGAAGTCCTTCTCCCTCCACCGCCGGCCTTGGAGGACGAGTTGGGGGAGGAATCCCTCCCCCTTGGTCGGCGCCCTCCACCTATATAAGGAGGGGCAGGGCTGCCCCTCCAAACACACACCTCCACCACCCAAACCCTAGCCCTAAGCCGCCGGCGCCACCACCTCCTACTGTTGCCGCCGCCGCCTAGGGCACCACCAACTCGCCGAGTTGGGGTGAAACCCTAACCCTAGCCGCCGGCTAGGCTCCTCCTTGGTGCCTCTAAACCCTAGATCGCCAAGGCTTCTCTCAAAGTCCACCATACTCGCTCCGGCTTAAGGCGAAGCCCTGCGAGATCTCCCCTCTACTTCCGATACCACGCCGTCGTGCTGCCGGAATCGCGAGGAGAGTGCTACAACCTCCGCTGCCTGCTGAAACAAGGGAGAGGAAGGTCTTCGTCGAGTACCGAACGTGTGACCGATCGGGGAGCGCTTGCAAACGTTAGCGCCGGAAGGATCGTCTACACGATCATGAGACCGGCAAGAGTACGACTACATCACCCACGAGAATCCGCTCTCGTTAAACACTTTGGAATCTTCGAGGGTGAGTTATTCTATCGACTCGTTGCTACAATCTAGTAGATAGATCTTGGCTTGTTTGTTTGTATGCGGTAGAATTTTTTTGTTTTCCATGCTACGAACCCCAATAAGAGCCAGGTTTATATGTAGATCTGTTGCACGAGTAGAACACAATGGTCATTGTGGGCGGTGGTGCTTTTATTATCAATTGCTTCTTGTGTACTTTGCATCTTGCGGTATGATGGGATGAAGCGGCCCGGGCTAACCTTACATGACAGCGTTCATGAGACTTGCTCCACGCTCAACATGCAACTTGTATTGCATAAGTGGCTTTGCGGGTGTTTGTCTCTCCCATTATAGTATAGATCCAATTTACAACGGGCACTTGATAGTTCAAACATCAACGTTGTGGTTCTTGTTCGTAAGTTAGAGCGACACTTATTGAAAGCCCCAAACCACGTAAAATATGCAAAGAAATTAGAGGCGTCTAACTTTGTTTTGTAGGGGTGTGCTGTGATGTGATATGGCCATGATTGTGATTATATTTGATGTATGCAATGTTACTTATTGTAAGTTGGCAACCAGCAGGAGCCATATGGTTGTCTTTAATTTCTGTTAGACCCGCGTGTCTATTCAAAGTAGTTGTAATAGTTGAAGCTGGTGGACGACAACCATGGAGCAGCGTCATTAACCTTGATGCAATGCCGGTGATGATGGAGATCATGTTCGTGCTTGAAGATGGAGATCGGAAGCACAAAGAAAAAAAAGGACATATCATATCACATATTATGAATTGCATGTGATGTTAATCCTTTATGCATATTGTATTGCTTAGTTAACGACGGTAGCATTATAATATGATCCCTCATGCACATAAATTTCAAGTTCTAAAGTGTTCATCCTTAGTAAGCACCATTGCTAAAGCTTGTTGTTTCGAAGCACCACGTGATGATCAGGTGTGTTAGATTCTGCAAGTGTATACAACGTGAGCAAGCCAGATTTGCTCATGCGGAAGCTAAGGTTTGATCTTGACGAGGCTAGCATGTACAGACATGGTTTCGGAACACGGATCACCGAAAGGTAAAGCATGAATCATATAGTAGATATGATGAACATGTCGATTGTTCGCCATTGAAACTACATCAACTCTCGTGATGATCGGTTTTGATGTGGTGGGTTTGGTTCGTGTGATCACTAAAACAATGTGAGGGATATTGTTTTGAGTGGGAGTTCACCTAGATTAATTTAACTATTAATTAGAACTGAATTTGTCATAAACTTAGTCTAAACTATTGCAAATATGTTGTAGATCAATGGCGGCCCCTACCATCAATTTTAATGCGTTCCTAGAGAAAGAAAAGTTGAAAAACAATGGAAGCAACTTCGCGGATTGGTTCCGCAATTTGAGGATTGTCCTCAATGCTGGTAATTTGACCTATGTCTTTGGATGCACATTGGGTGACCCTTTGCGGTGATGCTACCGATGAAGTAAAGAACGTTTACCTCGCTCGGAAGAATCAGTACTCCACAGTTTAGTGTGCTATCTTGTATGGTTTGGAATCAGAGCTTCAGAAAAGGTTTGAGAATTTCAGACCCACATGATATTGTCCGTGAACTCAAATTGATATTTGAGACTCACGCGGCAGTTGAGAGCTATGAGGCTTCTGAAAAGTTCTTTAAATGCAAGATGAAAGAGGGCATCTCCGTCAGTGAGCATGTGCTTAAGATGTCTAGGCACGCAAACAAACTCCAAAGCTTGGGTATAGTGATTCCTAATGCTTTGGGGATTTACCGTGTCCTCCAATCACTGCCACCAAGTTACAAGAACTTTGTGATGAACTACAATATGCAAATCATGAATAAGCAGTTGCCAGAACTCTTCTCCATGTTAAAATCTGCAGAAGTGGAGATCAAGAAAGAGCACCAAGTGTTGATGGTCAATAAGACCACAAAATTCAAGAAAGGCAAGTCTAAGCAAAAGGTACACTTCAAGAAGGGTGGTAAGAAAGTTTCCGCACCGACGAAGAAGACCAAGGCTGGACCTAAGCCTGATACTGAGTGTTTTTACTGCAAGGGAGAAGGTCACTGGAAGCGGAATTTCCCAAAGTACTTGGCGGATTTGAAGAACGGCAACATCAAGAAGAAAGGTATATCCGATATACATGTTATTGATGTGTATCTCACTAGTACTCGTAGTAGTGCTGGTATTTGATCTTGGTTCGGTTGCACATATTTGTAAATCAAACAAGCGCAGAATAGACGGAAGCTAGCGAAGAACGAGGTGACGATGCGCGTTGGAAATGGATCAAAGGTTGATGTGATCGCGGTCGGCACGTTACCTCTTCATCTACCATCGGGATTAGTTTTATACTTAAACAATTGTTATTTGGTGCCTGCGTTAAGCATGAATATTATATCGGGATCTTGTTTATTGCGAGACGGTTACTTGTTTAAGTCCGAGAATAATGGTTGTTCGATTTATATGAGTAATATGTTTTATGCACATGCAACTTTGATAGATGGTATATTCTTATTGAATCTCTATAGTGGAAATACACATATTAATAACATTGAAGCTAAACGTTTGAAATTGAGCGATAACTCGACCTATATGTGGCACTGTCATCTTGGTCACATTGGAGTGAAGCGTATGAAGAAACTCCATTCCGATGGACTTCCTGAATCACTTGATTTTGAATCACTTGAAAGATGCGAAGCATGTCTGATGGGTAAAATGACTAAGACTCCATTTTCTGGTATGATGGAGCGAGCTACGGACTTATTGGAAATCATACATACCGATGTGTGTGGTCCAATGAGTGTAGCATCGCGCAGTGGTTATCGTTATGTTCTTACCTTCACGGATGACTTGAGTAGATATGGGTATATATATTTCATGAAACATAAGTCCGAAACTTTCGAGAAGTTTAAGGAATTTCAAAGTGAGGTTGAGAATCAACGTAACAAGAAGATTAAATTTCTGCGTTCTGATCGTGGAGGTGAATATCTAAGTTACGAGTTTGGCGAGCATTTGAAAAAATGCGGAATACTTTCACAATTGACACCGCCGGGAACACCACAGCATAATGGTGTGTCCGAACGTCGTAATCGAACTCTCTTAGATATGGTTCGTTCTATGATGTCACTTACAGATTTACCGCTATCATTTTGGGGTTATGCATTAGAAACAGCCGCATTCACTTTAAATAGGGCACCATCTAAATCCATTGAAATGACACCGTATGAATTATGGTTTGGGAAGAAACCTAAATTGCCGTTCCTTAAAGTTTGGGGTTGAGAAGCCTATGTAAAGAAGTTACAGCCGGACAAGCTTGAACCCAAAGCGGAAAAATGCGTCTTCATAGGATACCCGAAGGAAACTATTGGGTATACCTTCTATCATAGATCCGATGGCAAAATCTTCGTTGCCAAGAATGGATCCTTTCTAGAGAAAGAATTTCTCTCGAAAGAAGTGACTGGAAGGAAAGTAGAACTTGATGAGGTTGTCGAACCTTCTCTCGAACTTGCGAGTAGCGTAGCACCGGAAGAAGTTCCTGTGGTGCCTGCACCAACTAGAGAGGAAGCTAATGATGATGATCATGAAACTTCGGTTGAAGTTGCTACAGAACCTTGCAGGTCAACGAGGACTCGTACCACTCCTGATTGGTATGATCCTGTTATGAGTGTCATGTTGGTGGACAACACCGATGACCCTGCGACATATGAGGAAGCGATGATGAGCCCAGATTCCAATAAATGGCAAGATGCCATGAAATCCGAAATTGGATCCATGTACGAAAACCAAGTATGGGCTTTGGTGGACTCACCGGATGGCCGGAAGGCTGTCGAGAATAAATGGATTTTCAAGAAGAAAACAGATGCTGATGGTAATGTTACTATCTATAAAGCTCGACTTGTCGCAAAAGGGTTTCGAAAAATTCAAGGAGTTGACTACGATGAGACTTTCTCACCTGTAGTGAAGCTAAAGTCTGTGAGGATTATGTTAGCAATCGCTGCATATTATGATTATGAGATATGGCAGATGGATGTCAAAACGGCGTTCCTCAATGGAGACATTGATGAAGAGTTGTATATGATGCAACCCAAAGGTTTTGTCGATCCTAAAAGATGCTAACAAGGTATGCAAACTTCAACGGTCCATATATGGATTGAAGCAAGCATCCCGAAGTTGGAATCAACGTTTTGATAAGGTAATCAAAAGTTTTGGTTTTATACAAACTTATGGAGAAGCTTGTATTTACAAGAAAGTGAGTGGGAGCTCTGTAGCACTCCTAATACTATATGTAGATGACATATTGTTGATTGGGAATGATGTAGACCTTCTTAACAGTGTCAAGGAATATTTGAATAATAGTTTTTCAATGTAAGATCTTGGCGAAGCAGCTTACATATTAGGCATAAAGATTTATAGAGATAGATCGAGACGCCTAATATCATTGTAACAAAGTACATATTTGGACAAAGTTCTAAAGAGGTTTGGAATGGAGGATAGCAAGAAAGGGTTCTTGCCCATGTTGCCCAATACGACCTTGAGTAAAACTCAAAGTCCAACAACAGCAGAAGATAGAGAAAGGATGAGTAAAACTCCCTATGCCTCAGCCATAGGATCTCTAATGTATGCCATGCTTTGTACTAAACCCGACATTGCATATGTTGTTAGTTTGACTAGCAGATATCAAAGTGATCCAGGAGTGGATCATTGGACAGCGGTCAAAAACATCCTTAAGTACTTGAGAAGAACTAAGGATATGGTTCTTTCTTATGGAGGTGATGAACAGCTCGTTGTTAATGGTTACATCGATGCTAGTTGGAACACCGATCCGGATGATCTAAATCACAATCTGGATACGTATTTATTTTGAATGGTGCAGCAGTTAGCTGGAGGAGTGCAAAGCAAAGCGTTGTGGCGAGATCTTCAACTGAATCGGAATACATGGCTGCTTTGGAGGCTTCGCAAGAAGCGATATGGATGAAGTAGTTCATTACAGAGCTCGGTGCGGTTCCAAGTGCGCTGGACCCAATGTCTATCTACTGTGATAACATGGGTGCCATAGCCAATGCGCAAGAACCAAGGTCACACAAGAAGCTGAAGCACATCAAGCTACGTTTTCACGCTATTCGAGAACATGTCCAAGATGGTGACATAAAGATTTGCAAAGTACACACAGATCTGAATGTGGCGGATCCGTTGACTAAACCTCTCCCGAGGACAAAACATGACCAACACCAAACTGCCATGGGTGTTCGGTATATTACCATGTAATCTAGATTAGTTGACTCTAGTGCAAGTGGGAGACTGTTGGAGATATGCCCTAGAGGAAATAATAAATGTAGTTATTATTATATCTTTGTGTTTATGATAAATGTTTATATTCATGCTATAATAGTATTAACAAGGAAACATTAATACTTGTGTGATTTGTAAACTTAAATTAGAGTCCCTAGTAAAGCCTCTTCATAATACTAGCTTGTTGGTTAATAAATGATTGTGGTTTCCCTATCATGAACATTGAGATGTTATTAACAACATCATATCATTAGGAGAATGGTATGATGGACATACTCCTATAGATAAGCGTAGCATAAAGATCAAGTCATTTTAATAGTTCAATTGCTATATGCTTTCTGATACATAGTAACCTAATTCCTTCGACCATGATATCATGCTTATCACCATCACCGGAAGGATGCTTTGATGACATCAAACACCACACCGTAACTGGGTGGCTATAAAGGTGGCATTGAGTGTTCGGAAAGTATGGGTTGAGACACATGGATCAAGAATGGGATTTGTCCATCCATATGATGGATAGATATACTCTTGGCCCTCTCGGTGGAATGTCATCCAATTAGCTTGCAAGCATGTGACTGGCTCACAAGGTATCACATATCACGGGAACGAGAAAAGAGTACTTATCAGTAACGAGGTTGAACTAGGTATGCAGAGATACCGACGATCAAAACCTCAGATAAGTAAACTATCGTGAGACAAAGGGAAATTGGTATCGTATGTAAGTGGTTCATTCAATCGCAAAGTAATCGTAGAAATATGTGGGAGCCATATGAATTTCCAGATTCCTCTGTTGGTTATTGTTCGGAGAAGTGTCTCGATCATGTCCGCATAATTCACGAACCGTAGGGAGACACACATAAGGATTCGATGTTGTTGAGTAGTTTTGGAATGATGAGTAAGGGACCGAATGTTGTTCGGAGTCTCGGATGGGATCTGGGTTATCACGAGGAGATCCGGAATGGTCCGGAGAATAAGATTCATATAAGGAAATTCCTGTTTCGGGGTTGGAGAATGATTCCGGTGTTTCCATCGGGAATGTTCTAGAAGGTTCCAGAAGGTCCGGCACTCCGGAGGGTAAGGGTACATGAATGTGTCATAACAAGTTGTAATGGTTGCATCATGTACTAGGTGTCATCGCTGAGCAAAATAAAGGGATAAATCAAATCCTAGTTTGAAAAGTCAAACGCCAATTTGAAAAGTCAAACGGCAAGTTTGCTTGGTGGAGGGAGAGTAGGAAACCTACTTGGGGAGGAAGTCCTTCTCCCTCCACCTCCGGCCTTGGAGGCCGAGTTGGGGGAGGACTCCCTCCCCCTTGGCCGGCGCCCTCCACCTATATAAGGAGGGGCGGGGCTGCCCCTCCAAACACACACCTCCACCACCCAAACCCTAGCCCTAAGCCGCCGGCGCCACCACCTCCTACTGCTGCCGCCGCCGCCTAGGGCACCACCAAATCGCCGAGTTGGGGTGAAACCCTAACCCTAGCCACCGGCTAGGCTCCTCCTTGGTGCCTCTAAACCCTAGATTGCCAAGGCTTCTCTCATAGTCCACCATACTCGCTCCAGCTTAAGGCGAAGCCCTGCGACACTACAAGAAATGTGTCAATCTATGACCTTTTGATAGTGACAATGGACAAAATCGTCATAGAGTTATGACGATTTTGCACCAGATAGTCGTAAGCCATTCGGGAGGGCCAAAATCTTATAAAACCAGATAGAGTTATGACGATTTTGCACCAGATGTCACTCAAAAACATCGTAATTTCTGTGAATGAAATCGTCATAATCGCTAGGCAAATCAAGATATAAGAGAAGAACAATATCGACCGTTGGATGTGAACAAGATGGATGGATGAGATGATAATTTGGGAAACCTGTTGTGGATCGATGACCTGGCACCCTTCACGTGCACACCTGGCACTCTTCTCTAACCCTAACCTTATCTCTCCCCCACCGCCACGCCGCGCCCATCTCCGCTTCCAGATCAAATCCAAGCAGCCGCCTCTCTCTTCCCGCCTTCGCCACCTCTATCCCCGTGACCCTCTATTCTTCTCTCCCCGCCACCCCTATCTTCTCTTCTCCCTGGCACAGCTAACCCTCTCCCATCGCAGCCACCGTGCCCACACCGCGTGCTCTCTTCCCCGCACCCGTTCCCTCCAAATCTAGCCTTCATCTCACCCTCTCCACATCGACCTTGAGGTTTCTGCACAGATTTGCGGCGGAGAAATCCGTCCTCCCATGGACAAATCGGTGCTCCCCGTGTCTCCTTGAATGTTGACCACTTCTCCCCACTATTGTCCTCAAGGTGTTGGCTCTCGCCGCCAACGATTTTCCCCCCCCATCGATCCCCTCCCCGGCTTGTTCGTCATCAACACCGGCGACATCGGCACGATATGTTTGCTTTGATGGAATCGCCTTGAATTTTCTGCTATATTTTTTCATATGGTGCTCTAACTTAGTCGCCGCCTCGTTTTAGGCATGGAGCAACAGGGGGCTTCACACCGCTAGCACCGGGTGCAGTACGTGGTGGTGGTGGTGCCACAAGTCTAGGTTACCATGTCCCTGCTCAAGCACAAGGATGTCCTTGACGGCTACTTCCCGGATCTGGTAAACAACATCAGGAGGGGATTTAAGATCCATAGCAAGTTTCCCTAGGTTCGTTTCCAGCGTTTTGTGGTATTATGGCTGAGTTATTGGCTGCTTTAGTAGTTAGTATTGTTGATTGTGACTAGTAGTTCATAAGTAGAATTTTGGTGGTACCTAGAGGCTTGCATCGATGGGATCTGATGGTGCAGCACGATGGGAGCAAGCCCAAGCCGTTTTGACAAAATATATAATTTACTATTACCTACTTTCCGTTTGCCTGGTACATAGACTGATAAGTGTAGCCTTTGGTAATTCTGATTCTTGTGCAAACTGATTAAGGCCCATTCAATGTCCGACAGGTCTCAGGGAAAAGTTGTTGGTCACACTAAACTTTTGCAAGAGTCTGACTAATCTCCATTTGTCGGACGTATCCAGCTTGATACGCATCGGACACCCATTGTTTTGAAGAGGGCAGCATGGTATGTCCAATCTTGTGGTCCGGCTGCCAGCGAGATTAGAAAGAAAAACCATCACGCATCATCATGGTTGTTGGTGTCAATCACAGGTAAATATAGTGATGTATGCTTTGCATTAGGTTGATTCCAATCGTGAGGAACCTGCTCCTGCTCCTATGTTTTCTGATGGGGATCATGTAGCCGTGGAATTCTAGTGGCTGATATCTGATCTTGTGATGTGAGGCTGGTTTTTTAGATGTTCTAGTAGCTCATTGATCTTTTTTGTGTTAATTCTTCATGCACGATTACCTTATGTGGCCCTGATTAGAATCTAGTTTCCTGAGCTCATTGGTCTAATGTGCTTCCCTCTGAGCTCCTTATTCGAACCACGCCGTGATGTATGATCGAAACCCCCTCTCCTGTTCCTAGTTTCCTGAGCTGGGCAATACTAGATATCTACTTTAAGAGGGTAGAACTCCAGTCTTGTTCTTTTAGCTATCATTGTTGGATGCTCCATACTGGATATGTCCAATCTGCAAGTTGAATCTGCACTAGAACAACTTTGTGCTTTAGCTGTTACTGCTACAAACAAAACAGATTGCAGACTTTTTTAGTTAATGCACTATGCGTTTTGCTTACCACGATACATAAAGTTGGGACTATGCAAAAGGGTTATTTGGTTTCACCGTTGTGAATTGACCATGCAATCCTAGCTCCCTTGTTTAGTTTGAGGAATGGAATGGGTTGGTTCATCATCACCTAGTATAAAGTGAGGGATTGGGTCACCCACCAATTTTGTAGGATCATCACGTGATGTATGAGGTGATTACTTGATCCAAACTTCCCCAATAAACTCGAGGTTGCTTGTCTAAATACAAGTATTTAGGGAGGCAACAGTAATGGTCATAAGTAGAATTTTTTTATTTTCCATGCTACGAACCCCAACAAAATCCTCTAGCAATTCTCCTTTGGTGAGGCCATTCACATAAACTTTGTGGCTTAACGCATCAGCTACGACATTTGCTTTCCCGGGATGGTATTGCAAACTTAAGTCGTAATCCTTGATAAGTTCTAGCCATCTTATTTGTCTCATGTTGAGTTCTTTCTGGGTGAAAATGTACTTGAGACTCTTGTGGTCGGTGAACAATTCACAACGCTTACCCAACAGATAGTGTCTCCATGTTTTGAGTGCATGGACAACAGAGGCCAACTCTAAGTCATGCGTAGGATAGTTTACTTCATGAGTCTTGAGTTGTCTCGAGGCATAAGCCACCACTTTTCCTTCCTGCATTAACACACCACCCAGTCCTTGGTGAGATGCATCACAATATAATTGAAAATCTTTCTCTAGATCTGGCAAGCATAACACTGGTGCTGACACTAATCTTTTCTTCAACTCTTGAAAACTGGTTTCACATCCTTCAGTCCATTCAAACTTCTTCTCTTTCTTTAGTAACTCCGTCATCGGCTTAGCAACTTTCGAGAAATTCTTGATGAACCTTCTATAGTACCCGGCCAAGCCTAGGAAACTACGGACTTCTTTAACTATTTTAGGAGATTCCCACTCTGTTACAGCTGACACCTTTGTGGGATTAACAGCCATACCATTCCCAGACACAATATGTCCAAGAAATCCAACTTCTTTCAGCCAAAACTCACACTTACTGAACTTGTCATACAACTTGTGCTCCCTGAGTTTCTCAAGAATCAAACGCAAATGTTATTCATGCTCTTCATTGCTCTTGGAATAAATCAATATGTCATCGATGAATACCATAACAAACTTGTCAATAAACTCCATGAACACCTTGTTCATCATGTTCATGAAATAAGCTGGTGCATTAGTTAGCCCAAACAGCATCACTGTATACTCATACAATCCATATCTCGTGGTAAAAGCAGTCTTTGGTATATCTTGTTCTCTAATCTTTAGCTGAAAGTAACCTGATGGAAGACCAATTTTTGAGAACACACGAGCTCCTTCTAGCTGATCAAAGAGATCATTGATTCTGGGTAAGGGATACCTGTTCTTTATGGCCACTTCGTTGAGTGAACGATAATCTATGCATAGCCTCTGACGTCTGTCCTTCTTCTCAACGAACAAAACTGGTGCAGCCCAAGACAAAGAACTTGGTTCGATAAATCCTTTCTTCAACTGTTCTCCGAGATGTTTCTTGAGTTCCTTTAACTCATCCACTGACATCTTGTAAGGTCTCTTTGCTATGGGTCCAGATCCAGGCAGTAAGTCAATCAGAAACTCTACATCCCTATCTGGTAGCATTCCCGGTAATTCCTCTGGAAACACATCAGGGTATTCCTTCACTACTGGTACACTGTCTAGGCTAACCCCCTTAAGAGAATTTAACTTACTCCCTTTGGGTTCAAAGTTAGACTTGAACCTAATCCGTTTCTTTTCTAGGGTTGTGAGTGCAACAGTTCTTCTGGCACAGTCTATTACTCCCACGTAATGGGTCATCCAATCCATGCCTAATATTACATCCAATCCTTGGGATTCTAGGATTACCAGACTAACTGGAAACTTGTACTTTCCAAACTCTAGAACTAGTTGGTGACATCCAAAATTTACTATCATCTCTCCACCTGGGGAGCTTACTTTAATAGGGCATCCAATTGTTTTAGTTGGGAGTCTATTTTTGTCTACAAATGCTCTTGATATGAATGAACGTGATGCGCCGGTATAAAAAAGGATAAGTGCTAGAAAGGAATTAATCTTGAACTTACCAGCCACAGCATCAGACTCCTCTTGGATTTCCTCCACATTAATTTGGTTCACATGACCCTTTTTAAAAGGGTTTGGCTTGTTGGCTCCATCAGTCTTCTTTTCTGGGCATTCATTTGCATAGTGCCCAGTTTTCTTGCACTTGAAACATTCAACCTGACTGATGTCTCTCTTTGCTGGCTGATTTCCATTGCCATGTCCATTATGGTGACTCTTGTATCCACTCTTGTTGTTTCAGTGATCTCCATTATTGTGTCCACGATGTTTATTGCTATTGTGGTGACGATTACTGTTGTGGTGGTTGTTATGATTCCCGTGTTTGTGGGATCCGGAACCTCCACTTCCTTCACCAAAAGAACGCTTGTGAGACGATCCAGATCCATGCTTATAAAAATGATGCTTCCTATTCCTATTCTCCACTTGCTTCATCTTTCTTTCTAAGATGGTAGCTTTGTCACACAGAGATTGATAAGTTGGAACATATGCAACAGATAGTTGCATGCACATCTCATCATTTAGTCCTTCAAGGAACTTCTCCTTCCTCTTTGCATTGGTGTCAACATCATCCGGTGCATAGCGTGACAGATTGTTGAACTCTTCAATATATTCAGAAACACTGCGATGGCGTTGTTTAAGGTTGTGAAATTTCTTCTTATTCAACCCCATCACTCCAGAAGAAATATGAGAAGTGTGAAATCCATCCTCAAATATTGCACAAGTCACTTCTTCAATAGGGGTAGTGATTTGGAAGTTATCCCACCAAGTAGTTGCTGGTCCTTCCAATAAGTGTGCCACAAACCTGACTTTTTCTGCATTAGTGCAACCAACTATGAATAAGTACTTGTTCACGGAACGCAGCCAATCATTTGCCACCATAGGATCAGTTGTACCAGAAAACTTAACATGCCTCAATCTTAGAAACCTTGTGAGCATATCAAAATCTGGTGGGTTGTTCTTATTGTTGTTATTATTATTATTATTACTATTATTGTTGTTGTTATTGTTTTGGTTCTGGTTCTGATTGGCCATGAACTAAGTCATCATATGCCTCAGTTGTGTCTGCGTAGTCATCAATTGTTGCATCTCATTGCCATTGTTGTTGTTGTTATTATTGTTGGGATTGGCACGACGAGGAGGCATCTGTGGTTTCATAAAGGATAAGTAAGGATAAATAACCCCATAGATCCTATCATGCACAATACAATATATAACAACAATCACAAGATAAACTTTAGGGTTCAAAACATCACAAGCAACAAGTTTGCAAAGATAAAACACACTAGCATAGTCATCCACAAGTTGGATGATCAATGCGACTCGATAATAAAATGATAATATAAATGAGTAGATAGATAGGCATCTCTACTCCTCCATGTCAACTTCCTCCTCCACTAGAGCAAGTCCTATTGCGTCCAATCCTGCCTTGTACTCCTCCAAGCTGGTGGTCAAAGCATCAACCTTCTCCTGAAGCCTTCTCTTCTGTGAACGTGGTCTCTCTATCACCTCTTGATCCGCCTCTAGCTGAAGGTCCTCAAGCTCCAACTTGGTCTCCAAGTCTTTGATCTTCTTGTTCCTATCCTGGATCCTCTTCTCTTGGATCTTGAACCTCTTCTCTTGCCTTTCAAACTTCTTATCCATCTCCTTGATGCGCTCCTCTTGCTCCTCGAAGGCCTTGTCCTTCTCCCTAAGCTGGACAAGTAGCTCATCATTGCCAAGCATCACATTGGTCCTATCACTATCAAGGTGCCTAATGAGACTCTCTAAGTCTTGGAGGTAGTTCCGCACAGGCTTGATGGTCTCCTTAGTATCTTGATCCAACACTATAGCATCTCCGTCCTTGTCACATCTCCCAAAGAAATGGAAGTAGTGGTCCTTGAGCTCGGCAGAGTGACGTCCACAAAGGCGTCCTAACAGCTCCTACATGGCGACGTCGAGGCCTCTCTCTTGATCATCATGGAGTATCTTGAAGGCAATTTCCTCCGTTGGAGGCTCTGTCTGGTGTCCAGGCTGAGTAACCCTGAATCCCCATAAGTCCTTCCTCTCAAACTTCCTGAGCTGAATTCCCTTGATGGTAGGGATTGGGAGAGAGAGTACATTGACAAGCTACAAAATGCGAGGTCCAAAGCAAGTTCCCTTGAACTCCTCGGCAGTGTTGTAAACAAAGATAGACATATGTAAGACCTCGCCCTTTAAGGTAAAGGTCCATGTGATTGCAGTGCTAGTCCCTAGATCGAATTTCTAGCACCCACAGTTTAAGATGAAGTACACAGATACAAAGGTCATTATTACATCGAAATTCTAGGAGTACAATAGTTCTTACAACTCACTAGCCCAAGGATAACATATAAAGAGTTCTCATTACATAGCATATAAATAAAGTCTCCATCTTCATGTGCCACAGGCAAACATGTTGAGTGTAGACTCATAACCCTACTCACCATCAGAGTAACCTGCAACATAATAAGTTATAGTCACAAGGGGTTAATACAGTTGGAATTGTATTGGCAAGTGATATCATAGTTATATAGTAGAGACTATCAACTACATGAACTTGGCTAAGTGTGGTTCAGGCTGGCTTTGCTCAAATAAGGTTTATCCTACTAGTTTGAAAATACTAAGTTTTAATTTACAAAACACTAAGGAACCACCAATAGACATTGGTGAACCTCTACCCTTGTTCACCCACAAATTTTAACTTAGAGAAATTGTGATGAGGAGATTCTTGACCATTTCAATGTCTTTGATGCTCAAAATGTCCATAACCGGGGACACAGCTAAGTACTTAGGTTTTACCCTCTCGAGAGGTGGTGCACTTTCCCCACAAGACTCGACATGCATTGAGACGAGATTTTTCAGAAGCAATCCATTAGACCACCATGGACGCGTTCCATCCTATCAAATCTACCACCATCTATCCATCTGGCTGAGTTCTTGCAACTTAGTTGGTCAAGACAGAGCCCATATGCCATGTGGTTGCACTAGAAGCTTCTCAACACTAAACATCCCAAATCTATTTGTTCCTGGGTGGCCATCCACAAGTGTGATACAAGGGTAAACCATAGAAATGGGCCCTGTGTGACCACTCAACACAAACCATACAAGTCCCATTCCACCTAGGTGTTCCATTAACAAGTTGTTTTCTTAGTCAAAAACACATAGGCATAATCTTTCCATAATATCATAACATGAATTTTCCACCCACCAATTCTAATAGCAAGTCTAATCATTCTAGTATACCAAGGCTCCTAACTTAGGACAAATCCTACCAATATATAATCTATAGGATCTACCATAGCATAGCAATATACTTGAAAAACTATCATGCAAGTCCTACTACAAAAATCACTAGTGCAATAGGTAAAAAATAGTATGACAAAATATTGAGTATCACTTGCCTTGGTATCTAGGGGAATAGGTACAATCCTCACAATCACACACTTCACAATCCACAAAATCTACACAACAAAATCATACAAAAAAATAAACAAATCCATATACACTAAAAAATAATATGAATGCATGCAAAATGCAATGAGATGATTTTCCACACTTTTAAAACCAAAATCTACAGTACTAAAGACAAAGTATACATTCTAAAGTCTAAATAACACCAAAACCACCTAAAATAATAAACTAAATAATTTTTATAGCCAAAATAGTCCTACAAATGTCTCTGCATAAAATCCTAATTTTACAGAATCAAAAGCCCAAAGTAAGGCCATAGAATTAAAGTACACAATTTTATGAATCCATAGACACCTAATTTGTAATTTTCTGAATTACAGAACAAAAGTTATGAGTTTTTCAAGTTTAAACATCTAATAGAATAAATCTGGATTTTCTATCAAAATTACAGACACGCGACGCTTCCTGATTGGCTGGTACCGATTCGCACGGATAACACGCGCGCACCGTCAGATCTAAGTGAGATCCAGCGGACCAGATCTGTCCGTACCCTTTCACCTAAACTTCTAATCGCAGCCACTGGATCTAGATCCAGCGGATCACAAGGCTCTGACTAAAGCGGCGGCAAGCGCAATGGCGGCGGCGCGTCTGGCGGCGTTACGCAAGGCGGGGCAAGGGAGGGGGCACAGGGGCTTACCAGGGTTGCGGCGACGAGGTGGTTCTCAAGGTGGTCGCGGACGGGGGCGGGGTGCACGGACACGGCCGAAATCGCTCGACGGAGCTCAGCTCGTCGTCGGGCGCTTGCAGTCGATGACAGGGACGATGTTCTGGGGTACAAGAGGGCAAACAACAAGCATCAGAAGGAGCGCAAGAAGATGGCGAGCAAGTTCGTTTGAACCAGAGTCCAAGGCGCGCACGGTACTCACCGCAATCTGTCGTCGGAGCTCATCGGGACAGCGGCGATGCGAGGAGAAATTGGTGTAGCCTGGCGGCGCTCAGGGGTGGATGAGTGGGGGGAAATGGAGCGGAGGCCATGGGGTTTAAGTAGCCGGCTCGGGGGAGGAATTTACACCTGCAATCAATCAGAATCAACGCACGTTGATTTGTAGAAACGGCAGCGGCGGAGCTAGTCGTCGCGCGGTGTTTGGGGAAGAAGGGGGTGACGTGGAGGGGTGGTCCACCTGTCAGCAAGGGGGTGCGTCTGCGCGCGGTGAGAAACAAAGGGAAGAGGGGAGACTTCCGGGTGGGCTAGTTGGGTCGCGGGTGGTGATGGGCCAGATGGCTGGTTTCTTCTCTCTTTTTTTCTTAGCTTTTTCTTTTTCTGTTTTGAATTTCCAAATTTGATTTGAAGTATCAAATCAATTACAAATGCACTCAAACTTTCACCACATTTTTGTGAGGTGATCCTAGTATGGAAAAGTGTTTTAAACACATAAACCACTCCAAAATATTTTAGGGTAATAAAATAGAGATAAAAATACATGCCCCATACATGCATATAAGAGGGGTATAAAATAGGGTTTTGCTAGTGTTTAAATTTGAAAATATTTGTGCAATGAACACATTCCATGATGATATGAATGCAATGAGAATGTTTTGGATTTGATGAAAATTGGGATGTTACATAGAGTCATCGATCAAAGTCATGAAATATTTCTTTCCACCTTTTGTCAACACACCATTCATCTCACAAAGATCAGAATGTATGAGCTCTAGTGGTGTTAAATTTCTCACTTCTGCAGTCGTATGTGACTTGCAAGGTTGTTTAGCTTGCACGCAGACTTGGCACTTCCCTTAATAGTTGTGAAATCAGGGATTAAATTCATTTTGGCTAGCCGTGTCATATAACCAAAATTAATATGACAAAGAAGAGAGTGCCAGACATTTGATTCAAAATTCGTGTAAATATGATTAACAAATTTATTACAAATGTCTCAAAAAGATAAGCGAAACAAGACCCCGCACTCATAACCTTTACCAACAAAGGTTCCATACTTATAAATTACAAAATTTATTGGACTCGAATACAATATTGTAGCCATCTCGACACAAAAGAGATCCGCTAACAAGATTTTTATTTATTGAGGGAACATGATGCACGTTCTTTAGGCGCATGGTCTTTCCCAAAGTGAACTTCAGATCGACCATACCAACACCATGAAAAGAAGCATGCGAGTCGTTCCCCATCAGCACGGTTTGAGTCCCTCTAACCTGATATGAAGAAAACATGGAAATATTAGAACAAACATGTACATTAGCGCCCGTGTTAATCCACCAATCAGGAGAATGTTATAATGAAAAAACAGTAGGTAATATGCCATACCCAACATCTTTCATCTCAATGTCGCTCATGACAACATTGGAAGTCTTGGTGCCCTTCCCATGATGGCGCTTGTCAAAGCGGTTGGGACAAGCAAGAGCCCAATGATCAAGATCACCGCACACATGACAAGCACCTTTCTTCTTATCAGTATTCTTCTTGAAGCTGGTAGACTGTGAGACCTTGTTCTTTCCATCGAACTTTCCTTTGCCATCAAACTTGCCTTTGTTCTTGAACTTGTGAGGCCGAAGGTTCCTTTTCTGTACCAGATTGGCATTAGAACCTCCCTCGGTACCTTGAGCACGTGTGTAATTTTCTCTCGCCTTCTCTTCCACATCAAGAGTCCCAATGAGATCTGTCATGGAGAACTCTTATCGCTTGTGCTTCAGAGAAGTAGAAAAGTTCCTCCATGACCGGGGAAGCTTGGCAATAATGCCTCCGGCAACAAACTTGTCCGGTAACACACAAGTTAAGTGCTCAATCTCCCTAGCAAGTGATTGTATTTCATGAGCCTGCTCCACAATGGGGCGGTCATCAACCATCTTATAGTCATAGAATTGTTCCACGACATATAGTTCAATGCCAGCATCGGAGACTCCAAATTTTCTCTCGAGCGCATCCCACATATCCTTGCCATTGCTAAATGACATATATGAATCGACAATATTGTCGCCAAGAATGCTGACCAAGGCATCCTTGAAAGTGGTATCAAGTTTTTGGAATGCCTCTTCCTGAGCAGGATTAAGATCTATCTCAGGTGCGCCATAGTTGACGTTATAGCAGCTCATGGTCTGAAACAAGAGCACTACTCTCGCACGCCATCATTTGTAATTGACACCTTCAAACACAGGTGGCTTCATAGAAGCAACAAAGCCACTTGGGGAAAATTTCCTGAAATAAGGTTTTTGGATGGTTGAATAAAAGAGCAATTTACCAAGCGAATTAACCATAATAATCGCTAGATAAAACATGAATAGAATAATACAAATTATACTAATCATGTGAAATAGCGAATACATATTAAGGCATATAACCAAACGAATTGCAAGGCGTGGAACTTGAGATACGATCATAACAAAGTTGAGAAAGAGAATGTACATCACAGGAGCAGCAGAGGAACCGCCAGAGTTTGCGTTGGCGCCGTCTCAGCAATGTCGTGGAGGAAGAGGTTGCTGATGTCAGGGAAGAAGTCCTCGTTGGGGAAAGGGTATTTGTTCTTGATAGTCACCTCGTTGAGTGAACGGTAATCTATGCATAACCTTTGACTTCTATCTTTCTTCTCCACGAACAAAACTGGGGCTCCCCAAGATGAAGAACTTGGTTGAATAAATCCTTTCTGTAGTTGTTCTCCAAGTTGTTTCTTGAGTTCTTTCAGTTCATCAACTGACATCTTGTACGGTCTCTTTGCTATTGGTCCAGATCCTGGCAGCAAATCTATCAGAAACTCCACATCTCTATCTGGTGGCATTCCCGGCAATTCTTCCGGAAACACATCCGGATACTCACTCACAATTGGCACACTGTCCATGCTAACCCCCTTAAGAGAATTTAGCGTACTCCTTTTTTGCTTCAACGTTGGTTTTGAATCTGATCCTTTTATTTTCTGGAGTTGTGAGTGAGACAGTATGGTTGGCACAATATATTACTCCCTTGTGCTTAGTCATCCATTCCATTCCCAAAATGACATCCAATCCTTGGGAGTTTAGGATTATCAAGTTAACGGGAAACTTATACTTCCCAATTTCTATGACTAGATCATGACATCCTGAATTCACTATCATTTCTCCACCAGGAGAACTTACTTTTATAGGACACCCAATAGTTTCTACCGGCAGTTCATTTCTTTCAACAAATGCTCTTGATATGAATGAATGAGATGCACCAGTATCAAAGAGAACAAATGCTGGAACAGAATTGAGTTCGAACTTACCAGCAACAGCATCAGGATCCTCATAGACCTCCTCCACACTGATGTGGTTCACCTGTCCCTTCTGAAAAGGGTTGGGCTTGTTGGGTCCTTCAATTTCTTTTCTGGGCAGTCATTTGCATATGCCCCATCTTCTTGAATTTGAAGCATTCAACCTGACTGATGTCTCTTTTAACAGGCTGACTTCCACTTCCACTTCTATTACCACTGTGGTGGCTCTTATGTCCACTCTTGTGGTTCTTGTACTTGTCATTGTCATAACTTCGGTGATGCTTGTTGTCATGACGGTTGTGGTTGTGGTGCTTGTTGAATTTCCCGTGCTTGTGGAATCCTGAGCTTCCACTATCATCATAATGGGAACGCTTGTGAGACGATCCCGAGCTGTGCTTGTCCGAGTGCTTTCTTTTCCTGCTTTCAACTTGCTTCATTTTGCTCTCCAAAATAGCAGCCTTATCACAGAGAGACTGATAAGTGGGGACATAGGCCACTGATAGCTGCAAGTTCAGTTCATCATTCAGGCCTTCAAGGAACTTTTCCTTCCTCTTAGCATCGGTGTCAACTTCATCCGGTCATGCTTGGCGCGATTGTTGAACTCCTCGATGTATTCGATCCGCAGCTGCGGATCTCAGATTATGGAACTCCTTCTTTTTCAGACTCATCACTCCAGATGAGATATGAGAAGTACGGAAGCCATCCTCAAAGATAGCCCATGTCACATCATCTATGGGAGTGGTGATCTGGAAGTTATCCCACCAAGTGGCGGCTGGTCCTTCCAGCAAATGTCTTTAAATCGACTTTTCAGCATCGGTACAACCCAGTTACCAAGTCCTTGTTCATAGGCGTAGCCAATCATTGGCCACCATGGGATCGGTTGTTCACGAGAACTTTGCTGGCCTCGATCTCAAGAACACAGTAAGCATGTCAAAACCTGGTGGGTTGTTGTTGTTGTTATTGTTGTTGTTTTGGTTACGGATGAGCGTCGTCATCATTTGCATCACCTGATGCATCTTTGTCATCATTTGCTGCATTTCTGGAGTGATGTTGTTGTTGTTGTTGTTGGGGTTGGGATTTGCACGACGGGGAGGCATCTGTGGTTTGTTCAATAGAGATGAGAATGAGATACCCATAGATGCTATCATGCACAATACATCACATAACAAACACAAAGCATGCAACAAAAGGATAAAGTTTTGAGAACAAGATAACAAGTTCGCAAAGTAAAACACACACAAATAACAAACCATCCACATGTCGGATGGTCAATAACAAGTTCTCAAGTACGATAACAGATGATAAATGAGTAGTCAAATCTACTCCTCGGCATCAACCTCCTCCTCGACAAAGGTAAGACCTGCATTCTCCATTGCGGTCTTGTATTCCTCAACATTGGTGGTCAAGGTCTCTATCTTGGCCTTGAGAGACCTCTTCTGGGAACGAAGCCTCTCATTAACCGTCTGCTGATGCTCGAGCTCGAAGTCCTTGGCCTGCAGTTCTTCAGTCATGTCTCGGATCTTCTTGTTCCTATCCTGGACTCGCTTCTCTTGACTCTTGAACTTTTTATCTTGACTCTCAAACTTTGCCTCCATCTCCTTGACAATCTCATCTTGCTCCACGAAGATCTTGTCCTTCTCACGAAGCTGCACCTGGAGTTCGTCATTGCTAAGCATGACGTTGGTCCTATCAGTGTCTACGTGCCTAATGAGAGCCTCTAAGTCCTGGAGGTATAAACGAATCGGCTCCGCTGTGTCCCTCGAAGTGTCCTCGAAGTCGATGGCCTCTCCATCCTCATCACGTCTACCGAAAACGTGGAAGTGAGTACCTCGAACCTGTCGGGAGTGTCTCCCTAGCAGACGTCCTATCAGATCCTGCATGACTACCTCAATGCCTCTCTCCTTGTCATCGTGCATGAGCTTGAAGACGATGGCCTCCGTGGTAGGCTCTGTCTGGCGTCCGGGCTGGTTGACCTTGAATCCCCAAAGGTCTTTCCTCTCAAACTTGGTGAGGGGAAGCACCATGATGGTAGGAAGAGGGAGATTGAGCAAAGTAGTAAGCTCAACAATACGAGGACCAAAGCGAGTAACCTGGAACTCCTCAACAGTGCTGATGGTAACAGTAGGCATCTATTTATAAGATAGAAAAGTTAGAACAACACATTTCAAGATAAAACAAAAGACAAAACATCACATACATATCCTTGGAAATCAAATCACACAAGTCATAGCATACATGGATCCATTACAACAACCAAGGTTCAACTTATTTTAAAGTCACATTTTGGAAAAATAAGGTGATAAGTGGTGGTCCAACTAACTGCGCTTAAACACAATCCTATCTCACTGGATCTATTGGCTAACACAATGTTTCTAGAAGCAATCAATCTATCTTGCTCACATGACTCCATCACTAAGTCTATAATATCTCCTCTTAAGGTTTGGTTGGTAGCCTCCAACTCTTGGGTATGTTTCTTCTCTTCCTTTAGGTCATTTTGGAGATTGAGCATTCTGCACTTGACTCTAGCACTAAGTTCTTTGATAGTCCTCCAAGTTGCATCCCTTGCTGACTCGAAGAATGTGGTGTGCACCACAGTGTTGGTGTACATGCAGAATCCTGTTTCCTTGTGGTTGTCTTCCTTGTTTTTGTACAAGTGAAGTTGCACCCACCAGTACTCAACTCCTTCATCCACCACAGGAAAGCCTTTGTACACAGCTGCACCATGTATTTCCATTGCCACCATGAGGTCCTTGAGAGCTTTGGGAAATTCTGTCTCACACTCCAAAGTCATGGTCATGAGTGGTCCTTTCCTTACGGCTTCGTTGATGGAGTTCATCTACAAATAGAGATGAGAAAGAAGATTAGAAAAGTCTACGAGAAGAATAGACAAGTGTAGAAGTTGTTGAAAAAATTACCTTAGTGGTTTCCAATCCTAGGGTCATAATCCTACAGGCAACACAGTGCTCTGATACCATCTGTAAGATCCCTCCTTTGTAAAGGAAAAGGATCCCTGTGATTGCAATGCTAGTCCCTGGATCATTACTAGCATCCACAGTTTAAGATGAAGTACACAGATACAAAGGTCATTTATTACATCCATACCAGAGATAAACATAGTCTTTACAACTCAAGGCCACAGGCCTAATACAAGAGTTTGAATAAGTAAATAAATATAAGTCTTCATCTTCATGTGCCACAGGCAAACATGTTGAGTGTAGACTCATGACACCTAATCCTCATCAGAGTAACCTGCAACATCACAAGTTACAGCCACAGTGGGTCAATACTTTGGAATAGTATTGGCAAGTGATACCTTAGTATAATTTAAGTGGACTAGATTCTATATGCAAATTTGGCTAAGTGTAGTTTGGCTTGCTTTGCTCAAAATAGGTTTTGCCTATTAGTTGAAATCACTAAGTTTTTCTTTGTCAAACTTTTCCCAAGGAACCACCAATATACATTAGGGTCCTTCACCCTTGTTCACCCACAAGATTTTACTTAGAAATTGGGATGAGGAGATTCTTGATAGCTTCCATGTCTTGATGCTCAAGTTGTCCATTGCCATGGACTTGGCTAAGTACTTAGATTTTTCCATCTGCAGAGGTTGTGCACTTTCCCCACAAGACTTGGTTTCACCAAGACAAGATCTTTCAGAAGCCTTCCCTTAGACCAAATGGACGCGTTCCATCCTATCATTCCCACTACCACCAACTGTCCAAATGGCTAAGTTCTAGCAACTTATGTGATCCAGGCAGAGCCCATATTGCCAAGTGGCTGCACTAGAAGCTTCTTAACACTTGGCCACTAAAATCTCTTTGTTCCTGGGTGGCTTACCACAAGTGAGATACACAAGGTAAACCATAGCCATGGGCCTTGTGTAACCACTCAACCAAAACCACCAATCAAGTCCCATTCCACCCAGGTGATTCATTGACTTAGTTGTTTTATTAAGCAAAAACAAAGTCCAAAGACTTAGAGATATTTCCATCATAGCATGTATATTTCACCAACCCTTGTTTGCTATTAGCTAGGCTAAGCATGGCATAGAGTGTAACTTAACTTAGAAATTTCCTAGCAATTCTACAACTACTTAGGATTTCCCAACATGGCATATAGGCAAAATAATAATATGCAAGACTTAGCAGAATATTTCTAATGCTTAGTAGAAAACATAGGGATAGTAATATTCATGAAGTACCACTTGCCTTGGTAGTTGGGAAAGTAGCACTTTTCACAATCACAATCACTAGCACCAAAGTCTACACAAAGAATGGTAGCAACAAATTACACACAACATATACAAACAAACAAAATTATATATGCATGCATGCAAAATGCTAAGTGATGATTTTTAAAACCCAACCAAGCAAGTGCATAGTACAGAATCTTAAACAAGTCAAAAAAACTTGCCAAACCAAATTTATTTGACACTAAAAACAATTCCTAAACAAATCATATACTCAAATAAGCCCTACACATGTTTTTGCAAAAGAAACCATTTTAACAGATGCAAAACATTAAACACATTGCATAATCTGAAAGAGTTTGTTCTCCTGATTCCAACGGTATAAAATTTGTCAAAATCTAACGTGGGAATCAAAAGTTACAAACAAAACAAATTTGATCTATAATCTGATTCAAAATCTGTTTTAAATCTAAACTACTGCCACGCGGCGCTATCCTATTGGCCGGTACCGTTTCGCTCAGGATCACGCTTCCGCGCTGTCGGATCAAGTTAGATCCAACGCGCCAGATCTAAAGAAAACGCTTCGCTCCAGATCTAATCTAGTCCCTACGATACAGATCTAACGGCTACCGTTGCTCTGACCAAAGTCGAGCGGCTAAGCCTTGCGCGGCTGAGCGCTGTCGATGGCGGCCGGCGTTCTAGGTCGCCCGAGGAGGAGGGTGCTCACCAGAACCCGTGTCGGTGAAGCTCAACGTGTTCTTGGTTGGCGAAGGGCGCCGAGTCGTCGATTCCTCGTCGGAGTTCGCGAACGCGGCGTACTTCTGGTCGACGTTGGCGAGGTTCTCGCGCTAAGACAAGAGGAGGACACCGTTATACGACCAAGGGCTGAGGATCTTAGGCATATCAAGCGGAGGGCAAGGCGGCGGTACTTACGGGAGAGGTCGCGGAGTTCGAAAGAGCGTCGGCGCTTAGTTGTTGTCGCTACGAGGCTACAGACCATCTTGCGAAGCAAAAGGAAGGTGTCGATGGATGCACAGGCTGCGAGCATGCTAGTATGAACCATGGACGGAGGGGGCACGGTGCTCACCAAAATTCGTCGGCGGTCGTCGGAACAGCGGCGATGTCGGGCGAGTTCAGCGACTGGTGGCTGGAGAGGAAATTGGGTGAGGAAATGGCGCGAGAGAGGAGGCTTAATTAGGCGAGGCTCGACAAAGCTTCGGCGAATCAATGGCAATTACGCGCGGAATCAACGACAACGGCCGATGCGCGTGCTCTCGCGAAATTTGGGGAAAACGGCGATGGCGTGGGCCGGGCCGCTTGTCGTGAATAGAAACGAGAGAGGAGTGGGGTCAGTGTCGTGACTCTGGGGTGCTTCTGGCGTGAGAGAGAGAGGGACCGGGTGGGCTAGCTGGGCTGGTTTCCTTTGTTGGGCCAGAATAGTAGCGGCCCTTTTCCTTTCTTTATTCCTTTTCTATTTCTAATTGATTTTGGAATGATTTTCAAATGAATTCAAACTCTATTTGAATTCAAATCTTTTCAGGATTTTGCAGTGTGGCGATCCACAATTCTAGGCATAAAACCATGTGGTCACTTTGAATTGGCTTGGTCATTTTTGGAAGAATAAAATAAACAGTGACATAGCACTTGTTCCATATTGGTTTTGAAATTGGTTTTCAAATTGTATTTGCTTTGAAATTTTGGTATAAACTTTAGCAACCTAGCAACTCATTCAGAGAGCAACAAGGCACAAGGTTTGGTTTCATGAACAACAATCTCTCATAGAAGAGTAGCATTTGTTTCAAATGCTGATCACATAAAATAATGAGCTCATATGCTCCTGTTTTTGAATTGATTTGTTTGAAATGAAACTCATATGCTCATGAATGCATGGATGATATGCATAAGTTTGAAACATGATTTTGAGGATGTTACAAATCTAACCCCCTTAAGGTGAATCTCGCCCTCGAGATTCGGATTGGCTAGCAAATAGGTGAGGGTGGTCTTTCCGAAGATCATCTTCTCTTTCCCATGTTGCTTCTTCTTCGGAATGATGGTTCCACTGGACTTTGCAAAACTTGATAGTCTTGGTCCGTGTGACTCTTTCTGCAATCTCAAGAATCTTGATAGGCTTATCTTCATAAGTTTGATCACTCTCCAACTGAACCTCCTCTAAAGGTATAGTATCCTTCAAAGAAGTTTCTTCCATTTCCGGATGACATTTCTTAAGTTGACTCACATGAAACACATTATGAACAGCTGACAGAGATTCTGGGAATTCAATTTCATAGGCAACTTCTTGTTGGAATTATGCCCTAGAGGCAATAATAAAGATGTTATTATTATAATTCTTGTTCATGATAATGTTTATATTCCATGCTAGAATTGTATTAAGCGGAAACTTTAATACTTGTGTGGTTTGTGAACAACACCGTGTCCCTAGTACGCCTCTATGGACTAGCTCATTGATCAATGATGGTTAAGGTTTCCTAACCATAGACATGAGTTGTCAATTGATAATGAGATCATATCATTGGGAGAATGATATGGTGGACAGACCCAAACTAAGCAGAGCAATTAGATCGTGTCATCGTGTTCGTCTTTGCGAAGCTTTTCCTATGTCAAATATTGTATTCCTTAGACCATGAGATAATACAACTCCCTGGTATCGGAAGAAGGCTTTGAGGTCATCAAACGTCATCCTATGAGAGGGTGATCATAAAGGTGTCTCTCGGTCGGAAAGTATCATTGGGTTGTATGTATCGAGATGGGATTTGTCCCTCTAAGTCGGAGAGATATACTTGGGCCCACTCGTGTCGATATCAACACTTGCAAGCATGTGGTTAAGGAGTTAATCACAAAGTGATATCGGATTACGGAACGAGTAAAGTACTTGCTGTGAACGAGATTGAACTAGGTATGACGATACCGACGATCGAATCTCGGGCAAGTAAAATATCGCGAGACGAAGGGAATATATATATGGGATTGATTGAATCCTGGCATCGTGGTTCATCCGATATGATCATCGATGAATGTGGAGTCAATATGGGTGCCCAGACCCGCTGTTGATTATTGATAGAAGATCATGTCGCATATTCTCGAACCGCGGTCACATAACGTGTCTCGGCTAGGATAGATTGGATACTTGGTTTATGAATTTTGTTGGTCTCGGATGGGATCCGGGATATCACGAGAGGTTCGGAATGGTGGAGAATAAGATTCATATAAAGCGATGCAGTTTTGGAGTTGAATTGTTAGGTTAATCGGTATTGTCGGAAGCTTCTAGAACCTTCGGAAGGGGCCAACGTGGTCCCACCTTCCGGGGAGGGCATGGGCCTATGAGGGAGTGTCCTGGCGCATTGGGCCAGGGCACAAGGCCCATAGGGCCCAGCCGATTCTAGAGAGATTTAAATCGTTTAAACTAGAGATAAGATTTCTAGATAAGGGAGAGTTTAAATCGTTTAAACTAGAGATAAGATTTCTAGATAAGGGAGAGTTTAAATTGTTTAAACTAGAGATAGGCTTGGAGGAGGGGCTAGGGCTGGCCGCCCCCTCCCCCTCTATATATAGAGGGCTGGTGCGCCCCCCTCCTACACACCTTCCTCCAAACCCTAGTTGCCCTGCTGCCCTTCCTCTCTCCCATTTGTAGGCGAAGCCCTGCGGCAGAAATTCTCCACCATATACACCACGCCGTCGTGCTGTAGATCCAATCTATCTCTCCACCATACTTGCTGGTCCGAGGAAGGAGGAGACGTCGAGGTGCCGCACGTGTGCATCTCACGGAGGCACCGCCACTTGTGGTGCTAGATCGGATCGGATCGCGAGGAGGAGAAGCGAGTACGACTACATCACCCACGTTCCGACGAACGTTCCGCTGTGCGAATCTTCAAGGGTATGAAGATCTAATCCAATCTCTCTCGTTGTTTGCATCTCCTAGATTAGATCTTGGCTTTCCCTCTGTTCGCTTAGAAAATTTTGATTTACTATCTGCGAAACCCTTGAGTATCGAGCTAGATCTATGCATAGATGTGATTCACGAGTAGAACGCATAACATGGTTGTTGCGGCGTTGATGTTTTCTGTTGCAAGCCTCTTGTTCGTGTTCTTCTTATGACGGGATAGTGAGATTGAAGCGGTCCAGGCCAACCTTACGTGACGTCGTTCGAGACCGACTCCGCACTTGGCGTGTGGCTTGTACCACACATGCGGCTGGTGGATGTCGGTTTCTCTCACTATAGTTGTCATGGGATTAACACGGAGTTTGGCAACCATAATATCACCGTTGTGGCTTTTAGTAAGAATCGTTCTTAGCATCTACTCCCATGAGCCCGTAAAACATGCAACAACAAAGTAGAGGCGTCTAACTTGTTTTTGCGAGGAGTGTTTTCTGTGATATGGTATGGCCCAAGATGTGATGTGTATATTGTATCGATGATCATGTTTTGTAATGTTTCACGACTTGCATGTCGATGAGTACACAACCGGCAGAACCATATGGTTGTCTTTATAATTGTGTATGACCTGTAGTCAACTTCTTATCGCCATGTAATAGCTTTACTTTATCGCTAAGTAGTTAGCAATAGTTGTAGTTGCTATTCGTGGTGGAGGCAATCATGGTGGAGTGATGGAGATCATGCGGAACTCACAAGATGGAGATCATTCTTGCGAAGATTGGCTATACCATGTCACATAAAGTTATATGCATGTGATGTTTATCCTTTTATGTATCTTATTATGCTTAGATCATGACGGTAGCATTATAAGATGATTCCTCATAAAGATCAAGATAAAACTGTGTTCTCCCCATGTATGCACCGTTGCGAAAGTTAAATCGTGTCCAAGCATCACGTGATGATCAGGTGTTATAGACTCTCGCTCACATACAACGGTGCAAGCCAGTTTTGCACACGCGGAAATACTTGGGTTTGACTTGACGAGCCTAGCATGTCTGGACATGGCCTCGGAACACATGAACCGAAAGGTTAAGCATGAGTCATATGAATGATATGATCGACGCCGTTGTCCACCATTGAAACCACATCTCTTCTCGTGAAGATCGGATTAGGTGTGGTGAATTTGGATCATGTTCACTAAACAACTTGAGGGATGTTGAATTTAGTGGGAGTTCATCTAGTAATTTGATTAAGTTGAACTATTTATCAAGAACATAGTCTAAATTGTACTTGCAAATACTGTAGATCACATGGCCAAGTCCAACTTCAACTTCAACGTTTTTGCTGAGATAGAAAAGCTTAGAAACAATGGGTCTAACTTCACCAAATGGTTCCGCATTCTGAGAATCATTCTCGCTGGCGGACAAAAGGACTATGTCCTTGAGAAAGCGCTTAGGTGACGCCCTGCTATAGATGCGGTGATGAAAAAGCTGTTTATCGTCGGCAAGGATGATTATGATTTGATTAAGATCGCCATGTTGTATGCTATGGAATCGGATCTTCAAAATCGTTTTGAGGAGTTCGCCGGGCCCTTTGAGATTCTCGAGGAGCTGAAAAACATGTTTCAGACTCAAGCCCGTTCTGAGAGATATGAGATCTCTAAGAAATTCTTTAACTACAAGATGGAGGAAGGGAGTTCCGTTAGTGAGCACGCCATTGAGATGACTGGCTACACTCAACGCCTGTGAGCAAGCTGGACTGCAAGATTCGGAGGAGCTCAAGATTGACACTCCTAGCTACAAAAGTTTTGTAGTTGATTACAATCAGATTGGTTCCACTGATATGATCACTGAGCTCTTTGCTAAGATGAAAGTAGCGGAGGTGAACATCAAAAAGAATAATCATGTGTTGATGGTCAACAAGCCCCCCACCTTTAAGAAAGGTAAGGGTGCAAGGAAGCCCTTCAAGAAAGGCGGCGCGTTGCCCTGCCGAGAGGAAGCTCAGGTCTGGTCCTAAGCCGGACCCGAGTGCTTCTATTGCAAGGACAAGGGTCACTAGAAGCTTGAATCGTCCAAGTACTTAGCAGACAAGAAGGTGGCACCATCAAAGGTATATTTGATATACATGTTATTGATGTTTTCCTTACTAGCCCTCGTTGTAGTGCACGGGTATTTGATACCGGGTTCAGTTGCTAATATTTGTAACTCAAAGCAGAGCTACGGAATAGACGGCGACTTGCAAGGGATGAGGTGACGATGCGCGTTGGCAACGGATCAAGAGTTGATGTGATGGCCGTCGGCACGCTCTCCTTAGTTTTACCTTCGAGATTAGTTTTAAACCTTAATAAATGTTATTTATGTGCCTGCATTGAGCATGAACATTATTTCTGGATCGTGTTTATTGCAAGACGGTTATTCATTTAAATCGGAGAATAATGGTTGTTCCATTTATATGAGTAACATCTTTTATGGTCATGCACCTCTTGTGAGTGGTTTATTTCTTCTAAATCTAGAAAGGGATGAAACACACATCCATAACATTGAGGCTAAGAGATGCAAAGTAGATAGTGATAATACTACTTATTTGTGGCACTGTCGTCTAGGTCATATTGGTGTAAAGCGCATGAAGAAACTCCATTCTGATGGACTTTTGGAGTCTCTTGATTTTGAATCATTTGACACATGCGAACCATGCCTCATGGGCAAGATGATCAAAACCCCGTTCTCCGGTATGATGGAGCGAGCAACGGACTTGTTGGAAATCATACATACCGATGTATGCGGACCGATGAGTGTTTCGACCTTGGTGGATATCGCTATTTTCTCACTTTTACCGATGACTTAAGTAGATATGGGTATATCTATTTAATGAAACATAAATCTGAAACGTTTGAAAAGCTCAAAGAATTTCAGAATGAAGTGGAGAACCATCGTAATGTAAAGATTAAGTTTCTACGATCCGATCGTAAGGGGCGAATATTTGAGTTATGATTTTCTCACGCATCTCAAAGCAAGTGGAATCATTTCACAACTCACGCCACCGGAACACCACAGCAATGGTGTGTCTAACGCCGGAATCGAACCCTATTGGATATGGTCCGATCAATGATGTCTCTTCTTGATTTGCCGTTATCTTTTGGGGTTATGCATTAGAAACCGCTGCATTCACTTTAAATAGGGCTCCATCTAAATCCGTTGAGACGACACCGTATGAACTGTGGTTTGGTGCTAAACCTAAGTTGTCGTTTCTTAAAGTTTGGGGATGCGAAGCTTACGTCAAGAAGTTGATGCCGGACAAGCTCGAACCCAAAGCGGAGAAATGCGTCTTCATAGGATACCCTAAGGAAACTATTGGGTATACCTTCTATCCGTAACCAAGGCAAAGTGTTTGTCGCAAAGAACGGTTCCTTTCTTGAGAAGGAGTTTCTCTCGAAAGAAGTGAGTGGGAGGAAAGTAGAGCTAGACGAGGTTATTGAACCTTCTCTTGAATTGGAGAGTAGCGCAGCACCTGAAATTGTTCCAGTGTCGCCTGCACCAACAATAGAGGAAGCTAATGACAAGGATCATGAAGCTTCGGACGATGTCACATCGAGCGTCGCAGGTCGACAAGGTCGCGTGCCCCTCCTGAGTGGTACGGCAACCTTGTCTTGACTGTCTTGTTGGTAGAAGACAGTGAACCTACGAACTACGAGGAAGCGATGATGAGCCCAGACTCTGAGAAATGGCTAGAAGCCATGAAATCCAATTGGGATCCATGGCGAAAACCAAGTATGGACTTTGGTGGACCCTCCTAGCGACCGAAAGGTTGTTGAGTGCAAATGTATCTTCAAGAAGAAAGCAGACGCGATGGTAATGTTACCATCTATAAAGCACGGCTTGTTGCGAAAGGTTTTCGACAAGTTCAAGGTGTTGACTACGATGAGACTTTCTCTCCGTAGCGATGTTTAAGTCCATTCGATTTTATTAGCAATTGCTGCGTTTCATGATTATGAAATATGGCAAATGGATGTCAAGATCGCTTTCCTCAATGGCAACATTGATGAAGAGTTGTATATGATGCAACCCGAAGGTTTTGTCGATCCTAAGGATCTGATAAAGTATGCAAACTTCAACGTTCCATTTATGGTGAAGCAAGCATCTCGGAGTTGGAACCTTCGTTTTGATCAAGTGATCAAGAGCTTTGGATTTGTTCCAAATTGCTCTGAAGCTTGCATCTACAAGAAAGTGAGTGGGAGCTTCGGTGGCGTTTACGGTACTATATGTGGATGACATATTGATTATTGGAAATGACATCAACATGCTTAACGATGTGAAGAGTTATTTGAACAAGTGTTTTCAATGAAAGACCTAGGTGAAGCTGCTTATATATTGGGCATCAAAATCTATAGAGATAGACAAAGGCGCTTTGATAGCTTTAAGCGAGTACATACCTAGACAAAGTTACGAAAAGGTTCGAATGGATAAAGCATTGAAAGGTTCGATTGCCTATGTTGTCGGGTAAGATATTGAGCAAGGCTCGGTGTCCTTCTGATGAAATGATAGGGAAGCTATGAGAAAAGTGCCTTATGCCTCGGCCATAGGTTCCATCATGTATGCCATCTGTGTACTAGACGGATGTGTCCAATGCTCTTAGTTTGACGAGATATCAAAGTGATCCGAGTGGAACCTTTGGACAGCCGTGAAGAACATCCTAAGGTACCTGAATAGGACTAAAGAAATGTTCTTAGTCTATGGGGGTGATGAGCATTTCGTCGTAAAGGTTACGTCGATGCTAGTTTCGACACCGACAAGGATGATTCTAAATCTCAGACGGATCGTGTATATTTTGAATGGAGGAGCTGTGAGGGAGAAGCTGCAAGCAAAGCGTGATCGCGGGATCTGATGAAAGCGGAATACATGGGCTTGAAGCGTCAAGTGAAGGAGTTTGGATCAGAAACTTCACCACTGAGCTTGGCGTGGTTCCAAGTGCATTGGATCCACTGGAGATATAGTGTGATAACACTGGCGCCATAGCACTCGCTAAGGAACCAAGATATCATCCAAAGACCAAGCATATCAACCGCAAGTTTCATATAATCCGAGATTATATAGCAGATGGAGATCTGAAGATTAGCAAAGTACATACGAATCTGAATGTCGCAGATCCATTGACTAAACCTCTTCCACGTGTAAAACATGATCAACACCTCAGTGCCATGGGTGTGAGATTGTTGCCAGATGTAAACTAGATTATTGACTCTAGTGCAAGTGGGAGACTGTTGGAATTATGCCCTAGAGGCAATAATAAAGATGTTATTATTATAATTCTTGTTCATGATAATGTTTATATTCCATGCTAGAATTGTATTAAGCGGAAACATTAATACTTGTGTGGTTTGTGAACAACACCGTGTCCCTAGTACGCCTCTATGGACTAGCTCATTGATCAATGATGGTTAAGGTTTCCTAACCATAGACATGAGTTGTCAATTGATAATGAGATCATATCATTGGGAGAATGATATGGTGGATGACCAAACTAAGCAGAGCAATTAGATCGTGTCATCGTGTTCGTCTTTGCGAAGCTTTTCCTATGTCAAATATTGTATTCCTTAGACCATGAGATAATACAACTCCCTGGTATCGGAAGAAAACTTTGAGGTCATCAAACGTCATCCTATGAGAGGGTGATCATAAAGGTGTCTCTCAGGTGATCGGAAAGTATCATTGGGTTGTATGTATCGAGATGGGATTATCCCTCAAGTCGGAGAGATATACTTGGGCCCCTTTCGTGTCGATATCAACACCGCTTGCAAGCATGTGGTTAAGGAGTTAATCACAAAGTGATATCGGATTACGGAACGAGTAAAGTACTTGCTGTGAACGAGATTGAACTAGGTATGACGATACCGACGATCGAATCTCGGGCAAGTAAAATATCGCGAGACGAAGGGAATATATATATGGGATTGATTGAATCCTGGCATCGTGGTTCATCCGATATGATCATCGATGAATGTGTGGGAGTCAATATGGGTGCCAGACCCTGTTGATTATTGATAGAAGATCATGTCCGCATATTCTCGAACCGCAGGTCACACATAACGTGTCTCGACGCTAGGATAGATTGGATACTTGGTTTATGAATTTTTGTTGGTCTCGGATGGGATCCGGGATATCACGAGAGGTTCGGAATGGTCGGAGAATAAGATTCATATAAGGCGGTGCAGTTTTTGGAGTTGAATTGTTCCGGGTTAATCGGTATTATGCAGGAAGCTTCTAGAACCTTCCGGAAGGGGGCCAACGTGGTCCCACCTTCCGGGAGGGGGCATGGGCCTATGAGGGAGTGTCCTGGCCGCATTGGGCCAGGGGCACAAGGCCCCATAGGGCCCAGCCGATTCTAGAGAGATTTAAATCGTTTAAACTAGAGATAAGATTTCTAGATAAGGGAGAGTTTAAATCGTTTAAACTAGAGATAAGATTTCTAGATAAGGGAGAGTTTAAATTGTTTAAACTAGAGATAGGCTTGGAGGAGGGGCTAGGGCTGGCCGCCCCCTCTATATATAGAGGCTGGTGCGCCTCCTACACACCTTCCTCCAAACCCTAGTTGCCTCTTGCCCTTCCTCTCTCCCTCCCATTGTTTGTGGCGAAGCCTGCTGAAATTCTCCACCATATACACCACGCCGTCGTGCTGTAGATACAATCTATCTCTCCACCATACTTGCTGGTCCGAGGAAGGAGGAGACGTCGAGGTGCCGCACGTGTGCATCTCACGGAGGCACCGCCACTTGTGGTGCTAGATCGGATCGGATCGCGAGGAGGAGAAGCGAGTACGACTACATCACCCACGTTCCGACGAACGTTCCGTTGTGCGAATGTTCAAGGGTATGAAGATCTAATCCAATCTCTCTCGTTGTTTGCATCTCCTAGATTAGATCTTGGCTTTCCCTCTGTTCGCTTCCGTAGAAAATTTTGATTTACTATGCTGCGAAACCCTTCACTTCTCCCTTACGACTCAGAATCTTGAATGGCCCTACATATCTTGGTGCCAATTTTCCTTTGACTCCGAACCTCTTCATTCCACGAAGTGGTGACACTCTAAGATAAGCTCTATCACCGACTTCGTAGGTGACTTCTCTACACTTAGGATCTGCGTAGCTTTTCTGTCGGGACTGTGCTATCTTCAATCTATCCTTAACCATCTTGACCTTCTCTTCGGCTTCTTTGATAAGTTCTGGTCCGAATAAACTTCTTTCTCCCACACCATTCCATAACAATGGGGTGGTACATTTTCTTCCGTAGAGAAACTCAAACGGTGCCATCTCAATGCTGGCTTGATAGCTGTTGTTATAAGAAAATTCTGCGTAAAGCGGACTTTCATCTAGCGGCTCCATAGTCTAGGGCACATGCCCTCAACATGTCTTCAAGAATCTGATTAGTTCTTTACGTCATCCATCAGTTTGAGGATGAAAAGCAGTGCTGAATTCCAACCTCGTTCCCAATGACTCATGTAGCTGTCTCCAAAAATGTGAAGTGAATTGAGTTCCCCTATCAGACACAATACTCTTGGTTACTCCATGTAGACACACAATTCGACTCATATAGATCTTGGCCAACTTAGCACTTGTATAGGTGGTCTTTACGGGTATGAAATGAACCACTTTAGTTAGGCGATCCACTACTACCCAAATAGAATCGTATCCTGACCGGGTCCTTGGTAATCCGGTAATGAAATCCATACCGATCTTATCCCACTTCCAATCAGGAATAGGTAGTGATTGAAGCAAACCTGCTGGTTTCTGATGTTCTGCTTTCACTCTACTACACACATCACACAAAGCAATATGTTCGGCGATGTCCTTCTTGAGATTATTCCACCAAAATCTTTCCTTCATGTCCATGTACATTTTGGTGTTACCCGGATGAATGGAATACGGAGAGTTGTGCGCTTCTTGCAAAATCAGTTTCCGAAGCTCTGGATCTTGTGGAACACAGATACGTTTCCCATGCCATAAAGTACCCTGTTCGTCTTCATGGAACCCTTTGGCTTTTCCTTTGCCAATCTTTTCTTTAATCTCTTCAATTTCCTTATCAATCTTCTGGGCTTCTTTGATCTTGCCCAACAAAGTAGGTTGAACATCCAAAGTCATGAGATGTCCTTCAGGCACAATCTCCAATCTGAGTTTTCTAAATTGGGTACCTGAGATCATCGGCAATTCTCCTTTGGTAAGGCCATTCACAAAAACCTTACGACTTAGAGCATCTGCTACAACATTTGCTTTACCGGGGTGGTATTGCAAACTTAAGTCATAGTCCTTGATAAGTTCTAGCCATCTTCTTTGTCTCATATTAATTTCCTTCTGGGTGAAGACATACTTCAAACTTTTGTGATCTGTGAACACTTCACAACGTTTTCCCAAAAGATAGTGTCTCCATGTTTTGAGTGCATGGACAACAGAGGCTAACTCTAAATCATGAGTAGGATAGTTCACTTCATGAGTTTTGAGTTGTCTCGAGGCATACGCCACAACTTTTCCTTCTTGCATAAGTACTGCACCCAAACCTTGATGAGATGCATCACAATATACTTGGAAATCTTTTTCCAAATCCGGCAGACATAAGACTGGTGCTGTCACAAGTCTCTTCTTCAATTCCTGAAAGCTGAGTTCACAACCTTCAGACCAAGCAAATTTCTTGTCTTTCTTTAGCAATTCTGTCATAGGCTTAGCAACCTTAGAGAAATTCTCGATGAACCGTCTGTAATAACCTGCTAAGCCAAGGAAACTACGAACTTCTTTCACGGACTTGGGAGATTCCCATTCAGTTACAGCTGAAACCTTAGCAGGATCAATTGCTACACCATCCTTTGTCACAACATGACCAAGAAATCCAACTTCATTCAACCAGAACTCACACTTGCTGAATTTGGCATAAAGCTTATGCGCTCTTAATTTCTCAAGTATCAAACGCAAATGTCCTTCATGCTCTTCTTTGCTCTTGGAGTAGACTAAAATGTCATCGATGAAAACGACAACAAACTTGTCAAGGAATTCCATGAACACCTTGTTCATCATATTCATGAAGTATGCTGGAGCATTGGTCAAACCAAATGGCATTACGGTATACTCATACAATCCATACCTTGTAGTGAAAGCTATCTTAGGTATGTCTTGTTCTCTTATCTTGAGTTGAAAATAACCTGACCGGAGATCAATTTTTGAGAACACACAAGCTCCTTCTAGCTGATCAAACAAGTCATTGATTCTAGGCAAAGGGTATTTGTTCTTGATAGTCACCTCGTTGAGTGAACGGTAATCTATGCATAACCTTTGACTTCTATCTTTCTTCTCCACGAACAAAACTGGGGCTCCCCAAGATGAAGAACTTGGTTGAATAAATCCTTTCTGTAGTTGTTCTCCAAGTTGTTTCTTGAGTTCTTTCAGTTCATCAACTGACATCTTGTACGGTCTCTTTGCTATTGGTCCAGATCCTGGCAGCAAATCTATCAGAAACTCCACATCTCTATCTGGTGGCATTCCCGGCAATTCTTCCGGAAACACATCCGGATACTCACTCACAATTGGCACACTGTCCATGCTAACCCCCTTAAGAGAATTTAGCGTACTCCTTTTTGCTTCAAAGTTGGTTTTGAATCTGATCCTTTTATTTTCTAGAGTTGTGAGTGAGACAGTATGGTTGGCACAATCTATTACTCCCTTGTGCTTAGTCATCCATTCCATTCCCAAAATGACATCCAATCCTTGGGAGTTTAGGATTATCAAGTTAACGGGAAACTTATACTTCCCAATTTCTATGACTAGATCATGACATCCTGAATTCACTATCATTTCTCCACCAGGAGAACTTACTTTTATAGGATACCCAATATTTTCTACCGGCAGTTCATTTCTTTCAACAAATGCTCTTGATATGAATGAATGAGATGCACCAGTATCAAAGAGAACAAATGTTGGAACAGAATTGAGTTTGAACTTACCAGCATGACATCGGGCTCCTCATAGACCTCCTCCACAGCGATGTGGTTCACTGTCCCTTGAAAAGGGTTGGGCTTGTTGGGTCCTTCAACTTTCTTTTACGGCGATCATTTGCATAATGCCCCATCTTCTTGCATTTGAAGCATTCAACCTGACTGATGTCTCTTTTAACAGGCTGACTTCCACTTCCACTTCCATTACCACTATGGTGGCTCTTATGTCCACTCTTGTGGTTCTTGTACTTTTCATTGTCATAACTTCGGTGATGCTTGTTGTCATGACGGTTGTGGTTGTGGTGCTTGTTGAATTTCCCGTGCTTGTGGAATCCTGAGCTTCCACTATCATCATAATGGGAACGCTTGTGAGACGATCCCGAGCTGTGCTTGTCCGAGTGCTTTCTTTTCCTGCTTTCAACTTGCTTCATTTTGCTCTCCAAAATAGCAGCCTTATCACAGAGAGACTGATAAGTGGGGACATAGGCCACTGATAGCTGCAAGTTCAGTTCATCATTCAGGCCTTCAAGGAACTTTTCCTTCCTCTTAGCATCGGTGTCAACTTCATCCGGTGCGTAACGCGCCAGATTGTTGAACTCCTCGATGTATTCAGTCACGCTGCGGTGGCGCTGCCTCAGATTATGGAACTCCTTCTTTTTCAGACTCATCACTCCAGATGAGATATGAGCAGTACGGAAGCCATCCTCAAAGATAGCCCATGTCACATCATCTATGGGAGTGGTGATCTGGAAGTTATCCCACCAAGTGGCGGCTGGTCCTTCCAGCAAATGTGCTGCAAATCTGACTTTTTCAGCATCAGTACAACCCACAGTTACCAAGTCCTTGTTCATAGAGCGTAGCCAATCATTGGCCACCATGGGATCAGTTGTTCCTGAGAACTTTGCTGGCCTCAGTCTCAAGAACCTGGTAAGCATGTCAAAACTTGGTGGGTTGTTGTTGTTGTTGTTATTGTTGTTGTTTTGGTTCTGGATGAACGTCGTCATCATTTGCATCAGCTGAGTCTGTGATGTCATCATTTGCTGCATTTCTGGAGTGATGTTGTTGTTGTTGTTGTTGTTGGGGTTGGGATTTGCACGACGGGGAGGCATCTGTGGTTTGTTCAATAGAGATGAGAATGAGATACCCATAGATGCTATCATGCACAATACATCACATAACAAACACAAAGCATGCAACAAAAGGATAAAGTTTTGAGAACAAGATAACAAGTTCGCAAAGTAAAACACACACAAATAACAAACCATCCACATGTCGGATGGTCAATAACAAGTTCTCAAGTACGATAACAGATGATAAATGAGTAGTCAAATCTACTCCTCGGCATCAACCTCCTCCTCGACAAAGGTAAGACCTGCATTCTCCATTGTGGTCTTGTATTCCTCAACATTGGTGGTCAAGGTCTCTATCTTGGCCTTGAGAGCCCTCTTCTAGGAACGAAGCCTCTCAATCACCGTCTGCTGATGCTCGAGCTCGAAGTCCTTGGCCTGCAGTTCTTCAGTCATGTCTCGGATCTTCTTGTTCCTATCCTGGACTCGCTTATCTTGACTCTTGAACTTTTTATCTTGACTCTCAAACTTTGCCTCCATCTCCTTGACAATCTCATCTTGCTCCGCGAAGAGCTTGTCCTTCTCACGAAGCTGCACCTGGAGTTCGTCATTGCTAAGCATGACGTTGGTCCTATCAGTGTCTACGTGCCTAATGAGAGCCTCTAAGTCCTGGAGGTATAAGCAGATCGGCTCATTGTCTCCCTCGAAGTGTCCTCGAAGTCGATGGCCTCTCCATCCTCATCACGTCTACCAAAAACGTGGAAGTGAGTACCTCGAACCTGTCGGGAGTGTCTCCCTAGCAGACGTCCTATCAGATCCTGCATGACTACCTCAATGCCTCTCTCCTTGTCATCGTGCATGAGCTTGAAGACGATGGCCTCCGTGGTAGGCTCTGTCTGGCGTCCGGGCTGGTTGACCTTGAATCCCCAAAGGTCTTTCCTCTCAAACTTGGTGAGGGGAAGCACCATGATGGTAGGAAGAGGGAGATTGAGCAAAGTAGTAAGCTCAACAATACGAGGACCAAAGCGAGTAACCTGGAACTCCTCAACAGTGCTGATGGTAACAGTAGGCATCTATTTATAAGATAGAAAAGTTAGAACAACACATTTCAAGATAAAACAAAAGACAAAACATCACATACATATCCTTGGAAATCAAATCACACAAGTCATAGCATACATGGATCCATTACAACAACCAAGGTTCAACTTATTTTAAAGTCACATTTTGGAAAAATAAGGTAATAAGTGGTGGTCCAACTAACGAAGTACGCTTACAATCCTATCTCACTGGATCTATTGGCTAACACAATGTTTCTAGAAGCAATCAATCTATCTTGCTCACATGACTCCATCACTAAGTCTATAATATCTCCTCTTAAGGTTTGGTTGGTAGCCTCCAACTCTTGGGTATGTTTCTTCTCTTCCTTTAGGTCATTTTGGAGATTGAGCATTCTGCACTTGACTCTAGCACTAAGTTCTTTGATAGTCCTCCAAGTTGCATCCCTTGCTGACTCGAAGAATGTGGTGTGCACCACAGTGTTGGTGTACATGCAGAATCCTGTTTCCTTGTGGTTGTCTTCCTTGTTTTTGTACAAGTGAAGTTGCACCCACCAGTACTCAACTCCTTCATCCACCACAGGAAAGCCTTTGTACACAGCTGCACCATGTATTTCCATTGCCACCATGAGGTCCTTGAGAGCTTTGGGAAATTCTGTCTCACACTCCAAAGTCATGGTCATGAGTGGTCCTTTCCTTACGGCTTCGTTGATGGAGTTCATCTACAAATAGAGATGAGAAAGAAGATTAGAAAAGTCTACGAGAAGAATAGACAAGTGTAGAAGTTGTTGAAAAAATTTCCTTAGTGGTTTCCAATCCTAGGGTCATAATCCTACAGGCAACACAGTGCTCTGATACCATCTGTAAGATCCCTCCTTTGTAAAGGAAAAGGATCCCTGTGATTGCAATGCTAGTCCCTGGATCATTACTAGCATCCACAGTTTAAGATGAAGTACACAGATACAAAGGTCATTTATTACATCCATACCAGAGATAAACATAGTCTTTACAACTCAAGGCCACAGGCCTAATACAAGAGTTTGAATAAGTAAATAAATATAAGTCTTCATCTTCATGTGCCACAGGCAAACATGTTGAGTGTAGACTCATGACACCTAATCCTCATCGAGTAACTTGCAACATCACAATTCTGACCCACGGTGGGTCAATACTTTGGAATAGTATTGGCAAGTGATACCTTAGTATAATTTAAGTGGACTAGATTCTATATGCAAATTTGGCTAAGTGTAGTTTGGCTTGCTTTGCTCAAAATAGGTTTTGCCTATTAGTTGAAATCACTAAGTTTTTCTTTGTCAAACTTTTCCCAAGGAACCACCAATATACATTGGGGTCCTTCACCCTTGTTCACCCACAAGATTTTACTTAGAAATTGGGATGAGGAGATTCTTGATAGCTTCCATGTCTTGATGCTCAAGTTGTCCATTGCCATGGACTTGGCTAAGTACTTAGATTTTTCCATCTGCAGAGGTTGTGCACTTTCCCCACAAGACTTGGTTTCACCAAGACAAGATCTTTCAGAAGCCTTCCCTTAGACCAAATGGACGCGTTCCATCCTATCATTCCCACTACCACCAACTGTCCAAATGGCTAAGTTCTAGCAACTTATGTGATCGGTGAGCCCATATTGCCAAGTGGCTGCACTAGAAGCTTCTTAACACTTGGCCACTAAAATCTCTTTGTTCCTGGGTGGCTTACCACAAGTGAGATACACAAGGTAAACCATAGCCATGGGCCTTGTGTAACCACTCAACCAAAACCACCAATCAAGTCCCATTCCACCCAGGTGATTCATTGACTTAGTTGTTTTATTAAGCAAAAACAAAGTCCAAAGACTTAGAGATATTTCCATCATAGCATGTATATTTCACCAACCCTTGTTTGCTATTAGCTAGGCTAAGCATGGCATAGAGTGTAACTTAACTTAGAAATTTCCTAGCAATTCTACAACTACTTAGGATTTCCCAACATGGCATATAGGCAAAATAATAATATGCAAGACTTAGCAGAATATTTCTAATGCTTAGTAGAAAACATAGGGATAGTAATATTCATGAAGTACCACTTGCCTTGGTAGTTGGAAAAGTAGCACTCTTCACAATCACAATCACTAGCACCAAAGTCTACACAAAGAATGGTAGCAACAAATTACAACAACATATACAAACAAACAAAATTATATATGCATGCATGCAAAATGCTAAGTGATGATTTTTAAAACCCAACCAAGCAAGTGCATAGTACAGAATCTTAAACAAGTCAAAAAAAACTTGCCAAACCAAATTTATTTGACACTAAAAACAATTCCTAAACAAATCATATACTCAAATAAGCCCTACACATGTTTTTGCAAAAGAAACCATTTTAACAGATGAAAAACATTAAACACATTGCATAATCTGAAAGAGTTTGTTCTCCTGATTCCAACGGTATAAAATTTGTCAAAATCTAACGTGGGAATCAAAAGTTACAAACAAAACAAATTTGATCTATAATCTGATTCAAAATCTGTTTTAAATCTAAACTCGCCACGGCGCTATCCTATTGGCGGTACCGTTTCGCTCAGGATCACGCTTCGCGCCGTCGGATCAAGTTAGATCCAGCGCCAGATCTAAAAGAAACGCTCGGATCTAATCTAGTCCCTACGATACAGATCTAACGGCTACCGTTGCTCTGACCAAAGTCGAGCGGCGCTAGCGCGGCGGCGAGCGGCGGAGCGCTCTGTCAGTGGCGGTGCCGGCGTTCTAGGTCGCTCGGGGAGGGAAGAGGGTTCTCACCAGAACCGCCGTGTCGAGGTGAAGCTCAACGTGTCACTGGTTGGCGAAGGGGCGCTCGGAGTCGTCGGGGATTCCTCGCCGGAGTTCGCGAACGCGTCGGGTACGGCTGCTGGTCGACGTTGGCGAGGTTCTGCGTCGCGCTAAGACAAGAGGAGGACACCGTTAGACGCGCAAGACGCTGGGGATCTTAGGCATATCAAACGGAGGGCAAGGCGGCGGTACTACGGGGAAGGTTGCGGAGTTGAGCGAAGCGGCGCTTAGTTGTTGTCGCTGCCGAGGCTACAGACCATGCGCGAGCAAAAGGAAGGTGTCAGTGGATGCGCATGGAGCTGCAGAGCATGCTAGTATGAACCATGGACATAGGGGGGCACGGTGCTCACCGGAATTCGTCGGTGAGGTCGTCGGAACAGCGGCAGTGTCGGGCGAGTTGCGAGCAGCCTGGTGGCGTGGAGAGGAAATTGGGTGAGGGGAAATGGCCGCGAGAGGGAGGGGCTTAAGTAGCAGAGGCTCGACAAGAAATGCTCGGCGAATCAATGGCAATTACGCCGCGGAATCAACGCAGCAACGGCCAGCGGCGACGTGCTCCTCGCGAAATTTGGGGGAAGACGACGATGACGTGGACAGGGCCCGCTTGTCAGCGAATAGAACAGAGAGGGAGTGGGGTCCGAGTGTCAGCGACTCTGGGGGTGCTTCTGCGCGTGAGAGAGAGAGAGAGGGGACCCGGGTGGGCTAGCTGGGCTGGTTTCACTGTTGGGCCAGAATAGTAGCGTCGGCCCTTTTCCTTTTCTTTATTCCTTTTCTATTTCTAATTCGATTTTCTGGAATGATTTTCAAATGAATTCAAACTCTATTTGAATTCAAATCTTTTCAGGATTTTTGCAGTGTGCAACAGTCACAATTCTAGGCATAAAACCATGTGGTCACTTTGAATTGGCTTGGTCATTTTTGGAAGAATAAAATAAACAGTGACATAGCACTTGTTCCATATTGGTTTTGAAATTGGTTTTCAAATTGTATTTGCTTTGAAATTTTGGTATAAACTTTAGCAACCTAGCAACTCATTCAGAGAGCAACAAGGCACAAGGTTTGGTTTCATGAACAACAATCTCTCATAGAAGAGTAGCATTTGTTTCAAATGTTGATCACATAAAATAATGAGCTCATATGCTCCTGTTTTTGAATTGATTTGTTTGAAATGAAACTCATATGCTCATGAATGCATGGATGATATGCATAAGTTTGAAACATGATTTTGAGGATGTTACATCGCGCCAATAGCGCTCCCCCAAAACCTTATCGCCCTTCTCCCGTACAGGACTCGAAGCAGCGGGGTCTCGGAGGCCTACTGTCCTGGCTCGCGGTGCACGCCGCGAGACGAGATGGGGAAGACTAGGTAGCGCAGTGCTCTGGAACTATAGACTCAAAGGGATGTGGAACTATGTGTCCGAGAGGAGGCGCGACCTCTCTTTCTTATATGCACAGAGGGAAGGCAGACAGGCTGCGCAGGAGATGAAACGAATGGACAGAAGTTGAAGCAAACAGGCGGAAGACAACCGAACAACCTCCACTTAGTTCGTATTCATTTCCACTTAGCTCCTATTAAAAGTCCACTCGAGCAAAACGTTTCAGCTTCTGTACAACTATCCATATACCATTCATGCGTGGCAAAATAAAGCTCGGCTCGGCGAGATTCCCGCAATCCGCGGCACACGCGCATGTCACATCGTGATGAGGCGAGGCGTGGCGTGGCAAGGCGAGCGAGGAGTAGGAGGAGCGCGCGTGTATATGTCTTCTCTTCTTAAGCTCGTACAAGTGGTGGAAGATCTCTCCTTATAAGCTGGTCCAACTTCCACTCAACTAGCAATGTGGGACTAAACATTTTTCCCAGCTCTTGCCTTGCATGAATGGGCCAAATGGGCCTCTAGAATTTCAGGAATTTATTGGCATATAATAAATGGGCTGGGCCTATTTAGACATAAATTCCAACATCATCAACACCTACACAGATGTCAAAGACAGTGAAGAGGGATAAAATTATACCTAAACTACTAAATGTGCAAAGATCATATGAAAATTAATAAAAACAGAAACCATGCATATTTCACATAACTACAGCTTGATAAAGCATGAGATGGGTGGTTAATATGCATAAAATACTTCTATAAAAGTGTACATAAATTCCACTCATCACCTTCAAAACAAAGTATTTGTCTTGTGTCCACAACTCCACCGTGTGGTTGTCAAGCACAAGGTTTCATATTCGTAAAACTAAAATAAAACTATAAATAAATATAAGTAAACCATCTATAACTAGGAAAGAAAGTAAAAATAGTAAGTAAAGTATTTTTTGGGTGTTTGTTTGTTTATGCAAATAGGAAATATATTTTTGTATTTTTGGAACTATTAATGCAGAAAATATAAAAGACAAAAATAGTGTGTAAAAGGTGTTTCTATAATAAAAAGTGGACTGGGGTTTATCGGTTCACTTGTCTACTCTCTCATAAGTTGCAATGAACATAAAAAATGCTTATGGATGATATAATATCACTTGGAACTTTCAGTATGTGTTTGAATAGCATTCATATGGGCATCACGTACTAATATAAATATGATGCAACACATCTCACTTATACTCCTCTAGAAAGAGAAAACTTCATGCAATCTAGAATTAAAAATAAACAGAGTATAGCCTTAGGTACTTTGACATGATGTTTGAATAGCAAATGTGCTATCTTGACCAAACAAGAACAACTTTACTGTTGCAAGATGAATATAACACATACATTCACTTTATCCCTAGTGAGGTAACAAAAAGAAGGTAAAACTATAATGGATCTCGAGTTTTCTATCACTATCCAATCTCCATCACCATGTTACTCCATAGAATACACATGTTCCCCCTACACACTCCATTGCATACAAGTATGATCAAAACAAGTACTTAATAATGGGGTACATAATATGCATCTACCAATACATCTTGCACATGATAGAATTCCAATCCCAAATATCATCTCATAAACAAAGATTCATCACATAGAGATTATATAGATAACCATAATCATGCTGGGCAGCTCATGTGGTACTAAACAATGATATGATGAGAGAGATGTAGATCAAGCTACTGCCACAAACCCATAATCCAGATGTGGACTACTCCCTCTTCATCAACGATACTGTGTTGATGACGTGGAGAGGATGGAGATCCAACCAGTGGTGGTTCTGGTGGCGTTTCCCCCTCTAATCTTCGCAGGATCTAGATTTTTTGGTGTTTTTTGTTTGCACTCCCCTCCTTTGAGATCACCTCGAGGGACCTTTTTATAAGCGTTTTTAGGTCAAGACTTAGAATTAGGGCTGAAGATGGACGGTTGTCGATGCTCCAGGTGGGAAAGAGCCTAGGTGGAGCGACCACCCTCCTAGGCCACGCCACCTATTCTCTTTCAGGCCTCCGGGCTCTTCTCTTTGAGGTCCAGGTGTTAAAGGTCATTGTCTTCACACAAAAATAATCCTCGAAAAATCTCAGGTTAATTTAACTTCGTTTAGGTTCCTGAAACTTAAAATACAAAAAATAGGGTTTTCCTGTTCTTCAAAGTTATAATCCAAATAAAGGGGATCATTGGTAAATCTCCATAAATCAAGTAAAACATGGACATGTCATTATAAATGATGCAAATATGTAAAAAACGTGACAATAAACTACAAAGTTCATTTATGTATTTTACATGCATCAGCAACTAAGTTCGAGTAACTTTTCAAGTGATAAGCTATACACTAGCTAGACACGGGGACATTATTAACATTGTCCACTTCAAATATAGAGATAGTGTTACCTAACTAAAGTTGGCATTGTATTAGCTCTAAGGATTCTAAGTAAGGCTTCTATAGGTATGGTCAAGAATGTGTAATCATCAACTCCTGAGGTGAGTGGATGATATATAATAAGATTATATTTCTGTATTAGGTATATGCTTTGGAATAAATACTAATTAATCAATAACAATCACTAAACTTCTATACATAAGCTATTACTTATGGCTTATGTATCAAGTGTATAGAACTTACCTTTAAGGGTGTGTTCGGTTCCAGAATAAGGTGGAATGGAACGTAACCATTCCGCGCCTAGAGTGCATTCCGGTGTTCGGTTCTGTAATGGGATATAACCAACTAGTTTCACAAAAGGGAATATTACCCTCATATGAGGAACCAACCCATTCGACTGAACCGATGGAATGTGGGGGAACGTGTCGCTAACAGTGCTAGGAACCAACTATCTCAGCGACGCATGTGAGGCCGGAGCGAAGCACGTGCGGCAATGGCAGGATCACGCGCGGCCACAAACAAGAACGTGCGGGGAAGGGGGAGCATGGGGAGTGGTTGCGATAGGGAGCACAAGCGCACGCACATCAGCGGCGGGGGTAGCGGGGAGCACACACGTCGATGGCGGGGAGCATCCGCGACGGTCGGAACGAAGCATGTGTATGCCAATTTAGTCTCTAATTTTGCCAATTTGAGGCAAAATTTCTCTGATTTGTGCTGCAATTTCTTTGATTTTCTATAGCTAGCAAAGATTTTGAGACAAAAAAATGATTTGCCACCGTTAATTACACTTTTGAGACAAAGTATCAGTTTAGACTCAAATCATTGGAACTTTAAGTAGTATTTAAGCAATATTATGGTTATATACTCTCCAATTCCTCCAACAAACACAATATGGAACCATTTCGTTTCATTTTTTGGTCCCAACCGACGGTACCATTTTGTTCCTCTGAAATCAAACTGTTCCGTTCCATCCCACTTGATTGTAGAACCGAACACACCCTACGAGAATTATTATATTAAGTGATAGCATCTTAAGTAGTTTTCAATAGGCTAATCAAGGCCTTTTCAAGATTGAGTTAATTACTCCAACTACCAAGTTGGTTTGATTCAACACTATGTCCTTAATCCTAAAATGATGGTAGCACTCTAACATATCTAACATCTAGATCTCTTCCGTTTGATTATTGTGATTCAAGGAGTTAGATAGATAAGAATAGAATAGATTAATATTTGGAAGGACAAATTTTTGTTAGAAGGTTTTTATAGTTTGTTATGCCCAAGACAATTTCCTAGCACATGTGATGGTAGATTAGATGATAATCATGATAAGAAATGATACTCATTCTTTTAAATGGTATGTTTGTACTTTAGTTGTATTCCCCTTCTAATCTCACCTAGAGATAATAACCTCCTCTACCCAAAACTAGGATTTTAGCTAAGGTAATATCAAAGTCTAGCGCTCAACTTGATGAGCTAGTTCTAAATCATCACTTAAGTGGAATTTTAATCACTTTGACAAGTTATATAAAAAGTTTTATTTTTCTCCAAAATTACATGAATGCAATATATATATCTATTTTCTATTCATTTTGAATCTCTTGAACTACGAGATGTTATACAATAGGGCGTGTCACGTGTTGATTGTGCCCAAGTTGGCTAACACGATACACAACACGGGGCACGACCAGTCTAGCGTAAACGTGTCCAACACGAAATGGCCCACAAAAACCTGTCTATAAATGGATTGTGATATGTCGGCGCATAGGCTTCGCCATAAGGCCGTAGAACAACCCGGTTATTTAACTGGTCACGATGCCTAGACGTTCTAGGATATTTTTTTAGAAAAATAAAATAAAATGCTGGCACACAGGCTCTAGTCACGCCACGTGATAGGGCCACAACCCAACTTGGCCAAGCCCGTGACGGTCTGGCACGATCGGTATGTTAAGCGGCGTGATAGATAAATTTGTGCATACGCGATTTGGCTGGTTTGGCCAATTTGAGCTAGTTCAAAATTTTATATTATATCCAAAGTTTGAATTTCATTTGTGAAAGAAAATAAACTAGGCTATAACTTTTTGGTTTGACCGATTTGACCGGTTTCAGTTTTTGTCCACTCTTAGTGACAGACCAAGCCCGTGACATCTGGCACACATGTTTTTTGGGCCGACATGCGATAGCCATGGCCACTTTGATGGTGCCCATGGTCACTCACCAACGAGCTCATTCACTTTACTATAATGGTGATGGTTATAGCTGGTCATTTTTCAGGCCAAGAACGGAAAAGCCTAATACACAAAACTAGGCCCAAGCCTGCCCTAACCCGACCGGTGATCCAAAATTTTAACCCCAGGTCAACCCAAACATGAAGAAAACATCAGGCTGTCGGGTTGGGCCTTCCCTATTTCTAGGCCCGAGCCCAGCCCAAGTTGTCCACTGGGCCACAGATGCCAGTCTCGGACCCGACCCATGGTCCAGAAAAGCCCGACCCATTGGGCCATTTTCCGGCCGGGCCGGGTTTTTATGCCCATGTTTGTTGTGGTTTCTGATAAACTGTGGTTATGTGAAACGCTTGGACCTTCTAAGAGTTCTACGCTCCTCGACGATTACAGGATAGCCGCCTCCTCTTCCTCTGGTTGTGGGTTCTGCTACAGCTCCCAGATCCGCCTCTTCCGCATGCCGGCCAAGCACGAGCTGTCCTCATCGATGGGATCCCTCCTCGACGGCGCCATCTCCGGCCCACGGCGGCAGCAGCTATCGATGGTTTGGTCCTCTCCCACTTGTGCGCGTCACCTCATTCCGACTTTCAACACGGAAACAGAGCTTATTTCCTGTGAAATTGATATGGGGCTGGCGATTGGGGAAGTTTCGCCTAGAATACTATGCACTAGTGTTCCAAAGTCCAAAACACCAGTATCCCAAATTCGCACACTTCTCTTGTGATTTTTCTCTGTTCAGCATCTGGATATTTAAGTGCTCTAAATTTCCATAGGCCATTCGTTTTTCCTCAGAAAAACAAAACTATTAATTGACTTGTCTAATTTCAAAGAAGTACACATAATGCATTGTTGGTCCAATGCAGTTCACTCCTCTGAAGAAACGTACGTACTGGCAATCCTCACGTCACAATATTGTCTTCAGTGCATAGAATTGTAGAATATCAAATAAACTCTGACCACATAATATCAAGTCAAAGTAAGTGACCGCTTTTGCCGTTGCCATCATGAATTTAAAAATCAAGTTACATGATTTCTCCTTTTGTTAGGCTCATGATTTGACTCTCTTTTTTAATATGCTATTCCTGGTTTCCTACTACCTTTCTTCACATAAGCACTGATTGGCAAGCCACGAAATACCAACCCATTTCGCAAACCCAGATATCCTCCATGGATGCAGCTGCAGCCTGCTGTCTCCTCCTTGTTCTAGCCACCACGACTATCTCCTCTGTCTATGCACAACAAGCCAATGGTGGGTGCTTCACAAAGGAGAGGGAGGCACTTCTTTCATTTAAAGATGGCATACTAAAAGATCCACATAGCCTCCTTGCCTCGTGGAATGGCCAAGATTGTTGCCTTTGGAGCAGTGTCCGGTGCAACAACAGAACAGGCCATGTCGTCAAGCTTGACCTACGCAACAATTTCCTCTTTGATGATATGATGGTTCCCGGGTATCCTAGACCGCATCTGGGGATGCATGGGAGGATAAGTTCTTCTTTGCTTGCTCTGCATCATTTGGAGTATCTAGATCTCAGCGGAAATTTTCTCGGGGGAGTTGGTATATCCATACCGAGATTCTTGGGCTCCCTGGGGAGCTTGGTATATCTCAACCTCTCTTGCATGAGTTTTGATGGTAAAGTGCCTCCTCAACTCGGTAACCTCTCCAGATTGATCTACCTTGACCTCTACAACCCACGGTATCTTAATGGTGATGAAAGCGAATTGCACGCCGAGGATATATCGTGGTTACCACGCCTCCGTTTGCTAAGGTTTCTTGACATGAGTAGTGTAAATCTCAGCACTATTGGAAATTCGGTACAAGTGGTGAGTATGCTGTCTAATCTAAGGGTCCTGCATCTCAGTGAATGTGAACTTGTTTTTCCACACACCCCTGTAGTGCATTCCAACCTCACGTCACTTCAGATGCTTGATCTATCAGACAGTGGGGTTGATACCTTGAATCCAAGCTACTGGTTCTGGGATGTTGGCACCATCAGGCATCTTGACCTTAGTAACAATTATATTGCTGAACCATTTCCAGATGCAATGGGAAACATGACTTCCCTTGAGGCACTTCGTCTTGGAGACAATTTCCTCACAAGTTTAAATCCCAGAGCGCTGAGTAATCTTTGCAATTTGAGAGAGCTAGTACTGTTAGGAAATCATATCGATCAAGACTTGCCAGAATTCTTGGATGGGTTGCCTCATTGTGCATGGAGTAAGATGAAATTGTTAGATCTAACTCGTACTAATATCAGTGGGGAAATTCCGAAGTGGATAGAGCAGTGGACTGATTTGAGCATTCTTCAACTCTCTTTTAATCGGCTTGTAGGATCGATACCTCGTGAGATTGGTGTGCTCAACAAACTCAGCAAACTGTATCTAGACGGCAACCAGTTCAGTGGTTCCATATCGGAGGAACACTTAGGCAGTCTAGTTAATCTGGAAGAATTAGACCTGTCTTACAACTCCCTGCACATGGTGATCAGCTCAAATTGGACTCCTCCCTTTAAATTGCAGCTGGCTTATTTCCCTTCTAGCAAACTTGGGCCCCAGTTTCCTTTGTGGCTTAAAGGGCAGAGTGATGTTACTTGTCTTGACATTTCTGATGCAGGCATAGTTGACCATCTGCCAGATTGGTTTTGGGTGGTGTTTTCAAATGTTCAATATTTAAACATTTCTTGTAATAACATCAGTGGCAGGTTACCGAGCACTCTGGAATTCATGTCTTCACCTATGCTTACAGTATTTGACCTCAACTCCAATATGCTCACTGGAAGTCTACCACAGTTACCAAGGCTTTTGGTTGAACTTGACATTTCCAGAAACTTGTTATCAGGGCCACTGCCACAAAATTTTGGAGGTCCGTTCCTTGGTGATTTATTGCTTTCGGAAAACAGTATCAATGGCACTATCCCAATACATATCTGCGAGCTGCAGTTTCTGAACGTCTTGGATCTAGCAAAGAACCGTCTCACAGGAGGATTTCCTGATTGTGCAGAAGTATCGGTGGGAACTAAAAAACTGAATGCAACCTTCTCAGCTGAGGCTCTAATCTTGTACGAAAATAATTTGTCTGGCGATATTTCGTTTCTGCAGAGCTGCCCTGAGTTGATTCTACTTGATCTTTCCCATAATAAGTTTACCGGAGGGTTACCAACATGGATAGCCGAAAGAGTGCCAGATTTGTCTTATCTCCGGCTGCGGCATAATATGTTCTCCGGCTGTATTCCAATTCAGCTCACACAGCTTGCATACCTGCAATACTTGGACCTTGCATACAACAGAATATCGGGATTTGTACCTCATACAGTGGACAACATGAAAGCAATGACTCAGGATCATACACAAGGGCTAGATAACCCCTTGTCGTCGAGTTATGATAGACCGGACGGACATTCTGAGGCGTACTACTCAGCAAAATATGACGATAGCTTAGAAGTGGTAACAAAAGGTCAATACCTTGATTACACTAGTAGCATCATCTATATGGTTGCCCTTGACTTGTCCTGCAACAATTTGGTTGGAGAGATTCCAGTTGAGATAACATCTCTTGTCAATCTGAAGAGCCTGAACATCTCTCATAATCAGTTCTCTGGTAAGATTCCAGAGACGATCGGCTTTCTTGGATCATTGGAGTCTCTTGACCTGTCATGCAATGAACTCTCCGGAGGAATTCCCTCCAGTTTCTCAAACATGACAATGTTAAGCAAGCTGAACCTGTCATACAATAATCTATCAGGAAGAGTCCCCTCCGGGAACCAGCTCCAGGCGCTCATTGATCCTGCGTCATCGTACATAGGCAACGACTACCTCTGCGGGCATCCTCTTTCTAGGAACTGTTCGGGGCCTGAGGTGATAATTGGAAGGAATCTTGATGAGCATCAAGCAGAGACGAGGTATTTTTATCTTGGCCTGGCTGCAGGATTTGTCATGGGTCTTTGGGTGGTCTTTGTTGTCTTCTTGTTTGGTAAGAGATTCAGACTTGCTTATTTCCATCTGTTTGACAAGCTGCTGCGTGCAATACAAGCATCCATGACCTGAAATTCCTCAAGCTGCCATGGAAGATCAGAGGATAGAATCCTAAATCAGTGTTGTATCATACTGCATTTTTCTATTTTTTTTTCTTTGTAACTAGCACATAGTGGCCCTCGCAAAATGCGCGGGGTCATCGTTGTGTATTTAAAATATTAGTGTTATAAGAGCACAAATAATATGGTTATATAGCCATTGCGAAGTTCTAAAAAATATGAGAAGAATAAGAATCATTATAATTTCGGACTAATGATTGTGATGCCAATTTACAAAAACATCATATGAATGAATGACGTTGTGATGGCACCGTATTCAGTATATTGGATGTGTTCTTTGATCGTAGGTTTAACTCTATTCTTATGTACCACTCTTTTCTTTGTAGGAACTTAGCATATTTCCTGCGGTTGATTGTCATGTGTTTTCTGAGAAAACATTAGTTCTCCTTAGCATTTTCGACTTAAGGGATTATTTAGAGTCTATATATCTCTGAGTTAAGCTGAGAATCGATCCTAGTTGTTAAATAAGTTACTAAGTAAAATTCTGTAGATTCTTATTTTATGAAAGTTCTTAGCATGTTCCTCTCTTTCTAGACTTGGCTTATGATTTCTAGTACTCCCTCTGTTTCAAATTATAAGATGTTTTAGATAATTCATTGTGATCTAGATATGGACCAAAATGAGTGAATCTACACACTAAATGGTGTCTAGATATACTTGTTTCAGAAAAAACTAAAACAGCTTATAGTTTGGAACGGAAAGAGCAATGTAATATTTTAAAAGTTATTGTAGCTATTATAGTTGAAAGATCACGGATGTCGTCTAAAGAGGGGTGAATAGGTGATTTAAAACTTTTACGATATGAGTTTAACAAAGATGGAATAAAACTAGCGTTTTGTTTTGTCAAGCACAAAGCCTATAAATTATATGGTTCACCTATGTGCACCATTAACTTATGCTAAGTAAGACAAACAACAAAGGATATCAAGAAAGATTACTTTAAGCACGAAGACTATCACAATATAAAGTGCATACCTAAAGGTCTTAGGTATAGACATAACCGAGGCACGCGGAGACGATAATATTTTACCGAGTTCCTCTCTACAAGGGAGTACGTCTCGTTGGAGGGATGGGTGGTGCAGCATGTACCCGATCCACTATGGGACACTTGAGGACGGTCACCAAACCCGTACAAGATTGAGGCAATCACTACAACTTAATTGGAGGCTCCAAATAATCACCACCAATGCCACTAACTTGGGGAGACCTCCACAACTTAATTGGAGGACCCAAGAACTCACCACAAATGCCACACAACCGTCTAGGGTTCTAAGAACCCAAGAGTAACAAGCTTCTTGATTTCACCAACCAAATCCCCCGAAATGAACTTAAACCGATGCACCTAATGCAATGACAATTCCTTCGCTCCCAAATTCCACCAAACCTAAAATCTATTGGGGGAATAAGAGAGGAAGAACACAAGAGGAAAACCACACAAGTCTTCAAAATCTAGATCCTAATATGCTCCCCTCCCTAAGAGGAGAGACGGAGTGGTGGGATTGTAGATTTAGATTTCCTTTCTCTTTTCCCTCAAAGAGATGCAAGAATAATGGGAGGAAGAGGGAGAGGACAAGCTCAAAAGATTCAACAATGAATGGGGCAAATAGCTCAAAAGGATAAGTTCAATGGAGAAGAAAGGCCCCTTTTATAGGGGGCTGAAATCTACCCGTTGGGCTGCTGCGACAACCGGTAGTACCGGACTTGCCTTTGGTAGTACCGGAGAATCTCGGTCTGGCCTGGTACTGTTGCGAGCAGACGGGCAAGCCTGCTAGGAAACTCAATGAGCTGAACCAGCTCAGTAGCCACCGGTAGTACCAGACCCAAGGGCGGTACTATCGCTTACCGCTAGTTTCGGGGCATGGAGCAGTACTACCGCTGACCCCAGTAGTACTGGATGGAGGTACCGGACGTTGCTGAGGAGGATCCCTAGCTCGTTGCTGGGTTCATATGTGACCGGTACCGCTAGACGGTACTACCACAACCAAGCGGTACTACCGGAGAAAAATTCTGGTACTATCGGACACGACTGGAAGTTCTGGCAGCAGCAACAACATCGAATGCAACAACTCGAGCAACCAAATCCGAATCGGATGAAACAAATTTTGTTGGAAATATTAGATACCACCAAAGGATAAAATATCAAGTATTATTATGTGAGATATCTCCCTTTGTGAGAAGCCGGAAAAACCTCCAAGATAAAAAAAACGCAATAAGATATACAAGGAAAATCCATTTTTGATGAACTAGTGCTTGTTATGAAGATACCACAAGCTCTAGAACCTCATTTGGATAAGATCTAAATAGAAACCAAGAAAGATAATGCTAAGGTTTCCTCAATAACAATCATATAGTTTAAAAAATCAGACCGGCGCTGGTTTAACCAAAAAAGACTAGAACTAGAGCTCTCGTTGGTTCTTTAATCGCACCGGACCACTGAACCGGAATAAAAAGAGAAAACCATGGTCCAACCGCCGCTTTTACATGTCAAACAGGCCACCCGGTCAGACCAGCTCAATTAGTTGAAAGTTTTTTTTGCGCATCAATTAGTCGAGAGTTGGAAAAAATAAATTGCTGCGGGTTTGGTTCAAGCTTTGAAACTAAATCAGAACCCACCGAGGAGACACTAAAAATTCAACCAACACAACACCTAACGGCTTTGCTGCCTGCAATTCACGCATGCAAAAATGTAGACATGCATGTTTGCTGCCTGTCTGTTGGCTTGCTGCTTGCGGCTAGGAGGCATGTAGTCTTGGACATGGCAAATTGCAGCCTATTATCTAAATTATTATGTCAAATTATAATCCTAAAGTATTTTTTATAGATAACTATTTATTTATTGTAGCATTTATAAGAAAAAAATACATTACTCTATTTGATCCATAATAAGTGTCGATGAACCCTAAGTTGTACTAAATCAGCGACACTTATAATGATTAGATGGAATACTTTATATCTTAGAAACCAAACAGTGCATGGTGAACGAGTGGTCTGACAATGAAAACCTAAACCGACGGCCTGACTAGTTCGACCATCCATCTGATTTTCTAAACTATGATAAAAATGCATCCAGTAATTGGGACACGTTTTTTATATCTTCCTCTTTCCCTCGTCAATTCAACATGCCATACTAAAACCCTTATCATATGACCCATATTTTAAAATATAAAAAATCAGATATTTTTTTCATGTACATCGGGACATTTTATGTCAGCACGGAAGTTATCAGGAAAAATAATTTTTTTTGTGTCCCATGTAAAAAAGATAATTTTTTATACTGTAGTGTGACTATTCATGGATATTTTTTGTCTTTTTCTAGAAGCCACATAAAATATTCTTTTCTCGGAAACTCGTGTACGGACATATAGTGTTTGAATGTACACACAAAATTTTATTTCAGAAATTTTTGACATTTTAATATTTGTTTTTGTTCATCTTTTATAGTAGATTTATGTGTACCTACGAGCCAAAACACCACCTCCGGATCACCACAGATCATGTTCTACATTAGCTTACAACAGGAGATCTGGAGGAGATTGTGGAGAGGCGGTTCCCTATGGAGGAGAATGGGGGCGCAACCACAGTGGCAGCAGGCACTGGCCGACTGGCCCTTGTGGCACCACCCCTCTCCTTCCTTGTTTGACCTTCTTTCGGATTTTGATGGTTCTCTCTATGTTGATGGTTCCTGCGGAAGAGGGAATTTTGTGACAATGGATTGTCTCTCTGCTGGGTTTTTCTTACTTATATTGACCTCAAACTGTAAATCTTGCCTACTTTGATCTAAGGGCTCTTGGCATCTCTAGAGCCTTCCAAAGTCATCTTATCTCCTCGTGAGTCCTTAGGGCCTTAGGGACCGTTTAAATATAGTTTTTTTTGTTTCTAAGGACATGGGAAAGAAATTTCATGTTTTGATATTTTATGTTTGACATCAGTTTTAGTGGCTGAATTGGAAAACTCTAGTTGGAGATCCCAAATCGTATCTGGATATGCCCTTTTGGACACGTGGAAAGTGTCAGACACTTGTCCACGTATGGGGAGGGAGCCTCCGAGTGGCACTCCCAAAAGAAACAAAGTGCTTGAACTTGTAGTCACGCACGAGCGGTGTCAGAGCACGAAGGAGGCCATCTCCTTCCACTGAGAGGTGCAGGTCAGTAGTGTTGACTACCTCTAATCCCGAGTCTCGAACCCCAACGCTGGTGATGCCCTGTCTAAAGTCCTATCAACAGAAGAGATTGACGTTGTTGTGCTCGCGCGTCGCCTACATGCATCCTTGGTCTACCCGTGTCACTGATCTCCCCATACATCAGAGGAGCAAGACACCGGTGGGAGGAGCCTCGACCTAGGCCTCCTCGATCTCTCCTGACGGGGCTTCGACCATGGCTGTGACCGCATACGCTGCAATGTCCTGTCGGTGTCACACATAAGGCGTAGGAGAGCTTGGAGGCCTTGTCGGCAGCCGATGATGTTGGAGCTATGGTGTGCAAAGGCAGAAACATCGTCGGGCTGATGGTCAAGGGTAGGAGCATGTGATGTGCGGTGACTGGCGTGGCTCAGTAGTAGAGCTTTGTTGGGAGACCCCAAGAGAAAGGTATGATGAACACGGCAACAAGTTTTCCCTCAGTTATGAAACCAAGGTTATCGAACCAGTAGGATCAAGGAAACAACTCCAAGGTGTTGCTAACAACCTGGAATCCTTCACAACACAAAATCAAGACTTTGCTCCAACTTACAGTGAGGTTGTCAATCTTACTGGTTTGCTGAAAACAAAGGATTAAACGTACAGTGTGGAAGGTAATGGTTATTTGTAGAAAGTAAACGGTAACAGTAGAGGATTTTAAAATGGTAAAGATTGGACAGGGGTCCACAGTTCACTAGAGGTGTTCTCATTAAGATAAATAACATAACATGCTGGATGAACAAATTACAACGGTGCAATTGACAGGACTGAGCAAGGCATAACAATACAAATACTAGACATCATGATTCCTATAAGATTTGATTGGGCATTACAACAATATACATAGACCGTCATCCAACTGCATCTATTACTAGTAATCCACCTTCAGGTTATCATCCGACCCCCCTCCAGTATTAAGTTGCAAGCAACGAATAACTGCATTAAGCAATGTGTGTAAAGTAAACAATACAATTGTTCTATGAATAAAAGATTGTTGTTTTCTCCCTAGTAGAAACAACACATCTATAAGCTTAGATATTCCTGTCACTTCACCGGATTTAATAGAGGCACGGACCCACTATCGAGCATAAATACTCCCTCTTGGAGTCACTAACATCTACTTGGCCAAGATAGCTACTAGCAACGGAGAGCATGCAAGATCATAAACAACACAGACATGATAGAATCAATAATCAATAAGACATGATAGAATCAATAATCAATCTGACATAACAATCTCAATATCCATCGGATCCCCGCAAACACAACATGTATGATTACAAATAGATGATCTTGATCATGAATGAAGCTCACAAGATCTAAACATGATAGCACAAAGGAGGAGAAACAACCATCTAGCTACTGTATGGACTCATAGTCCAAGGGTGAACTACTCACGCATCATACCGGAGGCTGACATGGTGATGAAGAAGGCCTCCGGGATGATCTCTCCCCTCTGGCAGGGTGCCGGGAAGAGCTTCAGATCCCCCGATCTAGGGACGACGGTGGCGGCATCTACAGACTGTTTCGTGGAGATCTGATCGAGTCAGTAGGGTTTTGGCATCAGGGGATTTTATAGGCGAAGAGGCGAGGAAGGAGGGCAGCCAGGGGGCCACACCCTGCCCTGACGCGGCCTAGGGTGGGACCGCGCCTGGGGGATGCGGCCTCCCTATGGCGCCTCTCCGTCTCTCCTCTGGACTCCGTGTTCTCCTCGGTGAAATATTGACTTTGGATTTTGTCCCGTCCAATTCCGAGAATATTTCCTTACTAGCTTTTCTGAAACCAAAAACAGTAAAAAACAGGCAACTAGCACTGTGGCATCTTGTTAATTGGTTAGTCCCGGAAAATGTATAAAAATACCTCAAAGTATAGACAAAGCATAGCAAAGTTGATACTAAACAAGCATGGAACATCAAAAATTATAGATACGTTTACGACGAATCAAGCATCCCCAAGCTTAACTCCTGCTCGTCCTCGAGTAGGTAAGTGATAAAAAGAATAATTTTTGAGGTGACATGCACCATCACAATCTTGATCAATCTATTTGCAAAGCATTGAAAGCTGGGATCAAAGTACTCTAAACATGAGCATGAAAGATGAAGTTCTAACAATAAGACAAAGCAACTATGTTGCAACATGAAAGGATACAAACAAAGATCATGAATAACAATGCATTGAAAGACGTTTGTTTGTTTCACACACATAAAACATAGCATAGTGATATTCAGCTTGTCCCTCATGGAGTAGCAAAACATAAATGCATAGGACACCTTCAAAGTTCATAATGGTGACTATATACAAATAGTTTAAGAACAAGCAATATCAACATTATGGATCAATCAATAAGTTTTGGGACAATGCACATACAACTAAGAATGACAACTATGCTTTTTTAATTGGTGCATAAAGATAGAAGGTGGAGACTCAATATAAAGGGAGAAAGTTCAAAGGGAAGCAGGGATTTCAAGTTTCATAAAGAGCTTCCAAAAATTATGGTACTTGTTAGGTTTCAGCTCTCATTGCCCCTATCATAAGCATCTTGAAGTGATTAAGGTTAAAGTGAAACAAATATGGAGTATATGCTTGACAAAGTATAAGTTGGTAATCTCATGTCCCTTGAGTACGAGGGACGTTCCTCATGCTACTTAACTTTAGTTACCGATAAGTTCTTGTCATTGTAAGTATATGTGTATCATAGAGAACCGCCACCGGGGTACCCCTTGCCCCATGACACAGGAGCTATCCCATATCAAAATGACAAGGCAACAGACAGTGAGCATCTCAGCAATCCTTTTATTTACCATGAGAATGGTGAATTTTTTTCTTCTTCTCTCTTTTTTTCTATATTTTTTCTGAGGATGCTTCATGGATTGCTCACTATGGTGATGCTGCAAGTTTCCACCATGATTAGGCTAGCGGCCCAGGCGTTTCTCTAACACATATACATAACTCCGTGGAATTACAAGCTTCCCTTTTATTTCACACCGCTGACATCCATAAACAAAAGAGCATGATATCAATTGGATAGATATTTACAGGTGTTGAAAGCGTTCCTCGTGACAGCACGGTTCTGCTAATTCCTAACTTATAAGTGCAAGCATATATAACATAGATGACACAATGGTTCAAGTTTATTAGGGGCAAGAAAAAAAGTGTGTCGTCAAGTTTGTGAGAGCTTTAATCACTAATTTTCACATAACAAGTTTAATTTAGAAGATAGATAAAACAAGAATATACTTGGAATGGTGTAACACACCATGCATAGGAATTTATAGTGGACACTTTGGAATAACTTGGTTTCTTGGGAGTTGGATGCATGAGTAGATCTTACTCAATACAAGTGGAGGCTAGCAAAAGACTGGGAGCGACCAACTAAGAGAGCAATAATGACCATATTCATGCAGAGCGACAAAACATTATCAATCAAAGCATAAAGTGGTACCACAAGTCGAAAACTAAATGATCATAGAGGCTAAGGGGACTGGTTCATAGTCATAACATGGTGTGAGCATGTGCCAAGTCAACCCAAACAAAACATCATAGGAGAATACCACAATATTATGCTTTTGTCTGCTAAAACAACGCATGATTCTTTCAAGGCACATTAAGCAATCTTAATTGTTTGGAACAAGTCATGATACAACAATAATCACTAAGCATAAGGTCAAAACAACATCTAGCATGACATGATAGAGTCTAAGTCACGGTCAAAACAAGCTCCCTTTTGTATCACTATAAGCATGAAACTCTCTACTCTTTTCCAACACCAATCAACTTATTTGAAACATCACAGCGAAAACGGGGGTCCAACTACTTTATTCAAGCAAACTAAGAAAACAAATACCAAAAATTAAAACTAAGACGTTCAAAGAACAACACAACAGTGCATGAAACAATAAAAATGAAGTGTCTAGAAAGAGACCTGAGATTTTTATTGATGAAGAAGGGGATGCCTTAGGCATCCCCAAGCTTTGACGCTTGTACCTCTTGAATATTTTTTGGGGTGACATGGGGTGGCATCCCCAAGCTTGATCTTTTGTCCATTCTTCATCTTATTACATCATTATTCCCCTACACTTGGAAATTTCCTTCATACAAAACTTCACACAATCTTCATTAGCAACATTAGTGCATTCAAAGGTAATAAACCTTTGGGGTTTAGTTTCAAAACAGAAAAACTTTCATTAAAAACACAAGATACTTTAGCAATTCCTTCAAAAAATTCAATTCACCAAAAATAACTCAAAAAGAAATCGATAAGAGGCAAATGCAAATAATGGCAGAAAACTGTCAAAACAGACTAGCAGGTAAAAACCGATTTTTTCGTAGACCTTCTGTAATAAACCTTTGGGGTTTAGTTTCAAAACAGAAAAACTTTCATTAAAAACACAAGATACTTTAGCAATTCCTTCAAAAAATTCAATTCACCAAAAATAACTCAAAAAGAAATCGATAAGAGGCAAATGCAAATAATGGCAGAAAACTGTCAAAACAGACTAGCAGGTAAAAACCGATTTTTTCGTAGACCTTCTGTTGCTCAAATCAAAAAGTGTTGAACTAACGAAAGTTAGATAACAATCTGGGGCATAAGCTCAGAAAATTACAGCTCAATCCGACGTACAGAGATTTTCACGAATTTTTACAGTGAATCACAGAAACCTGTTTCGGGACAACAACTTCCCCAAATCTTACTTATCTCTCATTAGAGGTTATTCTTGGCACAAAAATCAAACAAAAAGGATAAGGAGAGGTTATTACAGAGGTAATAACTTTCAAGACTCAACTAAAACTTTTGGGTTATCTCCCAATAAGTACTTTTGTTTAACGGCTTTAAGTTAGGCACAAGAAGCGAGAATCAAGTATTTTCAAATGAAGAAGCATTAACATCAAATTTCTTGCTCCTACCTTTCTTAACTTTACTCTTATATTTAGGAAATGTATGATTGCTTATTGGATAAGCAAAATGCATAATGCCTTTTCCCACATCTATTATTGCTCCAAGGAGTTTCAGTAGGAATCTTCCAAGTGTAATTTGTCCTTTTCCTACACATTCAATAAAAAGATAATCAGTAGACACCACTTTTCGTAAGAACTTTGTAAACACTCCTTCAGCTATTCCAATGGGTAATATAGTTGCATTATTGGTAAGAGATATTTCTTCTCCTCCTTTAAAAGGTCCCCAAAGATTCAAAGATTCATAGATATCTTTAGGCATAAGGCAAAATTCAGACATGATATCACAACAAGCATCAAAACTTTCATTGTTTATAACAACTTTTATTGTAGGAAACCATTTTGAAGGCTCAGAATTTATTGGAACATAATCATGATGCTCTCTAAGCATGTTATAGCAATTTTTTAAACTAGCTGTACTGGTCTCAAGAGTGTTTAACCTACCATAGATGTTTATAAAGGAAGAATCAGATTTGCTTGGCAAATTATAAATTGTAATCAACTTCTTTATGGCATTCAAAGCTTCATCCTCATTACATTGGAAAAAATCTCTTTCTTCTACAACATCCAAAGCATATCTATAACAAAGAGCAAGACCATGATAGAAACTGCTAATAACTAAGTCTAGACTCATTTTAGGCTCAGTTTTTCCATGTGAATCAGAAATTCTAGACCAAGCTTCTTTGAAACTCTCTTCATGCGATGACCCAGCATACCACTGCATGTGTAGTACACTATAGTCGTTGACATGACATCCACAGAACACCGTTCTATAAATATCACATCCCTTAGAGTGGTACAACAGAAACATTGCGGGTCCATATTACAAACATTCACACATTATTATTATTACAATACCAGAAGTTCAAGACTTCAAAAGGTTTCAACTTACAAACCAAAATATAAAGTGTTTCAGTGGAATTTAAAAGTAGCAACTACAACTAGGAGTTGAGCTCAACAGCTAATTCTATAGAGTTCATGCTGCTCGGCTCCGTCGGTTACTACTAACTAGGATACTTAGTTGGACTCGTTATCATCGACACCTTAGCGGATTTCATAATCCACTCCTTCAACACCTCCTGATAGGTCAGGCTCCTCGTAGAACACATCTTCTTGGTATTCAGCTGCATACATTGTCACGTCTTCGGCATCCTCAGAGTCTAAGCAAAGGATCAAAGGAAAGGATGAGTAACAGCGTTACCCAACAAGTTCAGTATATGCAAGGTGGGAAGTTTGATGCTCTAACTACCACCTCAGACTATAAGTCCTTGGCACTATGCAGTTTTCCGTAAATCTTTCTTCAAAGATTGATTTTATTATAAAAAATCTATGACCATCAGCCTTCGCAGGTTGACCAGAACTTTCATGGAGTTCCTTTCCTGCCGCATTCGTAGCTCCTTCCAGAAACAGGGAGTAACAATTTACAATTCTTACACTTTGTATAGGTGCGTTACTTTACCCATGAGAGATCAACTCCTTGTTGCACAATCGGGCGTACTTTCCCGTCCACAATTCCATGATGTGGGGCTTAGTAGTTGCTCCAAGCCAATCACTGCCCCCTTCGCGATCTCGCATGCCTCCTTGGTGTACACCATGCCCATATATTGAATTATGGCAATGGTTTGTACAAACCGTTAGATGCCAGAACTATCGTGGGACGATGAGGGTTCCCACCCATATGCTGCATATCCTCTACGAATTACCAATTAATATGCACGCTACGAGGATAACAGCCACGACCTGCACATCCGGCTGCATGCGAGAGGAAGAAGATACAACTGACTTCTTTGTCCCATTCCAAATCTCATGGCTAACGCGTAATATATGGCGCTAGAATCACTGATATCAGGGGTTATTAAGTACCTAATTGATCATCATTATTGCAATTAGAACCCTAAGTTCTATTGCTCCATTATATCATCACTTAGGATGATATCTAAGATTTCTTTATTTGTGAAAATAATATTTTCTTTCTTTAGAGTATATATGATAACACACAATTTGCAAATACTTTGATAAAGACTCTTCAAAGGATATGAGCAAGTGATGAATTTGCCTTGTGATGGCAAGGTAGTAAAGTCTGATGCTTGCACTGGACCTTGAGCTTCTATGTCTACAAAAACATCATTATTGCCCGTAAGGACAATATTTAAAGAAGCAAAATGATTATGCAAAGTAATGTAATGCATCATTTAGCTTTATATGTATTCTTCCCCATTTATTTAAATTATAAAATTTCTTTTGATAATAAAGAATTTTATAAATATTTTTTTTAATATTTATTGAATATTGTATTCTTTTATTTTATTTCCTTTTATTTGAATTTTATTGATTTAATAATTCCTTTAAGATTTATCATTTAAATACCAAAATTTGTTATTAAATATTTGTTTAGTATTTTATAAAATACTACAAGATTAATATATAATGAAAGTGATTTTTATTTATTTTTATCATTTTTCAATAATTTTGTAAAATTCCATAAGGAATATTTAGATTACAAAATTCTTAATAAAATTTATATGTCTAAAATTTTATTTCTTAATTGATTTGGATAGTTTGGATTATTGTGAATCCAAAATTATTATTTTTATAATTTTTGGACTTTTATTTTATTTTCTAGAATTTATTTAAGTTCAGGGGCATTTTGGTCTTTTCCTATTTATTAAAACAGGCTCTAAATGATTTGGGCTGACTGTTTGGGTTTATTGGGCCCTTGTGGCCTAGTAGGGCAAAGTCAAAACAACACCCTGAAGGTTTTTTTGGCCCAACCATCCCAACTCACTCTCTGTCTCTCCCTCAATGTCACCTCTCTTCTTCTCCTCTCCCGACCCCGTGGTCAGCGATGCTGCCGCCGGCGATTCGCGCTATCGTGGACCTTCCTGGCCGCCACCGTGGTGCAGGGCAAGGTTGTCGACCACGCTCGTCCATCTGGTCCAGTTTGATTTGATCCTAGGGCCCTTATATGGCCAGGCTAGCCCCTTCCTGAACCCTGGGGTTTGGGGATGGTGCTACCACCACCGTCGTGGATCCTCCTGTGGTGAGGTGCGGTGCTCGTGTGCTGTTGTGGCCGCCGCCGTGGCTGGTGCGGGTTGCAGCGCCCTCTGGGGTCCTCCCTGTGCCGCCGCGAGCTCGTCGACCATTCTACTTCCTCTTCAATTCGTCAGCGAGGACCCTGGTGAGTTGTGCTTCTGTGGATTCTAGTTCATCTTATCACCTTGAATTCCTTTGTGTGTATCTAGTGGCCAGTCTTAGGTTGTGCTTGTATTGCTACTAGGGTTCACACTACTAGGAAAACGGCCTTTAGTGGCGCACCTGAAAACATCATCTGTGGCGCACTTGCAGTGCGCCACGTGCCTTGTGCTACGACTATCTCTCAGTGGCGCCTTTGCCTAGTGCGCGGTTTGTAGAGAACAGCGTGGCGCACTGCTAGTGCGCCACAGATGTTTGAGCAGGTGCGCTACCCCTTGGATCTTCTGTGGCGCACTATCAAGTGCGCCACTAAGCTCTATAGTGCGCTTTAGGTGTAGTGCGCCACATAAGGTAGACCATGTGCGCCACAGATGTATTTTTTTTAATTTCCGAGCAAGATTATATACAATATAGATTATATACAATATTACAACAGATATACACACACAGATACAAGATATACAATTATATATATAAATACACAATATGAAAAACAAGATTGAAACAAATACATATAGATAAGTCTCATACATGAATACATAGTATAAGTTACATTGTTTCGATCAAGTTACAAAGTAGTAGTTGGTGACATGTGAATACATGTGTCGATCGAACAAGTTAGAGCTCGGAAGCTCGCCTAGACACCTAAACTAGCTAGACACAAACACGGGATAAATAACCAAAGAAGATAAGCATGATCACCGCCGCGACGAAGGTGTAGGTCTTCATCCGGTTCCTTGTCCTAACTCCCTCTAGATAGCGCGTGTATCTAGCTTTCGCCTCCGCCATAGTGTTGTACCCTTTGTAGCTATTGCCGCTGAAACGGTGCACCTGTCTCCGGCAGTCTTCCCAATCATCGTAGACTCCGGGAACCCGTCCCTTGTACACGACGTACCACGTCATCTATAAGTTGACAATAATAATTAACCGGTGATTGAAAAAAACATATATAATTAAAGTCGCATATAAAGATACACTTATAGAAAGTACTCCTAAATCAAAAAGACCAAACTCAAAAAGCATGCCTCATATATAACTAGGTTGTTCGATACAGGAATATGCTACGATGGAACTGTTCACCAAGTAGGATGCACAACACCTGGACCTGTGCATAGCACAAGGCGAACAATCTCATCGCAGCACATTCACATATAGTGTGCCACGACATTTCAATCATCGGCATTATTCTCGAAAAAGACCAAAGTAACTCAAAAAGCATGCTTCATATATATACATAGGTTGTTGGACACAGGAATATGCTACGATGGAACCGTACGCCAAGTAGGATGCACAACACCTGGACTTGTGCATAGCACAAGGCGTACAATCCCATCGTAGCACATTCACATATATAGTGTGCCATGACATTTCAATCATCGGCATTATTCTCGAAAAAGACCAAAGTAGCTCGAAAAGAATGCCTCATATATAACTAGCTAGGTCGTTAGACACAGGATTATGCTATGATGGAACGGTTAGCCAAGTAGGATGCACAATTCCTGGACTTGTGCATATCACAAGGCTAACTATCCCGTCATAGCACATTCACATATATATTGTGCCACGACATTTCAATCATCGGCATATTCTCGAAAAAGACAAAAATAACTCGAAAAGCATGCCTCATATATAACTAGCTAGGTCGTTGAACACAGGAATATGCTATGACGGAACAGTAAGCCAAGTAGGATGCACAATTCCTGGACTTGTGCATATCACAAGGCTAACTATCCCGTCATAGCACATTCATATATATATTGTGCCACGACATTTCAATCATCGGCATATTCTCGAAAAAGACCAAAGTAGCTCGAAAAGAATGCCTCATATATAACTAGCTAGGTCGTTGAACACAGGAATATGCTATGATAGAACCGTGAGCCAAGTAGGATGCATAAGACCTGGACTTGTGCATATCACAAGGCTCACAATCCCATCATAGCACATTCACATATATAGTGTGCCACGACATTTCAATCATCGGCATTATTCTCGAAAAAGACAAAAATAACTCGAAAAGAATGCCTCATATATATACATAGGTCGTTGGACACAGGAATATGCTACGATGGAACAGTGAGCCAAGTAGGATGCACAAGACCTGGACTTGTGCATATCACAAGGCTCACAATCCCATCGTAGCACATTCACATATATAGTGTACCACGACATTTCAATCATCGGCATTATTCTCGAAAAAAGAGTAAGGAAAAAAAGAAGGACCAAAGTGAGCAAAGGACCAAAGAGTAAGCAAAAAAACCAAGCATTGATTGATATATAATAATAATAAGCAAAATAAGTAAGCGATGATTCATAAACCTAATAAGATAAGTACACTTGTCCACACACACAAAGGTCATCTATAGTTTGTAACTACAACTAGGCCAACATCAAGCCTTCTGGCTCGGCTTAGGGAACGGGAGGACGCCTTGTCTCGTCATGAACTTCCTATAGTCACCCTGCATCTCTAGGCGATCTTCTATGTCACGGTTATTCGGGATATTTCCTCCGTAGAAGATCCCCAAGTCATGACATCACGAAGATGATTGCCCCAAAGCTGCTGTTGGATGCGATACATCTCTTGTCTAATATCCGAAGCATTGATCTTGGCCTTTGCTTCGCCCACTGCTTGAGATGATCCGCAGCAGAATTCTGCTGGTCAAGTAGGAACGCCTCATGTGATGGAGTGCGTAGTAGGCTTCCTTCTTCTTGTTTTCCGGCTGCTTCACGCAGGGAACTCCGTTACGTGGTTGAAGACGTGCTGCCGAACTTGACCTTCGACGCATCGAAGGTGGTGCCTTCCGTCTAGGCAAAGCCAGTGAGAGCATCATCCAGAACTTCCTTGATCTTGTCGTAGTTTTTCTTCTTTTCTAGACTCCCCGAGTCGAAATACGTGGCATGGGAATGCTTCGGCGATAAGGAGATGAGCGTGCAGTGTTCATCTCTGCGCAAAAAATTCAAATGGAATGTGTTGGAAAAAGAATGATGATGATCTAATAAAGCCAATCGACGGTGGCGAGTGAATAACGACTTACTCGGGAAAGTAAGGCACGAGAATGTATTCCTTTGTCTTGTTCGCCACGAGGATTCTTTTTAGGTACGAGGCCACGATACGTCGTTCGGCGGGGTAACCCAAGAAGCCGTCACGCATGTAGTAGGGGTCCACTATAGCGATGCCCGGTGTGTTCTCTCTAATGATCTGCATGGCCAGGCTGAGAGAAAACAGACGGACCATGGTATAGTGCAGCGGGTATAGGTGGAACATATTGAAGATGTCGTTGAACCGCAGGAAGAACAGATCCGCAGGGGCATTGTCGACGAAGCCCAAGCCTGGTGGCACCTTAACCACGAATACCGGGTGCGAGGGATTTTTCTCCGATAGAAGGCGTCTCTCTATCGTCAGCACGCCGTCATGCACACTCTGCAGTTCCGAACTGGCGAGCTTCCGCAAATTCTTAGGTAGCATGGGCTCACCCGCCATATGAATCCTCCACATAATACCCTCGGGTCTTGGTGGCCCGTCCCGAAACCTGATCGGATTCGCAGTTGTTGACACCATCGACTGGCTCGAGCTGCTAGATTTTCTCCCTTTTTTCCTTTTGGAGAGCGGGCAAGCACCGCAATCTGAGCACCGGCCGCCCTATGTAGTGTGTTAGGGCTTAGAATAATGGGCCGGTTGGTTATATCAGCTGGCTCTGTAAAGGCGCAAGCTGGAGGCGTCTCCTGAGAACCAAACAGACGCTTGGTGATAGTGGCTTTCTCTGTGGGGCCACCAGCTAGGTCTTCTTCGTTGCCAAACTGAGTGCTGAAGAAGTGATCATTCCAGTCTTCGTCGTCCTCGGCCGGATCCTGCGCCATGTGCATATCATCAACATGATCATCCGACCCACTGCGTGGAGGTGACGGCGAGGGCGGTAAGGGGGCCTTGCCACCGCTTGTCGCTGGCATGACAGGTGGTGATGTTGTCTGTGGTGTGATGGCCCCCGCCGTCCCCAAACGGATCATGCTCTTTGGCCATAGCAAGAATAAGCCGAAGCAAGTTCCGAGGACAGACGGCTCTTCTTCATCCGCTCCTGGGGGTTGAATGGGAGGTTCCAGGTCGTCGCAGCCCCTTAGCACCCGACTAATTTTAACCCTGTGCACGCTATCTGACATCGGCCTTGAGTGGAACGTGCGCTGCAAGGGTTGAACGATGGTACCCTTGGCAACATCCCTCAGCTCGTTGTTCACATAGCATAAGAGAGTGCAAGGAACATCCGTCTGCGGAAAACATGTACGGCGTCGTCAGAGATGCCATAAGAGTAATAGATGGCATGAAAGGTGGTAATTAAAGCAATTTGTTTACCGTGATGGCGTCGAGATCGGCTAATGTCGACGCACCGCATACGGCGATGGGCGTGCAAGAGACGGAAGGGCTGCTTGATGGCGCGGTGCTGGCAGCCGGTGTATTCTCCCTACCGACGGGTGCTTGGAGCTCCGGTGCCGCCACGACGATGGCAGTGGGGGGCACCAACATGTACTCCGGCACCGCGGTGATGGCAGGGGGAGTCACCAACACTTGCGACGCCGCGGTGCTAGCGGGCGGATTCACGAACACGTAGTTCGCCTGATTCGTCAGCGCCGCGTTGTTCGGTGGTCACGACCATGCTTGGAATCGACGCGCCCTACTCGACCACCCGCACTCCAGTTCGCTATTGACTCCACCAAGGTAGGCAGGAAGGACGTGAGGGTGATTGCCAGGTTGTCTTGGACGATCTGCGGGATCCGCGCCACTTGTGCCTTAAGTTCTTGAACCTCGCGGTTTTCCTCCTCGCTCCTTCCCGACGGCGCCACATGCGTCCTCGGCGGTGGACCAAAATGATCCACCCAATTCTTACCCTCGAGGCTGGCCAGACGGCCAGCCGACAACGGATTCTTCGTAACCGGCTCTATTTTCTTGGCCCGGTTCATCGCCCTGTTAAAAGGGTTATCCCACCGGGTGGCCGCCGTCGACCCCTGGGATGAGGAACCCTGGGATCCATGACTAGCAACAATTTCCTCCTCCTGCAGAAGAAGTAACAGTGAATCATTTAGATCATCGATTAGATTGCAATCGAGTTGATCCGCGGTAATTAGATTATACTTACCACAATTTCCTCGAATTCCTTCACCGCAGGATCCGCGGTGAGTTGTTTGGTTTTTGGGTCCACATGGTAACGGGCCTTGATGAAGTTTCGAACCTGCCTGGGTTCGAATTTAGCAAAGGGGTTTCTATCCCCTTGGATCTATACTCTTCGTCCTCCTTATTCCATTTGGCCTCCGCGGTTCTGTATCCACCAGATCCGAGATGGTGATGACCTATATTCATTGCCTGCAACACCTTTCCCCGATTACTATTGGCCAGGGCTCTTTCGGATTCACACCTCTCCTTGAACTCCCGGAATTGATCTTCGGTGATCTGCGGGTCAATCTTCTGGATCTCCTCGAGACTTTTGCCTTCTTTATAGATCTTCTTCTTTATCCGGGCTCTCCAGCTGGCCAGGGCGGTGCTCATCTTTGTGAGGGCGGATTTGTTTACTTCGTTCCCATGATAATTTGTGTTCTGATACTTAGCGGGAACTTGTATCTTGCGCGACTTCTCGAAGAGGAGTGTGCATAAGTCATTGTGTTTATGCGGAGATTCTCGGTGTTGATCGAGATGGTTGTCCGGTGATCGCCGCCACTTGCCCACCGCACTTTGACGACAAGGGCGGGCTCCAAAGGAACCCCGATGGGCTCACTTGCAATTTCCTCCCTGACCGTGCCGACCGTGTTCGGGCGCCGGTCCTTCGGCTTCTTCTTCTTCTTCTTAGGAGGATTGCTACCACTCCCTGTGCCCTCGCCGCCATCAGTGGTTTCATCGTCCGCTGTTCCTTCGGCTTCTTCCTCCGCGTCTTCCATCTCATCATCCTCGCTCTCCGAAGGATGGTATTCTTCATCGTCTTCTAGCCGCTGGGCCGCCTCCTAGAATGTCAATTGTTTATTCGGAGGTCTGAGTTCTCCTTCAGCGCTGATGCGCTTAGAACATCCAGCCTCGTCGTTGTCACACATCTTCGCACTAATAAAAAACAAATAATTGGTTAAATGCACGGAAAAATCCGGCATGACGTTTGCTAATTTTCTTAAACTAGGAGTGCCCGATTTCTGCCGAAACGGAAGCTAATCAACATTCCGGCAAAAATCAGGACTCATTTCATACAAGAACCTGTATATATATGGCCAGCATAGCCAGCACACGATAAATGGCCATCATAGCCAGACATTCAGACAAGAACATAAACAAACACCCTAACCAGCATGGCCAGCATTGCACCCACAAACTCACAGCTAGCACCCACATATGGTCGACCACACACAGTAATCCATCCAGCCAAAATATAGATGAAATAGAAACTGATAGGAAGTGATATAGAGTACTGCTGATTCGGCTAATATAATCATCATCTCCCCACTAGGGACCAGAACATGCATCTAACTCAGATCATGCCAAACATTTTATTCAGGGATCTAACAAACCCTCATCCTTTTGTTCTGGTGGTGCAGAAAGAAGATTGGGTGCTATGGTTTCTTCAAGCCGAATAAGGGCACAAATGGAGTCATCGAAGAATGAGATCTTGCCATTGCCAGGCCACTCTCCTCCATCCATTAGAAAAAGATACTACAAGAATTGGTGCAACATGCATGTACTGTCCATGGAAAAAGATGCATGTACTATCCATGGATTTGCACAACTGAATTTGCATGCCTAGAATTGGTGCAACATGCATGTACTGTCCATGGAAAAAGATACTACAAGACACCACACCTAGCAATGGCTAGTGGAACTACTATTGAAGTATTATGTTGCCATGTGTACTGTACTTTAGTTTAGTTTAGTTTGAGGGAAAACCTGAACAGTCACATCTATGGCTTGTCTGTACTGTCCTCTGTCTGTACATACTCTCCCTTGAGCAATTTTTTTACTGCTATATTGTCAGTAGTGTCAACAACAACAGCAAAAATCATGGAAGTTACATTGCTCCATTCATAACCATGATGTAGACTATTGCTTATTACAATCAACAACAACAAAAAAAAAATTACTGCTATATTGTCAGTAGTGTCAATAACAACAACAAAGGATGATGCACTCCATGAACAACACAGAGACCATGAACAACACAGAAACTCCATTGTGTAGAATCTTGCCTATTATACTAGTTCCTGACCTAGAGACCATGAACAACACAGAGATCTTGCTACTGTAAACAGAGATGAACCATGCTACTGCTGGAGACCATGAACTCTAACCCATGGAGATAGGGAGAGAAGTGGAGAGGGGAGAGAGGGAGAGAGGGAGAGAGGGGAGAAGGCTCACCTCTAAGACGAGGACGATGACGAGCGCGCGGGCGAGGCAGCGGCCTCCTCCTCCTCATCCTCGAGCGGCGGCGGCTTCCTCCTCCACGAGCAGCGGTGACCTCCACGGATCGACAGACGCGGGCCTCCTCCTCCTCGAGCAGCGCGGGCTTCCTCCTCCACGAGCCACGCGGGCGCGGGCTTCCTCCTCCACGGATCGGCTGGAGGCGGCGGCGGAGCGGATCGATCGGGCTGGGGATGGGGATGAGCGAGTGTGAGAGAGATGGGGGATTGGAATCGATGACGTGGATAAAACCCAGATAGGCGTAGCGCACTATGCCAGAGTGCGCTACGGATGTCTGTAGCGCACTCGGGCTAGTGCGCTACGCCTATCTGGGATCTAACCACTCTATAACAACAGTCCAGCGCTCCTTCTAGCAACAACTCTTGTCTATCCCACTGGTTCTGCCCCTTAGCTCTATTCTAAACTATGAGCACCCAGGTTCGAATCCTGGTGCTCCACTTTTTTATTTTTATTTTAAAAATACTTTTAAATGTTCCAAAAAATGCCCAAAAGTGGTGATATATGCCATACAAGTTTTGTTTTGTTTTTAAAATACTTTTAAATATTCCAAAAATGCCCAAAAGTGGTGATATATGTCATAAAAGTGTTACAAATATGATTCGAAGTATAACTAAATTTCATAATAATTTGTCCATGAATATTACAATCTTTTTCGACCACGCGTTTTACAATATTTTTTGAGCTAGCGTTTGACAATCTTTTTTCCCTTCTTTGTCGCGGTTGAATAATTTAGCCCGGCACTTTAATGTTTCTTCTTTCGAATCAGGCTACCTTTTTTGGGTAGGGTTGTCCTTTTCTTCTTGTGATGTATGTTGCGCATCGTAGTCTTCGTCATCTTCAATCTTTGGATCGCCGTCTTGGTCAAGTCTTGCTCGTTGGCGACTCCATCCTTTCCGATGATGTTTCTTTTCCTCTCCTCACAACAACACGGCTAGGCTTTCGGGTCGGTAATGAAAAACATTGGTCCACTTTGGTAGCCAGTACCACGGTTCATTTTTCGCGCCACGTTTGCACCGGCCTTGGATTTGGCTGCCGGGTATAACCATGGTTGTGAAATACCGGTATTATCTTCGACGCTCTTTGCCCATCGACGGAACATCGGCACCTTTTCTCTCTGAGTCGAGCTCCCGGATCTCCTCGATTCTTCCGTAGAATCTTTCCTTCACGTTGTCATCGTGTAGAATTCGACGTTATGCCCGAGTTCGATAATCACACTTGTTGTCCTTTTCCTCCGTGTAGAATGTAGCCGTTGATATCATACGCGATAGGTCACCAGGTTTTGCATCGGTCCTGCGACAAGGTGAATATGATCTTTTCTGTGTCAAAAGAATGCGATCGTGGGGGATTATCAAGGAGCGTCTGTCTAAAGCAACGCGTGAAATCTGAGTTGTGCTCTTTGATTATTTCTCCATGCGTCCTCTGTATGCCCCGGTCACCGATTTCTTCTCGATTAACCTTTTGTGCTTCGTACCCAAGGATCGACCAGTTCTAAATGCTGTAGCGCGACAAGGTTTGCTCGATCAAAGTCTGCAAGGTCGAAAATCAAGTCTGCATGCAAGATGCGACGACCCTCTCAATGACCAGATCCGTCGAGCTTGCCAAGGTGCTGTTGACGGGAAGACCGAGGTTCTCGATGTTCAGATAATTCGTGCGTAAAGAGATGCACTCTTCGCCGTAAAGCCCTTGGCTATGCTTCCATCTGGACGGGACATGTTGCGAACGTATCCTTTGATGTGTCCGTTCATCCTTTCGAACGCCATCATGCTGCGGAGGAACATCGGCCCGAGTTGTACGATGTCCTCCACGACATAGACCAGCAGATGCACCATAATGTCGAAGAATGGGGGTGGGAAGTAGACCTCAAGCTCACATAGTATCACCATGATCTCCTCATGTAGCCTCCCGAGCTGATTCACGCCAATCGACTTCCTAGAGATGACGTCGAAAAACTTGCATAGGCCAAATAACGTTTCACGGACGTGCTCGTCCATTATCCCTCTTAGTGCGACCGGAAGTACCTGCGTCATTAGCACGACACAGTCGTGAGACTTCATGCCACTGAACCTCTGCTTCGCCTCGTCTAGGTATCTGCTTATCTTGCCCGCGTAGCCGTAAGGAAATTTGACTCCTAGAAGGCACTTGAAAAACTATTTGATCTCATCCTGGCTTAGAGTGAAGCAAGAAGGAGGGCAGTAATATTCGTTCTTCTTGAACTTTTTACCCATCCGACGACCTTGTGTCGTCTCCGACTCATGATCATCGTCATCTTCCTGATCATCAGGAGTAGTGCGTCCTCCGTGAAGATCCTTCCGGATACCCAAGCATATCAGGTCGTGCCTTGCTTTCGGACCATCTTTCGTCCTATCTGGCATGTTGATTATGGTGGCGACCAGACTCTCGCACACGTTTTCATGATATGCATGATGTCGAGGCTATGAGGCGTGCGGAGAAACTTCCAAGATGGCAACCCGTAAAACCTTGTTTTCCATACCTTCATCGGCTTGTCTTGTTGCTGCCTCTTTTTCTTTCCGTGCTTAGGACAATCTTTCCAGTTTTTCAGCAACTCTTCCACTTCTTCGCTGCTCCTATGCTCTGGGATTCCTCGGGTCTCTGATTTGCCATCGAACAGGTCTCCACGTTTTCTCCATGGATCATTCTTGCCGAGCCACCTCCGGTGCGCCATGAACACGGTTTTCGATGACCCTGGATCTTTCTCTAGTTGGAGATAGCTTGTGTTACCATGCACCTAACGCATGCGCAGAATCCTTGGATAACCTGCCCCGAGATATACCCACAACCTGGATAGTCTTGCACTGTAGTGACCAACGCGGCTCTCATAGTGAAATAATCTTGTGCGACGGCGTCGTAAGTATTGGCTCAGATTCCCATAACGTGGCTAGCTCCTCTTTCAACAGCCGAGATACGATTGATGTCGGTACCAGGTTGTTTCGCCCTTGAATTAGCATACTCATTTGTATGTACTTCTTCTTCATGCACAACCATGGAGGAGGTTGTACATCCATACAAACACGGGCCAAGTGTTGTGCGTATGCTCGCTACCGAACGGATTGAGTCCATCGGTGCTCGCACATAGCGATGTTCCTCGAATCTCCACCAAATTCGGAATTCGAGGTCCAATGCTTTCCATCGCTAGCATCTGAAGGGTGCGCCAAGAGCTCATCCTTTTCGGGTCATCATCATCATCTCCGCTTCTTCCTTTCCGCATGCCATCGCATGAGCTTCGCTTCCTTAGGGTCCGCGAAATATAGCGCAGACGAGGAGTGATAGGAAAGTACCATACCACTTTTCGAGGTGCTTTCTTCCCTTTCTTGTATCGACTCACGCCACACGGACATGTGGTTTTCTCCGCCCTCGCCCGATAAATGATGCAATCATTGATGCATACGTGATATCTAACGGCGGTAGATCAAGAGGATGACGATTTTCTTGGCATCCTCGATACTAGTTGGACATGTGTTCTTCGAGACGATCGTGCGAATGCCATCATATCGTCGAAGCTTGCGTCGCTCAATTTGTGTTTTGCCTTCATCTCCATAGCCTTGAGCGTTACATTCAACCGGGTATCATCGGGCATGCATCCTTCATACAATGGAGTAGCCGCGTCTTTCTCAAGTTGCTAAGCTTGGCTTTCTCTCTAGCGGCAGCCTGGCGTTACTAAATGCGCTTGAGAAGCAGCTCTTGCACATAAGGGTCCCGACCTCGACGTTGTTCCATCGTCATCCGCTCCTCGGCATCTAGATCATCATCATCCCGGTTCGCTCGCACCTTCACCATCTCCAGAGACTCTTCATCATCTCGCCCGTTCTCGCCGTGATGATGATCATAAATCATGTTGGCCACCTTCACCGTCTCCATCGCTCACGCCATCGCTTATCCAACGAGTGTATCCATCCATGAAACCATGGCGGAGCAGGTGCGCCTGCAGATTCCCGGAATCTGGGTCGATCACCCAGTTGAGTTTGCATCTTCTGCACGGACATCTTATATCTGTTTGTTATTTCGTATCATGTCGGCCGTCACACATTTCAAAAATCTAGCCACAATGCCTTCGCTCATTATGCGGACCATTTTTGCCTGCACGGTGTACACGGTACAATTTGAAGTCTATTAGAACCACATAATGAATGCATGCATGCAATGGTCGATAGAAAATTTCGGCATGACCTATCCTAAAATTAGGAGCTTTGCGAAATGCCAAAGTCTTGCCAAAATGGAAATGAATCAACATTTTGGCAAAACAAATGGCAACTTGTTCACATATAAACACAAGAGAGAGAGAGAGACCGATCCATACACACATGAACATATCATTATCCTCTCCATACATACATGCATGAGCATCATCGATACTCTCCATATACACACACATATGACCATCGATCCTCTCCATACACACATCATGAGCATCGATCATCTACATACATATGAGCACATCATCCATATACACATGAACACATCCTTACATGGACAACTTACCGAGATGAGAGACCGATCGCGAGAAAGATGGAAAGGAGAGGTGCGCGCGTCGACCGGAGAAGGAGATGAGAGACCGGAGACCTTCCTCTATTACTTATGTAACATCCAAAGCAAGTTTTACATGCTAAAAATGGTGAATGGGTGGAGAAATTGAGGTGGGAAGGAGAAGATCCCGACTAGATCTAAGGAGGAAGAAGAAGGGGAAAGTGAAGTGTGGGGTGGTGGATGTGGTCACACATGTGCACATAAAGTGCTGTCCTAAAAAATCGACACATCCGTGGCGCACACGGAGTAGTAGAAACATCCGAGGCGCACTATGCCATGTATGCCACGGATGTTCCTACTCCCTGTGGCGCACTAGGCAGAGTGCGCCACAGATGTTTGTGGTCGTTTCACAGCAGAGGGGGGCATGCGCTTAGGCGTAGCGCACCCCCCCATGTGCGCCACGGTTGACACTAACAACCGTGGCACACATGACTATAGTGCGCTACAGATGTTTGGCGTGCGGCCAATAGGGCCCTGGCCCACACATATTTGTGGCGCACTATAGTCATGTGCGCCACGGTTGTTCTAGTTACTAGTAGGGCACTGCCCACAGGTGAGCCACGCCTGTTTTAGCCGTGGGGCACTTCAACCATGTGAGCCACGGATGTGCTGATTACCTATAGCCGTTTTCCTAGTAGTGTCATCTCTGGTGCTAGTAAGATTCTCTTATGGTCTGGTTATGATGTTTAGTGGGGATTTGGGTGTTCTGTAACTCAGTGCTTGTGGTCACCCCTTTGATTGTGTGGTGCTGTTGTTGGTTTGAGATTAAGGCTGGATTAAATGCTAAGGTTGCATAGTATTGCCTCTGGTTGGTACTCTGGTGAATTTATGTGTTTATCTGTTGTTAGTATCTTGATACTGACAGTGATCTAGTCAGTGATGATTCACTGACCTAGTTATTGTTGGCTTGCCAGATTATGCTTGGTCTGAATTTTATTCAATAGAATCCAATGATTCTTTGAACATGAATAAATAATTAGGATATGATCCCTGTGTCTGGTCTCAGGGAGATGATTTGATAGATGATTTGTGTAGATTGGACTATTTGATTGTCTTTGTGATAAGGTCAGTGCTTATGAAACCTTCTTAAGATGGTACATAAGTAGATCTTGTTGCTGACTATACTTATGGTCATTTCTGGGACTTGATGGATGTTGATAGATAAGTTGGGAAACTTATTGTTTGATCAAGCCAATGATGCTGGTCTGAGGCTCTAGGAACTAAGTTCCTATGTTGCTGTCATTTTCAAAATTGATTAAGACATCATCTGCTTACTAGATCTTGGATCCTAGTTGGTTAAGTGTATGGTTTTGTTTGTGGCTTATAAAATCTGAGGTGCTACTCCTTCTTGGAGATGTGCCCAGATTTTGTAAGAACAAATGATAGAATATAGAAGTTGTCTTTGGTATCACCAATTCTGTGAGCCTGGACTGAGAATTTGGTGTTTTTATTAGAGTTTGATCTTGATCTTTATATTTAAAACCTCTAGGATAGATTCACCCCACTTGGGTGATTATTGAGAGGTTGTCTTATGCATCAGCACATATATTCTGCTTGGATAAGATAAACAGATCATGTGGTTGTTTATGATACTCACCGCAAAATCTATGATTGTGATGGCTTGATGTGCTGGTGGTGTTGCTGGTCTGATCCAGTCCTTCTCCTCTTGATGTTGTTCTTGTGTTCCCATGATGCTTGTGCTTGGCCTTGATAAACTCTGCTCCTCCTAGATCCTGTGAGCTTGGCCTTGCTATTCACCTGATCCTCCCCCTCCTTATGTCACCATCAGGTGATATGTGGCTTGATCTGGTGTGAGATTGTGTTGCTGGTTTATTTAGCTCTGGCTAAACTAGTTGTTCTTGTGTGGTGTGAGCAGTGAAGAGATCCACTAGTGCTTCCCCACGGCTGTGCTGAGCAGTTTTGTGTGATTGAGCTATTGCTATGGTGCTGATAGCACACACCATGCAGTTTGGTGTGTGTGTTGCTTGTGTGCCTGCTGCACACTTGTGGATATGTTCTGAATTTGAGAGTTACTTTTATTAGGTTACCTTTTACTTGGCTGGTGAAACTTGCCCCTTCTTGCTGTTTATTTGACTTATGGCTTGAAATTATGAAAGATATATTCTTTCATATTGGCGAAACTTGCCCCTTTCAAAGATTGCTCAATGATGAAATCTTGAACAGTGCACTTCACTGTCAATTCTGAGAGTAATATAATTTTAACCTTAACTTTCTTTCTTTCTGTTTGTGTTTGTTTTGCAGGTACCAGACTTGGGAATTCAAGATTTTAGTTTAGGTTTTCTTTTTTCTTTGTATAATAGTCATATGTAATATTTCTTTATTCTTTTGTAAGTTTATTTTTTTATTCTTTTGTAATTTTATTTTTTATTCTTTTGTAATAAAGATTGTACTATTACTTAATATATAAAGGTTCTCTTTTATTTATTTACTATTGTAAAGTTTGTTGCTCATTTCCATAAGTTATATTTGTGTAACTTATTGATTGAATAAGATTTTGAAATGAACATTCTTATTCTTAATTGTTTTTCTTTATATAAAGCTTGAACTACTAATTATTAACCCTTGACTAAAGCATAATATTCAAACATAATTTTAAATCCTTTTTAACTATAAATTCAAACACTCAGGTTTTAAATTCAAATTTCTTTTCCCAAAATACTCTAATCCACAAAGATCATATCAAAGTCTATAACAATCATCCTCCAAGACTATACCTAATCTCAAAGCATGAAAGAAAATTTGATCACTTGAGGTTTTTATTTGGCAAAAAATTTACCCACATTTTCATAGATGAATGCATCCACTATCACAGATTCTTAAATCTACCCTTCGTTAGTTCCTAAATGCTAGTATGTTACACTTAACTTCCTTGTTTGAAAGTAAAGATCATTTACATAGGTGACACGGTGATTGGAGTAACACTAGACATAGTAGCACCTAAAGTAGGAACTAATTTTTTTGTGTTTTTGATAAGAAAAAGCAAACCAAACGGAACTATTTTTTTTGTATTTTTTTGGTAAAAAGAAGCAAGCAAAACAAAGCAAAAGGAACTAAGCAAAACAAAAACAAAGTAAAGAGAATGGTTATGAAGGACTTCCCTTGTGAAGTTGTCCTTAACTCCCCGACAACGGCCCCAGAAAAGTCTTTGACGTGGCTCAATAGTAGAGCTTCGTTGGAAGACCCCAAGAGGAAGGTATGATGAGAACGGCAACAACTTTTCTCCTCAGTTATGAAACCAAGGTTATCGAACCAGTAGAAGAAAGGAAACAACTCCAAGGTGTTGCTAACAACTTGGAATCCTGCACAACACAAACTCAAGACTTTGCCCCAACTTACAGTGAGGCTGTCAATCTCACTTGTTTGCTGAAAACAAAGGATTAAACGTATAGTGTAGAAGGTAATGGTTGCTTGTAGAAAGTAAACGGAAACAGTAGATGATGTAACAATGGTAAAGATTGGACCGGGGTCCACAGTTCACTAGAGGTGTTCTCCTTAAGATAAATAACATAACATGCTGGGTGAACAAATTACAGCGGGGCAATTGACAGGACTAAGCAAGGCATAACAATGCAAATACTAGACATCATGATTCCTATGAGATTTGATTGGGCATTAATCTCAAAGCATGAAAGAAAATTTGATCACTTGAGGTTTTTATTTGGCGAAAAATTTACCCACATTTTCACAGATGAATGCATCCACTATCACAGATTCTTAAATCTACCCTTCGTTAGTTCCTAAATGCTAGGATGTTACACTTAACTTCCTTGTTTGAAAGTAAAGATCCTTTACATAGGTGACACGGTGATTGGAGTAACACTAGACATAGTAGCACCTAAAGTAGGAACTAATTTTTTTGTGTTTTTGATAAGAAAAAGCAAACCAAACGGAACTATTTTTTTTGTATTTTTTTGGTAAAAAGAAGCAAGCAAAACAAAGCAAAAGGAACTAAGCAAAACAAAAACAAAGTAAAGAGAATGGTTATGAAGGACTTCCCTTGTGAAGTTGTCCTTAACTCCCCGACAACGGCCCCAGAAAAGTCTTTGACGTGGCTCAATAGTAGAGCTTCGTTGGGAGACCCCAAGAGGAAGGTATGATGAGAACGGCAACAACTTTTCTCCTCAGTTATGAAACCAAGGTTATCGAACCAGTAGGAAAAAGGAAACAACTCCAAGGTGTTGCTAACAACTTGGAATCCTGCACAACACAAACTCAAGACTTTGCCCCAACTTACAGTGAGGCTGTCAATCTCACTTGTTTGCTGAAAACAAAGGATTAAACGTATAGTGTAGAAGGTAATGGTTGCTTGTAGAAAGTAAACGGAAACAGTAGATGATGTAACAATGGTAAAGATTGGACCGGGGTCCACAGTTCACTAGAGGTGTTCTCCTTAAGATAAATAACATAACATGTTGGGTGAACAAATTACAGCGGGGCAATTGACAGGACTAAGCAAGGCATAACAATGCAAATACTAGACATCATGATTCCTATGAGATTTGATTGGGCATTACAACAATATACATAGACCGCCATCCAACTGCATCTATGACTAGTAATCCACCTTCAGGTTATCATTCGAATCCCCCTCCAGTATTAAGTTGCAAGCAACGGATAACTGCATTAAGCAATGTGTGTAAAGTAAATAATACAATTGTTCCAGGAACGAAATATTTTTGTTTTCTCCCTAGTAGCAACAACACATCTATAACCTTAGAGATTCCTATCACTTCCCCAGATTTAATAGAGTCATGAACCCACTATCGAGCATAAATACTCTCACTTGGAGTCACTAGCATCTACTTGACCAAGATAGCTACTAGCAACGGAGAGCATGCAAGATCACAAACAACACAGACATATGATAGAATCAATAATCAATCTAACATAGAAATGTCAATATCCATCGGATCCCCGCAAACACAACATGTATGATTACAAATAGATTATCTTGATCATGACCGGAGCTCACAAGATCTAAACATGATAGCACAAAGGACGAGAAACAACCATCTAGCTAGTGTATTGACCCATAGTCCAAGGGTGAACTACTCACGCATCATACCGGAGGCTGGCATGGTGATGAAGAAGGCCTCCGGGATGATCCCTCCCCTCCGGCAGGGTGTCGGGAAGAGCTTCAGATCCCCCGGTCTAGGGACGATGGTGGCAGTGGCTACGGACTGTTTCGTGGAGATCTGATCGGGTCCTTAGGGTTTTGGCATCGGGGGCTTTTATACGCGAAGAGGCGAGGTAGGAGGGCGGCCAGGGGGCCACACCCTGCCCTAGTGCGGCCTAGGGTGGGCCCGCGCCTGGGGGGTGCGGCCGCACTATGGCGCCTCTCCGTCTCTCCTCTGGACTCTGTGTTCTCCTCGGTGAAATATTGACTTTGGCTTTTGTCCTGTCCAATTCCGAGAATATTTCCTTACTAGCTTTTCTGAAACCAAAAACAGCAGAAAACAGGCAACCGGCATTGCGGCATCTTGTTAATAGGTTAGTCCTAGAAAATGTATAAAAATAACTCAAAGTGTATACAAAGCATATCAAAGTTGATACTAAACAAGCATGGAACATCAAAAATTATAGATACGTTTATGACGTATCAGTGACCCAGCATACCACTGTATGTTGTAGTATCTATAGTCATTGATGTAACACTCACAGAACACCGTTCCGCAATTATCACATCCCTCAGAGTGGTACAACATAAACATTGCGGGTCCAAATTACAAACATACACACATTATTATTACAATACCAAAATATAGGTACCTCCAAGTCGTTCAAACTTACAAACCATATATATAACTTATTTAATATGTTTCGGCAGAAGAACAAAAGATCCAAATGACATAACACAACCTGAGCTCAACAGCTTATTGTATAAGGTTTATGCTGCTCGGCTTGACTTAAGTACTAAGTACTAATAGGACAACACTTTGACCCACTGATGACTGCAAGGTCACAGATCAATTATAGCTAGTTTGGAAGTAAAGATATTGAACCCATAGAGAGCTATTGGTAAAGGCCTTTATGCCCCTCGTCACTATCTACCAGAGGATACTTGTAAGTTGCCTTTGATCTCAAGTAAAGAGTGTTTGAAAGGTTTTTGGTTGTGTGCGGAAAAGTAATTAAAACAATTCAAAGAAAACAAGTAGCAAGATTGTGTTAAAGCGTGGTTAAACTCAATAGGGCTAAAACATTCTCAGGGATGTAGGATACACCTCTAGCATGATATTGTCATAATTAATAATTTAAGATAATATACCTTTTGTGTAATGAGATATGTGGAGAGAGGTCCATAATAAGATCTAAAGCCACTTTGTTGAGCCAAGAGTGAGGTCACCTCTAAATAACCACTGCGATGTCTAAGAGCAATCACCCATATAGACCACCGCAATTAAGGGTTTTCCCGTGGATATCGTAATTAGCTTAGGGAGTCCCTCTTTATTCCTACTTTGACTGTGTAGTTCACGAGCTGGCACCAATATGTCATGGGGCCATTCCGGGTACGATCCCAAATCACGTACAAAGGATTTCTCCCTCCCTTCAGTCCCAAGGGCAAATGGTATGTGGTCGACTTCACATACCATCTAAAGAGAGAGATCAAACACGACTTATAAATCTATCATAGACCAGCAAGTCATATGGACACAATAATAGATCATCTTTATTGCAAATTCATAATAGTGCTAGGGTTTCTCCATCTCCACAAGAACAACGAAACTACTCACATATAAAGGCAATCAACATCATGGCAATCATATGGATGGGATGTGAGAGTACTTTCTAATACAAGTGAATATCCACACTAGGGTTTGGATTACAACCAAGTAGACGAAGGGGATCGGTGTTGAAGACGTTGGTGATGTTGGTGGTGATGTAGATTGGTGTTTGATACCTTCAATCCGAATTACGAATGTAGTATAGCTCTTTTTCCCTAGTAGACCCAGGTTATCGAATCCTCAGGAAGCAGAAAGTGTAGTAAAGTTACTTAAATGGACCTTCGGGAGTTTTAGAATTCCTTTTGTGTTTTACTGGACCAAGAGTTTGCAATCTTTTGTTGTTGTCGATTATGGAGAGAGAGGGCCTGGGGCTTTCTGTTTCACCTGTAGCTGTGTAAAACATCCGATGGGAATAAAAGATAGTAATAAAGTATACATGTAATTGTTAGAGCAAGATAATTATATGTGGGCAGTGCATCCATAATTGCTATTGCCTCCGCAACCGCTTATAGCAATAACCTACTAGTATCATCCATATAAGAAAGATAACTAATGATATGCATAGTGACATCATCGTTAATCCCAAGTAAATCCCTCACATACAGCCGTACTACCCCTTCTATCACTGGGGTTCCCATCTTGCAGATCATTCATCACTCACATCCCTATACCTGGACCAATCCTTGGGGTCTTGGGTACCTGACAAGTCCTTAGATTGAGGCAAGAGAGGGCACAATAATCATTAGGTCATACAAACTAATACATGATCCCATCTATGATAAATAACATGCACAAAAATCTACATGGCTAGGCCGAAGCCCTTAGCCCAAGGAGAATTACTCACACATAGAGATGAAATCAACAATCATAAAAATTGTAATAGAGATCATAAGATTGATAGCAAATAGTCTTACAATTTCACCAATTGGAGAAGAGATCTACTATTACAAGTGGTGGAATATGGCTATGGTGGTGGAGAAGGGTTTGGAGATTAGATCTAGATCTATTCCTCCGGCGTGGTGGCTTCTGGTGGCAGGGAGAGCTGAGGTTGAAAGGAGAGAGAGTATTCTTGTCGCCCTAAGCCTCTTTATACAGGGGTCCCTTCAGAAAAGTTGTTATGTTTGACCTGGCGATGTCGGTGCCAGCTATAAGGCCGGAACTATACGACGGGAATTTTATTCTGGACATATAGTTGGTCGTTAAAGGCACTGGATCCACTTCACGGCTCCTGGTTTCTTTGATGTGTTGGAAATCTCGTATCTTTGACTTTAATGTAGTGATTCCCATCATCAAACGTCATTATCTGCGCAGGAAAAAATAGGAAGAAAGGATTGCATACCCCTTTGATCATTAGGTATTAGTGGCAGGATTTAGAGATATATTTCATCAAATGTATGAATAATATGCAGTTTAAATATGAGTGTGGATGGCTATATTTCATAGCCATCAACCTCCCCAAGCTTAAACTTGATCATCCTCGAGCAATAAAACCAAAATCAAAAAGGAACACCACATTTAATCTAAAATAACGAGATGATGATCTTACTCATGATTGGTAGTCTCATGTTTCCTCCACTTTATTAATCTGAAAAACTTCAGCATAGATAGAGTAATGGCAAGCATATCATATGGGTTTCATAAATCCTTATAGCACAGCAAAATTATTGTAAGCATGGATGATTCAAATGAGCAAACTTTATTCCATGTCATGTAATCAACTCATAAGCTTGCCTTTGAAAAACAAAGTATAATTATGTAAAATTGCGAGTATGAGAGTTCATCATAAAAAGCATATATACTAAAGTATCTCAATTATCCCACAGATAAAGACTTTTCAAGCACTACTTTTCTATTCATTGTCCTTCAAGAATTTCAGTTCTTAAGTAATTGAGAGCATGCCAAAAAAATTCATTAGTTTATCGGGTTGTGATGGACACTCGTGGCATCACTAAGGTTTTGTTCCTTTTGCATAATGATTACTCATATCATCCAGAGGAGTGATTTCATCATGAACACATATACCTAGGAGTGCCAAGAATCTTACCCATTATAGCATTGCTGCTACAAATGTTCAATCAACTCATAGCCGAAATATAGGAGTTTCCTCCATGAAGATCGTTCGTAGGCTAGCGGAGTTGTTGGCATCCCATGAAGTTTGACACGCATAAAGCTATATCATTCTTATGATTCACAAGTCAAACTTTTGGCATTCTCACAAAAACCACTAAAAATTAATTCAATTGAACAAATCCTTTTAAAGAGAGCTATCAAGTCAATCGCTATTTTCTGTGGTGTTGTGTGTCTCTAGGAATAAGATTTCAAGACTAAACACTACAACACCCAAGTCTTTAGTTGTAAGACTCTTTCTTATTTCAATTGTTTAGCAAATTTTTAGGCAAGACTTGGTTAACTACAAGAGCTGGAACAAAACATACTCAACTAAATACCCATGCAAACAAAATTTTACTACAATATAGAGACTCACTCCAACGATATAACATCTTAACATTTACTACTAACTAGCATGGGTTTCTCAAACTTCAAAAGTGGGGAGTCATAAGGCATACCTCTCATGTTTGGTTCCACTTCTCTCTTCCCGTTTGATTTTTTTCTTGGAAACTCGAAGTCGATCACTCTCCTGCAAATACATGAGAACCTCGAGGCAAAAAGGAAAGAAAGAGGGACAATAAAGATAAATGGAAAAATATTTTTGTGGTTTTTGAGAAGGGGAATTTAAAGAATAGAAAATTGGCGGCAAAGCTCGGCTTGAAAATCTCGAAAACAGATAAAATAACTAAAGATGAAGTGTTGGGGAAACCAACACGAGTGCTTATAAACTCAAATAAAAAGCATAACCTCGAAAATAAAATAAAGCAAATGAACTCCAAATAAAAATAGATAGAAAACCTCCCCAAGTTTAGGATTTTGCAAGCCCTTCAAATCATTGAGGCGGCGGGAAAAAGTTGTAACTCTAGTCCGCAAATTGAGTTGATAAGTTACTTGTTGTTTCTCGGAGGTTCAGGGCAAGATTATGTATCCCCTCCATAGTCCCTCCAAGTTCTTGGAAGTCTTGATAGGTAGCAAACCGGTTCAATGGATGCTCCTCTTGATAAGGAACTTCTTGCTCCTCTTCTTGGTCCTCATCCTCATCCGGAATCTCCTCCTCTGGTTGATGTTGTTCAACGTGCACATCATATAGCAAACTTCACTCCTCGATAGAGAAGAGACCATTAGGCAAAGGAGCGGGGTAGAGACGCCTAGCTCCTGCAATATGCAAGTAATAAACACCACCTCTCCTAGTGAGCATTCCACAAGCTTTAGGAGTAGAGAAACCAACACGTTGCTCACCTAGCACTGGTTGCAACTAACCTAGGTCTATGCCTAGGGAAATGACAAGCACGGTGATGACGCCTCCACCTGTAAGGGGTCCTTGACTTTGGGAGGATTGGTGCTCCAAATAGCGCACAAGAATTGCGCCCAAGTTGAGTGACAAGTTATTGTTAAAAGCAGCTTTTGCAAGGACCAAGATGTCCTCCTCATTGAGTTCTGTAAACTCATTACATACCTGCAAGGTGTTAGCAATGACATAGAACAAACAGCGGACAACGGGATGTTGAATATTCTTCCCCTATTAACTCTACAAGTAAAACTCATTCTATTGTAATAGTGATATGGGGAAGGGTTCATGTCGGTATAAGATGCACAGAGAGCATTAGCATCATTGTTTGGTAAACTAGGCAATTTCACCATTCATCAAGAGTCAAAGTATAATTGTGGTTCATAAGTCGAAAATAAATAGTGTCCTCTCCTTGCCATCTTTTAACGGTGCTTTGCAATGAACTTAAAAATTCAAGAGTTAACCGGCGACAAGTAGGCACATCATGAAATACAAAGTTTTGTAGGCCAATCCTATTGCAAAGTAAATTGAATTCATTAGAAATACCAAGTTGGTTCAATATGACGAGGCAAGCCCACTTGGTTGCCTTCACTTCTCGGTTCTTGATCTTGTTGAAGCGATCACGTTGGAGCTCATTCTTGAACCGTATCCACATGCGGTCCTGAGCTGCAGCAGTAGCCTGAGAAGAACTCGCAACAGCACGAGCACGCGTTTGGATCCTTGGGTTCATCTTCTACTAATAAATAAGAAAGACAAGAATAAAACTTTTTGATCCAACAATAATAATCATAGCATATTCCTCATCATAGCACAATAAACAATCTTCTAAACATAATAATCTAGGCAAGAGAATCATGGCAAATAGTTCAAAGTAAGTCTCACCCTAGATTGATAATGACAATAGATCAAATATTAATTTGCAAAAAATAATTGGAGGATCGGAGGATAAACATACCGTAGATCACTTGTGTGCGAGGAAATCGAATGAAATTGAGTAAAGGTGAAGATCCCTTGAGGTTTTTAGAGATTTTTGAGGTGTAAGAGAGAAAAGGATTGAAATTTTGGTGTTTTGGGTACCTTCCCGTGTGTTTAAGTGGTCGGACGCAACTATACGGTTGGAACAATTTGTTCCCGCCGTATAGTTGGTCTGACGATAAACAATAGGGTTTCGAGGGTTTCTTTCCTAGCGGCTGTAACTATACGACCGGACCAAAATGTCCCCGCCATATAGTTGTTCATTAAACCTTATGTATCTGGAGAATAAAAATTGTCGATGGCTCAAATAACTATATGGCTGGATTTTTTATTTCCGTCGTATAGTTAGTCGTTAAAGGTACTGTGTACATCAAAAAATTCTATTTCTTTAAAAATTACTTTTTAGACTGAAACTTAGCGAAACACCATGTTTTGACAGGAAAATGACAGACTAAATTTTCGACCAACATTAGCATGTATAAAACAGGAATTTTAGTACCACGGAATCTCTCCTTCTCACTTGAATTTTCTAGCACTCTTTATTCAACATAAAACTTAAACTAAAACTTAAAAACTTTACTCAAACCTTTATTTCACATGGGTTTCCTCCCATGCAGCGCTCTTTTATGGTCAATAGCTTGAACTTGATGTTGCTCACTTAGGCCAGATGAGTGGCACACCCACTCCAAAATATTTGGCCCTCAAAGTGATGGCCTCCTTCTCATTTTGCCTGGCTTTCTTTTTCCTGGTAAAATGAATGACAAAATGAAAGGCAATTGGAGCTTCATGTTCCCTTCTTGAAGATTAATCAAAGCCTTAATAATTCTTAATAAAGGACGGCCTAATATGATAGGAGCAGAAGCATCTTCAGGCATGTCAACGATAACCAAATCAATAAGAGCAGGACAGCCTTTAATGTATACTAAGGTATTCTCTTTAATTTCTACTGCTTGTTTGTAGGTAGAATCTGCTAGATGCAATTTTAACTCGGTGATTTCAAAAGAGCCAAGATTTAACTTATTAAAAGACTCTTTGGAATTGTTGAAACACTTGCACCTAGATCACAAAGTGCGGCTATTTCATTAGTCCCAATTTTAATCTTAATAGTAGGCTCAAATATATTATCAAGCTTAACTGGTAATTTTTCAGCAATTTTCCTCAAGCTCACGTACCTTTATTGCTACCTGATTAACGAAGTGTTGATATATGGCTTCTTCATTTCCTTCACTTAGCGGAATATTTATATTGATCCTTTTTACAAGATATTCAATTGTGTAATTCGGGGAAGGAGTATTGCTATAGTCAAGTTCTTCAGGCTCTTCCCTTTGGATTCTTATCATCTTGAGGTCTTCTACTGGATTGGGCTCAGCTTTACGTGCAAATTTAGCTAGAATGGGAGTTTGACTCTCGGTTATCTTACCTAGTTGTGCCTCAACAATCCTTGTTCTTTCTTGGAGGGCTTGCAAATCATTCCTCAAACTAACAACTTGGTTAGATAATTTACCAAGCATAGCATCATGGTTCTCCGTTATTTTAACTAGGATATTGTTTTGCTCATTTTGTGAGTCCATAAAAGATTTAAGAGTTTCTTGGAGACTATCATTACTTGATGCCATATTATTATTAGAGTTACCTGTAGGACTAAAATAGTGTTTTTGAAAATTTGGATTATAATTCTTCTTCCAAGTAGGGTTATAATCACTACGAGCTATGAAGTCTATTTCTTCAATATTTGGTTCGGGAGTAGCTCTTATCTGGGTTTCCTTACCTTTGAAGGATAATATGAGCTCATCCAACTTAGCATTGAGTTCTTTATTTTCTTGAGGTGTGACGGAGTTCGCCTTCTTCGTGTTTGATCTTTCCATATGCCATTGGCCATGGTTGTATTGCATATTGTCTAGCAGTTGATTTACTTTGGTAATTTGTTTACCCATAAATGTTCCTCCAGCTGCAGTATCAAGCATAGACTTAGACATAGGGTTAAGAGCATTATAAAATAAATGGAGATTTAACCAATATTCCATCCCATGGCTGGGACAGTTTATCATGCATTCTTTCATTCTTTCCCATGCAAGCGTTAGTGGCTCATGCTCTTCCTGTCTAAAACCAGTAATATAAGATCTTAGTTGCATAGTCTTTGTAGGTGGAAAAAATTTAGTCATAAATAAAGAAGTACATTACACCCATGATGCAATAGTATTTCTAGGCAAAGATAGCAACCATTCTTTTGATATTCCTCTAAGAGAGAAAGGAAATAAGCGCACCTTGACCACGTCAGGTCCAACATCTTTCATGCGCATCATATCACATATTTTAGTAAAAGAATTTTAAGTGCATACCTGCATCTTCAACAGTAGAGCCTACAAATTGATTCTGTTGAACCAAACTTAAATAGTGGGGCTTAATTTCATAATCCTCGGCAGTAATTGTTTGCTGAGTAATAGGAGTATGCAAATAATCATTGTTGGGAGTTGCACACTCCCCAAGCTTATTTTTAGCCATATTTCCTATATTTTTGGATTTTCTTAAAGAGATACTAATGATGGTAAAAATAAGAATTAAAAGACTAACTAATTTTTTTGGTTTTTCAAATAAAGACTGAAAGCAAACTAACAAAATTAAAAACAAGAATTAAAACTAGTAAGGTTCCTACTAACCTCTCCAGGGTAGCTATTTCTTCCCCGGCAACAGCGCCAAAAAAAGGTTTGATACCTTCGATCTGGATTACGGATATAGTATACCTCTTTTTCTGTAGTAGACCTAGGTTTATCGAATCCTCGCTAAGCAGAAAGCAAAGTGAAGTTAATTAAACGAACCTTCGGGAGTTTTAGAATTCCTTTTGTGTTTTCACCAGACCAAGATTTTGCGATCTTTTTGTTGTTGTTGACGATGGAGAGAGAGAAGGCCTGGGGCTTTCAGTTTCACCAGTAGATGTGTAAAATATCTGATGAGAATAAAAGATAATAATAAAGTATGCATGTAATTGTTAGAGCAAAATAATTATATGTGAGCAGTGCATCCATAATTGCTATTGCCTCTGCAACGGCTTATAGCAATAACCTACTAGTCTCATCCATAGAAGAAAGATAACTAATGATATGCATAGTGATGTCACCGTTAATCCCAAGTAATCCCTCACATACATCCGTACTACCCCTTCTGTCACTGGTGTTCCCAACCTACAGATCAGTCATCACTCATACTCCCTACACCTAGATCAATCCTTGGGGTCTTGGGTACCTGACAAGTCCTTAGATTGAGGCAAGAGAGGGTACAATAATCATCATGTCATACAAACTAATACATGATCTCATCTATGATAAGTAACATGCACAAAAAGCTACATGGCTAAGCCGAAGCCCTTAGCCCAAGGAGAATTACTCACACACAGAGATGAAATCAACAATCATAAGCATTGTAATAGAGATCATAAGATTGCTAGCAAATAGTCTTACAGTGTGGCCAATTTAAGACGAGATCTACTATTACAAGTGGTGGAATATGGCTATGGTGGTGGAGAAGGGTTTGGAGATTAGATCTAGATCTATTCCTCCGGCGTGGTGGCTTCTGGTGGCAGGGAGAGTTGAGGTCAAAAGGAGAGAGAGTTTTATCGTCGCCTGAAGCCTCTTTATATAGGGGTCCCTTCACAAAAGTTGTTCTATTTGACCTGGCAATGTCGGTGCCAACTATACGGACGGAAATATACGGCGGGAATTTTATTCTGGCCGTATAGTTGGTCGTTAAAGGCACTGGATCCACTTCGCGGCTCCTGATTTCTTTGACGTGTTGGAAATCTCGTATCTTTGACTTTAATGTAGTGATTCCCATCATCAAACGTCATTATCTACGCAGGGAAAAATAGGAAGAAAGGATTGCATACCCCTTTGATCATTAGGCATTAGTGGAGGGATTTAGAGATATTTCATCAAATGTATGAATAATATCCAGTTTAAATGTGAGTGTGGATGGCTATATTTCACATCCATCATTCTCCCTTTGTATTCTTATCATCTTGAGGTCTTCAACTAGATTGGGCTCAGCATTTCCTGCAAATTTAGCTAGAATGAGAGTTCGACTCTCAGTTATCTTTGTTCTTTCTTGGAGTGCCTGCAAATCATTTCTTAAACTCACAACTTGGTTAGACAATTTTCCAAGCATATTATCATGGTTCTCCGTTATCTTAACTAGGATATTGTTTTGCTCATTTTGCGAGTCCATAAAGGACTTAAGTGTTTCTTCCAGACTACCATTACTTGATCCCATATTATTATTAGAGTTACCTGCAGGACTAGAATAATGTTTCTGGAAATTAGGATTATAGTTCTTCTTCCAGGCAGGGTTATAATCATTACGAGCTATGAAGTCTATTTCTTCAATATTTGATTCTGGGATAGCTATTACATGGGTTTCCTTACCTTTGACGACTAATATGAGCTCATCCAGCTTAGAATTGAGTTCTTCATTTTCCTGAGGTGTGACAGAGTTCACCTTCTTTGTGTTTGATCTATCCACATGACATTGGGCATGGTTGTCTTGCATATTGTCTAGCAGCTACTTTGCTTCAGTAATTTGTTTGCCCATGAATGCTCCTCCAGCTGCAGTTTCAAGCATAGACTTAGACACAGGGTTAAGAGCATTATAAAATAGATGGAGAATTAACCAATCTTCCATCCCATGGATGGGATAATTTCTCGTGCGTTCTTTCATCCTCTCACATGCATTCGCTAGTGGCTCGCGCTCTTCCTGTCTAAAACCAGTAATATTAGATCTTAGTTGCATAGTCTTTGCAAGTGGGAAAATTTTAGTCATAAATAAAGAATTACACTCCACCCATGATGTAATAGTATTTCTAGGCAAAACTAGCAATCATTCTTTTGCTCTACCCCTAAGATAGAAAGGAAATAAGCGCAACTTGACCCCATCGGGGTCAACATCTTTAATGCGCATCATATCACATATTTTAGTGAAAGTTTCCAAGTGCATACATGCGTCATCAACAGCAGAGCCTCCAAATTAATTCGGTTGAACCAAACTTAAATAGTGGGGCTTAATTTCATAGTCCTCGGCAGTAATTGGTGGCTGGGTAATAGGAGTACGCAAATAATCATCGTTGGGAGTTGCAAACTCCCCAAGCTTCTTTTCAGCCATATTTCCTATGTTTTGGGGTTTTCTTAAACAAAAACTTATGATAGTAAAAACAAGAATTTAAAGACAAACTATTTTTTTTGTTTTTTTCAAATAAAGACTGAAAGCAAACTAACAAAATTAAAAACAAGAATTAAAACTAGCAAGGTTCCTACTAACCTTACCAGGGTAGCTATTGCTTCTATGGCAACGGTGCCAGAAAAAGGGTTGATACTTTCGATCTGTATTACGGATGTAGTATAACTCTTTTCCCTAGTAGACCTAGGTTATCGAATCCTCGGGAAGCAGAAAGTGTAGTAAAGTTACTTAAACGGACCTTCGGGGATTTTAGAATTCTTTTTGTGTTTTACCGGACCAAGAGTTTGCAATCTTTTATTGTTGTCGATGATGGAGATATAGGGCATAGGGCTTTCGGTTTCACCTATAGCTGTGCAAAACATCTGATGGGAATAAAATATAATAATAAAGTATACATGTAATTGTTAGAGCAAGATAATTATATGTGGGCAGTGCATCCGTAATTGCTATTGCCTCCGCAACCGCTTATAGCAATAACCTACTAGTCTCATCCATAGAAGAAAGAGAACTAATGATATGCATAGTGACGTCACCATTAATCCCAAGTAAATCCCTCACATACAGCCATACTACCCTTTCTGTCACTGGAGTTCCCATCATGTAGATTAGTCATTACTCACACTCCCTATACCTAGATCAATCCTTGGGGTATTGGGTACCTGACAAGTCCTTAGATTGAGGCAAGAGGGGGTACAATAATCATCATGTCATACAAACTAATACATGACCCCACCTATGATAAATAACATGCACAAAGCTACATGGCTAGGTCGAAGCCCTTAGACCAAGGCGAATTACTCATCCATAGAGATGAAATCAACAATCATAAACTTTGTAATGGAAATCATGATATTGATAGTAATAGTCTTACAATGTTGCCAATTGGAGATGAGATCTACTATTACAAGTGGTGGGTTATGGCTATGGTGGAGGATAAAGGTTCAGAGATTAGATCTAGATATATTCCTCCGGAAGCTCTTCGGTGTTGTGTTCTGTGGGTCGCAGGGAGGGTTTCTCGTCGTCCGAGGCCTTTTTATATAGGGGTCCCTTCATGAAACTTGTTATGTTTGACCTAGCGGTGTCGATAGAAACTGTACGGCCAGAACTATACAGTCAGAATTTTATTCCCGCCGTATAGTTGGTCGTTAAAGCTTCTTCCTCCTCTTCACGACTCCTGGTTTCTTTGGGTTGTTGGAAATCTCGTATCTTTGACATTAATGTTGTGATTCCCATTATCAAACGTCATTATCTGCGTAGGGAAAAATAGAAAGACAGGATTGCATTCCCCTTTGATCATTAGGCATTAGTGGCAGGATTTAGAGAGATATTTAATCAAAAATATGAATAATATCTAGTTTAAATGCAGACGTGGATGGATATATTTCACAGCCATTAGTGTTGAAGCCTTCAAGATCCAAGTTCCTTCTCCTCTTGAGCAATGGTGATGGTGGAGATCTTATGGAGGTGACGGCTATGGAGTTTCCAAGGCAACAGGGCTCCACCGTGGAGGGATGTGGACAGATATGCCCTTAATCTAGGGTTTTCCCCTCTTTAAATAGGCATTTGGAGGTCGGTTTTGTGAACCGACAGAGCTAGGGGAAGAATATGCCCATTGGGCCTTCACAAATGTTGTTACATTTGATAAAACGAAGACGTCGGAGGGTGGTATGGCCGTATGGAGGTGTATCATAGTACTTTCGATAAATAGGAGTGTCGATCCCAATGAGGAGCAGAAGGTGTTGACTAGTGGTATGGAGAAGGAAATCTCTGTAAATACTTAGCAAACGGATTTTTAGGGGTTTTCTGATAAAGCAAGGAAATAAAGTGCAAGTAAATAAAACAGTAAACAATTGCAGCAAGTGGCCCAAACCTTTCTTAGCAAAGGACAAGCCGGTGGAAATACTAATGAGGACCAAACGTTCTTGAGGACACATGGGAATTCTGTCAAGTGCTTTTGCTTCATATAGCTGAGTAGTCTTCTTTGGTTTTGTAAGTGTTGTGTGGGTGAACCTGTGTTAATGTACCGAACTTACTTGGACTAATACATATTTGTGATTAAACCCCTTGCAAGCATCCACGACTACAAGAAAGCAATTAAGATATAAACCTAACCACAGCCTTAAACTCTGAGATCCTATAATCCCTTGTGCAATGGTTTCCTAACGGGGGTTCAGGTTTCTGTCACTCTGGCAACCCTGCAATTAGTAGCCAAATACACAATGCATTACCCTAGGCCCATAAATGGTGAAGTATCATGTAGTCGACGTTCACGTGACACCACTAGAAGAATAGCACCACAACTTAAATATTAAACCATTGAATAATATCTCAACACAAATCCACTACTAACAACATGACTTCTCCCATGTCCTCAAGAACTAAACAAACTACTCACGAGACATCATATGGATCAAGATCAAAGATGATATGGTGATGGATAACAATCTGAACATAAACAATAATCCAATGGTTCCACTCACAAGCATCAACTACAATAGTAATCAACACCGGGAAAGTTTCCCCTAAGAACTATGCAAGATTCAACATAATTGTTACATCGGGATGGAGTGATGATGATGGTGCTGGTGGAGATGATGGTGTGGATGATGATGATGATCCCGATGAAGTCTGGCTTGACGATGGTGTTGATGGCGACGATCTTCCCTCTACGGGAAGGAATTTCCCCGGCAGAAATATGTCTGCCGGAGAGCTCTTTATCTCTCGGTGTTTTCCGCCCCGCAGAGGCGGCGGAATCTTTCTGTGGTTGCTCCCCATGTATTAGGGTTTTGAGGAGAAGATATAGGCGAGAGGGCGGAGCCATAGGTGGGCAAGGTGGGCCACACCCCTTGTAGGCGCGGCTTAGGGGTGGCCCGCGCCTGGGGGTGTGGGCCCCCTGTGGCCCATCTCCGCCTCCCCTTTTGGCATTCTTCGTCTTCTGGGAAAATAGGATTTTCTGTAGTTTTTCTGGTATTTTTCTTATCTTCGCGAAATTGCATCAAAACACCGCTTTTTCCATCAGAATCCTGACTCCAGCAGTTCATCCTCCAAGAATCATCCAACGTGCAAAAACATATGAAAAGACATAAGTAACACCTCTTAATATGAAATATATCAATCAATAGAGGCAAATTATGATATAGAATGGTGATGCAAATTGGACGTATCAACTCCCCCCAAGCTTAGACCTTCGCTTGTCCCCAAGCAAAAACTGAGCTCAGTAAACATGTCCACAGGTTTATGGAGTGAAGTGTCGATAAAAGAATACGGACAAGAAGCATCACACTTACCATTACACAACTCATAGAAGAAAGCAACTCACCATTATATAACTTAGCTTGCAACAAGCATAGGAGTCACAATAGAGATGCATAAATCATAATTGGAATTGGCAAACTTTGTTCTTGGTCAGAGAATAGCTGGCAAACATTTTCACAAATAAATATTTTGTAGAAGTTTTACAACAAGAGTACTCTTTGCTCAAACATAAAAGGTTTTTCACAATTATGTCTTTCAAAGTAATACTCATTAGATAAGAGTCTTGTGCAAACAAGCAAGATAAAGAACATGATTGAATAAATCATCATATGAATTCTTGAAACACAACAACTCAAATGCTTGCTGGAGATGGAGAGGAATAGGTTAACTGACTCAACTTAGAAGTAGAAGAAATGCCCTTCATAGAGGGAAGCAGGTATTTCAAGTTCATAAAGAGCTTTCAAAAGATTATGGTACTTACTAGCTTTGAGCTCTCATTGCCCCTATCATAAGCATCTTGAGGTGATTAAGGTTAAAGTGAACAAAGATGGAGTATATACTTGATGAAATATAAGTTGGCAATCTCATGTCCCTTGAGTACGAGGGCCGCTCCTCATGCTACTCAACTTTAGTTACCGGTAAGTTCTTGTCATTGTAAGTACATGTGTATCATAAAGAACTACAAACGGGGTACCCCTTGCACATGATACAGGTGCTATCCCATAATCAAAATGACAAGGCAAGCAGACAGTGAGCATCTCAACGATCTTTTTATTTGCTATTTGCATAGTTTTTTATTGAGGATGCTTCACAGATTGCTCATTATGGTTATGCTGCAAGTTTCCACCACGATTAGGCATGGCTTAGGCTAGCGGCCCAGGCGTTTCTCTAACACACATACATAACTCCATTGACTTACAAGCTCCCCTTTTATTTCACATTGATGACATCCGCAAACAAAAGAGCATGATATCAACTAGATAAGTATCCATAAGTGTTGAAAGCGTTTCCCGTGACAGCACGGTTCTGCTAATCCCAACGTATAGATGCAAGAATATACAACTTCGATGACACAATGGTTCAAGTTTATTAGGGGCAAGAAAATAAGGTGTGCCATCAAGTTCGTGAGAGCCTTACTAACTAGTTTTCACATAACAAAATAATTTTTAATTCGAAAGATAGATGAAGCTTGAGAATTTACTTGGAATAGCAATAATGCTAATAAGTAGATATGGTGGACACAAATGGCATAGGTTTTGGTTCAAAGGGGTTGGATGCATGAGAAGTATGCCCTCTCAAAACAGGTTTTTGGCTAGCAAGGCTGGATAGCAAGCAAAAGAGTTGAAGGAAACAAGCAAACCTACAAGTGATAAAGCCAAACATGCAATCTTCCTGGAAGACACAAAAGATCTTAAATAAAGAATACTAAGCTTACGAGCCAATCAAGAAAGAAAATAAATGATACAAAATACATGCAAGCTTTTTCTCTTTTACTTTCAAACCTCAAAAAGTGTTGCTACTAACTAGAGCTCAGTTTGCCAAAACCAATTTAGATCTACTTGATGCTCCCAAAGTGATGCCAATACTAATCATCAAGATCAATCATATAATAGAGATTGCAAACTAAAATAAGAAGTGCAAAAGGTAAAAGATGAGAATTCTCATTAATATTCCATAAAGGCACTCACACCAAGGGATACATAGATAACCAACTAAAGGAGAGATACTTCCACAATGCAAACCAACCTATAAAATAACTTCTCTACCCAAGATATGAATCTACTAAAAAGGTAAAAATATAAAATATAATGATGTGATATCGCGGCACTCCCCCAAGCTTGGAACAAGCCAAGAGGATGCCAAACCTGATGACGAATTACTCCTTTGGTGGTGGTGGTCCCTTGTTTAGGGTCAGAAAACCCTCCAGCATCTTACGAAGCATGTTATTCTCATCTTGAAGTATATCCACCTTCATCCTTAGAGCACGGTACTTATCAAAAAACTCATCAGTGGTTCGAAGGGCTTCCACCGCCTCAGGGCAGGATCTGAAGTTTGGGACGGAGGTCATCATCCCCTGCATATTACGAGAAAAAGCACGTCCAGTGTTAATTTCTCCTACAAAAGTAGGTTTCCTTGCCCTTGACCCTGGGGAGGTTTGTTCCTTAATGCCTGCTGACATGTCCTTTACTTCCTCCTCGACGCTACAATCCATGTCCTCGCGCCTGGAAGCGATCCTTTCTTCTTCCATGGGCCCTTTGCCTTTGTCATTGGCGGAGACCATGGTGCTCTAAGCTTGAGAAGATTTCCTGACAGAAACAGATCGAAATAGAAACACAACAAGAACATGATATATGAACCTCGGGGGATCCGTGGGGTTATATATTACGAAGTTTCAAGACATAAGGAAGGTACGATGCAAAAACAAGGCGAAGACGGACTCCAGGGGGCTCACACCCCCTGTAAGCGCGGCCAGCTCGGGCCCGCGCCTAGGGTGGGTGTGGCCCCTCTGGCCTCCATTTCCTCCTCTGTTTCATCTCGTAACCTTCCGTATGTAATAAAAACATCAAAAATATAAAAATATTAGGCTTTCACGGACCTTATGTTTTCACCACTTTTTACCTATTCAAAGACGAACTCTATAGATTCCCTCTTTTCCATCTCCTGAAAATTCCTTTCATACAAGGCCTTGCACAAACCTCAATGGCAACATTAGTGTATGCAAAAAAATAAACCTTTAGGTTCAAACATCAACTGAAATCCATCAAAACAAAATCTACCGTAGCAACTTCTTTCCAAAATCCCAAAAAGAATCTGAAAGGGAATCAATATAAGAGGCAAATGCAAATGATAGCAGAAATCTGTCAAAACAGACCAGCAGGTAAAGATTGATTTTTTCGAAAATCTTCTGTTGCTCAAATCAAAAAGTGCAAAACTAATGAAAGTTGGATAACAACTTGGAGATCAGGCACAGAAAAATACAGCTCCATCCATTGTACTGAGCTCCTCCACGAATTTTTACAATGCAGCACAAAAATATGTCCTAGGACAGCCACTTTTCACAACTCCTCTATTTCTCAAAAGTAGTTGATCTTGACATAAAAACCAAAACAAAAAAGGATAAGGAGCGGTTATTACTTAGGTAATAACTTCCAAGACTCAACAAAACTATTGGATTATCTCCCAAGAAGTACTTTCTTTAATGCCTTTAAGTTAGGCTTGATAATTTCAAAGATGCTCACATAGGAGATAAAGATTTGAAGTGAAAGAGAGCATCAAGAAGCAAATATCCAACACATTTGAGTCTAACCCACTTCCTATGCAAGGGAGTCTCATGAGAAAACAAATTGTTGAAGCAAAAGGACACTAGCATAGGAAGACAAAACAAATGCAACTTCAAAGCTTTTAACATAAAACGGGGAAACTTAATGTTATTGAGATGCATAAAACCATGTTTCCCTCTTTCATAATAACTTTCAGTAGCACTTCGAATAAAGTTGACAATATAACTGTCATAAGAAACAACTTTATCATCAGAATGAGCATACTTAGAATCATCAAAAAGAGGTCCAAGGTCATAAACTGGATCAATAGAAGCAAGTTGTTCAACCCTGAAATCTTCATTAGGCAAGCTATTTTTGTAAGGATCTTTAGAAAATTTGGAAAAGTTAAACTCATAATAATCTCCATCAAACTTAGTCAAAACTTTCTCCTTCCTACAATCTATGATAGCCCCACAAGTATTCAAGAAGGGTCTACCAAAGATAATAGGACGGGTTTTACTAGCTTTAGAACCAAGTACTAGAAAATCAGCAGGATATTTAATCTTACCACAAAGAACTTCCACATCTTTTACAATGCCAATTGGACAGACTGTCTCTCTATTAGCAAGGTGAATAACCACATCAATGTCCTCAAGCTCACAAGGACCAATTTTATGCATAATTTCCCTCTAAAGCTCATAAGGAATAGCACTAGAACTAGCACCAATATCACATAAACCATAATAGCAATGATCACCAATTCTAATAGAAAGCATAGGTACACTAGCTTTTCTAGGATGAGAGACAATATTAGAAGCGTCTTCACAGAATACAATGTGCTCATCCTCTATATTTTTAGTGAGAAGATCTTTCTCAATGGCTACTACAGGTTCAATGTTTATCTGCTCATCAGGTTCCACAATTTTCTTTGTACCTTTGTTATTCGCACTAATTATCATAGAATACTCCTTTACCTTAGCTGGGAAAGGTGTTTTCTCAACATAAGGTTCAGGCACAAAGCGATCAGTAGTACAAACTTCAGTATTTCTAACAGGAACATGACTAACAACATCTTTATAAGGTGCATGGTACTTGTTCCACTTCTTTTTAGGAATTTCTATATAAGAGGCAAAGGCCTTAAAACAGTTGGCAATACTTTGATAATCAAGACCATACTCAGTACTAATATCACGGAAGTCATCAGTTCCCATAAAGGATTTAATGCATTCATAATCATAGTTTATACCTGACTTTCTTCCTTTGTCATTCTCCCATGCTTAAGTGTTCTCTTGAATACGGTCTAGGAAATCCCATTTAGCTTCTTCCTTCATACGTGCGAATGATCCAGCACAAGAAGCATCTAATAAATCTTTATCATGAATAGAAAGCCTTGCATAAAAGTTATTGATAATAATGTTGTTAGGGAGTTCATGAATAGGACATTTAAGCATTAGTAACTTCAATCTCCCCCAAGATTGAGCTGTACTCTCTCCATCACGAGGCCAAAAGTTATATATTAGATTCCTATCCTTATGAATCTCACTGGGAGGATAGAATTTAGAATAAAAGACAGGTACTATTTCCTCCCATTCCATAGATTGTCCATTCTTTAACAGCTTATACCATTCTTCAGCTCTTCCTTTCAACAGTATAGAGAGTAACTTCTTCTTCACCTGTTCAGTTGTGATACCTGCACACTTAAACAACCCGCATAATTCATGGATAAAAAGCAAATGATCACCAGGATAGACAGTTCCATCCCCTAAATAATAATTATCCATAACACGATTAACAATACTTGTAGGTATCTTAAAAGGATCTATCTCAACAGGTGGTGCTACTACCCTAACAGTGGTACTAGTTTTCCCAAACAGAAAACCAAGTGGGTTATCCATATTGGAAACAAATTAACAAACAGAAATAAAAGCAATACTCACAGTAGAAGTTTCCTTTACCAGTTCCACTCTTCAATAGCGCTTCACTCCCCGGCAACGATGCCAGAAAATAGTATTGATGACCCACAAGTATAGGGGGTGTATCGTAGTACTTTAGATAAATAGGAGTGTCGATCCCAACGAGGAGCAGAAGGTGTTGACTAGTGGTATGGAGCAGGAAATCTCTGTAAATACTAAGCAAACGGATTTTTAGGGGTTTTCTGATAAAGCAAGGAAATAAAGTGCAAGTAAATAAAACAATAAACAATTGCAGCACGTGGCCCAATCCTTCTTAGCAAAGGACAAGCCGGTGGAAATACTAACGAGGACAAACATTCTCGAGGACACATGGGAATTCTGTCAAGTGCTTTCGCTTCATAAAGCTGAGTAGTCTTCTTTGGTTTTGTAAGTGTTGTGTGGGTGAACCTGTGCTAATGTACCAACCTTACTTGGAATAATACATACTTGTGATTAAACCCCTTGCAAGCATCCGCAACTATAAGAAAGCAATTAAGTTATAAACCTAACCACTGCCTTAAACTCTGAGATCCTACACTCCCTTGTGCAATGGTTTCCTAATGGGGGTTCAGGTTTCTGTCACTCCGTCAACCCCACAATTAGTAGCCAAATACACAATGCATTCCCCTAGGCCCATAAATGGTGAAGTACCATGTAGTCGACGTTCACATGACACCACTAGAAGAATAGCACCACAACTTAAATACTAAACCATTGAATAATATCTCAACACAAATTCACTACTAACAACATGACTTCTCCCATGTCCTAAAGAACTAAACGAACTACTCACGAGACATCATATGGATCAAGATCAAAGATGATATGGTGATGGATAACAATCTGAACATAAACAATAATCCAATGGTTCCACTCACAAGCATCAACTACAATAGTAATCAACACCAGGAAAGTTTCCCCTAAGAACTATGCAAGATTCAACACAATTGTTACAGCGGTATGGAGTGATGATGATGGTGTGGATGATGATGATGATCCCGATGAAGTCTAGCTTGATGATGGTGTTGATGGTGACGATCTCCCCCTCCGGGAAGGAATTTCCTCGACAGGAATCTGTCTGCCGAAGAGCTTTTTCTCTCTCGGTGTTTTTCGCCCCGCAGAGGCGGCGAAATCTTTCTATGGTCGCTCCTCGTGTATTAGGGTTTCAAGGAGAATATATAGGCGAGAGGGCGGATCCAGAGATTGGCTAGGTGGGCCACACCCACTGTAGGCGCGTCCTAGGGGTGGCCCGCGCCTGGGGGGTGTGGGCCCCCTATGGCCCATCTCCGCCTCCCCTTCTGGCATTCTTCGTCTTCTGGGAAATAGGATTTTCCGTAGTTTTTCTGGTATTTTTTTATCTTCACAAAATTGCATCAAAACACCGCTTTTTATATCAGAATCCTGACTCCATAAGTTCATCCTCCAAGAATCATCCAACATGCAAAAATAGATGAAAAGACATAAGTAACACCTCTTAATATAAAAATATATCAATGAATAGAGGCAAATTTGTTGGAGTTATGCCCTAGAGGCAATAATAAAGATGTTATTATTATAATTCTTGTTCATGATAAAGTTTATATTCCATGCTAGAATTGTATTAAGCGGAAACTTTAATACTTGTGTGGTTTGTGAACAACACCGTGTCCCTAGTATGCCTCTATGGACTAGCTCATTGATTAATGATGGTTAAGGTTTCCTAACCATAGACATGAGTTGTCGATTGATAATGAGATCATATCATTGGGAGAATGATATGATGGACAGACCCAAACTAAGCTGAGCAATTAGATCGTGTCATCGTGTTCATCTTTGCGAAGCTTTTCCTATGTCAAATATTGTATTCCTTAGACCATGAGATAATACAACTCCCTGGTATCGGAAGAAAGCTTTGAGGTCATCAAACATCATCCTATGAGAGGGTGATCATAAAGGTGTCTCTCAGGCGATCGGAAAGTACCTGTTGGGTTGTATGTATTGAGATGGGATTTGTCCCTCCCAAGTCGGAGAGATATACTTCGGGCCCACTCGGTAATCGATATCAACACCGCTTGCAAGCATGTGGTTAAGGAGTTGATCACAATATGATATTGGATTACGGAACGAGTAAAGTACTTGCTGTGAACGAGATTGAACTAGGTATGACGGTACCGACGATCAAATCTCGGGCAAGTAAAATATTGCGAGACGAAGGGAATATATATATGGGATTGATTGAATCCTGGCATCGTGGTTCATCTGATATGATCATCGATGAATGTGTGGGAGTCAATATGGGTTTCGCACTCGCCGTTGATTATTGATATAAGATCATGTCTGCAGATTCTCGAACCCGAAGGGTCACACACTTAACGTGTCTCGACGCTAGGATAGATTGGATAGTTGGTTTATGAGTTTTTGTTCGGAGTCTCGGATGGGATAAGGGACATCACGAGAGGTTCTGGAATGGTCCGGAGAATAAGATTCATATAAGGCAGTGCAGTTTTTGGAGTTCGGAATTGTTTCGGGTTAATTGGTATTGTACCGGAAGCTTCTAGAACCTTCCGGAGGGGGACCAACGTGGCCCCACCTGCCGGGAGGGGGCATGGGCCTATGAGGGAGTGCCCTGGCCGCATTGGGCCAGGGGCACAAGGCCCCATAGGGCCCAGCCGGCCAAACCTAGGGCAAACCCTTGGAGAGCTTCTAGAAGGGGGGGAACTTGCCCCCCACTCCTCTCTCCTTGGCCGCCGGCCTAGGCTTGGGGGAGGGGCTAGGGCTGGCGCCCACCCCTCTATATAAAGAGGGCTGGGGGCGCACCCTCCCCCCACACCTCCTCCTCAAACCCTAGCCGCCCTGCTGCCCTCCTCTCTCTCTCCCTCCAAACTGCGCGTAGGCGAAGCCCTGCTGCAGGAACTCTCCACCACTTGCACCGCGCCGTCGCGTTGTAGATCCAATCCGTCTCTCCACCATACTTGCTGGACCGAGGAAGGAGGAGACGTCGAGGTGTCGCACGTGTGCATCTCTCGGAGGCATCGCCACTTGCGGTGTTAGATCGGATCGGATCGGATCGCGAGGAGGAGAAGCGAGTACGACTACATCACCCATGTTCCGACGAACGTTCCGTTGTGCGAATCTTCAAGGGTATGAAGATCTCATCTAATCCCTCTTGTTGTTTGCATCTCCTAGATTAGATCTTGGCTTTCCCGTTCGCATCCGTAGAATTTTTTTGATTTACTATGCTGCGAAACCCATCAAAATTATGATATAGAATGGTGATGCAAATTGTACGTATCAACCAACAACTAATGCTAAGAAAGACAAGAAACAATGTGATAGCAAGATATAGTACTTCAAGCACGAAGGCTATCACAATGTAAAGTGCATAAGTAAAGAGCTCGGGTATAGAGATAACCGAGGCACGCGGGGACGATGATATTTTACTGAGTTCCTTCCAACATGGAAGTACGTCTCGTTGGGGGGTGGGCGATACTAAGACCACCAACGCCACAAGAGGCCTCACCCTATTCTCCCGAGCACCCGTCTCACGCTAAGCACCTGATCCACTATGGGACACTTGAGGGCGGTCACCAAACCCTAAGATTGGGGCAATCTCTAGAACTTAATTGGAGGCTCCCAACAAATGCCACCAAGGCCACAAACTTGAGGATAGCTCCACAACTTAATTGGAGGCCCCAAGAACACACCACAAAGGCCACACAACCGTCTAGGGTTACAAGAACCCAAGAGGGACAAGCTTCTATGATTTCACCAAACCAATCCTCCGAGGAGAACTCAAACCGATGCACCAAATGCAACTGGCAAGAACACCACAAAGATGCTCCAATCCTTCACTCTCAAGTTCTAACAAATCTACTAAAGCAATTGGGGGCAACAAGAGAGGAAGAATCAAAGAGGAACGCAAAATCTCCCAAGATCTAGATCCTAAAGATTCACTCACAAAGAGATGATCTGGTTTGGTCAAAATGTAGATCTAGATCTCCTCTATCTTCCTCTCAAATATAGGGAAGAATCATTGGAGGGGAAGGATTCAATCAAGCTCAAAAGAGGGGTCAAATAATAGCCAAAGTTTGAAGAAAAGAGGAGGAAGAAGTATCCCAAAAAGAAGAAGGAGAAAGGCTTAATTAGGGGGGTTTAATTTCTGCCCGTTGGGGCTATTTCGACCTGGGTCGGCCGGTAGTACCGCTTAGGCCCGGTACTATCGCACAAGGCCCAGTAGTGCTAGAGAAGCAGGCGAAGCGGGCGAGCAGCAAGCACGGCAAGCGAGCGAACGAGAAGAGAGAAGGGGATCGAGGGGAGGCACGAGCGGAGCCGGGCGAAATGAAGTGATTAAGGCGTAAGCACGTGGCACAAGGCAGCAAAGAAGGAGCAAGGCGGCTGGGCCAAAGTCAAGCAAAGGCCCCGGCTACCGTCACTTAGGCGGTAGTACCGGTTTAAGACGGTAGCACCAGATGGCCCAACTGGGCGGGGCAGAGAGCTAGGTCGCGTGACACTGGTGCGTGCGGTAGCTTTAGGCGGTAGTACCACAACCCAAAAACAAAGCTTTTTATTTTTTAATTTAAAATCAAATACGAGGCAGATGCAAAATACAATATCTAGATCTAGGAAACTCCGATTGACCTGAAACCAATTTTGTTGGAAAGAGGATAACAAGATCTACCCAACAACAAGTGAAAATATTGGTTACCACTAAGTGAGAATATTTCATGTATTATAATGTGAGATACCTCCCTTGGTGAGAAACCGGAAAACCACCAAGATCAAAAACGCAATAAGATATAACGGGGAAATCTGTTTTTGATGAACTAGAGCTTGTCATGAATATTACCACAAGCTCTAGAGTCTCACAAGGATAAGATCCAAATAACAACCAAATACGATGATACTAAGTATGCAAAGGTTTGAGCTCTCTCTGAACGATATGGTCGAGTTACTCACTCGAGATCCCCTCTTGATAGTACTTCTATCTATCCTAAATCCGGTATCCCAACCAACAACATGAGACCGGCAAAATGGAAAACCAATGAAGAATACCTTTGCCTTGAGAATTCCACTTGAGCGCGATGTAGAAGATCTTGACCTTCTCAAGATGGAACGCCTTTCTTGATTCCACTTTATCAACCTTATTCTGACCAGACCAAGATTAGGACAGAGAAAACCTTATTCTGACTTCAAATGTTGTCTCCCCCTCACCATCCCAAAAAAGACACTGAAAAATGACCGCAAAAAAGAACGTGGACTCTCCCTCTGATGTGAGTCCATGATCCACCATGCTTCCAAGTCCCTAAGGCTAACGAAGACAGAACATCCCAGTGATGTCGCCGACGAGGGAGATAGAATCCAATGGTCGTCGCCTTTTGATCGCTTGTTTCTAGCCGCCTCTTGACGTTTCATTTTTGGTACTTTTTTTCGAAATTCCACCCATCTATTCATAATCATTAAGAATGATATAATGGAAATCAAAAGTAATAAAAATTATACATAGATCATTGGACTACCTAGCGACGACTATATACACTAGCACGAGCCGAAGGCGTGCCGCCATCCTCGCCCTCCATCACCGAAGCCGGTAAAGCTTGTCATACTAGACGGTCAGGAAGTTATCGTGCTAAGGCTTTGAAGTACCAGTGCACCAAAGAAGTAACCATTGCCAAAGATGAGAATCTTAGATCGGAAGAGACTGGCCTCAAACCACATAAAAGTATACGAAAAACGACCGGATCTTAAATGATCTGTCGAACACAGGACTACATGCACCCTCCACTGACGCTAGCCACACCATCGGAGTAAGAATAAGACGAGAAGAACCTTATTCTTACTTTAGGGCATAGCCATCGTCTTAACATTCTGAAAAAAAACATAAAAACAGTCTAAATAACAAACGTGAATCTTCCCGTCGATAAGAGACCATGATCCGCCACGAGTAAAAAAAAACTAAAACCACCGCAGATGAAACAGACAGTTACCGATGGAGTGGGTTCTACGGTACCGCCGTCTCTCTCGTTATGTGCTGAACACGTGTATCGGTTCAACTTTCAAAAAAAAAAATTGTGTATACCCTTGAGTGACGTAGAGAAAAGCCGGAGAGATCCCCGTCTTTAAAAAAATTATACTATCCGGATAGAGAATTCCGTTCTGGCCAAAAAGTTTTCGAAACAAACAGGAGTTGTGTGACAAGTGTGTCAACGATATGGGCTCGTTGGTATTTTACCCCGAAAAAAAAATACGCCGTACGATTATACCCAAGGAAACAGGTAAAAAGAGGAAAAACCGATGGCCAAAAGAGGTGCCAAGTGTTGAAACGGAAGGCGGTGTCGTGCGGTGCGTGCGTGCACTCAGCCGATTCAACCGGATTTGAGAGAGTTTCGCGTCCGCCTTCCTCCAGAACCTTCCCGTAGCCACCTCCATTTATTTAGAACACGCGTGCGCGATGGGCGTCGCAAGTCATAACCGACTGACGCAGTCTAGAAGCGAAAGACAGAGGGAGGCTTCGGCGGTCAGGATCGCAGCGGCGACGAAAGGTATTTCCCCTTCCCATGTGAATATGTCATGTTGTTGCGAGTTCCTTTTGATCCCAAATTATGGTTTTGCAATTTCAGTAGATCTGTATCACACGAAGCAAGTTAAACGTTGTAGCAGTTCCTTTTTCCCATCCGTGGCCTGGGGGTTGTGGATTCATTTTTTGGGCTCCAGTTCTCGCGATAAATCAAGTTCATGGGTAATTACTGAACCCGCATAAGCATACTAACTTATACGGGAACTTTGAACTGTTGGGAAGGTAACTGTTCTGGAACATATTCTAACCATGAACCGAATAATACTCCAGACTGCAGCAATTTGTACCCATATATGCGGTGCAAAAAAAAACATTGACGATGAATAACTTGGAAACACATGTACAGTAAGATTGCGGCCACCTCCTCTAAAGAAATAAGTTTGTTGAAGACTGCAGAAAATAAATTCAGCATTTAGAAAAAAGAATACCTTCGGATCCTGGAAACTGATCCATGAATTGTTGCACACCTGAAATCAAAACTGTTCAACTGATAAAAACTTCTCTGGTCGGGTCAGATATTTATATGATTTTGTTGGCTATGCGAATACATCACTGACAGAAACTTTTGTGGCCAGGTTAGACTATGTGGCATAGTATGTTACACAGCAGCACAACGCACTTAGAATTTTGTATTTGCATGCTATTTTAGTTTGTTACATGCTATTTATGTACATGTGAGTTTGTCTGGTGGGTATTGATTCATTTATCTGATTGTCTTGCAGATGTCGTACTCGAGAGGATCAAGGTAAGCATTATGTATTTTCACTTTTTTTTTCTTTCTGAAGTTGTGTGTTGTTATGATCACTGATTTGTTGTAATTAGAGAAACTGAGCTCATATTCTCCATTACCTTGCAGGCAAAGTAGCTATTTGAGGTATAGGAGTCGTTCACTGTATGGCTTTTATCCTCAGTAACACTAATATTCTTGTGCCCTTCGTTCTGGGTTTTGTAGTGTAGGCATTTCAGTCTCTTGTAATTTTATCGAATTCTATGCTGTCTATCTATGTAGGAGCGTGGATTCAAGTGATGTTGAAAACCCTGGGAACAATCTATACGTGACTGGTTTGTCATCTCGTATAACAGATCGAGATCTGGAGAAGCACTTCTCTACCGAGGGAGAGGTACGCTTCACAGAAATTTGCAGAGTGAAAATAGTGTTACACATATGAAAAGATTGCTAACGACTTCGTCTTGCTGGCTGCGCCACAGGTGATCGACGCAAGTATTGTGCTTGATCCATGGACGAGAGAATCACGAGGATTTGGTTTTGTTACCATGGCCACACTTAAGGAGGCGGAGCGCTGCATCAAATATCTGGACCGTTCAGTGCTGGAAGGTCGAGTCATTACTGTTGAGAAGGTACTGTCACAAGATCGCTACTCGGCGGATACTTTTCATTTTTCCTTCTATATGGGGTGGATTTTGTATGTACATATTAGCCTTCTCAGCTGAATATTTTAGTGCTTTTCTTGTTTGAAGCTTTTGTTGACAGCAGCAGGTAGATGCCCGCAGCTGCTCCCCATCAAATGCAAAAGACACACAACCTAACAAAGAAACCATGCTACCTCAACCAAAGGGTTGTACGCCCAACATTATATTATTTTCCATATTGTCTGCATTCTTCAGATTCCCAAATAGTTTATTCGATTTTGCTTTTTGTTGTTGAAGACTAAGTACTAATTATGCTCCCCTACTCCACAGGCAAAGAGAAGACGAGGTCGAAACCCAACTCCTGGAAGGTATCTTGGCTCTAAATCATCGCGTGGTAAGTAGTTGTGGCTTCATTTATCTTCCACACCTTAGCACCATTATGTGCTACTAGAAAGTAAGCACCCTTGATTCTCTTTATATTACTGATCATTGACATACCTTTATATATTATATATGGTGATACCAGGACGGAGGAATTCCCCAAGAATGTCACCTGTTAGGAGAGACCGTTACAGCTCACGCTACTCGCCTGACTGGGAGGGTTCTTATTCTCCCTATAACAGAGGGCGATCGCGCTCTCGACATGACAGGAGGCGATCATACTCTCCCTCTGACAGGTCATACTCTCCTTGCGACAGGCGCAGATCCTACTCACCTTACGACAGGCGCAGATCATACTCTCCCTACGACAGGCGTAGGTCATACTACTCACCTCGCCATGGTCATCGCTACCGCTCGAGATCTCCATGCAGTTACAGAAGGGGGCGGTCACATTCCTATGACCGTCCTGTTTCACCATACTACAGCAGGCACTATTCTCCACGGAACAGAAGACGCAGCTATTCTCGCAGTGTGTCACCGTGCAGGAGCTACTCACGCAGCTGCTCGCCAGTATCAGAAGAATCAAGGAGCTGTTCTCCGAGGAAAGGATACGGCGAAGAAAACAAACCATCGCGCAGCAGGTCCTCTGGCAAGAGGCGCTCTAGGGAAAGCTATGCTCACAGCCGCAGCTCGTACTCCAGGTCTATCTCTAGTGAGCGCTCCAACAGCTCAGCTAGCGCCTGATGGGTTTAGGCAGCGCCGCCACCGTATTTTGTTGCGACCCTTTGGATTTACAATGCCATGTACACCAGTATGTATGTTATGTTTATGTACGCCATGGACAACTATATTTTGTCTTAATTCTGGACCCACAAGCCATGCATGTAGTATACTAGTATTGTTATGCTATATACCGGATACAGCTAGTTTTGCTAATTTCGTACAGATGTGGTACTTGTGGTTGAGCATTTTGATCCGGTAATGCTTTTGGCAGTGTTGTTGCTCGACCAAACGGATCACATGTGGTGCTGAACTTCTGATGATAGATGGGTTCATACTGCACATGGTGAGGGTAGGAACTTGGATCGAAGATAGTTCAACACCACATGAATGAACAGATGGATTACAGCAATTTCAGAGCAGATGGAAAAAGATCTTCAATCATGCGATAGTTCTCAAGGACTAGACATAAAACGACCTATATACTAGGAAATAATTCTAAACCTAAATTCTTAATCCTCCTACAATGATCCTAAAGCTTGCTCTGCGGTTGCTCTACATAGCCTCTCAGACTATGTAATGCTGCAACACGCAGCGTGCTAGCCATGCAGATCCAGATAACAAGTCAGAAAACGGTGATCAGTAAAGCAGCAGGCATAAGAGCAGAATTCCAGACAATCATGGGTGATACAAAACATTGTGCAGTACAACTAACCTGACATGGTTTTTCATAGATCAATGATACAGTGTGTGCAAAACTGGAGAACAGAAAAATGCCACAGAAACATTACAAAAATGGTCACATTATTACAAAAATGTGTCCTTTGTCAAAATGGTGTACAAATATCCATGTTGGCCAGATTGGGCGAAGATTAGACAGACGAGTTGCCCCTCGGATATGAAGACAGTTCAGAGTAGATCTGTTACCCTCGAGCTTTCAGTTCTGTAATTGGCCCCTGTGCCGTGGAAATATCACCGTTGTAGAGCATATAATATGACCTGCCAGTTTTGCGGACATTTCTAACATCCTATTATCCCATCATGGGTTTCACAGCCTGGCAACAAACATTTATGTACACTCGAACTGGATGACCTTTTAGATTCGAACTGATGGATGGAGGGGAATAATTGACGGAGGGCAATCTGTCCTAGCCCCAGCCAGAGAGTAGTATGCCAGAAACTGGGCCTGGCCCTCTGATTGAGGATCACCTTGACCTGGTGCAATGAACTCAATGTTCCAGTAGGGGCGTACCATTGCCATGAGATCGCTACCAGTACGAGATGCCCTGTATCCCTGCACCCATAGATATCTGAGTGACTTGAGCTGTAACGCAGCAACGGCAATTGCATGTTCACTGAAGCAGCAACTCCTTAGCTCCAATTTCTGCAAGCTTGGGCATCCTCTTACGAGTGCCAGCAGTCCATTATCAGAAGTCCCAACATTTCCAAGCAACATGTAGCGGACGGTCTTGCTGAATTCACCAACATAGGAAAGGCCGGCATCTGACAGAGCTCCAGGTCTCACATAAAATGCAAACCTCCGGAGTTTGGTGCATCCGCTCAGCAAAGCACGAACCCCGTTGTCAAGGGGCAAATCGGTTATAAGCAGTTCTCTATCAAGCAGGACAAGTCGGAAGTCATTCAGGTTTTTGCTGTGCGTACCGATGGCTTCTAGAGCTGCATTTGCAATGTCAGACACATGTACCGCCCAGTACTGCAAATCAGGGCAGCCTTCAGCTATGGCCATCAACCCCACGTGTGTGACTCTACCCTGTTCGTCCTCAAGGCCTCCTTGGTCATCATCTCCCCTCTCTACTCGGAGTCTCTGTAATTTCTTGCAGGTCTGTGCAATAACTTGTAATCCTCGATCTCCTATCACATCTCTCACCTGTTCATTTTTGCAAGGAAAACAAATTATAAACACACAGTATGTTTGAGATAGCTTATCCAACCTCCAAACAGGAAAGATAGCAAAAAAACATGTAAGATAATTTGTCAGGAAATACCTCCAGAACTTCCAGATTTGGGCAGCGTTGGACTAATTGACAGTGATCCTCTGTGGTAAGGAATGCAAACTGAAGGTCTAACTTCTTGAGTGCAGCCCCATATGGAAATAGTACCTGCATCTCATTTGTTCCCATGTAGAGAAAACTCAAGCACTGTATCGAAGGAGGGAAATAGTAGTTTTCGTACTTTCTATTCCCCCCACCCTGAACCAGTTCGTCAAAGTTACCCCCAGCAAAGGCTTGTAGTGTGTCTGTTGTACGGAACAAATCAACCAGCTCAGACATTAAACAGTCGCTAATCTTCAGGGTTTTCAGCCTTCGGCAATTGCGCACAACGAGGGCAAGATATGCGGGGGATACACTGATATCTGTCAAACAGAAATTCAGCGTCTCAAGGACAGTATTGTTGGTAGCAAGCTCGCGAAGCCATTCAACATTTTCTTTCTCATCAATTGAGCTTTCTTCAAGAAAGAATGTTTCCAGTTTCCTGCACATGAAAAGAAACATGACTGTTTAAGCCAGTAACCTATGAATGCATGATGTTACTAAAAATCTACAACACCGTTTCTGTTTCTGTAATGTGTTTTTTACCAAAACCACCTCCGCCAAGTATCATACGAATGAGTTCTCCACAGAAGTAGTATGAAACAAGTTTACGCACTCACTATCAAACCAGAAATCAAGGCATTCAAAGTCCGCATTTCGTAATTCATATTCTAAAACTAGGGTTCATCCCCAATTCCTAAGAGTGCCAAGATGTTCTACATCATGAAAAGGTAGCAACATGTTACACACACTTTCCCCTTTCACAAGCATCATATCCATCAACCCTTTACAAAGAGAAAGAAAACACCATTTCCTAAGAAAAAATCCACCTAAAAACAAGTGTAGAACTACTGAATCATTTGTAGGACAAGAACGAGTAACCTACAAATGTAGGCTCTAAAAATTTACAACACTACTTCTGTTTCGTAGTCTGCCAAGTACCATATGAACGAGTTCCCTAAAGAAGTAGTATCAACCAAACAATCAAGTTAGGCCCTCACTGCCAAACCAGAAATCAAGGCAGTTGAAGTCCACATTTCGTAATTCATATTCTAAAGCTAGGGCTCATCCCCAATTCCTAAGAGTACCAAGATGTTCTACATCATGAAAAGGTAGCAACACATTACACACACTTCCCCCTTCTACAAGCATCCCATCCATCAACCCTTTACAAAGAGAAAGAAAAACACCATTTCCTAAGACAAAATCCACCTAAAAACAAGTTTGAAACTACTAATTCATATGTAGGACAAGAGTAACCTACAAACGTAGGCTCTTACTAAAAATTTACAAAACTACTTCTGTTTCGTAGTCTGCCAAGTACCATATGAACGAGTTCTCTAAAGAAGTAGTATCAACCAAACAATCAAGTTAGGCCCTCACTGTCAAACCAGAAATCAAGGCAGTTGAAGTCCACATTTCGTAATTCATATTCTAAAGCTAGAGTTCATCCCCAACTCCCAAGAGTACCAAGATGTTCTACATCATGAAAACATAGGCTCTTGCTACAAATTTACAACACTAGTACTTCTGTTTCGTAGTCTGCCAAAAGTACCATATGAACGAGTTCTCTAAAGAAGTACTAGTATCAACCAAACAAACAAGTTAGGCCCTCACTGTCAAAACAGAAATCAAGGCAGTTGAAGTCCACATTGCGCAATTCATATTCTAAAGCTAGGGTTCATCCCCAATTCCTAAGAGTAACAAGATGTTCTACATCATGAAAAGGTAGCAACACGTTTCCCCTTTTACAAGCATCCCATCCATCAACCTTTTACAAAGAGAAAGAAAACACCATTTCCTTAGACAAAATGCACCTAAAAACAAGTTTGAAACTACAAATTCATTCGTAGGACAAGAACGAGTAACCTACAAACATATGCTGTTACTACAACACTAGTACTTCAGTTTCGTAGTCTGCTGTACCATATGAACGAGTTCTCTAAAGAAGTAGTATCAAGCAAACAAACAAGTTAAGTAAGGCCCTCACTGTCAAACCAGAAACCAAGGCAGTTGAAGTCCACATTTCGTAATCCCTATTCTAAAGATAGGGTCCATCCCCAATTCCTAAGAGTACCCCAGATGTTTTTCACAGCATGAAAAAGGTAACAAGACGTTACACGCACTTTTCCCCTTATTCTCAGGAAAATAAAATAAAAACTTAAGGAGGAAGAAAACAGCATTTCGTAACCGCAAATCCACCTAAAAACAAGTTTGAACTTATTTGTAGGACAAGAAGAAAAACACCATTTCCGACGAGAAAATCCATCTAAACACAAGCTTGAATGAAACTAGTAATTCATTCGCAGGAGAAGAAGGAGAAACTGTAACCGAGCAAATCCATGCTTATCTGTGAAGGAGAACAAGGATGGGGGAGACGGGAACCGAGAAATTACTTGCAGGAGCGGGCGATGAGAGCGAGGGCTGTGGTGGAGAACCCGGAGCAGCGGTCGAGCTTTAGCGAGACAAGCATGTGGGCCTTGGCGTCGACGAGCACGGCGAGGTCTTGGTCGGAGACAATCATCCTGCGGAGGTGCAGCACCTTAAGGCAGCTGAAGGAGGCCGAGAGCTCCCGGATCCATGGCGTGGCGGAGCCGCCCCAGTCCTCCGGGATGAGGTTGAACATGGAGGCCCGTGGCTTGGCCTTGAGCTTGAGCGACTCGAGGCAGGGGAAGCGTCGGAGGAGGCGGTCGGGCGTGGTGGAGTAGGCCATGGCGATGGTGACGTGCTTGCGGCTCTGGGCGTCGAGCTTCCACCAGTGGCGGCAGACGAGCGAGATGGCGTCCCGGTCCCAGGGGTCCTCGACGCAATTCATCACCAGCACCAGCGCCACGTCCGGGATCCCGAAGCTCATGGTCCTCGCTAGTCTGCGCTCGCTGCTGTCGGCAGCCATCGCCGTGGGGGGTCTCCGATCTGTCGCGGCCCGATCTGTTCCGCGGCGCGGATTTCAACGGGGAGGGAGGGAGGGAGGGAGGGAGCGGGGATGAGGCTGGTGGTGGGCGCGCGTGCGGGCGGTGCGTGGGGGGTGGGGGTTGTGGAGTGGGAAAGGGGAAAGGGGATGGGGGTGGGATGCGGATTGGGAAATTTTAAAGGGCTTCTTTCCGGTCGCCCGGACGACGCGAAGGCTTTCCACTTTTCTGCGGGCGGCGTTGTGTGGCTGCGCGATGGGGGCGGCCCCCTGCCCGTCCCGGTACTGTACTGCGGCTCGCGACGCCAATGGGGGATGGGGGGTGGCCGACCCGATCCGCCTGGCCCGGCTGACACCTGGGACCCGGGGGCTGAGATATTTTTTTCCCAGCCGGCCAATCTTATCTCCGTTTCGTACGCCTCACAACAGTTGGGCTGGTCGGTTTCCCTATTTAGGGCTTTTACGGTTACCCTGTATCCGCGCGATGTCTAGATTCATCGACGCGCAAGTGGTTCCTAAAAATGGAAATATCTTAACGACGGCAAATATCTACGCCATGCACCGATAGTAGTACTGTACACTTTGACTTTGGTGTCCTGTTTCCGTTAGGTCGCGCAGTAGTGTGAGGTGAGCCACATCTTGCTGTGTCACTTGGACTTTTTCCACTATATTGTCAAGGAGCAAAGACGAAGAAACAACTCATATCATATGGATTGAGAAAGCTCAACTTCATGCGAGTAAAAAGGCTGCATAAGTAAAATTAAATAACAGCAACATTAGATACAAGTGACATGAGCCATTGCTACCATTATGGAATGGCACTCTTGTCTTTTCCTCCCATGTTTAAATTTTTCTTATAATTTTTCCATCGATCTATTAATAATCATCAAACGTAATATAAAATAGCTTAAAAGTAGTAAAAATACAAATAGATTCATGAACCACCTAGAAACGACCACAAAAATTTGCATGAGCCGAAGTCGCGCTGCCGCCCTCGCCCTCCATCAACTGGGGCGGACAAAACTTCTCATAGTAGACCTTGTTATATAATCTTTTTTTAAAGTGTAATTATCATTAATGAGTACTCCCTCCGTTAGGGATTATAAGGCCCGAGAGCTTTTTAAAATTTTTGGTTATTATAAGTCCCCTCCCATTTATTGGTCTCTCTCCTCTAATGCATGCTCTTCTTTTTCTCTATCTTCTCTCATGCATGTGTAACTATTGGTGCATGTAGAAATCAAGAGGATGAGTTATTGATTTTTTTAATCCTATCAAAATAGTCCATAGGCCTTATAATCCCTAACAAAGGGAGTACAAAGGATGTACCTACCTTTGAACATGTCCTAAATCTTGGAGCCTAAACATAAGCCTGCGTAGGTCACAACAGAGACCAAAGAAAATATCTATTTTGGACACTTTCATCCTTAAAATATCTTGTGGAATACAGAGGAGAATATTCTGGCACAAAAAAAGTAAGGATGCTAAAAGTAGGGGCTGGATTCAGCATGCCACCATATTTAGGCTTTCGTAAGAGTGACGAAAGGGATAATTCTATGCACTAATTTTAGCCATGTCCATTATATATTCTCTTGGTATTTTTTACTGTGCAATTAGAGTGTTGCATGACCACTAGTAGAAAAAAGGGCTTTGGTTCGCATCCAATTCTTGCTCTAGTCACGGGCGTGTCTTGGGTCGGGACTAGTGTGAGCACTAGTCTCGGTTCGTCTCGTTTTCAGCGGCTAGAAGGCTGGGAAGCTCTAGTCTCAAGTTGTTCCGTACTTCTAGTCCCGGTTAGTGATACGGCTCGGGACTAAAGGGGTGCGGGTGCGGGCAACACCTTTTAGTCCCGGTTGGTGTCTCTAACTAGGACTAAAGCAACACCCTCTAATCCTGGTTTGAGACATCAACCGGGACTAAAAAAATCTAGCAATTTTTTTGGCGGTTTTGCCACGGCAGGAAAACGGGCAAAAATCCTGTCGCGGCTGGAGATTTCTGTCCACCACAACACCCCCCCTGGATCGCCTTTTCTAGTTTCAGAATCATGGCGCTAATACGTCGGAAACGTATCTATAATTTTTGATATTCCATGCTTGTTTAGTATCTACTTTGCTTTGCTTTGTCTACACTTTGAGGTGTTTTTATATGTTTTCTGGTACTAACCTATTAAAAAGATGTCGTTGTGCGGTTGCCTGTTTTCATCTGTTTTTGGTTTCAGAAAATCTAGTAAGGAAATATTCTCAGAATTGGACGGGACAAAAGCTGAAAGGGCATTTATTGTCATAATCATTTTTGGTGTTCGTTAACAACAAGTAGATTATTTTACAGTTTGTCACTGTCCATAGGTTGGTATCATGATAAGTGAAAAGCACCCTCACACTTGGGAAAAGTCCCTACTCATGTGACACAGTTCTGGAAATTCCAGACCGGAGTCTCCGGTCTGCCTAGACCGGAGTCTCCGGTGTGGTCCGGAGGTTCCGGATCTGTCTCCGGGAGTGACTTCAGAATCTGGGCTGGGACATACTATATGGGGGTCCGGAGCCCTGTCCGGAGGATACCCCAGAGTCTCCGGTGTTGGCTTAGTCCGGAGTCTCCGGTGTTGGAAGACCGAAGTCTCCGGTCTTGTTGGGTCATGGATGGCCTGGGTCATTCAGATGGACGGTCCGGAGGCTGGTCCGGAGATTGGCTGGAATCTCCGGTGTAGACCGGAGTCTCGTCTAGATCGAGTCTCCTCGACTTTTCTACAACGGTCAGAAAACGGTTCGTGGAGGGAGCTACCTATAAAAAGGGACCCTTATCTTCTTCCTCTAGTGGCTCGAGCTGCTCAAAAACACCAACTCCATTAGAGCCACCAAATCTACAAGATCTCTCCATCCAACCATCCAAAGTCATTGATCTTTGGAGAATCGAAGGAGGAGACCTTGATCTACAGCTTCACCAAGAGAGATCTTCATTTACCCCTCATTCACTTGAGGGCCCCCAAGCTCTAGCATTTCTTTGGAAACCCTAACTTTGATTTGGTTCTTACAAGGTTGTCTTTGATTTGGTTCTTACAAGCTTGTCTTTGATAGTGATGAAGGCCTCTCCATGGACCACCCCGATGAAGTCAAGATTCCTCATAGTCAATATATGGCCTTCCATGCAAAGAACTTTTGGAAGAATCCCGCCAAGGCCAAGATGGAAATGCAACAAAGAAGCAACCCAAATGGGAAAAGAGAAAATACTACTAGATTGAGAACTTGCTTCAATTGTGGTGACCGCTATCACTTTGTGGCAAGTTGCCCCTATGAGAAGAGAGAAGATCATGGGGGTAAGCTTGTGTTGAAGAAGATTCTCAAAGCACCTTACAAGAAACCCTTCATCAAGAAGAATCCCATCAACAAGAAGTCAGGAGAAATTGTCTTGATCACTCATGAAGAATACTCCTCCGACAATGAAGATTATGAAGATGAGGAAGAGGAAACTTCTAATGGTGTGGCGGCTCTACCACTACTTCTACTCCGACATTCTCACTCTTCGATTCTCCAAATGAGAATTATCCGGTCAAGAACATCACTTGCCTTATGGCAAGAGGAACAGAGGTATCTTCATCATCTCACTCCACTCCTTTAGCTAATGATGAAATTGATGGTGAGATGTCTCTTGATGTTAAAAGGGAATTAATTGCTTTCGATTAGTTTATGACTAACCTACAAGGGGATGCGAAGATACATTTTGGTAACATCTTAGATCAACTTTCCCACACACAAGAGCTCCTAGATGTAAGATGTAAACTTGGGCATGAACACATGATTGATCTAGAGCTTTAAACAATGCTCTAGAAGAAGAACAAGAAACTAGGACGTCACTTGAATTAAAACTTGAAGGGCTTGATGAGGCCAATGACATTATAGTTAATAAACTCATCAAAGAGCATGATCATGATATTGCTAAATACAAAAGAGCTAAAAAGGACAAGATTGAGTTTGGTGTGGTTCATGAAAAACTTGCCGAGGACTTTAGTTTGCTTAACAAGGCTCACGAGGCTTTGGAAAGTGAACTGTTGTCACTCACAAAGTCCCATGAAATGCTTCAAACTCAATTGGCCAATATTCCTTCACATAGTAACTTCATTCCATCTAGTAGTACAACTATTCTTGAAGAAAATGCTAGGTTGAAGGGGGGGCTAGCCAAGGCCGCATTTCCACAAGGCAACAAGTCCATTGATGATCTTTTGAGTAAGCAAAGGCCTAGTGGTGATAAAGGGGGCATTGGTTTTGTCTCCAAAACTAAGAAGAAGAACAACAAGAAGAAGGCCAAACCCACACAAGAGACCAACAAGGCCATTGTGGATAGTAAGACCACAAGTGGTAAAACTATGTCTCATAATGACTTTGCGGGAAGTGCTAACCCTCACTATGTTCTAATGCGTGATTATTATGGTGATGTGTATGCACAATATGTTGGCCCATATGATGGTTATATTGCCTGGTCTATTTGGGTTCCCAAGACCCTTTTTGCTAACAAAAGAGGACCCATTGAAAATTGGGTACCTAAAAATTAGCTTGATCTTTTGTAGACATATGCTTCCGGAGGGTCAAAATGGGTGCTTAATAGTGGTTGCACAAGTCAAATGACCGGAAGCTCGTCTATTGTCCAAGATCTAAGGCCAAATGATGATCAAATATCTATTACATATGCCGACAAGTCAAAGTCTAAGGTAATGGGTTTCAGCAAGGTAGTGGTCGCTCACGACATTACACTCGTGAACGTCATGCTTGTTGAGACCCTTGGTTACAATTTACTTTCAGTCTGTGCTCTTGGAAAGAGGGCTTTGCCGTCTTTATAGATGATGTTATTGTGGTCCTCATGTGGAGCAAGTCCCTCAAGGTCGCTTTTGTTGGGTACATCGAACATGACTTGTATGTGGTGGACTTTTCGGGTCAAGCCACTACAAGTGCGATGTGGTTATTCGGAAAGGCTGATGTGGGTCGGTTATGGCATCTCCGACTAGCCCATGTCAATATGAGAACTTTGCAAAGTCTCCACAAGGAGGGCCATATTGTTGGATTAAAAGAAAATGTTTCCTTTGCCAAAGATCATGTTTGCAGGGCATGTGTTCTAGGGAAGATGCATGATGCTCCTCACAAGCCTAAGAATCGCATCAAGTCAACCAAGATCTTGGAGCTCCTCCATGTGAACCTCTTTGGTCCTCCATATCATGCAAGTCTTGGTGGGAAGAAATATTGCTTGGTGATTGTTGATGACTTTTCAAGATACTCTTGGGTTTATTTCTTCAAGTTGAAGAGTGAGACCCAAAAAACCTTCATCGACTTCATCAACTTGGTCCAACAGCAATACAATGTTCCCGTGTTGATTATAAGAAGCGACAACGGCACCGAGTTCAAGAACTACACCTTGAATGATTTCCTTAGTGATGAGGGGATAAAACATCAATATTCCGCTGCATACATCCCTCAACAAAATGGTGTGGCCGAAGGAAGAACCGGACTCTTATTGAGATGGCTAGGACCATGTTGGCAGAGTTTAAATCTCCATACAACTTTTGGGCCGAAGCCATCTCCACCGCTTGCCATGCTTCAAACCGGCTCTAACTCCGCAAAGAAATCAACAAGACTCCATATGAAATACTTACCGGTAACAAGCCCAGCATATCTTACTTCTAGGTGTTCGGTTATAAGTGTTTCTATCTCATAAAAGGTGTTCGTTTGTCAAAATTCGAGTCTAAAGCATTAGAGGGTATTTTTGTTGGCTATGGTCTCGAATCTCACACTTATAGAATCTATGATAAACTCTCCGGATCCGTCATAGAATCTTGTAGTGTGACCTTCGAAGAATATGATGGTCCCCAAGGGGGGCATGTTGATGCTTGTGATGCAGATGATGAAATGCCTCAGGATGCCATAGGAAGAATGGGTGTGGGATATATCTGCCCCATTGAGGAAACCCTTATGGCGGATCTAGAAGACTATGCTCCACTAAAGTGGAGCCCTCATCTTCACAACATCAACAAGCTCCATCCACCGAGGAGGGCAATGACTCAAGCCAAACACAAGATGTGGACCCTCAACATGATGATCATAGTGACAACTCTAGTCAAGGGGAGCTTGATTGATTCTCCAGGATGTCAAGTGGTGCCAAGGCAATTACTCAAGGAAGATCCGTACAAACTGCTTTGAGACAAGCTCAAATTGATGCTAGAAGAGCACTTGATCAAGACCAAGGTCAATCTTTGCCTCTCAATGAAGAGAATGATTCCGATGATGATCAAGGTCAAGTTAATGGTCAAGACGAGGACGAAAATGATGAAGAGGGTCCCCCAAGAAACAACACAGAGATCCACGCTCGTCGCAAAGCTAGAAAGGAAAGAATGTTGGAATTAAGAGACCACTCTCTACAAAATGTAGTTGGTGACATAAGGAAAGGCATTTCCACAAGAGCACAATTGAAGAGGTTCAGTGAACACCAAGGACACATCTCCATGATTGAACCAAAGAAAGTGTGGGAAGCTCTTGAAGATTTGGATTGGTTAGAAGTTATGCACAAAGAGCTCAACACTTTGAGAGAAACAAAGTATGGAAGTTAGTTGAGAAGCCAAAGGATTGCCGCAATGTTATTGGAACAAAGTGGATATTCAAGAACAAGCAAGATGAGCATGGAATTATAGTAAGGAACAAGGCTAGATTGGTTGCACAAGGGTACTCTCGAATTGAAGGCATTGACTATGGAGAGACTTATGCACCCGTGGCTCGCCTTGAGTCCATCCGTATCCTTCTTGCTTATGCGGCACATCATAACTTCAATTTGCAACAAATGGATGTAGAGAGTGCATTTCTTTATGGTCCACTAAATGAGTTGGTATATGTTAAGCAACCCCCGGGATTTGAGGACCCCAACTTCCCAAACCATGTCTACAAACTTGATAAGGCTCTCTATGGGCTCAAGCAAGCCCCACGCACGTGGTATGAGCACCTTAGAGAGTTATTGTTTGACCGTGGATTTGAGGTTGGGAAAATCGATCCCACTCGTTTTACTAATAAAGTCAATGGGAGCTTTTTGTATGCCAAATATATGTTGATGATATTATCTTTGTCTCATCTAACAAAGCTTTTAATGATGAATTCTCAAAGCTTATGTCTAGTAGGTTCCGGATGTCCTTGATGGGGGAGTTGAGAGTATTTATTGGTTTTGAGATCAAGCAAGTTAGAGGAGGGACATTCTTCAATCAAGTCAAGTATACTAAAGATATTCTCAAGAGATTCAAAATGCAAGATTTAAATGGAGCTCCTACTCCCATGGCTACAAAGACTCATCTAGAACAAAATCCAAATGGTAAAGATGTGGATCAAAAGGTATACCGGTCTATGATTGGTTCTTTGCTTTACCTTTGTGCATATAAACCCGATATTGTGTTGAGTGTAGGTGTGTGTGCAAGATATAAAGCGGCTCATAAAGAAAGCCATTTAATGGCGGTCAAGAGAATCTTTCGATATTTATTTCATACCCCATTTTATGGTCTTTGGTATCCTCAAGGCTCAACATTTGCTCTTTGTGGATACATGGATTCGGATTGGGCGGGTGATAAGGATGATAGAAAATCAACATCCGGGGCTTGCAAATTCCTTGGTAGGTCCTTGGTATGTTAGTCTTCTAAGAAGCAAAATTGTATATCTCTCTCCAGCGCCGAAGCCGAGTATGTGGCAGCTGCTAGTGCTTGCACCCAATTGCTATGGATGAGGCAAACTTTAAAGGAATACGGTGTCCATTGTGACAAAGTGCCTCTTCTATGTGACAATGAAAGTGCCATTGTAAGGTTCCCAACCTTTAATAAGGTAGAGATCCCTGTGTTTACAATGCTAGTCCCTGGATCAATAGCTAGCATCCATAGTTAAGATGTAATATCAAGAAACAAAGGTCATAATACAACTTTATAACCAGGAATAAAATAATTTATTACATCTTACATAGCTCATTTGGCTATTACATTACATTGCAGCAGAATATCTATAAGCATGGGGTCCTTCATCTTCAAAGTGCCACAGGCAGACATGTTGGATGTAGACTTGTAATCCTACTTCACTAATGTCAAACAAACCTGCAACATAACAAGTTACAGCCACAAGGGTCAATACATTTGAATTGTATTGGCAACTGATACTATGGTAGCATAGTGGAGTCTATCATCTATATGCATTTGGCTAAGTGGAGCTTAGGCTTGCTTTGCTCAAAATAGATTTTCCTTATCATTTGAAATCACTAAGTTTTTGCTTTGATAAAATCACCCAAGGAACCACCAATAGGAATTGGTGAACCTTAAACCCTTGTTCAACCACAAGTTTTTAACTTAGAAATTTGGATGAGGAGATTCTTAATAGCTTCCATGTCTTGATGCTCAAATTGTCCTTTGCCAGGGACATGGCTAAGTACTTAGATTTTACACTCTGCAGAGGTGGTGCACTTTCCCCACAAGACTTGGTTTCACCAAGACAAGATCTTTCAGAAGCCTTCCCTTAGACCAAAATGGACGCGTTCCAACCTATCAAAACCCTACCACCAACTGTCCATTTGGCTAAGTTATTGCAACCTATATGATCCAGGCAAAGCCCATATTGCCATGTGGCTGCACTTGAAGCTTCTCAACATTTGACATCTCAAATCTCTTTGTTCCTGGGTGGCCATCCACAAGTGAGATACACAAGGTTCACCAGTCCCCTGGCCTTGTGTAACCACTCAACACAAACCATTCCTTCCATTCCACCCAGGTGATTCATTCACTTAGTTGTTTTATTAAACAAAACACAAGTCCTCAGACTTAGAAATTTTTCCATAGCATGAATATATATTCCACCCTTGTTTTCTACTAGCTAAGCTAAGCATGATAGTAGTAGGAATCTTAACTTAGGAAATTCTACTAAGGTTACATCTACTAGGATTTCCCATAACATGGTTTATACTTAGCAAAATTCCATGCAAGTCCTACTTAGAAATATCACTAATGCATAGTGAAAATAATGGGACAAAAGTATGAAGCATCACTTGCCTTTTTGGTAGAGGGTATAAGTTCACTCCTTGTCCTTGCAACAATCACACTCTTCAAGTCACTACAATTCAATCAAGCAAGGCACAATCTCAATACCAATCAAGCAAAACATCACATAAAATAATAAAACAAAAAATAATGCATGCAAGCATGCAAGAGATTGTTTTATTTGGAGAAGTGGTTTCTAATGGTTCATAAACATTTGGAAACACCTATTGGTCATTTTATAAAGTGGCAAAGTCATTTGCAAAAGGTTTCACTTTATAAACCATTTTCTAAAACAAGGTGTTATTTTATATGGTGTAGAAATGTTTTTTTAATAGGGCATTAATCTATAGGGTTCACAAAATATGTTTTCAAACCATAAAACCTTGTGTTTAGGGTCAGAGAGTTTATTTCCAAACATTTCTCAAAGGTTTCCATCCAAAATCATTTTTAACAAATAAACCATATTTTTATTTGACTAGAAATGGTTTAAATCAAAGATTCATTCTTTTGCAATACCAAATACATTTTTGAAACCACAATTTGTTTCCTATGGTTAGCAGGTTCAAAACACACCATTTTCCAAAGATTTTACCCTCAAAATCATTTTAGAATAATTTTTATAACCTAAACAAGCATACATAAGTTTCTACAAAAACAAACATTTTAACAGAGGCTTTTTACTAAACAAAGTGCATGGTTGGCTAGGGCTTGTCTTGCTAAATCCAATGATATAAAGTTTGCAAAATTTGGACGTGTAGATTAAAAGTTATAGATTTTACAAAATGGAATATCTAATAGAACTATTCTGTTTTTAAACAAATCAGCAGGGACACGTGTCTTGATCTAATACGCTGGTACCGATTAAATGCGGATCACGCTATTATGAGATGTTAGATCAAGTTGCATCGCACGGATCAGATCAGCCCATAACGCTTCGTTTAATGATTCTATCGTGGCCGTGGGATCAAGATCTAACGGGCAGCCTTGCCTAGACCAAATACTGGCGGCGCAAGGTCAACGCCGAGCGACGGCACGCTCGGACGAGGGTGGTACTGGCGATGCAGGGAGCTAGAGGAGGAGTGGGGTATCTCACCGAGCTCGCGGGGCTATGCTGATTCTCGACGTGGTCTCCACAGGGTCAGGGGTACACGGGGGTGACGACAATTGCTCGTCGGAGTCCCTACTTCCGTCGGGCACGCTCGGCCGTTGTCGGGGACGAGGCTACAAGGCACAGGAGAGCGAGATAAGGGGTCCGTTAGACGCGCAAGGGAGAGTATAACCTGCGTGTGTCAACGAGAGGGGAAGGGGCGGACGGAAGCTACCTGGGGCACTCGCCGGAGTTCAAGCCAAAGACGGCGGCGAGTGGCGTTGAGGTTGCCGACGCTAGGGATCTTGCGTGGTTGAGCTAGGAGTGCTGGGAGATGTGCCAGAATCTGTGGTTCAAGCTCGCATGGTCGAGGGGGCGAGGGGCGGCAGGGTTTGGCCAGAATCGATGGAAGCACTCGCCGGAGACAGTGGCGGTGTATCGCGAAATTAGGCAGCGCACTAGGCGCTAGGGTGAGGGGAAACGCAGGCGAGGGGAGGCGGTTAATAAGGCGTGGTCGCAGGGCGGGGTTATTGCGCCATTAATTGAGAATTAAGCTCGCGAAATCAACGCAGAAACGGCGACGATGGCGTGGTCTTCGCGGGGAGGAAGAAGACTGGGCGGTGGGGTCGGGTTGACAGTGAGATAGAGAAGGGGTGCGATGGGGTCCATCTGTCAGCGGCCTCGTGGGTTCAAATGCGGGTGCGAATCGTTTTCTGCTGGAGAGAGAGGGAGTGGGCTAGACTGGGCCAGGTGGGTTTAGCTGGGCTGGGTCGGCTTGATTCCTTTTTTTGTTCTGTTTCTGTTTTTCTTTTTCCTTTTCTTTTATTCTATTTTGGTTTTGTTTACTTAATTCAAACATCCATTTGAATTCAAAACCTTGCCAAATTTTGTGTAGCTTTGAACACTGATTAGTATTGTATTCTGATGTCAATTTTTGAATAAAACCTTATTCATTTTGAGGGTCTTTTATTTATTCTAAATAGGCTCTAGTCTTTAATTTGATAGGATTTAATAATAATTTTAAACCTCTATTTAAATTCTTTAAACTTTCCAATTCCTTTCAGTAGGTTTTTATTTGTTTAGTTGGTTCAAATAATTCATCTTGAATTATTTGGAAGGTATTTTAATATGATTTATTAATCATTTAAGATTGGGTATTTGTTTTAATTCCCATAGGGTTGGTTTAAGTCATTTTATTTTATTTTGGAAATTCTTTATCCCTTTATTTTATTTGGATTGGGATTATAATTCATTCCACTTGTTTATGGGTTAGGCCAAGATTTGGTTTGGTCTTTAAATACTCTTTATTTAACATTTCTTTCTTCATCTTATAAAATCCATATCTTTTTAATTAGAGATCCAAACTTGGGAATTCCAATTTGTGAAATCTTGTTTAATATTTGTTTATATTTTTAAATCTCTTTAGGATTATTTGCTCACCATTTGGTATGGGTTTCTAGATAGGTTCTTTATTAGCTTTGGGAATTCAATTTCTTATCTTGTTAAATTCATAAGATTTTTATTTATGGTTCCAAATTGAGTGAAACCAATTTATATGGCTTTATTTTTTTCTATTTGTCTTTCTTGATCATTTTTGAATGTTTGTTGACAAATTTTTATATGGATCAAATCCATAGGCTTGGAGATAACTTTGGAAATGATTTTATTTCCATTAGGGTTTAGGGTTTGATTTATTTTTCCAAGTGTTTAAATTTCTAGATACATTCATTGAGGAATGCAATTCCCTTGATTTGGATTTGGTTGAGTTCAAACTTTTACCAAAGTTTGTTCAAGATGGGATTTTAAGTTTCCTTTTTAAAACAAAAAGTTTCTTTTCACCCTGACTTTCAACAAAATTTTATTTTGTTTATTTTATTTTTCACATTACAAGATTTGGAAAATCTTGGGATGTGACAGGGTACCACCCTTAAAATAAATCTCGTCCCGAGATTTGGGGAGGCTAGGGGTTACAAGTTGGCTCAAAAGCATCTAGGGCACTACCACCCTTAAAATTTCCAACTAGATTACATCTTGTCTTACTTGGGATCTTGATGTAACTTTTCTGGACAGAGGTTTGCATAGTGGCCTAGCTCCTTGCATTTGAAACATGTGATAAGGTTGAGGTCTTGAGGTGGATTCTCTGGACAATATGATGCATAATGTCCTAACTTTTTGCAGTGGTTGCACATCACTTGGCTAATATCCTTCCTCATCTTGGGTTTCACTAGCTTTTGTTTGTCTTCTTGGATCTTCTTCTTTTCTGGGCATTCACTGGCATAATGTCCCATCTCTTTGCAATTGTAACATTGCAACTGGCTTTTGTCCTTCTTCTTCTTTTTGGGTCTCTCCAAAGTTAAGAGTTCTTCTAGTTCATGCTCTTCATATCTCACCTCAAAGGTGGGAAATCTTTCTCTCTTCTTGGGGCAGTTACTAGAGATATGACCTTCTTCTTCGCAAGAGTGGCAACACTTTGTGGTCACTTTGGATTTGGCCTTATGTGGCATGGTTCTGACTTTGCCTTCACCCATCTTGGTAGAAGTTGTTCCCTTGTGGAGGTTTCCAAACATTTGATGCATTCCATCTTGCTTCATTTGTTGAACTATAGGATAGATGGGGCATTGAATAGGGGCATGATCATTTCCTTCACATAGGAAACAAGTCACTTGAGATGTGGGGCATTGATTAGTTGGATGTTTCTCTTCACAATTAGGGCATTGATCTTCATGCTCCTTGGATGTATGATCCTTGTCTCCACAAATATTGCAAGCTTGGATTCCTTCTAGATTAACATCTTTGTCATCTTTGTTGTCATTAGCTCCTTGGGAAGAGCTTTCTCCCATGTTGGTCATTTGAGTAGACATGCCTTGCAACAATTGGGATTGAAGTTTCAAAATCCTTTGTATGGCTGGGTCTAATCCATTATTGTTGGCTAAAAGCTGAGTTGTCACTTGGCTCAACTGGGTTTGGTTTGCTAGTAGTTGTTCTCTCATGTCGTTCTCTTGGTTGTTGTTGTTGTCATCCTTGATGTTGGAGTCTCTTGGAGAAGTCATCTGTTTGGGTTGGATTGGGATTAGAATAGGCAGAAGATTTTCTAGGAATAAATTCTAATCACACACATCACAATTCACTCAAGCAATGTGCAAGCAATCACAAACAAACATTCCACTCAAACAACAAAGTTTCAAGCATATTTTTAGGTAACCAAAAATATTTTTGTTACTCCACATAAGTTGGTGGGTTTGACTTAAACTAAATATGGTGGTCCATCTATATGGTTCACTTGAAATCTTTCCATCCTTCTTAGTTGATTCCTCATGAACAAGATCTTTGTAACCTTAGAGAATTTCTTGCATCTTGGTCTCAATCTTCAAGGTGATGATGTTTCCTTCTTAAGTTGTGTTTCCTTAGTCTTCAAATCTTGAGCAAGATTTCTTGTCTCACTTGTAGTCCTTAGTGATATCCAAGGTTGAAGTCCTTGGTGAAAATTTTGAATATGTTGAAGTCATTAGAGTTGAAGATGTTGAAGTCATTAGAGTTGATGAAGTCCTTTGCACATGGTGAAGTCTTTGGCCATGGGGTAGGTTTTTCCATCAAGTTTGAAATAGAAGAGATGTAGAATCAAAACCAAAATGGTTGAGGAAAGAGTTTACAAGATTGTTTGTAAATAAGTTTTGGAACAAATACAACTCCTATTTTTCTAAGGGGTTTTTGTCCAATCCTAGGTTTACAAATCCTACAGGCAACACAGTGCTCTGATACCATCTGTAAGGTTCCCAACCTTTAATAAGGTAGAGATCCTTGTGTTTACAATGCTAGTCCCTGGATCAATAGCTAGCATCCACAGTTAAGATGTAATATCAAGAAACAAAGGTCATAATACAACTTTATAACCAGGAATAAAATAATTTATTACATCTTACATAGCTCATTTGGCTATTACATTACATTGCAGCAGAATATCTATAAGCATGGGGTCCTTCATCTTCAAAGTGCCACAGGCAGACATGTTGGATGTAGACTTGTAATCCTACTTCACTAATGTCAAACAAACCTGCAACATAACAAGTTACAGCCACAAGGGTCAATACATTTGAATTGTATTGGCAAGTGATACTATGGTAGCATAGTGGAGTCTATCATCTATATGCATTTGGCTAAGTGGAGCTTAGGCTTGCTTTGCTCAAAATAGATTTTCCTTATCATTTAAAATCACTAAGTTTTTGCTTTGATAAAATCACCCAAGGAACCACCAATAGGAATTGGTGAACCTTAAACCCTTGTTCAACCACAAGTTTTTAACTTAGAAATTTGGATGAGGAGATTCTTGATAGCTTCCATGTCTTGATGCTCAAATTGTCCTTTGCTGTGGACATGGCTAAGTACTTAGATTTTACACTGCAGAGGTGGTGCACTTTCCCCACAAGACTTGGTTTCACCAAGACAAGATCTTCGAAGCCTTCCCTTAGACCAAAATGGACGCGTTCCAACCTATCAAAACCCTACCACCAACTGTCCATTTGGCTAAGTTATTGCAACCTATATGATCCAGGCAAAGCCCATATTGCCATGTGGCTGCACTTGAAGCTTCTCAACATTTGACATCTCAAATCTCTTTGTTCCTGGGTGGCCATCCACAAGTGAGATACACAAGGTTCACCAGTCCCCTGGCCTTGTGTAACCACTCAACACAAACCATTCCTTCCATTCCACCCAGGTGATTCATTCACTTAGTTGTTTTATTAAACAAAACACAAGTCCTCAGACTTAGAAATTTTTCCATAGCATGAATATATATTCCACCCTTGTTTTCTACTAGCTAAGCTAAGCATGATAGTAGTAGGAATCTTAACTTAGGAAATTTCTACTAAGGTTACATCTACTAGGATTTCCCATAGCATGGTTTATACTTAGCAAAATTCCATGCAAGTCCTACTTAGAAATATCACTAATGCATAGTGAAAATAATGGGACAAAAGTATGAAGCATCACTTGCCTTTTTGGTAGAGGGTATAAGTTCACTCCTTGTCCTTGCAACAATCACACTCTTCAAGTCACTACAATTCAATCAAGCAAGGCACAATCTCAATCTACCAATCAAGCAAAACATCACATAAAATAATAAAACAAAAAATAATGCATGCAAGCATGCAAGAGATTGTTTTATTTGGAGAAGTGGTTTCTAATGGTTCATAAACATTTGGAAACACCTATTGGTCATTTTATAAAGTGGCAAAGTCATTTGCAAAAGGTTTCACTTTATAAACCATTTTCTAAAACAAGGTGTTATTTTATGTGGTGTAGAAATGATTTTTTAATAGGGCATTAATCTATAGGGTTCACAAAATATGTTTTCAAACCATAAAACCTTGTGTTTAGGGTCAGAGAGTTTATTTCCAAACATTTCTCAAAGGTTTCCATCCAAAATCATTTTTAACAAATAAACCATATTTTTATTTGACTAGAAATGGTTTAAATCAAAGATTCATTCTTTTGCAATACCAAATACATTTTTGAAACCACAATTTGTTTCCCATGGTTAGCAGGTTCAAAACACACCATTTGCCAAAGATTTTACCCTCAAAATCATTTTAGAATAATTTTTATAACCTAAACAAGCATACATAAGTTTCTACAAAAACAAACATTTTAACAGAGGCTTTTTACTAAACAAAGTGCATGGTTGGCTAGGGCTTGTCTTGCTGAATCCAATGATATAAAGTTTGCAAAATTTGGACGTGTAGATTAAAAGTTATAGATTTTACAAAATGGAATATCTAATAGAACTATTCTGTTTTTAAACAAATCAGCAGGGACACGTGTCTTGATCTAATACGCTGGTACCGATTCGTCTGGATCACGCGCTATGAGACGTTAGATCAAGTTGCATCGCACGGATCAGATCAGCCCATAACGCTTCGTTTAATGATTCTATCGTGGCCGTGGGATCAAGATCTAACGGGCAGCCTTGCCTAGACCAAATACTGGCGGCGCAAGGTCAACGGAGAGCGGCGGCGCGCTCGGACGAGGGTGGTACTGGTGATGCAGGGAGCTAGAGGAGGAGTGGGGTATCTCACCGAGCTCGCGGGGCTGCGCTGATTCTCGACGTGGTCTCCACAGGGTCAGGGGCGCACGGGGGTGACGGCAATTGCTCGCCGGAGTCCCTGCTTCCGTCGGGCACGCTCGGCCGTTGTCGGGGACGAGGCTACAAGGCACAGGAGAGCGAGATAAGGGGTCCGTTAGATGCACGAGGGAGAGTAGAACCTGCGTGTGTCAACGAGAGGGGAAGGGGCGGACGGAAGCTACCTGGGGCACTCGCCAGAGTTCAAGCCAAAGACGGTGGCGAGTGGCGTTGAGGTTGCCGATGCTAGGGAGCTTGCGCGGTTGAGCTAGGAGTGCTGGAGATGTGTAATCAGGTCAAGCCTGTGTGGTCGGGGGGAGGGGCGAGGCTGGGCCGAATCGATGGAAGCACTCACGGAGACAGTGGCGGTGTATCGCTAAATTAGGCAACTGAGGCGCACTAGGGTGGGGGATTGAGGGGGAAACGGAGAGGAGGGGGAGGCGGTTAAGTAGGCGTGGTCGCGGGGCGGGGTTATTGCACCATTAATCGAGAATTAAGCTCGCGAAATCAACGCAGAAACGGCGACGAGGGCGTGGTCTTCGCGGGGAGGAAGAAGACTGGGTGGTGGGGTCGGGTTGACAGTGAGATAGAGAAGGGGTGCGATGGGGTCCATCTGTCAGCGGCCTCGTGGGTTCAAATGCGGGTGCGAATCTTTTTCTGCGGGAGAGAGAGGGAGTGGGCTGGACTGGGCCAGGTGGGTTTAGCTGGGCTGGGTCGGCTTGATTCCTTTTTTTGTTCTGTTTCTGTTTTTCTTTTTCCTTTTCTTTTATTCTGTTTTGGTTTTGTTTACTTAATTCAAACATCCATTTGAATTCAAAACCTTGCCAAATTTTGTGTAGCTTTGAACACTGATTAGTATTGTATTCTGATGTCAATTTTTGAATAAAACCTTATTCATTTTGGGGGTTTAATAATAATTTTAAACCTCTATTTAAATTCTTTAAACTTTCCAATTCCTTTCAGTAGGGTTTTATTTGTTTAGTTGGTTCAAATAATTCATCTTGAATTATTTGGAAGGTATTTTAATATGATTTATTAATCATTTAAGATTGGGTATTTGTTTTAATTCCCATAGGGTTGGTTTAAGTCATTTTATTTTATTTTGGAAATTCTTTATCCCATTATTTTATTTGGATTGGGATTATAATTCATTCCACTTGTTTATGGGTTAGGCCAAGATTTGGTTTGGTCTTTAAATACTCTTTATTTAATATTTCTTTCTTCATCTTATAAAATCCATATCTTTTTAATTAGAGATCCAAACTTGGGAATTCCAATTTGTGAAATCTTGTTTAATATTTGTTTATCTTTTTAAATCTCTTTAGGATTATTTGCTCACCATTTGGTATGGGTTTCTAGATAGGTTCTTTATTAGCTTTGGGAATTCAATTTCTTATCTTGTTAAATTCATAAGATTTTATTTATGGTTCCAAATTGAGTGAAACCAATTTATATGGCTTTATTTTTTTCTATTTGTCTTTCTTGATCATTTGTGAGTGTTTGTTGACAAATTTTTATATGGATCAAATCCATAGGCTTGGAGATAACTTTGGAAATGATTTTATTTCCATTAGGGTTTAGGGATTGGATTTATTTTTCCAAGTGTTTAAATTTCCAGATACATTCATTGAGGAATGCAATTCCCTTGATTTGGATTTTGTTGAGTTCAAACTTTTACCAAAGTTTGTTCAAGATGGGATTTTAAGTTTCCTTTTTGAAACAAAAAGTTTCTTTTCACCCTGATTTTCAACAAAATTTTATTTTGTTTATTTTATTTTTCACATTACAAGATTTGGAAAATCTTGGGATGTGACATCCATCAAGATTGCCTACAACCCGGTGGATCACACAAGGACAAAGCATATTGAGATTCGCCATCACTTCATTAGAGATCATGTTGCTCGAGGTGATATTGATCTATCATATGTGTCAACCAAAGATCAACTTGCTGATATCTTCACAAAGCCACTTGATGAAGCAAGGTTTTGCTATTTGAGGAATGAACTAAATGTCGTAGATTCAAGGAGATTGACTTGATTTTCTTGCATTCTCACCTTTGTTTCGACCCATATTTGGTTTAGGTATAAGCATGGATATAGGGGGAGTGCGGTCCTAATTGATTGGACCATCCCTCCCCCATTATGCCCAAAGCAATCAAAATCATTCTTCTTAATATCATTTTGTGATATGTGAGCTTAATGATGATTTTCGGTAATGGACCCAAGATATATCTTCGTGGTGCCAAGCCGAGTATACTCAAATATGATGGCCATGGCCACCGCCCTCTCAAACTTGAGAGGTTGGTGCTTACTCATGTTTGTCATTCGCTTGATTTTAGTCTCTTGGAGTTTTTCTGAATATGTTTGGTGAATTCCTATGGCTCTTGTTGGCTCTTCGCAGTTTGATGTCTCAACCCAAGCCTTCTCCCTGTCTTAAACCTGTCTATCTCTCATATATGTCCCCAAACACCTATCCTGGAGCTTTTGGTCAAGGAGGACCGGTGTCTCCGGTGTACATGCACCGGAGTCTCCGGTGTAGACCGGAGTCTCCGGTCCAGACGGTTTCTGCCACTTAAAGTAGGGGGAGGGGTGAACTGCTACAGCAGTTCCTCATTCTTCACCCTGTCCCCTACCTCCAAACTCGTCGCCTCCTCTTCCAAAACTCCTCCCCGGAGGTCAAGAAGCCCCCGGGATCCGCTGTGCCGCCGGCCAACCCTCTCCTCTCCTCCATTGGGTCATTCCCACCGGAGGAATTGATCCCATGGACAGATCTGGTACCTCTCCTCTCCTTTTTCTCCTAGGGTTCATATCTAGATGTGTTTTTGAGGATTGGTGTTGATTTGTCCATTGGAATCACTTGGTTGCGTGCACTTTAGTACTTTAGCCTTGTTGCATTTCTCGATCTACTAGATTCATCCTCACCAGCATCTCCACATCACATGCCTGAGCCTCTCGACCGGAGATTCCGGACTGAGGACTGGAGACTCCGGTCCAGGCCGGAGACTCCGGTCTCTAGGACCGTAGACTCCGGTATGCGGTGCGGAGACTCCGGTGGTGGATGAATCAAAACAGACCAAAAATGCATCAAAGCTCTTGTACTACATTGTTGGGACATATATACTCATCTCCATGCTATCTCCCTCACTGTTGTTCATAGGTGATGGTTCTAGTCGTCCTCGTCGTACCAAGGCCAAGTCCCAAAGGGGCAATCCTCGCTATGATGAAGCTCAGGGTCAGTTTATTGTGCCTCCTTCCAACCGTAAACAGTAGGAACGTGATGCAGCCTATTTGAAGAGGGACCAAGAGAGGGCTGAACGAGAGGACCGTGCCAAGAAGGCAAAATATGACAACCTTCAGTCCTTGGCCAAAATATAAAAAGAGGAGTACCGTGAGCTGAGAAAGATAGATTTCTATGTGCTGCCTCGTACCAGTGAGGACCCTCATTTTTGGAGGAAGGAACAGGTTGTGTTCATGAAGGATGTGTATGGTGTGCTCACCAAATCACCTGTCTGCCCTCAGAAGTGCATGAGTGTTGAGCAGATGCGCCTCAACCCCTTCTTCAATGATGCTTTGTGGATCTGTGAGAAGCTGGGACTGTATAACTTGATGGAGCTGCGTGAAGATTACAATGTCCACCTTGTACATCAGTTCTATGCCACAGTTGTGTTTGGGTCTGATCAAGACAAGACCATGGTTTGGATGTCTGGTACCACTCGCTGCACAGCTACATTCCATGACTTCGCCAACGTCATCTTTGAGATCTTTCATGGAGTATCCACTCCCGTTGGGCTGCATATGCACTCTGCAGCTCTGGGTGAGAACAAGTTGAAGCTGGCACCTCTGTATGATGAGGGTGTTGTGGGGGGGTCCAAGGGACTCAAGACTCTCTACAACCTTATGCTTAGGATTTTCCGTCATACCATTGCACCAAGTGCTAGGAATGATGATGTGATTAGGGGTGGGCTTGTCAACCTTCTGTACCACACTCACCGGATCTACAATGCTGGACCAGAGGCAGATGCTGCACCTATTGATGTGATGGATTTTATTTTCGAGGAGATGTTCCATGCTATTCTTTGCAAGAAATCTCCTCCATATGCACCCTTGGTTATGAGGCTCATCAACTCCCAGGAGCATGATTCTCCACTTGGCATACCACCACACCTCACTGAGCACACTATGGTCTCACTGCAGCAGAAGGGGCGTATAGGGCATGCTCCAAGGCGTCGCTATGGGGGTGATGATGAGGATACTGAGACTGAGAGGGCTCCCTCCCCACCTAGAGTTTGGAAGAAGAATGCCTCCAAATCCCCTATGCCTACTATGACTCGAGACTATGTGCATGAGCGGGTCAAGAAGGCCAGCTTTTGGGAAAGGACCCTTTGTTGCATGAACGTTGACATCCGTAAGCAGCGGCATGCATCCTACCAAAGCAACCGTCACATTGAGAAGCTCCTCAAGGAGATCAAGGAACAAGGTGATGGGGATAATGAGGAAGGTGAGGATGAATACAACGATGAGCATGGTGCTCAGCAGTCCACAGAGTCTGACCACACACTCTCGTTTGGGGCATGTAATGCCCAACATGATAGCCTGGTGGATTGGAAGACCTTTGCTGATGTCACCTCCGGTTACGGGTACCAGGGTACCTCCTCCTCTCACCCTCACGACAAAGGGCCTGCTGTCCCTGAAGACGATGATGATGACTATGATGAGGGTGTTGATGACCAGGATGAGGATGAGGATGCCGAGGATGACGAGGATGACGATGACTACTAAGTTGCTGGGGCGCTAGCTTAGGTCTTTTCCCTTTTTTGGCATTTCGATGCCAAAGGGGGAGAAGACATTCTCATCGTTTTGCATGGATTTGGGCTTTGGATTTGCTACTATCTGCCTTCATTTGCCACATTCGAACTTTGAACTTCATGTGTGTTATTTGCTGTTCATGTGTGTGACTATGTGCTTGTGTGCACTGTCTATTGTAACTCATGTTAGATTTATGTGTGTTATTGTTGATACTATCTACCTTGCATGATTTACTTAATTATCTTATTGCACATAGTCAGGGGGAGCCCCATATATATTTTTATTCCATGCAAATCACTTGTTGTCATCGAACACAAAAAAGGGTGAGATTGAAAGGGCATTTATTGCCATAATCACTTTTGGTGTTCGTTAACAAAAAGTAGATCATTTTACAGTTTGTCACTGTCCACAGGTTGGTATCATGATAAGTGAAAAGCACCCTCACACTTGGGAAAAGTCCCTACTCATGTGACACAGTTCTGGAAATTCCAGACCAGAGTCTCCGGTGTGGTCCGGAGGTTCCGGATCTATCTCTGGGGGTGACTTCAGAATCTGGGCTAGGACATGCTGTATGGGGGTCTAGAGCCCTATCCGGAGGATACCCCGGAGTCTCCGGTGTTGGCTTAGTCCGGAGTCTCCGGTGTTGGAAGACCAGAGTCTCCGGTCTTGTTGGGTCATGGATGGCCTGGGTCATTCAGATGGGCGGTCCAGAGGCTGGTCCAGAGATTGGCCGGAATTTCCGGTGTAGACCGGAGTCTCCGGTCTGACTTTTCTACAACGGTCAGAAAACGGTTCGTGGAGGGAGCTGCCTATAAAAAGGGACCCTTATCTTCTTCCTCCACTGGCTCGAGCTGCTCAAGAACACCAACTCCATTAGAGCCACCAAATCTACAAGATCTCTCCATCCAACCATCCAAAGTCATTGATCTTTGGAGAATCGAAGGAGGCCTTGATCTACAGCTTCACCAAGAGAGATCTTCATTTCCCCCTCATTTACTTGAGGGCCCCCAAGCTCTAGTGTTTCTTTGGAAACCCTAACTTTGATTTGGTTCTTACAAGCTTGTCTTTGATTTGTATTGACAGCTTGCTTGTATTTTGGAGCCTCCAATTAAGTTGTGGATGTGTGCCCCGAACTTGTTGTAAAGGTGCCGTCTTCCACCTTGAAGGTTGCCGATATAGTGGAAGTGGATCGATCCCTTTGGGGTGAGATTCATCGGAGAACAAGGGAGGCCTCTCGTGGCGTTGGTGGTTTGAAACCACCCCCTCTCCAAACGTAGACGTACTTCCCCTCAACGGGAAACAAATCCTTGTGTCTCCGCGTCCACTCCTTTGGTTACTTCTATCCTTTACCGCACTTTACTTACTTGTTCTTGCTTAGTGTTGTGATAGTTATTGCTTGGTTGACATATAGGTAAATTCACCATAGTTGCATAATCTGGAGAATTTACCTTTCTTGTCAAACCCTAATCTGAAAAAGAAGAAAATTTGAAGTAGCACCTATTCACCCCCCCTCTAGGTGCCCATACGATCCTTTCAAAAACCAAAGTCAATATTTCACCGAGGAGAACACGGAGTCTAGAGGAGAGACGGAGGGGAGCCACAGGGCGGCGGCACCCCCCAGGCGCGGGCCCACCCTAGGCCGCGCCTAGGCAGGGTGTGGGCCCCCTAGCCGCCTCCCAGCCACACCTCTTCGCCTATAAGAAGCCCCCGATGCATAAACCCTAAGTACCCGATCAATATTCCACGAAACTGTCTATAGCCGCCACCACCATCATCCCTAGATTGGGGGATCTGAAGCTCTTCCTGGTACCCTGCCAGAGGGGAGATCATCCCGGAGGCCTTCTTCTTCATCATGCCAGCCTCTGGTATGAAGCGTGAGTAGTTCCACCTTGGACTACGTGTCCATGTAGTAGCTAGATGGTTGTATCTCCTCCTTTGTTCTTTCATGTCTAGATCTTGTGAGCTCCGTTCATGATCAAGATCTCATCTATTTGTAATCATGCATGTTGTGTTTGCGGGGATCCAATGGATATTGAGATTACTATGTCAGATTGATTAATGGTTTTGTCTTATTGATTCTATCATGTCTGTGTTGTTTGTGATCTTGCATGATCTCCGTTGTTAGTAGCTATCTTGGCCAAGTAGTTGCTATTGACTCCAAGAGGGGGTATTTATGCTCGATAGTGGGTTCATGCCTCTATTTAATCTAAGGTAAGTGACAGAAATCTCTAAGGTTGTAGATGTTTTGTTGCTACAAGGGAGAAAACAACGGTCTCTTGTTCATGGAACAAGTGGATTGTTTACCTTACACACTTTGCTTAAAGCAGTTGTCTGTTGCTTGCAACTTAATACTAGAGGGGGTCGGATGATAACCCAAAGGTGGACTTCTAGTCATAGATGCAGTTGGATGGCGATCTATGTATCTTGTTGTATTGCCCAATCGAATCTCATAGGATCTTGATGTCTAGTATTGTATTGTTATGCCTTGCTCAATCCTGTCAATTGCCCTGCTATAATTTGTTTCCCCAGCATGATGATGTCCATGCACTTCTATTCTTGTAGACAGTTGTTGGGCCTCCAAGTGTAGAGGTTTGTAGAACAGCAGCAAGTTTCCCTTAAGTGGATTAATCAAGGTTTATCGAACTCAGGGAGGAAGTGGTCAAAGGTATTCCCTCTCAAGCAACCCTGTAATCAAGATACAAGAAGTCTCTTGTGTCCCCAACACACCCAATACACTTCAATCTTCCCCAATATTGGGCAATACTTGGGCAATACTTTCTCCATCATGAGGGTGAAAATTATAAATATAATTCCTATCTTTGTGGATTTCATGAGGAGGATAAAATTTAGAGTAAAAGAGAGATTCAAGTTCCTTCCATTCCAAATGATGAGGATCATCTAGTAGCTCATACCACTCCCTTGCTTTGTCCCTAAGTGACAAAGAGAATAGCTTCCTCTTAACTTGGTCCATTGAAATACATGCACACTTGAACAACTCACATAATTCATGGATAAAAAGCAAGTGATCACCAGGATGGACAAATCCATCCCCAAAATAATAGTTATCCATGACACTATCAACAATTTTTGTAGGTATTTTAAAAGGGACACTTTCAGTATGTGGCTTTAAAATATCACGAGCATCATTAGAATTACCACATATGGGAGATAAAGTATCATCAGAGCAAATTTTCTTCCCTAAAGCTGGGGAATTAAAAAGATCTTTCTCATAAAAACTATCTTCCCCAAGCTTAGACGTTTCCATAGCATTAGGAACAATGGTGTTTAGAAAATTCATACCAATAACATTGCTATTAGCATGCAAAGAAAGTTCCATAGGTTTTTTAATTTTCTCTTCAAACACTTCATGTCCTAACTCAAGCTAAATACTATAAAGCTCTCTAATTTTGTTGTTGTTTTCCATTAAGCCTAACTAGTGAAAACAAGAAACAAAAAGACAAAATTGCAGAATCTAAAGGAAATAACTTCGAGCACTCACACCGGAGGATGTGAGTACCTTTTACCTTACCTCCCCGGCAATGGAGCTAGAAAATAACTTTCTGGCTTGCTGTTGTGTAAGGTTCCCAACCTTTAATAAGGTAGAGATCCATGTGTTTACAATGCTAGTCCCTGAATCAATAGCTAGCATCCACAGTTAAGATGTAATATCAAGAAACAAAGGTCATAATACAACTTTATAACCAGGAATAAAATAATTTATTACATCTTACATAGCTCATTTGGCTATCTCATTACAATGCAGCAGAATATAACAATAGCATGGGGTCCTTCATCTTCAAAGTGCCACAGGCTGTCATTTTTGTTGTAGACTTGTAATCCTACTTCACTAATATCAAACAAACCTGCAACATAACAAGTTACAGCCACAAGGGTCAATACATTTGAATTGTATTGGCAAGTGATACTATGGTAGTACAGTGGAGTCTATCATCTACATGAATTTGGCTAAGTGGAGCTTAGGCTTGCATTGCTCAAAATAGATTTTCCTTATCATTTGAAAACACTAAGTTTTTTTGCTTGACAAAATCTTTCCCAAGGCATCCCTCAATAGAAATTGGTGATCCTTTCAACCCTTGTTCACCCACAAGTTTTTAACTTAGAAATTGGGTTGAGGAGATTCTTGATAGCTTCCATGTCTTGATGCTCAAATTGTCCTTTGCCAGGGACATGGCTAAGTACTTAGATTTTACACTCTACAGAGGTGGTGCACTTTCCCAACAAGACTTGGTTTCACCAAGACAAGATCTTTTAGAAGCCTTCCCTTAGACCAGAATGGACGCGTTCCAACCTATCATCCCCTACCACCAACTGTCCATTTGGCTAAGTTCTTGCAACCTATATGATCCAGGCAGAGCCCATAATGCCAAGTGGCTGCACTTGAAGCTTCTCAACATTTGACATCTCAAATCTCTTTGTTCCTGGGTGGCCATCCACAAGTGAGATACACAAGGTTCACCAGTCCCCTGGCCTTGTGTAACCACTCACACAAACCATTCCTTCCATTCCACCCAGGTGATTCATTCACTTAGTTGTTTTATTAAACAAAACACAAGTCCTCAGACTTAGAAAATTTTCCATAGCATGAATATATATTCCACCCTTGTTTTCTATTAGCTAATCTAAGCATGATAGTAGTAGGAATCTTAACTTAGGAAATTCTACTAAGGTTTCATCTACTAGGATTTCCCATGGCATAGTTTATACTTAGCAAAATTCCATGCAATTCCTACTTAGAAAGATCACTAATGCATAGTGAAAATAATGGGACAAAAGTATGAAGCATCACTTGCCTTTTTGGTAGAGGGTATAAGTTCACTCCTTGATCTTTGCAATGTTCACACACTTCAAGTCAGTACAATTCAATCAAGCAAACAATATTTCAATCTACCATTCAAGCAATTCATCACATAAAATAATAGAATCAAAACAATGCATGCAAGCATGCTAAAGATTGTTTGATTTACAAAAAGTGATTTATAATAGGTTATAAACATTCTAAAACACTTATTAGTCATTTTATAAAGTGGCAAAATCATTTGCAAAAGATTTCACTTCATAAACCATTTTTAAACCAAGTCATTATTTTATGTGGTGAAGAAATGCTTTTAATAAGGCAACATTCTATAGGTTTAACAAAATATGTTTTTCAAACCATAAAATCTTGTGTTTAGGTTCAGAGAGTTTATTTCCAAAACATTTCCCAAAGGTTTTCCTCCAAAATCATTTTTAACAATTAAACCATATTTTTAATTGACTAGAAATGGTTTAAATCAAAGATTTATTCTTTTGCTTCACCAAATACATTTTTGAAACCACAATTTGTTACCTATGGTCAGTAGGTTCAAAACACACCATTTGCCAAAGATTTTATCCTCAAAATCATTTTGGAATAAATTTTATATCCTAAACATGCATACACAAGTTTCTGTAAAAACAAACAATTTAACAGAAGCGTTTTACTAAACAAAGTGCATGGTTGGCTAGGGCTTGTCTTGCTGAATCCATTTATATAAAATTTGCAAAATTTGTATGTGTGGTTTGAAAGTTATGGATTTTTCAAAATTGAACATCTAATAGACATGTTTGTGTTTTTAAAATAGATCTCAAGCCACGTGTCTTAATCCTTTTCGCCCATACCGTTTCGTCCGGATCAGCTTATCTGGCGTGTTGGATCTAAAGTAGATCGTGTGGCTCAGAAGCAAACATACCCCTTCGGGTTAGATTCTATCCTAATCGTCAGATCAAGATCAGACGGCGCCAAAGACACTTGCAGAGATGGGCGTTGGCGGCGGCAGTGGCGGCGGCGGCTGCTACGGGCGTTACAGGAAGCGAGGGAGAGAAAGGTGTGGCTCACCAGGTTCGCCGTGGCGTGGGGAATCTCAAGGTGGTGTTATCTCGTCGAGGGGCGCACAGTGGTGACGGTAATCACTCGCCGGAGCTGCGCTGCACCTCGGGCTCGTACGGTCGTCGACGGGGGCGAGTTCCTGTGGCATAATAAGGCAGGGAAAATAGTCAGGAAGGTGCGCACGCTTGCAGGGGTTGCGATGGTACTCACCAGAACACGAGGGCGCCTTGGTTTACGGCGTCGAGTCACGGAGAGGTAGCGGCGCTGCGCTGCTCGATGATGATGTTGTCGATGATTTACAGCACGCGCGGATGAACGGGCGACACTGGGAGGTGCGCCAGGAGGTGGGAAGTATGTTAGCTTGGTCGAGGAGGCAAGGGGCGGCAGAGCTTGGCCGGAATCGGCTGGGAAATTCGTCGGAGACAGTAGGGTTCGGAGGAGAAATTTGTGCAGCCTGGTGGCTCCTGTGGGGTGTGGTCTGGGGGAGAAGGGACAGGAGACCAGGGCGGTTAAGAGGGCGTCGTTGCAGCGCGAGATTAATCATCCATTAACGCGAATTAAAGGCGCGCATTCACGGCAGAAATAGCAGCGAGGTTTGGGGACGAACAAGTCGCGAGGTTGACGATGATGACGGGGCAGTGGGGCTTCGTTGTCAGCGAGAGAGAGAGAAAAAGAAAGTTGGGTCCAGCGGTCATACTCTGTGCGGGTTTCTTTCGTGGTGAAAAACGTTTCGCTCGGGTGAGAGGGAGAGGTGGGCTCCTGCTAGGCTTACTGGGCTAGTTGGGCTAGGTCGACCTTGTTCACCCTTTTTTTTGTTCTGTTTGTTTTTCTTTTTCTCATTTGATTTTTCTGTTTTGATTTTGTTTGGTCAATTCATACATCCATTTGAATTCAAATATTTGCCAAATTTTGTGTGGGTTTAAATACTGGTTAGCGATATAATCTGAAGTCAATTTTTAGAATAAAGTTTTATTCTTTTTGGGGTCTTTTAATTATTTAATTAGCCCTTGTTTTAAATCAATTAAGATTTAATAAAATTTCCAAACACCATTTGATTTTCCAAAACCTTCCAGATCTTTTCAGTAGATTTTTATTTGACTATTTGGGTGTCAAATAATTCATCTTGAATTATTCAGAATAATTTAATATGATTTATTAATCATTTAAGATTGGGTATTTGTTTTAGTTCAAATGGAATTAAATATAGTTTTAATTCCCTAAAGTTTATTTGGAAGATTTCTTTAATCTTAATTAAGTTGGATTAAACAACTTTTATTTCACTTGGGTAAATTCCAAAATACTATTTTCCCATGAATTATATAATTATTCTTAGTAGAGATTTGTCTTTATTAAAATAGGGATTTGGTTTAAGCCATTTTATTTTTATTTTGGAAAATTCTTTATCCATTTATTTTATTTGGGTTTTGGATTATATTTATTCCATTTGCTTATGGATTTGGCCAAGATTTAATTTAGTCTTTAAATATTCTTTATTTAATATTTCTTTCTTCATCTTATAAAATTCATATCTTTTTATTTAGAGATCCAAACTTGGTGATTCCAATTTGTGAAATCTTATTTAATTCTTGTTTATATTTTTAATTTCCTTTAGGATCATTTGCTCACCATTTGGTATGGATTTATAGATAGGTTCTTTATTAGCTTTGGAAATTTGATTTCCTTATCTTATTATATTCATAAGATTTTATTTATGGCACCAATTTAAGTGAAACCAATTTATATGGTATTATAATATTTCTATTTCTCTTTCTTGATCATTTGTAAATGTTTGTTGACAAATTTTTATATGGATCAAATCCATAGGCTTGGAGATAACTTGGAATTGATTTTTATTCCATTAGGGTTTAGGGTTTGGATTTATTTTCCAAGTGTTTAAATTTCGAGATGCATTTTATGAGGAATGCATTTCTCTTGATTTGGATTTTGTTGGATTCAAACTTTAATTAAAGTTTGTTCAAGATGGGATTTTAAGTTTCCATTTAAAAACAAAAGTTTCTTTTTACCCTAAAATTCAACAATAATTTATTTTATTTATTTTATTTTTCACATTACAAGATTTGGAAAATCTTGGGATGTGATAGGCTACCACCCTTAAAATAAATCTCGTCCCGAGATTTGGGGAGGCTAGGGGTTACAAGTTGGCTCAAAACAACTAGGGTACTACCACCCTTAAAAAATTTCCAACTAAATTATATCTTGGCTTGCTTGGGATCTTGTTGAAATCTCTCTGGGCAAACATCTGCATAGTGTCCTTTGTTTCCACACTTGAAACATGTGACAAGACTGAGATCCTTCATAGGCTTTATCTTGTGCTTCATCTTTTCTGGACAGTTGCTTGCATAATGTCCTTGGTTACCACAATTGTAACATGTGATAAGATTGAGTTCTTCACGTATCTTCTGTGGACAAGTTGCTTGTAGTGACCTCGGATCGATAAGGATCCTAAGTCCCTGTGATTAACATGCTAGTCCCTGGATCAATAGCTAGCACTCACAGTCGATGAAATATCATGTAAAACACAAAGTCTTTATTACACGGAGAATCCAGAGTATGAATTTATTACAAAATTGCTTAGCATTAAGCTAGCTCAAATAACAGCAGAAACATAAAAGCAGCTTGAGTCCATCAACGCCCAGGCTTGTCGAGTGTAGACTCACGATCCCTATGCACCTTTCAATCTTCGGATTCTGCACATAAAACGTGCAGCCAACAAGTTGGGTCAATACTTTGAATGTATTGGCAAATTACACCAAGGAGAGAAAAGACTATCTCTACATGCAAGGCTAGTTTAGGCTGTAGAGTTCATTTGTTCAAAGCTAGTTTTCTTAAGTAGAGAAGAAGAAGAGAAGATTTACCCTACTTTGTAAACATTTGCTTAGGTAAAATATGGTCGAATGGCACACGAGGATATTACTCACCAAGTGTCCAAACAACCAAACACTTGGATATTACGCACCAAGTGTCACTTGGATATTACACACCAAGTTCCCAAAATCCCACCCATTGGCGATATTACTCACGCCATGGAGTTTTAAAACTTTGTTTAGAAAAGAGAGAGGAAGATCCTTCAGAGGCTCCATCCTTCAGACGCTCATTGTTGTTCTTACAAGTGAACACGGCTGATCGATCAGATTGCAATACTCTCGAGAGTTTGTGCACTTTACCCACAATCCACGATCAAGTCCTTTTACAGACAAGACCATCGCGAGGCTTTCCCTTAGTATCCCCTCTACCTTCTGGATCCAACCGTGCCAAGAACCTCCAAATGTTGGTACCCAAGTGAGGTTTCCCACTATGTACTAGGCCGAGACAAAGCCCATAATGTATTGTGGTTGCACTGGAAGCTTCTGAATTCTGAAACATGGCAAACTTCTTTGATTCCTGGGTGGCCGTCCTCCACCAAAATCTCACTCGTTGTCCCGACAACCATTCCGCCCAGAAGAAAACTTAGTTTTATTTTGAAGTGGATTTGAGAAGAAAAGTTTGCTCTAGACAGCCTTTATACTTAGAAAAATTCTTTGTCTTTCGAACCCCCCAACGGTACTTTGTATATATAGCATAGCAAGCAATACTTAGCAACAACAGGGGAACCTATTAGGAGGGTAAATCCTAAGTATAGAGCTACTCATGGCATACTACAAAAATCATCGCACTTGCAAAATAACACTAAGGAAAATTCTACTAGAACATCCTACACATGCATACTACAGAATTTTGAAGATTACATGCATAGAATCAAAACTGGGGCAGAAGTTATGAACAAGTGGTGTAACTTGCCTTGATCCGAGTAGCACTCTACAAAATAGCACTCCTTAGCGCACTCCGAACAATCTAACGAATCACAAACATAGATCTGATCACAACTTGCTCAAAACATATCACAGAGGTAATCATGCATGCATGCACATGGTATTTTATGCAAGGTTGGTTCTTCTAAATTGACCAAGGTAGAAAGATTGTGTTGCAATAGTGTAAGGGTGTCACTAGGATTGATTTCCCAAAGGTTTAGATCTAATTGAGTCACTAAAACAATTCCTAGGGTTAAAAGGCGATCAAACCATCTAATTAGCCCCAAACTAGATCTAATGATCTTAAGCAAGGTTTTATAATTTTGTCCAGTAGGCATTGTGGAAACAAAGTTATTGCAACAAGAATCAATTAAAACAGAATTTTAATTATTTTTCTATAGAATAAACACTCTAATCTAATGATTATAATCTACACCTAAAACCTTACTGTAAACTTGGAATATTATTTCAGATCTGGATTCTACATAAAATTATGAATCCAACGGTATATTATAAGCTAAAATTGGCCAAATATTCAATTTTATATGATTTTCGCAATGTTTAGATCAAATCTGCAAAAATTGATCTAGCCCTAACTCAAAACGCGCCAGGTGGCGGCTTCCGATTGGCCCAGCTGGAGGGACGCAGCGCTGGCGCTGACTTGACTTGCCACGGTGCTGCGCGATTGGCCGGTACCGCTTCGGCGTACTTCTAATCTATGGCGTAGATTTGAGATCGGACGGTTAGGAGGCAGCGCGGCTTACATGCGGTGGCGACGATGGTGGCGAGCGGCGGCGGCGTCAGTGGTCGACGGGTGGCAGCGCTCCGGTGGTTCCCTGGAACAACGACGAGGTCGACGAGGTTCGCCTGGCCCTTGCGGTCACGCTCGCCCCCTTGGACGATCCCCTTGCTTCCTCCTCCGACTGCGGTGCACCGATGCTCCTCCTCGCTCTGAGGCGCTCCCATGGCGGCGGCCTTGAAGTGCTCGCTAGGGTTTTGGGGAACGATGGCGGGTCGGCTTATATATCCCCAAGTCTTGGGGAAGGGGGTGGCCGAATCTCGTTTGAATCGACTTATCCCGACGCGGCGGCGCTCCGTGTCCGCCATGGTCTCTGGGAAGGAGGCGATAGGGGCGGGTCCACGTGTCGGTGGCAGAGGGAGGGGGGCTGTGGGCCGGCGCTGCTAGCTGGGCCCCTAGCGACGCGGTGTGGCTGCTGCGGCTGGTGGCGGTAGGTAGTTCACGGGCCGGCTTAATTGGCCCGTTTAGGTTAGTTAGCCCTTTTTTCTCTCTTTGTTTTTAATAATTTCTGTTTTACTAAAACTTAAATATCTTTTGCATATAAAGTCCAAAAAGGTAGAAACCAACTTCTAAATTTTTGTAAAAGGAAGGTGGTCATCTTAGGACCATGGTTTAAATGTTTTTACATAATTTTTAGAAGGGGTCAAACTACTACAACAATAATGCTTACATATGAAATTTTTTAGTAGGGTTTTGGTAGGTTTAGATGTTAGAATTTTTTGAAAAATTTATTTGTAGGATGCAATGATGCAAGGATGATGCATGACACTAATAACATCCTAATATAAAATCTGGGATGTTACAAACCTACCCCCCTTAAGAAGAATCTCGTCCTCGAGATTCGGGTTGGGTAGCAAATAGGTGTGGGTGTTCCGCCTTCATGTCTTCTTCACGCTCCCACGTAGCTTCTTCCTCGGAGTGGTGGTTCCATTGTACCTTGAAGAATCTTATAGTCTTGGTGCGGGTAATCCTTTCGGCTGTTTCTAGTATTTTGAGGTTTTTCCTCATAGGTAAGGTCATTTTCCAATTGAACCTCATCTAGGGGAATGGTGTCTCTTAACGGTGTTTCAGCCATCTCCGGGTGACACTTCTTTAGTTGCAACACATGGAACACATCATGAACAGTCAGTCCTTCTGGTAGCTCCAACTGATAAGCAACTTCTCCTCTACGGGCCAAAACCTTATATGGTCCTATGAATCGTGGGGCTAACTTGCCCTTGATTCCGAACCTCTTAACTCCTCGTAGGGGTGAAACTCGAAGATACGCATGGTCCCCTATTTCATAAGCCACATCTCTGCGCTTGGAATCATTGTAACTCTTCTGTCGGGATTGGGCTATCTTTAGCCTATCCTGAATCTGTCGTACCTTTTCTTCGGCATCCTTTATCAATTCAGGTCCAAAAAGACTGCGTTCACCAACTCCATTCCATAGCAGCGGAGTCCTACACTTCCTGCCATATAGAACTTCAAACAGAGCCATCTTGATACTTGTCTGGTAGCTGTTGTTGTTGTACGAGAACTCGGCATACGGCAGGTTGTCATCCCAACTAGACCCATAGTCTAATGCGCAAGCTCTCAACATATCTTCCATAATCTGGTTCACTCTTTCTATTTGGCCATCCGTTTGCGGGTGGAAGGCAGTACTGAATTCTAGTCGGGTCCCAAGAGACTCATGTAGTTGTCGCCAAAACTTTGAAGTAAACTGGGTGCCTCTGTCTGACACAATTCCCTTGGGAACACCATGTAGGCTTACAATCCTTGACATATATATCTTAGCAAGCTTAGCACTTGTATACGTGGTCTTTACGAGGATGAAGTGAGCCACCTTGGTGAAGTGGTACACCACTACCCAGATAGAATCAAATCCAGAACGAGTCCGGGGCAATCCCGTGATGAAATCCATGCCTACCTTGTCCCACTTCCAGTCGGGTATAGGTAGTGGTTGAAGTAGTCCTGCCGGTTTCTGATGCTCGGCTTTAACTCTATTGCATACATCACACAGAGAAATATACTCTGCAATATCTCTCTTTAGGTTATTCCACCAGAATCTATCCTTCACATCCATGTACATCTTCGTGTTACCTGGATGAATTGAGTATGGCGAATCATGAGCTTCTTGTAAAATCATCTTCCTGATATCGGGGTCATTGGGAACGCACAAACGCTTCCCATACCAGAGGGTTCCTTGTTCGTCCAGACGAAATTCTTTTGTTTTTCCTTCGCTTATCCTGACTCTTATTTCTTCCAACTCTTTATCCGCCTTTTGTGCTTCCTGGATCCTTTCTTGGAAGGTGGACACTATTTCCATAGTTGCTACGTGTCCTTTCGGAACTATTTCTAGCCTGAGATCCTTGAATTGCTTGCATAGATCCTCTGGAAGTTCCCCTGCGGTAAGTCCATTCACATACACCTTACGACTTAAGGCATCAGCCACCACGTTTGCCTTTCCGGGATGGTACTGTAAATCCAAGTCATAATCCTTAATTAGCTCAAGCCATCTTATTTGTCTCATATTCAACTCCTTTTGGGTGAAGATGTACTTCAAACTCTTGTGATCTGTGAACACATCACAATGTTTGCCCATGAGGTAGTGTCTCCATACCTTGAGTGCATGAACCACAGACGCAAGTTCCAAATCATGTGTGGGGTAATTGTGTTCGTGGTTCTTAAGTTGTCGGGAGGCATAGGATACCACTTTCCCATCCTGCATCAATACACTTCCTAGTCCTTGTCGAGAAGCGTCACAATAGACTTGAAAATCTTTCTGGATATCAGGCAGACACAGAACTGGTGTCGTTACAAGGCGTTTCTTCAACTCTTGAAAACCTGTTTCACATGCCTCGGTCCATAGGAATTTCTTTTCCTTCTTCAATAGTTCCGTCATGGGTTTTTCTATTTTGGAAAAGTTTTCAATGAACCTCCGGTAATATCCTGCGAGGCCCAAGAAACTCCTAATATCCCCCACATTCTTGGGTGACTCCCAGTCCGTCACGGAAGCTACCTTACTAGGATCTACGGCAAATCCTTTTGCTGACACAACATGACCAAGGAATCCCACTTCCTTTAACTAGAACTCGCACTTGCTGAATTTGGCATACAACTTGTGTTCTCTAAGTTTCTCCATAATAAGGCGCAGATGTTTCTCATGTTCCTTCTCATTCTTAGAGTATATGAGTATATCATCTATGAATACCACGATAAATTTGTCCAAATATTCCATGAACACCTTGTTCATCATGGTCATGAAGTATGCTGGGGCATTGGTTAGACCAAAAGACATCACGGTGTACTCGTACAATCCGTATCTTGTGGTGAATGCTGTTTTGGGCACATCCTGTTCTCGAATCTTTAGCTGAAAGTAGCCTGATCGCAGATCGATCTTTGAGAACACACTTGCTCCCTTTAACTGGTCAAACAAGTCATTGATGTTGGAAAGAGGATACTTATGCTTAATCGTCACTTCGTTCAACGAGCGGTAGTCCACAACCAGTCTCTTGGTTTTATCCTTCTTTTCCACAAATAGGACATGCGCTCCCCAAGATGACGCGCTGGGTTGGATGAATCCCTTGTCCAATTGTTCCCTAAGCTGTTTCTTGAGTTCCTTTAACTCGTCCACATCCATCTTGTATGGTCTCTTAGCTATCGGCCCCGTGCCTGGCATCAAGTCAATGAGGAACTCGATATCACGATCGGGTGGCATTCCGGGTAGCTCCTCTGGGAAAACATCTGGGTATTCCTTTACAATAGGTACCTCCTCCAAGCTAACCCCCTTAAGAGAGTTTACCATGGCTTCCTTAAGTGCAAAATTTGACTTGATACGAATTCTCTTCCCTTGCGGTGTTGTGAGCGTGACAGTTCTCTTGGCACAGTCTATGACTCCCTCATATTCGGTCATCCAATTCATGCCCAAGATTATGTCTAATCCTTGTGATTCTAGAACTACTAGACTTGTGGGAAAGATGTGTGTCCCAATCCTTAGTTCTAGTCCCCGGCAACCGGAGTTTTCCACTATTTCTCCCCCAGGAGAACCTACCCTTAGAGGAAAATTTATAGTCTCCGTTGGTATCTTGCCTCTATCCACAAATACCCTTGATATGAATGAATGTGATGAACCAGTATCAAAAAGAACAACTGCAGGAATAGAATTGAGTTTGAACTTACCAATCACAGAGTCTGGAGCATCACAAGCATCCTCCATAGAAACATGATTTACCGTGGCTTTGACAAACAGATTTGGCTTCTTCCCATTTCCATTGCCATGGTTGTGTCCATTTCCATTCCCATTACCATTGCCATTCTTCTTCTCGGGGCAAGAGGTTGCATAGTACCATGTCCTGTTGCACTTAAAGCATGTCACCTCACTGAGATCCTTCCCATTGCTGCCATTCCCATTGCGGTTTTTATGCCCATTGTGTTTGTGGCCACCATGGTTATGACCGTTATGGTTGTGGCCATTATTGTTATAAGGTGGCAGTGAGGAATTGCGCTGCTTCTGGTATGGAACAAAGTGTTTGTGAGGGTTAGACTTCCTCTTGCAGTTTTCTATGATCTTTCTTTTGGATTCAACCACAATGGCTCTGTCCAGGAGTTCCTGAAAGTTGTCAAATTTCTGAGCCACAAGCTGAATGGATATCTCATCATTGATCCCTCTTAAGAACTCCTCCTGTCTCTTGGCATCATTGGAAACATCATCGGGTGCATAACGGGCTAGGTTGTTGAAAAGCTCTCCATACTCGGTGACAGAACGGTGCAGCTGGTGTAGGTCGCGAAACTCGCGCCTCTTCAGAGTCATGATACCAGCAGCCACATGATGAGTGCGAAAATCCAATTCAAACTGATCCCAAGTGATAGCATCAATGTCCGGGTGGGTGACTTGGTAGTTATCCCACCATTCTGCAACAGGTCCTTCAAGCTGGTGTGCGGCATAACGTACCCTGTCGGCTCCGACAACTTTCATGGTGTCTAGCTTCTTGTTGATTGTACGCAGTCAGTCATCGACGATGATTGGTTCAGTGCTGCTAGTGAAGGTAGGTGGGTTCAGCCTCAAAAACCGAGTCAAGCGATCCTGTTGAGGTGGTGGTGGTGGCGGATTGTTGTTGTTTTGCATGTTCTGAGTGAGCAGTTGGATCAGCTAGTTCTGAGTGGCCAAAAGTTGTACTATTTCTGGAGGGATTTCGGAGTTTGCACGTCTGGGCGGCATCTGTGGGGTTTGAGAGAAAAGTTAAGAAATAGACAAAAAGACTAAGTAGTAAACTCCCACCCTTATGAAAACACACCAAGCACACAAGGCACACAAGACATAACAACACAGCTTAACACAGAAAATAGCCAAGTTTAACTAAACCAGATTTGTCTTGGTATTTATTACAATCGCGAATAACGTTCTACTATAGAATTAAAGGGGGTCCAACTATTACACATCTTCCACGCCTTCCTCTTCCTCGTCCTCGAACGAGTAGCCTTCCTGCTCTAGAGTTGTCTTGTACAACTCCATCTCCTTTGTGGTGGCTTCAAGCTTCTCTTGGAGGTTCTTTATCTCATCCTGCAGCTTCTTGGTAGTGGCTTCCAGCTTCTCCTGAAGTCCCTCCTTCTCGCTTTGTAGCTCCTCCACTAAACTTGACTTCTTTGCGGCTTCAAGTTGCTTTGCCAAGTCCCTCTTGGAAGCACGCACATCATTGATTATCTGGCAAAGGCCTTCAATTTGCACTTCATCTCCATCGATCTGCTGTTTGAGTTCCCTAATTCTCTTGTTTTTTTTATCACCCTCTTCTCTTGGTTAGCGAACTTCTTCTCTTGGTCCTGGAACTTTATCTCTTGGAGCTTCATTGCCTCCCCCTGCTGCTTGATCATTTCTTCCTTCTCCTTGACTAGGGCGCATAGCTCGTCGTTCTTCAACATCTCAAGGAAGGTGCCCTTTTCAAGGTCATGGATGTGGCACTCCAAATCTTGATATTGGGTCCTTTGGCGCTTGGTAGAAGTTATTTCCTCAAAGGTTAACTCCATGGGAATTCCTTCCTCATCTCGTCTTCCAAAGAGGCCGCCGCAGTGTCCTTGGAGAGCTTCATGATGACGTCCACATAGGCGACCAATGAGTTGCTGCAAGCTGATGCTAAGGGCCTTCTCCTTGGAATCGCTAACAATGTGGATTGCTATGTCTTCCTCCGGGTCCTTGCCTCGCTCTATTCCTGGCTGGATGACTTTGACTCCCCAACAGCCGTCCTTGTGGAGTTTCTTCATTGTGCTCCCCTGGATTGTTGGGAGAGGAAGGTCCAAACGTGTGAGTAGGTCCATGAGGCATCCACCAAAGCGAAGGGGCTCGATGTCCGCGACTGTGTCATAGAGGAAGCTTGTCATCTTTAAGTTAGAAGAATGAAAGTTAGATACTTAAACAAGTAGAGGAAAACAGATACTAGAAGTGCGGAAAATAACTTAGTAGAAAAGCATGAAGGGCACAAGTTAGAGGTGGTTCCAATTCTAGGGTCACGTCCTACAGGCAACGATGTGCTATGATACCATCTGTAGTGACCTCGGATCGATAAGGATCCTATGTCCCTGTGATTAACATGCTAGTCCCTGGATCAATAGCTAGCACTCACAGTCGATGAAATATCATGTAAAACACAAAGTCTTTATTACACGGAGAATCCAGAGTATGAATTTATTACAAAATTGCTTAGCATTAAGCTATCTCAAATAACAGCGGAAACATAAAAGCAGCTTGAGTCCATCAATGCCCCAGGCTTGTCGAGTGTAGACTCGCGATCCCTACGCACCTTTCAATCTTCGGATTCTGCACATAAAACGTGCATCCAACAAGTTGGGTCAATACTTTGAATGTATTGGCAAATTACACCAAGGAGAGAAAAGACTATCTCTACATGCAAGGCTAGTTTAGGCTGTAGAGTTCATTTGCTCAAAGCTAGTTTTCTTAAGTAGAGAAGAAGAAGAGAAGATTTTCCCTACTTTGTAAACATTTGCTTAGGTAAAATATGGTCGAATGGCACACGAGGATATTACTCACCAAGTGTCCAAACAACCAAACACTTGGATATTACGCACCAAGTGTCACATGGATATTACACACCAAGTTCCCAAAATCCCACCCATTGCGATATTACTCACGCCATGGAGTTTTAAAACTTTGTTTAGAAAAGAGAGAGGAAGATCCTTCAGAGGCTCCATCCTTCAAACGCTCATTGTTGTTCTGTTACTGTGAACACGGCTGATCGATCAGATTGCAATACTCTCGAGAGTTTGTGCACTTTACCCACAATCCACGATCAAGTCCTTTTACAGACAAGACCATGGCGAGGCTTTCCCTTAGTATCCCCTCTACCTTCTGGATCCAACCGTGCCAAGAACCTCCAAATGTTGGTACCCAGGTGAGGTTTCCCACTAAGTACTAGGCCAAGACAGAGCCCATAATGTATTGTGGTTGCACTGAAAGCTTCTGAATTCTGAAACATGGCAGACTTCTTTGATTCCTAGGCGGCCGTCCTCCACCAAAATCTCACTCGTTGTCCCGACAACCATTCCGCCAGAAGAAAACTTAGTTTTATTTTGAAGTGGATTTGAGAAGAAAAGTTTGCTCTAGAGAGCCTTTATACTTAGAAAAATTCTTTGTCTTTCTAACCCCCCAACGGTACTTTGTATATATAGCATAGCAAGCAATACTTAGAAAATACAGGGGAACCTATTAAGAGGGTAAATCCTAAGTATAGAGCTACTCATGGCATACTACAAAAATCATCGCACTTGCAAAATAAGACTAAGGAAAATTCTACTAGAACATCCTACACATGCATACTACAGAATTTTGAAGATTACATGCATAGAATCAAAACTAGGACAGAAGTTATGAACAAGTGGTGTAACTTGCCTTGATCCGAGCAGCACTCTACACAATATCACTCCTTAGCGCACTCCGAACAATCTAACGAATCACAAACATAGATCTGATCACAGCTTGCTCAAAACATATCACAGAGGTAATCATGCATGCATGCACATGGTATTTTATGCAAGGTTGGTTCTTCTAAATTGACCAAGGTAGCAAGATTGTGTTGCAATAGTGTAAGGGTGTCACTAGGATTGATTTCCCAAAGGTTTAGATCTAATTGAGTCACTAAAACAATTCCTAGGGTTAAAAGGCGATCAAACCATCTAATTAGCCCCAAACTAGATCTAATGATCTTAAGCAAGGTTTTATAATTTTGTCCAGTAGGCATCGTGGAAACAAAGTTATTGCAACAAGAATCAATTAAAACAGAATTTTAATTATTTTTCTATAGAATAAACACTCTAATCTAATGATTATAATCTACACCTAAAACCTTACAGTAAACTTGGAATATTATTGCAGATCTGGATTCTACATAAAATTATGAATCCAACGGTATATTATAAGCTAAAATTGGCCAAATATTCAATTTTATATGATTTTCGCAATGTTTAGATCAAATCTGCAAAAATTGATCTAGCCCTAACTCAAAACGCGCCAGGTGGCGGCTTCCGATTGGCCCAGCTGGAGGGACGCGGCACAGGCGCGGCGCTGATGCGGCTTGCCACACGGTGCTGCGCGATTGGCCGGTACCGCTTCGGCGTACTTCTAATCTATGGCGTAGATTTGAGATCGGACGGTTAGGAGGCGCTGCTTACAAAAGTGTGGCGACGATGGTGGCGAGCGGCGGCGACGTCAGTGGTCGATGGGTGGCGGCGCTCCGGTGGTTCCCTGGAACAGCGGCAAGGTCGACGAGGTTCGCCTGGCCCTTGCGGTCACGCCCGCCCCCTTGGACGATCCCCTTGCTTCCTCCTCCAACTGCGGTGCACCGATGCTCCTCCTCTCTCCTGGCGGCGCTCCGGCGAGAAATTGGCGGCGCTTGGCGGTTTCGCTAGGGTTTTGGGGAACGGTAGGGGGCGAAGCCTTTATATATCCCCAAGTCTTAGGGAAGGGGGTGGCCGAATCTCGTTTGAATCGGCTTATCCCGACGCGGCGGCGCTCCGTGTCCGCCATGGTCTCTGGGAAGGAGGCGATGGGAGCGGGTCCACGTGTCGGTGGCGGGAGGAGGGGGTTATGGGCCGGCGCTGCTAGCTGGGCCCCCTGGCGTCGCGGTGCGGCTGCTGCGGCTGGTGGCGGTAGGTAGTTCACGGGCCGGCTTAACTGGCCCGTTTAGGTTAGTTAGCCCTTTTTTTTCTCTTTGTTTTTAATAATTTCTGTTTTACTAAAACTTAAATATCTTTTGCATATAAAGTCCAAAAAGGTTGAAACCAACTTCAAAATTTTTGTAAAAGGAAGGTGGTCATCTTAGGACCATGGTTTAACTGTTTTTCCATAATTTTTAGAAGGGGTCAAACTACTACAACAATAATGCTTACATATGAAATTTTTTAGTAGGGTTTTGGTAGGTTTAGATGTTAGAATTTTGTTGCAAATTTTATTTGTAGGATGCAATGATGCAAGGATGATGCATGGCACTAATAACATCCTAATATAAAATCTGGGATGTTACATTGCTACATAATGGCCTAGCTCTTTGCAGTTGTTGCACCACACTTGGCTAATTTCCTTATACTTCTTCTTCTCTGGACATTCACTGGCATAGTGTCCCATTTCTTTGCAATTACCACATTGCACATGGCTTTTGTCCTTCTTTTTCTTGGGTTTCTCCAAAGCTAAGAGTGCTTCTAATTCATGTTCTTCATATGTTATCTCAAAGGTAGGAACAGTTCCTGATATCCTTGACCTTCTATTACTCCTTGGATAATACATATGTCTCCTCTTTGGTCCTTTAAATTGGGCCATATTGCATGGAGGTACAAGCTGAGATTTTCCTTTGTCTTCATCCCTCTTGGTAGACTTGGCTCTCTCATGGTAGACTGCAATCAGTTGTTGCACTCCACATTGTTTCCTTTGTTCAACTATGGAATAGATGGGGCATTGGATAGGGACATGATTGTTTCCTTCACATAGGTAACAAGTAGCTTGAGATGTGGGGCATTGGTCAATTGGATGTTTTTCTTCACAATTGGGGCATTGATCTTCATGCTCCTTGGAAGTGTGATCCTTGTCTCCACAAATATTGCAAGCTTGGGTTCCTTCTAGAATAACATCTTTGTCATCCTTGTTGTCATAAACTCCTTGGGAAGAGTTGTCTCCCATGTTGATCATTTGAGTAGCCATCCCTTGCAACAATTGGGATTGAGTTTTCAAAACTTCTTGCATGGTTGGGTCTAACTCATTGTTGTTGGCTAAGAACTGATGTCGTGGGAATGGTCACAGCAGATGCTGCAATCGGCAGCGAGTAGTAGAACGAGGGGCAAGGGCCGACCATCTGCGGTCTTGAGGGCGGAGACACGGTTTTACCCAGTTCGCCCCGGAGGGTAAAGACCTACTCCTGCTAGATTGTATTATGGATGTGGTACAATGGGCGAGCTCGGCTGACTAGTCGCTTGGGGTATGATGGAACGTATCTCTACACGCCCATGGAGGTTTATATAGGCTCACCTCCCTAGGGTTTACATATCTAAACCGATTCAGTTAAAGCTTGATTTTCGTTTAACCTAATCCGACTAGGCCTATCTACTACTTTGGGCCTTGACTTCCGATCGCTTGGTTCCTCGCTAGGCTTCAATCCGATCGCCGTCTTGCGAGCCCACTCGCCAAGTCTTGGGCGGTCGGAAGCGTCTTCTTTGGGTATACCCGATGAGCATATCCCCATCGATAGTCCCGAGGCCGTCGTCGATTTGGCGTGGGTGGCGCTAGCGATGGCATACGCGCCGAGTAGACATCGATCGAATCAACGGCGGGCTCTATATAAAGGAAAAACTAATCACACTACTCGCAGGTTTGGCGAGTCGAGTCAATGGCTCTTGTCATAGTGGTTGGGTCACGAGCCGAGTGGCTGAAGTTGGACCGTTAAACATGGTCAAACTAGCCGTTGGAGTTAATCAACGGTAACTTTTGGCATAATCATCGTGATAACGGTTCCCTGATTTGGCGGGTAACCGCTATATAAGAGGAATGGCTTGCGATCGGAGGACCACCATCTCACCATTTCCTCCATTGTGCACCTTTTCGCCTCCTCCGCACATGACCAATAGCCAACCCGAAATCCTCGAGCCCCCACAAATCTTTCCGCCATGGCCCTCTCCACGAACCTTGGAGCAGATCGAAATGCACTAGGCGCAAGCGGCTTCCTTTGAGGAGGTCGGGATTACAAATCCGGCTCTTTGGCGCATCCCAGCGGCCGGAGAGGTGACTCCAAACCCGAGAGGAGTTCATCCGCTTCACAGTCATCTCGAACGGGGCTAGGGTTCCCACGTCCCTATTCTTCCGGCGCTTCGCCCTACTACGGGATCCGGCCGTGGATCTGGGCCCCCATAGCGTCGAGCAGCTCGCCATCTTTGTGGCGTTCTGCGAGTGCTACTTGGGCTGCCGGCCCTACTTCCCTCTTTGGCAAGATCTGTTCCATGGACGGATCAGCCGCGAGGAGGCGGGCGGCCCAATGCTCGCCGCGGGTGGCCTAACCTTCCAGCTGAAGTCGAAGGCCTCATTCTTCGACCTGATGCTGCCCGCCAAGGCAGCGAGCGACTGGAAAAAATCGTGGTTCTACGTTGCCGAGGCGACTCCAGAAGGCGAGACGGCGATTCCGCGGTACTCCGGCGACCAGCGGATGGTTGTCGACGAGATGCTTCAGACCATCCGCGGTCTGAAGAAGAAGGGCCTCCAGACGATAAACTTGTACCTGGCTGGCTCGGGCGACTCGTCTGCTGGCAAAGCGCCAAGCACTACATGTACCAGTACACCGGCCGGGACGACCCGACAAAAGCTAGCTTCACCGAGTGGAGGCTCGATGACTACACCGCGGCCCTGAAGAAAATCACCCAAGCGGTGTACTTGGACGCTCAAGCTGGGGTCGCCCCCTATACCACGAAGCGCTCAGCCCCAACGGTAATCACTTTGTATCATTCACAGTCGCAGTCCTTTTGCAGTCGCGGTCATACTAACTTCAATTTGCCTTTGTTGCAGCTGTTCCAAGTGGTGGAAGGTGGCTCCGCCTCGGATGGCGAGAATTGAGCTCGTCCGTCCGAGACATGGGCGGGTCGCCCGCTAGGAAGCGAATGGCGACAGACGACGAATCCGAGGAGGAAGCTGCCCCGCTGGCTCGCAAGACCCGCGGGCAACGTCAGCTCGAGCTCGAGGCGAGCAAGAGCCTCGAGCACCATGATGATGAAGAAGAACTTCCGGAGACGACCTCGCGCCACCAAGCTACTCCGTCAAAGAAGAAGAAGAAAGAGAAGGAGGCGAAGGCCCCTCCAAGAAGGAAGACGAAACCGACGAGGCCGGCCTCGCCACCACACTCGGCAAGCAGTTCCGACGCCCCCAGCCCGTCCAAGTATGAGGCGCCGCCGACGACGGCCGCGCTGGACACGGCCACCATCGAGGTGCCCCTGGCATTGATGCCTCCGTCATTCGCCCCGGTCTCGGGGCTGGGGGAGGCTCCGGCCGCAGCGACTTCGCCGCAGAAGCTCTGTCGAAGAAGTTCTGAGAGGCTCAGTCCAGCTTCAATGACGAAGAAGCCGTCCGTGTCTTGGGCACGCGACGTCCTGGACATGGGGCTCAGCCGCCGACTGGGCTCTGAGCTGGAGAAGCCAGCCGGCCTCCGTACGGGGCTGCGCTTCATTCCGGTCGCCAAGTGAGTGCACTCGCCTTCCTTTGTCTCCCATAATCATTGCATTATCTTGCTTATATGATCAATTTACAGGACCGGAGTGAAGAAGATGGGCCATCCAACCGTGGCTAAGGTGCCGTCCGTCGTCAGCGAGGAGGATTCTTCCCGCAAGAGGAAGGCGGACGAAGTCGTCGTCCCTACGGATGGCGGCAAGAAGGCCAAGGGTGACGCCGTCGTCACGATTTCTGACGACACGGTGGCCGCGCCGGCTGGTCCTGCAACGGAGGCGGCCGCGTCCACGAAGGAGGGCGCTCCGTTGCCTGGAACGGCCGAGCCGACCTCTTTTGGGGCGGGTGCCTCTATCGCCACCTTCCCGCGCTTCACGACCAAGGCGGCCGCGGAGAGTGGAACTTCGCCTTCGAGCCACGCTCCAGGAGTCGCCGACGCCGAAATCGACCAGCGCCGTGGGCATACGCCAGCTCTCCTTGCGTCCGTGGACGCGATGCAACTCCACGGCATGCTTGGTGCAGCCATCCAGGTACATCCAGTCCCCGAGGATCAGGTCGGTGTTTTGCAGCGGCCTGATTCTTTTAGTGTCTTTTATTCGCTTTTCGCATCCAGTCCCCGAGTGCGCTTTTCGCTGAATTTCAGTGGGTGGGCACTTTAAAATCCTTTGAGTACCAGTCCCGATGCGCTTTTCGCTGAATTTCAGCGGGTGGGCACTTTAGGAATTTCTTTGATTGCCAGTCCCCGAGTGCGTACTCGCTGAATTTCAGCGGGTGGGCACTTTAGGAGTTTCTTTGATTGACCTTTTGGTGATGTGCAGGGTCTGCAGCTTGAATTGGCCGACCGATTGGCGGCGAAGCAGCGCGCGGAAAAGGAACTGGCCATCGTTCAGGAGGCGAACGAAGGGCTTTGGGCTGTTGCCGCGAAGGCAGAGGAAGCTCGCCAGGGGCTTGTCCCCGCTAGTGAATTGGCGGCGGCGCAGTGGGCTTTGAGTTCGGCCGAACAACGGATCGCCGACCTCGAGCGCCAGCTGCGGGAGGCGAAGGAAGAAGCAAGCTCAGCCGATGGGCGAGCCAAGGCCGCCGTTGCAGCCGCCGAAGAGGATCGCAGAGTGTCATAAGTCCTTATTGCTAGGCTTCAGGACGACCATACGTCGCTTCAATGCTTCATCACGACCCTCGCCCGCCCGTTGATTGGTAAGCGCGTTTGCCGCTTTCAGTAGCTGTGCCATTTGTGGTCGTATTCATTATTATCTTCTACTCGCAGGTCGCATCATCGACAGCGTGGAAGAAGCAAGCACGTTCGACGCGCGGCAGTGTGTGAGCACGCTTGTCGATTCGGCCACGTTGTCGGCGACGTGCATCCGTGCCTACCTCCAGGAGATATCGCCCACGGAAGTGATTCCCAGCGACCTCGTTGAGGTGTGGAGGTATTTGGAGAAGGCGCCCGCAGTCGTGGAGTTCATGACGCGGTCGGCGTTTCGGCAAGCGGCGGCGCTTAGCCTTGGTCTTGCCCACTTCCCCGAGGACTTCGACATCGACGATGTGACGAGTGGCTACCCATCGTCGACTGGCGCGGTGGAGCTTTCCGAGGTCCTCAAGTTGCAAGACCGCGCCGCCAAGTACTCGGAGCGTGTCTTGGCGATGGGCGACTTCCTCCCGTACCAGGAGACGGTCGTTGTGTCTGGCGACCCCGAGCCGCCGCATCGTGATCTCAAGGTTGTGCAACCCTTCCACGCGGCGATGGCGGGTGAACTGACGACGTATCCGTCGAACCCGTACACGCCGTTCATCCGCAATCGCTGGGGAGTTGGCGAGTCGTTGTCTAAGCCTGCAGAATAGGATAGTTTGCCATGTGGCGTTAGCAGCAGTTCTGCGATGCGGGCATATTTTGTAATGCGAAACAATGCAACATGCTATCGAATGAGATGTCGTGTCTATTTTGGTAATTGTCAAGTGTTTGTGATTGTTGTTTGAACGAGTCCCCGAGCGCGTCCGCCCTTTTGTGGGGTTTACCTTGTATGTGGTGTGTTTGGTGTCTTTGTGTGTTTTTTTATTGTGGTCGACTCGCCCGGACTCGAAGAGCCAGTTGCTAGGCGACTCCCTTGAACACGCTGTACTTCGCCGTTTTCCTATGCGCGAACGAGGTCGGGTGGCCGAGTCCCCGAGCGTGGTACTTGGCTATTCCAGGCACGACTCGAGGGTGAGTGAGGACTTGGCGCGTTAGTTTGTGCGCGTCACTCCTGCCTGGCCCGTGGGGTCAGTCGCATGGCGAGTCCTGGGCATGCTCTCCTACTTGGTGTTTTCCCGGACCGCTCGAGGTGAACTGGTCCGCAGTCCCCGAGCGTGGTACTTAGCCGTTCGAGTCGCTATGTCGAGGATGCGGAGGATCGTGGTCGCTGTAAGAAGCGTAGGCAGTAGTCTTGGTTCGTAGAACCAGTCGAGCTAGGCGACTCCAATGGGGCTCCGGGTAGGCGTTTTTCGTGGACGATGCAAGACCTGAGGTAGCTCAGTGCTCTTGCACCGCACTACTTAGCCGTGCCGATCGCTGTACCAAAGGTTGACTTCTGTGGTTAGCGTGATGCTGTTATTACGAGTGCGAGTGGCACAAGACACGGAGAGTAGGCGCAATTTGTGGTAACCGTTTCTTTTTATTTCATATCGACTGGAGAGTACATATGTGGGGTTCTAGGCATAGAACTTCCGTAGGAGGTTTACATTCCATGGTCGCTTGACGTCGAGTTCGCCGTCCCCGCGGACGTCGATGAGGTAGTAGGCGTCGTTGCCGAGTACATGGCCGATGGCGAATGGTCCCTCCCATGGAGGGGAAAGCTTGTGCATGCCCTTCTTGTCCTGGATGAGACACAGCACCAGGTCGCCTTCTTGGAAGGTGCGAGTTTTCACCCGCCGGCTGTGATAGCGGCGGAGTCCTTGTTGGTAGATGGCGGTGCGCGAGCGAGCTAGGTCATGTGCCTCGTCAAGTTGATCGACTCCATCCTGTCATGCGAGTTCATTCGCAGCTTCCGTGTAGTGGACGGCCCTTGGCGAGTCGTGCTCAAGGTCGGTGGGCATGACTGCCTTGGCGCCGTACACCATGAAGAAGGGGGTGAATCCCGTCGACCTGTTGACTGAGGTGCGGATTCCCCAGATGACGGAGGGTAGCTCCTCGACCCAGCACCCGGCGGTGCGCTCGAGTGGTACTTGGAGTCGCGGCTTCAGGTCGTGGAGGATGCTTTGGTTGGCCCGTTCCGCCTGACCGTTGGATTCCGGGTGGGCGACTGACGCGAGGTCGAGCCAAATGTGGTGCTCTTCGCAGAATTCGGCCATGGCTCCTTTGGCGAAGTTGGTGCCGTTGTCCGTGATGATGATGTTGGGGAACCCGTAGCGATATATGAGTTCGCGTAGGAATTTCGTGGCGGTCTTCCCGTCGCATTTCCGGACTGGCTTGGCCTCCACCCACTTTGTGAATTTGTCGACTGCGACCAGGAGGTGGGTGTAACCGGAGGGAGCCTTCTTGAAGGGGCCCACCATGTCCATGCCCCATACGGCGAATGGCCAGGTGATGGGGATTGTTTTGGCGCTGAGCTCGCACGCGCGTCTGGTTGGCGATCCGGCACCCGGCGCACCTGGACAATGTCGACGGCGTCTGCGTGTGCGGTGGGCAAGAGAAGCCATGTCGCATAGCCTTGGCGACGAGGAGCGAAGCGGCCGGCGGCCGATCACCGGAGTGGATGTCGTGGAGGATCTTGCGTCCTTGGCGGGTTGGGCGCAGCGTTGGAACACGCCGGTGACACTGCGCTAGGAGCTCATCGTCGATGATGGCGCAGACTTGCATCGACGGCGATCATCCGAAGCCTGTCTCGTCTCCGGCAAGGTGCCGGCTTCTGTAGGCGATGTAGGGCTTGGTCCATCATCGGCTCGTTGAAGTGCGACTGGCTGCCTCTGGTTAGAGCGGGACTCCGATGTCGATCTCCCTTGGGGGAGAGACTGATGGCTTGGTGATCGTGTCGAGGAAGACACCGGCGGGTGGTGCGAGTCGAGCCGACCCGATGCGAGAGAGGGCGTCGGCCTCCTTGTTCTTCCGCCTATCGATCCACTCGACGGAGTAGCCTGTGAAGTGTCCGCCCAAATTGTCCACTGCTTGGCGGTACGCCGCCATGGTGGGGGAGACGGCGTCGCAGGTGCCAGCGACTTGTCCTGCGACGAGGTCGGAGTCGCCGTAGCAACGTAGGCGGCTGACATTCATCTCCCTGGCGGCCCTCATGCCGTGTAGTAAGGCCTCGTACTCGGCCATGTTGTTTGTGCAGGGTGTGAAGTCCAGGCAGAGGACATAGCGGAGCTTGTCGCCCTTCGGAGAGGTTAGCACGATCCCTGCGCCTGCGCCGTCCGCGTTCTTGGAGCCATCAAAGTGCAGGCTCCAGTAGTGGAGGTATGGCAGCTTCTCTGGCTGCTGGGCTTCTTCCCAGTCGGCGATGAAGTCAGCTAGGGCTTGCGACTTGATTGCTCTTCGTGGCTCGTATTTTATGTTGTGGACGCCGATCTCGACGGCCCACTTGGCGATTTCGCCCGGTCGCCTCACGGTTGCGGATGATGTCCTGCGAGCGGTGCGGAGACGACCGTGATCGGGTGCTCTGGAAGTAGTGGCAGCGTTGTGCCCTGAAGACCGCGTATACCAGCTTCTGGTACTGCGGGTACCGCTGGCGCGACTCGGTGAGGACCTCGCTGATGTAGTAGACCGGGCGCTCCTTTCCTTCCTCCGGTCGCTCGACGACCATGACCACGCTGACGACGCGCTCGGAAGCCGCGACGTAGACTAGCATGGGTTCTTTGTCGACTGGGGTGGCGAGTAGCGGTGCGGCGAGTAGCAGCTTCTTGAGGTCGCGGAGCGTGTCGTCCGCCTCCTTGTCCCACTGGAATGTGGGGTTCTTGCGCATCAGGCGATATAGAGGCATTGCCTTTTCGCCCAAGCGGGGGATGAAGCGACTGAGAGCCGCTACTCGCCCAGCCAGCTTTTGAACGTCGCGCAGGCACTCGGTTTTGCCGAGTCGGGCGATCGTGTCGATCTTGGTGGGGTTCGCCTCGATCCCGCGCTTGGAGACGACATAGCCCAGTAGCTGTCCTGCGGGTACACCGAAGGTGCATTTGCCTGGGTTGAGATTTATCTTGTATTTTCACAAGTTGGCGAACGTTTCCGCCAGGTTGGCGAGTAGGTCGCCCTGGCGAGTGGACTTTACGACCACGTCGTCAATGTAGACGTGGTTGTTGCGGCCAATTTGGCTCGCAAGGCATTCTTGCATGCACCGCTGGTAGGTCGCCCCGGCGTTCTTGAGGCCGAAGGTCATGGCGGTGTAGCAGAAAGCTCCGAATGGCATGATGAACACCGTCTTCTCCTCGTCCTCGACAGCCATTTTGATCTGGTTGTAACCAGAATCGGCGTCGAGGAAACACAGCGATTCCGAGCCCGCGGTGGAATCGATTATCTGGTCGATCCGCGGAGGACGAACTGCTCCTTTGGGCAGACGCTGTTCAGGTTTGTGTAGTCGATACACATCCTCCAGGTCCCGTTTTTCTTCTCAACCAGGACTGGGTTTGCCAGCCACTTGGAGTATTTGATTGGCCGGATGAAGCTTGCAGCGAGTAGACGCTGCACTTCTTCGGCGATTGCTCGGCGGCGCTCTTCATTGAAGGGCCGCAGCGACTGCTTGACAAGTCGCACTTTGGGGTCGGCGTTTAGCTTGTGCTCAGCGAGCTCCCTGTTCTCACGGAGGAACTCGATGAGCGCGCCTTCCTATGCCGGGCTCATGCCCGTCCCGATCGTCACCGTCTGGCTGGAGTCGCCTGGGACCAGCTCGACGGTACGGGTGTGCGTGGTGGCCTCAAAGGTTGAGGTGTTTGCGCCCTCTGAGTTGGGCTTCTTGAGTATGGTGGGGTCATCGTTGTTGACCCCGCTCGCGTATTTGGCGAGTTCATCCGCGTGGTTGGTCTCCGCCGCGATGACAGCGTCAGCGAGCTCGGCGCCTTTGGCCTCGCACTCGGCGGCCATGTCGGGGTGCCGTTGATGGTGATGACGCCGCACGGCCCGGGGAGCTTCATCGCGTTGTACGCGTAGTGGGGCGCTGCCATGAACTTGGCGAATGCCTGGCGCCCTAGGACGCAATGGTAGGGTCTGTCGAATGGCACGAGCTCGAAGACGATCCGCTCGGTGCGGAAGTTTGCTGGTGTGCCGAAGGTGACTGGCAGCGTGACCTTGCCGATCGGGTACGCCTTCCGATCGGGGACGATGCCGTGGAACGTGGTGTGGGTCGTCTCGATCATCGACTGCGGGAGCCGCAGCCGCCTGAAGGTGTCCAGGTACAGGATGTTGATGGAGCTTCCGCCGTCCATCAATGTCTTGGGGAGCCAGTAGTCACCGACCTTAGGCTTGACCACCAGGGCGACTCGACCTGGGTACTCGATACGTGGCGAGTGGTCTTGTCGACTCCAGGTGATGGGCTGCTCCGACCAGTTGAGGAACTGGGGAACGTCCATCTGGGCCACCGCATTGACGGCGATGGCGCGGGCGATGACCTTCTTCTCGCGCTTCGTGTTGAAGCCCGTGCAGGTGTGGAGCGAGCCGGCCACTTTGCCGAATTTTCCGCCGTTTGGTGGGTCGTTGTCGGGGTCCTCCCGTGCTCGCCGTGCCTTCTCTATCTCCCTGAGGGTGTGGCAGTTGGCGGTGGTGTGCGTGGCGGGCTTTCCTTCCCTGCTATGAAACGCACATGATTGTTTAAGGAGAGCCGCTGGGTCGAACCTTGGCTTGGCCTTGTAGTTGCCGCCGTTGCGGCGTTGTCCTCCGTCGCGGCGGAAGCTCTTGGGCTCACGTTGCGTATGCCCGGCGTTGGCGATGAAGTCGACTCGCCCGTCACTGCGGCGCTTGCCGGTGAGGCGAGTGTGTTAAGCAGTCGGACCGTCATGGCTGTCGTTGCCGCTCGTGCGGCGTTGACCTCCTGACTCGTCGTCGGTTTCCTGGTTTGGATCTTCCTCCGCGTACCGTTTGGCGATCTCGAGGAGGTCGGGGATGTTGTCGAGTGTGCGAGAGTGTCGCTTGATCTTGGAGACCAGGGGCTCGTAGCGGCACGAGGTCTTAAAGCAATGGATCGCGGTGTCCGGGTGGATGCCGACCGCGTTGTACCAGAGTTCTTGCCACCGTTGGACCCAGTTGCGGGTCGACTCGCGGGGTCCCTGGACGCATCGCTCCAGGTCCTCGATAGTGGTGGCGGGTGTAGGAGCACTTCGAAGTGCTGCAGCGTCGCGCATCTCCTCCCGTGAGTCTATCATCTGAGGAGGTGTTGATCCATTGCTGCACGTCCCTCCATCATCGGGAGGTAGCAGGCGGCTAGTCGGTGTGGCTGCGATCCCCATTGCCATGAGGTATGTGTCGAGCCAGACGGCGGGGTCGTACGAGGAGTCGTACTTTTCTATCTCCTTCGGCGCCTTAAAGTTTGGCGGGTACTTCTCGCCTCGGATCATTGGTCCGAAGCACTTAGGGCCGAGTCGACTGAGCAACCCCATGGGATCGCCGTCGCGGCGATTGGTTAGGGTGTGTCGCAGGTCATCGGGCTGGCGTGCGTGCCAGCTTTGGTTGTTGATGATGTGGGTGCGGGCGTCGATGGGTTGACCGTTGGCGGCGATGAGGTTGGTCATCGACCTAGGGTCGTTGGTGGAGAGTGCCGCGTTCGCGGGTCGGTGTTGGAGCTGCAGTGGCTCCGGTGGTGGGCAGTTGAGTGTGTTTGCAGCCATTGGGCCGCCGAACCGCCCTGCTTCCCGAGCAGCGAGTATACTCGACCTTGCGAGTCGGCGCCCGCTCTTTGCTGCTCGGCGGCCTTTGCAGCGAGGCCACGACGTATTGGATCTGCAGGCGCCGTCGCGGTGGCGCGATCTTTGTCGGCTCTGCCCGGCCTGCCACGAGGTTGTCCATAGGGGTGGAGAAACGTGGGAGGCCATTTTCTCGCTCCGTGAGGAGACGACTATCCGTGGCTGGTCCACAGGGGGTGTGCGGTTGGGTGGAGGCGCCCATCGCCGTCGACCTGGCGGTCGGCGCTTCCTCTGGTGGCGCGTTCTCGCATCCGCGCCGCCACGCTGGCGGGTCGTTTTGTCGTCGAAGTTCAGGCGCGCCCCTGAATGGTGGGGTTCAGCGTGACCTGATCCGCTGTTGGTGGTAGCGCGATAGCTCGCTACCTGCTTTCGAGGCGGAATTTCTCGCTCATGCGCCTTTGCCTCCGCATTTGCCAGCGGAGTTCCTCGACCTCCGTCGCCGTGGCGTTAGGAGGATTAGAGTGGAGAATGGATCCTCCGGCGGATCGGTGCGGTCGCCATGTAGGTCGCAGCGTGGCAGCTGGTTCCGTCCACGGAGGTCGGCGAGTTCTCCGACCGGTCGGTCGAAGATCCCGAGGATGGAGGGGTCCTTGAAGTCTCCCACGTTGGAGACCTGAGTAATGGAGCCCGCGAGTGAAGCCGCGGTGATGGATCCGGCGAGTGACGCCGGGGTCGCCGAGTCGGCGTCGTCATTGAGGGCCGTGTCTTCCGCGGCTGAGTTTCGCCGCGTTGTGGGCGAATTGTACTCGGAGGCGAGGCGATGGATCGTGCGGATCTGGCTCTCGGAGAGCCAATCGCGTGGCGGCGACTCACAGATGCGAGCCGAGTCCTCCGAGACGATGACGTCGGTGAGGCCGACGAAGAGGCTGATCGTGCCGACCGGCAGGATCACGCCAGCGTGACGTGGCGGGACGTAGCTGCTCGGCAAGATTTGGAGCATCTTGCCGATCGCTATCATGCGGCCGGTGGCGACCGTCTCGTTGATGGGCAGATTGGATCTCGCCGCAGAACACCGGCCTGACCGGCCAGGCCCCACGGTGGGCGCCCACGCCGTGGGAATGGTCACGGCAGATGCTGCAATCGGCAGTGAGTAGTAGAAACGAGGGCAAGGCGGACAGCCATCTGCGGTGCGAGATGAGGGCGGAGACACAGGGTTTTACCCAGGTTCGGCCCCCCGGAGGGTAAAGACCTACTCCTGCTAGATTGTATTATGGATGTGGTACAATGGGCGAGCTCGGTGGCTAGGCGGCGAGTCGCTTGGGGGTATGATGGAACGTATCTCTACACACCCCGCAGGGAGGTTTATATAGGCTCACCTCCCCTAGGGTTTACATATCTCAACCGATTGATTAAAGCTTGATTTTCGTTTAACCTAATCCGATTGGGCCTATCTACTACTTTGGGCCTTGACTTCCATCGCTTGGTTCCTCGCTAGGCTTCAATCCAGTCGCCGTCTTGCAGGCCCACTCGCCAAGTCTTGGGCCAGTCGGAAACGTCCTGCTGGGTATACCCCGGTAGGCATATCCCCATCAACTGAGTTGTCACTTGGTTCAACTAGGTTTGTCTTGCAAGCAGTTGGTCTCTCATGTTGACCTCTTGGTTGTTGTTGTTGTTGCCACCATCCTTGATGTTGGAGCTTCTTGGAGAAGTCATCTGTTTGAGTTGGATTGGGATTAGAATAGGCAAAAGATTTTCTAAGGGAATAATTCTAATGACACACATCACAATTCACTCAAGCAATGTGCAAGCAATCACTACCAAGAATTCCACTCAAACAACAAGTTTCAAGCATATTTTTAGGCAACCAAAAATATTTTTGTTACACCACATAAGTTGGTGGGTTTGACTTAAACTAAATATGGTGGTCCATCTATATGGTTCACTTGAAATCATTCTATCCTTCTTGGTTGATTCTTCTTGAACAAGACCTTTGTTTCCTTGGGAAAATTCTTGGTCACAAAAACTTCAAAGGTGATGATGGTTCCTTTTAAGTTGTGTTTCCTTGGTCTTCAAGTCTTGAGTAACTTTTCTTGTCTTCACTTGTAGTCCTTAGTGATTTCCAAGGTTGAATATGTTGAAGTCATTAGAGTTGATGAAGTCCTTTGCACATGATGAAGTCTTTGGCCATGGGGTAGGCTTTATCCATTAAGTTGAAATAGAAGAGATGTAGAATCAAAACCAAAATGGTTTGAGGAAAGAGTTTACAAGATTGTTTGTAAATAAGTTTTGGAACAAATACAACTCCTATTTTTCTAAGGGGTTTTGTCCATCCTAGGGTTACAAATCCTACAGGCAACACAATGCTCTGATACCATCTGTAAGGTTCCCAACCTTTAATAAGGTAGAGATCCCTGTGTTTACAATGCTAGTCCCTAGATCAATAGCTAGCATCCACAGTTAAGATGTAATATCAAGAAACAAAGGTCATAATACAACTTTATAACCAGGAATAAAATAATTTATTACATCTTACATAGCTCATTTAGCTATCTCATTACAATGTGATCCTTTCAACCCTTGTTCACCCACAAGTTTTTAACTTAGAAATTGGGATGAGGAGATTCTTGATAGCTTCCATGTCTTGATGCTCAAATTGTCCTTTGCCAGGGACATGGCTAAGTACTTAGATTTTACACTTTGCAGAGGTGGTGCACTTTCCCCACAAGACTTGGTTTCACCAAGACAAGATCTTTCAGAAGCCTTCCCTTAGACCAGAATGGACGCGTTCCAACCTATCATCCCCTACCACCAACTGTCCATTTGGCTAAGTTCTTGCAACCTATATGATCCAGGCAGAGCCCATAATGCCAAGTGGCTGCACTTGAAGCTTCTCAACATTTGACATCTCAAATCTCTTTGTTCCTGGGTGGCCATCCACAAGTGAGATACACAAGGTTCACCAGTCCCCTGGCCTTGTGTAACCACTCAAAACAAACCATTCCTTCCATTCCACCCAGGTGATTCATTCACTTAGTTGTTTTATTAAACAAAACACAAGTCCTCAGACTTAGAAAATTTTCCATAGCATGAATATATATTCCACCCTTGTTTTCTATTAGCTAAGATAAGCATGATAGTAGTAGGAAACTTAACTTTGGAAATTATACTAAGGTTTCATCTACTAGGATTTCCCATGGCATAGTTTATACTTAGCAAAATTCCATGCAAGTCCTACTTAGAAAGATCACTAATGCATAGTGAAAATAATGGGACAAAAGTATGAAGCATCACTTGCCTTTTTGGTAGAGGGTATAAGTTCACTCCTTGATCTTTGCAATGTTAACACACTTCAAGTCACTACAATTCAATCAAGCAAACAATATTTCAATCTACCATTCAAGCAATTCATCACATAAAATAATAGAAACAAAACAATGCATGCAAGCATGCTAAAGATTGTTTTATTTACAAAAAGTGATTTATAATAGGTTATAAACATTCCAAAACACTTATTAGTCATTTTATAAAGTGGCAAAATCATTTGCAAAAGATTTCACTTCATAAACCATTTTTAAACCAAGTCATTATTTTATGTGGTGAAGAAATGCTTTTAATAAGGCAACATTCTATAGGTTTAACAAAATATGTTTTTCAAACCATAAAATCTTGTGTTTAGGGTCAGAGAGTTTATTTCCAAAACATTTCCCAAAGGTTTTCCTCCAAAATCATTTTTAACAATTAAACCATATTTTTATTTGACTAGAAATGGTTTAAATCAAAGATTTATTCTTTTGCTTCACCAAATACATTTTTGAAACCACAATTTGTTCCCTATGGTCAGTAGGTTCAAAACACACCATTTTCCAAAGATTTTATCCTCAAAATCATTTTGGAATAAATTTTATATCCTAAACATGCATACACAAGTTTCTATAAAAACAAACAATTTAACAGAATCTTTTTACTAAACAAAGTGCATGGTTGGCTAGGGCTTGTCTTGCTGAATCCATTGATATAGAATTTGCAAAATTTGGGCGTGTGGTTTGAATGTTATGTATTTTTCAAAATTGAACATCTAATAGACATGTTTCTGTTTTTAAAACAGATCTCAAGCCACGTGTCTTAATCCTATTCGCCCATACCGTTTCGTCCGGATCAGCTTCTCTGGCGCGTTGGATCTAAAGTAGATCGTGTGGCTCAGAAGCAAACATACCCCTTCGGGTTAGATGCTATCCTAATCGTCTGATCAAGATCGGACGGCGCTTAGCACACTTGCCAGAGATGGGCGGCGCTGGCGGCGGCAGGTGGCGGCGGCGTGTCTGGCTACGACGTCGTGGCGGTTACAGGAAGCGAGGGAGAGAAAGGTGTGGCTCACCAGGTTCGCCGTGGCGTGGGGAAGCTCAAGGTGGTGTTATCTCGTCGAGGGGCGCACGGTGGTAGATGTCCTCGCGGAGCTGGCTGCGCCTCGCTCGTCTGATCGTCGCCGACGGGGGCGAGTTCCTGTGGCATAATAAGGCAGGGAAAATAGTCAGGAAGGTGCGCACGCTTGCAGGGGTTGCGATGGTACTCACCAGAACACGAGGGGCGCACTGGTTTGGCGTCAGTACCTCGCCGGAGAGGTAGTAGGCGGCGGCGCTTGCTCAGTGATGATGTTGTCGACGATTTACAGCACACGCGGATGAACGGGCGACACTGGGAGGTGCGCCAGGAGGTGGGGAGTATGTGAGCTTGGTCGAGGAGGCAAGGGGCGGCAGAGCTTGGCCGGAATCGGCCGGGAAAGCCGTCGTAGACAGTGGGGTTCGGAGGAGAAATTTGTGCAGCCTGATGGCTCCTGTGGGGTGTGGTCTGGGGGAGAAGGGAGAGGAGACCAGGGCGGTTAAGAGGGCGTCGTTGTAGAGCGAGATTAATCATCCATTAACGCGAATTGAAGGCGCGCATTCACGGCAGAAACAGCAACGAGGTTTAGGGACGAACAAGTCGCGGGGTTGACGATGATGACGGGGCAGTGGGGCTGCGTTGTCAGCGAGAGAGAGAAAAACAAAGTGGGGTCCAGCGGTCACACTCTGTGTGGGTTTCTTTCGCGGTGAAAAATGTTTCGCTCGGGTGAGAGGGAGAGGTGGGCTCCTGCTGGGCTTACTGGGCTAGTTGGGCTGGGTCGACCTTGTTCACCCTTTTTTCTGTTTGTTTTTCTTTTTCTCATTTGATTTTTCTGTTTTGATTTTGTTTGGTCAATTCAAACATCCATTTGAATTCAAATACTTGACAAATTTTGTGTGGGTTTAAATACTGGTTAGCAATATAATCTGAAGTCAATTTTTAGAATAAAGTTTTATTCTTTTTGGGGTCTTTTAATTATTTAATTAGCCCTTGTTTTAAATCAATTAAGATTTAATAAAATTTCCAAACACCATTTGATTTTCCAAAACCTTCCAAATCTTTTCAGTAGGTTTTTATTTGATTATTTGGGTGTCAAATAATTCATCTTGAATTATTTGGAATAATTTAATATGATTTATTATTCATTTAAGATTGGGTATTTGTTTTAATTCAAATGGAACTAAATATAGTTTTAATTCCCTAAAGTTTATTTGGAAGATTTCTTTAATCTTAATTAAGTTGGATTAAACAACTTTTATTTCACTTGGGTAAATTCCAAAATACTATTTTCCCATGAATTATATAATTATTCTTAGTACAGATTTGTCTTTATTAAAATAGGGATTTGGTTTAAGCCATTTTATTTTTATTTTGGAAAATTCTTTATCCATTTATTTTATTTGGGTTTTGGATTATATTTATTCCATTTGCTTATGGATTTGGCCAAGATTTAATTTGGTCTTTAAATATTCTTTATTTAATATTTCTTTCTTCATCTTATAAAATTCATATCTTTTTATTTAGAGATCCAAACTTGGTGATTCCAATTTGTGAAATCTTATTTAATTCTTGTTTATCTTTTTAATTCCCTTTAGGATCATTTTCTCACCATTTGGTATGGATTTATAGGTAGGTTCTTTATTAGCTTTGGAAATTTAATTTCCTTATCTTATTATATTCATAAGATTTTATTTATGGCTCCAATTTAAGTGAAACCAATTTATATGGTCTTATAATATTTCTATTTGTCTTTCTTTATCATTTGTAAATGTTTGTTGACAAATTTTTATATGGATCAAATCCATAGGCTTGGAGATAACTTGGAATTGATTTTTATTCCATTAGGGTTTAGGGTTTGGATTTATTTTCCAAGTGTTTAAATTTCGAGATGCATTTTATGAGGAATGCATTTCTATTGATTTGGATTTTTTGGATTCAAACTTTAATTAAAGTTTGTTCAAGATGGGATTTTAAGTTTCCATTTAAAAACAAAAGTTTCTTTTTACCCTAAAATTCAACAATAATTTATTTTGTTTATTTTATTTTTCACATTACAAGATTTGGAAAATCTTGGGATGTGACATGTTGCCATGGGGTAACGTGTGTGAGTGTCTTTTACCTTTCCTCCCCTGCAACGGCGCCAGAAAAGAGCTTGATGTCTACGCACTTCTATTCTTGTAGACAGTTGTTGGGCCTCCAAGTGCAGAGGTTTGTAGAACAACAGCAAGTTTCCCTTAAGTGGATTACCCAAGGTTTATCGAACTCAGGGAGGAAGTGGTCAAAGGTATTCCCTCTCAGGCAACCCTGCAATCAAGATACAAGAAGTCTCTTGTGTCCCCAACACACCCAATACACTTGCCAGGTGTATAGGTGCACTAGTTCGGCGAAGAGATGGTGAAATACAAGCGGTAACGGTGCCAGAAAATAGCTTGACGGTGAGGTAAAGACTAAAGGCAAACTTAAATAAATATGGAAACAAGCAAACATGCAATAGATCTAGATGCAAATGGTGTTTCAATGCTTAGAAACAAGGCCTAGGGATCATACTTTCACTAGTGAACACTCTCTCATAAATATATTCTCTTCATGATACTACCCTGAACTACTCTCCAGTTGGACACTCTAATCCATGGTAGGGCTATAACAGCACTCCTCAAAGTCCACCTTTACCAATCTAGATAACCCCACACTATCACCTTGAGCGCTAGATGGTTCCAACAAACACCACAATTTCATAAGGACATCCAACTCAAAATATACTCATGATAAATATATGTGTAACCTAACTTAAGTGCCACACACGGTGTGCACGCAATCATTTTCACACACGTGGGGAAAAACATAGATCTATTAAAGCACGATGAGTATTTATGTAGACTCTGGCCTAAGTGACACCATGGCTTGCATGATGTCACTTTCACACACATGGGGAGAGCAGAGATCTATTGAAGCACTTGAGTAGCAAGGTAGATCTACTTGATTACAAAGCTCATGACCATAGCATGATCACACATAGAGAGGGAGATGAACACATAGCTACCGGTAGAGCCCTTAGCCTCGAAGAAGAACTACTCCCTCATCATCATGGGAATCAGCAATGGCGATGGAGATGGTGGTGGAGATCGATGGAGATGGCTCCGGGGGCACTTCCCCATCCCGGCAGGGTGCCAGAACAGAGACTTTCTGTCCTCCGAATCTCCCCTTCGGTAGCTATGGCGCTACAGAGATTTTCGTGGCTTTCTGGTCGACTATTTAGGGTTTCTGAGTCGGGGGCTTCTTATAGGCGAAGGAGGCAAGGTCGGTCGAGGGCCAGGGGGCCTACACTCCCTATGGGCGCGGCTAGGGTGGGCCCCGCACCCACCTAGGGTGTGGCCACCCTGGTGTCCTCCTCTGTCTTGTCTTCAATTTTCCGTATCGTTCAGGGGGAAATATGAACTTTGGCTTTTGTCCCGTCCAATTCCGAGGATATTCATTTTTTAGCTTTCTGAAATCAAAAACAGCAGAAAACAGGCAACTGGCACTGTGTCATCTTGTCAATAGGTTAGTTCCAGAAAGTGTATAAAAATACCTCAAAGTGTAGACAAAACATAAGTTGATACAAAACAAGCATGGAGCATCAAAAATATAGATACGTTTACGACATATCACATGCCATGTTTGTTTATCTAAGGAGAACACCTCTAGTGAACTATGGACCCCGGTCCAATCTTTACCGTTGATACATCTTCCACTGTTATTGTTTACTTGTTGGAAACCACTGTTACCTTCCACACCATATAGTTAATCCTTTGTTACAGCAAACTGGTGAATTGACAACCTCACTGTTTGTTGGGGCATAGTCTTGAGTTTGTGTTATGTAGGTCTCCAAGTTGCTAGCAACACCTTTGAGTCGTTTCCTTCCTCCTACTGGTTCGATAACCTCGGTTTCTTACTGAGGGAAAACTTGTTGCTGTGCTCATCATACCTTCCTCTTGGGGTCTCCCAACGAAGTGCTGCTTCACTCATCAAGCCTTTTTCTGGCGCCATTGCCGGCGAAGCTAAGGAAGTCTTCACAAGGGGAGTCCTTCTCATCCTTTCTCTTTACTTTGTTTTTGTTTTGCTTAGTTTCTTTTGCTTGGTTTTGTTTGTCTCTTTTTATCAAAAACTCAACAAATATTAGTTTAGTTTGGTTTGCTTTCTCTTATCAAAAACCCAAAAAAATTAGTTCCCACTCTAGTTGTCACCTTGCTCTAGCTCACCATGTTGTTCGCCAAGTTCACCCTGAAGGACCTTTCGATTGGTAGTGGCTCTATAATTGGGAAAGATAATATTGAAGAATTCTTTAGCAAGCATGAGGATATTGAGGATAGATCTATAGCAGAACTTGCTCCTAATTATGAAATTGTTGCAGCTTCTTTAGTTCATATGTTGGAGGCTAGGTTTGTTAGCCTTAACCCCATAATGCAAATTTTGTTTCTCAAACTAAAGGAAGAAAATGATGCTGAAAAGAGAGAATTTATTCTCAAAACTTTACTAAAAGAGTTTAATGATGTTGCTAAGGAAGCCAAAAAAGTCTTTAAGCGTTTTAATATGCTAGGCTCATGTGTAGATGTTGTGGGTACTTTAGATAAAACCAAACCTAGAGAGGAAATTAAAATACCCATACCCTTTAAGCTTGTTGGAATGCATGAAGCCTTTGAAAAGAATTTTGATTGGATTGTTCCTAAAAATCCTTTTGATGAAAGTAGTGAACCAAGGATAGACAAGAGGGATCCTCTAAAACTCATTTGGATGATATACCCTTCATAGTTGAAGAGTTTGCAAGTATTGATGTTAATGCTTCTTCATTTGAAAATACTTGATTTCTTGCTTCTTGTGCCTAACTTAAAGGCGTTAAAAAAAGTTCTTGTTGGGAGATAACCTAAGAGTTTTCTTGAGTCTTGGAAGTTATTACTTCAGTAATGACCTCTCCTTATCCTTTTTGTTTGCTTTTTGTTCCAAAAATGACCTCTAATGAGAGGGAAGTAAGATTTGGGGAGTTGCTGTCCCGAAACAGATTTTTATGCTCCACCATAAAAATTCGTGAGGAATCTATGTAAGTCGGATTAATCTGAAAATTTACGAATAAATCCTACAGTATGTTATCTAACTTTCGTTAGTTCAACACTTTTTTATTTGAGTAACAGAAGGTCTTCGAAAAAATCGGTTTCTACCCTATGGTTTGTTTTGACAGATTTCTGCCATTATTTGCATTTGCTTCTTATTGATTCCTTTTTGGGTTATTTTTGGAAAGTTGAGCGTTTTGAGGGAGTTGCTACAGTAGCTTGTGTTTTTAGTGAAAAGTTTTTCTGTTCTAAAGCTAAACCTAAGGGTCTATTTGTTGGAGATATGCCCAAGAGGCAATAATAAAGAGGTCATTCTCAAAAAAAAAAGAGGTTATTATCATATCTTCACGCTTATGATAAATGTTTACATACCATGCTATAATTGTATTAACCAGATAAATAAATACCTGTGTGATTTGTAAACATAAAAGAGTGCCTAGTAAAGCCTCTTGTTAAACTAGCTTGTTGGTTAATATATGATCATGGTTTTCTGATCATGAACATTGAGATGTTATTAACAACAAGATCATATCATTAGGAGAATGGTGTGATGGACATACTCCTATAGTTAAGCATAGCATAAATATCACGTCATTTAATATAGTTCAGTTGCTATAAGCTTTCAGGTACATAGTAACCTAAATCCTTTGACCATGAAATCATGTTAATCACCATCACCAGATGGATGCTTTGATGACATCAAAGACCAGACCGTAACTGGGTGGCTATAAAGGTGGCATTGAGTGTTTGGAAAGTATGTGTTGAGTCACATGGATCAAGAGTGGGATTTGTCCATCCATATGACAAATAGATATACTCTAGGCCCTCTCGGTGGAATGTCATCCAATTATCTTGCAAGCATGTGACTGACTCACAAGGGATCACATATCACAGGAACGAGAAAAGAGTACTTATCAGTAACGAGGTTGAACTAGGTATGCAGAGATACCGATGATCAAACCTCGGATAAGTAAACTATCGTGAGACAAAGGGAAATTGGTATCGTATGTAAGTGGTTTATTCGATCGCAAAGTAATCATAGAAATATGTGGGAGCCATATGAATTTCCAGATTCCTGTAGTGGTTATTGATCGGAGAAGTTTCTCGGTCATGTCCACGTAATTCACGAACCATAGGGAGACACACTTAAGGATTTGATGTTGTTTAGTAGATATGGAATATAAGTAGGGAGACCGAAGGTATTTCGGAGTCTCGGATGGGATCCGGTATATCACGAGGAGATCCGGAATGGTCTGGAGAATAAGATTCATATAAGGAAAGTCCAATTCTGGAGTTCGGGAATGATTCTGATGATTTCATCGGAGAGGTTCTAGAAGGGTCTAGAAGGTTCACTAGACCGGAAGGGGAAGGGAACATGCATGTGTCATGGATAAGTGGAATGATTGGATCATGTCCTAGGTCACTTGGTTGGACATTAGTAAGAAAGAAATCAAGCTCCAAATTGAAAGTCAAAAAGGTATTTAAAAACGGAAATGGGAACCAAATTCGATAAGGATCTTCAGGATTGTTCGAATTGTGAAGCTGAATCAGATCATCATACCGCAAAGGAATTATATAATATTCAAAAAAAGGTGGAGGACACAAACCATAATACACCTCGTAGATTACTGGGGCAGCCAACCAAGATTCACACACAATAGCACGAAGAAGAAACCAGAATACCCAAGTTTGAAAAGTCAAACTGGGACAATGTGTCCTGGTAGGAAGGAAAGAATCCTTCTTTCCCTCCACCACAAGCCAACAAGGAGAGGGAGTTGGGGAAGGATTCAAACTCCCCTCTCCCAAGCTGCCCTCCCTCTCATAAATAGAGGGGAGGGGGTTCCCCAAGGCCACACAACACCAGCCCCTCCCCACCTAGCAGCGCCGCCGCCGCCCCAGCACCACCGCCCGCCGCCGCCGGCTCGCTGTCGCCGCCCTAGCCTCCACCGGCCACGCCTCCTCCTCTCCGGCCCTCTAAACCCTAGATCGCCGGAAACCCTAGATCCACCATAACCTGCTCCGGCTTAGGCGAAGCCTTGCAGGATTTTGCGTCTACTTCTAACACCATGCCGTTGTGCTGCCAGAATCACGAGGGGAGAACTACAACCTCCGCTGCCTACTAGAACAAGGGATAGGAAGGTCTTCATCGAGTACCAAACGTGTGACCGACTGCGGAAGCGCTGCACGAACGCAGCGCCGGAAGGATCGTCTACGCGATCTTGAGATTAGCAAGTGTACGACTAAATCACCCACGAGAATCTACTCTCGTTAACCGCTTTGGAATCTTTGAGGGTGAGTATTCTAATTGACTCATTGCTACAATATAGTAGATAGATCTTGGCTTGTTTGTGTGCATGCGATAGAATTTTTTTGTTTTCTATGCTACGAACCCCTACAGTGGTATGAGAGCCGTGTCTATATGTAGATCTGTTGCACGAGTAGAACAGAATGGTCATAGTGGGCGTTGATGCTTTTGTTGTCGATTGCTTCTTGTGTACTTTGCATCTTGCGGGATGATGGGATGAAGCGGCTCGGGCTAACCTTACATGGCATCGTTCATGAGACTTGCTCCAGGCTTGGGATGCAACTTGTATTGCATAAGTGGCTTTGCGGGTGCCTGTTTCTCCCAATGTATTGAAGATTCAATTTACAACGGGTGATTGAAAATACTAGTATCAACGTTGTGGTTCTTGTTCGTAAGTTAGGACGACACTTGATGAAAGCCCCAAACCACGTAAAACATGCAAAGAAAATTAGAGGCGTCTAACTTTGTTTTGCAGGGGTGTGATGTGATGTGATATGGGCATGATTGTGATTATATATGATGTATGCAATGTTCCTTATTGTAAGTCGGCAACCAGCAGGAGCCATATGGTTGTCTTTTAATTTCATCTAGACATGCGTGTCTATTATTCAAAGTAGTTGTAATAGTTAATGCTAGTGGACGACAACCATGGAGCGGCGCCATTGACCTTGACGCCACGCCGGTGATGATCGAGATCATGTTCGTGCTTGAAGATGGAGATCGGAAGCACAAGAAGAAAGGCCATATCATATCACATATTTTGAATTGCATGTGATGTTAATCCTTTTATGCATCTTGTATTTCTTAGTTCGCGATGATAGCATTATAAGGTGATCCCTATCACAAAATATCAAGTTATAGAGTGTTCGTCCTTAGTAGGCACCATTGCCAAAGCTCGTTGTTTCGAAGCACCACGTGATGATCGGGTGTGTTAGATTCTACGAGTGTATACAAATGGAGCAAGCTAGATTTTCTCATGTGGAAGCTAAGGTTTGATCTTGACGAGCCTAGCATGTACAGACATGGTCTCAGAACACAGAATACCAAAAGGTAAAGCATGAGTCATATAGATGATATGATGAACATGATGATTGTTCGCCTTTGAAACTATATCATGTCACGTGATGATTGGACTTGGTGTAGTGAATTTGGTTCATGTGATCACTAAAACAATGTGAGGGATATTGTTTTGAGTGGGAGTTCAATGGCAATATGATTAAAAGTTGAAAACTATTTATCATAAATTAAATCAAAGTGAAATTGCATAGTTGTTGTAGTCATTGGCATCCGTTTACCACCTTGCGCTTAGTTATAATTGAGATAATAGAACTATAGAATTCTGGTTAATTACTTTACGAACTGGTATCGTATTGTGTTGAAGTGTTAATCTAAAAGTTTAAAAGTCCTATTGCAAACTTTCAGTAAAGTTCCGGTTACTCCGTGAAGTTTAATAATTGGTATTAAATCAAGAGTAACAATTCTAGTGTTAGTATATAAGTATCATGTTTGTCTGCATGATTCTTGATATTCAAAAAATTGTTTAAATATCAAGGTTATCTAGGAACATCATATGTGGAAGATATTGTGATATCTGAAACGATGTTTTTGATTATAACATGATAGAGTATAATATGGCAAAGTTTATGTTCTCATATTTGATGGGAATTTTCAAAAGATTGGAGACGCTAGTCGTCCTAATCCTCCAAAAGGTTTTGGAGAACAACATTATACTCGTGATTCACCGTTATAAGCTAAACCAGCTTGATCATGAATAATTCCATGATAAGGATGAATATTTGATGTAGGTAAAATGTTTACTACACCAAGAGATTACTAAAGAATGGAATTTGAAAGAACACCAAACATTTGATGATGGTGATCTACTTCAAAGTGCAAGTCCAAAGACATTGGTATTTAACTATACATGCTTTGGACTATGTGTCATGTGTATGTCTCCACTATTGATGTTGATACATTCTTTCAAACAGAAAAGGAAATACTGAAAGAGAATCTCATAAATATATGGCAGAAAAGAAAAGACCAGCATTGTTCAGCTTAGGTATATAGAGGATATACGTGTTATGGTTGTATTCTTTGCTTGTTAAATAATGTGGTTCTTAAGTATTAGATACTAAATTTGTTGGTGTGAATCGTCATACGAAACAACACAATTCATGAACTACAATGGCCTAAGTAACCAGCAAAATAATATGTGATGATGTTCATCGAGAACAAATAAGGGGTTATTATGTTGCTCATTGAAATCAAAGATTGCCTTCAAGATTTGTTTTATCAGGTATTATGTGCACAAAAGGGTTGTTCAAATAATTGCCGTAATCCATAGAAGATGGATGATTTACAAATCTCGTTGGAGATATCACATCGATAAAACTAGTACTAAAAATGTTGAAAGACAAATTGATTGAAAGATCACTTAGAAAGTGACATTGCCGTTTAATTTATATTGGAAAGAAAACATCAAGAAACTCCATGTGGATGGAATTTTGGAGTCTTTTGATTTTTTATCAAATGACGCTTGTGAAAATTTCCTAGAGATAATTAAAACCCCGTTCATAGGCCAAAAGGGAAAGAATGACTAGATTATTGGAATTTGTACATATTTGATGTATGAAGTCCATTACGTGTAGTAAAGTGTAGGGGTTCGTAGCATGGAAAACAAAAAATTCTACCGCATGCAAACAAACAAGCCAAGATCTATCTACTAGATTGTAGCAACGAGTCGATAAAGGAACTCACCCTCGAAGATTCCAAAGCGGTTAACGAGAGCAGATTCTCGTGGGTGATGTAGTCGTACTCTTGCCGATCTCAAGATCGCGTAGACGATCCTTCCGGCGCTGTGTTCCGGCAGCGCTTCCGCAGTCGGTCACACATTCGGTACTCGATGAAGACCTTCCTCTCCCTTGTTCCAGCAGGCAGCGGAGGTTGTAGCACTCTCCTCGCGATTCCAGCAGCACGACGACATGGTGTTGGAAGTAGAGGGGAGATCTCGCAGGGCTTCGCCTTAAGCCGAAGAGAGTATGGTGGAGAAATAGAGGTGCCTTGGCGATCTAGGGTTTAGAAGCACCAAGGGGGGATCTTGGCCGGCGGGTAGGGCTTGGGTAAGCCCCAACTCGGCGAGTTGGAGGAAACCTAGGTGGCGGCAGCGACTTGGAGGAGGCTGGCGGCTAGGGCTAGGGTTTTGGGTGTGAGGGGTAGGGGGCGCCCTACCCCTCCTTATATAGGTGGAGGGTGGCCGGTTGGGAGGAGGGAGTCCTCCCCCAACTCGGCCTCCTTGGCCGACGTGTAAGGTTCCCAACCTTTAATAAGGTAGAGATCCCTGTGTTTACAATGCTAGTCCCTGGATCAATAGCTAGCATCCACAGTTAAGATGTAATATCAAGAAACAAAGGTCATAATACAACTTTATAACCAGGAATAAAATAATTTATTACATCTTACATAGCTCATTTGGCTATCACATTACATTGCAGCAGAATATCTATAAGCATGGGGTCCTTCATCTTCAAAGTGCCACAGGCAATCATGTTGGTTGTAGACTTGTAATCCTATTCAACACACTTCACTATCATCAAACAAACCTGCAACATAATAAGTTGTAGCCACAAGGGTCAATACATTTGAATTGTATTGGCAAGTTTCACTTCTATGTAGAAATAGGTGGATCCTATCATTTACATGCGTATTTGGCTAAGTAGGGTTTAGGCTCTTTTGCAGAAAGCAATATAGTTTTATCCTATCTTTTCAAAATAGTTTTTTGATCTTTTGACAAATCTTTCTGAACTCCTTGGAAAACTCCAAGTGCTTCAAATCCCTTGTTGTCACCCTCAAGTTTTAACTTTGAGAAATTGGAATGTCGAGATCTTCCATAGCTTCAGGCCTTAGTTGCTCAGTATTGTCCATAACCGGGGACACGTCTAAGTACTTAGAATTTGATCTTCTGTAGAAGTTGTACGCTTTACCCACATCACACAATCTCATCTTGATGCCACCAGTGGCCGCTGGATAAATACTCACCAAGATGGAGTACTGGCAGATTGAGAATGTGATAAAGTCTTTCCATAGGATTCCTCCCAATACACAATGCTAGCTTGTCATCTAGGCACCAATGTAGGGTTTCAAGTTCCCTTACACAATTCTAGTTAACCTGAAGATGCCAATGCATGGGCCTTCCACTATGTAGTTGACTAAGCCAGAGCCCATTTAGCATGTGGTCGTACCAAAGCCATGCCACGAGAAACATGTTCAATCTCTAAGTCCCTGGGTGGTTTTCTTCTAGTGCACAACAAAAAGAGATTGCCATATAAACATGGTTCCTTTTGTTGCCACCTTGTCCAAAACTTGAGTATCCTTGCCCACCCAGGTGGTTCATTGAGTACTTGTTTTATTATATAAAACATATATCTTTTCAACTCTTCATATAATCATAACATGTATCCCATCCCAATATATAGCAGTGCTAAGCATACTACAACTACATTGTTTCCACTAAGTGATATATAAGGGTATCCTATTAGGATTTAGCATAGCATAAAATATAGTAAACCTTTCCATGCATGTTACAAAATCCACTAAGTGTAATGAAAATAGTAGGACATGGATGATAGTGTCACTTGCCTTTTTAGTAGAGAATGTTGGTTCACTTCTTGATCTTGTAAATATCACACTCTTCTAACTTCACTACAATTCAATCAAGCAAACACATATTCAACACAACATTCAAACAATTTGTCACACATAAAATAACAAAAACAAGGTCATGCATGCAAGCATGCAAAAGATAGTTTTATTTGCAAAGGTGGTTTCTACTAAGCTCTAAACATTATAAGGTTCAAAGTGGTCATTTTCTAAAGTGGTAAATCCATTTGCAAAAGGTTTTATCTATAAACCATTTTTAAGTCAATTCATTATTTTATGTGGTTGAAAATGCTTTTAGCAAAGCAATATTCTTTAAAGAGTTCACCAAATATATTTTTAATTCTCAAGTTTAGGGTCATAGGGTTTGAATCAAATCATTTCCCTAAGGTCTTACTCAAAAATCATTTCTAAATCATAATCAATATTTTTATTTGACTAGAAATGAGCTAATTCAAATATTTATTCCTTATCTTCACAAAATGCATTTTTAAATCCATGAGTTGGTTCCTAAGGTCAGTGGGTTCACAACAAACCATTTTGCAAAGATTTCACATTAAAATTATATCTAGAACAATTTTTATATTCATAATAAGCCTACACAAGTTTCTGCAAATTCAACCAATTTACCAGAAGCAAAAGATTAAACAAAGTGCATGGTTGCAAAGTACATGTTCCACTGAATCCATTGATATAAAATTTGCAAAATTTGGACGTGTAGAATTAAAGTTATGATTTTTACAAGTTTGCATATCAATTAGATTCAAAATTCTGTTTTAAACAAAACCATGTCCACGTGGCGTGATTCTATTGGCCGGTACCGCTTCGTGCGGATCAGCCTCTCTGGACCGCAGGATTTAACTTAAACGAATGGCTCAGATGGGCTCATACCCATTTAGTTAAAATCTAATCACAGCCAGACGATTCGCATCGCACGGCTCACAACAGCTCGACCAAGATCTGGCGGTGTCGGCAATGGCGTCTTGATCGGTCGGTGGCGTCGCGGTGGTTACAGGAAGCAAGGGAAGAAGCGGAGGTTCTCACCGTGCTCGCAGAGGGTTGGTGAAGCTTGAGGTGGCATTGGCTTGGCGAGGGGCGCTCAGGAACGGCGACGATTGCTCACCGGAGTAGCTCCTGGCGACGGGCGGCTCTGTTTGCTGACGGGGGCGAGGCTGCAGATCACTCCAAGGCAAATGGATGGTACGGTTAGACGCGGGCTGATCTAGGGAAGATGGGAGCATCAATAGGAAGGCTCGGGGCGGTCTGCTCTTACCAGGGGAGTTCGCCGGAGGCGGGACAGACGGCGGTGGCGAGTCGAGGAGGTCGCCCTGTCGACGCCTTTCTAGCGGTAAGCGGCGGCAGCCTTTGGGAGATGCGTCAGGCGATGGGGAGCATGCTAGTGTGCAGTGGGAGTCGAGGCGAGGCTGGACGGCGCCGTAATTGGTCGCGAAGCTTGTCGGAGACAGTGGAATGCGAGCTCGAATTAGAGCAGCCTAGGGGCAGAGGGGAGGCGCTGTTTGGGGGGAAAGAGAGAGGAGGGCGAGGCGATTTAACGAGCATGGTCACTGCGAGGAATTACTCAGGAATTGAATCGAATTCATGGCTGCAATTCAAGGCAGCAACGGCAGGGAACGGCTGGCGCGGTGAAGACGATGATGATGTGGCGTGGGGCCTCCCTGTCAGTGAGGTGGAGGGAGTGGGAGATGGGGCCACTTGTCTGTGTCTGTGTGGGTGTGGTTTCGCGTGAGAAAACGCTTCGGTGAGCGTATGTCGGGTGGGCTCTTGCTGGGCCTAGTGGGCTGGCCAGTTGGGTTTGGTCTGATTCATTTTTTTATACTGATTGCCTTTTTCTTTTTCTATTTGATTTTCTGTTTTGATTTTCAAACAAACAATTCAAATAACAAATCAAATCAAACCACCACCAAACTTTGTATTTATTTTAATTCTGTTTAACAACACAAACCAAAGTCAAAAATAAAATAATACTTTTATTCTTTTAGGATCCATAAATAATTAAATAAATAGACCTTAGTCATTAATTCAAATAGGATTTGATTTATTTTAAAACTCTATTTGAAATCTAAAATAATATCAAAATCATTTCAGTAGGTTTTATTTGAAAACATAAAACACTTGGAAATCTTATTTAGAAGAACTTAACAAGTTTTAGTGTTTATTTAAAATGGCAAAGCCTTTACTTTAATAAAATTGGATATTAATAAATCCTCATTATTTTATTTAAATAAACCTTTACTCTTTTTATCAAATAGAAATATTTTATTTCAAAAGCTTGGCTAAGATTTAATTTTGGCTCTATAAAATAATCCTTATTTATAATTCTACTTTTTCTTTTGAAAACCAAATCTTTTTATTAAAAGATCCATAAATAGTGATTCCAAATATTTTAACTTTATTGTTTATTTATCTTTTTAAATCCCTTTAGGATTTTATTTGATCAAAATAGGTTTTGATATTTCCAAGTGGAATCAAAAAGTTTCTTCTCACCCTGAATTTCAACAAAGTTTTATTTTGTTTATTTAATTTTTCACGTTTCAAAATTTGGAAAATTTTGGGATGTGACAGGCTACCATCCTTAAAATAAATCTCGTCCCGAGATTTGGGAAGGCTAGGGTTACAAGTTGGCTTGAAGACAACTAGGGTACTACCACCCTTAAAATAAAGTCTCATAGGGTTATATTGATGGTTCACTTGACTATGGCTTCAACACTTAATATCCAGACAAGGAATCCTTATTTGACTCAACTGAGTTAACTAGTTTCTGACATCCACTTCTTCTATCTCTTCAAAGTTTCCATCCATGTCAATGTGGTTCACATGTCCTTTTTGGGTCACATTGGAGTCATTTCCATTGGCTTTTCTAGCATCCATGTTAATTTTTGCTCTATAAAATAATCCTTATTTATAATTCTACTTTTTCTTTTGAAAACCAAATCTTTTTATTAAAAGATCTAAAAATAGTGATTCCAAATATTTTAACTTTATTGTTTATTTATCTTTTTAAATCCCTTTAGGATTTTATTTGATCAAAATAGGTTTTGATATTTCCAATTGGAATAAAAAAGTTTCTTCTCACCCTGAATTTCAACAAAGTTTTATTTTCTTTCTTTAATTTTTCACATTTCAAAATTTGGAAATTTTTGGGATGTGACACGGCGGGTGGAGGGAGGGGACTTCCTCCCTAAGTAGGTTTCCTACTCTCCCTCCACCAAGCAAACTTGCCGTTTGACTTTTTCAAATTGGCGTTTGAATTTCATACTAGGATTTGATTTCTCTCTTTATTTTTCCCAGCCAAGTGACCTTGTACATGATGTAATCATTCCGTATTGTCATGACACATTCATGCACCCTTCCCCTCCAGAGTGCCGGACCTTCCGGACCCTTCTAGAACATTCCCGGTGAAAACATCGGAATCATTCCCCAACTCCGAAATAGGACTTTCCTTATATGAATCTTATTCTCCGGACCATTCCAGATCTCCTCGTGATATCCCGGATCCCATCCGAGACTCCGAACAACATTCGGTCTCTTACTCATCATTCCATAACTACTCAACAACATCAAATCCTTAAGTGTGTCTCCCTACGGTTCGTGAATTATGCGGACATGACCAAGACACTTCTCCGACCAATAACCAATAGAGGAATCTGGAAATTCATGTCTCCCACATATTTCTACGATTACTTTGTGATCGAATGAACCACTTACATACGATACCAATTTCCCCTTGTCTCACGATAGTTTACTTATCCGAGGTTTTGATCGTCGGTATCTCTGCATACCTAGTTCAACCTCGTTACCGATAAGTACTCTTTTCTCGTTCCCGTGGTATGTGATCCCTTGTGATCCAGTCACATGCTTGCAAGCCAATTGGATGACATTCGACCGAGAGGGACCAGAGTATATCTATCCGTCATATGGATGGACAAATCCCACTCTTGATCCATGTGCCTCAACCCATACTTTCCGAAAACTCAATGGCACCTTTATAGCCACCCAGTTACGGTGTGGTGTTTGATGTCATCAAAGCATCCTTCCGGTGATGGTGATTAGCATGATCTCTTGATCGAAGGAATTAGGTTACTATGTATCAGAAAGCTTATAGCAATTGAACTATTAAAATTACTTGATCTTTATGCTACGCTTATCTGTAGGAGTATGTCCATCATACCATTCTCCTAATGATATGACCTTGTTATTAACAACATCTCAAATGTTTATGATCAAGAAACCATGATCATCTATTAATCAACAAGCTAGTATTATTAAGAGGCTTTACCAGGGACTCTAATTTAGCTTACAAATCACATAAGTATTAATGTTTCTGGTTAATACTGTTATAGCATGAATGTAAACATTTATCACAAACACAAAGATATAATAATAACTACATTTATTATTGCCTCTAGGGCATATCTCCAACTGTCTCCCACTTGCTCTAGGGTCAACTAATCTAGATTACATGGTAATATACCGAACACCCATGGCAGTTTGGTGTTGGTTATGTTTTGCCCTCGGGAGAGGTTTAGTCAACGGATCCGCCACATTCAGATCTGTGTGTACTTTGCAAATCTTTATGTCACCATCTTAGACATGTTCTTGAATAGCGTGAAAACATAGCTTGATGTGCTTCAGCTTCTTGTGTGACCTTGGTTCTCGCGCATTGGCTACGGCTCCCATGTTATCACAGTAGATAGACATTGGGTCCAGCGCATTTGGAACCACACCGAGCTCTGTAATGAACTCCTTCATCCATATCACTTCTTGTGAAGCCTTTGAAGCAGCTATGTATTCCGATTCAGTTGAAGATCTCGCCACAACGCTTTGCTTTGCACTCCTCCAGCTAACTGCTGCACCATTCAAAGTAAATACGTATCCAGATTGAGATTTAGAATCATCCGGATCGGTGTTCCAACTAGCATCGGTGTAACCATTTACAACGAGTTGTTCATCACCTCCATAAGAAAGAACCATATCCTTAGTTCTTCTCAAGTACTTAAGGATGTTTTTGACCGTTGTCCAATGATCCACTCCTGGATAACTTTGATATCTGCTAGTCAAACTAATAGCATATGCAATGTCGGGTCTAGTACATAGCATGGCATACATTAGAGATCCTATGGCTGAGGCATAGGGAGTCTTACTCATCCTTTCTCTATCTTCTGGCATGGCAGGACTTTGAGTTTTACTTAACGTCGTATTAGGCAACATGGGCAAGAACCCTTTCTTGCTATCTTCCATTCCAAACCTCTTTAGAACTTTGTCCAAATATGTAATTTGTGACAATGATATTAGGCGTCTCGATCTATCTCTATAAATCTTTATGCCTAATATGTAAGCTGCTTCGCCAAGATCTTTCATTGAAAAACTATTATTCAAATAATCCTTGACACTATTAAGAAGGTCTACATCATTCCCAATCAACAATATGTCATCTACATATAGTATTAAGAATGTTATAGAGCTCCCACTCACTTTCTTGTAAATACAAGCTTCTCCAGAAGTTTGTATAAAACCAAAGCTTTTGATTACCTTATCAAAACGTTGATTCCAACTTCGGGATGCTTGCTTCAATCCATATATGGACCGTTGAAGTTTGCATAACTTGTTAGCATCTTTAGGATCGACAAAACCTTTGGGTTGCATCATATACAACTCTTCATCAATGTCTCCATTGAGGAACGCTGTTTTGACATCCATCTGCCATATCTCATAATCATAATATGCAGCGATTGCTAACAAAATCCTCATAGACTTTAGCTTCGCTACCGGTGAGAAAGTCTCATCGTAGTCAACTCCTTGAATTTGTCGAAACCCTTTTGTGACAAGTCGAGATTTATAGATAGTAACATTACCATCAGCATCTGTTTTCTTCTTGAAAATCCATTTGTTCTCGACAGCCTTCCGGCCATCCGGTAAGTCCACCAAAGTCCATACTTGATTTTCGTACATGGATCCAATCTAGGATTTCATGGCATATTGCCATTTATTGGAATCTGGGCTCATCATCGCTTCCTCATATGTCGCAGGGTCATCGGTGTTGTCCGCCAACATGACACTCATAACGGGATCATACCAATCAGGAGTGGTACGAGTTCTCGTTGACCTGCGAGGTTCTGTAGCAACTTCAACCGAAGTTTCATGATCATCATCATTAGCTTCCTCTCTTATTGGTGTAGGCGCCAAAGGAACTACTTCCGGTGTTGTGCTACTCGTAAGTTCGAGAGAAGATTCAATAACCTCGTCGAGTTCTACTTTCCTTCCAGTCACTTCTTTCGAGAGAAATTCTTAGCAACGAAGATTTTGCCCTCGGATCTATGATAGAAGGTATACCCAATAGTTTCCTTCGGGTATCCTATGAAGACGCATTTTTCCGCCTTGGGTTCAAGCTTGTCCGGCTGTAACTTCTTTACATAGGCTTCGCAACCCCAAACTTTAAGGAACGACAATTTAGGTTTCTTCCCAAACCATAATTCATATGGTGTCGTTTCAACGGATTTAGATGGTGCCCTATTTAAAGTGAATGCGGTTGTTTCTAATGCATAAACCCAAAACGATAGCGGTAAATCTGTAAGTGACATCATAGAACGAACCATATCTTCAAATGCTCGCCAAACTTGTAACTTAGATATTCACCTCCACGATCAGATCGTAGAAATTTAATCTTCTTGTTACGTTGATTTTGTACCTCACTTTGAAATTCCTTAAACTTCTCGAAAGTTTCAGACTTATGTTTCATGAAATAGATATACCCATATCTACTCAAGTCATCCGTGAAGGTAAGAACATAACGATAACCACCGCTCAATGCTACACTCATTGGACCACACACATCGTTATGTATGATTTCCAATAAGTCTGTAGCTCGCTCCATCAGCCCAGAAAATGGAGTCTTAGTCATTTTACCCATTAGACATGCTTCGCATCTTTCAAGCGAGTCGAAATGAAGTGATTCAAGAAGTCCATCGGAATGGAGTTTCTTCATACGCTTCACTCCAATATGACCAAGACGACAGTGCCACATATAGGTTGAGTTATCGCTCAATTTCAAACGTTTAGCTTCAATGTTATTAATATGTGTATTTCCACAATGGAGATTCAATAAGAATAGACCATCTATCAAAGGTGCATGTGCATAAAACATATTACTAATATAAATCGAACAACCATTATTCTCGGACTTAAACAAGTAACCGTCTCGCAATAAACATGATCCAGATATAATGTTCATGCTCAACGCAGGCACCAAATAAAAATTATTTAAGTATAAAACTAATCCCGATGGTAGATAAAGAGGTAGCGTGCCGACCGCGATCACATCAACCTTTGATCCATTTCCAACGCGCATCGTCACCTCGTTCTTCGCTAGCCTCCGTTTATTCTGCAACTTTTGTTTGAGTTACAAATATGAGCAACCGAACGATTATCAAATACCCAGCACTACTACAGTACTAGTGAGATACACATCAATAACATGTATATCGATATACCTTTCTTCTTGATGTTGCCGTTCTTCAAATCCGCCAAGTACTTTGGGCAATTCCGCTTCGGTGACCCTCTCCTTGCGGTAAAGCACTCGATCGTGCTTAGGACCAACCTTGGTCTTCTTCGACGGTGCGGCAACTTTATTACCACCCTTCTTGAAGTTTCCCTTTTGCTTAGACTTGCCTTTCTTGAATTTGGTGGTCTTATTGACCAACAACACTTGGTTCTCTTTCTTGATCTCCACTTCTGCAGATTTCAACATGGAGAAGAGTTTTGGCAACGTCTTGTTCATGTTTTGCATATTGTAGTTCAACACAAAGTTCTTGTAACTTGGTGGTAGTGATTGGAGGACACGGTAAATCCCCAAAGAATTAGGAATCACTATACCCAAACTTTGGAGTTTGTTTGCGTGCCTAGAAATCTTAAGCACATGCTCACTGATGGAGCTGCCCTCTTCCATCTTGCAGTTAAAGAACTTTTCAGAAGCCTCATAACTCTCAACTGCCGCGTGAGCCTCAAATATCATTTTGAGTTCACGGACAATATCATGTGGGTCTTGGTTCTCAAACCTTTTCTGAAGCTCTGATTCCAAACCATACAAGATAGCACACTGAACTGTGGAGTACTGATTCTTCCAAGTGAGGTAAACATTCTTTACTTCATCGGTAGTGTAACATCCCTAAAATCATGATTTCAAAGATTGCATATCATTCATGCATGCATATAGTTTTGAGATCAATTTCAAACCAATTCCAAGAAAACAGAAGCACATAGTGCTATCATTTTATGTGAGCAAACTTAAATCAAATGTCCATCCCCATTTGAGAGCTTAAGTATTTAAACCAAGTTTGTTTGATTCCTTGTTGATTGGATTGAGTGTGGAGTTTGAACAAAAAAATATACAAAATAAAAATGGTTTCAAAACCATTTTCAAAACATTTGCAAATCAAGTGCTATGGCACTGTTTATTTTGTTTATTCAAAAGAACCAAGCTTGAACAGAGAGACCACTTGATTTTATGCCCTGAAATGTGAATGTTGCACCCTACAAAATCCTAGAAAAAGTTTGAATTCAAAAGATTTTGAAATCATTTGAAAATCAATCCAGAAAATCAAAACAGAAAAAGAAAAAGAGAAAGGAAATAGAAAAGGGCCGGCGCCAGACTTTGAGCCCATCAGCAGATCCAGACTAGCCCACCCGGGTCCCCTCTCTCTCTCTCTCACGCGCAGAAGCACCCCCAGAGTCGCTGACACTCGGACCCCACTCCCTCTCTGTTCTATTCGCTGACAAGCGGGCCCTGTCCACGTCATCGTCGTCTTCCCCCAAATTTCGCGAGGAGCACGTCGCCGCTGGCCATTGCTGCGTTGATTCCGCGGCGTAATTGGCATTGATTCTCCAGGCGTTTCTGGTCGAGCTTCTGCCTACTTAAGCCTCCTCGCGCCATTTCTCACCCAATTTCCTCTCCACGCCACCAGGCTGCTCGCAACTCGCCCGACACTGCCGCTGTTCCGACGACCTCACCGACGAATTCCGGTGAGCATCGTGCCCCCTCTGTCCATGGTTCATACTAGCATGCTCTACAGCTCCGTGCGCATCTACTGACACCTCCCTTTTGCTCGCACATGGTCTATAGCCTCGGCAACGACAACGACTGAACGCCACCGCTCTCTGCTCGAACTCCGGCGACCTCTCCCCGTAAGTACCAGCCGCCCCTTGCCCTCTGCTTGATACGCCTAAGATCCCCAGCGTCTTGCGCGTCTAACGGTGCCCTCCTCTTGTCTTAGCACGACGCAGAACCTCGTTAACGTCGACCAGCAGCCGTACCTGACGACTCCGAGCGCCCCTTCGCCAACTAGAGACACGTTGAGCTTCACCTCGACACGGCGGTTCTGGTGAGCATCCTCTCCCCTCCCCGGGCGACCTAGAACGCCGGCACCGCCGCTGACAGACACGCCGCCGCCAATCGCCGCCGCTAGCGTCGCTAGGCTATGGTCAAAGCAACACCAGCCGTTAGATGTAGATCTTGCGGTTTAAATTAGATCTGAGCAAAATGTTTTCTTTTGATCTGGCACGTTGGATCTGACTTGATCTGACGGCACGGAAGGGTGATCCTGAGTGAAACGGTATCGGCAAATAGGAATCAGACGCGTGGCTAGAGTTTGATTTTAAAACAGATTTTGAATCTGATTTATATCCAATTCTGAATTAGCTATAACTTTTGATTCCCACGTTAGATTTTGACAAATTTTATACCGTTGGAATCAGGAGAGCGAGCTCTATCAGATTATGCATTGTGTTCAATGTTTAGCTCCTGTTAAAAAGGTTTTATTTGTAGAAACTTGTGTAGGGCTTATTTGAGCATATGAATTGTTTAGGAATTTAATTTAGGGTTTAAATTATTGTTGTGTGGCAAGTTTTTGACTTGTTTAGGATTCAGTACTATGCACTTGCTTGGTTGAGTTTTAAAAATCATCACTTAGCATTTTGCATGCATGCATATTTTGTTTGTTTGTATATGTTATGTGTGTAATTGTTGCTACCATTCTTTGTTCAGACTTTGGTGCTAGTGATTGTGATTGTGAAGAGTGCTACTCTCCCAACTACCAAGGCAAGTGGTACTTCATGAATATTTCTATCCCTATATTTTATACTAAGCATTAGAAATATTTTGCTAAGTCTTGCATGTTAATATTTTGCCTAATGCCATGATGGGAAATCCTAAGTAGTTGTAGAATTGCTAGGAAATTTCTAAGTTAAGTTACTATCTATGCCATGCTTAGCCTAGATAGTAGCAAACAAGGGTTGGTGAAATATACATGCTATGATGAAAATATTTCTAAGTCTTTGGACTTGTTTTACTTAATAAAACAACTAAGTCAATGAATCACCTGGGTGGAAAGGGACTTGATTGGTGGTTTTTGGTTGAGTGGTTACACAAGGCCCATGGCTATGGTTTACCTTGTGTATCACACTTGTGGTAAGCCACCCAGGAACAAAGAGATTTTAGAGGCCAAGTGTTAAGAAGCTTCTAGTGCAGCCACTTGGCAATATGGGCTCTGCCTGGATCACATAAGTTGCTAGAACTTAGCCATTTGGACAGTTGGTGGTAGTGGGAATGATAGGTTGGAACGCGTCCATTTGGTCTAAGGAAAGGCTTCTGAAAGGTCATGTCTTGGTGAAACCAAGTCTGGTGGGGAAAGTGCACAACCTCTGCAGATGGAAAAATCTAAGTACTTAGCCAAGTCCATGGCAATGGACAACTTGAGCATCAAGGCATGGAAGCTATCAAGAATCTCCTCATCCCAATTTCTAAGTAAAAACTTGTGGATGAACAAGGGTGAAGGACCTCAATGTCTATTGATGGTTCCTTGGGAAAAGTTTTGACAAAGAAAAACTTAGTGATTTCAACTAATAGGAAAAACCTATTTTGAGCAAAGCAAGCCAAGCTACACTTAGCCAAATTTGCATATAGTATCTAGTCCACTTAAATTATACTAAGGTATCACTTGCCAATACTATTCCAAAGTATTGACCCACTGTGGCTGTAACTTGTGATGTTGTAGGTTACTCTGATGAGGATTAGGTGTCATGAGTCTACACTCAACATGTTTGCCTGTGGCACATGAAGATGAAGACTTATATTTATTTACTTATTCAAACTCTTGTATTAGTCCTGTGGCCTTGAGTTGTAAAGACTATGTTTATCTCTGGAATGGATGTAATAAATGACCTTTGTATCTGTGTACTTCATCTTAAACTGTGGATGCTAGCATTGATCCAGGGACTAGCATTGCAATCACAGGGATCCTTTTTCCTTTACAAAGGAGGGATCTTACAGATGGTATCAGAGCACTGTGTTGCCTGTAGGATTATGACCCTAGGATTGGAAACCACTAAGGAAATTTTTTCAACATTCTACACTTGTCTATTCTTCTCGTAAAACTTTTCTAATCTTCTCTCTCATCTCTATTTGTAGATGAACTCCATCAACAAAGCCGTGAGGAAAGGACCACTCATGACAATGACTTTGGAGTGTGAGACAGAATTCCCCAAGGCTCTCAAGGACCTCATGGTTGCATGAGAGATACAAGGTGCAGTTGTGTACAAAGGTTTTCCTGTGATGGATGAAGGAGTGGAATACTGGTGGGTGCAACTTCACTTGTATAAAAACAAGGAAGACAACCATCAAGAAAAAGGATTATGCATGTTCACCAATTCAGTGGTGCACCCTACATTCTTTGAATCAGCAAAGGATGCATCTTGGAAGACCATCAAAGAACTTGGTGATAGAGTCAAGTGCAGAATGCTCAACCTCCAGAATGATCTAAGGAAAGAGAAGGAACATACCCAAGAGTTGGAAGCTACCAACCAAACCTTAAGAGGAGACATTATAGACTTAGTGATGGAGTCATGTGAGCAAGATAGGCTGATTGCTTCTAGAAATATTGTGTTAGCCAACAGATCCAGGGAGATAGAATTGTAAACGTACTTCATTAGTTGGACCACCACTATCACCTTATTTTCCAAAATGTTGCTTTAAAATAAGATTGAACCTTGGTTGTTGTAATGGTTTCATGTATGCATGACTCGTGTGCTTTGCTTCCCAAGGATATGTATGTGATGTTTTGTCTTTTGTTTTATCTTGATTTGTGTTGTTCTAACTTTTCTATCTTATAAATAGATGCCTATTACCATCAACACTATTGAGGAGTTCCAGGTTACCCGCTTTGGTCCTCGTATCGTTGAGCTTACTACTTTGCTCAATCTCCCTCTTCCCACCATCATGGTGCATCCCCTCACCAAGTTTGAGAGGAAGGAGCTCTGGGGCTTCAAGGTCAACCAACCCGGACGCCAGACAGAGCCTACCACGGAGGCCATTGTCTTCAAGCTCATGCACGATGACAGGGAGAGAGGCCTCGAGGTAGTTATGCAGGATCTGATAGGACGTCTGCTAGGGCGACACTCCCGATAGGTTAGAGGTACCCACTTCCACGTCTTCGGAAGACGTGATGAGGATGGAGAGTCCATAGACTTCGAGGACGATTCGAGGGACGCAGCAGAGCCGATACGCCTGTACCTCCAGGACTTAGAGTCTCTCATTAGGCACGTGGACACTGACAGGACCAATGTCATGCTCAGCAATGACGAGCTCCAGGTGCAGCTTCGCGAGAAGGACAAGCTCTTCGTGACAAGGCAGAGATAGTCAAGGAAATGGAGGCAAAGTTCGAGACCCAGGACAGGAAGTTCAAGAGTCAGGAGAAGCGTGTCCAGGATAGGAACAAGAAGATCTGGGACATGACTGAAGAACTGCAGTCCAAGGACTTCGAGCTAGAGCAGCAGCAGACAGTGATAGAGAGGCTTCGTTCCTAGAAGAGGGCTCTCAAGGCCAAGATAGAGACCTTGACCACTAACGTCGAGGAATACAAGACCGCGATGGAGAACGCAAGTCTTACCATTGTCGAGGAGGAGATTGATGCCGATGAGTAGATTTGACTTCTCATTTATCTTTTATTATCGTACTTGTTATTTGAGAACTTGTTATTGGACCATCCGACATGTGGATGGCTTGCTACTTGTGTGTTTTACTTTGTGAACTTGTTATCTTGTTGTTGAACCTTTATCTTGTGTTGCATGCTTTATGTTTGCTTATGTGATGTAATGTGCATGAAAGCATCTATGGGTATCTCATTCTTATCTCTATTTGAACAAACCACAGATGCCTCCCCGTCGTGCAAACCCCAACCCCAACAACAACAACAACATCACTCCAGAAATGCAACAAATGATGACTGCTCAAACTCAGCTAACGCAGATGATGACGACGTTAATCCAGAACCAAAACAACAACAACAACAATAACAACAATAACAACAACAACAATCTATCGGGCTTTGATATGCTTACCAGATTCTTGAGATTGAGGCCAGCAAAGTTCTCAGGGACGACTGACCCCATGGTGGCCAATGATTGGCTACGTTCTGTGAACAAGGATTTGGTAACCGTGGGCTGTACGGATGCTGAAAAGGTCAGATTTGTAGCACATCTGCTGGAAGGACCAGCCGCCACTTGGTGGGACAACTTCCAGATCACCACTCCCATATATGAAGTGACATGGGCTATCTTTGAGGATGGCTTTCGCACTGCTCATATCTCATCTGGGGTGATGAGTCTGAAAAAGAAAGAGTTCCACAATCTGCCAGCGGTATGCCGTGGCTGAATATATTGAGGAGTTCAACAATCTGGCGTGTTATGCACCGGATGAAGTTGACACTGATGCCAAGAGAAAGGAAAAATTTCTTGAAGGCCTGAATGGTGAGCTAAATCTGCAGTTGGCTGTGGCATATGTTCCCACTTATCAGTCGCTCTGTGACATGGTTGCTATTTTGGAGAACAAAATGAAGCAAGTTGAGAGTAGAAAGAGAAAGCACTCCGACAAGCACAGCTCAGGATCGTCTCACAAACAGATCTCATTATGATGACAGCGGAAGCTCAGGATCCCACAAGCATGGGAAATTCAACAAGCACCACAACCACAACAGTCATGACAACAAGCATCACCGTAGTCATGACAATGACAAGTACAAGAACCACAAGAGTGGACATAAGAGCCACCACAGTGGTAATGGAAGTGGAAGTGCAAGTCATCCTGTTAAGAGAGACATTAGTCAGGTTGAATGCTTCAAGTGCAAGAATATGGGGCATTATGCAAATGACTGCCCAGAAAATAAAGTTGAAGGACCTAACAAGCCCAACCCTTTTCAGAAGGGACAAGTAAACCACATCAATGTGGAGGAGGTCTATGAGGAGCACGATCTTTGTTCTGGTAAGTTCAGACTCAATTCTATTCCAGCATTTGTACTCTTTGATACTGGTGCATCTCATTCATTCATATCAAGAGCATTTGTTGAAAGAAATGAATTACCGGTAGAAACTATTGGGTGTCCTATAAAAGTAAGTTCTCCTGGTGGAGAAATGTTAGTGAATTCAGGATGTCATGATCTAGTCATAGAGTTTGGGAAGTATAAGTTTCCCGTTAACTTGATAATTCTAAACTCCCAAGGATTGGATGTCATTTTTGGAATGGACTGGATGACTAAGTACAAAGGAGTGATAGATTGTGCCAACCATACTGTCTCACTCACAACTCCAGAAAATAAAAGGATCAGATTCAAGACCAACTTTGAAGCAAAAAGGAGTATGCTTAATTCACTTAAGGGGGTTAGCATGGACAGTGTGCCAATTGTGAGTGAATATCCGGATGTGTTTCCGGAAGAATTGCCGGGAATGCCACCAGATAGAGATGTGGAGTTTCTTATAGATTTGGTACCAGGGTCTGGACCAATAGCAAAGAGACCTTATAAAATGTCAGTTGATGAACTGAAAGAGCTCAAGAAACAACTTGGAGAACAGTTGCAAAAAGGATTTATTCAACCAAGTTCTTCATCTTGGGGATCCCCAGTTTTGTTTGTGGAGAAGAAAGATAGAAGTCAAAGGTTATGCATAGATTACCGTTCACTCAACGAGGTGACTATCAAGAACAAATACCCTTTGCCTAGAATCAATGACTTGTTTGATCAGCTTGAAGGAGCGTGTGTATTCTCAAAGATTGATCTAAGGTCAGGCTATTTTCAACTCAAGATAAGAGAACAAGACATACCTAAGACAACGTTCACTACAAGGTATGGATTGTATGAGTATACTGTAATGCCTTTTGGTTTGACCAATGCTCCAGCATACTTCATGAATATGATGAACAAGGTGTTCATGGAATTCCTTGACAAGTTTTTTGTCGTTTTCATCGACGACATCTTAGTCTACTCCAAGAGCAAAGAAGAGCATGAAGGACATTTGCGTTTGATACTTGAGAAGTTACGGGAGCATAAAATTTATGCTAAATTCAGCAAGTGTGAATTTTGGTTGGATAAAGTCGGATTTCTTGGACATGTTATGACAAAGGATGGTGTATCAGTTGATCCTGCTAAAGTTTCAGCTGTTACTGAATGGGAATCTCCCATGTCCGTGAAAGAAGTTCGTAGTTTCCTTGGCTTAGCAGGTTACTACAGAAGGTTCATTGAGAATTTCTCAAAGGTTGCTAAGCCTATGACGGAATTGCTAAAGAAAGACAAGAAGTTTGCTTGGTCTGAAGGTTGTGAACTCAGCTTTCAGAAATTGAAGAAGAGACTTGTGACAACACCAGTCTTGTGTCTGCCAGATTTGGAAAAAGATTTCCAAGTATATTGTGATGCATCTCATCAGGGTTTGGGTGCAGTACTTATGCAAGACGGTAAAGTTGTGGCTTATGCCTCGAGACAACTCAAAACTCATGAAGTGAATTATCCTACTCATGATTTAGAGTTAGCCTCTGTTGTCCATGCACTCAAAACATGGAGACACTATCTTTTGGGAAAGCGTTGTGAAGTGTTCACAGATCACAAAAGTTTGAAGTATATCTTCACCCAAAAGGAAATTAATATGAGACAAAGAAGATGGCTAGAACTTATCAAAGACTATGACTTAAGTTTGCAATACCATCCCGGTAAAGCAAATGTTGTAGCAGATGCTCTAAGTCGTAAGGTTTTTGTGAATGGCCTTACCAAAGGAGAATTGCTAGATGATCTGTGTACCCAATTTAGAAAACTCAGATAGGAGATTGTGCCTGAAGGACATCTTATGTCTTTGGATGTTCAACCCACTTTGTTGGACAAGATCAAAGAAGCCCAGAAGACTGATAAGGAAATTGAAGAGATTAAGGAAAGGATTGGCAAAGGAAAAGCCAAAGAATTCCAGGAAGACGAACAGGGTACTTTATGGCATGGGGAACGTATCTGTGTTCCACAAGACCCGGAATTGCGGAAACTGATTTTGTAAGAAGCACACAACTCTTCGTATTCCATTCACCCGGGTAACACCAAAATGTACATGGACATGAAAGAAAGATTTTGGTGGAATAATCTCAAGAAGGACATCGCCGTACATATTGCTTTGTGTGATGTGTGTAGTAGAGTGAAGGCGGAACATCAGAAACCAGCAGGTTTACTGCAACCACTACCTAATCCTGATTGGAAGTGGGACAAGATTGGTATGGATTTCATTACCGGATTACCAAGGACCCGGTCAGGATACGATTCTATTTGGGTAGTAGTGGATCGCCTAACTAAAGTGGCTCATTTCATACCCGTGAAGACAACCTACACAAGTGCTAAGTTAGCCAGAATCTACATGAGTAGAATTGTATGTCTGCATGGAGTGCCCAAGAGTATTGTGTCTGATAGGGGAACTTAATTCATTTCCCATTTTTTGAGACAGTTGCATGATTCATTAGGAACGAGGTTGGAATTCAGTACTGCTTTTCATCCTCAAACTGATGGACAAACAGAAAGGACTAATCAGATTCTTGAAGACATGTTGAGGGCGTGTGCCTTAGACTATGGAGCCAGTTGGGATGAAAGTCTTCCTTACACAGAATTTTCTTATAACAACAGCTATCAAGCCAGTATTGAGATGGCACCATTTGAGTTTCTCTACGGAAGAAAGTGTACCACCCCATTGCTATGGAATGGTGTGGGAGAAAGAAGTTTATTCGGGCCAGATCTTATCAAAGAAGCCAAAGAGAAGGTCAAGTTGGTTAAGGACAGGTTGAAGATAGCACAGTCCCGACAAAAAAGCTACGCAGATCCTAAGCGTAGAGAAGTCACCTACGAAGTTGGTGATAGAGCCTATCTTAGAGTGTCACCACTTCATGGAGTAAAAAGATTTGGAGTCAAAGGAAAATTGGCACCAAGATATGTTGGGCCATTCAAGATTCTGAGTTGCAAAGGAGAAGTTGCCTATGAAATTGAACTCCCAGAATCTTTGTCAGCAGTTCATAATGTGTTTCATGTGAGTCAGCTTAAGAAATGTCATCCAGAAATGGAAGAAACTTCTTTGAAGGATACTATACCTTTGGAGGAGGTTCAATTAGAAAGTGATCTCACCTATGAGGAGAAACCTATCAAGATTCTTGAGACTGCAGAAAGAGTCACAAGGACTAAGACTATCAAGTTCTGCAAAGTGCAGTGGAATCATCATTCCGAAGAGGAAGCAACATGGGAAAGAGAAGATGATCTTCGGAAATACCACCCTCACCTATTTGCTAGCCAAACCGAATCTCGAGGGCGAGATTCACCTTAAGGGGGTTAGATTTGTAACATCCCTAAAATCATGATTTCAAAGATTGCATATCATTCATGCATGCATATAGTTTTGAGATCAATTTCAAACCAATTCCAAGAAAACAGAAGCACATAGTGCTATCATTTTATGTGAGCAAACTTAAATCAAATGTCCATCCCAATTTGAGAGCTTAAGTATTTAAACCAAGTTTGTTTGATTCCTTGTTGATTGGATTGAGTGTGGAGTTTGAACAAAAAAATATACAAAATAAAAATGGTTTCAAAACCATTTTCAAAACATTTGCAAATCAAGTGCTATGGCACTGTTTATTTTGTTTATTCAAAAGAACCAAGCTTGAACAGAGAGACCACTTGATTTTATGCCCTGAAATGTGAATGTTGTACCCTACAAAATCCTGGAAAAAGTTTGAATTCAAAAGCTTTTGAAATCATTTGAAAATCAATCCAGAAAATCAAAAAAGAAAAAGAAAAAGAGAAAGGAAATAGAAAAGGGCCGGCGCCAGACTTTGAGCCCATCAGCAGATCCATTAGCTAGCCCACCGGGTCCCTCTCTCTCTCTCGTGCGAAGCACCCCAGTCGCCGACACTCGGACCCCTCCTCTCATTCTATTCACGACAAGCGCCTGGCCCACGTCATCATCGTCTTCCCCAAATTTCGCGAGAGCACGTCGCGCTGTCGTTCTGCGTTGATTCAGGCGTAATTGGCATTGATTTTCCAGCGTTTCGGTCGAGCTTCTGCCTACTTAAGCCCCTCCCTCTCGCGGCCATTTCCCCTCACCCAATTTCCTCTCCACGCCACCAGGCTGCTCGCAACTCGCCCGACACTGCCGCTGTTCCGACGACCTCGCCGACGAATTCCGGTGAGCACCGTGCCCCCTCTGTCCATGGTTCATACTAGCATGCTCTGCAGCTCCGTGCGCATCTACTGACACCTCCCTTTTGCTCGCGCATGGTCTGTAGCCTCGACAACGACAACGACTGAACGCCACCGCTCTCTGCTCGAACTCCGGCGACCTCTCCCCGTAAGTACCAGCCGCCCCTTGCCCTCTGTCTGATACGCCTAAGATCCCCAGCGTCTTGCGCGTCTAACGGTGCCCTCCTCTTGTCTTAGCGCGACGCAGAACCTCGCCAACGTCGACCAACAGCCGTACCCGACGCGTTCGCGAACTCCGCGAGAATCCGACGACTCGGCGCCTTCGCCAACTAGAGACACGTTGAGCTTCACCTCGACATGGCGGTTCTGTGAGCATCCTCTCCCGGCTCGGGCGACAGACACGCCGCCGCCAATCGCCGCCGCTAGCGCCACTAGGCTATGGTCAAAGCAACAGCAGCCGTTAGATGTAGATCTTGCGGTTTAAATTAGATCTGAGCAAAACGTTTTCTTTTGATCTGGCACATTGGATCTGACTTGATCTGACAGCGCGGAAGGGTGATCCTGAGTGAAACGGTATCGGCCAATAGGAAACAGACGCGTGGCTAGAGTTTGATTTTAAAACAGATTTTGAATCTGATTTATATCCAATTTTGAATTAGCTATAACTTTTGATTCCCACGTTAGATTTTGACAAATTTTATACCGTTGGAATCAGGAGAGCGAGCTCTATCAGATTATGCAATGTGTTTAATGTTTAGCTCCTGTTAAAAAGGTTTTATTTGCAGAAAGTTGTGTAGGGCTTATTTGAGCATATGAATTATTTAGGAATTTAATTTAGTGTCACATCCCAAGATTTTCCAAATCTTGTAATGTGAAAAATAAATGAATAAAATAAAACTTTGTTTGATTTTCAGAGCCAGAAGAAACTTTTTGAATTCAATTGGAACTTCAAACCAAGTTGGATCAAATAAAATCCTAAAGGGATTTAAAAAGATAAAATATTTATTAAAGGAAAATAAAAAAATATTTAAATTTACTATTTTGGATCTTCTAATAAAAGGATTTAGTTTCCAAAAGAAAAGGAAGGATTTGAAATAAGAAATTATTTTACAAAGCCAAATTAAAACTTGGCCAAGTCTTTAAAAACAAAATATTTCTATTTGGGAAAATAAATAAAAATTTGTTTAAATAAATAAAAAGGATTTAATATCCAAGTTTTATTGATAAAGATTTTACTATTCCAAAACATCAAGACTTATTTATTTGAAATAAGTTTTCCAAGTATTTTATATTCTCAAACAAAACCTACTGATTTGGTTTTGAAAATAATTAGATTTCAAAAGAGGTTTTTAAATAAAACAAAACCCATTTGATTTAATAACAATGGTCTGTTTATTTAATTAATAATGGACCTAAAATAAAAATTATTATTTTGGATTTGGAATTTTGGTTTATGTTACTGAACAGAACCAAATCCAAAGTTACAAAGTTTGGTGATTGTTTGAATTAATTTGAGTGTTGTTTGTTTGTTTGAATTTCAAAAACAGAAATCAGAAATAGAAAAAGAAAAGGTTTCAGGAAAGAAAAAAATAGGATCTGGTCGACCCAACCCAGCAGCCCAACAAGGCCCAGAACCAGCCCAGCTCCCCCTCCCCGAAGAAAAATGATTCGCACTCAGTTTCTAACCCGAACAGACGCTGACCGGTGGCCCTCTTCTCCCTCTCATTCCTCGCTGACAACAGGGACCCACACAGCCAGGTCACTCCTCTTCTTCCTCGCGACGACGCCGGCCGTTTCTGCCAGCGATTCTGCGGCTTCAATTCACCTTAATGCCACGCCTTAACCTCGCTGCGACCACGTCCTATAAATTGCCAGCGTCTCCTCCTCCTTTCCCCTCACATGCCACTCTCTCTGCCCCGAGGCTGCCTCAATTTGAGCTCGCAACGCCACAGCTTCGACCACCGTTCCTTATCGATTCCGGCCAAACTCCGCCACCTCCTGCCTCCTCGAGCACACGAGCACACTCACCACTCCCAGACGATCCCCCATGTACTCTTCGTTCGACCGCGGGCGCCCCAGAGCGTCACCTTCGATTGAGCGCCGCCGCGTCTGCAACTTCTCCGGCGAAGTCTCCTGGTAAGTCTAGACCGCCCCGTGCCTTCTCGTTCACGCACGCGTCATCTCCTTGGTCGTACGCGTCTAACCATGCTTCTTATTTGCCCTCTCGTGAACCATAGCACCGTCCTCGACCTCGACCGCGTGCAACCGTCGCCAAACGTAACTCCGGCGAGGAATTCCTCCTGTCCTCGTGCGCCCCTTGCCCAGACGACTTCATGTTGAGATTCCCCAGGCCTCTGCGATCACGGTGAGTATACTCCCCTCCCTTCTAGCTTCCTGTATCGCCGGTGCCGCCATCGCATGACCATCGCCGCCGTCTGCCGCCGCGCAGCGCCGCCAGCTTCTGGTCAAGCACGCGTGAGCCGTTAGATCTTAATCCTGTGGCGTAGACAGAATGACTTAAGCGAACCGGTATGGAAGCATCTGAGCCGCACGATTCGCATTAGATCCAACGCACCACAGAGCTGATCCAACCGAAGCGGTACCAGCCAATAGCTTTGCGACGCGTGGCCAGTTTTTGGTTTAAAACAGATTTGAAAACAGATTTGAGTTACAAATTGAAATCCCTATAACTTTTGATCCACACGTCCAAAAATTGCAAATTTGGTATCATTGGAAACAGTGGAACAAACCCTAGCCAACCATGCCTTTTTTTTAGCAAATACTATCTGTTAGATTGTATATTTTTGCAGAAACATTTGTATGCTTGTTTAGATTAAAAAAATGATTCAAAAATGTTTTTGAGGTTAAAACCTTTGCAAATTGGTTTGTGATAAACTTACTGACCCTAGGAACCAACCCATGGTTTTGAAAATGGATTTGGTAAAGTTTAGGATGGAAAACTTGATTTAGCCCATTTCTAGCCATTTAAAAATATTGGTTTTGTTATGAAAATTAATTTTGGAGTAAAAACTTTGGGAAAATATTTTGGACCAAACCTACTGACCATAAACACCAAGTCTTGAAAATTAGCAACTCATTTGGTGAAAGACTTAAATTTTTTGATTTGATAAAAACATTTTTCACCACATAAAATAATGAATGGATTTAAAAATGGTTTATGGACAAAACCCTTTTTCAAATGACTTTGCCACTTTGGAAAAATGACCACCTTGAACCATACAAAGTTTAGAAACCTAGTGGAGACCATCTTTGCAAATAGAACCATCTCTTGCATGCTTACATGCATGACTTAGATCCCATTGTTTTGTGTGTGGAATTGTTTGATTAATTATTTGGTTTGGAATGCTAGTTGATATTGTGTTTGCTTGATTGATTATAGTGAAGTTAGAAAAGTGTGAGACTAGCAAGATCAAGGAGTGAACCAACATTCCCTACCAAAAAGGCAAGTTACACTATCATCTAAAGTCCTACTATTTTCATTATACTTAGTGGATTTTGAAACATGCATGAAAAGAATTTCTATACTTATGCTATGCTAAATCTTAATAGGATACCCTATACGTTCCTTAGTGAAAACAATGTAGTTGTTACATGCTTAGCCATGCTATATTTTGAAAAGAGATACATGTTGAGATTTTATGAAGTTGAGAAAAGGACTTGTGATTTTATATAATAAAACAAGGACTCAATGAACCACCTGGGTGGCCAAGGATACTTTGAGTTTTGGAGAAGGTGGCAACAAAAGGAACCATGTCTATGGCAATATCTTTGTGTTGTGCTCCAAAGGAACCACCCAGGAAACTTAGAGATTGAACATGTTTCTCCAATTGTGGCTTTCGTGTGTAACCACATGCTATTATGGCTCTGGCTTAGTCAACTACATTGGGAAGACCCATTGTCTTCAGTTTACTGGACATGGGGACCTGGAATCCTACATGGGTGCTGAAGACAAGCTAGCAATGGTGTATGGGAGGACCCTCTGGAAAGACTTCGTCACATTCTCAATCTGCCGGTACTCCATCTTGGTGAGCACTAATCCAGTGGCACAAAGATGGGTTTGTGACATGTGGGTAAAGTGTGCAACTTCTGCAGAAGATAATAAAATCTAAGTAATTAGCCGTGTCCCCGGTTATGGACAATACTGAGCAACTAAAGTTTGAAGCTATGGGAAATCTCGACATTCCAATTTCTAAAATAAAAACTTGATGCACTTGGGGGTACCAAGGAGCTCAAGGGATTTTGATAAAACTTGATGCACTTGGGGTTACCAAGGAGCTCAAGAGATTTGGTTAAAACTTGATGTACTTGGGGTTACCAAGGAACTCAAGAGTTTTTTGTTGAAAACTTGAACACTTGGGGTTACCAAGGAGTTCAAGGAGATTTTGATAATAACTTAAACACTTGGGCTTTACCAAGAAGTTTTCAAAGATTTGATCAAAGGTAAAACCATTTTGAAAAGATAGGATAAATTATTGCTTTCTGCAAATGAGCCTCAAACCCTACTTAGCCAAATTGCATGTAATGATAGGATCCACTTATATTCAACTTAGTAGTGAAACTTGCCAATACAATTCAAATGTATTGACCCTTGTGGCTGTAACTTGTAATGTTGCAGGTTTGATTGATTTTAGTGAAGATTGATTGATTAGGATTACAAAGTCTACAACCAACATGTCTGCCTGTGGCACTTTGAAGATGAAGGACCCCATGCTTATAGTTATTCCGCTGCAATGTAATGTAATAGCCAACTGAGCTATGTAAAGATGTAATAAAATTATGTTATTCCTGGTTATAAAGATATATTATGACCTTTGTTTCTTGATATTACATCTAAACTGTGGATGCTAGCTATTGATCCAGGGACTAGCATTGTAAACACAGGGGACACCACCTTATGTTAATAAAGGTTGGGACACTCACTCTACATTTAGGGTTTAAATTATTGTTGTGTGGCAAGTTTTTGACTTGTTTAGGATTCAGTACTATGCACTTGCTTGGTTGAGTTTTAAAAATCATCACTTAGCATTTTGCATGCATGCATATTTTGTTTGTTTGTATATGTTATGTGTGTAATTTGTTGCTACCATTCTTTGTTCAGACTTTGGTGCTAGTGATTGTGATTGTGAAGAGTGCTACTCTCCCAACTACCAAGGCAAGTGGTACTTCATGAATATTTCTATCCCTATATTTTATACTAAGCATTAGAAATATTTTGCTAAGTCTTGCATGTTAATATTTTGCCTAATGCCATGATGGGAAATCCTAAGTAGTTGTAGAATTGCTAGGAAATTTCTAAGTTAAGTTACTATCTATGCCATGCTTAGCCTAGCTAGTAGCAAACAAGGGTTGGTGAAATATACATGCTATGATGAAAATATTTCTAAGTCTTTGGACTTGTTTTACTTAATAAAACAACTAAGTCAATGAATCACCTGGGTGGAAAGGGACTTGATTGGTGGTTTTTGGTTGAGTGGTTACACAAGGCCCATGGCTATGGTTTACCTTGTGTATCACACTTGTGGTAAGCCACCCAGGAACAAAGAGATTTTAGAGGCCAAGTGTTAAGAAGCTTCTAGTGCAGCCACTTGGCAATATGGGATCTGCCTGGATCACATAAGTTGCTAGAACTTAGCCATTTGGACAGTTGGTGGTAGTGGGAATGATAGGTTGGAACGCGTCCATTTGGTCTAAGGAAAGGCTTCTGAAAGGTCCTGTCTTGGTGAAACCAAGTCTGGTGGGGAAAGTGCACAACCTCTGCAGATGGAAAAATCTAAGTACTTAGCCAAGTCCATGGCAATGGACAACTTGAGCATCAAGGCATGGAAGCTATCAAGAATCTCATCATCCCAATTTCTAAGTAAAAACTTGTGGGTGAACAAGGGTGAAGGACCTCAATGTCTATTGATGGTTCCTTGGGAAAAGTTTTGACAAAGAAAAACTTAGTGATTTCAACTAATAGGAAAAACCTATTTTGAGCAAAGCAAGCCAAGCTACACTTAGCCAAATTTGCATAGAGTATCTAGTCCACTTAAATTATACTAAGGTATCACTTGCCAATACTATTCCAAAGTATTGACCCACTGTGGCTGTAACTTGTGATGTTGTAGGTTACTCTGATGAGGATTAGGTGTCATGAGTCTACACTCAACATGTTTGCCTGTGGCACATGAAGATGAAGACTTATATTTATTTACTTATTCAAACTCTTGTATTAGGCCTGTGGCCTTGAGTTGTAAAGACTATGTTTATCTCTGGAATGGATGTAATAAATGACCTTTGTATCTGTGTACTTCATCTTAAACTGTGGATGCTAGCATTGATCCAGGGACTAGCATTGCAATCACATGGATCCTTTTTCCTTTACAAAGGAGGGATCTTACAGGTAGCAGTAGCTGCAGGTGGTTCACCCAGCGGTGCATCCAGTACATAGGTCAAATTACCAGCATCGAGGACAATCCTCAAATTGCGGAACCAATCCGCGAAGTTGCTTCCATTGTTTTTCAACTTTTCTTTCTCTAGGAACGCATTAAAATTTATGGTAGGGGCCGCCATTGATCTACAACATATTTGCAATAGTTTAGACTAAGTTTATGACAAATTGAGTTCTAATTAATAGTTAAATTAATCTAGGTGAACTCCCACTCAAAACAATATCCCTCACATTGTTTTACTGATCACACGAACCAAATCCACCACATCAAAACCGATCATCACGAGAGTTGATGTAGCTTCAATGGCGAATAATCAACATGTTCATCATATCTACTCTATGACTCATGCTTTACCTTTCGGTGATCCGTGTTCTGAGACCATGTATGTACATGCTAGGCTCGTCAAGATCAAACCTTAGCTTCCGCATGAGCAAATCTGGCTTGCTCACGTTGTATACACCCGCAGAATCTAACACACCCGATCATCACATGGTGCTTCGAAACAACGAGCTTTAGCAACGGTGCTTACTAAGGACGAACACTTCAAAACTTGAAATTTGTGTGCTTGAGGGATCATCTTATAATGCTACCGTCATTAACTAAGCAATACAAGATGCATAAAGGATTAACATCACATGCAATTCATAATATGTGATATGATATGGCCTTTCTTCTTGTTCTTCTGATCTCCATATTCAAGCACGAACATGATCTCCATCATCACCGGTATGGCGTCAAGGTCAATGGCGCCATTTCATGGTTGTCGTCCACCAGCTCCAACTATTACAACTACTTTGAATAGACACGCGGGTCTTAACAGAATATAAAGACAACCATATGTCTCCTACCGGTTGCCAACTTACAATAAGGAACATTGCATACATCAAATATAATCACAATCATGGCCATATCACATCACAGCACACCCCTACGAAACAAAGTTAGACGCCTCTAAGTTTCTTTGCATATTTTACGTGGTTTGGGGCTTTCAGTAAGTGTCGTTCTAACTTACGAACAAGAACCAAAACATTGATGCTTGAACTATCAAGTGCCCGTTGTAAATTGAATCTATACTATGATGGGAGAGACAGACACCCACAAAGCCACTTATGCAATACAAGTTGCATGTTGAGCGTGGAGCAAGTCTCATGAACGATAACATGTAAGGTTAGCTCGGGCCGCTTCATCCCATCATACCGCAAGATGCAAAGTACACAAAAAGCAATTGATAATAAAAGCACCACCGCCCACAATGACCATTGTGTTCTACTCGTGCAACAGATCTACATATAGACACGGCTCTGATACCACTGTAGGGGTTCGTAGCATGGAAAACAAAAAAAATCTAACGCATGCAAACAAACAAGCCAAGATCTATCTACTAGATTGTAGCAACAAGTCGATAGAGGAACTCACCCTCGAAGATTCCAAAGTGGTTAACGAGAGCAGATTCTCGTGGGTGATGTAGTCGTACTCTTGCCGATCTCAAGATCGCGTAGACGATCCTTCCGGCGCTACATTCCGGCAGCGCTTCCGCAGTCGGTCACACGTTCGGTACTCGACGAAGACCTTCCTCTCCCTTGTTCCAGTAGGCAGCGGATTTTGTAGCACTCTCCTCGCGATTCCGGCAGCACGACGGCGTGGTGTCAGAAGTAGAGGGGAGATCTTGCAGGGCTTCGCCTTAAGACGGAGCGAGTATGGTGGAGCAAGAGAGGTTCCTTGGCGATCTAGGGTTTATAAGCACCAAGGGGGAGCTTGGCCGGCGGCTAGGGCATGGGGAAGCCCCAACTCGGCGAGTTGGAGGAACCCTAGGTGGCGGCGGCGACTTGGAGGAGGTCGGCGGCTAGGGCTAGGGTTTTGGGTGTGAGGGGTAGGGGTTGGGAGGAGGGAGTCCTCCCCCAACTCGGCCTCCTTGGACGGTGGGTGGAGGGAGGGGACTTCCTCCCCAAGTAGGTTTCCTACTCTTCCTCCACCAAGCAAACTTGCCGTTTGACTTTTTCAAATTGGCATTTGACTTTCAAACTAGGATTTGATTTCTCTCTTTATTTTTCCCAGCCAAGTGACCTAGTACAGGATGCAATCATTCCATATTGTCATGAAACATTCATGTACCCTTCCCCTCCAGAGTGCTGGACCTTCCGGACCCTTCTAGAACATTCCCGGTGAAAACATCGGAATCATTCCCCAACTCCGAAATAGGACTTTCCTTATATGAATCTTATTCTCCGGACCATTCCGGATCTCCTCATGATATTCCGGATCCCATACAAGACTCCGAACAACATTCGGTCTCTTACTCATCATTCCATAACTACTCAACAACATTGAATCCTTAAGTGTGTCTCCCTACGGTTCGTGAATTATGTGGACATGACCGAGACACTTCTCCGACCAATAACCAATAGAGGAATCTGGAAATTCATATGGCTCCCACATATTTCTACGATTACTTTGCGATCGAACAAACCACTTACATACGATACCAATTTCCCTTTGTCTCACGATAGTTTACTTATCCGAGGTTTTGATCGTCGGTATCTCTGCATACCTAGTTCAACCTCGTTACCGATAAGTACTTGTAAAGGTTTCCAACCTATAATAAGATAGAGATCCCTGTGTTTATAATGCTAGTCCCTGGATCAATAGCTAACATCCACAGTTAAGATGTAATATCAAGAAACAAAGGTCATAATACAACTTTATAACCAGGAATAAAATAATTCTTTACATCTTACATAGCTCATTTGGCTATTACAATACATTGCAGCAGAATATCTATAAGCATGGGGTCCTTCATCTTCAAAGTGCCACAGGCAAACATGTTGGTTGTAGACTTTTAATCCTAATCAATCAACTTCACTAATATAAAAAAAACCTGCAACATAACAAGTTACAGCCACAAGGGTCAATACATTTGAATTGTATTGGCAAGTTTCACTACTATGTAGAAATAAGTGGATCCTATCATTACATGCATATTTGGCTAAGTAGGGTTTTAGGCTCATTTGCAGAAAGCAATAATTTATCCTATCTTTTCAAAGTAGTTTTTGATCTTTTGTCAAAATCTTTCTGAGCTCCTTGGTACACCCCAAGTGCTTCAAGTCTTTGTCAAAATCTTTTGAGCTCCTTGGTACACCCCAAGTGCTTCAAGTCTTTGTCAAAATCTTTTGAGCTCCTTGGTACACCCCAAGTGCTCCAAGTCTTTTGTTTTCACTTTCAAGTTTTACTTTTAGAAATTGGAATGTCGAGATTTCCCATAGCTTCAGGCCTTAGTTGCTCAGTATTGTCCATAACCGGGGACACGGCTAAGTACTTAGATTTTTATCTTCTGCAGAAGTTGTACACTTTACCCACATGACACAATCTCATCTTGTTGCCACCGGTGGTCATTGGATAAGTACTCACCAAGATGGAGTCTTGGCAGATTGAGAATGTGAAGTCTTTCCATAGGGTCCTCCCATACACGATGCTAGCTTGTCTTCAGGCACCAATGTAGGGTTCCAAGTTCCCTCATTCCAGTTAACCTGAAGACCAATGCATGGGTGTTCCCAATGTAGTTGACTAAGCCAGTGCCCATTTAGCATGTGGCTGTACAAGGAAGCCACTATTCGAGAAACATGTTCAATCTCTAAGTCCCTGGGTGGTTTTCTTCTGGTGCACAACACAAAGAGATTGCCATATAAACATGGTTCCTTTTGTTGCCACCTTGTCCAAAACTTGAGTATCCTTGTCCACCCAGGTGGTTCATTGAGTACTTGTTTTATTATATAAAACACAAGTCTTTCAAAAACTTCATAAAATCTCAACATGTATCTCTTCTCAATATATAGCAGGGCTAAGCATTTTACAACTACATTGTTTTCACTAAGGAATATATATAAGGGTATCCTATTAGTATTTAGCATAGCATAAAGTATAGAAATCCTTTTCATGCATGTTTCAAAATCCACTAAGTGTAATGAAAATATTAGGTCTTAGATGATAGTGTCACTTGCCTTTTTGGTAGAGGATGTTGGTTCACTTCTTGATCTTTCTAATATCACACTCTTCTAACTTCACTAAAAATCAACCAAGCAAACATAGGTTCAACTAGCATTCCAACCAATATTCATACAATTTAACACACATAAAATAATAGAAACTAAGTCATGCATGCAAGCATGTAAAAGATAGTTTTATTTGCAAAGGTGGTTTCTACTAGACTCAAAACATTGTAAGGTTCAAAGTGGTCATTTTCTAAAGTGGTAAAGTCATTTGCAAAAGGGTTTTATCTATAAACCATTTCTTAAATCAAATCATTATTTCATCTGGTGTAAAATGTTTTTAGCAAAGAAACAATTTTATGTTGTTCACCAAATAAGTTTTTAATTCTCAAAACTTGGTGTTTAGGGTCAGTAGGTTTGAATCAACACATTTTCCAAAGGTTTTTCTCAAAAATCCTTTCCATATCAAAATCAATATTTTTATTTGACTAGAAATGAGCTAATTCAACTATTCAATCCTAAACTTCACAAAACACATTTTTAAATCCATAAGTTGGTTCCTAAGGTCAGTAGGTTCACAACAAACCAATTTGCAAAGATTTCAACCCTAAAATTATTTTGAAATAAATTTTATATCCTAAACAAGCATACACAAGTTTCTGCAAAAACAAACATTTTACCAGAAGCTTTTTACTAAAAAAAAGTGCATGGTTGGCTAGGGCTTGTCTTGCTGAATCCATTGATATAAAATTTGCAAATTTTGGACGTGTGGATCAAAAGTTATAAGGTTTACACATTTGCATATCAATCTGATTCAAAAATCTGTTTTAAATCAACTAGTGCCACGCGGCGGCTTGCTATTGGCTGATACCGGTTCGGTCGGATCGAGCTTGATGGACCGTAGGATCTAACTTAGATCGAGTGGCGCATAGGCACACGATACCCCTTCGTCTACGTTCTATCACAGCCAGACGATTTCGATCTAACGGCTACAGAAGGCTACCGAGGCTGGCGGCCAGGCAGCGTCTGAAGCAAGGAGATAAGTGGAGGTGGTCACCGTGTTTGTAGGGTTGCGGTGAAGCTCGAGGCGTGGTCGGTTCGTCGAGGGGCGCACTGGAGTGGAGGGGATTTCTCGCCGGAGACGATGGCGGCGTCAGGCGGTTCTGGAGGTCGTCGGGGGCGACGTTGTGGTACACTCCGAGGGAAAACAAGGACATGGTTAGACGTGGGCGAGTGTGGGATTCACGTGAGCATGACTGAGAGGGCTCGGGGCGGTCTGTCTTACCAGTGGGAGGTCGCCGGAGTGTCAGCAAGTGACGGTGGCGCTCAGATGTTGTCGAAGCCGAGGCTCTGGGGCGAGCGCGGGTGAATGGGAGGCACTAGCAGGTGCGCGCTGTTTTGAGGTGCAAGCTCGTGTACTCGGGAAGGCGAGGCGAGGCTGGACGGCGCCGGAATTTGTCGGGGACGTCGTCGGAGCAGTGGCAAGGCAAATGAAATTGGGGCAGCCTCGTGGCTCACTCACAGCGGGGTTTAAGGGGAAAGAGAGGGAAGACGCAGGCGGTTAAATGGGTGCGGTTACTGGGAGGAATCAAGGCCTCCATCAACGCGTAATCAACGCCGGAGTTACTGGCTGCAACGGCAGGGCGACGGGGTCGTGGTTGAAGACGATGAACAGGAGGGGTGGGGCCTTAGCATCGGTGAGGAGAGAGATAGGAGAGAGGGTCCACTAAATGCAGCTGTCTTGGTGCGTTTCTGAGTGGAAAACGATTCGCGCGTGGGGTAAGTAGCTGGGCTGAAAACTGGGCTTGCTGGGCCAGAAGGTTGGGTCGAGTCCTTTAGCATTTTTTTGTACTGAAACTTTTTCCTTTTTCCAATTGATTTTCTATTTTGAATTTCAATCAAACAATTCAAACAATCAAATCAAATCAAACTTCCACCACACTTTGCATTGAGTTTAGTTCTGTTTAACCACAATAAATCAAAGTCCAGAACAAAATAATATTTTTATTCTTTTTAGGTTCCATTAATAATTAAATAAAATGGCCCTTAGTTATTAAATCAAATGGGTTTTGATTTATTTTAAAATCTCCATTTGAAATCTAAATAATAACAAAACCACTTCAGTAGGTTTTATTTGAGAATATAAAATACTTGGAAAACTTATTTAAAATAAAATAAGTTTTAGTGTTTATTTAAAATGGAAAAGCCTTTACTTAAATAAAATTGAATATTAATAAATCATTTTTATTTTATTTAAATAAACCTTTACTCTATTTATCAAATAGAAATATTTTATTTCAAAAGCTTGGCCAAGTTTTAATTTGGCTCTATAAAATAATCCTTATTTATAATTCTATTCTTTGCTTTTGAAAATCAAATCTTTTTATTAAAAGATCCAAAATAGTAATTTCACTCATTTAAAATTTTCTTTATTAAATGTTTATCTTTTAAAATCCCTTTAGGATTTGTTTGATCAAATAGGTTTGAAGGTTTCCAATTGGAATCAAAGAGTTTCTTCTCACCCTGAAAATCAACAAAGTTTTATTTTATTCATTTATTTTTCACATTACAAGATTTGGAAAATCTTGGGATGTGACAGGCTACCACCCTTAAAATAAATCTCGTCCCGAGATTTGGGAAGGCTAGGGTTACAAGTTGGCTCAAAGCATCTAGGGTACTACCACCCTTAAAAATTTTCCAACTAAATTACATCTTGGCTTGCTTGGGATCTTGGGGAAACTTCTCTGGGCAAACATCTGCATAGTGTCCTTTGTTTCCACATTTGAAACATGTGACAAGGCTGAGATCCTTCATAGGCTTGTTTATCTTGTGCTTCATCTTTTCTGGACAGTTGCTTGCATAATGTCCTTAGTTACCACAATTGTAACATGTGATAAGTTTGAGTTCTTCACGTATCTCCGGTGGACATGTTGCTGCATAATGGCCTAGCTCTTTGCAGTTGTTGCACCATACTTGGCCAATTTCCTTATACTTCTGTTTCTCTGGACATTCACTGGAATAGTGTCCCATTTATTTACAATGATTACATTGCACATGGCTTTTGTCCTTCTTTTTCTTGGGTTTCTCCAATGCTAGGAGTGCTTCTAGTTCATGTTCTTCATATGTTATCTTATAGGTAGGAATGTCTACGGGTTTCTTTGACCTTCTATTGCTCCTTGGATAATTCATATGCCTCTTCTTTGGTCCTTTAAATTGGGTTGTATTGCATGGAGGTACAAGTGGAGATTTTCCTTTGTCCTCATCCTTCTTGGTAGACTTGGCTCCCACTTGATTGTTTGCAATCAGTTGTTGCACTCCACCTTGTTTCCTTTGATCAACTATGGAATAGATGGGGCATTGGATAGGGACATGATTATTTCCTTCACATAGGTAACAAGTAGCTTGAGATGTGGGACATTGGCCAACTGGGTGTTCCTCTTCACAGTTGGGGCATTGATCTCCATGCTCCTTGGAAGTGTGACCCTTGTCTCCACAAATATTGCAAGCTTTGGTTCCTTCTAGAATAACATCTTTGTCATCTTTGTTGTCACAACCTACTTTGGAAGAGTTGCCTTCCATGTTGATCATTTGATCTGTCACCTTATGCAACATTTGGGCTTGGTTTTCCAAAAATCCTTGTAGGGTTGGATCTTCCCCACTAGTGTTGGCGATGAATTGAGCTGTCATTTGGTTCAACTGGTTTTGGGTTGCTATGAGTTCTTTCATGCTGTCCTCTTGGTTGTTGTTGTCATCAACTTTGATGTTGGAGTCTCTTGGAGTAGTCATCTGTTTGGGTTTGAATTGAGATTAGAATAGGCAAAATATTTCTAAGGAATCAATTCTAATCACACACATCACAATTCACTCAAGCAAGGTGCAAGCAATCACAAACAAACACTCCTTTCAAACACAAGTTTCCAAGCATATTCTTAGACAACCAAAAATATTTTGTTACACCACATAAGTTGGTGGGTTTGGCTTAAACTAAATATGGTGGTCCATCTATATGGTTCACTTGTGATCTTTCCATCCTTCTTGGTTAATTCTTCTTACTTGAGATCATGGTTTCCTTGGGAAAACTCTTGGTCACAAAACTTCAAAGGTGATGAGGGTTCTTTCTAAGTTGTGTTTCCTTAGTCTCCAAATCTTGAGCAAGATTTCTTGTCTCACTTGTAGTCCTTAGTGATATCCAAGGTTGAGGTCCTTGGTGAAAATGCTGAAGATGATGAAGTCATTAGAGTTGAAGATGTTGAAGTCATTAGAGTTGATGAAGTCCTTTGCACATGGTGAAGTCTTTGGCCATGGGGTAGGTTTTGTCCATCAAGATTGAAATAGATGAGATGTAGAATCAAAACCAAAATGGTTGAGGGAAAGAGTTTACAAGATTGTTTGTAAATAAGTTTTGGACCAAATACAACTCCTATTTTTCTAAGGGTTTTTGTCCAATCCTAGGTTTACAAATCCTACAGGCAACACAATGCTCTGATACCATCTGTAGAGGTTCCCAACCTATAATAAGGTAGAGATCCCTGTGTTTATAATGCTAGTCCCTGGATCAATAGCTAGCATCCACAGTTAAGATGTAATATCAAGAAACAAAGGTCATAATACAACTTTATAACCAGGAATAAAATAATTCATTACATCTTACATAGCTCATTTGGCTATTACAATACATTGCAGCAGAATATCTATAAGCATGGGGTCCTTCATCTTCAAAGTGCCACAGGCAAACATGTTGGTTGTAGACTTGTAATCCTAATCAATCAACTTCACTAATATCAAAAAAAACCTGCAACATAACAAGTTACAGCCACAAGGGTCAATACATTTGAATTGTATTGGCAAGTTTCACTACTATGTAGAAATAAGTGGATCCTATCATTACATGCATATTTGGCTAAGTAGGGTTTTAGGCTCATTTGCAGAAAGCAATAATTTATCCTATCTTTTCAAAGTAGTTTTTGATCTTTTGTCAAAATCTTTCTGAGCTCCTTGGTACACCCCAAGTGCTTCAAGTCTTTGTCAAAATCTTTTGAGCTCCTTGGTACACCCCAAGTGCTTCAAGTCTTTGTCAAAATCTTTTGAGCTCCTTGGTACACCCCAAGTGCTCCAAGTCTTTTGTTTTCACTTTCAAGTTTTACTTTTAGAAATTGGAATGTCGAGATTTCCCATAGCTTCAGGCCTTAGTTGCTCAGTATTGTCCATAATCGGGGACACGGCTAAGTACTTAGATTTTTATCTTCTATAGAAGTTGTACACTTTACCCACATGACACAATCTCATCTTGTTGCCACCAGTGGCCGCTGGATAAGTACTCACCAAGATGGAGTACTGGCAGATTGAGAATGTGACGAAGTCTTTCCATAGGGTCCTCCCATACACGATGCTAGCTTGTCTTCAGGCACCAATGTAGGGTTCCAAGTTCCCTCATTCCAGTTAACCTGAAGACCAATGCATGGGTGTTCCCAATGTAGTTGACTAAGCCAGTGCCCATTTAGCATGTGGCTGTACAAGGAAGCCACTATTCGAGAAACATGTTCAATCTCTAAGTCCCTGGGTGGTTTTCTTCTGGTGCACAACACAAAGAGATTGCCATATAAACATGGTTCCTTTTGTTGCCACCTTGTCCAAAACTTGAGTATCCTTGTCCACCCAGGTGGTTCATTGAGTACTTGTTTTATTATATAAAACACAAGTCTTTCAAAAACTTCATAAAATCTCAACATGTATCTCTTCTCAATATATAGCAGGGCTAAGCATTTTACAACTACATTGTTTTCACTAAGGAATATATATAAGGGTATCCTATTAGTATTTAGCATAGCATAAAGTATAGAAATCCTTTTCATGCATGTTTCAAAATCCACTAAGTGTAATGAAAATATTAGGTCTTAGATGATAGTGTCACTTGCCTTTTTGGTAGAGGATGTTGGTTCACTTCTTGATCTTTCTAATATCACACTCTTCTAACTTCACTAAAAATCAACCAAGCAAACATAGGTTCAACTAGCATTCCAACCAATATTCATACAATTTAACACACATAAAATAATAGAAACTAAGTCATGCATGCAAGCATGTAAAAGATAGTTTTATTTGCAAAGGTGGTTTCTACTAGACTCAAAACATTGTAAGGTTCAAAGTGGTCATTTTCTAAAGTGGTAAAGTCATTTGCAAAAGGGTTTTATCTATAAACCATTTCTTAAATCAAATCATTATTTCATCTGGTGTAAAATGTTTTTAGCAAAGCAACAATTTTATGTTGTTCACCAAATAAGTTTTTAATTCTCAAAACTTGGTGTTTAGGGTCAGTAGGTTTGAATCAACACATTTTCCAAAGGTTTTTCTCAAAAATCCTTTCCATATCAAAATCAATATTTTTATTTGACTAGAAATGAGCTAATTCAACTATTCAATCCTAAAATTCACAAAACACATTTTTAAATCCATAAGTTGGTTCCTAAGGTCAGTAGGTTCACAAAAAACCAATTTGCAAAGATTTCAACCCTAAAATTATTTTGAAATAAATTTTATATCCTAAACAAGCATACACAAGTTTCTGCAAAAACAAACATTTTACCAGAAGCTTTTTACTAAAAAAAGTGCATGGTTGGCTAGGGCTTGTCTTGCTGAATCCATTGATATAAAATTTGCAAATTTTGGACGTGTGGATCAAAAGTTATAAGGTTTACAAATTTGCATATCAATCTGATTCAAAAATCTATTTTAAATCAACTAGTGCCACGCGGCGGCTTGCTATTGGCTGATACCGGTTCGGTCGGATCGAGATTGCTGGACCGTAGGATCTAACTTAGATCGAGTGGCGCAGAGGCACACGATACCCCTTCATCTACGTTCTATCACAGCCAGACGATTTCGATCTAACGGCTACAGCGAGGCTACCAGGAACTGGCGGCGCTGCGCGGCGGCAGACGGCGGCACACGCTCTGTCTACGGCGGAGCCGGCGATACAGGAAGCAAGGAGAGAAGTGGAGGTGCTCACCGTGTTTGCAGTGTTGCGGTGAAGCTCGAGGCATGGTCGGTTCGTCGAGGGGCGCACTGGAGTGGAGGGGATTGCTCGCCGGAGACGATGGCGGCGTCAGGCGGTCCTGGAGGTCGTCGGGGGCGACGCTGTGGTACACTCCGAGGGAAAACAAGGAGATGGTTAGACGCGGGCGAGTGTGGGATTCACGTGAGCATGACTGAGAGGGATCGGGGCGGTCTGTCTTACCAGGGGGAGGTCGCCAGAGTGTTAGCAAGTGACGGTGGCGCTCAGATGTTGTCGAAGCCGAGGCTCTAGGGCGAGCGCGGGTGAACGGGAGGCACTAGCAGGTGCGTGCTGGTCTGAGGAGCAAGCTCGCGTGCTCGGGAAGGCGAGGCGAGGCTGGACGGCGCCGGAATTTGTCGGGGAGGTCGTCGGAGCACTGGCAAGGCAAATGAAATTGGGGGCAGCCTGGTGGCTCACTCGCAGCGGGGTTTGAGGGGAAAGAGAGGGAAGACGCAGGCGGTTAAATGGGTGCGGTTACTGGGAGGAATCAAGGCCTCCATCAACGCGTAATCAACGCCGGAGTTATGGGCTGCAACAGCAGGGCGACGGGGTCGTGGTTGAAGACGATGAACAGGAGGGGTGGGGCCTTCTTTGCCGTGAGGAGAGAGATAGGAGAGGTCCACTGTCAGGATGATCGCTGGTGCGTTTCTGAGTGGAAAACGATTCGCGCGTGGGGTAAGTAGCTGGGCTGAAAACTGGGCTTGCTGGGCCAGAAGGTTGGGTCGAGTCCTTTAGCATTTTTTTTGTACTAAAACTTTTTCCTTTTTCCAATTGATTTTCTGTTTTGAATTTCAATCAAACAATTCAAACAATCAAATCAAATCAAACTTCCACCACACTTTGCATTGAGTTTAGTTATGTTTAACCACAATAAATCAAAGTCCAGAACAAAATAATATTTTTATTCTTTTTAGGTTCCATTAATAATTAAATAAAATGGCCCTTAGTTATTAAATCAAATGGGTTTTGATTTATTTTAAAATCTCCATTTGAAATCTAAATAATAACAAAACCACTTCAGTAGGTTTTATTTGAGAATATAAAATACTTGGAAAACTTATTTAAAATAAGTTTTAGTGTTTATTTAAAATGGAAAAGCCTTTACTTAAATAAAATTGAATATTAATAAATCATTTTTATTTTATTTAAATAAACCTTTACTCTATTTATCAAATAGAAATATTTTATTTCAAAATCTTGGCCAAGTTTTAATTTGGCTCTATAAAATAATCCTTATTTATAATTCTATTCTTTGCTTTTGAAAATCAAATCTTTTTAGTAAAAGATCCAAAATAGTAATTTCACTCATTTAAAATTCTCTTTATTAAATGTTTATCTTTTCAAATCCCTTTAGGATTTGTTTGATCAAATAGGTTTGAAGGTTTCCAATTGGAATCAAAGAGTTTCTTCTCACCCTGAAAATCAACAAAGTTTTATTTTATTCATTTATTTTTCACATTACAAGATTTGGAAAATCTTGGGATGTGACAGTACTCTTTTCTCGTTCCCGTGGTATGTGATCCCTTGTGATCCAGTCACATGCTTGCAAGCCAATTGGATGACATTCCACCGAGAGGGCCCAGAGTATATCTATCCGTCATATGGATGGACAAATCCCACTCTTGATCCATGTGCCTCAACCCATACTTTCCGAACACTCAATGCCACCTTTATAGCCACCCAGTTACGGTGTGGTGTTTGATGTCATCAAAGCATCCTTCCGGTGATGGTGATTAGCATGATCTCATGGTCGAAGGAATTAGGTTACTATGTATCAAAAGCTTATAGCAATTGAACTATTAAAATTACTTGATCTTTATGCTACGCTTATCTATAGGAGTATGTCCATCATACCATTCTCCTTATGATATGACCTTGTTATTAACATAATCTCAAATGTTCATGATCAAGAAACCATGATCATCTATTAATCAACAAGCTAGTATTATTAAGAGGCTTTACCAGGGACTCTAATTTAGTTTACAAATCACACAAGTATTAATGTTTCTGGTTAATACTGTTATAGCATGAATGTAAACATTTATCATAAACACAAAGATATAATAATAACTACATTTATTATTGCCTCTAGGGCATATCTCCAACATAAAGAGCGATGGATTTCAACTTCATATGCTTTCTCCGAAAATTTGAGTGAATATATGAATATTTACTTAATGAGGATGAAGTGTGAAACATTTGAAAAGTTCAAAAACTTTCAAGATGAAGTGCAAAATCAATGTAACGAGAAAATAAAGAATTTATGATAGGATCATAAAGGAAGATGTTTGAGTTACAAGTTTAGCATAATACCTTAGATTTGAGGAATCGTTTCGTGGATTTTCATTTCCCGAAACACCATAAGAGTATGGAGCGTTCGAGATATGTAATGAAACCTTGTTTGACATGGTAAGATCAAAGGTGTAATTTATAAAACTGCCATTATATTTTAAAGATTAAAGCTTTAGAGACTACCGTTTTTCACTAAAAAGAGCTCCATCATAATTCATTGAAATGACACGATATAAAGTTATGGTTTGGGATAAAACCCAAGTTGTCTTTTCTTAAACATTGGTATGCTATGCATAAGAAAGATGTTTGCAACCAAAATCGGATGAACATATCTTTGTATGTTATTTCAAATAATCATTGAGTATTCCTCCATAACACCAAAGACAAAAATGTTTGTCGCTTAGAACGTCAAGTTTCTTTGAGAAAGGAATTTTCTGTGTAAAGTTAAGTGGGAGGACAATAGAACTTTGATAAGGTTAAAAGAACATTATCTATATGTGCAAACTTGCATAGCACCGAAAAGTGTTCCGGAGGCAGCAACAATGCTCATGGCTCACATGCCTCAAAGGTTGTGGTCACGGAAGTCTAAGTTCCTATTGAACCAAGTAGGTCGGATAAACAATTAAATACCAAGATTTGAAGGTTGAATCATTATTTGACAATAATAAACCGACTACATGCAAAGAAGTGATGATGGGCCCTGACTCCGTCAAATGGCTTGGAGCCATAAAATCCGTGATAGTTCCATACACGAGAAATCAAGCTTTGAACTTGAAAGACCCTTTGGAAAGGTGTAAAACCTTACAGTCGTGTTTGGATCTATAAAGAAATAGACATAGATGTTTCACATCTATGAAATAGTCGACATATTGGGAAAGAGTTCACAACAATGTTCAAAGGTTGACTATGAAAAGATTTGATCTTTCATAGCGATGTTTAGTCTAGACGGATTAATGTAGCAACCACTACATATAATTTTGTTATGTGGTAGTTGAATAAACAAAACAAGTTCTTCTGATAGAATTGTTACCTAGGACGTGTGCATAACACGGTCCATAGGGTTTTGTTAATTCAAAGGATGTTAAAAGCGTATGCAAACTACAATGGTTGAAGTGAGCATCTCGGAGTTGGTATCTTCACCATGATGAAACTGTTAAAAGAGTTTAAATGCATCAGAGACGATGAAGATGCTTGCATTTGCAAGAAATTAAGTGGGAGCTCTAAGACATATTTCTAATACATTATGTGGAAGACATATTGTTGATTGGAAATGATGTATATTTTATTAACACATGTTAAGCATTTCATCTCGATGAAAGACTTAGGCAAAACCTGAATATTTGGCATCAATATCTATATAGATAGATTGAGACGCTAATATGGTTGTGCCAAATGTACATAGATGAGATATTGAATGAGTTCAATATGGAAATGACAAGAAAGGTTCTTGCCACACAGAAAGGATTAAATCAAAATTCAAGTGTATCGACACTTGGTAAGTGAAACAAAGATTCAAGTATAGATTGATACTTGATGTGTGAAATCACAAAGAGTATTTATATCAATCATACTGTGATATGTAAAAATCCAGATATGTCTTATGCTCTAAATGTTATGAGCATATACCAGAACGATTCATAAGATGATCATGGGACGATAGTAAGGATATTCTTATGATCTTTTGGAACTAAGAATATATTATTTTTGTAGATGTGACAAATATATGATTAGTTCATTGTAAAAGTACTACATTGATACTAGTTTTGTCACAAAGTGCAAATTAAGTTTATATCAATCTAAACTAAGGGTGGCACAATATAATGGAAAGTAAGTTCCATAATGGATTTGGATGAGTTCCAAAGTTAAGACATTGTGACAGATACTACAACAAAAGGCTAAGTATATGACTGCTATTATAGCATCAAAAGAGGGCATTTGTGTTAAGTAGTTTGTTATCAAACTAGGTGTGGTTCATAGCGGGATAGTACCATGAAGATATATTGTACGACAATATTATTAACATGTTTTAACCCCAAGGAACCATAGGTCTCACCAAAGGACCAAATTTATACAAAGCCATCTCATTAGAGAATGAGTGATGTGTAGAGACGCAAAGACATGCAATTACACATGGACCTGAAAGATTCGGATCTGAAGATCAGTTGACCACTAGAGATCGTGTAAATACAACACCGGAAAGCCATAGGTGTTGAATACACAAAGATTTGAAACTATATTATTGTCTCTAGTGCAAGTGGGAGACTATTGGAGATATGCCCAGGAGGAAATAATAAAGAGGTTATTATCATATCTTCATGCTTATGATAAATGTTTACATACCATGCTATAATTGTATTAACCGGAAACATTAATACTTGTGTGATTTATAAACATAAAAGAGTCCCTAGTAAATCCTCTTGTTAAACTAGCTTGTTGGTTAATATATGATCATGGTTTCCTGATCATGGACATTGAGATGTTATTAACAACAAGATCATATCATTAGGAGAATGGTGTGATGGACATACTCCTATAGTTAAGCATAGCATAAAGATCAAGTCATTTAATATAGTTCAGTTTCTATAAGCTTTCAGATACATAGTAACCTAAATACTTCGACCATGAGATCATGCTAATCACCATCAACGGATGGATGCTTTGATGACATCAAACACCAGACCATAACTGGGTGGCTATAAAGGTGGCATTGAGTGTTCGGAAAGTATGTGTTGAGGCACATGGATCAAGAGTGGGATTTGTCCATCCATATGACGGATAGATATACTCTGGGCCCTCTGGGTGGAATGTCATCCAATTAGCTTGCAAGCATGTGACTGGCTCACAAGGAATCACATATCACATGAACGATAAAAGAGTACTTATTGGTAACGAGGTTGAACTAGGTATGCAGAGATACCGACGATCAAACCTCGGATAAGTAAACTATCACGAGACAAAGGGAAATTGGTATCGTATGTAAGTGGTTCATTTGATCGCAAAGTAATCATAGAAATATGTGGGAGCCATATGAATTTCTAGATTCCTCTATTGGTTATTGATCGGAGAAGTGACTCGGTCATCTCCACGTAATTCACGAACCGTAGGGAGACACACTTAAGGATTCAATGTTGTTTAGTAGATATGGAATGTAAGTAGTGAGACCGAATGTTGTTCGGAGTCTCGGATGGGATCCATGTTATCACGAGGAGATCCGGAATGGTCCGGAGAATAAGATTCATATAAGGAAAGTCCAATTCCAGAGTTCAGGAATGATTCTGATGATTTAATCGGAGAGGTTCTAGAAGGGTCTAGAAGGTTCACCGGACTAAAAGGGGAAGGGAACATGAATGTGTCATGGATAAGTGGAATGACTGGATCATGTCCTAGGTCACTTGGTTGGGCATTAGCAAGAAAAAAATCAAGCTCCAAATTGAAAGTAAAAATGCAAGTTTGAAAAGTCAAACTGGGACAATGTGTGCTGGTGGAGGAAGGAAAGAATCCTTATTTCCCTCCACCACAAGACAACAAGGAGAGGGAGTTGGGGAAGGATTCAAACTCCCCTCTCCCAAGCTGCCCTCCCTCTCATAAATAGATGGGAGGGGGTGCCCCAAGGCCACACAACACCAACCCCTCCCCACCTAGTCGCGTTGCCGCCGCCCGTCGCCTAGCACCACCGCTAGACACGCCTCCTCCTCTCCGACCCTCTAAACCTCAGATCGCCGGAAACCCTAGATCCGCCATAACCTGCTCCTGCTTAGGCGAAGCTCTGCAGGATTTTCCCTCTACTTCCGACACCACGCCGTCGTGCTACCGGAATCGCTAGGGGAGAACTACAACCTCCGCTACCTGCTAGAACAAGGGAGAGGAAGGTGTTCATCGAGTACCGAACGTGTGACCGACTGCGGAAGCGCTGCCGGAACACAGCACCAGAAGGATCGTCTACGCGATCTTGAGATCGGCAAGTGTACGACTACATCACACACGAGAATCTGCTCTCGTTAACCGCTTTGGAATATTCGAGGGTGAGTATTCTAATTGACTCACTCATACAATCTAGTAGATACATCTTGGCTTGTTTGTGTGCATGTGATAGAATTTTTTTGTCTTCCATGCTACAAACCCCTACACTATTATCTTTTGAATACACTAATGTTGCTAATCTAGATTGTGTGAAGTTTTGTATGAAGGAAAAATTTCAGGTGTAGATAGAGAATGATGTAATGAGATGAAGAATGGACAAAAGCCCAAGCTTGGGGATGCCAACCCGGTGTCACCCCAAGGAATATCCAAGAGGTACAAGCGTAAAAGCTTAGGGATGCCCAAGGCATCCCCTTCTTCATCAATAAAAAGCTCAGGTCTTTCTAGACACTTCGTTTTTATTGTTAGATGCATTGTTGTGTTGTTCTTGGAGCATCTTAGTTTTCGTTTGCTTTGCTTAGTTTGCTTGAATAAAGTAGTTTGCACCCCTGTTCTCGCCGTGTTGTTTCAAGTAAGTCAAATGGTGTTGGAAAGGAGTAGAAAGTTCTTGCTTGAAATAGTGCAAGAGGAGCTTGCTTTGACCGTGACTTAGACTTTACCATGTCATGCTAGGTGTTGTTTTGACCTTATGCTTAGTGATTATTTTTGTAGCATGACTTGTTCCAAACAATTGGTATTTCTTAGTGTGCCTTGAAAGAATCATGCATTGTTTTAGCATACAAAAGCATAGTATTGTGGTATTCTCCTTTGATGCTTTGTTTGGGTTGACTTGGCACATGCTCACACCATGTTATGACTATGAACAAGTCACTATAGCCTCTATGATCATTTAGTCCTTGACTTGTAGTACCACTCTATGCTTTGATTAGTAATGTTTTGTCGCTCTGCATGATTATGGCCATTATTGGTCTCTTAGTTGGTTGCTCCCAGTCTTTTGCTAGCCTCCACTTGTATGAGTAAGCTCTACTCATGCTTCCAACTCCCAAGAAACCAAGTTATTCCAAAGTGTCCACTATAAATTCCTATGCATGGTGTGTTACCATTCCAAGTATATTCTTGTTTTCAGCTATCTTCCAATTAAAAAGTATTTTGTTATGTGAAAACTTAGTGATTTAAAGATATCACGAACTTGATGGCACAATTTATATTCCTTGCCCCTAATAAACTTGAACCATTGTGTCATTTATGTTGTATATGCTTGCACTTATACGTTGGAATTAGCAGAACCGTGTTGTCACGGGGAACGCTTTCAACATTGCACTTGTACTTTGTACACAGTTGATATCATGCTCTTTTGTCTATGGATGTCGTCGGTGTGAAATGAAAGGGGAGATTGTAAGTCCATAGATTTATGTATGTGTGTTAGAGAAACACCTGGGCCGCTAGTCTAAGCCATGCCTAATCATGGTGGAAACTTGCAGCATCACCATAATGGCATCTATGAAGCTTTATTTTTATAAAAAAAGAGAGACATATTGAGAAAAGAGGAAAGAGAGAAAAAAGCACCATATTCCCATGGTAAATAAGAAGATTGCTGAGATGCTCATTGTCTGCTTGCCTTGTCATTTTGGTTATGGGATAGCTCCTATACCATGTGCAAGGGGTACCCCGTTGGTGCTTCTCTATGATAAACATGTACTTACTATGACAAGAACTTACATGTGACTAAAGTTGATTAGCATGAGGAGCGGCCCTCATATTCAAGGGACATGAGATTGCCAACTTATACTTTGTCAAGCATATACTCCATAGATTATTCACTTTAACCTTAATCACTTCAAGATGCTTATGATAGGGGCAATGAGGGCTGAAAGCTAACAAGTACCATAATTTTTGGAAGCTCTTTTTGAAACTTGAAATCCCTGCTTCCCTTTATGAAGGGCCTTTCTTCCACTATTATATTGAGTCTCCACCTTCTACCTTTAGGCACCAGTTAAGAGAGCATAGTTGCCATTCTTAGTTCTATGTGCATTGTCCCAAAACTTATTGATTAATGAATATTGTTGATATTGGTTGTTCTTTTGCTATTTGTATCTAGTCACTCTTATGAACTTTGAAGGTGTCCTATGCATCTATTTGCTACTCTATGAGGGACAGGCTGAATGCCACTATGCCACGTTCACAAGATTCGTGAGCACCTCAAGACCGCCCATTCAAGACAGAAGAGTTACGTCGACAAGAGACGTCGAGACCTCGCTTTTAATATCTGAGATTTTGTGTACCTTAAAGTGTCGCCATTGAAAGGAATGCAGCGTTTCCAGCTGAAAGGAAAGTTAGCCCCCAGATATATTGGACCCTTCAAGATTCTGAATCATCGAGGAGAGGTATCATATCAATTGGAACTGCTAGAGGAGATGGCAGCAGTGCACAGTGTGTTCCATATATCGTTACTTCGCAAATGCCTTGAAGTTCCGAAGAAGACTAAAGTGTTCAAGAACATTGATCACTGGACCATAGAGATCAACGATGACCTGACCTATCCCGAAGTACCCATCCGTATTTTGGAAGAAGCTTTCAGGAGCACCAGGACCCGAAGCATCAAGTTTCTCAAGATTCAGTGGAGCAACCAGACTGAAGAAGAAGCTACCTGGGAGCGCGAAGATCACATCAGGACGGAGTTTCCCTATCTCTTTAAATCCTAGGTAATATTTTTTGTCCTTTTTCAAATCTTGGGACGAGATTTTGTTTAAGGGGGAAGGTTTGTAACATCCCAAAAATATAATACAATGATCAACAAACTCTAATCACTAAATTTAGGGTTAACAAAAACTTTGATTAATTTAAAATCATATGAATGCATGTGTGAATGAGAGGATTTGATAAATGCATGAATGGACTTGTGTGAATAATCTAAATAGCAAGAAATGGTTAAAGATGAAAAGAACATCATATAAAACATTTCCATGTAGAAACAAATCAAAAGAAAATCAAAAATAAAGCAAATAAAGCAAATGGTCATTTTTTGCTAATCTTGCTCACTAGGTCACTTTGAGTGTTTCTACTCCAAGATTTCAAACAGAAACTTTCCCAATTCTTTTCACCCCTTGATAGAACTAGTAAAAGTGAATCAAGGCCCACCTTTTAAACTTGCAGAAACATTTGGCAACCCCATTCAAATCACAATTCAAAATTGAATGTTATTCATATGTGAAGATCATCCATTTTCAAAACCCAACCAAACCAATGCCCCTTGACTAATCCAACTAACCAGACACTCCCTAGTATGTGCCTAGCAAACCCACAAAGTTTGAATCCAAAATTCAAATTTAAAGTTCTTGCAGCCATTTCATCAAACACCTTGCAGATTCAAATCAAACAAACATCAAACACTATAGCGTGCAGTAAAATTGGCCTAACTTGTTCCCTCTATAGCTCACTCTACACTCCCAGTAGATGATCAAAGTAATCTAACTAGCTTTAGAATCACTGTGAGCAAGCCTAGCCATTAATGTCAAGCATGCCGAGAGCACCATTGCCACCCCATTGTCGCCAGCGAGCTAGAGGCTGCACTAGCCTCAACAACCTTGTCTGGGACATGCAGCACCATCCACCGCCACCCATTGTCCCAGCCCCGAGCAATGCTAGCCCCTGGACCACACGACACGCCCATGCCAAACCTCTCTACGACCATGCCCAGAGCGCGCCACAGACCGCACGCCGCCCTTGCTGCTTGCAGGGATGATCACCAGCACCCCATCACCCTGCCAGACATGCCCGTTCGCCGCCGCGCTAACCATGCGTGCTGTGCGACATTAAAACCGCCGTCGGACCCGCTCAGAGCACCACGACGTTTTGACCGATCAGCACCGCCCCATGCCGCAAGACCACACCGTTGAGCTTCGCCAGGGAGCACAGCACCGCCCCCTACCGTTGCCCATGCCAGTAGACCTCTGTGCCATCGACCACGACGAGCTAAGCCCGCGCCCGTCGGTCCCCTTCCGCCACTATAAATAGAGGCCTCCACCGCTCGTTTTCGCAACACAAGTTCACTCCCCTCTCACCCAGAATCACCCCACCGCACTCCCGGAGCAAGGCGAGCAGCGCATCGCCGGAATTTGGCCGGAGCCCGCCGCTGCTGGAGAAGAAGGGAGCCATCAATTGGAGCCGCCCTAGGAGGAGCTGCCGGTACCAGGAGAACCGCCGTCGTTGACTTCGTCCTTCACCCCCGTCGCCGACCCTCGCCTGAGCCCCGGTGAGCCTCCCATGACCCCCACCTGCCACGTTAGGGTTCTGTCTCGCCAGCGCTGCTCGACATGGACGATGAACCATAACCGTTCGATTAGAGCTAGATCGTGCGGTTCACACAGCCCCATACCGCTTCGCCCCTCCCCGTCTCACTGACGCGTGGGGACAGTCACTTAACCAGCCCGCGTACACGCTGTGTGTAGTGGGCCGGCCCAGTAAAACATCCTGCGTGACCCAACAATTAAAATTAAGCTTTATTCATTTAATTTCAAACATAGTTCTATACCCAAATTCAAAAATTAACCCAGCTCGATTCACTGAACCAAAATTCATGAAACCAATTTTTCTAGAAAGGTACTGAAATGCTTAACCCAAGCCCGTTGGATTCAAACCATTTAGATTTGTGGATCAACCATGGTAAAAATAACAAGGCAAAAACTTTTCTGTATTCAAACATTTTTCAAAATTCAACCATAAAAGCTTTTGAGTTAGATAATCTTGATGTCATCCTAAGGCATGAGATTGAACTTAGAAAATCCACACTTGTTTACCACCCCTCATTAGTATTTACCCCCACTTGTAGATGCTAGTGCTAAGCATAAAACTTGATCAACTTAGATGGGAATAATTGGTGAAAATGGTTATGAAAACCTTAGAATGTTGAGTCATTCTACTGAAATGTTTTGACATGGTTCTTGAAAACCAGATGATTTTGATGATGAAAATGTTGAGGCATGAGACTTACCCCTTTATAAAACTGATGGTTGTCTGGATGCGATACCATTCCAATTTTACCGTACAACCACAATACCCGAAAATTGGGTAGGGCTTGACTGGAAATTTATATACCTTAGTATGGGTTCCCTCGCGGCCAAGGTCTGAGCTGAGGCTACCTTGTGAAGATTGTCCACCCGTGCAGTACCCAAGATGACAGTGGTCATGGTTGGGAGGCCAAACTCACATGAGAGGTGCCTATACTAGCGCATGTAACTGAAAGGTTAGGATTGATTATCCGCATACTGAGTATGGTGAATTCAGGATTTGTTCCTGACGGATGTATCGAATATTGCGGTGAAAGTGTACAATCTCTGCAGAGTGTCAAACTATTCGAATATCCGTCATGATAATGGACGATTGAGTGGCCATCTGTTCCCCGCCGATGTTTTCAAAATGACTTGTGAAATGATTTGTGACTTTGACTGGACAACAACAGAGTTGGGATATAAAATTCAAGTTCCCACTTAGGTGTTATACAACTTTTAACTAAATTTCTTGCTTCTAAACTTAGTAGAGGTAAGTCTGGCTTTTTGCAAAACAACCCTAGAGCTTTGTATATCCTATTCAAAACCACTTCACTTGTTAGTATTAGTTTGCGAGTACTTAAAGAGTACTCATGGCTTTGTCCCTGTCTATTCCCGTGGCCAGACTATGAAGAGGAGTACCAGGATGATGGACCGCAAGAAGGTTACGACAACTAGGATCATCTCCCATCGTCAGCATTGCCTGTGACCTTAAAGATGGAGTTTCGCCTATGCTATCTTTACTATTACGTTATTCCGCTGCTTGAGTTGTATTAAGAACTGGATCATGAGATCCTTATTTGTGTAAGACCTTATGTATGGTTTGTAATGGATAATATACTGTGATATCCAAATCTGTTATGTCTCGCAAAAATGGTAATCCTGGAATTGCGATATATGGCATAACAGGCATCTGGTATTAATAATCCGGGTGTTGACAAGTTGGTATCAGAGCCATCCTGACGATAGGAGACCCTAGTTAGAATGGACGTTTGAATCAAAAACCTAGTTTCAAAACCAAAGGAAGTGAGTATCTACAAAAACTTATTCTCATTCTTATCACTTGGATTCTTTCATGAAAATTCATGTTCCTCAAAAATTCTTGCAAACTTACCTAAAATTTGACACACTTGATCACTCTACTAACTTACTCATCCTATATTCTTATAGATGGACGAGAAGTACAACAAGTTTTATCAGTTGGGGAATGGAGGAGACCTCATCTTTGAGCGTGACTTGGACCATCTGTCGGAGTTGCTGGAGCGTCCGCACCCCGAGTTCTTCGGAGCTCAGCTCAATGATCAGGAAGGAGAAGACCTGCAGTGGCTAGTTGTTGCAAGTCTCCGAGGAAAGATTGAACCTCCCACTGCCGAGGGAATTCAGTTCACCTTAAGAGAGAACAACTGGCTCGGTGGACTGGCCAGGGCAATGCTGGAAGCTCTTGCCCATTTGTGTAGGCAGAGTATCAATCAGATCAAGGGTACCCGCTTTGAGTTTTACCCAAGGCGTGATGATATGGGACAGCCACTGGAGGCCCCACATCAACCCGAGCTGAAGAGTCAGTTGGACCACCTCAGCTTCATGATGTACGACCGTCAGAAGGAGTTGGACAATTCCCGTGCCTACGCCAACCACAAGTACGCCATCGCCAAGAAGAAGGATCAGACCCTCGCTATGCTAGTGAAGGATCGCAAGTCTCGTCGCTGTCAGCTCGACAAGAAGGAGCGCATCATTGCCCGTCTTTGCCACCGGATCACGAATTTGGAGGAGACCATCCACGAGAGAGACATGCAGTTGGAGGAAAGGGAGAATGCCGGAGAAGACCTTTGTGGAGACCCCTACTCCTATCTCAGCGATGATGATGACTTTCTGGAGGATCAGGCCATGGATTTCTTCACCGATGAGGATGATTTTGCCTTCATCGATGACGATGATGATGCTGAGGATGATGAGGACACTGACTCTGAGGAGTAGTAGCACTTGAGCACTAGCGTTAGTGAGTTATAGTTAGCCCCACTGTATTGTAGCTTCACAGAATGGTTCTTAAAACCATCTGTTTTTCTTTGTTGTGGTGTGTGTTGTATTGTGTGCTATGAATGAATGGAAGGCAAGTTATTAGCAAAATCTGAGTCATGCTTTAACAACTTTATAAAACAACCCTAAACCTTAGAAATTTCCCTCTTTTCTCATGATCTATCTCAATCTTCAGATGCCTCGCAGAGGAAGCAACTCAGCCCCGGACCCGATATTGCAACTCTTGCAAATGATTGTTTCGGACCACGAAGCCAAAAGAGTCAAACGTCAAGCCAACTTAGCCACCCTTCAACAGATAGCTCAGATGGCCAACAACAATCAAGGCCATGGAAATCAGGATAAGCATGGATCTAAGCTCAAAATTTTCCAGAACACCAATCCACCTGTTTTCACTAAGTCAGAAGAACCCCTAGATGTAGATGATTGGCTGCAAACCATGGAGAACAATCTGGAAGTTGTAGGAGTGGAAGCTAACGAGAAAGTTCTATTCGCCACCCACTATCTAGGCGGAGATGCAAGAGCATGGTGGAACATCGTTCGTGCAATGACCGGAGGTCAGATAATGACTTGGGATGAATTCAAGGTCAAGTTCAGCAGAACCCATGTGCCACCGGGTTTAATCAAGAGGATGAGCGATGAATTCAGAGAACTAAAGCAAGGAAGAATGACAGTAGTGGAATACCGTGACAAATTCTTGTCACTAGCTAGGTATGCACCGGATGAGATCGACACTGCAGCCAAGAAGAAAGAGAGATTCCTAAATGGTCTGCACAATGAGATGCAGACGGTGTTAGTCAATATCCCCTTTGCTGATATTGAAGCCCTAGTCCACTCTGCCATCCAGATGGAAGGAAAGATCAACCAAGCCAATGAGAACCGCAAGCGCCGCAAGATGCATCAACCAGGAACCCACCAGACACCAAAGTATCGCCCCAACCCATCTCCAGGATTTGCCCCGAGAACCAACAGACCCCCTATGAACCGTCCGACCTATCCCAACCGTGGAAACCCAAGGCCTGGAGGAAACCACAACAACCCCGACAACTGTAGAAATTTCAACCGTGCACCACCCAAGTTCAACAACTGTTGGAGATATGCCCTAGAGGCAATAATAAATGTAGTTATTATTATATCTTTGTGTTTATGATAAATGTTTACATTCATGCTATAACAGTATTAACCAGAAACATTAAAACTTGTGTGATTTGTAAACTAAATTAGAGTCCCCGGTAAAGCCTCTTAATAATACTAGCTTGTTGATTAATAGATGATCATGGTTTCTTGATCATGAACATTTGAGATGTTGTTAATAACAAGGTCATATCATTAGGAGAATGGTATGATGGACATACTCCTATTGATAATCATAGCATAAAGATCAAGTCATTTTAATAGTTCAATTGCTATAAGCTTTTTGATACATAGTAACCTAATTCCTTCGACCATGAGATCATGCTAATCACCATCACCGGAAGGATGCTTTTATGACATCAAACACCGCACCGTAACTGGGTGGCTATAAAGATGGCATTGAGTGTTGGGAAAGAATTGGTTGAGGCACATGGATCAAGAGTGGGATTTGTCCATCCATATGACAGATAGATATACTTTGGGCCCTCTCGGTGGAATGTCATCCAATTGGCTTGCAAGCATGTGACTGGCTCACAAGGTATCACATACCACGGGAACGAGAAAAGAGTACTTATCGGTAACGAGGTTGAACTAGGTATGCAGAGATACCGACGATCAAAACCTCGGATAAGTAAACTATCGTGAGACAAAGGGAAATTGGTATCATATGTAAGTGGTTCATTCGATCACAAAGTAATCGTAGAAATATGTGGGAGCCATATGAATTTACAGATCCTCTATTGGTTATTGATCGGAGAAGTGTCTCGATCATGTCCGCATAATTCACGAACCGTAGGGAGACACACTTAAGGATTCGATGTTGTTGAGTAGTTATGGAATGATGAGTAAGAGACCGAATGTTTTTTCGGAGTCTCGGATGGGATCTGGGATATCACGAGGAGATCCGGAATGGTCCGGAGAATAAGATTCATATAAGGAAAGTCCTGTTTCGGAGTTGGGGAATGATTCCGGTGTTTTCACCAGGAATGTTCTAGAAGGGTCCGGCACTCTGGAGGGGAAGGGTACATGAATGTGTCATAACAATATGGAATGGTTGCATCATGTACTAGGTCACTTGGCTGGGCAAAATAAAGGGAGAAATCAAATCCTAGTTTGAAAGTCAAACGCCAATTTGAAAAAAGTCAAACGACAAGTTTGCTTGGTGGAGGGAGAGTGTAGAGTTCCCAACCTTTAATAAGGTAGAGATCCATGTGTTTACAATGATAGTCCCTGGATCAATAGCTAGCATCCACAGTTAAGATGTAATATCAAGAAACAAAGGTCATAATACACTTTATAACCAGAAATAAAATAATTCATTACATCTTACATAGCTCATTTGGCTATCACATTACAATGCAGCAGAATATATAGCATGGAGTCCTTCATCTTCAAAGTGCCACAGGCAAACATGTTGGTCGTAGACTTGTAATCCTATTCAACACACTTCACTAATATCAAAAAAACCTGCAACATAATAAGTTGCAGCCACAAGGGTCAATACATTTGAATTGTATTGGCAAGTTTCACTACTATGTAGTGGATCCTATCATTACATGCATATTTGGCTAAGTAGGGTTTAGGCTCATTTGTAGAAAGCAATATAGTTTTATCCTATCTTTTCAAAATAGTTTTGATCTTTTGAAAATCGTTCTGAACTCCTTGGAAAACTCCAATTTCTTCTAATCCCTTGTTGTCACCATCAAGTTTTACTTTGAGAAATTGGAATCTAGAGATCTTCCATAGCTTCAGGCCTTAGTTGATCAGATTTGTCCATAACCGGGGACACGGCTAAGTACTTAGAATTTTGATCTTCTGCAGAAGTTGTACACTTTACCCACATGACACAATCTCGTCTTGATGCCACAGTGGCCGCTGGATAAGTACTCACCAAAATGGAGTACTCGCAGATCGAGAATGTGACAAAGTCTTTCCATAGAAGTCCTCCCAATACACAATGCTAGCTTGTCTACCAGGCACCAATGTAGGGATATATTTCCCTTACACAATTCTAGTTAACCTGAAGATGCCAATGCATGGGTATTCCACTATGTAATTGACTAAGCCAGAGCCCATTTAGCATGTGGCTGTACATGGAAGCCACTGTACGAGAAACATGTTCAATCTCTAAGTCCCTGGGTGGTTTTCTTCTAGTGCACATACAAAAAGATAGCCATATAAACATGGTTCCCTTTGTTGCCACCTTGTCCAAAACTTGTGTATCCTCTTTCCACCCAGGTGGTTCATTGAGTACTTGTTTTATTATATAAAACATATATTTTTCCAACACTTTATATAATCATATCATGTATCCCATCCCAAATATATAGCAGGGCTAAGCTTACTACAACTATAATGTTTTCACTAAAGAAGATATAGGATTTAGCATAGCATAAAATATAGTAGTTCTTATCATGCATGTTACAAAAATCCACTAAGTGTAATGAAAATAGCAGGACATGGATGATAGTGTCACTTGCCTTTTTAGTAGAGAATGTTGGTTCACTTCTTGATCTTGCAAATATCACACTCTTCTAACTTCACTACAATTAAATCAATGCAAACACATATTCAACTAGCATTCAAACAATTTATCACACATAAAATAACAAAAACAAGGTCATGCATGCAAGCATGCAAAAGATAGTTTTATTTGAAAAAGTGGTTTCTACTAGGCTATAAACATTTTCAAGCTCACATTGGTCATTTACAAAGTGGTAAAACCATTTGTAAAAGGTTTCATCTCATAAACCAATTATTATGCTAAGGTGATAATTTATGTTGTTGAAAATATCTTTTAGCAAAGTAATGACATTACATGGTTCATCAAATATGTTCTTAAATCTCAAAACTTGGTGTTTAGGGTCAGAAGGTTTGAATCAAATCATTTCCCAAAGGCTTTACTCAAAAATCATTTCTAAACCATAAACAATATTTTTATTTGACAAGAAATGTGCTACTTCAAATATTTATTTCTTAACTTCACAAAATACATTTTTAAATCCATAAGTTGGTTCCTATGGTCAGTAGGTTCAAAACAAACCAATTAGCAAAGATTTCATCTTAAAAATATTTCTAGAACAAATTTTATATTCAAAATATGCCTACACAAGTTTCTGCAAATTCAACCAATTTTCCAGAAGCACAACATTAAACAAAGTGCATGGTTGCAAAGTACTTGTTCTGCTGATTCCATTGATATAAAATTTGCAAAATTTGGATGTGTAGAATTAAAGTTATGAATTTTACAAGTTTGCAAATCTAATAGATCAAATTTCTGTTTTTAAAACTATCTCTAGACATGTGTCTTATTCTTACTGATGCGTACCGGTTCGTGCGGATTGCGCTCTGTGGATCGTTGGATCTAAATTAGATCGTGCGGCACTGATCAACTCATACCCCTTCGTCTAAATCTAATTTCAGCCAGACGATTTGCATCCTACGGATCACAGCGGCCAGACCATATCTGGGAGGCGCTAGCGGCGGCTGGCGGCGGTGCACGCTCGGGCGGTGGTGTTGCCAATGAACTAGGAAGCGAGGGAGAGGAAGGAGTAGCTCACAATGATTGCAGTGACGCGTTGATGCTCAAGGTGGTCTCAGTCGTTCAAGGGACGCACGGGTTCCAGAGGGATTGCTCGCTGGAGTTCGTGGCGTCGTCGGGCGTCTCTATTTGTCATCGGAGGTGGGGCTGCAGGCCACTCGAAGGCAAGAGGACGGTGTAGTTAGACGCGGCTGAGTGTGGGGATTACAGGAGCATCAACGAGCGAGTTCGGGGCGGTCTGATATTACCTAGGAAGTTCGCCGGAGAAGTGGCAGACGACGGCGGTGTTCAGAAGTCGAGGTTGTCGAGCCTCTGGGGCACGCGCGGTTGTGGGGTTGGTGCTGGGAGATGCAGGAGATGATGAGGAGCACGTACGTGTGGCCGGGGAGGTAAGGGGCAGTTGGCCGGCGCCGGAATTGACTGGAGAAGCTCGTCGGAGCAGAGACGTTGCTACGGAAAATTGGAGCAGCCCTGGGGCTCCGGTGGAATGCAGACTGAGGGGAAAGGGAGAGGGGCGTTTAAGCGCGTACGGTTGCAGGGAGTATTCGTTGCAGCATCAATGTGAATTGATCTCTGTATTCAATGGCAGAAACGGCGAGGGGGACGTGGTCGCGGTGGAGACGACGACTGACGATGTGGGACCGTGCTGTCTGCGAGAGAGGGGGAGAGGGAGTAGGGTCCGCAGCTCAGTGACTGCGCGGGTGTGACTCTGGGTGAAAAACGGTTCACGAGTGGGAAAGGAGTGGGCTGCGCTGCTGGGCTTTAGTTGGGCCAGATGGGTTGGGTTGCTTTGTTTCATTTTTTATACTGAATGCTTTTCTTTTTCTGTTTTGAAATTCTGTTTTGATTTTTAATTCAAACAATTCAAACTCCAAATGAATTCAAACTTCCACCAAACTTTAGGTATAGTTTAATTCTGTTTAACAACATATTCCAAAGTCCAAAATAAAATAATTATTTTTAGGGTTTATTATTTATTAAAAATAAATAAATAGACTTTAGTCTTTGTTTCAAATAGGATTCAAATATGTTTAAAACTCTATTTGTCTTTCTAAATTTGTACAAAAATATTTTCAGTAGGTTTTATTTGAAAACTAAAACATCTTGAAATAAAATACTTTATTAAGTTTTAATGTCCATTCAAAATAGGAAAAATGTCTTTACTTGAATGAAATTTGGATATAAAAAAATCCTCATGGTTTTGTTTAAATAAACCTTTACTATTTTTATCAAACAAAATATTTTATTTTAAATGCTTGCCAAGATTAATTTGGCTCTTTTTAAAAATAGTCCTTATTCATTATTTCTACCTTTGCTTATAAAAACCATATCTTTTTATTTAAAGATCCAAAAATGGTGATTCCAACTAATATAACTTTATTTATTATTTGTTTATCTTTTTAAATCCCTTTAGGATTTTATTTGATCAAAATAGGTTTTGATGTTTCCAATTGGAATCAAAAAGTTTCTTCTCACCCTAAATTTCAACAATTATTTATTTTGTTTATTTATTTTTCACATTTCAAAATTTGGAAAATTTTGGGATGTGACAGAGAGTAGGAAACCTACTTGGGGAGGAAGTCCTCCTCCCTCCACCCGCCGGCCAAGGAGGCCGAGTTGGGGGAGTACTGCCTCCTCCCAACCGGCCACCCTCCACCTATATAAGGAGGGGTAGGGCGCCCCTACCCCTCACACCCAAAACCCTAGCCCTACCCGCTGGCCTCCTCCAAGTCGCCCCCGCCACCTAGGGTTCCTCCAACTCACCGAGTTGGGGCTTGCCCAAGCCCTAGCCGCCGGCCAAGCTCCCCCGTTGGTGCTTCTAAACCCTAGATCGCCAAGGCACCTCTCTTGCTCCACCATACTCGCACCGGCTTAAGGCGAAGCCCTACGGGATCTCCCCTCTACTTCCGACACCACACCGTCGTGCTGCCGGAATCGCGAGGAGAGCACTACAACCTCCGCTGCCTGCTGGAACAAGGGAGAGGAAGGTCTTCATCGAGTACCGAACGTGTGACCGACTGCGGAAGCGCTGCCAGAACGCAGCGCCGGAAGGATCGTCTACATGATCTTAAGATCGACAAGAGTACGACTACATCACCCACGAGAATCTGCTATCGTTAACCGCTTTGGAATCTTCGAGGATGAGTTCCTCTATCGACTCGTTGCTACTATCTAGTAGATAGATCTTGGCTTGTTTGTTTGCATGCGATAGAATTTTTTTGTTTTCCATGCTATGAACCCCTACAGTGGTATCATAGCCGTGTCTATATGTAGATCTGTTGCACGAGTAGAACACAATGGTCATTGTGGGCGGTGGTGCTTTTATTATCAATTGCTTTTTGTGTACTTTGCATCTTGCGGTATGATGGGATGAAGCGGCCCGGGCTAACCTTACATGACATCGTTCATGAGACTTGCTCCATGCTCAACATGCAACTTGTATTGCATAAGTGGCTTTGCGGGTGTCTGTCTCCCCCATTATAGTATAGATCCAATTTACAATGGGCACTTGATAGTTCAAACATCAACGTTGTGGTTCTTGTTCGTAAGTTAGATCGATACTTATTGATAGCCCCAAACCACGTAAAATATGCAAAGAAAATTAGAGGCGTCTAACTTTGTTTTGCAGGGGTGTGCTGTGATGTGATATGGCCATGATTGTGATTATATTTGATGTATGCAATGTCCCTTATTGTAAGTTGGCAACCGGCATGAGCCATATGGTTGTCTTTAAATTCCGTTAAGACCCGCGTGTCTATTCAAAGTAGTTGTAATAGTTGAAGCTGGTGGACGACGACCATGAAACGGCTCCATTGACCTTGACGCTATACCGGTGATGATGGAGATCATGTTCGTGCTTGAAGATGGAGATCGGAAGCACAAGAAGAAAGGCCATATCCTATCACATATTATGAATTGCATGTGATGTTAATCCTTTATGCATCTTGTATTGCTTAGATAACGATGGTAGCATTATAAGATGATCCCTCAAGCACACAAATTTCAAGTTTTAAAGTGTTCATCCTTAGTAAGCACCATTGCTAAAGCTCGTAGTTTCAAAGCACCACGTGATGATCGGGTGTGTTAGATTCTGCGGGTGTATACAACGTGAGCAAGCTAGATTTGCTCATGTGGAAGCTAAGGTTTGATCTTGACGAGCCTAGCATGTACAGACATGGTCTCGGAACATGGATCACCGAAAGGTAAAGCATGAGTCATATAGTAGATATGATGAACATTTTGATTGTTCGCCATTGAAGCTACATCAACTCTCATGATGATCGGTTTTGATGTGGTGGATTTGGTTCGTGTGATCACTAAAACAATGTGAGGGATATTGTTTTGAGTGGGAGTTCACCTAGATTAATTTAACTATTAATTAGAATTCAGTTTGTCATAAACTTAGTCTAAACTATTGCAAATATGTTGTAGATCAATGGCGGCCCCTACCATCAATTTTAATGTGTTCCTAGAGAAAGAAAAGTTGAAAAACAATGGAAGCAACTTTGCGGATTGGTTCTGCAATTTGAGGATTGCCCTCAATGCTGGTATTTTGACCTATGTGCTGGATGCACCGCTGGGTGAACCACCTGCAGCAACTGCTACCGATGAAGTAAAGAATGTTTACATCACTCGGAAGAATCAGTCATCCATAGTTCAGTGTGCTATCTTGTATGGTTTGGAATCGAAGCTTCAGAAAAGGTTTGAGAACCAAGACCCACATGATATTGTCCGTGAACTCAAAATGATATTTGAGGGTCACGCGGCAGTTGAGAGTTATGAGGCTTCTGAAAAGTTCTTTAACTGCAATATGGAAGAGGGCGGCTCCATCAGTGAGCATGTGCTTAAGATGTCTGGGCACGCAAACAAACTCCAAAGTTTGGGTATAGTGATTCCTAATGCTTTGGGGATTTACCGCGTCCTCCAATCACTACCACCAAGTTACAAGAACTTTGTGATGAACTAAAATATGCAAAACATGAACAAGACATTGCCGGAACTCTTCTCCATTTCTGAAATCTGCAGAAGTGGAGAACAAGAAAGAGCATCAAGTGTTGTTGGTCAATAAGACCACCAAATTCAAGAAAGGCAAGTCTAAGCAAAAGGGAAACTTCAAGAAGGGTGGTAAGAAAGTTGCCGCACCGACGAAGAAAACCAAGGCTGGGCCTAAGCCTGATACTGAGTGCTTTTACTGCAAGGGAGAAGGTCACTAGAAGCGGAATTTCCCAAAGTACTTGGCAGATTTGAAGAACGGCAACATCAAGAAGAAAGGTATATCCGATATACATGTTATTAATGTGTATCTCACTAGTACTCGTAGTAGTGCCTGGGTATTTGATACTGGTTCGGTTGCTCATACTTGTAACTCGAAACAGGTGCTGCAGAATAAACAGAAGCTAGCAAAGAACGAGGTGACGATGCGCGTTGGAAATGGATCAAAGGTTGATGTGATCGCGGTCGGCACGCTACCTCTTCATCTACCATCGGGATTAGTTTTATACTTAAATAATTGTTATTTGGTGCCTACGTTAAGCATGAACATTATATCTGGATCATTATTGTTGCGAGACGGTTACTTGTTTAAGTCCGAGAATAATTGTTGTTCGATTTATATGAGTAATATGTTTTATGCACATGCACCTTTGATAGATGGTCTATTCTTATTGAATCTAGATCGTGGAAATACACATATTAATAACATTGAAGCTAAACGTTTGAAATTGAGCGATAACTCGACCTATATGTGGCACTATCGTCTTGGTCATATTGGAGTGAAGCATATGAAGAAACTCCATTCCGATGGACTTCTTGAATCACTTGATTTCGAATCACTTGAAAGATGCGAAGCATGTCTGATGGGTAAAATGACTAAGACTCCATTTTCTGGGATGATGGAGCGAGCTACGGACTTATTAGAAATCATACATACCGATGTGTGTGGCCCAATGAGTGTAGCATCGCGCGGTGGTTATCGTTATGTTCTTACCTTCACGGATGACTTGAGTAGATATGGGTATATCTATTTCATGAAACATAAGTCCGAAACTTTCGAGAAGTTTAAGGAATTTCAAAGTGAGGTAGAGAATCAACGTAACAAGAAGATTAAATTTCTACGTTCTGATCGTGGAGGTGAATATCTAAGTTACGAGTTTGGCGAGCATTTAAAGAAATGCGGAATACTTTCACAATTGACACCGCCGGGAACACCATAGCGTAATGGTGTGTCCGAATGTTGTAATCGAACTCTCTTAGATATGGTTCGTTCTATGATGTCACTTATAGATTTACCGCTATCATTTTGGGGTTATGCATTAGAAACAACCGCATTCACTTTAAATAGGGCACCATCTAAATCCGTTGAAATGACACCGTATGAATTATGGTTTGGGAAGAAACCTAAATTGCCGTTCCTTAAAGTTTGGGGTTGCGAAGCTTATGTAAAGAAGTTGCAGCCGGACAAGCTTGAACCCAAAGCGGAAAAATGCGTCTTCATAGGATACCCGAAGGAAACTATTGGGTATACCTTCTATCATAGATCCGAAGGCAAAATCTTCGTTGCTAAGAATGGATCCTTTCTAGAGAAGGAATTTCTCTCGAAAGAAGTGACTGGAAGGAAAGTAGAACTCGACGAGGTTGTTGAACCTTCTCTCGAACTTGCGAGTAGCGCAACACCGAAAGTAGTTCCTGTTGCGCCTACACCAATAAGAGAGGAAGCTAATGATGATGATCATGAAACTTCGGTTGAAGTTGCTACAGAACCTCGCAGGTCAACGAGAACTCGTACCACTCCTAATTGGTATGATCCCGTTATGAGTGTCATGTTGGTGGACAACACCGATGACCCTGCGACATATGAGGAAGCGATGATGAGCCCAGATTCCAATAAATGGCAAGATTCCATGAAATCCGAGATTGGATCCATGTACGAAAACCAAGTATGGACTTTGGTGGACTTACCGGATGGCCGGAAGGCTGTCGAGAACAAATGGATTTTCAAGAAGAAAACAGATGCTGATGGTAATGTTACTGTCTATAAAGCTCAACTTGTCGCAAAAGGGTTTCGACAAATTCAAGGAGTTGACTACGATAAGACTTTCTCGCCGGTAGCTAAGCTAAAGTCTGTGAGGATTTTGTTAGCAATTGCTGCATATTATGATTATGAGATATGGCAGATGGATGTCAAAACGTCGTTCCTCAATGGAGACATTTATGAAGAGTTGTATATGATGCAACCCAAAGGTTTTGTCGATTCTAAAGATGCTAATAAGGTATGCAAACTTCAACGGTCCATATATGGATTGAAGCAAGCATCCCGAAGCTGGAATCAACGTTTTGATAAGGTAATCAAAAGCTTTGGTTTTATACAAACTTATGGAGAAGCTTGTATTTACAAGAAAGTGAGTGGGAGCTCTGTAGCATTATTAATACTATATGTATATGACATATTATTGATTGGGAATGATGTAGACCTTCTTAATAGTGTCAAGGATTATTTGAATAATAGTTTTTCAATGAAAGATCTTGGCGAAGAAGCTTACATATTAGGCATAAAGATTTATAGAGATAGATCGAGACACCTAATATCATTGTCACAAATTACATATTTGGACAAAGTTCTAAAGAGGTTTGGAATGGTAAATAGCAAGAAAGGGTTCTTGCCCATGTTGCCCAATATGACCTTGAGTAAAACTCAAAGTCCAACAAGGGCAGAAGATAGAGAAAGGATGAGTAAGACCCCCTATGCCTCAGCCATAGGATCTCTGATGTATGCCATGCTATGTACTAGACCCGACATTGCATATGTTGTTAGTTTGACTAGCAGATATCAAAGTGATCCAGGAGTGGATCATTAGACAGCGGTATGGATGAAGGAGTTCATTACAGAGCTCGGTGTGGTTCCAAGTGCACTGGACCCAATGTCTATCTACTGTGATAACATGGGCGCCATAGCCAATGCGCAAGAACCAAGGTCACACAATAAGCTGAAGCACATCAAGCTACGTTTTCACGCTATTCGAGAACATGTCCAACATGGTGACATAAAGATTTGCAAAGTACACATAGATCTGAATGTGGCGGATCCGTTGACTAAACCTCTCCCGAGGGCAAAACATGACCAACACCAAACGGCCATGGGTGTTCGGTATATTACCATGTAATCTAGATTAGTTGACTCTAGTGCAAGTGGGATACTGTTGGAGTTATTCCCTAGAGGCAATAATAAATGTAGTTATTATTATATCTTTGTGTTTATGATAAATTTTTACATTCATGCTATAACAGCATTAACCAGAAACATTAATACTTGTGTGATTTGTAAACTAAATTAGTCCCTGGTAAAGCCTCTTAATAATACTAGCTTGTTGATTAATAGATGATCATGGTTTCTTGATCATGAACATTTGAGATGTTGTTAATAACAAGGTCATATCATTAGGAGAATGGTATGATGGACATACTCCTATAGATAAGTGTAGCATAAAGATCAAGTCATTTTAATAGTTCAATTGCTATAAGCTTTCTAATACATAGTAACCTAATTCCTTCGACCATGAGATCATGCTAATCACCATCACCGGAAGGATGCCTTGATGACATCAAACACCACACCGTAACTGGGTGGCTATAAAGGTGTCACATCCCAAGATTTTCCAAATCTTGTAATGTGAAAAATAAAGGAATAAAATAAAACTTTGTTGATTTTCAGGGTGAGAAGAAACTTTTTGAATCCATTTGGAAACTTTCAAAACCTAATTGGATCAAATAAAATCCTAAAGGGATTTAAAAAGTTAAATAAACAATAAACTTCAAAATATTTAAAATTACTATTTTGGATCTTTCAATAAAAGATTTTATTTTCAAAAGAAAAGGTGGATTTATAAATAAAGATTATTTTATAGAGCCAAATTAAACCTTGGCCAAGTTTTTGAAATAAAATGTTTTGTTTTGATAAAAATAGTAAAGGTTTATTTAAATAAAATAATAAGGATTTAATATCCAGTTTTATTTAAAATAAAGGCTTTTCCCATTTTAAATAAACACTAAATTTTTTTAAATAAGTTTTCCAAGTATTTTATATTCTCAAATAAAACCTACTGTTTTGGTTTTATTTAGATTTTAAATAAATATTTTAAATAAAAAAAACCCTATTTGATTTATTAACTAAGGTCCATTTTATTTAATTATTAATGGAACCTAAAATAAAAATGTTATTTTATTTTAAACAAGTTTTCCAAGTATCTTTTATTTTCAAATAAAACATACTGATTTGGGTTTGATAATATTTGGATTTCAAATGGAGATTTTATTAAATAAATCAAACCCTATTTAATTAAAATAACTAAAGGTCCATTTTATTTAATTAATAAATGGATCCTAAAAAGAATAAAAATATTATTTTATTTTGGGATTTGGTTTATGTTGATAAACAGAACCAAAAACTCATTACAAGTGTGGTGATTGTTTGAATTGTTTGAATGTTTGAATAGTTGATTGAAATTCAAAACAGAAATTGATTTAGAAAAAGAAAAAGGTTTCAGACAGAAAAAAAAATATGCAAAGGACCCAGCCCAACAAACTGGCCCAACAGCCCAGTCCAGCCCACCTATTCCCCTCTGCCGAAGCGTTTTCTTTCACTCGAACTCACACCCGCTAAGTCACTGACTGGTGGACCTTATTCCCTCTCTCCCTCTCTCGCTGCCAGAGGACCCCACGCCTTGTCATCTTCCCCACCCCCACGACCTGTTCTTCCTCCCCTCGTCGCCGTTTCTGGCTTTGATTTCGCGGCTTGAATTCGTCTTAACACGGCCACCATTACTCGCAGTGACCATGCCCCTTTAAACGCTAGCGACTCTCCTCCATTTCCCCTCTGTCTCCTCCTGCGCCCCAGTGGCGAATTTCACTCAAACACCGCTCGTCCGATGACCTCCGGCGAGAATTCGCAGCCTCACGCCACCTCTTGCCTCCTCGAGCTCAGCCAGATCACCATCACCCGGCGGGACCTTTCTGCAGTGCAGGCTTCGCCAGGCGTGCCCCTAAGCATCGGCAGCGACAACAACCGCCGCCGCCACCATCTGGCTCTTCTCCGACGACCTCCCTCGGGTAAACCAGACTACCCTGACCCCTCTCGTTCATGCACACACCTTCGCCATGTCTTTGCGCGTCTGACCCTGTCTCCCATTTGTCCTAAGGCAGATCGTAGCCCGTCTCCGACGACGCCGAGCGAACTCGACGCCAGGAACTCCGGCGAGCAATCAAACCCGCTCCAGTGTTCACCTCGACAAGACGGCACCACCTTGAGCTTCCCCAGGCCTCTGCGAACGCTGTGAGTACCTTCCCAGCCACCCTTGCTTCCTATATCGCCGACGGCGCCACCGTCTGGCCGCTCCGCCGCCAGCCACCACCGCAGCGCCGCTCGTTTAGGGTCGAGCTCACCGCAGCCGTCCGATCTCGATCTGGTGGATAGGATAGAAAGTAAGCGAATGGGTACGCACGCTTCTGAGCCGCATGATTCAACTTGATCCAACGTGCCAGAATAGCCGATCCGAGTGAAGCGGTACCGACGAATGAGAATAGGACGCGTGGCATTTATTTAAAATAGAATTTGAAATCAGATTTAGATGCCATTTTGAAACTCATGTAACTTTTGATCCACACGTCCAAAAATTACAAATTTTATATCAATGGAATCAGTGGAACAAGCCCTAGCCAACCAAGCCATTTGTTTAGTAAAAAGCTTCTGGAAAAATGGTTGTTTTTGCAGAAACATTTGTATGCTTGTTAAGGATGTAAAAATTGTTTAAAAATGGTTTTGGGGATAAAATCTTTGGCAAATGTTGTATTTTGAACCTACTGACCATAGGAAACACTTTGTGGATTCAAAAATGTATTTGGTGAAACAAAATAATGATTCTTTGATTTAAAACCATTTCTAGTCAAATAAAAATATGGTTTATTTATTAAAAATGGTTTTGGAAGAAAACTTTTGGGAAATGTTTTGTTTTAAACTCTCTGACCCTAAACACAAAGTTTTGTGGTTTGAAAACATATTTGGTGAACCCTATAGATTAATGCCTTAGTAAAAATATTTCTACACCACATAAAATGATACTTTGTTTTGAAAATGGTTTAGGAAGTGAAACTTCTTGCAAATGACTTTGCCACTTTATAAAATGACCAATAGGTGTTTTCAAATGTTCATGACCCATTGGGAACCACTTTTTCAAACAAAACAAAGCTTGGCATGCTTGCATGCATTACTTTGACTTTGTCATTTTATGTGATGTTTTGCTTGATTGGTAGATTGAGTTTGTGCCTTGTTTGATTGAATTCTAGTGACTTGAAGAGTGTGATTGTTGCAAGGACAAGGAGTGAACCTATACTCTACCAAAAAGGCAAGTGATGCTTCATACTTTTTGTCCCAATACTTTCACTATGCATTAGTGATTTTCTCTAAGTAAAAACTTGCATGGATTTCGCTAAGTATAAACCTTGCTATAGGAAAACCTAGTAGATGAATCCTTAGTAGGATTTTTCCTAAAGTTAATATTCCTACTACTATCAAGCTTAGCCTAGCTAATAGAAAACAAGGGTGGAATATATATTCACACTATGGAAAAATTTCTAAGTCTGAGGACTTGTGTTTTTGTTTAATAAAACAACTAAGTTAATAAATCACCTGGGTGGAATGGTAATTGCTTGGTGGATTTTGGTTGAGTGGTTCACAAGGCCCATGTCTATGGTTTACCTTGTGTATCTCACTTGTGGATGGCCACCCAGGAACAAAGAGATTTGAGATGTCAAATGTTGAGAAGCTTCAAGTGCAGCCACTTGGCATTATGGGCTCTGCCTAGATCATATAGGTTGCAATAACTTAGCCATATGGACAGTGGGTGGTTGTTTTTGATAGGTTGGAACGCGTCCATTTTGGTCTAAGGGAAGGCTTCTGAAAGATCTTGTCTTGGGAAACCAAGTCTTGTGGGGAAAGTGCACCACCTCTGCAGAGTGTAAAATCTAAGTACTTAGCCATGTCCCTGGTAAAGGACAATTTGAGCATCAAGACATGGAAGCAATAAAGAATCTCATCATTCAAATTTCTAAGTTAAAATCTTGTGGTTTGAACAAGGGTTAAAGGATCTTCAATCTTGGATTGAGAAAATGATTTTGTCAAGCAAAAACTTAGTATTTTCAAATGTTAAGGAAAAATCTATTTTGAGCAATGCAAGCCTCAACTCCACTTAGCCAAATGCATATAGGTGTTGGACTCCACTATACTACCATAGTATCACTTGCCAATACAATTCAAATGTATTGACCCTTGTGGCTGTAACTTGTTATGTTGCAGGTTTGATTGTTTTAGAGAAGATTGATTGATTAGGATTACAAAGTCTACAACCAACATGTCTGCCTGTGGCAGTTTGAAGATGAAGGACCCCATGCTTATAGATATTCTGCTGCAATGTAATGTAATAGCCAATGAGCTATGTAAAGATGTAATAAACTTATGTTATTCCTGGTTATAAAGTTATATTATGACCTTTGTTTCTTGATATTACATCTAAACTGTGGATGCTAGCTATTGATCCAGGGACTAGCATTGTAAACACAGGGGACTCCACCTTATGTTAATAAAGGTTGGGACACTCCCGCTACAGATGGTATCAGAGCATTGTGTTGCCTGTAGGATTTGTAAACCTAGGATTGGACAAAACCCTTAGAAAAATAGGAGTTGTATTTGTTCCAAAACTTATTTACAAACAATCTTGTAAACTCTTTCCTCAACCATTTTGGTTTTGATTCTACATCTCTTCTATTTCAACTTGATGGATAAAGCCTACCCCTTGGCCAAAGACTTCACCATGTGCAAAGGACTTCTTCAACTCTAATGACTTCAACATCTTCAACTCTAATGACTTCAACTTCTTCAACTCTAATGACTCCAACATCTTCATCATATTCACCAAGGACTCCCAACTTGGATACTACTAAGGACTACAAGTGAGACAAAGAAATCTTGCTCAAGACTTGGAGACTAAGGAAAAACAAGTTAGAAGGAACCCACATCATTTGAAGTTTTGTGACCAAGAGTTTACCCAAGGAAACCATGATCTCAAGTAAGAAAAAGCAACCAAGAAAGATGGAAAGATCACAAGTGAACCATATAGATGGACCACCATATGTTAGTTAAAATCAAACACACCAAACTTATGTGGTGTAACAAAAATATTTTGTTGCCTAAAAATATGCTTGAAACTTGATTGTTTGAGTGGAATGTTTGTTTGTGATTGATTGCACCTTGTTTGTATGAATTGTGAGGTGTGTGATTGGAAATATTTCCTTAGAAATATTTTTGCCTATTCTAATCTCCCTTCAACCCAACCAGATGACTTCTCCAAGAGACTCCAACATCAAAGTTGATGACAACAACAACAACCAAGAGGACAACATGAGAGAACTTATAGCAACCCAAAACTAGTTGAGCCAAGAGACAACTCAGCTTTTAGCCAACAACAATGGACTAGACCCAGCCATACAAGGGATTTTGAAACTTCAATCCCAATTGTTGCAAGGATTGGTTACTCAAATGATCAACATGAGAGAAAACTTTTCTCAAAGAGCTAATGACAACAAGGATGACAAAGATGTTATTCTAGAAGGAACCCAAGCATGCAAGAATTGTAGAGACAAGGATCATACATGCAAGGAACATGAAGACCAATGCCCCAAGAAGAGAGAAAGATTTCCCACCTTTGAAGAGCATGAACTAGAAGAACTCCTAGCTTTGGAGAGACCCAAAAATAAGAAGAAGGATATTACTCAAGTGCAATGTTACAATTGCAAAGAGATGGGACACTATGCCAATGAATGCCCAGAAAAGAAGAAGAACCAAAGAAACAAACAAGAGGAAATGGTACCAAAGGAAAAGAAAGATATCAGCCAAGTGATGTGTTTCAAATGCAAGGAGCTAGGCCACTATGCAACCTTCTGTCCAGGAAATTACATCAAGATCCCAAGCAAGCCAAGATGTAAACTAGTTGGAAAATTTTTAAGGGTGGTAGTACCCTAGTTATTTGAACCAATTTGTAACCCCTAGCCTCCCAAATCTCGGGACGAGATTTATTTTAAGGGTGGTAGCCTGTCACATCCCAAGATTTTCCAAATCTTGTAATGTGAAAAATAAAGGAATAAAATAAAACTTCGTTGATTTTCAGGGTGAGAAGAAACTTTTTGAATCCATTTGGAAACTTTCAAAACCTAATTGGATCAAATAAAATCCTAAAGGGATTTAAAAAGTTAAATAAACAATAAACTTCAAAATATTTAAAATTACTATTTTGGATCTTTCAATAAAAGATTTTGTTTTCAAAAGAAAAGGTGGCTTTATAAATAATAAGGATTTAATATCCAGTTTTATTTAAAATAAAGGCTTTTCCCGTTTTAAATAAACACTAATTTTTTTGTAAATAAGTTTTCCAAGTATTTTATATTCTCAAATAAAACCTACTGTTTTGGTTTTATTTAGATTTTAAATAAATATTTTAAATAAAACAAACCCTATTTGATTTATTAACTAAGGTCCATTTTATTTAATTATTAATGGAACCTAAAATAAAAATGTTATTTTATTTTAAACAAGTTTTCCAAGTATCTTTTATTTTCAAATAAAACATACTGATTTGGGTTTGATAATATTTGGATTTCAAATGGAGATTTTATTAAATAAATCAAACCCTATTTAATTAAAATAACTAAAGGTCCATTTTATTTAATTAATAAATGGATCCTAAAAAGAATAAAAATATTATTTTATTTTGGGATTTGGATTATGTTGATAAACAGAACCAAAAACTCATTACAAGTGTGGTGATTGTTTGAATGTTTGAATAGTTGATTGAAATTCAAAATAGAAATTGATTTAGAAAAAGAAAAAGGTTTCAGACAGAAAAAAAAATATGCAAAGGACCCAGTTTCAACAAACCGCCCAATGTACCCAGCCCACCTATTCCCTCTCGTCAAGCATTTTCTTTCACTCGAACTCACACGCTAAGTCACCGATTTGGTGGACCTTATTCTCTCCTCTCTCCTCTCGCCAGAGGACCCCACATACCACGCCGCTATCTTCCCCACCCCCACGACCTGTTCTTCCTCCCCTCGTCACCGTTTTTGGCTTTGATTTCGCGGCTTGAATTCGTCTTAACGCGGCCACCATTACTCGCAGTGACCATGCCCCTTTAAACGCCAGCGACTCTCCTCCATTTCCCCCCTGTCCCCTCTCCCAAGTGCGCCCCCAGGCTGACGATTTTCACTCAAACACCGCCACTGTCCGACGACCCTCCGGCGAGAATTCCGGCAGCCTCACGCCACCTCTTGCCTCCTCGAGCTCGTAGCTGTGATCACCATCACCGGGCGGACCTTTCTGCAGCCGCTTTCGCTCATGGCCGAAGGCGTCAGCGGCGACAACAACCGCCGCCGCCACCGTCTGGCTCTTCTCCGACGACCTCCCTCGGGTAAACCAGACTACCCCGACCCCTCTCGTTCATGCACACACCTTCGCCGTGTCTTTGCGTGTCTGACCCTGTCTCCCATTTGTCCTAGCGTGCATCGTAGCCCCGTCTTCGACGACGCCCGAGCGAACCCGACGCCAGCAGGAACTCCGGCGAGCAATCAAACCCGCTCCAGTGCGCCCCTCGACAAGACGGCACCACCTTGAGCTTCCCCTTCGCGAACGCTGTGAGTACCTTCCTAGCCACCCTTGCTTCCTAGACGCCGGCGCCACCTTCCTCGCCGCTCCGCCAGCCACCACCGCAGCGCCGCTCGTTTAGGGTCGAGCTCACCGCAGCCGTCCGATCTCGATCTGGTGGATAGGATAGAAAGTAAGCGAATGGGTACGCACGCTTCTGAGCCGCATGATTCAACTTGATCCAACGTGCCAGAATAGCCGATCCGAGTGAAGCGGTACCGACGAATGAGAATAGGACGCGTGGCACCAGACGATTTAAAATAGAATTTGAAATCAGATTTAGATGCCATTTTGAAACTCATGTAACTTTTGATCCACACGTCCAAAAATTACAAATTTTATATCAATGGAATCAGTGGAACAAGCCCTAGCCAACCAAGCCATTTGTTTAGTAAAAAGCTTCTGGAAAAATGGTTGTTTTTGCAGAAACATTTGTATGCTTGTTAAGGATGTAAAAATTGTTTAAAAATGGTTTTGGGGATAAAATCTTTGGCAAATGTTGTATTTTGAACCTACTGACCATAGGAAACACTTTGTGGATTCAAAAATGTATTTGGTGAAACAAAATAATGACTCTTTGATTTAAAACCATTTCTAGTCAAATAAAAATATGGTTTATTTATTAAAAATGGTTTTGGAAGAAAACTTTTGGGAAATGTTTTGTTTTAAACTCTCTGACCCTAAACACAAAGTTTTGTGGTTTGAAAACATATTTGGTGAACCCTATAGATTAATGCCTTAGTAAAAATATTTCTACACCACATAAAATGATACTTTGTTTTGAAAATGGTTTAGGAAGTGAAACTTCTTGCAAATGACTTTGCCACTTTATAAAATGACCAATAGGTGTTTTCAAGTGTTCATGACCCATTGGGAACCACTTTTTCAAACAAAACAAAGCTTGGCATGCTTGCATGCATTACTTTGACTTTGTCATTTTATGTGATGTTTTGCTTGATTGGTAGATTGATGAGTAGTTATGGAATGATGAGTAAGCTATTCACTAAAACCCAGCTTGATTCACTAAAACCCAGCTTGATTCACTAAACCAAAATGCATGAAACCATTTTTTATAGAAAGGTATTGAAATGCTTAATCCAAGCCTGTTGGATTCAAACCGTTTAGATTTGTGGATCAACCATGGTAAAAATAACAAGGCAGAAGCTATTCTGCATTCAAACATTTTTCAAAATTCAACCATAAAAGCTTTTGAGTTGATTCCAACTCTCAAAAATCACATTTGATCATACCTTTCAGAATATATAAAAACATATGGGTTTACTTGCAGAAATAATGTTCAAGTAATAAAAGAATGCCCCATAGGCATTTCTAGTCACTTTATTTCATTAAAATAAAAAGGTTAAACCTTATTAAATTGTGACACCACTTTAAATCACATTCCCATGTACGGAAATATGTGTTGATGACATGTGTCAACATGATCCCATGTTTTAGTTGGAGAATATTAAATCTTAAGTAGTTTTTCAATGAGTAGAAATTACTTTTCTAAAAATAAAACAAATAAGACAAGTGCTTTAATCTTGTAATATTAGTGATGATGCTAGATCATCTAGTGTGAACCATTGTGTGATGATTGGAAATATTTAAGTATTGTTTGGTAATTGTGTACCTCGTATTTATTTATAGACGCTAGTACCGACCAAGGATACGAGGAGGAAGGAGGATACTACGAGAAAGAAGCCGAGGAGAACTTCAACCACTGCTCTGCACAAGGCAAGCTTATACTAATATCCTAGCAAGCCAATACTTGAAACCTTGCAAGCTAATACTTGCTTGTTACCATGACAACTACAAGCCTTAAGCAGATGTGATCATATCCACTTGATAACCCAATCCTAGTTTTACTCGCAAGCTTTATACTTTATTTCTTTATCAAAGCTTTATCTTAGAGTTTACATAGTGAATTTTAGATACTAGAAGAATATTGGAAGGTAGCATAAAGAGCATAAAATTTGGCCTAAGTTAGATAATCTTGATGTCATCCTAAGGCATGAGATTGAACTTATAAAATCCCCACTTGTTTACCACCCCTCATTAGTATTTACCCCCACTTGTAGATGCTAGTGCTAAGCATAAAACTTGATCAACTTAGATGGGATACTTGGTGAAAATGGTTATGAAAACCTTAGAATGATGAGTCATTATACTGAAATGTTTTGACATGGTTCTTGAAAACCAGATGATTTTGATGATGAAAATGTTGAGGCATGAGCCTTACCCCTTTATAAAACTGATGGTTGTCTGGATGCGATACCATTCCAATTTTATCGTACAACCATAATACCCGAAAATTGGGTAGGGCTTGACTAGAAATTTATATACCTTAGTATGGGTTCCCTCGCGGCCAAGGTCTGAGCTGAGGCTACCTTGTGAAGATTTTCCACCTTCGCAGTACCCAAGATGACAGTGGTCATGGTTGGGAGGCCAACTCATAGGAGAGGTGCCTATACTAGGACGTGTAACTGAAAGGTTAGGATTGATTATCCGCATACTGAGTATGGTGAATTCAGGATTTGTTCCTGACGGATGTATCGAATGTTGCGGTGAAAGTGTACAATCTCTGCAGAGTGTCAAACTATTCGAATAGCCGCGTCCGCGGTTATGGACAGTTGGAGTGGCCATACTGTTCCCCCGTCAGATGTTTTCAAAATGACTTGTGAAATGATTTGTGACTTTGACTGGACCACAACAGAGTTGTGATATAAAATTCAAGTTGCCACTTAGGTTTTATACAACTTTCAACTAAATTTCTTGCTTCTGAACTTAGTAGAGGTAAATCTGGATTTTTTCAAAACAACCCTAGAGCTTATCATATCCTATTCAAAACCACTTCACTTGTTTGTATTAGTTTGTGAGTACTTAAAGAGTACTCATGGCTTTGTCCCTGGCTATTCCCGTGGCCAGACTATGAAGAGGAGTACCAGGATGATGGACCGCAGGAAGGTTATGACAACTAGGATCATCACCCATCGTCAGCATTGCCTGTGACCTTGAAGATGGAGTTTCGCATATGCTATCGTTACTATTACGTTATTCCGTTGCTTGAGTTGTATTAAGAACTGGATCATGAGATCCTTATTTGTGTAAGACCTTATGTATGGTTTGTAATGGATGATGTACTGTGATATCCAAATCTGCTATGTCTCGCAAAAATGGTAATCCTGGGATTGCGATGTATGGCATAACAGGCATCTGGGATTAAAAATTCGGGTGTTGACACTCGGCCTCCCTCTTCGCCTATAAGAAGCCCCCGATGCCTAAACCCTAAGTACCCGATGAATATTCCACGAAACCGTCTGTAGCCGCCGCCACCATCGTCCCTAGTTCAGGGGGATCTGAAGCTCTTCCCGGCACCCTGCTAGAGGGGAGATCATCCCGGAGGCCTTCTTCTTCATCATTCCAGCCTCCGGTATGAAGCGTGACTAGTTCCACCTTGGACTTCGGGTCCATGTAGTAGCTAGATGGTTGTATCTCCTCCTTTGTGCTTTCATGTCTAGATCTTATGAGCTCCATTCATGATCAAGATCTCATCTATTTGTAATCATGTATGTTGTGTTTGTGGGGATCCGATGGATATTGAGATTACTATATCAGATTGATTAATGGTTTTGTCTTATTGATTCTATCATGTTTGTGTTGTTTGTGATCTTGCATGCTCTCCGTTGTTAGTAGCTATCTTGGCCACATAGTTGCTAGTGACTCCAAGAGGGGGTATTTATGCTCGATAGTGGGTTCATGCCTCTATTTAATCTAAGGGAAGTGACAGAAATCTCTAAGGTTGTATATGTGATGTTGCCACTAGGGAGAAAACAACGGTCTTTGCTTATCTTACACACTTTTCTTAAATCAGTTGTCAGTTGCTTGCAACTTAATACTGGAGGGGGTTCGGATGATAATCCAAAGGTGGACTTCTAGTCATAGATGTAGTTGGATGGCGGTCTATGTATCTTGTTATATTGCCCAATCAAATCTCATAGGATCTTGATGTCTAGTATTGCATTGTTATGCCTTGCTCAGTCCTGTCAATTGCCCTGTTGTAATTTGTTTAACCAGGATGTCGTGTTTGTTTATCTAAGGAGAACACCTCTAGTGAACTATGGACCCCGGTCCAATCTTTACAATTGATACATCTTCCACTGTTACTGTTTACTTTCTACAAACCACTATCACCTTCCACACCATACAGTTAATCCTTTGTTTCAGCAACCGGTGAGATTGACAACCTCACTATTCGTTGGGGCAAAGTCTTGAGTTTGTGTTGTGCAGATTTCCAAGTTGCTTGCAACACCTTTGAGTCGTTTCCTTCCTCCTACTGGTTCGATAACCTCTGTTACTTTCTGAGGGAATACTTGCTACTGTGCTGCATCACACCTTGCTCTTGGGGTTTCCCGACGAAGCGCTCCCACGTTGACAAAGCGCCAACAAGTTTTCTGGCGCCGTTGTCGGGGAGGCTAAGGACGTCTTCACAAGGGGAGTCCTTCTCAACCTTTCTCTTTACTTTGTTTTTGTTTTGCTTGGTTTTGTTTGACTCTTTTTATCAAAAACTCCAAAAAAATAGTTTAGTTTGGTTTGCTTTCTCTTATAAAAAAAACACAAAAAATTAGTTCATGCTCTAGTTGCTGCTGTTGGCTTGCTCCACTTTTGCCAAAATGAACTCTACTGAGAACACCAAGTTATATGACTTCACTAGCACAAACAACAATGATTTCCAAAGCACTCCTATTGCTCCACCTGCTCCTGATGCTACCTTTTATGAAATTAAGGTTGCTTTGTTGAATCTTGTGATGAGCGAGCAATTTTCTGGTGCTAGTTCTGCTGCTGTTACTACCCATCTCAATAATTTGTTGAACTTTGTGAGATGCAGAAGTATAAGGATGTAGGTGGAGATATTATTAAGCTCAAGTTGTTTCCTTTCTCCTTGAGTGGAAAAGCTAAATAATGGTTGCTATCCTTGCCTACAAATAGTATTGATTCTTGTATTAAGTGCAAAGATGCTTTTATTGGAAAGTACTACCCTCCTGCTAAGATTATATCTATGAGAAGTGATATTATGAAATTTAAACAACTTGATAATGAACATGTTGCTCAAGCTTGGGAAAGAATGAAATCTTTGGTTAAGAATTGTCCCACTCGTGGACTTATTGCTTGGATGATTATCCAGACTTTTTATGCAGGTTTGAACTTCTCTTCAAGAAATCTGTTGGATTCAGCTATTGGAGGTACCTTTATGACCATCACCTTGGGTGCTGCAATAAAACTCCTTGATAATATGATGGTTAATTATTCTGAATGGCACACTGAGAGAGATCCACATGGTAAGAAGGTAAATTCTATTGAAGAAACCCCCTCTTTAAGTGATGAGATTGATGTTATCGTGGTTATGCTTGTTAATGGGAAAGCTCCTTTAGATCCAAATAATGTTCCCTTAGCTTCTTTGGTTGCTCGAGAAGAGCAAGTTGATGTGAACTTCATTAGAAACAACAATTTCAACAACAATGCCTATAGAAATAATTTTGGTAGTAACAACAATTACCGGCCTTATCCTCCTAATAATGGCAATACCTATGGAAACTCCTACAACAATACTAGAAGTGCCCCCTCTGAACTTGAAGTCATGTTGAAAGACTTTATTAGTAAACAAACCACTTTCAACAAGACTGTGGAGGAAAAGCTTTTAAATGTTGAGAAAAATATTTCCTCTTTGTCTGAAGCACAGTCCTCTTTGATTAATAAAATGGCTGCTAAACCTGAAACCATGGAAAGTACCTTTGCTGCTACTCATGCCATACAAGTTATTATTGATGAAAATGTTAGATTGTTAGCCCAACTTCATGCTAAGTGGGAAAAAGAAGCTGAAATTGCTAGAAACAATAGTGTGTGCACCATCACAACCACAAATATGGATGTCACTAAACCACAAGAAGTCCCTATTCCTCCTCCTACAATGCCTAAGCCCAATGAGTCTACTACTAGTGATGCTAAGTTTGATTTTGATATTGATGGTTGCAATATTTATGAAGTGATTATGTTCCTACAAAAGCTTGCTAGAAGTCCTGATGCTAGTGATATGCATGTTGCTTTCACCAAACACATTACAGATGCTCTTATTAAAATTAAGGAAGAGAAGTTGAAACACAAAGCTTCTATTCCTAGGAAAGTAGAAGATAGTTGGGAACCTATTATTAATATGCAAGTGAATGACTTTGATCTCAAAGCTTCATGTGATCTTGGTTCTAGTGTCTCTATTATGCCTAGGAAGATTTATGAAATGCTTGATTTGCCACCTTTGGAAGATTGTTATTTGGATGTCCCACTTAATGATAATGCTAAGAAGAAACTCATGGGGAGTATTAATGATGTTTTCATTATGGTTAACAATGCTTATGTCCCTGTTGATTTCTATGTTTTGGATGTTGAATACAATGTTTCCTGTCCTATTACTTTGGGAAGACCTTTTCTTAGAACTGTTGGTGCCATCATTGATATGAAAGAAGGCACAATTAAATATCAATTCCCATTCAAGAAAGGTATTTAACACTTCCCTATGAGGAGAGAGAAGTTGCGTTTTGCTCCTCCTTTAAAAGCAAGGTTTGATGTTAATGCTTCTTCATTTGAAAATACCTGATTCTTGCTTCTTGTGCCTAACTTAAAGGCGTTAAAGAAAAGTACTTTTTGGGAGATAACCCAAGAGTTTCTTGAGTCTTGGAAGTTATTACTTCTGTAATAACCTATCCTTATTCTTTTTGTTTGATTTTTGTGCCAAGAATGACCTCTAATGAGAGGGAAGTAAGATTTGGAGAGATACTATCCCAAAACAGATTTTTGTGCTCCACTATAAACATTCGTCAGGAATCTCTATAAGTCGGATTGAGCTGATATTCTACGAATAAATCCCCCAGTATATTAGCTAACTTCTGTTAGTTCAACACTTTTTGATTTGAGCAACAGAAGGTCTTCGAAAAAATCGGTTTATACCTACTGGTCTGTTTTGACAGATTTCTGCCATTATTTGCATTTGCTTCTTATTGATTCCTTATTGAGTTCTTTTTGGGAAATTGAACTTTTTGAGGGAGTTGCTACAGTATCTAGTGTTTCTAGTGAAAGTTTTTCTGTTCTAAAACTAAAACCCAAGGGTCTATTATCTTTTGAATATACTAATGTTGCTAATGAAGAGTGTGTGAAGTTTTGTATGAAGGAAAAAATTTCAGGTGTAGAGAGAGAATGATGTAATGAGATGAAGAATGGACAAAAGCTCAAGCTTGGGGATTCCACCCCGTGTCACCCCAAGAAATATTCAAGAGGTACAAGCGTCAAAGCTTGGGGATGCCCAAGGCATCCCCTTCTTCATCAATAAAAATCTTAGGTCTTTCTAGACACTTCGTTTTTATTGTTTCATGCACTGTTGTGTTGTTCTTAGAGCATCTTAGTTTTTGTTTGCTTTTCTTACTTTGCTTGAATAAATTAGTTTGGACCCCCGTTCTCGCTGTGTTGTTTCAAATAAGTTGATTGGTGTTGGAAAGGAGTAGAAAGTTCTTACTTGAAATAGTGCAAGAGGAGCTTGCTTTGACTGTGACTTAGACTTTAGCATGTCATGCTAGCTGTTGTTTTGACCTTATGCTTAGTGATTATTGTTGTAGCATGAATTGTTCCAAACAATTGGTATTGCTTAGTGTGCCTTGAAAGAATCATGCATTGTTTTAGCATACAAAAGCATAGTATTGTGGTATTTTCCTTTGATGCTTTGTTTGGGTTGACTTGGAACATGCTCACACCATGTTATGACTATGAACAAGTCACTATATCCTCTATGATAATTTAGTCCTTGACTTGTAGTACCACTCCATGCTTTGATTAGTAATGTTTTGTCGCTCTGCATGATTATGGCCATTATTGCTCTCTTAGTTGGTTGCTCCCAGTCTTTTGCTAGCCTCCACTTGTATTACACCCAACTCCCAAGAAACCAAGTAATTCCAAAGTGTCCACTATAAATTCCTATGCATGGTGTGTTACACCATTCCAAGTATATTCTTGTTTTCAGCTATCTTCCAATTAAAAAGTATTTTGTTATGTGAAAACTTAGTGATTAAAGCTCTCATAAACTTGATGGCACAGTTTATATTCCTTGCCCCTAATAAACTTGAACCATTGTGTCATCTTTGTTGTACACTTATACATTGGAATTAGCATAACCGTGCTGTCACGGGGAATGCTTTCAACATTACACTTGTACTTTGTACACAGTTGATATCATGCTCTTTTATCTATGGATGTCGTCGGTGTGAAATGAAAGGGGAGCTTGTAAGTCCATGGAGTTATGTATGTGTGTTAGAGAAACGCCTGGGTCGCTAGTCTAAGCCATGCCTAATCATGGTGGAAACTTGCAGCATCACCATAATGACATCTATGAAGCTTTATTTTTATAAAAAAAGAGACATATTGAGAAAAGAGGAAAGAGAGAAAAAAATCACCATATTCCCATGGTAAATAAGAAGATTGTTGAGATGCTCATTGTCTGCTTGCCTTGTCATTTTGGTTATGGGATAGCTCCTGTACCATGTGGAAGGGGTACCCCACTAGTGGTTCTCTATGATAAACATGTACTTACTATGCTAAGAACTTACAGCTGACTAAAGTTGAGTAGCATGAGGAGCGACCCTCATATTCAAGGGACATGAGATTGCCAACTTATACTTTGTCAAGCATATACTCCATAGTTTGTTCACTTTAACCTTAATCACTTCAAGATGCTTATGATAGGGGCAATGAGAGCTGAAAGATAACAAGTACGATAATTTTTGGAAGCTCCTTTTGAAACTTGAAATCCCTGTTTTCCTATATGAACGGCCTTTCTTCCACCATTATTTTGAGTCTCCACCTTCTACCTTTAGGCACCAGTTAAGAGAGCATAGTTGCCATTCTTAGTTCTATGTGCATTGTCCCAAAACTTATTGATTGATGCATATTATTGATATTTCTTGTTCTTGTGCTATTTGTATCTAGTCACTCTTATGAACTTTGAAGGTGTCATATGCATCTATTTGATACTATATGAGGGACAAGTTGATCCCCACTATGCTATGTTTTCTATATGTGAAACAAACAAATGTTTTTCAATGCATGTTACTCATGATCTTTGTTTGTAGCCTTTCATGTTGCATGCATAGTTACTTTGTCTTACTGTTAGAACTCCATCTTTCATGCTCATGTTTAGAGTTCTTTGATCCCAGCTTTCAATGCTTGCAAATGGTTTGATCTTGATTTTGATGGTGCATGTCACCTTAAAAATTATTCTTTTATCACTTACCTACTCGAGGACGAGGAGGAGTTAAGCTTGGGGATGTTTGATACGTCGGAAATGTATCTATAATTTTTGATGTTCCATGGTTGTTTAGTATCTACTTTGCTTTGCTTTGTCTACACTTTGCGGTGTTTTTATATGTTTTCTGGTACACTAACCTATTAACAAGATGCCACAATGTCAGTTGCTTGTTTTCTTCTGTTTTTGGTTCCAGAAAGACAGAAAATCAATATTCTCGGAATTGGACGGGACAAAAGCCAAAGTCAATATTTTATCATGGGGAGGACGAAGCCTGAATACGAGACAGAGGAGATCCACCAGGGGGGCACACCCCTGGCCGTGCGGCCAAGGTGGGCTCGCGCCTGGGAGGGGTGCAGCCGCCCTGGCGACCCCCTGCCTCGCCTCTTCGCCTATAAAGAACCCCCGATGCCTAAACCCTAAGTACCCGATCAATATTCCATGAAACCGTCTGTAGCCGCCGCCACCATCGTCCCTAGATCGGGGAGATCTGAAGCTCTTCTTGGCACCCTGCCAGAGGTGAGATCATCCCGGAGGCCTTCTTCTTTGTCATGCCAGCCTCCGGTATGAATCGTGACTAGTTCCACTTTGGACTACGGGTCCATGTAGTAGCTAGATGGTTGTATCTCCTCCTTTGTGCTTTCATGTCTAGATCTTGTGAGCTCCGTTCATGATCAAGATCTCATCTATTTGTAATCATGCATGTTGTGTTTGTGGGGATCCGATGGATATTGAGATTACTATGTCAGATTGATTAATGGTTTTGTCTTATTGATTCTATCATGTCTGTGTTGTTTATGATCTTGCATGCTCTCCGTTGTTAGTAGCTATCTTGGCCACGTAGTTGCTAGTGACTCCAAGAGGGGGTATTTATGCTCGATAGTGGGTTCATGCCTCTATTTAATCTAAGGGAAGTGACATAAATCTATAAGGTTGTAGATGTGTTATTGCCACTAGGGAGAAAACAACGGTCTCTTGTTCATAGAACAAGTGGATTGCTTACCTTACCCACTTTGCTTAAAGCAGTTGTCTGTTGCTTGCAACTTAATACTTGAGGGGGTTCGGATGATAACCCAAAGGTGGACTTCTAGTCATAGATGCAGTTGGATGGCGGTCTATGTATCTTGTTGTATTGCCCAATCAAATCTCATAGGATCTTGATGTCTATTATTGAATTGTTATGTCTTGCTCAGTCCTGTTAATTGCCCTGCTGTAATTTGTTTACCCAGCATGCCGTGTTTGTTTATCTAAGGAGAACACCTCTAGTGAACTATGGACCCTGGTCTAATCTTTACCATTGATACATCTTCCACTGTTACTGTTTACTTTCTGTAAACCACTATCACCTTCCACACCATACAGTTAATCTTTTGTTACAGCAACCGGTGAGATTGACAACCTCACTGTTCGTTGGGACAAAGTCTTGAGTTTGTGTTGGGCAGGTTTCCAAGTTGCTTACAACACCTTTGAGACGTTTCCTTCCTCCTACTGGTTCGATAACCTTGGTTTATTACTGAGGTAAGACTTGTTGTTGTGCTGCATCACACCTTGCTCTTGGGGTTTCCCTACGAAGCGCTCCCACGTTGACAAAGTGCCAACAGTTGCCATCTAGACCAAAACACATAGAGAGATCATTGCCCTTTTAGACCTAAAGACTCGTCTCGTGATCCTTCGCTGCAATAGTGAAGGGAATCTCTACACGTTTCCTGGCACCCTCATCGTGCACCACCGATTTCCCTACTCGCCACCACCAATGCCGATATCTGCCACAAAAGAGTTGGACATCCAGGTCAAGATGCTATGTCGACGCTTCAAAAAAATTCTTTCATAAAGTGTAACAAAATTAGATGTACTCATGTTTGAAATGCTTGTCAACTTGGCAAATACCCGCGTCTAATTTTTAGTTCTTCTACTTCTGAATTTAGTGCCAAGTTTGATTTGATACATTGTGACTTGTGGACATCACCAATTATTAATAACTCTGGTTTTCAATATTACGTTTTAATTGTTGATTTTTCTCATTTTTATCGGTCTCTCCCCTGCGTCAGAAATCTTGTGTGTCCCAAACTCTCAAAAAAATCACATATGATTCGCACTCAATTTGGCACTAGCATACACTCTATTTAAATGGACAATGGCACCGAATTTCTTAATTCTACCATTGAAAATCTTATTACTGAACATGGCACGACACTTCGCCTTTCATGTCCCTATACTTCTCAGCAGAACGGAAAGTGCGAGGGCACTATTCACACCATCAATGACACTATGTGCATTCTCATGTTTCATGCCCATTTTCCTGAATATTTTTGGGCTGAAGCTCTTGCTGCTGCCACTTTTTTTCTAAACACACATCCATGCAAAGCCATTTCCTTGCTTATTCCCTTTATGCGTCTTCATGGTCCTCTCCTACGTATGACATGTTACGCGGTTTTGGATGTCTCTGCTATCCTAATGTCGCTTCGACGGCCGTGCACAAGCTCCGACCTCGTTTTGTGCCTTGTGTCTTTCTTGGTTTTCCATCACAACACCGTGGCTACCACTGCATTGACCCGTTCTCTAGGAAAATAATTATTTCATGACATGTTGTTTTTGACAAGGGTGTTTTTCCGTTTCATACACCAGCTACACCACGGGCGTCGTCCATGTCTGTTGGAGATATGCCCAAGAGGCAATAATAAAGTAGGTTATTATCATATCTTCATACTTATGATAAATGTTTACATTCATGCTATAATAGTATTAACAAGGAAACCATTAATACTTGTGTGATTTGTAAACTTAATTTGAAGTCCCTAGTATAGCCTCTATACTTCACTAGCTTGTTGGTTGATTGATGATTGTGGTTTCCATATCATGAACATTGAGATGTTATCAACAACAAGATCATATCGTTAGGAGAATGATATGGTGGACATACTCCTATAGATAAGCGTAGCATAAAGATCAAGTCATTTCAATAGTTCAATTGCTATATGCTTTCTGATACATAGTAACCTAATTCCTTCGACCATGGGATCATGCATATCACCTTTACTGGATGGATGCTTTGATGTCATCAAACACCACACCGTAACAGGGTGGCTATAAAGGTGGCATTGAGTGTTCGGAAAGTATTGGTTGAAACACATGGATCAAGAGTGGGATTTGTCCATCCACATGACGGATAGATATTCTCTGGGCCCTCTCGGTGAAATGTCATCCAATTAGCTTGCAAGCATGTGACTTGGTCACAAGGGATCACATATCACGGGAACGAGAAAAGAGTACTTATCAGTAACGAGGTTGAACTAGGTATGCAGAGATACCGACGATCATAACCTCGGATAAGTAACATATCGTGAGACAAAGGGAAATTGGTATCGTATGTAAGTGGTTCATTCGATCGCAAAGTAATCGTAGAAATATGTGGGAGCCATATGAATTTCCAGATTCCTCTATTGGTTATTGTTCGGAGAAGTGTCTCGATCATGTCCGCATAATTCACGAACCGTGAGACACATAAGGATTCGACGTTGTTTGAGTAGTTATGGTATTATGAGAAAGAGACCGAATGTTGTTCGGAGTCTCGGATGGGATCCGGGATATCACGAGGAGATCCGGAATGGTCCGGAGAATAAGATTCATATAAGGAAAGTCCCATTTCGGAGTTGGGGAATGGTTCCGGTGTTTTCATCGGGAACATTCTAGAAGGTCCCGGAATGTCCGGCACTCCGGGGGGGGAAGGGTACATGAATGTGTCATTATAAGTTGGAATGATTGCATCATGTACTAGGTGTTCTTGCTGTCCAAAATAAAGGGTTTATTTAAATCCTAAATTGAAAAGTCAAACGGCTAGTTTGAAAGTCAAACGGCTAGTTTTTGGAAAGTGGAAAGAGGAGGAAAGAGGAGGCCGAGTTGGGGAGGATTCCTCCTCCCAAGCCGGGCGCCCACTTCAAGGCCGAGTTGGGGAGGACTCACTCCCTCCCTTGGCCGGCCAGCCCTCCCACCTATATAAGGAGGCGGGGCTCCCTCCTAGCACACACAAGTTCCTATCTTCTACCTCCGGTTTAGAGCCGTGTTGGTTTAGAGCTTCTAATTGCTTTAGCCAGCGGTTTAGAGCCTTCTAATTGATTTAGAGCCTTCTAATTGGTGTGTCTAATTACTAGACCACTAAATAGCCTCTCTCATAAGCTCCACCATACTCGCACCGGCTTAAGGCGAAGCCCTGCGGGATTTCCCCTCTACTTAGGTACCACGGTTGTCTGCGGAATCGCGAGGAGAGTGCTACAACCTCCATTTTCTGGAACAAGGAGAGGAAGGTCTTCGTCAGTACGAACGTGTGACCGATTGAGGCGCTGCTGGAACGTGGCGCTGGAAGGATCGTCTACGCGATCTTGAGATCGGAAAGAGTATGACTACATCACCCACGAGAATCTGCTCTCGTTAACCGCTTTGGAATCTTCGAGGGTGAGTTCCACTATCGACTCGTTGCTGCAATCTAGTAGATAGATCTTGGCTTGTTTGTTTGTATGCGATAGAAAATTTTTGTTTTCCATGCTACGAACCTCTACAGTGGTATCAGAGCCGTGTCTATATGTAGATCTGTTTCACGAGTAGAACACAATGGTCATTGTGGGCGTTGATGCTTTTATTGTAGATTGCTTTTTGTGTACTTTGCATCTTGCGGTATGTTGGGATGAAGCGGCCCGGGCTAACCTTACATGACATCGTTCATGAGACTTGCTCCACGCTTGACATGCAACTAGTATTGCATAAGTGGCATTGCGGGTGCCTGTTTCTCCTAGCATAGTAAAGATCCAATTTACAACGGGTGATCAACAATACTAGTATCAATGTTGTGGTTCTTGTTCGTAAGTTAGAACGACACTTATTGAAAGCCCCAAACCACGTAAAATATGCAAAGAAAGTAGAGGCGTCTAACTTTGTTTTGCAGGTGTCTGATGATGTGATATGGCCATGATTGTGATTATATTTGATGTATGCAATGTTCCTTATTGTAAGTTGGCGGCGTGAAGCCATATGGTTGTCTTTAATTTCTGTTAAGACCTGCGTGTCTATTCAAAATAGTTGTAATAGTTGAAGCTGGTGGACGACAACCATGAAGAAGCGTCATTGACCTTGATGCTATGCCGGTGATGATGGAGATCATGTTCGTGCTTGAAGATGGAGATCGGAAGCACAAAGAAGAAAGGCCATATCATATCACATATTATGAATTGCATGTGATGTTAATCCTTTATGCATCTTGTATTGCTTAGTAGACGGTAGCATTATAAGATGATCCCTCATGCACATAAATTTCAAGTTCTAAAGTGTTCACCCTTAGTATGCACCGTTGCCAAAGCTTGCGCTTGAAGCACCACGTGATGATCGGGTGTCTTTGATTCCGCGGTGAATACAACGTAAGCAAGCCAGATTTGCTTATCACGGTAGCTAAGGTTTGATCTTGACGAGCCTAGCATGTACGGACATGGCCTCGGGAACACCGATGCGAAAGGTAAAGCATGAGTCATATAGTAGATATGATGAACATGTTGATTGTTCGCCATTGAAGCTACATCAACTCTCGTGATGATCGGTTTTGATGTGGTGGATTTGGTTCGTGTGATCACTAAAACAATGTGAGGGATGTTGTTTTAAGTGGGAGTTCACCTAGATTAATTTAATTATTAATTAGAACTCAATTTATCATAAACTAAAATCAAAGTGAATTTGCATAGTTGTTGTAGTCATTGGCATCCGTTTACCACCTTGCGCTTAGTTATAATTGAGATGATAGAACTATAGAATTCTGGTTAGTTACTTTACGAACTGGTATCGTATTGTATTGAAGTGTTAATCTAAAGTTTAAAAGTCCTATTGCAAACTTTCAGTAAGTTCCGGTTACTCCATGAAGTTTAATAATTAGTATTAAATCAAGAGTAACAATTCCAAATGTTAGTATATAAGTATCATGTTAGTCTCCATGATTCTTGATATTCAAAAGATTCTCTTAATATCAAGGTTATCTAGGATCTGAAAGAGTTGTTTCAGAAAACCATGATGTGTGGAAGATATTGTGATATCTGAAACAAAGTTTTGGTTGCAACATGATAGAGTATAATATGGCAAAAGTCATGTTCTCATATTTGATAAGAATTTGCAAAAGGTTGGAGACACTAGTTTTCCTAATCTTCCAAAAGGTTTTGGAGAGCAACATTATACTCGCGATTCACCGTTACAAGCTAAAAGTAGCTAGATCATGGATAAGTCCATGATGAGGGTGAATATTTGATGTAGGTAAAATGTTTACTACACCAAGAGATTACTAAAGAAAGGAATTTGAAAGAACACCAAACATTTGATGATGGTGATCTACTTCAAAGTGCAAGTCCAAAGACATTGGTATTTAACTATACACGCTTTGGACTATGTGTCATATGTATGACTCCACTATTGATGTTGATAGATTCTTTCAAGCGAAAGGAAATACTGAAAGAGAATCTCATAAGTATATGGCAGAAAAGAAAAGACTAGAATTGTTCAGTTTAAGTATATAGATGATATACGTGTTATGGCTATATTCTTTGCTTATTAAACAATATGGTTCTTAAGTATTTGATACTGAATTTGTTGGTGTGAATCGTCATACGAAACAACACAATTCATGAACTACAATGGCCTAAGTAACTAGCAAAAGAATATGTGATGATGTTCATCGAAAACAAATAAAGGGTTATTGTGTTGCTCGTTAAACATCAAAGCTTGCCTTCAGGATTTGTTTTATCAGGTATTATGAGAACAAAAGGGTTGTTCAAATAATTGCCGTAATCCATAAAAGATGGATGATTCACAAATCTCGTGGGATAAATCACATCCATAAAACTAGTGCTAAAATTGTCGAAAGACAAATTGATTGAAAGATCACTTAGGAAGTGACATCGCCGTTTAAATTATATTGGAAAGAAAACATGAAGAAACTCCATGTGGATGGAATTTTGGAGTCTTTTGATTTTTGATCAAATGACGTTTGTGAAACTTTCCTAGAGATAATTAAAACTTCGTTCATAGGCCAAAAGGGAATGAATGACTAGCTTATTGGAACTTGTGCATATTGTTGTACGAACTCCATTATGTGTAGTCAAGAGCGATGGATTTCAACTTCATATGCTTTCTCCGAAAATTTGAGTGAATATGTGAATATTTACTTAATAAGGATGAAGTGTGAAATATTTGAAAAGTTCGAAAGATTTTCAAAGATGAAGTGCAAAATCATTGTAACAAGAATATAAATAGTTTATGATAAGATCATAAAGGAAGATATTTAAGTTGCAAGTTTAGCATAATACCTAAGATTTAAGGAATCGATCCGTGGATTTGCATTTCCCGAAACACCATAAGAGTATGGAGCGTTCGAGATATGTAATTAAACCTTGTTTGACATGGTAAGATCAAAGGTATAATTCATAAAACTGCCATTATATTTTAAAGATTAAGAGCTTTAGAGATTACCGTTTTTCCACTAAAAAGAGCTTCATCATAATCCGCTGAAATGACACCATATAAAGTTATGGTTTGGGATAAAACCCAAGTAGTCCTTTCTTAAACATTGGTATGCTATGCATAAGAAAGATGTGTGCAACCAAAGTCGGATGAACCTGTCTTTGTATAAATGTTAAGTATTCCTCCATAAACACCGGAGACAAAAGTGTTTGTCGCTTAGAACGTCAAGTTTCTTTGAGAAGGAATTTTTCATGAAAAGTTAAGTGGGAGGACAATAGAACTTTGATAAGGTTAAAGGAACCTTAGCTATATGTGCAGAGTTGCAAGACCAAAAGTGTTAGGAGGCAACAATGCTCATGGCTCACGTGCCTCAAAGGTTGTGGTCACGGAGGTCTAAGTTTCTATTGAACCAAGTAGGTCGAGTAAACAATCAAATACCAAGATTTGAGGGTTGAATCATTATTTGAGAATAATGAACAGACTACATGCAAAGAAGCGATGATGGGCCCTGACTCCGTCAAATAGCTTGAAGCCATATAATCCGTGATAGTTCCATACACGAGAAATCAAGTTTTGAACTTGAAGGACCCTCGAAAAAGGTGTAAGACCTTGCAGTTGTGTTTGAATCTATAAAGAAGTAGACATGGATGTTTCACATCTATGAAATAGTCGACATGTTGGGAAAGAGTTCACAACAATGTTCAAAGGTTGTATATGACAAGATTTGATCTTTCATAGCGATTTTTAGTCTAGACGGATTAATGTAGCAACCACTACATATAATTTGTTATGTGGTAGTAGAATAAAACAAAACAAGTTCTTCTAATAGAATGGTTACCTAGGACGTGTGCATGACACGGTCCAAAGGGTTTTGTTAATTCAAAAGATGCTAAAAGCATATGCAAACTTCAATGGTTGAAGTAAGCATAGCGGAGTTGGAATCTTCACTATGATGAAACTGTTAAAAGAGTTTAATTTCATCAGAGACAATGAAGATGCTTGCATTTGCAAGAAATTAAGTGGGAGCGCTAAAGACATATTTCTAATACATTATGTGGAAGACATATTGTTGATTGGAAATAATGTATCTTTTATTAACACATATTAAGAATTTCATCCTGATGAAAGACTTAGGCAAAACCCAAATATTTGGCATCAATAGACGCTAATATGGTTGTGCCAGAAGTACATAGACGAGATATTGAATGAATTCAATATAGTAACTACAAGAAAGGTTCTTGTTGCACAGAAAGGATTGAAAGAGTTCAATGTTGATGATATATTCAAGTGTATTGACATTTGGTAAGTGAAACAAAGATTCAAGTATAGATTGATACTTGATGTATGAAATCACAAAGAGTATTTATATCAATCATACTGTGATATGTACAAATCCAGATATGTCCTATGCTCTAAATGTTGTGAGCATATACCAGAATGATTTGTAAGATGATCATTGGACAATAGTAAGGATATTCTTATGATCTTTTGGAAGAACTAAGAGTATATTATTTGTAGAAGTGACAAATAGATGGTTAGTTCATTGTAAAAGTACTACATTGATACTAGCTTTGTCACAAAGTACAAATTTAGTTTATCTCAATCTAAACTAAGGGTGGCACAATATAATGGAAAGTGAGTTCCATAATGGATTTGGATGAGTTCCAAAGTTAAGACATTGTGACAGATACTACAACAAAAGGCTAAGTATATGACTGCTATTATAGCAGCAAAAGAGGGCATTTGTGTCAAGTAGTTTGTTATCAAACTAGGTGTAGTTCACAGCGGGATAATACTATGAAGATATATTGTACGACAATATTGTCAACATGTTTTAAACCCCAAAGAACTAAAGGTCACACCGAAAGACCAAATTTATACAAAGCCATCTCATTAGAGAATGAGTGATGCGTAGAGACGCAAAGACATGCAATTACACACGGACACGGAAGTGTCGATCCGAGATCGATTGACCACTAGCAATCGTGTACATACAACACCAGAAAGCCATAGGTGTTGAATACACAAAAGGTTTGAAACTAGATTATTGACTCTAGTGCAAGTGGGAGACTGTTGGAGATATGCCCAAGAGGCAATAATAAAGTAGGTTATTATCATATCTTCATACTTATGATAAATGTTTACATTCATGCTATAATAGTATTAACAAGGAAACCATTAATACTTGTGTGATTTGTAAACTTAATTTGAAGTCCCTAGTATAGCCTCTATACTTCACTAGCTTGTTGGTTGATTGATGATTGTGGTTTCCATATCATGAACATTGAGATGTTATCAACAACAAGATCATATCGTTAGGAGAATGATATGGTGGACATACTCCTATAGATAAGCATAGCATAAAGATCAAGTCATTTCAATAGTTCAATTGCTATATGCTTTACGATACATAGTAACCTAATTCCTTGACCATGGGATCATGCATATCACCTTTCTTGGATGGATGCTTTGATGTCATCAAACACCACACCGTAACAGGTGGCTATAAAGGTGGCATTGAGTGTTCGGAAAGTATTGGTTGAAACACATGGATCAAGAGTGGGATTTGTCCATCCACATGACGGATAGATATTCTGGGCCCTCTCGGTGAAATGTCATCCAATTAGCTTGCAAGCATGTGACTTGGTCACAAGGGATCACATATCACGAACGAGAAAGAGTACTTATCGATAACAAGGTTGAACTAGGTATGCAGAGATACCGACGATCATAACCTCGGATAAGTAACATATCGTGAGACAAAGGGAAATTGGTATCGTATGTAAGTGGTTCATTCGATCGCAAAGTAATCGTAGAAATATGTGGGAGCCATATGAATTTCCAGATTCCTCTATTGGTTATTGTTCGGAGAAGTGTCTCGATCATGTCCGCATAATTCACGAACCGTAGGGAGACACATAAGGATTGACGTTGTTTGAGTAGTTATGGTATTATGAGAAAGAGACCGAATGTTGTTCGGAGTCTCGGATGGGATCCGGGATATCACGAGGAGATCCGGAATGGTCCGGAGAATAAGATTCATATAAGGAAAGTCCCGTTTCGGAGTTGGGGAATGGTTCCGGTGTTTTCATCGGGAACATTCTAGAAGGTCCCGGAATGTCCGGCACTCCGGGGGGGAAGGGTACATGAATGTGTCATTATAAGTTGGAATGATTGCATCATGTACTAGGTGTTCTTGCTGTCCAAAATAAAGGGTTTATTTAAATCCTAAATTGAAAAGTCAAACGGCTAGTTTGAAAGTCAAACGACTAGTTTTTTGGAAAGTGGAAAGAGGAGGAAAAGAGGAGGCCGAGTTGGGGAGGGATTCCTCCTCCCCAAGCCGGCGCCCCACTTCAAGGCCGAGTTGGGGAGGGACTCCACTCCCTCCCCTTGGCCGGCCAGCCCCTCCCACCTATATAAGGAGGGGCAGGGCTCCCTCCTAGCACACACAAGTTCCTATCTTCTACCTCCGGTTTAGAGCCGTTTTGGTTTAGAGCTTCTAATTGCTTTAGCCAGCGGTTTAGAGCCTTCTAATTGATTTAGAGCCTTCTAATTGGTGTGTCTAATTACTAGACCACTAAATAGCCTCTCTCATAAGCTCCACCATACTCGCACCGGCTTAAGGCGAAGCCCTGCGGGATTTCCCCTCTACTTCCGGTACCACGCCGTTGTGCTGCCGGAATCGCGAGGAGAGTGCTACAACCTCCATTTTCTGCTGGAACAAGGGAGAGGAAGGTCTTCGCCGAGTACCGAACGTGTGACCGACTACGGGAGCGCTGCTGAACGTATACCGGAAGGATCGTCTACGCGATCTTGAGATCGGAAAGAGTACGACTACATCACCCACGAGAATCTGCTCTCGTTAACCGCTTTGGAATCTTCGAGGGTGAGTTCCACTATCGACTCGTTGCTGCAATCTAGTAGATAGATCTTGGCTTGTTTGTTTGTATGCGATAGAAATTTTTTGTTTTCCATGCTACGAACCTCTACAATGTCCACCTCACCACAGTGCCTAGACACTGCGCTTCCTTCTTTGACATGGTCGAATGCCTCCACTGCACTAACTGGCGTGAATCCTGCCTCATCCACACCTACCGCTCTGGCTCCCAAGACAACACGATTAGGTCGTGTTCTCTGTCCTATTGATCGACTTGATCTCTTGGCTATGGTCACTATTGTTACTCCTATACCAAGCACGTTCCGGTAGACCATGCAGGACCCTCTCTAGCGCCAAGAAATGGAGGATGAGCACTAGCCACTTCTCGACAACAAAGCATGGTCACTCGTTCCTCGTCCACCTTAGGCTAATGTTGTGACTGGTAAGTGGATTTATCGTCATAAATTCCACTCAAATGGGACTCTCGCTCGTTACAATGCAAGTTGGGTCATTCGTGGGTTCTCTCAGCATCCCAACCTCGATTAAGATGAAACTTTCAGTCTTGTTGTAAAGCCAACCAAGATTTGGCTTGTCCTCGAGATTGCCATCTCTAGCTCTTGGTCCATTCAACATCTCCAACGGCTCGATACGAAGAATGCTTTTCTCAATGGCTATCTTGACAAGGTTGACTACTGTCAATAGCCCTTGGATTTGTTGATGCATCATGGCCTTATCATGTCTGTCGTCTTCACAAATCCCTATATGGTATGAAGCAAGATTTGCATGCTTGGTAACAACGGTTTGCTTCCTATCTTGCTACACTAGGATTTTTTGCTTCTCTGATGGATACATCCATGTTCGGCCTACAGTCTGGTTCTGACACAACTTACCTATTGCTTTATGTCGACGACATTATTGTTACTGCATCTTCTACTGATTGTTTGCCGCGTCTTCTTGATAGACTACCCAGTAAATTTTCTATTATTGATCTCGGAGATCTTCACTTCTTCCTCGATATAGCTGTGAGCAGATCCTCTGACGGCTTGTTCCTCTCCCAGCGTTGGTATGTTGTAGATATTCTTCGGTGCGCTGGCATGGCTGAGTGTCATTCTTCTTCGACACCGACTGATACTCAATCTAAGCTCTCTGATTCTAATGGTGAGCTTTTCTCTAATGCTACGGATTACAGGAGTCTTGCAGGTGCACTTCGATACCTTACACTGATGTGTCCGAACATTTCATATGTGGTACAACCATTTTTTCTTCATATGCATGCTCCATGATAGCCTCATATTGCTCGTGTGAGGCGTGTTCTCCGTTATGTCCATGGTACTTTGGAATTTGGCCTACACCTTCGTGCTTCCTCGTCAGCTGCCCTGATAGCCTACTCTGATGCTGACTAGGTTGGATGTCCTGACACTCGTCGTTCTAGGTATGGCTGTTGTGTCTACTACGGTGATAGTTTGATATCCTGGTCTTCCAAGAGACAAACCACGGTATCCCACGCCAGTGCAGAAGCCGAGTACCGTGTTGTGGAGCATGATGTTGCTGAGTGTTATTGGCTTTGATAACTCCCGCGGGAATTTCATCGGCCTCTCAACTCTGCTACACTTGTCTTTTATGTCAGCGCGTCCGCCATCTACTTGTCATCCAATCTTGTGCAACACCGGCACAACAAGCATATTGAGATTGGCATTCACTTCGCTCGCGAGAAGGTTTCTCTCACAGAAGTACGAGTTCTGCATGTCCCTTTTGTGCTTCAGTTTGCTGATGTTATGACCAAGGGATTGCCGAGCTAGCTGTTTCTTGATTTTGGTCCAGTCTATGCATCAAAAAATCTCCTGCTGTGAGGGAGGTGTTAGCGTATGTATTTAGGTTAACTACTAGTTGTACCCTAATGTACTTATACTCTAACCCTTGGCCTTGAGCCTATATATAAATACCGGAACCCCACATAATACGTGTGAGAGCCTCCATGTTATCTTCCTACACTAACAGGCGATATTTATGTGACTTTTTTGCGTAAGTAATTAGTTGATAAGAGTGGAATCATACATATAGTGCAAGTTTAACACGAGCATCAATAGTTTGGCATACATACACAGCATTTCAATGTTCAGGTATAGCAAGCATTGTGGAGGAGTACAACATGAGCACATGTGAATCACAAATTAACTGGAGCCAGAGTTCTAAAATATCAGATGGCATGATGGATAAGAATGGTGTTGATTAAGTTATTATCTTCAAGACAAGCACGGATGTGTGTGACACGTTCCATAATCACGGACATCGCTCAAGAACCATAACCCATATTAAAAAACTTTATTTCAATAAGATAACACGCAAAGCCTTTAACCCTTATTTCGATCGATAAGATAACTCGTAAAGCCTTGTGTGTAAAAAATAGGAAACATATAAGTACGTGTTGGCACAGAGCATAAGCTGTTCGAGGATGAACAAAATCCCACCGTGGTTGACACGTCTGCGCGGAGCAAAGGACGGAAGCACGGCATACAGGTCGCGTGTGCAGCCACGCAGCGAACAAGTGGCGCGTCGTGACGTGAGATCCAGTCATCGACCCTAGTACTCCGTTCATTCATAATTAATAAAGATCTCGATCGGGGTGGCTACCACGAGAGATAGGTTTAGCCTACCTCAGCGAATCCCACCCTTGTAGCAAACGGCTGGATCCTTCGACCCGTCCATAGATTTTGATGTGACGTGTGATGTGGGAGGACTCGAGTCTCCGTCGTCCTATCTGGTATGGCCATGATTAGCGATGAGGCTCATTAACAATTGCCCTTAGCTGCCGTGCCGATCCACGATTCCGTGAGCTGAACGGCCGACGCTTTCCGGACCATCACGCTAACAGGAGCGGAACCTTCTGGATTAACGCTGGATTAATTCCCGTAACCAACGGCTCCAAAGCCCTATCCTCTTGTGCTAACTAATCCAATCCAAACGAGATCGACGCTGGATTAACTCGCCGTGCCGTGCAGAGCAGAGCAAAGGGAAAGCGGCGGCGGGCGAGCAAGTGGAAAGTGTTGGGCACGGCGGCACGGCGCGGCAGACGTGCGCGCGTACTCCTCTCTCTCTCCGGGCTCGCGCGAGCGCGAGGACGAGAGCATCCCCGCTCTGTGTCGTTTCCACGCCAAAATCTGGACCGACACGAAGAAACTCGTTTTTAGCCGGAAAATGCCGAGTTTATCATTCGCGTTCTCAGGCCGAGTTTTCGTATTCGGCTAAAATTCAGTTAAATTTAACAAATTTAGGCGGATTTCATTAATTATGGTCGAATATAGACGGATTGGTCGAATTCGGGCGAACACCCGAATATAAACTACATTAGGCTAGATAATAAACTAAAAAACATAAAAAAGGCCGTCGCCGATGCCGTCGCCGCTTCTACATGCCGAGGTTGCCGTAGAAGGAGGTGTAGCCGGAATCGGCCTTGCCGTCGTCATCGTCGTCTTTGGGCAACAGCGGTGGGCGGGAGCTCCCCTGGCCATCGTCGCCACACCTCCAGGGCTGGTAGGAGGGGCTGACCTCTTCGTCGTCGTCGAGGACGACAAGCGGCGCGCCCTGGTAGGCGAGCACGCGGCCAAACCAGGGAGAGGCTGGCCATCCTCCTCGGCAGCCAGTTGGCCGGAGGATGGCACCTCGCCCTTGACGCCGCGCGTGGATGTGCTCCAGCATGGCGGCGAGCGTCCTCCCGAGAGCGCTCCACCAGCGACGGTGCAACGGCGCGTTGTTACGTTTCGGCGGCGACCCGCCTCGTGGCGGCGAAGCTCCTCCCGCATGGCGTTACCGCTCGAAGAGCGGTGCTCGGATCTCGGCGAGGTCCGGGTTTTCCATGGAGGCGATGGCCGCCTGGATCTCGCCGGTGATCTCTTCGTCCTTCGGCAACAGCGGGATCGGGATCCCGCCGGCGCTCAGCTTCCAGCCGGCTGAGAGGCGGATGTCTGGCGGCGCCATGTAGCCCGCATCGTACAGCATGCAGGCCTCCCATGGCTGGAGCGTGCGACGGCCGAAGCCATTCGCCGCCGCTGGGTCGTCGGGGAACCTCTCGCCCATGGGAAAGTGTAGGGGCTGTGAGCTCGCCGGAGTTTGGAGGTCGCCGAAGTTGGGAGGGGGAGCTGTGAGAGAGTGTGAAGAGTTCCGACGAGGGGTACGGCTTTTATAGGCCGAGGCGGGCGACGAGGGAACGGAAGAGGTGTAACGGCGAGGGCGGGAAAATGGGAAACAACGGGAAGTTATTGCCCGCCGGTCTGTCGCGGGAGCCGAGGAGGCGACGGTGGCGCGGCATTGCGGCGACGTGTGGCCGAAGGGACGGGTAGTTAATGTCCGGAGGTCCTCCGCGGGGTTCCGAGGCGAAAGGATGACGACGACTCGGCTTCCGTCACTGACTGGACGGGTCCACACGTCGTCTGATTTTTTTTCCACCAAATTCCTTTTGTCCAACGTTCCCGGTCGTTCCGGAATGCTGGAAATAGGCTGAGAAGTTCGGACCAAAGTTGATCTAAATTAGAATAAAACTGGGTCCTCAAAATGTGACTGAGCCGATGGAGATGCCGTGAGGTTGCGTTGGAGGGGGCTGGTGGTGCTTTCCGACCGTTTGGGATGGAAAGCGGCAGCCGCCGAGTTCGTTGGGATGGCAGATGCTTTCGGCGAAAGCGCAGCGCAGGGCCAGAGCCCACATGGGGTGTGGGCGAGCGGCGCGGGTGCGCGTTTCCTGTGTAGTACGCGCGGCTACGGCTTCGAAAAGTCGCGAGGCCCCGACATGGAACGGGGGATCTTGAGATCTTGCGCAAGGGAGAGGAGAGTACAAAACCGGCCGGCGCTAGAGAACACGGAGCAGCGCACATGCACGGCTGTGGAATCAGTTATGGGATCCCGTAGCACCTACCCGTAGATTCTAAATGAAATGCTGAGTGTATTTCCAAGTTTTTGAAAAGTTAATTTTCCAATATTTATGCCACCAAACTAGTATCACTATATTCATGACCGAAGTTTATTTTTGTGAAAATATTGCTCTTTGGTATCATAAACATTGTTAGTATATTTTTGTGTAAACTTGGTCAAAATTTGAGATAGTTTGACTCTTTAGCTTTAGATGGAAGCAGTTCACTCTTTCCTTGACTGAGGAAGTACACGGTAATCTCTAGAAAGAGCAGATTTTTTCTTCAATATTAGATGCCGCATTTTCCCCAAACAAAGTGAGTAGTACGAGAATCATATGCTGGTATGTATAGTGTGCAGGATCATGATGATGGAATTAGCTTTAGCTGTAAGCTACAAAAATCTACTAGTGCGGATGAACGTACATAATTAACGAACCCAACGTTAGATCTAAGGCTGTAAAGGTGTTTCTTAAAATAGCGGAATGCATTCTATAAGCTCGCACTTACTTGGCCTAAGCTTGCGCTGAAGCTTTGGCCAAACAACTCTATAGCATAATTTTAGGCAACAAAAAAATGGGAATAACTTTACGGCACAAGAATAAAGCATAATAGCAGACCGCCAGCTCCAAAATTAACAACCCCTAATATTTCTTTTTCTGTAGAATGACTGAAATTCGAACATAACGACATGCATTCCGCTTACTGTTAGGAATTTGAGATGGTCTGGAAAATGTTTCCTCGAAGACACTGTAAAGTCAGTTGCACATCAACAGTCTGTCAGAGATAACTATACTTGCATCTAATGTACATAAGTGTATGACACCTAACAGATCCGTGCCCTAGGACAATCGTAAGGGCATCTCCACGAGGAGACGCAAACGGATGACCCAAACTGTTCGATTCTGTTCGTTTGGATCGCGCTACGAACGTTTGGGGTTGTGGTCCGGTCTGTCCGACCAACCGCGCACAGCAGCGCGATTCAAACGGATGAAAACAGAGAGGCTAGCCTAAGAGAAAAAGGCACATGTGCCATCTAGCTAGCCTTTGTCCGCATCTGTCCGGAAAAACCCATACATGCATTAGATCTAGGTCACGAATAGACCCCCGCACGTCCCACCGCGGACCCGTTCAGTCACGCTCGGACCTCTTTTCACTAGGAGACTATTCATTTGGGGAAGACTGCGGTTCAAGAGGGGCAACAAGTAGAAAAAAATAGGAAGATTAGAAACTTACTACTGTGGCAGTACTATTAGATCCAAATTGGAGCCAATCAATTGCACAAACTTTATGCACGAACAGTCCGCAACAAAAGCAAATGAAATGCGGTACTAAGGTCCACACTCTCATAATTGCATGCTTTTCATCCCTAGTGGAGTAATATAATAAGGATGCTTTATATCCAGCAAAACCTTAAAAATGATGCAAAGGATGTTGGCTCAGCCTAAATAAGATTCTTCTCTTTTCCACCCATGATCATAGTGGATTATTGTGTCAGTCATAGTCTTTTTACAGATAATCTGTTAGTATCGTCAAAAGCAGAGTGAAATGGGCAAACTAAAAATGGAAGGTAAAAGGGAAAATTTAACAGAAAACCGACTTTGCGCCCTTTTTAAAAGGCAAAATTCCAGCTTTAACCATGACCGACTGCAGTGCAATGTCAAGATAAAATGGAAAAAAGTTATGGACGAAAGGAAAATCACTACTCTAAGCTTAAGAAGGGATTTTCTTCTTGCTCGGCCCACAGGCCCAACAACCAAAGCATGAATGAGAAATCTTGGCGTCATTTTGGTGTATACTCTTTGTTACAAAGCACATCCTTAGTCTGACTGCGGTCAAATAGGACACTTTTGTAGATCTACAAGTAGATCTGAGCAACGATCTGTTGTTTATGACTGATCCAGTATTATAATATCAACGGTAGATGCTAACTCAGGATATGAGAATTCCCAGTTGAGCTAGGCCCAGCCCATCATGCTCTTGCACAAAATTTGTTTTCACAGTGTACAAAATATGGTGAGCTAGTGAAAACTGAAAAGTGTCTTTGACTCCCGAGCTCCAGTGCTTCTTTTACTTCAAATTTTTCAAAAATCATATTCACAAGTTTCAAAAAAATCTGAAAATAATTTTGGACATAGTTAATGTTGTATCCTAAGCATGCAAAATTGAAACGTGAAATTCTTTGTATTGTGGGCTACACAAAAATGATAAAATCTACTCCCTCCCTCCCAAAATAGATGTCTTAGGTTTGTCAAAATTTGGATGAACCTATATACTAAATAGTGTCTAGATTCGTTCAAATTTTTATAAATCTGAGACATCTATTTTGGGACGGAGGGAGTAATAAAATTTGGAGATTTAAAAATATGCATACTCAGATCCACACATTTGTCATTTTTGTGTCACTCAGAATACAAAGTATTTGAAATTAATATTTTGCACGTTTGTGGGTCACATCATTGGTTTACATCTGTTTTTTTTTAACTCACAGATATGATTTTTGAATTTTTTTAAAAATTGCAGGATCACTGGAGCTCGGGAGCCAAAAAATCTCTACTCGTGAGCCTAACATTTGAAGAACTGCGCTCATGCAACTCAAACAAAAGTGAGATCATAACATGGCATATTCTGTCAATTTCAAAAATCAGAAATCTAAATTCCATCAATCTTGAGGATTTTGAAAATTAGTACTAACCAGCTTATTAACCCTGATCCCTGGAAATAAAGATGTGAAAGACTACATAATTGCAAACAATATATGCTGTGATTGAAACTCTGACAGTGAATCTGAAAATATATTTCTGTAGTTTGAAAATCTAATATATTGCATCAGTGCGAAACATGCATAATCAACTTACAACAAAGGCAACAAAAAGGCTTCTTCATTGGAGAGGCAATTGCCAAACCAACAAATAAGGAACATCATAATAATTACCTAGGAATTGTTGTCTGCCTAGGCCTCTTCAGCCTCATCTGAAAATGACACAACACAAAGTTCTTCAGAAACTAAGAAATTATAGCAAGGACTAGGTAGAGACAGCAAGCAATAATTAAATAATATAAAAACATTGTTCCAAATAATGAGTAATTACTTATCTACTATGGCACCTGCTTAGTATGTGCAAACGAAATGGCTTGAGAAAATATTAGTCATAAGCAGGTTTAGCTTCTTATGTTGCTGCACGGTGTATTCACTATTGCTGCTCCTTAAAGTGGTTCCAAATTGTTGTTTTTACTTCGAGGAACTATGGCACAAAGCCCTGCGTTTTCATTTAGAAGGAACAATAGTTACAGAAGTTTGTTATTTTAGAAGACCATGTCGCCATCTGCTGCCTACTCTTATCCTGTCAAGCGTTTACAGTTAAACTTACACACCCTCGAATTAGAAAGCTAGATGTTTCCAAGTACTAACAGAACATTTTTAAAGTGAATAAGATCACCAGTGTCTAGCAGGGTTTCAGGAGAACAAGTAATAAGTGGTAGGTAGGTGTCAGACCAGAATGTGCTACAACGAATGCATCAGGATTCCTGGTGTTTTACTCTCGTGGTATTCAATGATAACACATGGTTTTATCCCCTTTTTGTTTGTCGGTTCAAGCTTGAATTTAAATTCATCATTGACAAACAAGACTAATTCCACTATGTGAGGTCATTTTTGTTACTAAATCATTGAGATGCTTCCCGTTGATAAAGGAAGGAATCCAGACACTACAGAAGTACAGAATTAGCATATTGTTGTACAAAATTCATACCCGATACTACATACCAGGCCTAGATTGAGCTAGCACCTGTATGGGTGGATCTCTGAGCATGATTCTAAGCTAAGCCTTGAATTATAGACATGATCAACGAGTTTTTCTAACATTTTCAATGGAAACTGTAGGAAAGGACCCAAAAAACAGAAGTAGTGTAAACTTGTCACAGCAAAACAAAAGGGGGAATGCAGTGCGGAGTGGAGATTAATAGACTCAAGCACGACACCTGTAAGTTAACATCAAAGGTGCATCGACTGGAAACACATGAAGAATTTATTTTAATATTATCAGTAAGTTTCGCACTCTCGCTACAAGTTGTTGATTAACTGAAGGGGCAATACCGCAATTACCAACCAGTAACATGTAATGTTGGCATTTCAGTTAATACAATTACATATGTTTTCGGATTTCATTCACCTTTTATGCCATAGCCATTTTGTGCAATGCATTGCACTGACTGTTACAGAAAGAGCAGGCAATTCAATTCACATCACTAGATGATTTGGAAGCCTAAATCATGGCAATCTTGGGAGTTTTTAATATTTGTCGCTAACAACCTATGCATTCCTGCCTATTGTTCGCCTCACTGCTTGTTTAAATGTACCTAACGGGATTTAGGCTTGAAATCACTAGCTCACTTCAAGCATGCCTAGCACAGAAAAATCAAACAGCACATTGCAGTCCACATTGCAAAATGTCCATGCATAGCTAGCTATATGTACCTTGGGCAGCCTCCTCTGTGGTTCCTTCGTCTTCAGCTTGTTCCTCCACTGCCTCCTCTTCACCGTCATCCTCACCGTCAGTGTCACCCTCATATTCATCAAACACTGTGGTACCGTACCTGGAGTTGAGGTAGTCAATGGCGGACGGGGTGAAGAAATGCTTGCGGGCATCTAGGATGTCGTATAGGTTGAGCGTCCTGGGGGTCAGCATCTTGAGGGTGCCGATGTTCCTTCCGCTAAGGCGCACATTGTCATCAAGCTCCGTGGAGAAGAACATGGCCTTCTCCTTGGGGTCGAGCCCCCACCGCTGCAGGGCGGCCACGAAGTCCCTGGTCCGTGGCCCCGTGGAGAACTCCTCGTCGAACTCCTGCACGACGAAGGAGTCGTTGGCGACGGCGGCGCTGGCGAGCGCGGTGGAGATGGCGAGGCGCTTCTCCTTGCGGTTGATCTTGATGGACCAGTCCCGGGGCTTGGGGCCGAAGATGACACCACCGCCTGGGCGGAGCGGGGTACGCGTCGACCCGCGCCGCGCCTTTCCTGTCTTCTTCTGGCCGTAGGGCTTCCTCCCTCCGCCCCTGACCTCCCCGCGGGTGAGGGTGGAGGCCGTGCCGCGGCGCGCGTTCTGGCGGTCGGTGACGAGGGCGCGGTGCACGACGGCGCGCGCGGTGGCGGGCGACGCGGACTTGATGTCGAGGGCGACCTCCCCGACCTTCTCCCCGGTGAAGGAGATCACGGGGAGGGTGGTGGCCTCGGCGCGCAGCGCGCGGAGGATGGAGGCGGACGGCCTCCCCCTGCCGACGGCGACGGAGGCGGGCGGGGATGAGGAGGTGGGGAGGAAGGAGACCGAGGAAGAGGCGAGGAAGGAGGAGGACGAGGCGGAGAGCGAGAGGAGGAGAGACGAGGCGACGGAGGAGACCGGCATTGTTGCGGCTCTACGGCGCTGCGCTGGGAAGGGGGCGGACGGAGAAGGGGGAGATGGCTCTGCCCGCTGCAGCTGCCGCTTCTATCCCTTTATCCACACTCGTCCGGCCACACGCACAACGGCACGAGTGCATAAACAGTCTCGGGGAGGTCGCGCACGGACTGCCTCGTTCTACTTGGACGCGCCAAGTCAGTACACTAGTCAATGCTCGATGCTTTACTACTGTAGTCCGTGGTCACATTTGGGATTAGTGTTTTCCTAAAAAGAGGTCCCATATTTTTTATCAAAATAACTGGAACATATTTCGTTCAATACACATTGTATCTATTTCCTCCGTTTTGTTTTAAAATATAAGATGTTTTAAATTTATAAAGAAAATAAATCTAGACTTCTTTTAATGCATAGATTCACTTCAAATCCGAGTGAACCTATTTACTAAAAGAAGTTTAGAATCATTTGCTTCATAAAGCCAAAACATCTTATATTTTAAAACGGAGGGAGTATATTTCGGTTCCCAGTCGACGCAATCATGCACCCCACAAAGATCCCGTTAGATTCCATTTGGAATTCTAACAGGTTGGTAGTTTCCAGCCACGTTCCCTAAAATACCAGCATCACTGTTGGGCTAGTATATGTAGTTTCGAATATCTATTTTGACATAGTCGTGGTATGGTATGGATAAGATGAACCAACTGCTAAGTTTCAGACCCTTCAAAAAAAAACTGCTAAGTTTCAGACATACGAGCCAACCTTTCATTAAACATGCAAGCTAAAACAAAGCAAGAAGTCTGCGTACATTAGATACTAGCAATTCATATTACCAGATTATTTTGAATGTTTAACATTCCTAAATATATTTTACATGAATATCTTAAATACCCTACCCAATAGTTTCCGGTCGCTTCATAATCGTAGTTTTCATTGCGAAATCTTGACTTCATACCTCCCCATTATTCACTAGAACCTACATTTTGTAACTTGGTATACCTCCTAACAGAGGTGAGCTCCTTTTGCCAACCCCGTTCACTGTTTATGGTATAATCAGCGACTAATACATCTGCGAAGACCTAGATCATCTTGAGGGCTTTGAAGGCAGCTTCTTAACCAGACTAGTGTCACCAGTTACCAACAATCGAGCACCCTTCACCAGCTCCTCCTTGATCATAAAAAGGAGAGCGGAAGCAAAAACACTTTGCACAATTTTTGTACCCATTCCTTTGTAAAGCCCTGACAGGCCTTCGTAACGCATCATTTTTGTGATTGCGTCAAATGTGCCTGAAACCAAGACATGGTGCAATTAAATGTTTGATGCAAAAGTGGGTGAAAACAAGAAATAATAATTGGATGAGAAGATGTGATAGCAAGAGGACATAAAGCAACTGAACCAAGTCAACACTAAAAAAATGAATGATGGACGATCATGTACCTTTGTAGCGATGCTTCTTGTCGTCGTCAATCATTTGCTTCGCCTGAAGTCTTGCCTGCAGCATAAACATGGTTCAATTTGACATGCGTTCGCAAATATGCAGCGGATTAGCTGCAGTTATATTGGGTGCACCAAATAATCACCTTCACAACTAGAAGAGGATATGTAACAAGAGTTGCGCCCAGTTTTGCAACAGCTCCAAGAAGAAAAATCTGAACATATGTTTTCACAAAGGAGGTTAGCTGTTATGAATTCCCATAAAATTGTACAAAGAGATACTAGTATTAGAGGAGTACATCAAAATGCCCAAGGGCTGTGAACAAATCATGTCCTAATTCTCTAGACAGAATATATGTCATAAATGAGCAAGCTATCGAGTACTCATAAGTAAAGGTTCAAGAGCAGTCAGTTGACGTGATGCTAATAATCAGTAAGAATTATCAGCAGAAAAGCTAAAGCTTACTTCAAGAGCAGTCAGTCCCTGAGCACCCTTCAAATTAGAGGCCCGTCTCTTCTTCAGCTTCTTCAGAAGAGACTCATACAACATGAACTGGATTGCGGGATTGCTGACCTATTAAGTAGTAACAGGTGAAACATCGTGAACAACCATTGTAAGACCATAGAAAAAATATATGTGAAAACAGAGACTTACCATAATAAGAGCTGGAATAACCCCTTTCCAGAAGCCCAACACTCCAGCTTCCTTGTAAAGATCCTGAATCTGCAGACGGACTAAGTCAATCAACTATACTCCAAACTGAATAAAACTGTAGCAGTTGGAAGCAACTTTGAATTAAGATCAAGTATGAAATCAGCCTTAGATAAATAAACAAAAATAACTGCAGCAAAAAAGCATGAATTATTCTTTGCCCTTATAAAGTAATATTACTCGTCTTGTTCTCCTAGTACATTATTTCTTGATCTCTAATGTGGATTGTGGACCACGAGATGATTCCCAGGTCCTTCCACCCTGGCCTATGCAAACTCAGACCTCCTTGTTCACTATTCATTTGGTTGTCATGTTTAATGTCTGCTTATAGTCTAATCTATAGCCCCGGTAGATATTTTTAATTGAAAAAAAGGTGAAACACATATACAATCCCAAGTCAGCAATGTTAGTACTTCTAGCTTGACAAAGAGTCAAAAGTAACATGAACATATTGGTACATTTTTGTCCTAGCCTTAGCTCAAATAAGTTATATTCCTTATATTTCAATCATGTTTCAGCATTTACAAGATTAAAGAGTCAGCTTGGGCCATGTGTTTTATTTCAAGAACACAAATCATTTGCATTTTTTATTGCATAACACTTGCAGCAATACAGTAACGTTGTGAAGAATATATCATGCATCATTGAAGTGCTTACTATTGTTCATCTAGTGAATCATGACACACTTTGGAACTAAGAACCTGATACTTAATTAAATTTACAGCATTACCAATTCAAACCAGCTGGAAAAACAAGGAGGAATTTATTAGTTTCAGATCTTTGCGATTATGAGGAAACATGTGAGATAAACTTATAGGGGCTTATGGATGATGTCAAAGGTTGTGAAATAGTAGCTAGAGATGACATACTACTGAAATACAACAAAAGAAACTTGGCTGCACTACATGTACTATCAGTAACAAGATAAACATCCATATCCACGTAAAATCTCAAACATATATTGAAGATGCAAAATGATTAGAAGCTCCTATTGAATGTATCTAAATCACAAAGTAACTTAAAAGTAAAGTACAGTATTTTTTTCCCCACACAGGTAAGAGAAGATGTTAAGCAGGCATGTAGTAATCAACAAAATGTAATTGCACAAACATCCTACAGGCAAAATGGTAGGAGATACATACAACATTGATGGTTTTATGAGGGATGTTTTCAGCTGGGGCAGTTTGTATGGCCTTGTCAAGAGCAGAATTCAAACCCTCGGGGCTTTGCTGTTTGTTTGCTTTTCTGTGAGTCTGCAGGCAAGAATAAATTAGACTTCAGGATGTGTTATCAAATATAAGGGAGTTGATTGGGAGACACTGTCCCCAGAAAGTTGCATTTGCGTACTTGCATCCGTGTAACAGTAACCCAGATTGGGTTTGTGAGAAGTACATTGACGCATCTGCAAATTGGGGATCAACAGCATCGTCAGCTAAGAAGAAATTATGTCCAGGAAAAGACAATGGAATGCATGAAGTCAACGACAAATGCAGACAGGTAACTAGAATTATTACCCAGAAAGTGCAGCGACAGTGAGCGACTGAAGCATCCCGACGGATCCATCGCCAACTCCACTATTGAAGCGCCTACGGGACGCCGCCTCCGCCCTGCTCCGGAATATTTGGTAGAAGTAGTAGTAGACACCCTAATAGCACAATGATTTGATCCAGAAGCGTGTAAAGCATCCCCAAACCAAGGCAGCAAGTCGGTGAATCGAGGAACCAGCGAACCAACCTGGGAGGCGGCGGTGCCGACGAGTGAAGGCGCAAGGCCGCCGTACAGGCGCTCCCACCCCTCGTTCTTCACCACCTACTAGAGCAGAATCGGGGATCACGGCAGCGTTAGACTCGGATCAAGGTCAAATTACTCGTAGCTCTGTATGAACGAATAGGCGAAGTGGGTAGGAGGAGGACCAGGCACATCTGGCGGACGGCGCCGTCCTTGAACGCCGGCTTGGAGGGGTCGCGCTCCGTCTGCTGCCGCGCGTTCACCTGCCGCAGCAGAAACCCTCGCCGTTCAGGACGCGGAAGCAGCAACAGCAACAACAACAGGCAAGCAAAGCGAGCAGTCCACGAGCACGGGGAGAGGAGGCGAGACGTACGGTCTGCAGCGGGTAGGTGAGGAGCTGGGCGACGATCCCGCCGCCGGCGCCGGCGAGGCCGTTGATCAGCGCATCCGACATCTCCTCCGCGGCGCCCGCCTACCTCGCCACCCCTGGATCGCCGCCGCGGCCGTCGTAGGCTGCCAGAAAACCTTAAGGCAGCCGGCTGTTGCTTGGCCGGCCTCCTTGGGTGGGTTGCCGTGGGAGAGACGGAGGCGCGGGTCTCCTTCGGTCCCGTGCTGGTGCTGTACTGCTCTGCTTCAAGTTCAGACTACTACATCCTGTACCGGCAGTACTACTACTGCTCGCGTCCCTCAACCACCTTTGTAAGACAATTTGTTAGGATTATTCAGTACACGTTTTCTTAATTCTCTCTAGAAAAAATACACGTTTTTTTTGATAATTTTCAGAGCAAGTGCTACCGTTGACTCGAAATAATTAGCGAGTTCTCCGACCTAATACCAAATCAGACTACCCACCACTCCTTCAACTGGGTTTGGTTCCAGGTTTTTTTTAATTCCAGGTTTCAGTTTTGAAATCAGATCCGTTTGAGATGATCGAGAGCGACGGGCAGGCTGCAGGATATCTCACGCCTTGGCGTGTTGCGAGGAAAGCGCAGTCGGTACATTTCCTAGGAGAAGGAAGAACGGACAGCGATGTGGCCATGTTTTTTAGTTTACCACGCCGAGCGCGCCCAGCACATGAACAGATGCTTCATCGTGCGACTGTGATCCCGTTGAGTTCTTCCTGTCGCCCTGGATTCATCGTCAGTTCCGTCCTTCGTCTCTTCTTGCTTCCGCGGTGGACTTTCAAATGAAGATTCTCAGAACAAAAATAACGGAAAGACTGAGGTGCTATGACTTCTCGAGTCCTGCGAGGACGCGACAGACCCGAATGAAAGAATGCGCCAACATGATTCTTGGGATGCTCAACGTGGATTTTGCTACTTCCTCTAATCCTTATAGGGAAAGATGTATCTAGACATACTTTAATGCTAGATCCATTCAATCCAATAACAACTAATATAAATTGGAGGGAATAGAATTTTGAAAAACGAGACTACACATTGAACACACGGTTCTTGTTAGCAGTTTCCTTTTAAAAAATCTCGTAGAATACAAAACCGTATGCTTATTGTGTTCTCAAAAAATATTTCTACTATCGTATGCCCATGGTCGATTTACTGAGTAACAGGCAATCATAGCACGATGATGATACCATAATTAGTTAATGCGATTCGGTGTGAAGTCGTCTACTTCTGCACTGGAATTTTTTACCTCTTGGCTCCAAGCTATGGAGTCGGTTGGCTCCCTATGAACCAACATTTTTTTCACTTGAATGATGATGTTTTTGCCTTTGACGTCCCTGTTGTTGCCTAAGTAGCTTTTTTCTATTTTCTCTGACCCATATTAGTTGATTTGGATTTGTCAAAATTTGGATAAACCTATATACTAAATAGTGGTTAGATTTATCCAAATTGAAACAAATCTGAAGAACTAATATGGGTCGGAGGGAGTACTCATATCCGACTTTGTATCTTTACCATTGATGAACTTGCTGGCAATTCTTCATTGCAGAGTCGCTGCGACTCTACTCTCTCAACCCCCTTAGAGAAATCTTCTCCCCGGGGGCACACGAGGGCTGTCTCACAAGTTTCTTTCCACAAACACTTAAAAAGAGCGGCAACATCACAAGAATGCTATCTATTATGATACATGCATGCATGATGTGGCCATGCGTGTGACGCTAGAAAAAGATCACAACACGATTTCGCTTAATTTTTCCCTAACGTAAAGGTGTTTTGTTTTTCCCTATTAAACCAAATGACCTCATTCAAATTTTTTCGAGCATGCATTGACTATATCTACAACATGGCACTGGCCTCACTTCATGATCTGGCCTAGCTAATTTCTAATGATTTAATCAAGCTAAATTGGGAAAATTCCTTCATAAATCAATTTCTGGTGATCTAGAGATCTAAATAAAATGAATCCAATTTTCTTGGAAAGGTATCTGGAAAGCTTTTCATGTGTCACTGGTTTGAGAACTCTTAGAGCTATAGAAAAATGAAAATGAGAAGACATAGAGCCTTTTGACTTTAGAAATTGTTGTGCGGAAAAATAAATGATTTTGAGTTGATTCCAACTCCCCCGAGAACATGTACTGGAACATCTTTAAAATCCTGGTTAACCAAAATTATTTAGGCAACAGAGAACTACTAGTGATATATTTCTCAAAACAGAAGCTTGTTCACTAGAAAATCAATAAGTAAATAAATAAAAATTAGAAAATGCAAGCTCAACTTTGCTGAACTCACAAAATTCATATCTTTCAGAGGGTATGACTTTTACATGCTGATTTATAATACAAAGTAAAAGTGCAAGAAAATGGTTCTTATTGCTTATTTAACTTCCTAAATCCATATCTTTTGTTTTAAAATGCAAACTGAGTGAAACTACTTTCTATGGCTTTATAAAAACCAATTGGTATCTTATGGACTTGTTGTTTGAAACGTATGTTTTTTATACTAAAGTGGTCGTTTGATTGCTTGTACTTGTTTGTATGCATGTGTATGCCTTTGCGACGATAGACAGAGATGATGGGTGAGTTCAGGGAAGGAGAAGCGTTTTAGGACTTTGCAGAGGAAGTTTAGGGACAGAATGCTGACCAAGGCAAGCCACCTTACTGATTCTAAATTCGTCCCAAACATTTTTACTATGCATGTGTTTTATCTACTTATGCAAATGCATTGTTTTACTATCTTATTCTTCTATTATCTTGTTGGTAGCTTGGCTTCTCCAAACTATACTTTATGGTACAGTAGGTTACACATATCTCTCTGTTGGGGATATGCTATATGGGTATCCTCATAGCATGTCTCTTATCCGACTAACCCGGGTGGCCCATAGTCGGTAGCATGGCCTATGGCCTGCTGGGCGGCCCAGTTAGGTGGATCCAGAAGGAAGGCCCATGCCGGATAAAGGAAGGCTACGGTGGAGTCACTAGCGTACCCGGAGCCTTGGAGTGCAAGATACACAAGACTAGTAATAGACGGTGTAGAACTCTGTAACCTGTCCGGCTAGGACTTTTCCCTGTAACCCTAGGACCTGGCGACTATATAAGTCGGGCCTATGGGAGCCTTTAGGGCACAATCTCTAACGATAACTTAGACTCTCTAGTCACCTCGCACAGCGAACCTTATCTCTGTAACTCGGCGTATTGCCATTATAGTGATTTATAGCAGGAGTAGGATTCCGCCACCGTTGTAGGATCTGAACCTGGGTAAGCTGTGTTACCTCGTACCCGTCAACCGTCCGCCTTACCCCACGTCTCTAAACACGCACTGTGAGGACCCCTCCATGGCGTACTCGTCGGCAATACCACGACAGTTGGCGCCCACCGTGGGGCAAGAGGCGCTTCAGGCTCTCCAGCGGGCGAGGACCAAGATCTTCGCGGGATTCAGCGAAACCGTAGCAATCGGTCGCGTTATCTTCTCCGACAACGTTCCGATCATCCCCCCGACGAGTTCTGGATCCCGGCGAAGACGAACCCTACGCGGTGTTCGATCGTTCCTATCGGAGACATCCACCTCTTCATCGGCGAAACCGACTCGGGCACTAGTTCCCTGGGAGTCGGAGGAGCATCAAGACCCGCACGGACCGCCTACGGGCAGGATACGTTCGCGGAAGGATCGATGTCGGATCTCTCCTCGGAGTTTGCCGGCAAAGATCGGAAAAATTCAAGACCCGCACGGACCGCCCACGGGCAGGATACGTTCGCGGAAGGATCGATGCCTGATCTCTCCTCGGAGTTTGCCGGCAAAGATCGGAAAAATTCAAGACCCGCACGGACCGCCTACGGGCAGGATACGTTCGCGGAAGGATCGATGTCGGATCTCTCCTCGGAGTTTGCCGGCAAAGATCGGAAAAATTCAAGACCCACCCAAACCGCCCCTGTGCAGGAAATAAAGGTGGAAGATCACTGCAAATCCGCCGGCTTCGCCCGTGCGTCTAGACAACAAAGATCCAAGTTCGTTGGCGTGGTTACCATCTTCGATCTGGCCCGCTGCGTTCAGAGAGAGGGCGAAAACCCCCGCGACTACCTCGCCAGATGGCTCCGTATACGGGCCGACCTGGCCAATTACCCCAATGATGATGCCATCTATCACTTTGTGGAAGGACTGGACCACGGCACGCTTCTCCGACATTCTCTAAGATGGCAACAGGCGTCAGGATGCCTCACCTTCGAAGGCATGGTGAACACCGTCAACAACTACGCGGAGGTCAAGCGGCACTCGAGCGGCGCTGCGCTCATTGACGGAGCACCTCCGATTCAGCCACCACCACCGCCTCCGGCCGCCATCGTCGCAGCAGCGCCACCACCTCCAGTCATCTTCGAGGCCTTTGCACCTCCACCGCCCGTCATCGAGGAAGTCCTGGCACCCTCCGACTCTGTCATTGACGCGCTTTATGCCGATTTCAGTGCAGATTCCGAGGAGATAGACTTCAGTCCAAAAGAGCTAGACTCTGCCATGCAGGAGATGAAGGAGGAGTACTCGCGCGACGAGCAAGCTAATAACACCGTCATGTCTCGAGGGGTGTTCGTCACCATCGGGACAGCGATGGATGAAGACCAGCCCGGGCAAGCTCCGCCTACGGCGCTGGATAAGGGGAAGGGGCCACTTATTGCTGCTGACGATGATCGCGCAAGAGCCATGCCTCCTCTGCCTAATCCAATGCAGCAGCCGCAGGAACTCGGCACCGGTCCGAGCAATAACAACACCGCAAACTTGCCGCCTTCAGCATCTACGTCGGCAGCAGCCCATATTACTCCAGCTGATAGAGTGATGCAACCTCCTCGTTGAGCCACTAACTGTTGATCATATCCGGAATGTGACTCAGCTTGACGAGAAACGCCAGCAACTGCTGGAGGAAGCGCAAGCCATCGCGGAGCAAGGCGCTAAGCTAGATCGAGATCTGGTCAATGTGCAGAAGTCCATAGAAAAAGCTAGAGCAATGGAGGCCGAGTACAAGACTATACTCCAGCAGCAGAAGGCTAAGAAGGCTCCGGCTCGCTTCATCAACAATCCTGGTGTACGGCGCAACCTAGGATGGGCTCCCTCGAAGCCGGCACAGGCCAATCCATACATTGACAGTGAAGGCAAGCAGGTGATGCCCACCCCACTCCTTAACCTCGCCGTCGCCAAGACCCTTTTTGAGCAGGATAGATCGCCTGAGGCAGTGGAGCAGGTCTATGACCTAGTGGCCAAGGCGGTAAAGCATCAGGAAAAGGCCACCTCTCAGAGGCTTGAGTCTGACCCAGCGCTCTGCTGATCTAGCCAGTACAGACCACCAAGGGACAGATCTCCTCAGGATGTCGGATCGCGGACGGGTTCATCAGAACAAAGACGGAGGGATGTGCGCAACAGGAAGGATGCTATCCCCATATCCTCCAACCACGGAGAAAGAGCCCAACCTCGCCGCCCATCGCCACCGCCTCGATCCCCCCGATGTCAGGAAGACTACAAGGCTCACCGTCGTATGGATATGCCCCCACCAAAGCAGTGTGGCATTGCCATCCGCGACAACGCGGAGCAGACCCGTCATGACGGAAAGCACAACGAAGGACATAAGAGCAGGTCGCGCCATGACCCTCCGCGTCCGTCAAGCAACCGTGACAGGCGTGAGGCGTCGCAGGAGGGTAACAGCAAGAAGGCTAACCCACCGCCACCTCCGCCTCCGTCGCCGCCAAGCAGTCACCATGGCGGAGGAGGACCGCGTCGTTCGCGCAGCCCATCCCCTGTTGACAAAAAGAAGAGGAACCCAGAGTCGTACGATGCACGTTCGCGGATCGATAAGATCCACGAGGCCCGGGAAGGATCATACCTGGGACAGCGTTGCTTTGGACCTGCAATACGGACCGCAACTTACCCCAAAGGTTTCCGGATTGACAAGACCATCAAGCCCTATGACGGCACCGCCAAGCCTGCCACATGGTTGCAGGACTACGGCAATGTGTTGGAGATTGCTGGAGGCAACCCCAACGTCGCCGTCAAGTACCTCCTGTTAATGTTGGCAGGCACGACCCTTCAATGGATCAACGACTTGCCGGAGAAATCTATCTACAACTGGTTGGACATGCAAGAAGCGTTCACCAAAAACTTTGAGGGTACATACAAGCGTCCCTGCACTATGGGCGATCTACAGCGGTGCATGCAAGAGAAAGACGAGACATCTCGCGCCTACCTCTCCCGCTGGCTGGATATGAAGAATTCCTGCGCAGGAGTACACGCCCAGACCGCCATGGCCGCCTTCATCGATGGGTTGGAAAGGGGCACGTTGCTCCGACATAAGCTGAAGCGCTTGCAGGACAATAATCAGCTTGACTTGAATCAAATGATTCAGTTAGCTAGTGAGTTCGCAGCTGCTGACGATGACGCTCGTGGCTCTTTGTCGGCAACGGCCGTTCCAACTCAAGCTCGGAGGAACAGCAGTACAAAGCGGAAAACCGCTCCAGAAGAAAAGCAATCTACCGACATGGTCGCCATGACTTTTGCAGGACGAGGAGAAGGCGGACAACGTGGCCGAGGAAGGGGAGCAGGCCGCGGGCAGCAGCGAGGAAGTGAAACCAACCCGGCGCCGCTCCGCGTTCCCCAAACCTACGAAGAGTACCGCGATATGCCGTGCCTTGTACACCTCGACGCCAACGGCAAGGCCACCCACACCAATCGACACTGCAAGTTCGTCAACGACCTCAAGGAAGACCCGGAGTCCGGCTACAAGCAAAGTCGGAAGAACAGACCGCGAGGCAAGGGCAAGGGGAAGAAGGAGGAGGAGGAGTCCAAGGATTCAAGTGACAAGGACGAGGACGTTGATCCCAAGCACGCTGCCAAGAGCGACGACAAGGGCAAGAACCCCTTCGCAAAGAAGGCCCCAGTCTACCACACTTTCCTTGGCACCCCCACCGTCCGACAACAGAAGACCTCTCTAAGGATCCTGATGGCTACTCTCCCCCAGTTCCCCAATACCTGCGCTGGTCAGAGGTTCCAATCACTTGGACAGGACAGACCACCCAGACCTTGTGCCCACGGAGAACCAGTATGCCATGGTCATCAACCCATTGATTGACAGCGTGGAGTTCACCAAGTGCATGGTGGATAGTGGAAGCAGCATCAAACATCATGTACCTGGATACACTGCAGAAGATGAACTTGACGGAGGCAAACCTAATGCGGACCAACACCGGGTTCCATGGCGTAGTTCCTGGTCGGGAGGCTCGGTCCCTTGGGTGCATCACACTTCAGGTAGCCTTTGGCGATGTTAATAATTACCGCCAAGAGCGCATGACCTTTGAGGTGGTCCCCTTCAAGAGCGTGTACCACGTCATATTCGGCCGCGACATATTCCACACGTTCATGGCCAAGCCATGCCGTCTAACAAGCTCAAGATACCCGGACCGAACGGTGTCATCACCGTATCCGGAAGCTTTACCAAGGCAAGGGACTGCCAGATCAATGAAGCAGCCGTTGCAGAAGCTGTCCTCTACAGTGAAGAATTCAAGGAGATCCAGAGCAAGTTCAATGACTCAGAGATGCCCGCGTCGAAGAAGCAGATCTCTGACTCCGCTCCTGCGTTTAAGGCCGCCATCGAGACCAAGCCGGTGGAACTTGTGGTAGGCGATGCCTCCAAGGTCACCGCCATTGGGACGAACCTGGATCCCAAATAGGAAAGCGTGCTCGTCGAGTTCCTCCGTGAGAATAGGGACATCTTTGCCTGGCAACCTGCCGACATGAAAGGTGTACCTAGGGAACTTGCCGAGTACAGCTTAAACATAGATCCAAAATGTAAACCAGTGAAACAACCTCTATGACGCTTCGGAGATGAGAAGAGACGCGCCATTGGCAAAGATATAGCTAGGTTACTTAAGGCTGAGTTTATCCGAGAAGTCCTTCACACCCGATGGGTGGCCAATCATGTACTTGTCCCCAAAAAGGGAGCCAATGAATTAAGAATGTGTGTTGATTACACCGGCTTGAACAAAGCATGCCCCAAAGATCCGTTTTCTTTGCCTCGCATTGACCAAGTCATTGACTCGACGGCTAGCTCAGAACTTTTGTGTTTTCTCGATGCATACTCAGGATACCACCAGATCAAGATGAGTAAGTCGGACCAATTGGCCACTTCGTTCACTACCCCGTACGACACGTTTTGCTATGTCACGATGCCCTTTGGGCTGAAAAATGCAGGTGCTACCTACCAGCGGACAATGCAACGTTGCCTTCACGATCAAATTGGTCGGAACGTTCACGCCTATGTGGACGATATCGCAGTGATGTCTAAAAAGTCAAATGACTTAATCTCTGACTTAAAAGAAACCTTTGATAATCTCCGGAAATATAACATGATGCTCAACCCTAAGAAGTGCGTCTTTGGGGTTCCAGCCGGCAAACTGTTGGGCTTCATCGTTTCCCAGCGCAGAATCGAGTTCAACCCGGAGAAAATCAAGGCCATCTTAAATATAAACCGTCCGACATGCCTAAAGGACATCCAACGACTAACAGGTTGTGTTGCAGCAGTTAGTCGGTTCATCAGCCGACTTGGAGAGAAGGCTCTGCCGTTGTACAAGTTGCTGAAGGAGGCGGACAAATTCACATGGACGGACGAAGCAGATGCAGCATTGAAGCATCTCAAGGAGATTCTTTCCTCAGTGCCCATCCTTGCGACACCGAGCACAGAGCCCTTGTTAATTTACATGGCGGCAACCAACCGGGTTATCAGCATCGTCGTCGTGGTAGAGCGGAAGGAACCAGGCTATGAGCACGGAGTGCAACGACCAGTTTACTATGTAAGCGAGGTCTTGACGGAGTCCAAGCAGCGTTACCCGCACTACCAAAAGATAGCTTATGGAGTATTCCTCGCTTCACGGAAGCTGAGGCATTACTTTCAGGAGCACCCAATCACAGTAGTGATCAAGACTCCACTGTCCGACATCATCAATAACAGCGACGCTACAGGAAGGGTCGCGAAGTGGGGCATTAAACTTGCCGCCTTCGAGATCACCTACAAGAGACGCGATGCTATCAAGTCACAGGCCTTGGCGGATTTTATTGCAGATTGGACGGAGATGCTGGATGCCACTCAGTTGCCGGAACCAGAGTATTGGGTGATGCACTTTGACGGATCAAAGTTGCTCAAAGGCTCGGGGGCTAGTGTATTGCTACAGTCACCAAAAGGAGACAAGCTACACTACGTTCTGCAGATCCACTTCGAGGCTACAAACAACATGGCGGAGTATGAAGCACTCATTCACGGACTGCGTGTAGCCAAGGATATTGGCATCAAGCGCATAGTTTGCTGTGGAGATTCCGACTTGGTTGCCCAGCAGGTGGATGGCACCTGGAATACGCGGAACCCTATGATGGCGGCATATCGCGACGAAGAGGACGAGATAGCCAAGAGCTTCTTGGGCTACGAAGTCAAGTATGTGCCTATGGAGCAAAACGAGGCGGCTAATCTATTGTCTAAACTTGGATCGAGCATGGCAATTCCGAGGAGTTTTCCTAGAGCATCTACGCACACCATCCGTGAAGGGCCGACATCGACAACCCGGATAGAGCTGATTCTTTTGTCAACATGGTGACAAAGACCCCTCCGGCATGGACAAAACTGTTCATGGAATATCTCGAACACGGAACTTTGCCCGACGACGAAGTCGAAAGACGGCAGATAGTACGACGAGCAAAGGGTTATACCATAATCAATGGGCAACTCTACAAAAGGAGCACTACTGGTGTATACCTAAAGTGTGTTTCCCAGCTAGAAGGTATGGAAATCCCACGCGAGATCCATCTCGGAGATTGCGGGCATCACGCCGCTCCTCGATCGTTGGTCGCAAAAGCCTTCCGGCAAGGATTCTCTTGGTGACCCGCGGGCGGACGACAAGCTAGTTGAGACGTGCACAGGATGCGATATTATGCCCGACAACCAGATGTTCTGTGAAGAATTGCGAACAATACCAATAACTTGGCCGTTTGCGATGCAGGGGGCTGAACATGGTGGGGCCGTTGCAAACGGCACCGTGTGGGTTTACTCATCTGCTTGTAGCAGTTGACAAATTCACCAAATGGATAGAAGCTAAACCCATTAGAAAGCTTGATGGGGCAACTGCCCTCAGGTTTGTCTGGGATCTAGTGGTGAGATTTGGTCTCCCACATAGCATCATCACCGACAACGGAAGCAACTTGTCACTCGGAGAAGTGGAGGCCTATTGCTGGGACAAAGGCATCCGACTTGACCTTGCATCTGTGGCACACCCACAATCCAATGGTCAAGTTGAGCGAGCCAACGGATTAATTCTGCAGGGAATCAAGCCACGTCTTGAGGCACCGCTACATAGAGCAGCTGGAGCCTGGGCGGAAGAATTGCCATCTGTGATGTGGAGTTCTGAACTACCCAACAGATCCACGGCTACACTCCCTATTTCATGGTATATGGGCGAAGCCATCCTACCTTCGACATCCTCCACGATGCACCAAGAGTTGCCGCCTACGACGAAGATGACGCTGAAGAATCCAGACGCCTTGATGTGGACCTTCTCGAGGAGGAGCGCGTTTTGGCATGCCAAAGATCCGCCATCTACTAGCAGAAGCTACGCAGCTACCATAGTCGCCGCATCCGGCATCGCTCGTTTAAAGAGGGGGATTTGGTGCTCCGACTTAAGCAGAAGAAGTCACACAAATTATCCCCGCCATGGGAAGGACCGTTCATCATAAGCAAGGCGCTGCTCAATGGGTCTTACTACCTTGTCGACAATCATGAACTCAAGGATAGGCCCAATGAGGATCATAAGCGTAAGCGACGTGACCCGGATGATGACTACCCGGAGCTTGATCGGTCATGGAACATAGCACAACTACGTCCTTTCTACACTTAGCATTTTTTATCTAATCGTGTACCTCTTATATGATCAATGAAATAAAGCTCTTTGGTTCACTCATATTGTTGAGTCTTTTACCTCCTTTAGTGTTCATTTTTGGATCATATAAACCTTTATGCACAAGCTTTGCGATTGCACTTGTGAAAATTCCGCCTACGGGCGTTAGCTTAAGTTTTCTGGTCTACACGTTCTTTGTTGTTTTTATGTGGATTCTGGAGTGGTGACTTTCGGCACTTATTGTCAGCGATTTTGAGCTAAGGTTATTGACGGTGCCATTGGGTATCATCACCTAAGCGCATGGTTCCGACAACAAGTCTTCCGACTCACGAAAAGTCAAGCATAAGAACCAGAGTAATGGATAAGCCAGGACTTGCTTAAAAAATATATACATACTGGGCATTAATTCTTAAGTAGCAGGATACGACAACCACTGTTTCCGCCTTAAGATTACATCACCAAGTTTTTTCAATGCACACTCCAGAGGTGAAACAAGAATTACAAAGTGTTTTTCACTCATTGGGTGCAGGGGACTTGGAGACCGCATCATCACCAGCCGGAGATTCACCCTCAGCGTCGCCACTGTGAGGAGACTCGGAGGATTCATGGTCATCGTTGTCAAGAAAGTTCCTGGGCACGAAGACGTCGACGTCCACCAACTCGGCAACCCTAGTGTCATAACCCGCGAGTGATGACAGGATGGCTTCGTGATCGATCTCCTTGCCGTCATCATCCACGTCAGGAATGCCAGATGTCACCGTGTTGATGTCGGCACCTTCATAGTGTGCCTTCACCATGGATAACGCAATCCTTGCGCCAACCCGTGCACATGAAGCTTTCCAGCTTGCGACACGCTCGGGGGCTCGGCGCAGAATCTCCGAGTACTTCACCATGGAGTCCGAGGCCTTGATGTAAATCTGCAGGGGCGTGGCAATCTCCTTGGCTTGGGTGATGGCGGTGTTGATGAAGTTGCCGGCAAGAATCATGCATTCCTTGTCCGAAGGAGGCGAGCGGGTTAAACCCAGGGGCGCTGAAAATTCCGACAACAATTGCATGAGTTCAAAAATTCTAAGTACCCACACTACAGAGCTACAAGGCGGAGGATACTTACTGAAGATGTTGGCCTTAGCCTGACGACATCCGCCAAGGATTCTTTCTCTTGTTGGAGGAGCTTAAACGCCTCGCTATGGCGAAGGTTTTGCTCATCGGCAGCTTGCTTCTGATCCTTTAGGATCGCAAGCTCCTCCTTCAAGCAATTGATCTCAGCAGAGGCGGAGTCCTGCAGGGCTTTGATGGAATCCTCGTGCATCTTCAGCATTTCTTCCCTCTCCTTCTTAAGGATCTTGTTCTCGCTGTCCAGTTGCTGGATGTGCTTGGACTGCTCGACAATATCCTTGGCCTTGGCTACATGCTCTGCAAGTCGGAGAAAACAAAGTACACAGTGAGTACTCGAAGAAGGAAGGCACAAAAGTAAGACGGAAATGCGCAAAAGAAAACAGACTCTTGTTTTTGATGATCTGTTCCTTCAAGATGGCGGTTTTACCCTTTTCAGCTTCAAGGTCCGCGCGCATCTTCTGGTACTTATCATTGGCCATGCCCCTCCGAGCATTCTCGTTCTGTGGACACAAATACAAAGTCAAGTCGTTGTTTAGTCTACTTGGAGCCCCTAGTCGGAAATTTTCCACTTAGATGCTCGGGGGGCTACATCGAGAGTTTTTAACTTAGCAATATGCTTAGCTTTTCTTTAAGCATCTAGTCGGAGCTAATTCAGTTCTCAACTATAAGCTTGGGGGCTACAGTATAAAGTTTTAACTCGAAAAATGCTTAGCTTTTCTTTAAGCATCTAGTCGGAACTAATTCAGTTACAACTAGAGGCTTGGGGGCTACAGCAATTAAAATTATGAACACTGTGTATGCTACTCTTAAAGCATCTAGTCGGAATAATTCATTCCATCTAAATGCTTGGGGGCTACAGTGAGAGTTTTTTCTAACTTAGTCACTCTTAGAGCATATAGATGCAAAACCAATGGTTTTCCGTCTACATCTCGGGGGCTACATTGGGATACTCATGTGAAATGCAAAAGGAAAAGTAAAACTTACAAGTGCGACGATCTTGAGATTTGTAGCACTCTCGGCCAGCAGCTTGCCAAAGGAGACGCTGTTACTTTGCAAGATGTCTGCTTGACGAAGTAGCTCCTCAAGACCGCACGTCGGAGATGACGGCACTCCTCCAGGAACCATAGTTGTGCTACCCGGCGTAAGCACCGGGAAGGTAATCTTCGACAATTCTAAGGGTTTCTGGGGAGCAGAGGCGCCGCCTTCGACAGAGGTACCAGCACCCACCACCGCCTTGCCGCTACCGATGGCATCCTTAGCCGGAGCTTCAGCCATTTGAAGAGCGCTCTCTGCGTCGCTCACGACAATTGTGAGTTCGGTAGAGGCGCCAGAATCCACTTCCATGGCGGAAGGGCTTGGTGCTTCCCGGGCTTGGGAGCTTGTCGGAGCGGAGGAGGGCTTGACGACAGGAGTAGCAGGGGCGATGGCGGGGGAAGAGTCGCGATGCAGCATGTCTTTGATATTTCTAGAAGCCCCAAGAGTCTTGGAGGACTTCTTGAGGCTGGTTGTGGCTTTCTTCCTGAAACGTGCAAAATGCATAAGTACAGGAATAAGACAGATAAACAAGACAATGTCGGAGAATAAGAAGCTTACACTAGGGGGGCGCCTTGGCAAACATCACGGTGGCTTTCTTCTTTTCCGCCTCTAGGGCGGCAGTACTCCTCTTGGAGGCTCCACCCTCCGTCTTCTTTTTCTTGCCTCCATCGGCAGCGTCAGAGGTGGATCTCTTCCGCTTTCGCGCCAACGGGACATCATCGTCGGACACGACCGTGACTTTCTTCATCTTGGGATCGTAGATTTGGGCGGCCAGGTTGCCCTCCTCTAGATTGCTAAGCTGTTAGAAATCATTGTGTTAGACAAGATGGTATTAGCAAGACGGAAAAACTGGAGCAATGTCATACACGGAAAATAAACACCTACCTTTGGGCACTTTCCGTCTACGAACATGTCGTAGGTGAGGGTGACGCCGCGCTTCTTGTCCTTCACCTTGACGATGTCCTTAAGGCGGAACTTGACGGAGTCGCTTGAGAAGTTGTCCTCGGAGATCCGGAGGGTATCCCTTCGGTCGCCGGTGTACTCGTGCATAAGCTTCGTACGGTGCTGCAGAGGTTGGATCCGCCTGATGAACCAGCACATGGCTAGGTCCAAGCCGGTTAGACCCGTCTCTACAAACCACTCTATCCGCCTTATTGCGCGAGAAGCGTTGAGGTCGGAGGGAAGGGAGGCATGGTACCGCCATGTGGGAACTTCGGCGGCGGCTCCATCCACAAAGTCCGGGTACGTTACTTCTCGGCCCGACAAAGGAATGTCGGGGCCATAGAAGTACGTCCGCTGCCAATTTTTGCATGACTCGTGGCCGACGATGTCGGGGAACCGCCGGCCAGGACGGATCTTGAAGCTTATGGTGCCGCAGTTTCTAAGCTCCTCCTTGCTGTGTCCGGCTTCACGTTTGACGGTGAAGAAGTACACAAACAAATCTAACCTAGGCCTAATCCCCAGGTAACCCTCACAAAGTGCCGCGAAGTTGCTAAGCACTAGGATACTATTGGGGGAGAGGTTGTGGGGTTGGACCTTGAAGTGATTCAAGACGGACAGGAAGAAGTGGGAGATGGGCAGAGAAACGCCGCGTACCAATTGCGCCTTGAGGTACACTTTCTCTCTGTCTTGGGGAGAGGGGGTCACCTCGCCGGCCGGCGCCGCCCGCCAGGCAAGCCCCTCCGTCGCAGGGAGATAATCCTCAGCGACCATCTCTTGGAGGTCGCGGCCGGTGATGTCCGAGTCGCGCCAGTCGCCTTTGTGCGAATCTGGCTCCTCTTCCAGGGGCTCCAGCGCCGCCAGGTTATGGTCGCCGCCGGTGGTTTCTATCACCGCCGATGTGGGAATAACCAGGCCCTCTGAGGGCACGACGACGGAGGTCGCCGGCTTCGCCGCGGCTTTGCTTGATGCCACCATTGATGGGGATGAACTGCTGCTGGCCATGGAGGAAGGAGAGGGCACGACTGGTGCGGGCAAGAGGCTAGGGTTTCTCGAGGTTTTCGCGGAGATCTCGAGGAGGCGCGCGGCTCGAGGAAGAAGACGATAACGCAGGAGAATGGGGTGAAAAAGTGGCAAGTGTCCCACGGTCGCTATTTATCTTACTCTACGTCAAGATTCGTGCAGCTAATCGGACGGTTGCCGCGTAGACGACGTGTTCGTGAACGTGCGCGGTAATTTCGCCACGTCTCCAACCGTCGCCGCCAACGGTTCGTATCGCTCGCGCGGGAAAAGCGGATATGATTACGTTCTCTGCATGTGTGAGTTACGAGGCGTCGCTGACCTACAGCCTGTGTCGTCATAACTGACATGGTAGATGAGCCGTCCCATCGAAGATTCCGGCATGGACGGATTTAATCCGACAACGGGAGCGTATGGTGGAAGATTCAGCATTTCTCCGACTTACTCATAGAAGACGGAGAAAACCTTGCAGGGTTCTTTGGGAGGACTACAAGATATTGCTTGACGATTTGCCGACATACATCTATACGGAGCATTCCACGAGAAGAGGCAAGACGGCGCAAGATCTCGGAGTTCTCCCGGGGCTACTTTTGGGGATATGCTATATGGGTATCCTCATAGCATGTCTCTTATCCGACTAACCCGGGTGGCCCATAGTCAGTAGCATGGCCTATGGCCTGCCCATTAGGTGGATCTGAAGGAAGGCCCATGCGGATAAAGGAAGGCTACGGTGGAGTCACTAAGCGTGCGGAGCCTTGGAGTGCAAGATACACAAGACTAGTAATAGACGGTGTAGAACTCTGTAACCTGTCCGGCTAGGACTTTTCCCTGTAACCCTAGGACCTGGCGACTATATAAGTGGGGCCTATGGGAGCCTTTAGGGCACAATATCTAACGATAACTTAGACTCTCTAGTCACCTCGCACAGCGAACCTAATCTCTGTAACTCAGCGTATTGCCATTATAGTGATTTATAGCAGGAGTAGGATTCCGCCATCGTTGTGGGATCTGAACCTGGGTAAGCTGTGTTACCTCGTACCCGTCAACCGTCCGCCTTACCCCACGTCTCTAAACACGCACTGTGAGGACCCCTCCATGGCGTACTCGTCGGCAATACCACGAAACTCTCCTCTTAGAATGGAGGTATGATGGTGATGGCTCAGATATGTAGAGCTCGTTGGGAACCCTAAGAGGAAGGTATGATGAGCACACCATCAAGTTTCCCTCGGTTATGAAACCAAGGTTATCGAACCAGTAAGAGTAAGGAAGCAACTTCAAGGTGTTGCTAGCAACTTGGAACCTGCACAACACAACCACAGAACTTTGCTCCAACTTACAGTGATGTTGTCAATCTCATTGGTTTTGCTGAAAACAAAGGATTAAACGTATAGTGTGGAAGATAGTAATTGCTTGTAGAAAGTAAACAGTAAACAGTAGATGGAATATCAATGATAAAGGAATGGACCAGGGTCCACAATTCACCGAAGGTGTTTATCTTTAATATAAATAGCATGTTGGGCGAACAAATTACAGTTGAGCAATTGACAGATTGAAAATGCATAAATATGCATGTACAAGTCATGATGATTCCTATGAGATTCGTTTGGGGCATTACAACATAATACATAAACCGTAATATAACTATATCTATGACTAATAATCCACCTTCAGGTTATCATCCGAACCCCTTTCAGTATTAAGTTGCAAGCAACGGATAATTGTATTAAGCAAAGTGTGTAAAGTAAACAATACAATTGACCTTAGACAAAGGATTGTTGTTTCTCCCTAGTAGCAACAACACATCTACAACCTTAGAGATTTCTGTCACTTCCCGAGATTACTAGAGGCATGAACCTACTATCGAGCATAAATACTCCCTCTCGGAGTTGCAAGCATCTACTTGGCCAAAGAATATACGAACAACAGAGAGCATGCAATATCACAAATAACATGGACATGATAGAATCAATAATCAATCTTGAACATAGTACTCAATATTAATCGATCCCAACAAACACAACATGTAGGATTACAAAATAGATGATCTTGATCATGAGCGGAGCTCACAAGATCTAAACATGATAGCACAAAGGAGGAGAACCAACCATCTAGCTACTGTACGGACCCATAGTCCAAGGGTAAACTACTCACGCATCACTCCGGAGGCTAGCATGGTGATGAATAAGGCCTCCGGGATGATCTCTCCCCTCCAGCAGGGTGCCGGGAAGAGCTTCAGATCCTCCCGATCTAGGGATGGAGATGGAGGCGGCTACGGACTGTTTCGTGGAGATTTGATCGGTTACTTAGAGTTTCTGCTTCAAGCTGCTTTTATAGGCGAAGGGGCAAGGTCAGTGGGTGCCCGAGGGGCCCACACCGAGGGCTGGCGTGCCCCCCTAGCCGCGCCGCCAGAGGGTGTGTCCGCCTCGTGGCCCCACTTCGGCTGCCCTTCGGACTCCGTGTTCCTTCTAGTAAAATATTGACTTAGGCTTTTGTCCCGTCCAATTCCGAGAATATTTCCTTACTAGCTTTTCTGAAACAAAAAACAACAGAAAACAGGCAATAGCTTAGTTCCAGAAAATGTATAAAAATACCTCAAAGTGTAGACAAAACATAAGAAAGTTGATATAAAACAAGCATGGATCATCAAAAATTATAGATACGTTTACGACGTATCAAGCATCCTCAAGCTTAACCCCTACTCGTCCTCGAGTAGGTAAGTGATAAAAAGAATAATGTTTGACGTGACATGCTGATGGCGTGTTCAACGCCTCGTTGGGAGACCCCAAGATAAAGGTATGATGAGCACAACAGTAAGTTTTCCATCAGTAAGAAACCGAGGTTATCGAACTAGTAGGAGGAAGGAAACGACTCAAAGGTATTGCTAACAACTTGGAGACCTGCACAACACAAACTCAAGACTTTGCCCCAACGAACAGCGAGATTGCCAATCTCACTAGTTTGTTGTAACAAAGGATTAACTGTATGATGTGGAAGGTAATGGTGGTTTGCAACAATTAAACAGTAACAGTGGAAGATGTATCAATGGTAAAGATTGTACCAGGGTCCATAGTTCACTAGAGGTGTTCTCCTTAGATAAACAAACATGGCATGTTGGGTAAACAAATTACAGCAGGGCAATTGACATGACTGAGTAAGGCATAACAATGCAATACTAGACATCATGATCCTATGAGATTCGATTGGGCAATACAACAAGATACATAGACTTACATCCAACTTCATCTATGACTAGAAGTCCACCTTTGGGATATCATCCGACCCCCCTCCAGTATTAAGTTGCAAGCAACAGGCAACTGCTTTAAGCAAAGTGTGTAAGGTAAACAATCCACTTGTTCCATGAACAATATACCATTGTTTTCTCCCTAGTGGCAACATCACATCTACAACCTTAGAGATTTCCGTCACTTTCCTTAGATTAAATAGAGGCATGAACCCACTATCGAGCATAAATACCCTCTCTTAGATTCACTAGCAACTACTTGGCCAAGATAGCTACTAACAACGGAGAGCATGCAAGATCACAAACAACACAGACATGATAGAATCAATAAGACAAAACCATTAATTAATATGACATAGTAATCTCAATATCCATCGGATCCCCACAAACACTACATGCATGATTACAAATAGATGAGATCTTGATCATGAACGGAGCTCACAAGATCTATACATGAAAGCACAAAGGAGGAGATACAATCATCTAGCTACTACATGGACCCGTAGTCCAAGGTGGAACTACTCACGCTTCATACCGGAGGCTGGCATGATGAAGAAGAAGGCCTCCGGGATGATCTCCCCTCCGGCAGGGTGCCGAGAAGAGCTTCAGATCCCCCGATCTAGGGACGATGGTGCCGGTGGCTACAGACGGTTTAGTGGAATATTGATCGGGTACATATGGTTTAAGCATCGGGGGTTTCTTATAGGCGAAGAGGCGAGGCAGGAGGACGGCCAGGGGGCCCACACCTTCCTGTGCACGGCCTAGGTGGGCCCAGCGCTGAAGGGTGCCGCCCTGTGGCTCCCCTCCGTCTCTCCTCTGGACCCCGTGTTCTCCTTGGTTAAATATTGAGTTTGGCTTTTGTCCCGTCCAATTCCGAGAATATTGATTTTCTGCCTTTCTAGAACCAAAAACAGAAGAAAACATGCAACTGGCACTGTGGCATCTTGTTAATAGGTTAGTACCAGGAAACATATAAAAACACCTCAAAGTGTAGACAGAGCAAAGCAAATTAGATACTAAACAAGCATGAAACATAAAAAATTATAGATACGTTTCCGACGTATCACATGCTATCACAATTTTGATCAAAATATTTGTAAAGCATTGATAGCTGAGATCAAAGTACTCTAAACATGAACATGAAATATGTAGTTCTAACAATAAGACATAGCAACTATGTTGTAACATGGAAAGGTACAAACAAAAGATCATGAATAATAATGCTTTGAAAGACGTTTGTTTGTTTTACATATGGAAAACATAGCAAAAGTGGTATTCATCTTGTCCTTCATGGTATAGCAAAACTAAATGCATAGGACACCTTCAAAGTACATAAGGGTGACTATATACAAATAATTTAAGAACAAGCAATATCAATTAATAAGTTTTGGGACAATGCACATTAAACTAAGAATGACGACTTGATGAGTGCGTGAACACTTCGTTGGGAGACCCCAAGGGGAAGGTATGATGAGCACAGCAGCAAGTTTTCCCTCAGTAAGAAACCGAGGTTATCGAACCAGTAGGAGGAAGGAAATGACTCAAAGGTGTTACTAGCAACTTGGAGACCTGCACAACATAAACTCAAGACTTTTCCCCAGCGAACAATGAGGTTGTCAATCTCACCGGTTTGCTATAACGGAGGATTAACTGTATGATGTGGAAGGTAATGGTGGTTTGCAACAAGTAAACGGTAACAATGGAAGATGTATCAATGGTAAAGATTGGACCGAGGTCCATAGTTCACTAGAGGTGTTCTCCTTAGATAAACAAACAAGACATGCTAGGTAAACAAATTATAGCAGGGAAATTGACAGGACCGAGCAATACATAACAATGCAATACTAGACATCATGATCCCATGAGATTCGATTGGGCAATACAACAAGATACATAGACCGCCATCCAACTGCATCTATGACTAGAAGTCCACCTTTGGGATATCATCCGAACCCCCTCCAGTATTAAGTTGCAAGCAACAGACAACTGCTTTAAGCAAAGTGTGTAAGGTAAACAATCCACTTGTTCCATGAACAAGATACCGTTGTTTTCTCCCTAGTGGCAACATCACATCTACAACCTTAGAGATTTCTGTCACTTCCCTTATATTAAATAGAGGCATGAACCCACTATCGAGCATAAATACCCCCTCTTGGAATCACTAGCAACTACTTGGCCAAGATAGCTACTAACAACGGAGAGCATGCAAGATCACAGACAACACAGACATGATAGAATTAAAGACAAAACCATTAATCAATCTGACATGGTAATCTCAATATCCATCGGATCCCTGCAAACACAACATGCATGATTACAAATAGATGAGATCTTATCATGAACGGAGCTCACAAGATCTAAACATGAAAGCACAAAGGAGGAGATACAACCATCTAGCTACTACATGGACCCATAGTCCAAGGTGGAACTACTCACGCTTCATACCGGAGGCTGGCATGATGAAGAAGAAGGCCTCTGGGATGATCTCCCCTCTGGCAGGGTGCCGAGAAGAGCTTCAGATACCCTCGATCTAGGGACAATGGTGGCAGCGACAATAGACAGTTTTGTGGAATATTGATCGGGGTACTTAGGGTTTAGGCTTCGGGGGCTTATTATAGGCGAAGAGGGTGGCCGAGGGGGTGCCCGAGGCGGATGCACCCCCAGGCGTGGGCCTGGCCTGGTCACGCGACCAGGTGTTGTGGCCCCCTCGAGGCCCTCCTCTATCTCGTCTTCTAGCTTCGTGTTCCCCACGGTAAAATATTGACTTTCGCTTTTGTCCCGTCCAATTCCGAGAATATTGATTTTCTGCCTTTCTAGAACCAAGAACAGAAGAAAATAGGCAACTAACAGTGTGGAATCTTATTAATAGGTTAGTACCAGAAAACATATAAAAATACCTCAAAGTGTAGACAAAGCAAAGCAAAGTAGATACTAAACAAGCATGGAACATCAAAAATTATAGATACGTTTCAGACGTATCACAACTATGCTCTCTTAATTGGTGCATAGAGGTAGCAGATGGAGACTCAACATAAAAGTAAAAAAGAAAGGCCCTTCACAGAGGGAAGTAGGGATTTCAAGTTTCATAAAGAGTTTCCAAAAATAATGGTACTTATTAGTTTTCAGCTCTCGGTGCCCCTATCATAAGCATCTTGAAGTGATTAAGGTTAAAGTGAAACAAATATGAAGTATATGCTTGACATATCATAAGTTGGAAATCTCATGTAGCTTGAATACGAGGGCCATTCCTCATGCTACTCAACTTTAGTCACAAGCAAGTTCTTGTTATTGTAAGTATATGTGTATCATAGAGAACCGCCAACGGGGTACCCCTTGCCCCATGACACAGGAGCTATCTCATATCAAAATGACAAGGCAACAGACAATGAGCATCTCAGCGATCTTTTTATTTGCTTTTTGCATAAGTTTTTATTGAGGATGCTTCACACATTGCTCACTATGGTTATGCTGCAAATTTCTACCATGATTAGGCGTGGCTTAAGCTAGCAGCCCAGACGTTTCTCTAACACATATATAACACTCCATGGACTTACAAGCTCCCCTTTTATTTCACACCGCTGACATCCATAAACAAAATATCATGATATCAACTGGATAATATGTACATGTGTCGAAAGCATTCCCCATGACAGCATGATTCTGCTAACTCCCAACTTATAATTTGCAAGCATATAAGCAACATAGATGACACAATGCTTCAAGTTTATTAAGTGCAAAAAAGTAAAGTGTGGCATCAAGTTTGTGAGAGCTTTTGCCACATCCCAAGATTTTCCAAATCTTGTAATGTGAAAAATAAATGAATAAAATAAAACTTTGTTTGATTTTCAGGGCCAGAAGAAACTTTTTGAATTCAATTGGAACTTCAAACCAAGTTGGATCAAATAAAATCCTAAAGGGATTTAAAAAGATAAAACATTTATTAAAGGAAAATAAAAAAATATTTAAAATTACTATATTGGATCTTCTAATAAAAGGATTTAGTTTCCAAAAGAAAAGGAAGGATTTTAAATAAGAAATTATTTTACAAAGCCAAATTAAAACTTGGCCAAGTCTTTAAAAACAAAATATTTCTATTTGGGAAAATAAATAAAAATTTGTTTAAATAAATAAAAAGGATTTAATATCCAAGTTTTATTGATAAAGATTTTACTATTCCAAAACATCAAGACTTATTTATTTGAAATAAGTTTTCCAAGTATTTTATATTCTCAAACGAAACCTACTGATTTGGTTTTGAAAATAATTAGATTTCAGAAGAGGTTTTTAAATAAAACAAAACCCATTTGATTTAATAACAATGGTCTGTTTATTTAATTAATAATGGACCTAAAATAAAAATTATTATTTTGGATTTGGAATTTTGGTTTATGTTACTGAACAGAACCAAATCCAAAGTTACAAAGTTTGGTGATTGTTTGAATTGATTTGAGTGTTGTTTGTTTGTTTGAATTTCAAAAACAGAAATCAGAAATAGAAAAAGAAAAGGTTTCAGGAAAGAAAAAAATAGGATCTGGTCGACCCAACCCAGCAGCCCAACAAGGCCCAGAACTAGCCCAGCTCCCCCTCCCCGAAGAAAAATGATTCACACTCAGTTTCTAACCCGAACAGACGCTGACCGGTGGCCCTCTTCTCCCTCTCATTCCTCGCTGACAGCAGGGACCCACACAGCCAGCTCACTCCTCTTCTTCCTCGCGACGACCACGCCGGCCGTTTCTACCAGCGATTCCGCGGCTTCAATTCACCTTAATGCCGCGCCTTAACCTCGCTGCGACCACGTCCTATTAATCGCCAGCGTCTCCTCCTCCTTTCCCCTCACACACCACTCTCTCTCTGCCCCGAGGTTGCCTCAATTTGAGCTCGCAACGCCACAGCTCCGACCACCGTTCCTTATCGATTCCGGCCAAACTCCGCCACCTCCTGCCTCCTCGAGCACACGAGCACACTCACCACTCCCAGACGATCCCCCGTGTACTCTTCGTTCGACCGCAGGCTCCCAAGAGCGTCACCTTCGACAAAGCTCTGAGCGCCACCGCGTCTGCAACTTCTCCGGCGAAGTCTCCTGGTAAGTCCAGACCGCCCCGCGCCTTCTCGTTCACGCACGCGTCATCTCCTTGGTCGTATGCGTCTAACCATGCTTCTTGTTTGCCCTCTCGTGAACCGTAGCACCGTCCTCGACCTCGACCGCGTGCAACCGTCGCCAAACCTAACTCCAGCAAGGAATTCCTCCTGTCCTCGTGCGCCCCTTGCCTAGACGACTTCACGTTGAGCTTCCCCAGGCCTCTGTGATCACGGTGAGCATACTCCCCTCCCTTCTAGCTTCCTGTATCGCTGGTGCCGCTATCGCCTGACCGTTGCCGCCGTCTGCCGCCGCGCAGCGCCGCCAGCTTCTGGTCAAGCACGCATGAGCCGTTAGATCTTAATCCTGTAGCGTAGACAGAACGACTTAAGCGAACCGGTATGGAAGCATCTGAGCTGCATGATTCGCATTAGATCCAACACACCACAGAGCTGATCCAACCGAAGCGGTACCAGCCAATAGCTTTGCGATGCGTGGCCCGTTTTTGGTTTAAAACAGGTTTGAAAACAGATTTGAGTTGCAAATTGAAATCCCTATAACTTTTGATCCACACGTCCAAAAATTGCAAATTTGGTATCATTGGAAACAGTGGAACAAACCCTAGCCAACCATACCTTTTGTTTAGCAAATAGTATCTGTTAGATTGTATGTTTTTGCAGAAACATTTGTATGCTTGTTTAGATTAAAAAAATGTTTCAAAAATGTTTTTGAGGTTAAAACCTTTGCAAATTGGTTTGTGATAAACTTACTGACCCTAGGAACCAACCCATGGTTTTGAAAATGGATTTGGTAAAGTTTAGGATGGAAAACTTGATTTAGCCCATTTCTAGCCATTTAAAAATATTGGTTTTGTTATGAAAATTAATTTTGGAGTAAAAACTTTGGGAAAATATTTTGGACCAAACCTACTGACCATAAACACCAAGTCTTGCAAATTAGCAACTCATTTGGTGAAAGACTTAATTTTTTTTTGATTTGATAAAAATATTTTTCACCACATAAAATAATGAATGAATTTAAAAATGGTTTATGGACAAAACCCTTTTTCAAATGACTTTGCCACTTTGGAAAAATGACCACCTTGAACCATACAAAGTTTAGAAACCTAGTGGAGACCATCTTTGCAAATAGAACCATCTCTTGCATGCTTACATGCATGACTTAGATCCCATTGTTTTTTGTGTGGAATTGTTTGATTGATTATTTGGTTTGGAATGCTAGTTGATATTGTGTTTGCTTGATTGATTGTAGTGAAGTTAGAAAAGTGTGAGACTACCAAGATCAAGGAGTGAACCAACATTCCCTACCAAAAAGGCAAGTTACACTATCATCTAAAGTCCTACTATTTTCATTATACTTAGTGGATTTTGAAACATGCATGAAAAGAATTTCTATACTTATGCTATGCTAAATCCTAATAGGATACCCTATACATTCCTTAGTGAAAACAATGTAGTTGTTACATGCTTAGCCATGCTATATTTTGAAAAGAGATACATGTTGAGATTTTATGAAGTTGAGAAAAGGACTTGTGATTTTATATAATAAAACAAGGACTCAATGAACCACCTGGGTGGCCAAGGATACTTTGAGTTTTGGAGAAGGTGGCAACAAAAGGAACCATGTCTATGGAAATCTCTTTGTGTTGTGCTCCAAAGGAAACCACCCAGGAAACTTAGAGATTGAACATGTTTCTCCAATTGTGGCTTTCGTGTGCAACCACATGCTATTATGGCTCTGGCTTAGTCAACTACATTGGGAAGACCCATGCATTGTCTTCAGTTTACTGGACATGGGGACCTGGAATCCTACATGGGTGCTGAAGACAAGCTAGCAATGGTGTATGGGAGGACCCTCTGGAAAGACTTTGTCACATTCTCAATCTGCCGGTACTCCATCTTGGTGAGCACTAATCCAGTGGCCACTGGTGGCACAAAGATGGGTTTGTGACATGTGGGTAAAGTGTGCAACTTCTGCAGAAGATAATAAAATCTAAGTACTTAGCCGTGTCCCCGGTTATGGACAATACTGAGCAACTAAAGTTTGAAGCTATGGGAGATCTCGACATTCCAATTTCTAAAATAAAAACTTGATGCACTTGGGGGTACCAAGGAGCTCAAGGGATTTTGATAAAACTTGATGCACTTGGGGTTACCAAGGAGCTCAAGAGATTTGGTTAAAACTTGATGTACTTGGGGTTACCAAGGAACTCAAGAGTTTTTTGTTGAAAACTTGAACACTTGGGGTTACCAAGGAGTTCAAGGAGATTTTGATAATAACTTAAACACTTGGGCTTTGCCAAGAAGTTTTCAAAGATTTGATCAAAGGTAAAACCATTTTGAAAAGATAGGATAAATTATTGCTTTCTGCAAATGAGCCTCAAACCCTACTTAGCCAAATTGCATGTAATGATAGGATCCACTTATATTCAACTTAGTAGTGAAACTTGCCAGTACAATTCAAATGTATTGACCCTTGTGGCTGTAACTTGTAATGTTGCAGGTTTGATTGATTTTAGTGAAGATTGATTGATTAGGATTACAAAGTCTACAACCAACATGTCTGCCTGTGGCACTTTGAAGATGAAGGACCCCATGCTTATAGTTATTCCGCTGCAATCTAATGTAATAGCCAAATGAGCTATGTAAAGATGTAATAAAATTATGTTATTCCTGGTTATAAAGATATATTATGACCTTTGTTTCTTGATATTACATCTAAACTGTGGATGCTAGCTATTGATCCAGGGACTAGCATTGTAAACACAGGGGACACCACCTTATGTTAATAAAGGTTGGGACACTCACTCTACAGATGGTATCAGAGCATTGTGTTGCCTGTAGGATTTGTAAACCTAGGTTTGGACAAAAACCCTTAGAAAAATAGGAGTTGTACTTGTTCCAAAAACTTATTTACAAACATACTTGTAAACTCTTTCCTCAACCACTTTGGTTTCAACTCTACATCTCTTCTACTTCAACTTGATGGAAAAACCTACCCCATGGCCAAAGACTACACCATGTGCAAAGGACTCCCTCAATACTTTCAACTCTAATGACTTCAACTTCTTCAAACTCTAATGACTTCAACATCTTCAGCATGTTCACCAAGGACTTCCACCTTGGATACCACTAAGGACTACAAGTGAAACAAGGAAATCTTGCTCAAGATTTAGAGACTAAGGGAATGCAAAATTAGAAGGAGTTCATTTCACTAGAAGTCAAGGTAACCAAGAAGTTTTTCCCAAGGAAACCATGATCTCATGTAAAGAAGAAATCAACCAAAGAAGGATGGAAAGATCACAAGTAAACCCTATAGATGGACCACCATATTTTAGTTAAGTCAAACCACACCAACCTATGTGGTGTAACAAAAATATTTTGTTGCCTAAGTATGTGCTTGAACTTTGTTGTTTGAGTGAAAAGTTGTTTGTGAGTGCTTGCACATTGCTTGTGTGAATTGTGATGTGTGTGATTAGAATTGTTTCCTTAGAAATATCTTGCCTATTCTAATCCCCATTCAACCCCAAACAGATGACTACTCCAAGAGACTCCAACCTCAAGGTTGATGACACCAACACCAACCAAGAGGACAACATGAAAGAGCTCATAGCAACCCAACACCAGTTGAACCAAGTGACAGCTCAATTCATAGCCAACACTAGTGGAGAAGATCCAACCCTGCAAGGATTTTTGGAAACACAAGGCCAACTGATGCTTAAGGTGACTGATCAAATGATCAAAATGGAAGAAAACTATTCCAAGAAAGTTTATGACAACAAGGATGACAGAAATGTTATTCTAGATGGAGCCCCAGCTTGCATTATTTGTGGAGACAAGGATCATACTTCCAAGGAGCATGGAAATCAATGCCCCAACTGTGAAGAGAAACATCCTGTTGGACAATGTCCCACTTCTCAAGCTACTTGCTACCTATGTGAAGGAAACAATCATACTCCTATCCAATGCCCCATTTATTCCATTGTTGAACAAAGGAAACAAGGTGGAGTACAACAAATGATTGCAAACCATCCAGAAGGATCCAAGTCTACCAAGAAAGTTGATGACAAAGGAAAAGGACCACTTATACCTCCAAACAAGACAACCCAGTTCAAAGGACCAAACAAACCCAAGAAGCAAAAGAAGGACAAGAGCCATGTGCAATGTCATAAATGTAAGGAAATGGGACACTATTCCGGTGAATGCCCAGAGAACAAGAAGAATGAAGAGATTGGCCAAGTGGTGTGCAACAACTGCAAAGAGCTAGGCCATTATGTAGCAACTTGTCCACAAGAGCTACGTAAAGAACTCAAGAATATTCACTGTTTCAATTGCAAGAACCCAGGACATTATGCAAGCAACTGTCCAGAAAAGATGAAGAACAAGTTGAACAAGCCTATGGAGAAACTAAACCTTGGCCCATGAGTCAAGTATGGAGACCAAGGACACAATGCAAATGTTTGCCTAGAGAAGCCTCCCTAGGATCCCAAGAAGGACAATATGTAATTTTTGTTTGAAAATTTTTAAGGGTGGTAGTACCCTAGTGGTTTTGAGCCTAGCCTTCCCAAATCTCGGGACGAGATTTATTTTAAGGGTGGTAGCCTGTCACATCCCAAGATTTTCCAAATCTTGTAATGTGAAAAATAAATGAATAAAATAAAACTTTGTTTGATTTTTAGGGCCAGAAGAAACTTTTTGAATTCAATTGGAACTTCAAACCAAGTTGGATCAAATAAAATCCTAAAGGGATTTAAAAAGATAAAACATTTATTAAAGGAAAAAAAATATTTAAAATTACTATTTTGGATCTTCTAATAAAAGGATTTAGTTTCCAAAAGAAAAGGAAGGATTTTAAATAAGAAATTATTTTACAAAGCCAAATTAAAACTTGGCCAAGTCTTTAAAAACAAAATATTTCTATTTGGGAAAATAAATAAAATTTGTTTAAATAAATAAAAAGGATTTAATATCCAAGTTTTATTGATAAAGATTTTACTATTCCAAAACATCAAGACTTATTTATTTGAAATAAGTTTTCCAAGTATTTTATATTCTCAAACAAAACCTACTGATTTGGTTTTGAAAATAATTGGATTTCAAAAGAGGTTTTTAAATAAAACAAAACCCATTTGATTTAATAACAATGGTCTGTTTATTTAATTAATAATGGACCTAAAATAAAAATTATTATTTTGGATTTGGAATTTTGGTTTATGTTACTGAACAGAACCAAATCCAAAGTTACAAAGTTTGGTGATTGTTTGAATTGATTTGAGTGTTGTTTGTTTGTTTGAATTTCAAAAACAGAAATCAGAAATAGAAAAAGAAAAGGTTTCAGGAAAGAAAAAAATTGGATCTGGTCGACCCAACCCAGCAGCCCAACAAGGCCCAAAACCAGCCCAGCTCCCCCTCCCCGAAGAAAAATGATTCACACTCAGTTTCTAACCCGAACAGACGCTGACCGGTGGCCCTCTTCTCCCTCTCATTCCTCGCTGACAGCAGGGACCCACACAGCCAGCTCACTCCTCTTCTTCCTCGCGACGACCACACCGGCCGTTTCTACCAGCGATTCCGCGGCTTCAATTCACCTTAATGCCGCGCCTTAACCTCGCTGCGACCACGTCCTATTAATCGCCAGCGTCTCCTCCTCCTTTCCCCTCACACACCACTCTCTCTCTGCCCCGAGGTTGCCTCAATTTGAGCTCGCAACGCCACAGCTCCGACCACCGTTCCTTATCGATTCCGGCCAAACTCCGCCACCTCCTGCCTCCTCGAGCACACGAGCACACTCACCACTCCCAGACGATCCCCCATGTACTCTTCGTTCGACCGCAGGCTCCCAAGAGCGTCACCTTCGACAAAGCTCTGAGCGCCGCCGCGTCTGCAACTTCTCCGGCGAAGTCTCCTGGTAAGTCCAGACCGCCCCGCGCCTTCTCGTTCACGCACGCGTCATCTCCTTGGTCGTATGCGTCTAACCATGCTTCTTGTTTGCCCTCTCGTGAACCGTAGCACCGTCCTCGACCTCGACCGCGTGCAACCATCGCCAAACCTAACTCCGGCGAGGAATTCCTCCTGTCCTCGTGCGCCCCTTGCCCAGACGACTTCACGTTGAGCTTCCCCAGGCCTCTGCGATCACGGTGAGCATACTCCCCTCCCTTCTAGCTTCCTGTATCGCCGGTGCCGCCATCGCCTGACCGTCGCCGCCGTCTGCCGCCGCGCAGCGCCGCCAGCTTCTGGTCAAGCACGCGTGAGCCGTTAGATCTTAATCCTGTGGCGTAGACAGAACGACTTAAGCGAACCGGTATGGAAGCATCTGAGCCGCACGATTCGCATTAGATCCAACGCACCACAGAGCTGATCCAACCGAAGCGGTACCAGCCAATAGCTTTGCGGCGCGTGGCCAGTTTTTGGTTTAAAACAGATTTGAGTTGCAAATTGAAATCCCTATAACTTTTGATCCACACGTCCAAAAATTGCAAATTTGGTATCATTGGAAACAGTGGAACAAACCCTAGCCAACCATGCCTTTTGTTTAGCAAATAGTATCTGTTAGATTGTATGTTTTTGCAGAAACATTTGTATGCTTGTTTAGATTAAAAAAATGATTCAAAAATGTTTTTGAGGTTAAAACCTTTGCAAATTGGTTTGTGATAAACTTACTGACCCTAGGAACCAACCCATGGTTTTGAAAATGGATTTGGTAAAGTTTAGGATGGAAAACTTGATTTAGCCCATTTCTAGCCATTTAAAAATATTGGTTTTGTTATGAAAATTAATTTTGGAGTAAAAACTTTGGGAAAATATTTTGGACCAAACCTACTGACCATAAACACCAAGTCTTGCAAATTAGCAACTCATTTGGTGAAAGACTTAATTTTTTTTTGATTTGATAAAAACATTTTTCACCACATAAAATAATGAATGAATTTAAAAATGGTTTATGGACAAAACCCTTTTTCAAATGACTTTGCCACTTTGGAAAAATGACCACCTTGAACCATACAAAGTTTAGAAACCTAGTGGAGACCATCTTTGCAAATAGAACCATCTCTTGCATGCTTACATGCATGACTTAGATCCCATTGTTTTGTGTGTGGAATTGTTTGATTGATTATTTGGTTTGGAATGCTAGTTGATATTGTGTTTGCTTGATTGATTGTAGTGAAGTTAGAAAAGTGTGAGACTAGCAAGATCAAGGAGTGAACCAACATTCCCTACCAAAAAGGCAAGTTACACTATCATCTAAAGTCCTACTATTTTCATTATACTTAGTGGTTTTTGAAACATGCATGAAAAGAATTTCTATACTTATGCTATGCTAAATCCTAATAGGATACCCTATACATTCCTTAGTGAAAACAATGTAGTTGTTACATGCTTAGCCATGCTATATTTTGAAAAGAGATACATGTTGAGATTTTATGAAGTTGAGAAAAGGACTTGTGATTTTATATAATAAAACAAGGACTCAATGAACCACCTGGGTGGCCAAGGATACTTTGAGCTTTGGAGAAGGTGGCAACAAAAGGAACCATGTCTATGGAAATCTCTTTGTGTTGTGATCCAAAGGAAACCACCCAGGAAACTTAGAGATTGAACATGTTTCTCCAATTGTGGCTTTCGTGTGCAACCACATGCTATTATGGCTCTGGCTTAGTCAACTACATTGGGAAGACCCATGCATTGTCTTCAGTTTACTGGACATGGCGACCTGGAATCCTACATGGGTGCTGAAGACAAGCTAGCAATGGTGTATGGGAGGACCCTCTGGAAAGACTTTGTCACATTCTCAATCTGCCGGTACTCCATCTTGGTGAGCACTAATCCAAGGCCACCGGTGGCACAAAGATGGGTTTGTGACATGTGGGTAAAGTGTGCAACTTCGCAGAAGATAATAAAATCTAAGTACTTAATGTGTCCCTGTTATGGACAATACTGAGCAACTAAAGTTTGAAGCTATGGGAGATCTCGACATTCCAATTTCTAAAATAAAAACTTGATGCACTTGGGGGTACCAAGGAGCTCAAGGGATTTTGATAAAACTTGATGCACTTGGGGTTACCAAGGAGCTCAAGAGATTTGGTTAAAACTTGATGTACTTGGGGTTACCAAGGAACTCAAGAGTTTTTTGTTGAAAACTTGAACACTTGGGGTTACCAAGGAGTTCAAGGAGATTTTGATAATAACTTAAACACTTGGGCTTTACCAAGAAGTTTTCAAAGATTTGATCAAAGGTAAAACCATTTTGAAAAGATAGGATAAATTATTGCTTTCTGCAAATGAGCCTCAAACCCTACTTAGCCAAATTGCATGTAATGATAGGATCCACTTATATTCAACTTAGTAGTGAAACTTGCCAGTACAATTCAAATGTATTGACCCTTGTGGCTGTAACTTGTAATGTTGCAGGTTTGATTGATTTTAGTGAAGATTGATTGATTAGGATTACAAAGTCTACAACCAACATGTCTGCCTGTGGCACTTTGAAGATGAAGGACCCCATGCTTATAGTTATTCCGCTGCAATGTAGTGTAATAGCCAAATGAGCTATGTAAAGATGTAATAAAATTATGTTATTCCTGGTTATAAAGATATATTATGACCTTTGTTTCTTGATATTACATCTAAACTGTGGATGCTAGCTATTGATCCAGGGACTAGCATTATAAACACAGGGGACACCACCTTATGTTAATAAAGGTTGGGACACTCACTCTACAGCTTTAATCACTAATTTTTACATAACAAAAGTTTAATTTGGAAGATATATAAAAACATGAATATACTTGGAATGGTGTAACACACCATGCATAGGAATTTATAGTGGACTCTTTGGAATAACTTGGTTTCTTGGTAGTTGGATGCACGAGTAGAGCTCATACTCAGTACAAGTGGAGACTAGCAACAGATTGGGAGCGACCAACTAAGAGAGCAATAATGGCCATAATCATGCAAAGCGACAAAACATTATTAATTAAAGCATAAAGTGGTATTACAAGTCAAAATCTAAATGATCATAGAGGCTAAGGTGACTGGTTCATAGTCTTAACATGGTGTAAGCATGTGTCAAGTCAACCCAAATAAAGCATCAAAGGAGAATACCACAATATTATGCTTTTGTATGCTAAAACAACGCATAATTCTTTGAAGGCACATTAAGCAATCTTAATTTTTTGGAACAAGTCATGCTACAACAATAATCACTAAGCATATGGTCAAAGCAACATCTAGCATGACATGATAAAGTCTAAGCCACAGTCAAAAGAAGCTCTCTTTTGTACCACTTAAGCATGAAGCTTCCTACTCTTTTCCAACACCAGTTGACTTATTTGAAACAACTCACAATGAATAATAAACAACAAAGATTAGTGAGCATGTCTCACAAACCCACAAATAAGAACTAAAAAGTTCTAAGCAAAAAGCACAAGAAAACTAAAGCTAAGCACAGTGCTAGCAAAAGAGAACACTCACGGAACAAAAAAATGAAAACTAGAGTGTTCTAGACAATGAAGAACTAGGCATGACTTCTCCAAAATAGGAGTGTTGGAGTCCAGACAATTTATTCAGCAAACCAAACAAAAATAAAACTAAAGAGAAAAACAAAGACACTCCAAGAACAACACAAGTGCATGAAGCAATAAAAATGAAGTGTCTAGAAAGAGACCTGAGATTTTTATTGATGAAGAAGGGGATTCCTTTGGCATCCCCAAGCTTTAACGCTTGTACCTCTTGAATATTTATTGGGGTGACACAGGTGGAATCCCCAAGCTTGAGCTTTTGTCCATTCTTCATCTCATCACATCATTCTTCCCCTACACTTAAAATTTTCCTTCATACAAAACTTCACACAATCTTCATTAGCAACATTAGTGTATTCAAGATAATAAGTTTTTGGGTTTAGTTTCAAAACAAGTAAAACTTTCATTGGAACACAAACTGTAGGGGTTCGTAGCATGGAAAACAAAAAATTTCTACCGCATGCACACAAACAAGCCAAGATCTATCTACTAGATTGTAGCAACGAGTCGATAGAAGCACTCACCCTCGAAGATTCCAAAGCGGTTAACGAGAGCAGATTCTCGTGGGTGATGTAGTCGTACACTTGTCGATCTCAAGATCGCGTAGAAGATCCTTCCGACGCTGCGTTCCGGCAGCGCTTCCGTAGTCGGTCACACGTTCGGTACTCGATGAAGACCTTCCTCTCCCTTGTTCTAGCAGGCAACAGAGGTTGTAGTTCTCCCCTCGCAATTCTGGCAGCACGATGGCGTGGTGTCGGAAGTAGAGGGAATATCCCACAGGGCTTCGCCTAAGCCGGATGCGAGTTATGGTGGATTAGGGTTTCCCGGAGATCTAGGGTTTAGATGAACGGGAGGAGGAGGAGGAGGTGTCGGCGGCGGCTAGGGCGGCGACGACGAACCGGCGGCGGCACGGGTGTGTGGAAATTCAATAACCAATAGAGAAATCTGGAAATTCATATGGCTCCCACATATTTCTACGATTACTTTGTGATCGAATGAACCACTTACATACGATACCAATTTCCCTTTGTCTCGCGATAGTTTACTTATCCGAGGTTTTGATTGTCGGTATCTCTGCATACCTAGTTCAACCTCGTTACCGATAAGTACTATTTTCTCGTTCCCGTGATATGTGATTCCTTGTGAGCCAGTCACATGCTTGCAAGATAATTGGATGACATTCCACCGAGAGGGCCCAGAGTATATCTATTCGTCATATGGATGGACAAATCCCACTCTTGATCCATGTGCCTCAACCCATACTTTCTGAACACTCAATGCCACCTTTATATCCACCCAGTTACGTGTGTGGTGTTTGATGTCATTAAAGCACCCTTCCGGTGATGGTGATTAACATGATCTCATGGTCGAAGGAATTAGGTTACTATGTATCAGAAAGCTTATAGCAAACAAACTATTGAAATGACTTGATCTTAATGCTACGCTTATCTATAGGAGTATGTCCATCATACCATTCTCCTAATGATTTGATCTTGTTATTAATAACATCTCAATGTTCATGATCGAGAAACCACGATCATCTATTAATCAACAAGCTAGTATTATAAAGAGGCTTTACCAGGGACTCTAATTTAGTTTACAAATCACACAAGTATTAATGATTCCGGTTAATACTATTATAGTATGAATGTAAACATTTATCATAAACACAAAGATATAATAATAACCACTTTTATTATTGCCTCTAGGGCATATCTCCAACAGTCTCCCACTTTCACTAGAGTCAACTAATCTAGATTACATGGTAATATACCGAACACCCATGGCGGTTTGGTGCTGGTCATGTTTTTCCCTCGAGAGAGGTTTAGTCAACGGATCCGCCACATTCAGATATGTGTGTACTTTGCAAATCTTTATGTCACCATCTTGGACATGCTCTCGAATAGCGTGAAAATGTAGCTTGATGTGCTTCAGCTTCTTGTGTGACCTTGGTTCTTGCGCATTGGCTATGGCGCCCATGTTATCACAGTAGATAGACATTGGGTCCAGCGCACTTGGAACCACACCGAGCTCTGTAATGAACTCCTTCATCCATATCGCCTCTTGTGAAGCCTCCGAAGCAGCTATGTATTCCGATTCACTTGAAGATCTCGCCACAACGCTTTGCTTTGCACTCCTCCAGCTAATTGTTGCACCATTCAAAGTAAATACATATCCAGATTGAGATTTAGAATCATCCGGATCGGTGTTCCAACTAGCGTCGGTGTAACCATTAACAACGAGTTGTTCATCACCTCCATAAGAAAGAACCATATCCTTAGTTCTTCTCAAGTACTTAAGGATGTTTTTGACCGCTGTCCAATGATCCACTCGTGGATCACTTTGATATCTGCTAGTCAAACTAACAACATATGCAATGTCAGGTCTAGTACATAGCATGGCATACATTAGAGATCCTATGGCTGAGGCATAGGGAGTCTTACTCATCCTTTCTCTATCTTCTGCCATTGCTGGACTTTGAGTTTTACTCAAGGTCATATCGGGCAACATGGGCAAGAACCCTTTCTTGCTATCTTCCATTCCAAACCTCTTTAGAACTTTGTCCAAATATGTACTCTGTGACAATGATATTAGGCATCTCGATCTATCTCTATAAATCTTTATGCCTAATATGTAAGCTGCTTCGCCAAGGTCTTTCATTGAAAAACTATTATTCAAATAATCCTTGACACTATTAAGAAGGTCTACATCATTTCCAATCAACAATATGTCATCTACATATAGTATTAAGAATGCTACAGAGCTCCCACTCACTTTCTTGTAAATACAAGCTTCTCCATAAGTTTGTATGAAACCAAAACTTTTGATTACCTTATCAAAACGTTGATTCCAACTTCGGGATGCTTGCTTCAATCCATATATGGACCATTGAAGTTTTCATACCTTGTTAGCATCTTTAGGATCGACAAAACCTTTGGGTTGCATCATATACAACTCTTCATCAATGTCTCCATTGAGGAAAGCCATTTTGACATCCATCTTCCATATCTCATAATCATAATATGCAGCGATTGCTAACATAATCCTCACAGACTTTAGCTTCTCTACTGGTGAGAAAGTCTCATCATAGTCAACTCCTTGAATTTGTTGAAACCCTTTTGCGACAAGTCGAGATTTATAGACAGTAACATTACCATCAACATCTGTTTTCTTCTTGAAAATCCATTTGTTCTCGACAGCCTTTCGGCCATCCGGTAAGTCCACCAAAGTCCATACTTGGTTTTCGTACATGGAGCCAATCTCAGATTTCATGGCTTCTTGCCATTTATTGGAATTTGGGCTCATCATCGCTTCCTCATATGTCGCAGGGTCATCGGTGTTGTCCACCAACATGACACTCATAATGGGATCATACCAATCAGGAGTGGTACGAGTTCTCGTTGACCTGCGAGGTTCCGTAGTAACTTCAACCAAAGTTTCATGATCAACATCATTAGCTTCCTCTATTATTGGTGTAGGCGCCACAGGAACCACTTCCGGTGCTGCGCTACTTCCAAGTTCGAGAGAAGGTTCAACAACCTCGTCGAGTTCTACTTTCCTTCCAGTCACTTCTTTCGAGAGAAACTCCTTCTCTAGAAAGGATCCATTCTTGGCAACAAAGATTTTGCCCTCAGATCTATGATAGAAGGTATACCCAATAGTTTCCTTCGGGTATCCTATGAAGACGCATTTTTCCACTTTGGGTTCAAGCTTGTCTGGCTGTAACTTATTTACATAAGCTTCGCAACCCCAAACTTTAAGGAACGACAATTTAGGTTTCTTTCCAAACCATAATTCATACGGTGTCGTTTCAATGGATTTAGATGGTGCCCTATTTAAAGTGAATGCGGCTGTTTCTAATGCATAACCCCAAAACGATAGCGGTAAATCTGTAAGTGACATCGTAGAGCGAACCATATCTAAGAGAGTTCGATTACAATGTTCGGACACACCATTACGCTGTGGTGTTCCCGGCGGAGTCAATTGAGAAAGTATTCCGCATTTCTTCAAATGCTCGCCAAACTTGTAACTTAGATATTCACCTCCACGATCAGATCGTAGAAATTTAATCTTCTTGTTACGTTGATTCTCTACCTCACTTTGAAATTCCTTAAACTTCTCGAAAGTTTCGGACTTATGTTTCATGAAATATATATACCCATATCTACTCAAGTCATCCGTGAAGGTAAGAACATAACGATAACCACCGCGCGATGCTACACTCATTGGGCCACACACATTGGTATGTATGATTTCCAATAAGTCCGTAGCTCGCTCCATCATACCAGAAAATAGAGTCTTAGTCATTTTACCCATCAGACATGCTTCGCATCTTTCAAGTGATTCGAAATCAAGTGATTCAAGAAGTCCATTGGAATGGAGTTTCTTCATATGCTTCACTCCAATATGACCAAGACGACAGTGCCACATATAGGTCGAGTTATCGCTCAATTTCAAACGTTTAGCTTCAATGTTATTAATGTGTGTATTTCCATAATCGAGATTCAATAATAATAGACCATCTATCAAAGGTGCATGTGCATAAAACATATTACTCATATAAATCGAACAACCATTATTCTCAGACTTAAACAAGTAACTGTCTCGCAATAAACATGATCCAGATATAATGTTCATGCTCAACGCAGGCACCAAATAACAATTATTTAAGTATAAAACTAATCCCGATGGTAGATGAAGAGGTAGCGTGCCGACCGCGATCACATCAACCTTTGATCCATTTACAACGCGCATCATCACCTCGTTCTTCGCTAGCTTCCGTTTATTCTGCAGTACCTATTTCGAGTTACAAATATGAGCAACCGAACCAGTATCAAATACCCAGGCACTACTACGAGTACTAGTGAGATACGCATCAATAACATGTATATCGGATATACCTTTCTTCTTGATGTTGCCGTTCTTCAAATCCGCCAAGTACTTTGGGCAATTCCGCTTCCAGTGACCTTCTCCCTTGCAGTAAAAGCACTCAGTATCAGGCTTAGGCCCAGCCTTGGTCTTCTTCACCGGCGCGGTAACTTTCTTACAGCCCTTCTTGAAGTTTCCCTTTTTCTTAGACTTGCCTTGCTTCTTGAATTTGGTGGTCTTTATTGACCAACAACACTTGGTGCTCTTTCTTGATCTCCACTTCTGTAGACTTCAACATGGAGAAGAGTTCTGGCAATGACTTGTCCATGTTTTGCATATTGTAGTTCATCAGAAAGTTCTTGTAACTTGGTGGTAGAGATTGGAGGACATAGTGAATCCCCAAAGCATTGGGAATCACTATACCCAAGCTTTGAAGTTTACTTGCGTGCCAGACATCTTAAGCACGTGCTCACTGGCGGAGCTGCCCTCTTCCATCTTGCAATTAAAGAACTTTTCAGAAGCCTCATAACTCTCAACTGCCGCGTGAGCCTCAAATATCATTTTGAGTTCACGGACAATATCATGTGGGTCATGGTTCTCAAACCTTTTCTGAAGCTCCGATTCCAAACCATACAAGATAGCACACTGAACTGTGGAGTATTAATTCTTCCGAGCGAGGAAAACATTATTTACCTCATCAGTAGCATTAGATGCAGGCGGGTCACCCAGTGGTGCATCCAGCACATAGGTCAAATTACCAGCATTGAGGACAATCCTCAAATTGCGGAACTAATCCACGAAGTTGCTTCCATTGTTTTTCAACTTTTATTTCTCTAGGAACGCATTAAAATTGATGGTAGGGGCCGCCATTGATCTACAACATATTTGCAATAGTTTAGACTAAGTTTATGACAAATTGAGTTCTAATTAATAGTTAAATTAATCTAGGTGAACTCCCACTCAAAACAATATCCCTCAAATTGTTTTAGTGATCACACGAACCAAATCCACCACATCAAAAACGATCATCACGAGAGTTGATGTAGCTTCAATGGCGAACAATCAACATGTTCATCATATCTACTATATGACTCATGCTTTACCTTTCGGTGATCCATGTTCCGAGACCATGTCTGTACATGCTAGGCTCGTCAAGATCAAACCTTAGCTTCCGCATGAGCAAATCTGGCTTGCTCACGCTGTATACACTCGCAGAATCTAACACACCCGATCAACACGTGGTGCTTCGAAACAACGAGCTTTAGCAACGGTGCTTACTAAGGATGAACACTTTAAAACTTGAAATTTTGTGCTTGAGGGATCATCTTATAATGCTACCGTTGCAAACTAAGCAATACAAGATGCATAAAAGGATGAACATCACATGAAATTCATAATATGTGATATGATATGGCCTTTCTTCTTGTGCTTCCGATCTCCATCTTCGAGCACGAACATGATCTCCACCATCACCGGTATGGCGTCAAGGTCAATGGCACCGTTTCAGGGTTGTCGTCCACCAGCTTCAACTATTACAACTACTTTGAATAGACACGTAGGTCTTTACGAAATTTAAAAGACAACCATATGGCTCCTGCCGGTTGCCAACTTACAATAATGAACATTGCATACATCATATATAATCACAATCATGGCCATATCACATCACAGCACACCCCTGCAAAACAAAGTTAGACGCCTCTAATTTTCTTTGCATATTTTATGTGGTTTGGGGATTTCAATAAGTGTCGTTCTAACTTACGAACAAGAACCACAACGTTGATGCTTGAACTATCAAGTGCCCGTTGTAAATTGAATCTATACTATGATGGGAGAGACAGACATCCGCAAAGCCACTTCTGCAATACAAGTTGCATGTTGAGCATGGAGCAAGTCTCATGAACGATATCATGTAAGGTTAGCCCGGGCCGGTTCATCCCATCATACCGCAAGATGCAAAGTACACAAAAAGCAATTGATAATAAAAGCACCACCACCCACAATGACCATCGTGTTCTACTCGTGCAACAGATCTACATATAGACACGGCTCTGATACCACTGTAGGGGTTCGTAGCATGGAAAACAAAAAATTTATACCGCATGCACACAAACAAACCAAGATCTATCTACTAGATTGTAGCAACGAGTCGATAGAAGCACTCACCCTCGAAGATTCCAAAGCGGTTAACGAGAGCAGATTCTCGTGGATGATGTAGTCGTACACTTGCCGATCTCAAGATCGCGTAGACGATCCTTCCGGCGCTGTGTTCTGGCAGCGCTTACGCAGTTGGTCACACGTTCGGTACTCGATGAAGACCTTCCTCTCCCTTGTTCCAGCAGGCAGCGGAGGTTGTAGTTCTCCCCTCGCGATTCCGGTAGCACGACGGCGTGGTGTCGGAAGTAGAGGGAAGATCCCGCAGGGCTTCGCCTAAGCCGGATGCGAGTTATGGTGGATTAGGGTTTCCCGGAGATCTAGGGTTTAGATGACCGGGAGGAGGAGGAGGTGTCAGATGACTAGGCGTGGGGCGATGGCAGCGGCAGCGGCCAGCAAGGTGTGCCAAGGCAAAAGGAGGGCTTGGCTCTTGTGTGGTGTTGGGGCAGCCCTCCCCCTCTATTTATGAGAGGGAGGGGCAGCCTTGGGAGGGGTGGGTTTGAATCCAAACCCAAACCCAAGTTGGATGAGAGAAGGACTTGTTTCTTCTCCCACTAGGAAACCATTGTTCCAGTTTGACTTTTCAAACTTCCCGTTTGACTTTCAGTTTAGAGTTTTATTTCTCTCTTGCAAATGTCAACACCAAGTGACCTACGATATGATCCAATCATTCCACATATCCATGACACATTCATGGACCATTCCCATCCCGGACCGGTAAACCTTCTAGACCCTTCTAGAACCTCTCCGATGAAATCATCGGAAACTTTCCCGAACTCCAAAATAGGACTTTCCTTATATGAATCTTATTCTTCGGACCATTCCGGATCTCCTCGTGATATCCCGGATCCCATCCGAGACTCCGAACAACATTCGGTATCCCTACTAACATTCCATATCTAGTAAACAACATCGAATCCTTAAGTGTGTCTCCCTACGGTTCGTGAATTATGCGGACATGACCAAGACACTTCTTCGACCAATAACCAATAGAGGAATCTGGAAATTCATATGGCTCCCACATATTTCTACGATTACTTTGCGATCGAATGAACCACTTACATACGATAGCAATTTCCCTTTGTCTCACAATAGTTTACTTATCCGAGGTTTTGATCATCGGTATCTCTACATACCTAGTTCAACCTCGTTACTGATAAGTACTATTTTCTCGTTCCCGTGATATGTGATTCCTTATGAGCCAGTCACATGCTTGCAAGCTAATTGTATGACATTCCACCAAGAGGGCCCAGAGTATATCTATCCGTCATATGGATGGACAAATCCCACTCTTGATCCATGTGCCTCTGTAAGGTTCCCAACCTTTAATAAGGTAGAGATCCATGTGTTTACAATGATAGTCCCTGGATCAATAGCTAGCATCCACAGTTAAGATGTAATCAAGAAACAAAGGTCATATTACAACTTTATAACCAGGAATAAAATAATTTATTACATCTTACATAGCTCATTTGGCTATCTCATTACAATGCAGTAGAATATAACAATAGCATGGGGTCCTTCATCTTCAAAGTGCCACAGGCAATCATGTTGGTTATAGACTTGTAATCCTATTCAACACACTTCACTAACATCAAACAAACCTGCAACATAATAAGTTGCAGCCACAAGGGTCAATACATTTGAATTGTATTGGCAAGTTTCACTACTATGTAGAAATAAGTGGATCCTATCATTACATGCATATTTGGCCAAGTAGGGTTTAGGCTCATTTGCAGAAAGCAATATAGTTTTGTGCTATCTTTTCAAAATAGTTTTGATCTTTTGTCAAAATCTTTCTAAACTCCTCAGAAATCTCCAAGTGCTTCTAATCCCTTGTTGTCACCTTCAAGTTTTACTTTGAGAAATTGGAATGTCGAGATCTTCCATAGCTTCAGGCCTTAGTTGCTCAGTATTGTCCATAACCGGGGACACGGCTAAGTACTCAGAATTTTTGATCTTCTGCAGAAGTTGTACACTTTACCCACATGACACAATCTCGTCTTGTTGCCACCAGTGACCGCTGGATAAGTACTCACCAAGATGGAGTACTGGCAGATCGAGAATGTGACAAAGTCTTTCCATAGGAGTCCTCCTAATACACAATGCTAGCTTGTCATCCAGGCACCAATGTAGGGATATATTCCCCTTACACAATTCTAGTCAACCTAAAGATGCCAATGCATGGGTCTTCCACTATATAGTTGACTAAGCCAGAGCCCATTTAGCATGTGGATGTACACGGAAGCCACTATACGAGAAACATGTTCAATCTCTAAGTCCCTGGGTGGTTTTCTTCTAGTGCACATACAAAAAGACATAGCTATATAAACATGGTTCCTTTTGTTGCCACCTTGTCCAATCTTGAGTATCCTTGTCCACCCAGGTGGTTCATTGAGTACTTGTTTTATTATATAAAACTTATATCTTTTCAACACTTCATATAGTCATAACATGTATCCCATCCCAAATATATAGCAGGGCTAAGCATACTACAACTACAATGTTTCCACTAAGGAATATATAAGGGTATCCTATTAGGATTTAGCATAGCTTAAAATATAGTAGTCCTTTCCATGCATGTTACAAAATCCACTAAGTGTAATGAAAATAGTAGGACATGGATGATAGTGCCATTTGCCTTTTTAGTAGAGAATGCTGGTTCACTTCTTGATCTTGCTAATATCACACTCTTCTAATTTCACTACAAATCAATCAAGCAAACATATATTCAACTAGCATTCAAACAATTTGTCATACATAAAATAACAAAAACAAGGTCATGCATGCAAGCATGCAAAAGATAGTTTTATTTGTAAAAGTGGTTTCTATTAGGCTCTTAAACATTTTAAAGTTCAAAGTGGTCATTTACTAAAGTGGTAAAACCATTTGCAAAAGGTTTCATCTCTAAAACATTTTTAAATCAAATTATTATTTTATGTGGTGGAAAATGCTTTTAGCAAAGAAATATTCTTTAAAGGGTTCACCAAAAATATCTTAATTCTCAAAACTTGGTGTTTAGGGTCAGAAGGTTTGAATCAAATCATTTCCCAAAGGTTTTACTCAAAATTCATTTCTAAACTAAAAACAATATTTTTATTTGACTAGAAATGTGCTAATTCAAATATTTACTCTTTAACTTCACAAAATACATTTTTAAATCCATAAGTTGGCTCCTATGGTCAGTAGGTTCACAACAAACCATTTTTCAAAGATTTCATCTAAAAAATGTATGTAGAACAATTTTTATATTCAAATTAAGCCTACACAAGTTTCTGCAATTTCAACCAATTTTCCAGAAGCAAATCATTAAACAAAGTGCATGGTTGCAAAGTAATTGTTCTGCTGAATCCATTGATATAAAATTTGCAAAATTTGGACGTGTAGAATTAAAGTTATGAATTTTACAAGTTTGCAATTCAAATAGATTCTATTTTCTATTTTTTTAACAAAACCTTGTCCACGTGGTGCATTCCTATTGGTCGATACCGTTTCGTTTGGATCGAGCTGTTCTGACCGCAGAATCTCACTTAATCGCACGGCACAGATCACACGTACCCCTTCGGTTAAGTCATCTATCGCGTCCACTGGATCACGATCTAACGGCTCAGAGCGCTATGACCAAGTTCAGCCTGACGGTGGGACGGTGGCCAAGGCGCTTCGGGAAGGAGGTTTCCGGCGAAGCTAGGAAGTGTAGGAGAGAGAGAAGACCATTACCGAACTCGCCGTGACGTGCTGAAGCTCAATGTGGTTGAAGTGGACGAAGGGGCGCTAGGAGCTGCTGGCAATTCCTCGCCGGAGTCGCCGTTGGCATCGGGCACGCTCTGATGTCGGAGACGAGGCTGCAGGTCGCCCTAAGGCAAACGGGAGGGGGCGTTAGATGCGTACGAGCATGGGGAGTACGGGAGTTTCATTGAGAGGGCTCGGGGCGGTCTGGGCTTACCAGGGGGACTCGCCGGAGAAACGGCCGAAGACGGTGGCGCTCTGATGTTGACGAAGCCGAGCTTCTAGAGCGCGCGGGAGCTATGGGCAGGTGCGCCTGACAATGGGAAATAAGCTCGCGTGCTCTGTGAGGAGAGGGGCGGCTGCGGTTCGCTGGAATTGGCCGGGAACTCCGTCGGAGACAGAGGTGGTGTGGGGGCAAATTCGAACAGCCCTGGGGCAGAGAAGGAGGGGCGAGTGAGGGGAAAGAGAGAGGACAGCGTGGCGTTTATGTGTGCGTGGTCACCGGAGGAGTTAAGCCTGCCAATTAAGCGAATTCAACGCCGGAGTAAATCGCCTGGAAACGGCAGCCAGGAGCTGGCCGCGGGTGGAAACGAAGCACAGTTGTGTGGGGTCTGTCTGTCAGCGAGGTGGAGGAAGTGGGAGTGGGGTCCAGACGTCAGTTGCTGAGTGGGTTAAGTCGCGAGTAAGAAAACGTTTCGCTGCAGGGTGAGTAGCTGGGCTAGGTTGATGGGCTGGGTTGGGCCTGGTAGTAGGCTGTGTCTGTTTCTATTTTCTTTATCCTGAAAGCTTTTTCTTTTTCCAATATGAATTTCTGTTTTGATTTTCAAACAAATAATTCAAACTCCAATTCAAATCAAACCACCACCAAACTTTAGGTATAGATTAATTCTGTTTAACAACATTATCCAAAGTCCAAAACAAAATAATTTTTATTAATTTTAGGATCCATTAACAATTAAATAAAAAGACCTTAGTCATTATTTCAAATAGGGTTTAATTTATTTTTAAAACTCTATTTGAAATCTAAACCAAACCAAAACCTTTTCAGTAGGTTTCATTTGAAAAACAAAACACTTGGAAATCTTATTTAAAATAAATTAACAAGTTTTAGTGTTTATTTAAAATGGGAAAAACCTTTACTTTAATAAAGTTGGATATTAATAAATCCTCGTTATTTTATTTAAATAAACCTTTCCTCTTTTTTAAAAATTAGAAATATTTTATTTCAAAAGCTTGGCCAAGATTTAATTTGGATCTATAAAATAATCCTTATTTATAATTCTACCTTTTCTTTTGAAAACCAAATCTTTTTATTAAAAGATCCAAAAATATTAATTCCAACTATCATAACTTCATTTATTATTTTTTTATCTTTTTAAATCCCTTTAAGATTTTATTTGACCAAAATGGTTTTGATGTTTCCAAATGGAATCAAAAAGTTTCTTCTCACCCTAAAATCAACAATTGTTCATTTGTTTATTTATTTTTCACATTTCAAAATTTAGAAAATTTTGGGATGTGACAGCCTCAACCCATACTTTCCGAACACTCAATGCCACCTTTATAGCCACCCAGTTACGGTGTGGTGTTTGATGTAATCAAAGCATCCTTCCGGTGATGGTGATTAACATGATCTCATGGTCGAAGGAATTAGGTTACTATGTATCAGAAAGCTTATAGCAAACGAACTATTGAAATGACTTGATCTTAATGCTATGCTTATCTATAGGAGTATGTCCATCATACCATTCTCCTAATGATATGATCTTGTTATTAATAACATCTCAATGTTCATGATCGAGAAACCACGATCATCTATTAGTAAACAAGCTAGTATTATTAAGAGGCTTCACTAGGGACTCTAATTTAGTTTACAAATCACACAAGTATTAATGTTTCTGGTTAATACTATTATAGTATGAATGTAAACATTTATCATAAACACAAAGATATAATAATAACCACTTTTATTATTGCCTCTAGGGCATATCTCCAACACAAACTACTATAGCAATTTCTTTTAAAAGCTCAAGTGATCAAAGAGAAATCAAAAAGAAACCCATAAGAGGCAAATGCAAATAATGGCAGAAATCTGTCAAAATAGACCAGCAGATAAAAACCGATTTTTTTTGAAGACCTTCTGTTGCTCAAATTGAAAGGTGAGAAACTAAAAAAAGGTAGATAATAACCTGGGTCAAATTCACATAAAATTACAGCTCAATCCGACTTGCTGGGAATTTTCACGAATTTTTACAGTAAAGCACAAAAATCTATTTCGGGACAGCAACTTCCCCAAATCTTACTTCTCTATCATTAGAGGTTATTTTTGGCACAAAAGCCACACAAAAAGGATAAGGAGAGGTTATTACAGAGGCAATAACTTCCAAGACTCAACAAAAGAAAAACTTACTGAAAATAAAAATAATTTGGGTTATCTCCCAATAGTACTTTTGTTTAATGCCTCTAAGTTAGGCATATGAAGCAAGAATCAAGTATTTTCGAATGAAGAAGCATTAGCATAAAATTTTGTTTTAATATGAGAGACAAAATATATCTTATCTCTCTTTTTAGTGAAGTGTTCTATACCTTTCTTGAGTGGAAATTGATATTTAATGGTGCCTTCCTTCATATCAATAATGGCACCAACAATTCTAAGAAAAGGTCTTCCCAAAGTAATAGGACAAGAAGCATTGCATTCAACATCCGAAACATAAAAATCAACAGGGACAAAGTCATTGTTAACCATAATAAGAACATCATTAATACTCCTCATAAGTTTCTTTTTAGCATTATCATCAAGATGGACATGCAAATAACAATCTTCCAATGGTGGCAAATCAAGCATTTCATAAATTTTTCTAGGCATAATAGAGACACTAGAACCAAGTTCACATAAAGCTTTGAGATCAAAATCATTCACTTTCATATTAATGATGGGTTCCCAACCATCTTCTAATTTCCTAGGAATAGAAGCTTTATGTTTTAATTTTTCTTCTTTAATTTTAATGAGAGCATCTGTAATGTGTTTTATAAAAGCCATATTCATAGAACTAGCATTAGGACTTCTAGCAAGCTTTTGTAGGAACATAATTACTTCGGAAATATTGCAACCATCAAGATCAAAATCAAAATTAGCATCCAAGGTAGTAGAACTATTGTTTCCCATATTTCGAAAAATTTCAGCATTTTTATTGGGTTTAGGCATTGTTGCAAAAGGAATGGGGACTTCTTGTGGTTTGCTAGCATCAACATTGGTGGTGGTAATAGTACAAATACTACTATTTCTAGCAATTTCATCTTCTCTTTCCCACTCAGCATGCAATTTATCTAACAATTTAACATTTTTATCAATTCTAACTTGTATGGCATTAGTAGTAGCAAAGGGATTTTCCATGGTTTCAGGTTTAGCAACCATTTTATTAATCAAAGAGGATTGTGCTTCAGACAAAGATGATTTTTTTCATCATTTGAAAGTTTTTCCTCAATAGTTTGTTGCAAGTAGTTTGTTTACTAATAAAATATTTAAGCATGAGTTCAAGTTCAGAGGGAGCACTTCTATTGTTGTTGTAGGAATTTCCATAAGCATTACCATTATTGGGAGGATATGGCCTATAATTATTATTACCAAAATTGTTCCTATAGGCATTGTTGCTAAAATTGTTATTTCTAATGAAGTTCACATCAACTTGCTCTCGTTGAGCAACCAAAGAAGCTAAAGGAACATTTTTTCGATCAATATGAGCTTTTCCATTAACAAGCATAGACATAATAACATCAATTTTATCACTTAAGGAGGAGGTTTCTTCAAAAGAATTTACCTTCTTACCTTGTGGATTTTCTCTCAGTGTGCCATTCAGAATAGTTAACCATCATATTATCAAGGAGCTTTGTTGCAGCACCCAAATTAATGGTTATAAAGGTACCTCTAGCAGCAGAATCCAACAGATTTCTTAAAGAAAATTTAGTCCTGCATAAAAGGTTTGGATAATCATCCAAGCAGTCAGTCCATGAGTGGGGCAATCTTTAACAAAGATTTCATTCTTTCCCAAGCTTGAGAAACATGTTAATTATCAAATTGTTTAAATTTCATTATTTCACTTCCAATAGATATAATCTTAGCAGGAGGATAATACTTTCCAATAAAAGCATCTTTGCATTTAATCGAAGTATCAATACAATTTCTAGACAAAGATAGCAACCATTCTTTAGCTTTTCCTCTCAAAGTGAAAGGAAGCAATTTAAGCTTAAGAATATCTCCATCTACATCCTTACATTTTTTGCATCTCACAAAGTTCAACAAAATTATTAAGATGAGCAGCATCATCATTAGAACTAGCACCAGAAAATTGCTCTTTCATAACAAGATTCAGCAAAGCAGGTTTAATTTCATAAAAATAGCATCACGAATAGGTGGAGCAATAGGTGTGCACATAAAATCATTGTTGTTTGTGCTAGTGAAGTCACACAACTTAGTGTTTTTAGGAGTATTCATTTTTGCAAAATTAAAGCAAGCCAACAGAAATAGCAACTAAAGTAGAAACTAATTTTTTGTGTTTTTAATAAAAAGAAGCAAACGAGTACAAAAATATGTTTTTGGATTTTTGATAAAAAGAAACAAGCAAAATAAACTAAGCAAAACAAAAACAAAGTAAAGAGATTGGTTGTGAGAGACTCCCTTGCAAGAATCTTCTTTCTCCCGGAAAAGTGATTGACGAGGAGGAAGATATTGAAGCTGTCCTTATCTCCCTGGCAATGGCGCCAAAAAGTTCTTGATGGCTCAGATATGTAGAGCTCGTTGGGAAACCCAAGAGGAAGATATGATGAGAATAGCAGCAAGTTTCCCTTAGTTATGAAACCAAGGTTATCAAACCAGTAGGAGTAAGGAAACAATTCCAAGGTGTTTCTAGCAACTTGGAACCTGCACAACAAAACCACAGAACATTGCCCGAATTTACAGTGAGGTTGTCAATCTCACTGGTTTTGCTGAAAACAAAGGATTAAACATATAGTGTGGAAGATAGTAATTGCTTGTAGAAAGTAAACAGTAAACAATAAATGGAATATCAATGATAAAGGAATGGATAGGGGTCCACAGTTGATGACCCACAAGTATAGGGGATCGCAACAGTCTTCGCAAGTAGTATTACCCAATTTATTGATTCGACACAAGGGGAGCCAAATAATACTTGCAAGCCTTAACAACTGAGTTGTCAATTCAGCTACACCTAGAAATAGTTCTTGCTCATAGAAGTTTATCAGTAGAAATAGTTTGGTAGTAGCAACAGCAAGAGTGAAACATGAGCAATAGTAATAGTAACGGTAACAGTAGGATTCGAGTGTGATAGGCATAGGTATGGATGGACGGGCATTGCATGGACGAGTCTAAACATGTAACTTCAAGATCTAGGGCATTGCAAATAAATAATAACAAGCATCCAAGTACTAAACAATCCTAGGCATGTGCTCCAAATATAGTCATACGTGCTCGCAATGAGAACTTGCACAACATCTTCTGTCCAGCCAGTCCGTGGCAGCGGGACCTCTAGGGAACTACTGGCAATTAAGGTGCTCCTTTTAATAGAGCACCAGAGCAAAGCATTAACACTCCATGAACACATGTGATCCTCACACCACAGCCATCCCCTCCGGTTATCCCAATTATTGTCACTTTGGGACCTTTGGATCCGGACAATGATATGTGTACACAACTTGCAGGTAAGATCACAAACAATACTATCATAATGATTCAATAATAAGTTTAGATCTGAGATCATGGCACTCGGGCCCTAGTGACAAGCATTAAGCACAACAAGTTGCAACAAAGTCAAATAGCACTAATAGAGATACTAGGCACTATGCCCTAACAGATCTTATTCGATTACATGATAGAACTCATCCAATCCCTACCATCCCCAAGCCTACAGCGGGGGATTACTTACTCATGGATGAGGGAAACATCGGTGGTTGATGGAGATGCGTTGGTGATGACGATGGCGATGATCCTCTCCAAATTCCCCGTCCCGGCAGGCTGCTAGAACGGAGTTTCTGGATTCGAATCTTGGTTTCTGGTGGCGGCGGAGCGGAACTCTTTCTAGAAAACTATCGAACCCCCCCTCTGTTTTTAGGTCGAAAGGAAACTTATAGGCGTAGAGGGAGGCCAGGGGTGCCTGGGTGGTGCACTTCCCAGCGCGGCAGGTGGTTCCGCGCATGGGTGGTGTGCCCCGCGCCCTCCTCTCCATCTCGTCTTCTGGCTCTGTGGATCTTCTGGTGAAATATATTTTTTGGCATATTTTCTAGGATTTTTCCTGATAGTTGATTTTCTGCACAAAAACAAGACACCAAGGTAATTCTGCTGAAAACAGCGTCAGTCTGTGTTAGTTGTATCTAAATCACACAAGTTTAGAGAAGAAACAATAGCAAAGTGTTCGAAAAAGTAGATACGTTTTGGACGTATCAACTCCCCCGAGCTTAGCTTATTGCTTGTCCTCAAGCAATTCAGTTGAAAACTGAGTGCGATAAAATAACTTTCACGAACACTTTGCTTCATAAGATGTAAATATTCTCAACACAGGAGTAGATGCTTAGACAATTCATAATAAGGAGTATGCAACTAAGTCTACTCAATAGTCATTGCAAGCTGGCTGAATACATTGAAGAGTTCAACAATCTGGCGCGTTATGCACCAGATGAGGTTGACACAGATGCCAAGAGAAAGGAAAAATTCCTGGAAGGCTTGAATGATGAGCTGAATCTGTAGCTGGCTGTGGCATATGTTCCCACTTATCAGTCGCTCTGTGACAAGGCTGCTATATTGGAGAACAAAATGAAGCAAGTCGAGAGTAGGAAGAGAAAGCACTCCGACAAGCACAGCTCGGGGTTGTCTCACAAACGATCTCACTATGATGACAGTGGAAGCTCAGGATCCCACAAGCATGGGAAATTCAACAAGCACCACAACCACAACCATCATGACAACAAGCATCATCGCAATCATGACAATGACAAGTACAAGAACCACAAGAGTGGACATAAGAGCCACCATAGTGGTAATGGTAGTGGAAGTGGAAGTCACCGCTAAGAGAGACATCCCAAAGTTGAATGCTTCAAATGCAAGAAGATGGGACACTATGCAAATGAGTGCCCGAAAAGAAAGTTGAAGGACTGTTGCCCAATCCTTTCCAGAAAGGACAGGTGAACCACATCAGTGTGGAGGAGGTCTATGAGGAGCCTGACGCTGTTGCTGGTAAGTTCAGACTCAATTCTATTCCAGCATTTGTACTCTTTGATACTGGTGCATCTCATTCATTCATATCAAGAGCATTTGTTGAAAGAAATGAACTACCGGTAGAAACTATTGGGTGTCCTATAAAAGTAAGTTCTCCTGGTGGAGAAATGATAGTGAATTCAGGATGCCATGATCTAGTCATAGAATTTGGGAAGTATAAGTTTCCCGTTAACTTGATAATATTAAACTCCCAAGGATTGGATGTCATTCTGGGAATGGACTGGATGACTAAGTACAAAGGAGTGATAGATTGTGCCAACCATACTGTCTCACTCACAACTCTAGAAAATAAAAGGATCAGATTCAAGACCAATTTTGAAGCAAAAAGGAGTATGCTTAATTCTCTTAAGGGGGTTAGCATGGACAGTGTGCCAATTGTGTGTGAGTATCCGGATGTATTTCCGGAAGAATTGCCAGGAATGCCACCGGATAGAGATGTGGAGTTTCTGATAGATTTGGTACCAGGTTCTGGACCAATAGCAAAGAGACCATATAAAATGTCAGTTGATGAACTAGAAGAACTCAAGAAGCAACTAGGAGAACAGTTGCAGAAAGGATTTATTCAACCAAGTTCTTCATCTTGGGGAGCCCCAGTTTTGTTCGTGGAGAAGAAAGACAGAAGTCAAAGGTTATGCATAGATTACCGTTCACTCAACGAAGTAACTATCAAGAACAAATACCCTTTGCCTAGAATCAATGACTTGTTTGATCAGCTAGAAGGAGCATGTGTGTTCTCAAAGATCGATCCCCGGTCAGGCTATTTTCAACTCAAGATAAGAGAACAAGACATACCTAAAACAACATTCACTACGAGGTATGGATTGTATGAGTATACCGTTATGCCTTTTGGCTTGATAAATGCTCCAGCATACTTCATGAATATGATGAACAAAGTGTTCATGGAATTCCTTGACAAGTTTGTAGTCGTTTTCATCGATGACATCTTAGTCTACTCCAAGAGCAAGGAAGAACATGAAGGACACTTGCGTTTGATACTTGAGAAATTAAGAGAGCATAAACTGTATGCCAAATTCAGCAAGTGTGAGTTCTGGTTAGAGGAAGTTGGTTTTCTTGGTCATGTTATGACAAAGGATGGTGTAGCAGTTGATCCTGCTAAGGTTTCAGCTGTGACGGAATGGGAATCTCCCAAGTCCGTGAAAGAAGTTCGTAGTTTCCTTGGATTAGCAGGTTATTATAGAAGGTTTATTGAGAATTTCTCAAAGGTTGCTAAGCCAATGACTGAATTATTAAAGAAAGACAAGAAGTTTGCCTGGTCTGAAGGTTGTGAACTCAACTTTCAGGAGTTAAAGAAGAGGCTTGTGACAGCACCAGTTTTATGTCTGCCAGATTTGGAAAAGGATTTCCAAGTATATTGTGATGCATCTCATCAAGGTTTGGGCGCCGTACTTATGCAAGACGGTAAAGTTGTAGCTTATGCGTCGAGACAACTCAAAACTCATGAAGTGAATTATCCTACTCATGATTTGGAGTTAGCCTTTGTCGTCCATGCACTCAAAACATGGAGACATTACCTTTTGGGAAAGCGTTGTGAAGTGTTCACGGATCACAAAAGTTTGAAGTATATCTTCACCCAAAAGGAAATCAATATGAGACAAATAAGATGGTTAGAGCTTATCAAGGACTATGACTTAAGTTTGCAATACCACCCCGGTAAAGCAAATGTTGCAGCAGATGCTCTAAGTCGTAAGGTATTTGTGAATGGCCTTACCAAAGGAGAATTGCCAGATGATTTGTGTACCCAATTCAGAAAACTCAGATTGGAGATTGTGCCGGAAGGACATCTCATGTCATTGGTTGTTCAACCCACTTTGTTGGACAAGATCAAGGAAGCTCAGAAGACTGATAAGGAAATTGAAGAGATTAAGGAAAAAATTGGCCAAGGGAAAGCTAAAAGTTTCCATGAAGACGAACAAGGTACTTTATGGCATGGGAAACGTATATGTGTTCCACAAGATCCGGAGTTGCGGAAACTGATTTTGCAGGAAGCACACAACTCTCTGTATTCTATTCACCCGGGGAATACCAAAATGTACATGGACATGAAAGAAAGATTTTGGTGGAATAATCTCAAGAGGGACATCGCCGAACATATTGCTTTGTGTGATGTGTGTAGTAGAGTGAAAGCGGAGCATCAGAAACCAGCAGGTTTGCTTCAACCACTACCTATTCCTGATTGGAAGTGGGACAAGGTTGGTATGGATTTCATTACCGGACTACCAAGGACCAGGTCAGGATATGATTCTATATGGGTAGTAGTGGATCGCCTAACTAAAGTGGCTCATTTCATACCCGTGAAGACAACTTATACAAGTGCTAAGTTAGCTAAGATCTACATGAGTAGAACTATATGTCTACATGGTGTGCCCAAGAGTATTGTATCTGATAGGGGAACTCAATTCACTTCCCATTTTTGGAGACAGCTACATGAGTCATTGGGAACGAGGTTGGAATTCAGTACTGCTTTTCATCCTCAAACCGATGGAAAAACAAAAAGGACTAATCAAATTCTCGAAGACATGTTGAGGGCATGTGCCCTAGACTATGGAGCAAGTTGGGATGAAAGTCTGCCTTACGCAGAATTTTCTTATAATAACAGCTATCAAGCCAGCATTGAGATGGCACCGTTTGAATTTCTCTACGGAAGAAAGTGTACCACCCCATTGTTATGGAATGGTGTGGGAGAAAGAATTTTATTCGGGCCAGATCTTATCAAAGAAGCCGAAGAGAAGGTCAAATTAGTTAAGGACAGGTTGAAGATAGCACAGTCCCGACAGAAAAGCTACGCAGATCCTAAGCATAGAGAAGTCACCTACGAAGTTGGTGATAGAGCTTATCTTAGAGTATCACCACTTCGTGGAGTGAAGAGATTCGGAGTCAAAGGAAAGTTGGCACCAAGATATGTTGGGCCATTCAAGATCCTAAGTCGCAAAGGAGAAGTTGCCTATGAAATTGAATTGCCAGAATCTCTATCAGCTGTCCATAATGTGTTTCATGTGAGTCAGCTTAAGAAATGTCACCCAGAAATGGAAGAAACTTCTTTGAAGGATACTATACCTTTGGAGGAAGTTCAACTAGAAAGTGATCTCACTTATGAAGAGAAACCTATCAAGATTCTTGAGACTGCAGAAAGAGTCACAAGGACAAAGACTATCAAATTTTGCAAAGTGCAGTGGAATCATCATTCCGAAGAGGAGGCAACATGGGAAAGAGAAGAAGATCTTCGGAAAGACCAACCTCACCTATTTGCTAGCCAATCCGAATCTCGAGGGCGAGATTCACCTTAAGGGGGTTAGATTTGTAACATCCCTAAAATCATGATTTCAAAGATTGCATATCATTCATGCATGCATATAGAATTGAGGTCAATTTCAAAACTCATTTCAGTAAAACAGAAGCACATAGTGCTATCATTTTATGTGAGCAAACTTAAATCAAATGGCCATCCCCATTTGAGAGTTTGAATGTTTTAAACCTAGATTGTTTGTCTCCTATGTTGAATGGATTGAGTGTGGAATTTGAACCAAGCTTTACAAAATGGAAATGGTTTCAAAAAACCATTTTTCAAACATTTGCCAATCAAGTGCAAAGTCCCTGTTATTTTGTTTCTCCAAACATGACCAAGCCTTTACAAAGTAACCACATGGTTTTATGCCTAGATTAGAGACTATTGCACACTGCAAAAACCCCAGAAAGATTTGAATTCAAAAAGAGTTTGAATTCATTTGAAAACCATTCCTGAAAAATCAAAACAGAAAAAGAAAAGGAATAAAGAAAGGAAAAGGGCCAGGCGCTCCTATTCTAGCCCAAGAATGAATCCGCCCAGTTAGCACCCAGCCTCTCTCTCGCCGCCGCACGCTGCAGACGCACTCACGCTGTCGCCGACACCTGCATTCCCACCCCTCTCCGTCTCACTCGCGACCGTGGACCTCGACAACTCACCGCTCTTCCACAAATCGCGCCTCCGCCGCCGCTTCTCCGCCCATCATCGCTGATTGATTCTCGCTTAATTGCCCTTGATTCCGCGCTTAATCGCCTCTCCCCTCTCGCCTACATAACCCCCTCTGCACCGCGGTCATTTCCCCCCACTCTCCTTGCTCACTTCGCCACCAGGCTGCGCGCATTTGACCTCGAAACCCCGCAGTACCGACGACTCCGGCGACTAATTCCGATGAGCCTCGACCGCCCCCCTCTCTCTGGTTCAAACTATCAAGTCCAGCATGATCTTGTGCATCTGTTGACGCCTCTGGTTTGCTTGATCGTGACCTGGTCATCGCTTTCCGCTCACGCAAGAACCAAGCGCCGCCGCCGACCGCAGCAATAGCGGTAAGAACTGAACGCCCCTTGCCTTCCCTTTGTTACCAACTTGTTCGCTAGCCACTTGCGCATCTTCTAAACCCTCTGCCTTGTGCTAGGACGACACGGAGCCTCGCCAGCGACCTCGACAGCAAGCGACAGACGCCGCCCGCAACTCCGACGAGCCCCAGCGACCGTGCCCATGCGCCCCTCGTCAAGCCACTGCTAGGTTGAGCTTCTCCTCGACGCTACGAACCTGGTGAGCATCCTCCTGCCTCTCCGGATGACCTGTAGCGCCGCGCCGCCGCAGACAGAGCTCGCCAAGAGGCCGCCCCGCTTTGGTCGCTTGATCCAGAGCCGTCAGATCTGGATCCAGCGTATAGGATTAGATCATTTAGCGAATCGTTATGGGTAGATCTGAACCGTGTGTTTTAAATAGATCCAACGGCACGGGAGGGTGATCCTGAGCAAAACGGTATCAACCAATAGAATTAAGACGCGTGGCTAGGGTTTGTGTTTAAAATAGAATTTAAAACAGATTTAGATTCAAATTTGAATAGGCTATAACTTTTGATTCCCACGTTAGATTTTTGCAAATTTTATATCGTTGGAATCAGGGAGACAAGCCCTTTCTATTTATGCAATGTGTTTAATGAAAAGTTTCTGTTAAAATGACTTTTTATGCAGAAACTTGTTTAAGACTATTTTGAGTATAGAATTTGTTTAGTAATTTGTTTTAGTGCTAAATAAGTTTGATTTAGCAATTTTTTTGACTTGGTTATGTTTCAGTATCATGCACTTGCTTGGTTGGGTTTTAAAATCATCACTTAGCATTCTTTGCATGCATGCATATATTTATGTTTGTATATGAATTGTGTGTAAAATTTGTGCTACCATTTTTGTGTAGACTTTGTTGCTAGTGACTGTGATTGTGAGGAGTGCTACTCTCCCCATTACCAAGGCAAGTGGTACTTCATGAATATTTTCATCCCTATATTTTGTACAAGCATTAGAAATATTTTGCTAAGTCTTGCATGTTACTTTTTGCCAGATGCTATGTTGGGAAATCCTAAGTAGTTGTAGAATTGCTAGGAAATTTCCTAAGTTAAATTACTATGCCATGCTTAGCCTAGCTAGTAGCAAACAAGGGTTGGTAAAGTATATACATGCTATGATGAAAATATTTCTAAGTCTTTTGACTTATGTTTTCTTAATAAAACAACTAAGTCAATGAATCACCTGGGTGGAATGGGACTTGAATGGTGGTTTTTGGTTGAGTGGTTACACAAGGCCCATGGACATGGTTTACCTTGTGTATCTCACTTGTGGTATGCCACCCAGGCACAAAGGGATTTTGGAGGCCAAGTGTTGAGAAGCTTATAGTGCAGCCACTTGGCAATATGGGCTCACTGATCACATAGGTTGCTAGAACTTAGTCATTTGGACAGTTGGTGGTAGTGGTATGATAGGTTGGAACGCGTCCATTTTGACTAAGGGAAGGCTTCTGAAAGGTCCTGTCTTGGGAAACCAAGTCTGGTGGAGAAAGTGCACAACCTCTGCAGATGGAAAATCTAAGTACTTAGCCAAGTCCATGGCAATGGACAACTTGAGCATCAAGACATGGAAGCTATCAAGAATCTCATCACTCCAACTTCAAAGTAAAAACTTGTGGGTGAACAAGGGTGAAGGACCCCAATGTCTATTGGTGGTTTCTTGGGAAATGTTTTAACAAAGAAAACTTAGTGATTTCAACTAATAGGAAAAACCTATTTTGAGCAAAGCAAGCCAAGCTACACTTAGCCAAAATGCATATAGTAATATAGTCCACTTAAAATTTACTAAGGTATCACTTGCCAATACTATTCCAAAGTATTGACCCACTGTGGCTGTAACTTGTGATGTTGCAGGTTACTCCGATGATGATTAGGTGTCATGAGTCTACACTCAACATGCTTGCATGTGGCACATGAAGATGAAGACTTATGTTTATTTACTTATTCCAAACTCTTGTATTAGGCCTGTGGCCTTGAGTTGTAAAAGACTATGTTTTATCTCTGGAATGGATGTAATAAATGACCTTTGTATCTGTGTACTTCATCTTAAACTGTGGATGCTAGCAATGATCCAGGGACTAGCATTGCAATTACAGGGATCCTTTTCCTTTACAAAGGAGGGATCTTACATCTGGCGAGAGGAAGAAGAAAGGAGGAAAAAGAACAAAGGGGTATGTGGGCTGGCTTTGGGCCGACGTGGGCTGATGCGGAGCGAGCATAGAGGTTTGGCTGCAGCTCGTGAGTGACGAATAGGGCGAAGAGGAAATGGGCCATGGGCCAGATCTGATCTCCTTCTAGTTTTCCTGGTTCTTTCCCTTTTCTATATTTTGTTTTGTTTTCAGATTTGAATTTGCACAATTGATTTGAGTTTTATTTATAAAATTTATTTGCTGGATAATTGTAGTAATACTAAAATGTATTTAGTATCATTTTGTGAATTTTTATAGTATAATGTTATTATTTCTTTATTTTCTTATATATATATATCTTTCCTTTTAGTATTTGTAAGGGCCTTTGTTATTAATTTCCTTTATATAATAACCCATTGATTTATTATACGATATTTCCTTATTTAATGATAGAACTTAATTCTAGTTAAACTATAGTTTGGAGAGAAATATATATATATGGTGATCCTTTTCTTATTATATGATACATAAAGTTTTAGGGAATTAATATGATTAATATTATTCTTATGAATTTAGGAAATAGCAATGTATATATTTTATTATAACTAACATAGGAATTAGGTTTGAATTGTAAACGCTTACCATAAGTTCTTAGGAGATTTAATATTCTCATATTTCTTTTATTTATATGAATAAAGATTATTGGTTAAGACATATTGTTTTTATGTTGGTGATCAAGAATGATATCACCTTTTAAAATAGAAAATTATTTTCTGAAGTGACTTAAAGGAAATAATTGATAAAGATAACTCCTAAGCACGTATGGTTATGATAATTGGAAATGCCAAAGATGTGCTTAAGTGATTTGCTATAGGAAAATATTCCTATAAAGCATTGTGGGAATAAGATGATTAATCAATCATTTGAAATGGATATTAGGCTTGGTTATAGAATTAAGGTTGTGTAACATCCCGAAACTTTAATCCAAGTTGATCAAGATCCAAATCATCAAAATTAGGGTTAACAAAAACTTTTCCATCTCAAAATATGAAAGCATTCATGTGTATGTGCATTTAAATTAGGAGTTCATTTGAATTGCCATGGTTGTGTGATTCATTGCTTGTAAAATGATTCTTAGGTGAAATAAACATCATCTAAATCATTCCCAAACTTTTCCCAAAGAAAAACAACTCAAAATAAATAGATGAAGTGAATGGTCATTTTTGCCAAATTAACTATCATGCCTACTTTGGCTATTCCTAGTACTCAAAACTTAACAGAAACAATTGTATATATTTGCACCCCTTGCTAGTACACATAATGAGGTACCAAGGCCCACTTTGTGATCTGCCAAAAACATTCAAATGCTAAGTTTAAATGACAATTTAAAATTGAATCTATTTCATATGGGAAGATCCCACTATTTTAAAAACCACTCAAACAGGCTCAATTTTCAAAACTCAAGCAACCACAGAGTCTCAAGCTTATGCCTAGCACACCCACCAAAATCTTTTCAAAATTCAAAAAGAATTTTCTTGCGGCCATTTCATCAAACACTTGGCAGGCAGAATTCAAACAAAACCAAATTTGCTAGTTTGAATAGTGTTCTGGCCAAACTTGTCTCCCATTTGACCCCTACTTGCTCACATTGTCCCCTCTGGATCAAATCAGGGCATAACTACCCCATCCCCTACCTCCTAGCAGCATGGCCATGCCAAGCCGAGCCCCACCTCGCCGGCCAACTTGGTCGCCGCCGCAGCATACCGCCTCCCCCTCTCTCGCCATGTCTAGGAGATAGCCAGCGCCTCATTGCCGCCCACTGTCCCCTCCCAGAGCTAGGCCTAGCCATGGACCACCGAGAAATCCCCGCGCCCAGTGCCACCACACCATGCCGAGCACGCGCCAGAGCGCCGCACCCGGCACGCGTGCACAAGCCGACATTCGACCGCATCCCGCGCCCACCCCGTCACCACGACCTAGGGAGCACGCCAGACACCCCCATTCGCAGTCCAATGCCTCACAGCCACTGCTCGCCGTCGAAGCCGCCGTCTCTGCCGCTCAGAGCGCCAGCTCCGCCCGACCGCTTACCACCGCCCCTAAGCCCGCATTCAAATCCTAGAGCACCGCCTGGAGTCCGCGCGTCGATCGCCACCCTCAGCCATGCCGCTAGCGGCCCATAGCCATGTCACCATCCCTCTCTCATCCTCGCCGTCGAGCCTATAAAAGGAGGGCACCCCCAGCCGTTTGCAGCACACCACGCCACTCCCCTCACCTTACAGATCGTCCCACACCTCTAGCCGGAGCACGCGGAGCAGCAGCTCGCCGGAATTGTACCTGAGCAGGCCGCCTCTGGAGGAGAAGGGCGCCGCTGATTGCGACCACCCTCGGAGCTACCTCGATCGTCCCTGAGCTCGCCGTCGACCACCAGTCTGTTTGCTAGCCTCGTCGTCGTCGCTGGAGACCTGGTACACCCCCTATGCACCCCCACCGAGCCGCTAGGGTTAGAGCTCACCGGCGACAGGTCCGTCATCGATGACAATCCACAGCTATTGATCCCCACTCTAATCCAACGTCCCACACCGCCCTGTACCGCTTCACGTGTTATGAGCCACTAACTGGTGGACCCCTCTGTCAGCTGAACCCCGCGCTACAGAGTGACACTGGGCCGGCCCGTTAGCGTCTCCCGCGCGACCCAACAGTTTAAATTTAGATTTTCCATTTAATTTCAAACACAGTTATGTACATTGATTCAAAAATCAAACCAGCTCGACTCACTGAACCAAAATGCATGAAACTAATTTTGTTAGAAAGGTACTGAAATGCTTGTGACATGAAATTCAAGCTCCCACTTAGGTGTTATTAAACTTTTAACTAGCTTTCTTTGCTTTTGAACTTAGTAGAGTTAAATCTGGATTTTTGCAAAACAACCCTAGAGCTTAGCATCCTATTACACAAAAAAAAACCTTAATTTGTTAGTATTAGTTTGCGAGTACTTCAAGAGTACTCATGTCTTTGTCCCTGGCTATTCCCGTGGCCAGACTATGAAGAGGAGTACCAGGATGATGGACCGCAGGAAGGTTACGATAACTAGGATCATCTCCCATCGTCAGCATTGCCTGTGACCCTGAAGATGGAGCTTCGCCTATGCTATCGTTACTATTACGTTATTCTGTTGCTTGAGTTGTATTAAGAACTGGATCATGAGATCCTTATTTTTGTAAGACCTTATGTATGGTTTGTAATGGATGATGTACTATGATATCCAAATCTGTTATGTCTCGCAAAAATGGTAATCTTGGGATTGCGATGTATGGCATAACAGGCATCTGTGATTAAAAATCCGGGTGTTGACAAGTTGGTATCAGAGCCATCCTGACCATAGGAGACCCTAGTTAGAATGGACGTTTGAATCAAAAACTTAGTTTCAAAACCAAAGGAAGTGAGTATTTACAAAAACTTATTCTCATTCTTATCACTTGGATTCTTTCATGAAAATTCATGTTCCTCAAAAATTCTTGCAAAATACGTAAAATTTGACACACTTGATCCCTCTACTAACTTACTCATCCTATATTCTTATAGCTGGATGTGAAGTACAACAAGTTTTATCAGTTGGGGAATGGAGGAGACCTCATCTTTGAGCGTGACTTGGACCAGCTTTCTGAACTTCTAGAGCGTCCGCACCCCGAGTTCTTCGGAGCTCAGCTCAATGATCAGGATGGAGAAGATTTGTCGTGGCTAGTTGTTGCAAGTCTCCAAGGAAAGATTGAACCTCCCACTGCCGAGGGAATTCAGTTCACCTTAAGAGAAAACAACTGGCTCGATGGACTGGCCAGGGCAATGCAGGAAGCTCTTGCCCGTCTATGTGGGCAGAGTATCAATCAGATAAAGGGTACCCGCTTTGAGTTCTACCCAAGGCATGATGTTATGGGACAACCACTGGAGGCCCCACATCATCCCGAGCTAAAGAGTCAAGTGGACCACCTCAGCTTCATGATGTACGATTGTAAGAAGGAGTTGGACAACGTTCGTGCCTACGCCAACCACAAGTACGCCATCGCCAAGAAGAAGGATCAGACTCTCGCCATGCTAGTGAAGGATCGCAAGTCTCGTTGCCGTCAGCTCAACAAGAAGGAGCGCATCATTGCCCGTCTTCGCCACCGGATCACGGATTTGTAGGAGACTATCCACGAGAGAGACATGCAGTTGGAGGAAGGGAGAATGTCGGAGAATACCTTCATGGAGATCCCTACTCCTATCTCAGCGATGATGATGACTTTCTGGAGGATCAGGCCATGGACTTCTTCACCGATGAGGAGGATTTCGCCTTCATCGATGACGATGATGATGATGAGGATGATGAGTACACCGACTCCGAGGAGTAGTAGCACTTGAGCACTAGTGTTAGTGAGTTGTATTCGGTCCCACTGTATCGTAGTTTCCAGAATGGTTCTTAAAACCATCTGTTTTCCTTTGTTGCGGTGTGTGTTTGTATCGTGTGCTATGAATGAATGAAAAGCAAGTTGCTAGAAAAATCTGAGTCAAACTTTAAAAAAAATTCAACCACCTCTGAACCTTAGAGATTTCCCTCTTTCCTCATGATCAATCTCAATCTTCAGATGCCTCGCGAAGGAAGCGGTTCATCCCCGGACCCAATGTTGCAGATCTTGCAAATGTTGGTTTCTGACCGCGAAGCTAAAAGAGCCGAACGTCAAGCCAACCTAGCCACCCTTCAACACATAGCTCAGATGGCCAACAACAATCAAGGCCAAGGAAATTAGGACAACCATGGATCTAAGCTCAAGAATTTCCAAAACACCAATCCACCTCTTTTCACTAAGTCAGAGGAACCCCTAGATGCAGATGATTGGCTGCAAACAATGGAGAACAATCTGGAAGTCGCCGGAGTGGAAGCTAACGAGAAAGTTCTGTTCACCACCCACTATCTAGCCGGAGATGCAAAAGCATGGTGGAACAGCGTTTGTGCAATGACCGGAGGTCAGATGATGACCTGGGATGAATTCAAGGTCAAGTTCAGCAGAACCCATGTGCCACCGGGTTTGATCAAGAGGATGAGAGATGAATTCAGAGAACTGAAACAAGGAAGGATGAGCGTAGTGGAATACCGTGACAAATTCTTGTCATTAGCTAGGTATGCCCCGGATGAGATCGACACTGAAGCCAAGAAGAAAGAGATATTCTTGAATGGTCTGCACGATGAGATGCAGACAGTGTTGGTCAATATCCCCTTTACTTATATTGAAGCCCTAGTCGACTCTGCCATTTAGATGGAAGGAAAGATCAACCAAGCCAATGAGAACCGCAAGCGTCGCATGATGTATCAACCAGGAACCCACCATACCCCAAAGTATCGCCCCAACCCATCTCTAGGATTTGCCCCGAGAACCAACAGACCCCCAATGAACCGTCCGACCTATCCCAACCGTGGAAACCCAAGGCCCGGAGGAAACCATAACAACCCCGGAAACTCTAGCAATTTCAACCGTGCACCACCCAAGTTCAACAATAAAAATGCCGCCACCAACGCCAACACTGCCCCAAGGACTGGAACCAATGTTGTGCCTGTTGCAGCGAAGGACAAGTCGCAAGTGACTTGTTATGAATGTGGAACCAAGGGTCACTACTCCAATGAGTGTCCCAAGAAGAATGCCACATCCCCCAATGCAAATGCCCCAGCTCAGCAACAACGTCGTGTTCAGCCCGGAAGAAGGTTTGCCCCAGGGAACTCGCTCAACCGCAACGGCCGTCTTTTTCTCATGCATCCTGAAGAAGCCCAGGAAGCGCCAGACGTCGTGCTGGGTATGTTTTCTGTTAACTCAGTACTTGCAAGAGTGTTGTTTGATTCTGGTACATCGCACTCATTTGTCACCGAAGAATTTGCATGCACTAGTAAGATTTAACCAACCAAACTGAAGCATGTTATGATTGTTCAAATCTCCGGTTCAACCACCAAAGCTAGGAAAATTTGCAAAGCCGTCCCTATCCGAATCCATGGCATAGATTTTTATGCTAATCTAATAGTACTCGGAACTAAAGGTTTGGAAGTAGTACTAGGAATGGATTGGATGTCCAAACATAAAGGATTAATTGACTGTGCCAAGAAAGCCATAACCATGACCAGTACAGCCGGAGTATCAGTCGAGCATGTATCTGAAACCTTACCTCATCAGTTCAAGTGCAACAAGAGTATAGCCCAACCTACCATTGACCAAGTCCGGATAGTCTGTGAATACCCGGATGTATTTCCAGATGTTTTGTCCGGTATGCCCCCAGATCAGGATATCGAGTTTATCATTGAACTAATCCCTGGAACAAGACCCATAGCCTAGAGACCATATAGTATGAACCCGTCTGAACTAGCAGAACTGAAGAACCAACTGGATGCCATGCTGAAAATTGGATTGATTCAACCAAGTGCGTCACCACGGAGATCACCTGTTTTGTTCGTGGACAAGAAAGATGGAGGTAACCGTTTGTGTAGGGATTATCAGAAGTTGAATGATGTCACTATCAAGAACAAGTACCCATTGCCAAAGATAGAAGATCTGTTTGACCAGTTGACTGGTGCCTAGGTGTTTTCTAAGATTGATCTTAGAACTGGCTATCATCAACTCAAGATTCGCGCAGAGGATATTCCAAAGACTGCCTTTACCACCAGATATGGATTATACGAGTATACTGTCATGTCTTTTAGATTAACCAATGCCCCCTCTTATTTCATGAATCTCATGAATAAGATTTTTATGGACTTCCTAGATAAGTTTGTCATTGTTTTAGTCGATGACATTCTGATTTATTCCAAATCAGAGGAAGAACATGAGCTACACCTAAGGACCATTCTTCGAACCCTTAGAGAGCATCAGTTGTATGCCAAGTTTAGCAAATGTGAATTCTAGTTACAGGAGGTAGGATTCCTCGGCCACATTGTATCAGCTGGAGGAATTGTTGTTGAACCTGCAAAGGTGAAAGATGTCGAAGATTGGCAAGCCCCAACCACTCAAATCCAAGTTCGTGCATTTCTCGGATTAGCGGGATACTACCGCAAGTTCGTAGAAGGATTCTCGAGTATTGCCATACCCATGACCCAATTGCTGAAGAGGGACAAGAAGTTTGAATGGACGGACAAATGTGAAGCGAGTTTTCAAGAAATCAAGAGGAGATTGATTTTAGCCCCCATCTTGATCATGCCGGATATCATGAAGCCCTTTGATGTGTATTGTGACGCATCCAAGATCGGCCTAGGATGTGTGCTGATGCAAGAAGGAAAAGTTATATCCTATCTATCTTGACAACTGAAATAGCATGAACAAAACTACCCAACCCATGACCTCGAGCTCGCAGCCGTAGTTCTAGCCCTGAAGACATGGAGGCATTATCTCATGGGAAACCGTTGTGAGATTTATTTGGATCACAAGAGCTTGAAGTATATATTCACTCAGAAGGAGCTGAATATGAGACAGAGAAGATGGATTGAGCTAATAAAGGATTACGACCTGGACATTCACTATCACCCCGGTAAAGACAATGTGGTAGCAGATGCCCTTAGCAGATTGCCGTGTCGCTTGAACTCCATGATTTTGAAGGAGCAACCAAGTTTGCACAAAGAGATGGAAGATTTTCGAATGGAATTAGTGAGTGAAGGATTTTTGGCTAGCGTAGAACTTCAACCCACTTTGATCAGCCAGATCAAAGAGGCGCAGAAAGGAAATGCTAGTATCAACGGAATCAAGCATCATATCGGTATAGGCAAGGTACCCGGATTCACCGAAGACGAAGAAGGAGTTCTGTGGTACAAAGGACGTCTTTGTGTACCAGCAGATTCAGAGTTGAAAGAAGTTATTATAAAGGAAGATCATGATACTCTTTATTCTATCCACCCCGGAGGAACGAAGATGTATCAGGATTTGAAAGAACAATTCTGGTGGCATAATATGAAGAGAGAAATCGGAAGCTATATCGCCAAGTGTGATATATGTCAGAGAGTCAAGGAGGGACATCAAAGACTCGCAGGACTGTTGCAACCCTTACAGATACCGGAATGGAAGTGGGATTCAGTAGGAATGGACTTTATCACCAGATTGCCTACTTCTAGTAGGGGAAATGACTCTATTTGGGTCATAGTTGATAGATTATCCAAAGTCGCCCATTTCTTACCAGTCAAGACCACATATTAGAGTTTGAAGCTAGCGGAGTTATACATCGCTAGAATCGTCAGTTTGCATGGAGTCCCCAAGAACATCGTATCGGATCGAGGAACTCAGTTTACCTCGAGATTCTGGAAGAAAGTCCAAGAAGGTTTAGGAACCCGACTAGATTTTAGCACAGCTTATCACCCTCAGACCGATGGACAAACGGAGCGAGTAAATCAAATACTCGAAGATATGTTGAGAGCATGTGTGCTAGAGTATGGATCGAAGACTGTCTACCGTTCGTAGAATTTTCATACAACAACAATTATCAAGCTAGTTTGCAAATGGCCCCATTTGAATTCATGTATGGAAGGAAGTGTCGCACCCCTTTGAATTGGTCGGAAGTAGGAGAGAGTCAGATTTTCGGACCCGACATCCTACGAGAAGCAGAAGAGAAAGTTCACAAGATTCGGGAGCACCTCAAGATCGCCCAGTCAAGACAGAAGAGTTACGCTGATAAAAGACGCCGAGACCTCGCTTTCAATATTAGAGAATTTGTGTATCTTAAAGTGTCGCCCTTGAAAGGAATGCAGCGTTTCTAGCTGAAGGGAAAGTTAGCCCCCAGATATATCGGACCCTTCAAGATTTTGAATCATCGAGGAGAAGTATCATATCAATTGGAACTGCCAGCAGAAATGTCAGCCGTGCACAATGTGTTCCATATCTCGTTACTTCGTAAATTCCTCGAAGTTCCGGAGAAGACTGAAGTTTTCAAGAATATTGACCATCGGACCATAGAAATCAATGATGACCTAACGTATCCCGAAGTACCCATCCGTATTTTGGAAGATGCTTTCAGAACTACCAGAACCCGAAGCATCAAGTTTCTCAAGATTCAGTGGAGCAACCACACGGAAGAAGAAGCTACCTAGGAGCGCGAAGATCACATCAGGACGGAGTTCCCTGATCTCTTTAAATCCTAGGTAATCTTTGTTCTTCTTTCTCAAATCTCGGGACAAGATTTTTTTAAGGAGGGAAGGTTTGTAACATCCCAAAACTTTAATCCAAGTTGATCAAGATCCAAATCATCAAAATTAGGGTTAACAAAAACTTTTCCATCTCAAAATATGAAAGCATTCATGTGTATGTGCATTTAAATTAGGAGTTCATTTGAATTGCCATGGTTCTGTGATTCATTGCTTGTAAAATGATTCTTAGGTGAAATAAACATCATCTAAATCATTCCCAAACTTTTCCCAAAGAAAAACAACTCAAAATAAATAAATGAAGTGAATGATCATTTTTGCCAAATTAACTATCATGCCTACTTTAGCTATTCCTAGTACTCAAAACTTAACAGAAAAAATTGTGGATCTTTGTACCCCTTGCTAGTACACATAATGAGGTACCAAGGCCCACTTTGTGATTTTCCAAAAACATTCAAATGCTAAGTTTAAATGACAATTTAAAATTGAATCTATTTCATATGGGAAGATCCCACTATTTCAAAAACCACTCAAACAAGCTCAATTTTCAAAACCCAAGCAACCACAGATTCTCAAGCTTATGCCTAGCACACCCACCAAAAATCTTTTCAAAATTTAGAAAGAATTTTCTTGCGGCCATTTCATCAAACACTTGGCAGGCAGAATTCAAACAAAACCAAATTTACTATTTTGAATAGTGTTCTGGCCAAACTTGTCTCCCATTTGACCCCCACGTGCTCACATTGTCCCCTCAGGATCAAACCAGGGCATAACTACCCCATCCCCTACCTCCTAGCAGCATGGCCATGCCAAGCTGAGCCCCACCTCGCCGGCCAGCTTGGTTGCCGCCGCAGCAGACCGCCTCCCCCTCTCTCGCCATGTCTAGGAGATATCCAGCGCCTCACCGCCGCCAACTGTCCCCTCCCGAGCCAGGCCCAGCCATGGACCACCGAGAAATCCCCGCGCCCAGTGCCACCGCGCCATGCCGAGCACGCGCCAGAGCGCCGCACCTGGCACGCGTGCACAAGCCGCCACTCGACCGCATCCCGCGCCCACCGCGTCGCCATGACCCAGGGAGCACGCCAGACACCCCCATTCGCCGTCCAACGCCTCACAGCCACCGCTTGCCGTCAAAGCCGCCGCCTCTGCCGCTCAGAGCGCCAGCTCCACCCAACCGCTTACCACCGCCCCTAAGCCCACATTAAAATCCTAGAGCACCGCCAGGAGTCCGCGCATCGATCGCCACCCTCAGCCATGCCGCTAGCAACCCGTAGCCATGTCGCCACCGTCGCCTGCCCATCCCTCTCGGTCTCGCCGTCGAGCCTATAAAAGGAGGGCATCCCTAGCCGTTTTCAGCACACCACGCCACTCCCCTCACCTCACTGATCATCCCACACCTCTAGCCAGAGCACGGGAGCAGCAGCTCACCGGAATTGTACCGGAGCAGGCCGCCTCTGGAGGAAAAGGGCGCCGCTGATTGCGACCACCCCCGCAACTGCCTCGACCGTCCCTGAGCTCGCCATCGACCACCAGTTCGTTTGCCCTCCTCGCCGTCGTCGCTGGAGCCCTGGTACGCCCCCTATGCACCCCCACCGAGCCGCTAGGGTTAGATCTCGCCGGCGACAGGTCCGTCATCAACGACGATCCACAGCCGTTGATCCCCACTCTAATCCAACGTCCCACACCGCCCCGTACCGCTTCGCGCGTTATGAGCCACTAACTGGTGGACCCCCTGTCAGCTGAACCCCGCGCTGCGGAGTGACACTGGGCCGGCCCGTTAGCGTCTCCCGCGCGACCCAACAGTTTAAATTTAGATTTTCCATTTAATTTCAAACACAATTTTGTACATAGATTCAAAAATCAAACCAGCTCGACTCAGTGAACCAAATGCATGAAACTAATTTTATTAGAAAGGTACTGAAATGCTTAATCCAAGCCCGTTGGATTCAAACCCTTTGGAGTTATAGATCAACCTTGGTAAAAATAACAAGGCAGAAGCTTTTCTGCATTCAAACATTTTTCAAAATTCAACCATAAGAGCTTTTGAGTTGATTCCAACTCTCAAAAATCACCTTTGATCATAACTTTCATAATATATAAAAACATATGGGTTTACTTACAGAAATAATGTTCAAGTAACAAAAGAATGCCACATAGGCATTTCTAGTCACTTTATTTATTTAAAATAAAAAGGTTAAACCTTATTAAATTGTGACACCACTTTAAATCACATTCCCATGTACTGAAATATGTGGTGATGACATGTGTCAACACGATCCCATGTTTGAGTTGGAGAATATTAAATCTTAAGTAGTTTTTCAATGAGTAGAAATTACTTTTCTCAAATTAAAAAAATAAGAAAAATGCTTTAATTCTTGTAATGTTAGTGATGATGCTAGATCATCTAAAGTACACCTTTGTGTGATGATTGAAAATAGTTAAGTATTGTTTGGTGATTGTGTACCTCGTATTTATTTATAGACGCTAGTACCGACCAAGGATACGAGGAGGAAGGAGGATACTACGAGGAGGAAGCCGAGGAGAACTTCAACCACTGCTCTGCACAAGTCAAGCTAACACTTGCAACTATGAAATTTAGATAACCTATGCAATGCATTAAGCATGCTTGGTTAGACACATTTGATGATACCCAATCCTAGTTTTATTTACAAGTTTAATACTTCATTTTCTTTACCAAAGCTTCTCTTAGAGTTTACTTAAGTGACTTGTAGATTCTAGAAAGATAACTAAAGGTAGCATAAAGAGCATAAAACTTGGCCTAAGTTAGATAATCTTGATGTCATCCTAAGGCATGAGATTGAACTTAGCAAATCCCCACTTGTTTACCAACCCTCACTAGTAGTTACCACCACTTGTAGATGCTAGTGCTAAGCATAAAACTTGATCAACTTTAGATGGGAATACTTGGTGAAAATGGTTATGAAAACCTTAGAATGATGAGTCATTCTACTGAAATGTTTTGACATGTGTTTCCGAACACCAGATGATTTTGATGATGAAAATGTTGAGGCATGAGCCTTGACCCTTTATAAAACTGATGGTTGTCTGGATGCGATACCATTCCAATTTTACCGTATAACCACAATACCCGAAAATTGGGTAGGGCTTGACTGGAAATTTATACACCTTAGTATGGGTTCCCTCGCGACCAAGGTATGAGCTGAGGCTACCTTGTGAAGATTGTCCACCTGTGCAGTACCCAAGATGACAGCTGGTCATGGTTGGGAGGCCAAACTCACAGGAGAGGTGCCTATACTATGGCGTGTAATTGAAAGGTTAGGATTGATTATCCGCATACTGAGTATGGTGAATTTGGGATTTGTTCATGACAGATGTATCGAATATTGTGGTGAAAGTGTACAATCTCTACAGAGTGTCAAACTATTCGAACAGCCGTGTCCGCGGTTATGGAAAGTTGGAGTGGCCATACTGCACCCCCGTCAGATGTTTTCAAAATGACTTATGAAATGAATTGAGACTTTGACTTGACCACAACAGAGTTGTGACATGAAATTCAAGCTCCCACTTAGGAGTTATAAAACTCTCAACTAGCTTTCTTTGCTTTTGAACTTAGTAGAGTTAAATCTAGCTTTTTGCAAAACAACCCTAGAGCTTAGCATCCTATTACACAAAAACCCCAATTAACTTGTTAGTATTAGTTTGCGAGTACTTCAAGAGTACTCATGTCTTTGTCCCTGGCTATTCCCGTGGCCAGACTATGAAGAGGAGTACCAGGATGATGGACCGCAGGAAGGTCACGACAACTAGGATCATCTCCCATCATCAGCATTGCCTGTGACCCTGAAGATGGAGCTCGCCTATGCTATCGTTACTATTACGTTATTCCGCTACTTGAGTGGTATTAAGAACTGGATCATGAGATCCTTATTTGTGTAAGACCTTATGTATGGTTAGTAATGGATGATGTACTGTGATATCCAAATCTGTTATGTCTCGCAAAAATGGTAATCTTGGGATTGCGATGTATGGCATAATAGGCATCTGTGATTAAAAATCTGGGTGTTGACAGGTTGCATGTTTACCAAGAATTCATATCTTCCATATTTCATAATTCTTGACTTCTAATTAAAGAATTCCTTTCCTAGATATACTACTCCTTCATATTCATCATCATTGCTAACATGATGAGCTTTACTGCACAAGAATATTTTATCCACCTTTTATTCTTCTAAATCCATATATAAATCCAATGAGCTTGACACTAAAGCTTTCATAATCTTCTCATATACATACTTGGTTATATCTACTACTCTACTGCTGATAACCTCCAATCCAACAAGTAGTTACTTATAACTCCATTCATACTCTTCCATAATCATCCACCACTAATATTACTCCAGTAGATGTATATATCAAACTACTTTCCTCAAAAGCTTACTATTCTTTAAGAGGAATAACACTACTTCAATAACTCCATGCTACACTAGCTTCAGCTTAATTATACTATCATATCACTACTTGACTCCAATATCTTATACTCAACTTCACATTATAACATGGTGACTTGTCATGGCTAACCTAGAATAACATATCTATACTAGGGTTCAATCATGTTCTATCCACCAATGTCACTTATACATGATATAAGCATTCAATCTTGGTGACTAAAGCATGATCATTACAATCCTTTGATCCTTTATGGTTTAGGTTTCCAGTTGGCTAATCAAGTCCTTCATCAATGCAACATTACAGTTGTATTATAATTATCTTCTTAGTATCTCTACCTGACTAAGAAATATTATTCATTGATTATGCCTACTTAATCCAATAGGATTACTCCTTGGTAACTATCTTCAATATCCATCCTTGTAATCTTCTTTGTTACCATACAAATATATATTCCAGATAACTCTTCTATCCACTCAGGAGTGAGTTAACTCCATCAATTATCATATTGATCCTATTCTATTCCAACACTCCCATCATATAGATGATATCTAAAGCTAGCATTACTATTTACCTCTTCTTACTTCTTTCTTTATAGGCCTTAAGTGAATGCTATGATATGGACAAGAGTTGATATATTAATAATTGATAGGTTAAGAATTGGTGAATCAATAGTTGATTACTCAATATTGATGAACAACAAATATGAGAATAAGGTTCAATAGAGATGCTAAAGATTGATATGGGAAGAAAGATATATGTGAATGATATTGCCTTGGTTTCTTTCCTACTCAATCTTACTAAGAATTAAGGTTAGGTATTACCATGATACTCATGGTAGAAATAGATGAGATTAAGATAGATCAAGATTTAGTTGTTACATTCCTATTACTTAAGTTATATTTATAACTTAGTATTCATGAGTTGTGTAATGAATACTAGGATACAATTTCTTAAGGACCAAATATAAATCATTAATCAATGTGTATTGGTTTAGTTTCATTATACTCGATCTACCCTTAGATCAAATTACCATTGCCCAAAATAATGTTTTTAGCAAAGGTCATATTGAAGCTTATCACAGTCAACTTGATGTTCTACTTCAATTCCATCAAGTTGATAGAAGCTTCAATCACTTTGACAAGTTTTGTTCAAAAGCGCGAAAATTATTTAGATTTTCTATGCATGAATGCAATGCACACAACTGTGTTCAGCTTATTTCTAAGCTCTAATGCTGGGATGTTACAGACTCTCCCCCTTAAAATAAACTTCGTCCTCGAAGTTTGTAAACTCTCACGTTTTGGAATGAAGAATTGTTATGTATTGGTTACGACACGTTTCAACTCCATGATAACCTCAATGGAAATAATTGTATTATTCCATATCCAAATCTTTTCCTTGAATTCTCATCATTCTTGGCAAGCTCCACTACTCCAAAGTTCCTTTTACTTTACTCCCTTAGGGATTTTTCCTTATCATGAACTCCTTAAATAGGGGTCTTTTCTTTAGTTCATTTTCCTAATTAGGTATCCTAATCCAACTCCTTTACTTGATCATCGAACTTCCTTATTATTCTATATAGGGTCTAGGAAGTCTTATTAAAACATGATTTTTAAATTCTATTAGACAATAGTTGAGGCTAAAAGACTAATCTTTGATTTATCATTGTATGAGTTGTACTGGTAATCCTTCCAAAATTGGATTTGAACTCATTTAGTCCATACCCATTGGAATTTCTTGTTCCTCTACGCTTGTCCAATTTGATGTGCTTTATTCTCTCTTATGGATCACTTAAGAGTTGTTTCCTCTAGAATTAGTCTATTAATATTAATCTATTTTATCTCCTTCAAACTTTTACCTTATCAAGCTTTAGATAATCTTTTGTTATTACCTTAAGTACTTCTTCTCCAACCTTTACTTGGAAAGTCACATAACAATACTTCCAATTTTGTTTACTCTCCCCCTTAGGGTTTACTAATGGTCTCTAAACTACAAATTTGCTAACCATTGGCTTTTATGGTCTCTGTTCAGCTTATACTATACCTCTTTAAGGTCTCATGAAAGAACTTACGGTATACCCACACAATTGTGCATCTCCGAAATAGATCTTCCAAGATTCTTTGTCTTACCTATAGTTTGGACATTTTCGCTTTGATAGGCCAGACTTCACGAGGCATCTCGAAAGACGGTCGCTTTAAATTTTATACTCCTTCATGTCTTACTTAACTTAGGCCAAGTTTTATGCTCTTTATGCAATAACAAGATAATCTGGTTAACTAAGTCAACCAATTACCAGTTGTGGACAAGATACCTGTTGCGAACCATCCTAGGGTGTATGTATTACCCTACGATTTCCAACATATTTCTGGCATTCACTCTAACTTATTCGAGTTTGAATACCACCCCTTTATGGTGAACTTAATTTCACTACTTCTTGTTGTTTTATTCTACATGTAAACCTCCTTGGTATGCGGAATTCGTCACTCCCTTACACGGATTCCAATTCCTATCTAGGTCTATAGCATCAAGTAATAACTGGGTTTTACATCATGCATTTGCACACCAAGTCAAACTTCATGTACAGATCTAGCCAATCAAGAAGATTCAAGAAAATCAAAAAAGTCAATAAACAACAAAACATATACCATGTATTATACACAGGTTTTAAATAATCTACAGACGAACTAACAGTTCCAACGGTTTGCCTCTCATATACATCATACCACTATCTTACAAGAACTTCTTGTTCTTGTGAGTATATCCTCACTTATTTCAGCAAACCCTTCAAACTACAATACACATTGCCCTCTATGTACATTATTCAAGCACTCATCCCTTAGGACTTCTTTCCATTCTTACTTTCATCTTCCTCTAGTTCTTCCTGGAGTTCCGTCCATGATGACGTGAAGTCCTACGACTGCCTTCTGGAGCGTAAGAGCATCCAGGAGGTGCGTATTCTTGATTAGAAGTACCTAGACTAAGATTAGTCATTGAAAAATGACTATAGTTGGTGTAGTCTTCTACATGATATACCTGCGTTTCTAGCACCGCTTCCTCAAAGTAAGAGGGTTCTTTTGCCTTTTCTTGGATCCATTCGTACATATTGGTATAGTAACTACCGGAATACTCTTCTAAGTCGATTTGATTGGTATTACCCCCATATGGTCCATAAGGCTCTCTATGGTTATAGTTGGTCTCTTCTCCGATACCTGTATCATAAGGTATAGGATTTCCTATAGTTCCACCTTGAGATTCTACTCCCCATTCATACTGGTTTTGCTCGAGGTTATTTGGAATAGCTCCCGCCCATTCCTTTTGTTCAGAGATATACTTGGTCCATAGATCTTCAGGTGGCTGGGGTTTATTTTGGTTGTAGGCATAGTTTTCTGAGTGTGGATCACCAAACTCGGTTTCCTCATACACTTCTCCTGAAGAGATGTGTTTGGGATGCCTAGCTTCTTTATCTAACTTCTTTCTACGTGCCATTGCTTTATTAGGATCAGTAAAATCCTCAATGACCATATCAAGTTCTAGAACTAAGACTTGGTGAGTATTATGGTAAGTGTTTAGTAAAGACCGGTAACGATCCATATACTATACGTCTCGAGTAGGTTCAGTTTGGACTAGAGTAGAGTGATCTAACTCATGCTCTGGGTTGGAGGTTTCATGGGGTATAATGGTGTGAGTACTACCTTCTAGAGCTTGGCATTTCTATTCTCGGATCATGGTTATGGCTGCTGCTACGACAATCTGATATGCTGATGCCATGCACCTATCCTCTCCTAATGGCATTTCTCCCTTAAGTCCTAACTTCTTGGGTAACATGATCATGACACGGTATTTAACTAATACCTGCCCATCATAGTAACTGTAAATCTTGACCAAAATTCTTGATTCACAATCCAAACTCCATAGAAGTTGTTAGAGGTTATTTGTCCAATCCCCTCCATAGTCATTTAACGTCTTGTTCATCACTTGAACATTCCGGGGTGGATATCAAGGTGCCATGTAGAACTGTAGATAAGAAATTATCATCATCCACATAGAGTTAAAACTCTTGGTAGTGTTCAGGATTGCAATCATACTAAAGAATCATCACACTAGCAACATGACAGGATTATTCTCAGTTGAATATCCCTCATATCACTAGAGAACTCTTTATTATTACAGATATATGTCCTGTAGGTTCTACCCATTTACTAGGTTTCCAACCTAAGGTCAAAGCATATGCTTTGATACCAGCTGCGGTGACCCAGCATACCACTGCATGATGTAGTATACTATAGTCATTGACATAACACTAATGAAACATCGTTCACCAGTATTACATCCCTCAGAGTGGTACAACAAAAACACAGCAGGTTCAAAACATGGCTAAGGTTGCAACTCACTTTGTACACAAGATCCAAAGAACACTCTAAGTTAAAGAGAGAGAAAGAAACTTCTTACAAAGAAGAATCAGAAATAAACAACTCAAAAACTATCATACTATTAAGACTAGTATTTTAACTAATGGTCTAGCATTGCTGCTATTGCAATACGCTACAGAAATAGGTTCTATGGCTAGAGATTATATTCCTATCTAATCAGTAACTTCGTATTCACTTGAGTTGATGTATATGTTGACTTCCTTGACTTCATTGAAGAGCTTTAGCTTTTGATGATGATTCCTGGAGCATATCTTGATGTAGATGTCGTCTTAATGGCTTCAGAATCTAGCAAGGGTTAAGAAGATACGTTGAGTACAAGCGTACTCAGCAAGTTCACTAGAAAAGGAGTGTTTGATGCGCTATATCTACAGCCACAGACCATAGGTCGTAGGCAATGCAAGTTTTCATAAACATTTCTTCAAAGGTTGCTTTTATTCTGAAAAGCTATGTCCATCAGCCTTCACATGTTTACCAGAACTTTCATGTAGTTCCTTTCCTGCCGTGTTCGTAGATCCTTCCCGGAACAGGGAGTAACAAGTTACAGTTCTTACACTCTGCAGAGGTGCGTCACTTTATCCATGAGAGATCTTAGCTTTGTTGCACATCGAGTTATAGGCTCGTTCACACTTCCTTGGTGTGAGGCCCAGACTAAGATCCAAGCCAATCACTTCCTTCTCCGCAACCCCGCATGTCTCCTTGGTGTACGCCAGCCCACCTATTGAATTACGGCAATTGGCACTACAGACCGTTCAAATGCCGGAACTATCGTGGGGTGTTGAGGGTTCCCACCCATATGCTGCATATCCTCTACGAATTACCAATTGCACTCTACGAGTGATAACAGCCACGACCCACACATCTGGCTCCATGCGAGAGGGAAAAGATACAGCTGACTTCTTCGTCCCATTCCAAATCTCATGGTCAACGCGTAATATACAGCGCAAGAATCACTGGCGACATTGGTTGTTAAATCCTAGGTGATATAGTCATGTGCAATGGTATTCCAACTGCGAGACTTAATAGATTAGCTGATCACCCTGGATCAGTAACCAATAATTCACATTATAATCAAAAATAGTGTTTTCTGACCTTTTTGAAATGCAGGTGATGACAACATTGGATTTGCAAAATACTTTACAGAAAATAATCAAAGGACATGAGCAAGTGTGAACTTGCCTTTTGTGATTACATGATTATGCACTCACGGTCTTCGAGACAATATAAGATCCAATATCTAAAATTAGCATCATTGGTCCAGTAAGGACTAATGTTTAAAGAAGCAAGATGCTTTTATGCATAAGTAATGTAATGCAAGTTAATAAACTCGAATCCCGGGGATAACGTTGTTCTAGGGTTTGGATATTGGAATTGGTTTCTTTAGAATGTGTTTCCCTTTTAGATTAGTTTCTTATTTGTGCTTCTTATTAAGGCTTGTAAGTGTGTGTGAACCAACATGCAATTATAATATCATAAAACAATGAGATACACATAAATGTGAAATGCTACTCAAGATTGCTTACACTAAGTGTTTATCTTCAAATTTTACTTTACAAGTAATGTCACCTATAAAGAACTTAAGTGTTATCAATCCAAAGTATACAAGTAAAGTATAAAGTAATGTGATTATGATTAATTGTCATATGTTGACTGAAGTGGCAAAACGAATAACTTTTGGAGAAAAGATTTCTTTATTAAGGTTTAAACAATTTTGATAGTTTTTAGAATATGGTTGATAGAATGTGATTGATATTGTTTATGCTTGCTTGAATAGTTTGTACTTGAGCTGCTTATAACTTAATTATAACAGACCAAAGTTAACTATAAACACATAACAAAGTCTTTAGCATAGTATTTAAAGTATTGCAGACTAAAGTTAACTTTAAAGACATAGATGGATTTAAGGTATATTGCTTATGATAATTGTACTTTGTTCACTTCATAAGGTTCCTTTAAAGTTAACTAGGAATGGTATTACTTTTATTTGGTATAGTGGTTTCTCAAGATTATAATGGAATAGAATCATTTATGTTTTTATAAATGAGTGGTTATGGTTTGTAATCAAGGTAATAATATTACTTAACTACTTATGAATTCACTATAGTGTTTTGGTATGTCGATAAACTTATGGTTAAAGTAAAGGAATAGGTTTTATTTCACTACAAATTATTCTTGGAGATTTTATATTGGATAAGGATCTTTTTAGAAAATAAACTACACATATGGTTGAAGGATAATTCAATAAAATTATATTTAAAATGTGTTGGACCAATTTGACTTTTTTATTCTAAATATTTAAGACTAGTATTACTTATTAGATCTATATTGGCAATTTTAGAAATATTAACAAATTTATTTGCCCTTATATGAATTAACAACTCAGGAAATAGGTTTAAATTCAAGTTATTAAAGTATTTAATTTTATATTTAACTTAAAAGTGGAATATAATATTTTTAACATGTAGATATTATTTTTGTGATCATTTTGGTATATTATATGTAATTTTATGATTCTTAAATAATAAAATATGATTTTATAAGGTTTATTACTTTATAAATAATTAATAAAACAGTAAATATTTAATTAAGTGAAGTAATAACGCATGATTATAGTTTTAAATTATTTTTCTTATTTTTCTAAGATTTTTGGTATTTTATTTATATTTTTATCATTTACCATTATTAAAATATGAAATATCAAAGTTTTACTACTTATAAAATCTTTATTAAATAGTAATAATTTAAATTATTAACATAATAATGTTTGATAATAGTTTAATGTTATAGATTTTATTTTTCTAAAAAAATTCATATATTAAACATGTTTTTCTGGATTATAGAACAATAGTTATTGAATTTCTAAGGTTAATTCATTTTATTTAATTTCTGGAACTTATTTTTTTTTAATGGATAATGTTTTGTTTATTTTCTATAGAGACACTGAACTTTTATACCGCATACACATCTAGCCCTAGTCACTGACCTGTGGGCCAGTGGCCACGTCATCTGCCACGCATGCAAAGACTAGGCCAAACCAACTGTCTGAGCAGTGGTGACGTGAGCATGACATCATGCTTACGTCGACAATGGGGAACCTATAGGTGGTGCTCGAATCCGGCGACAGGATGCACGCGCGCTTGCGGGGCTAGGAGGTTTGGACTCAGAAGACTAAGGCGATTCGAATGGTGGTCGCGCCGCCCTGAAATGGTCACCGGAGAAGGGTCAACGGCGAGCTCGCCCGCCGGCGCTTGCAGGCGACCATGTAGGCGGCAATTTCGGAAGCAATTGAAGCATTGGGGCACATTGGGAGACTCAGTAACTCACCAGAAGCGCGATGGTGCAGTCGGTGATGCGAGTTGTTGCCGGAATCGATGGGGACGGCGGCGGAACCCGTCGGAGAGGGAGGTGACGATTGGCTCGATTAGAGCTTCTTCGGCTTGTATTTCATGGGGCAATCGAACCATACAATCAAGTGGATCTCAACGGTAGGCTCAGCGTTTCAAGGGGAGCTCGGAAACGACGGCGACGAGCGGCTCATGCGAGGCTAGGTTTTCGGGCGGAGAGGAAAATGGGGAGAGAGAGAAGGATAAGGATTGCCGGTGTGGAAGGGTTCTTCTTATAGGCAATGAATAGTGGCGACTCGAATCTTGGCGGAGCGATCATCGTAACGATGGCGGACGGCCGACGGCCGACGTGGTGCCAGGCAGCTGCTTCGCCGGTGTTGCTTTCTAGCGAGAGGAAGAAGAAAGGAGGAAAAAGAACGAAGGGGTATGTGGGCTGGCTTTGTGCCGACGTGGGCTGATGCGGAGCGAGCGGAGAGGTTTGGCTGCGGCTCGCGAGCGACGAATAGGGCAAAGAGGAAATGGGCCATGGGCCAGATCCGATCTCCTTCTGTTTTTTCGTGGTTCTTTTCCTTTTCTATATTCTATTTTGTTTTCAGATTTGAATTTGCACAATTGATTTGAGTTTTCTTTATAGAATTTATTTGCTAGATAATTGTAGTAATACTAAAATGTATTTAGTATCATTTTGTGAATTTTTATAGTATAATGTTATTATTTCTTTATTTTCTTATATATATATATATCTTTCCTTTTAGTATTTGTAAGGGCCTTTGTTATTAGTTTCCTTTATATAATAACCCATTGATTTATTATACGATATTTCCTTATTTAATGATAGAACTTAATTATAGTTAAACTATAGTTTGGGGAGAAATATATATATATGGTGATCCTTTTCTTATTATATGATACATAAAGTTCTAGGGAATTAATATGATTAATATTATTCTTATGAATTTAGGAAATAGCAATGTATATATTTTATTATAACTAACATAGGAATTAGGTTTGAATTGTAAACGCTTACCATAAGTTCTTAGGAGATTTAATATTCTCATATTTCTTTTATTTATATGAATAAATATTATTGGTTAAGACATATTGTTTTTATGTTGGTGATCAAGAATGATATCACCTTTTAAAATAGAAAGTTATTTTCTAGAGTGACTTAAAGGAAAGAATTGATAAATATAACTCCTAAGCACATATGGTTATGATAATTGGAAATGCCAAAGATGTGCTTAAGTGATTTGCTATAGGAAAATATTCCTATAAAGCATTGTGGGAATAAGATGATAAATCAATCATTTGAAATGGATATTAGGTTTGGTTATATAATTAAGGTTGCATGTTTACCAAGAATTCCTATCTTTCATATTTCATAATTCTTGACTTCTACTTAAAGAATTCCTTTCCTAGATATACTACTCCTTCATATTCATCATCATGTGCTAACATTATGAGCTTTACTTCATAAGAATATTCTATCCACCTTTTATTCTTCTAAATCCATTTATAAATCCAATGAGCTTGACACTAAAGCTTTCATAATCTTCTCATATCCATACTTGGTTATATCAACTACTCTACTGCTGATAACCTCCAATCCAACAAGTAGTTACTTCTAACTCCATTCATACTCTTCCATAATCATCCACCACTAATATTACTCCAGTAGATGTATATATCAAACTACTTTCCTCAAAAGCTTACTATTCTTTAAGAGGAATACCACTACTTCAATAACTCCATGCTACTCTAGCTTCAGCTTAATTATACTATCTTATCTCTACTTGCCTCCAATATCTTATACTCAACTTCACATTATAACATGGTGACTTGTCATGGCTAACCTAGAATAACATATCTATACTAGGGTTCAATTATGTTCTATCCACCAATGTCACTTATACATGATATAAGCATTCAATCTTGGTGACTAAAGCATGATCATTATAATCCTTTGATCCTTTATGGTTTAGGTTTCCAGTTGGCTAATCAAGGCCTTCATCAATACAACATTACAGTTGTATTATAATTATCTTCTTAGTATCTCTACCTGACTAAGAAATATTATTCATTGATTATGCCTACTTAATCCAATAGGATTACTCCTTGGTAACTATCTTCAATATCCATCCTTGTAATCTTCTTTGTTACCATACAAATATATATTCCAGATAACTCTTCTATCCACTCAGGAGTGAGTTAACTCCATCAATTATCATATTGATCCTGTTCTCTTCCAACACTCCCATCATATAGATGATATCTAAAGCTAGCATTACTATTTACCTCTTCTTACTTCTTTCTTTATAGGCCTTAAGTGATAATTGATAGGTTAAGAATTGGTGAATCAATAGTTGATTACTCAACATTGATGAACAAAAAATATGAGAATAAGGTTCAATAGAGATGCTAAAGATTGATATGGGAAGAAAGATATATGTGAATGATCTTGCCTTGGTTTCTTTCCTACTCAATCTTACTAAAGAATTAAGGTTAGGTATTACCATGATACTCATGGTAGAAATAGATGAGATTAAGATAGATCAAGATTTAGTTGTTACATTCCTATTACTTAAGTTATATTTATAACTTGGTATTCATGAGTTGTGTAATGAATACTAGGATATAATTTCTTAAGGACCAAATATAAATCATTAATCAATGTGTATTGGTTTAGTTTCATTATATTCGATCTACCCTTAGATCAAATTACCATTGCCCAAAATAATGTTTTTAGCAAAGGTCATATTGAAACTTATCGCAGTCAACTTGATGATCTACTTCAATTCCATCAAGTTGAGAGAAGCTTCAATCACTTTGACAAGTTTTGTTCAAAAGCACGAAAATTATTCGGATTTTCTATGCATGAATGCAATGCACACAACTGTGTCCATCTTATTTCTAAGCTCTAATGTTGGGATGTTACATAGGCACTATGCCCTAATAGATCTTATTTGATTACATGATAGAACTCATCCAATCCCTACCATCCCCAAGCCTACAGCGGGGTATTACTCACTCATGGATGAGGGAAACATCGGTGGTTGATGGAGATGCGTTGGTGATGACGATGGCGATGATCCTCTCCAAATTCCATGTCCCGTCAGGGTGCCAGAACGGAGTTTCTGGATCCAAATCCTGGTTTCTGGTGGCGTCGGTGGAGCGGAACTCTTTCTGGAAAACTATCGAACCCCCCCCCCCCACGGTTTTTAGGTTAAAAGGCAACTTATAGGCGCAGAGGGAGGCCGAGGGGTGCCTGGGGTGGCTGCACCCCCTCCAGGCACGACCAGTGGTGGGCCCGCGCCTGGGGTGGGTGTGGGCCCACAGGCCTCCTCTTCGTCTCGTCTTCTGGCCCCGTGGATCTTCTGGTGAAATATAATTTTTGGCATATTTTCCGGAATTTTTCCTGATAGATGATTTTTTGCACAAAAACAAGAGACCAGGTTAATTCTGCTGAAAACAACGTTAGTCCGTGTTAGTTGTGTCCAAATCACACAAGTTTAGAGAAGAAACAATAGCAAAGTGTTCGAGAAAGTAGATACATTTTAGATGTATCAACAGTTCACTAGAGGTGTTTCTCCTTAAGATAAATAGCATGTTGGGTGAACAAATTACAGTTGGGCAATTGACAGATTAAAAATGCACCAATATGCATGTACAAGTCATGGTGATTCCTATGAGATTCGTTTGGGCATTACAACATAATACATAGACCGTAATCCAACTGCATCTATGACTAATAATCCACCTTTAGGTTATCATCCGAACCCCTTTCAGTATTAAGTTGCAAGCAACGGATAATTGCATTAAGCAAAGTGTGTAAAGTAAACAATACAATTGACCTTAGGCAAAGGATTATTGTTTCTCCCTAGTAGCAACAACACATCTACAACCTTAGAGATTTCTGTCACTTCCCCAGATTACTAGAGGCATGAACCTACTATCGAGCATAAATACTCCCTCTTGGAGTTGCAAGCATCTACTTGGCCAAAGCATCTACGGACAATGGAGAGCATGCAAGATCACAAATAACACAGTCATGATAGAATCAATAATCAATCTTAAACATAGTACTCAATGTCCATCGGATCCCAACAAACACAACATGTAGGATTACAAAATAGATGATCTTGATCATGAGCGGAGCTCACAAGATCTAAACATGATAGCACAAAGGAGGAGAACCAACCATCTAGCTACTATATGGACCCATAGTCCAAGGGTGAACTACTCACGCATCACTCCGGAGGCTGGCATGGTGATGAAGAAGGCCTCCGGGATAATCTCTCCCTTCCAGCAGGGTGCCGGGAAGAGCTTCGGATCCTCCCGATCTAGGGATGGAGATGGAGGCGGCTACGAACTGTTTCGTGGAGATTTCGGGTACTTAGGGTTTCTGCATCGGGGTGCTTTTATAGGCGAAGGGGCAAGGTCGGTGGGCGCCCGAGGGGCCCACACCTAGGGCTGGCGCGCCCCCTGACCGCGCAGCCATAGGGTGTAGCCGCCTCGTGGCCCCACTTCGGCTGCCCTTCGGACTCCGTGTTCCTTCTGGTAAAATATTGACTTTGGCTTTTGTCGCCAATTTTGAGAATATTTCCTTAGTAACTTTTCTGAAACCAAAAATAGCAGAAAATAAGCAACTAGCACTGCGGCATCTTGTAAATATGTTAGTTCCAGAAAATGTATAAAAATACCTCATAGTGTAAACAAAACATAAAAAAAATGATATAAAACAAACATGGAGCATAAAAAATTATAGATACGTTTATGACGTATCAGATGGTTAGCGTCATGTTTTCTTTGAAGCCTTATTCTAGGAAAGCAAAACTATAGGTTGTGAACCCTTAAAAATGATGTCTTGGGAAAGAAATATTTTCAATAAAACCTTGGGAAGGTTGTACTTCTCAAGTGGATGTTCTCCCAAAGGAAAAATGGTTTATTAAATAAAGAGTTGTTAGGAACAACTTGGAGGGAGAAATGGTTTTTGGAAAACAACACGTGATCACTAGGTGATTCCCTAGAACAATTAACTCGTGCAACCACACCCGAAAATGGGATGAGGATTAGGTCGTAGTTTGTTTATTTTAGTATGGGATACCTCACAACTTCTTATAAGGGTTCGAGTCCCTCGAAGTCAGGTATTCTCCTGTAATGGTCGTGTGATAAGTTATGGTTGGCCTAGGAAAGATACTCTACAGCTGCCTACAGTTTGACGATGCTATGAGTGACATGGGTATGATCAATGGGTCCCTATGCTTAGTCACTCTAGGCATATAAAATCTTATGGCCCACGAAGGCTCAACGAAGTCTAAGAAGCACCCGACGGAATAAAGACTTTTTCTTAACCGACAAGAAATATCTAGAAACCGACATAGAGTAGGTATTGTGAATATTAACTTGTAACCTCTCTAGCTACGGATCTAGGACCCAGTCCTACCAAATGTTGGCAGAAATTGGCTTGCTAATTTTTGGCTAAAGAATCCTCCACCCACCACTTAACCAATTAGCAACCAAAATTTTGACAACAAACTAGACTGCCAATTTTATGGCAGGGCTAGCTTGGACACTTAGCTAAACATACTCTTAGGTCTAGTTTTTTTTTAACTGAAGTATATCAATACAATATTATTTTAGTACATAGCAAAGCAATATTTCAAAAAAAAATCGGTTTTAGAAAAAAGAGGGTTGGGCCTCTTTCTCAAATATTTCAAAAAGACATAACTTTGAATAATACTTTAGTTTTTTTACATGGAATAATATTTTAGTTTTAAAATCATATTATTTGTCAGATCCAGACACATCAAAATATTTAATACTTTAAACTTTTAGAAACCACAGTATTTTCTCAATACTTTAAAAATACTTTGATATAGGGTCTTAGCCTTTTGTGTCCCACCGCCGAAAGAGAGCAAAATCCATCGTGCGGGGCTTCTCCAAAAAATTGTCCTTTACCCAGCTTTCTGAAAAAGTCGGTTTAAAAAAATATATGGTTTTGCTAGTTCTCATGCGCCTAAGAACTTCTTAGGTCTCAGTTGCCTCTTTCATCGTTCGATTTACCTCGTGATTCGTGCAAAATGAAAGTTACACATGAGCTGTAACTAGGATGTAACTGAGAATTTAATAAGTTGCAACTAGGTTGCAACTGCGAATTAGTACAAATATTATGAGTTGGTTGCAACTGAGATTTTAATAAAAATATTAAGATGACATCAACGACTTAGACCTAAGAAGTTCTCAGGCGTCTAAGATCTAGGCACTACCAAAAATATAAGACTTTTAAAATATTTAAAGACTAAACTAATTCCAAAGTCTTACAAAATTTTAAAACCGGCTTTTTATAGAGATAGGGCGGCTTTTCACGTGGATAAGCCACCGGAAAGACTGGGCCAGGCAGGTACGATGCCAATTGGGAACAAAACAGGAAAAGTAATTTTTCTTAATAAGAAAAGGAAAATAAAACAAGGCAGGGTGTCGATTAGGCGAATCCCTGTTCTGTTTGGCTTCCAGTCCCATCGACCCATCGAGGCGGCGGCGGCGGCGGCGGCGCAAAAGCCGGGAGTTAGTTTAGCGCGGTCGGGGGGATAAGGAAAGGAAAGGAATCCTCTAACGTCCCGTCTCAAATCTTCGGCCATAAAACCCGACCCCCGGCCGCCCCTTCAATCGCTGCAGCATGGAGTCGGCAGCCAAATCTGAAGCAAAGCAACACGAGGAAGGATCAGGCTCGGCGGAAAGCAGCGGCGGCGGCGGTAGCAGCAGCAAGGTGTACCACGAAAGGCAGAGGATGCAGTTCTGCCTCCTCCACGCCCTCAATAACCTTATGCAGGTGACCCTCCTCCTCCTTCTCCCTTGCTGTGTTCTTGTTATGATTACAGTAACTTCGGTTGAGAACTTTGCGTGATCTTAGGCTTTCTAATCCCGTCTCTACTGCTTTCTTGTTCGCCTGGTTAATGGTTATTCCCATCAAGTAGCATCGGCACAGCACCCACATCTGGCACTAAGCGTTCGAGTTACCCGGTAGGAATTGTTACTATAGTAGACTAGTAGTTGAGCGTTGTGCTCTACTCCGTCCGTCCTGACGATGGTGGGCACGTTTTTCATGTGATTAAGTCTGCCTTCTCATACCGAGAAGATGGAACTAATACTCTTTTCTCATCAGAAAGAGACTGCAAGCAAGTCACTTTTGTCAATTCTTGTCCCATCGTCTAGTGGGGACTGTTTGCCATTAGCTCATATCAATGCAATTTATGGGCGTTTATGGGTATCGCCCATCTGTTTGGCACGCTCATGCTCAGCCATATGTAGTGAAGACCTTTATGGCTATAGCCCATCTGTTTTGCGCGCTCATGCTCAACCATAGCTAGTGAATACTAGCTAGGTGTGAGTATGACCATGTGACTTGCTTGATGCTGTTTTGAATTGCCGGTAACGTGAAATTTGGGAAACTACATGCCACAGTTTCTAAGAAGAAAAAATGCCCCCCTCACCATACACACCTATCACCAAACAGAAAAATTGTTCACTGTGTCACCATCGTCTCGCTGCCCAGAGCCACACTCACATAACCCCTCCCATCAGCACCAGCCGTCTGACGGCTCAATCCCCTTTTTTGCAGCACCTTAAGTCGCGCCCCAGTTCGTTGACCATTTCGCTATCAAGCTTGCACCTGGGGGATGTTGCGGAAGCATGCTTGCTGGGAGAGAGAGAGAGAGTGAGCCGCCTTCCCTGCTACCTAAGGTGCCTTGCGTGGCCACGGATCGTACCCTGTGGCACGCTAAGATTGGTCGCAGTGCTGGATTTGCGCCTCTAATGAAAGTTCGATATCGGAGGGAATATATATTCTTAGTGAGCACGAGCACTGGTGCTTTACCAGTGGTGTTTAGGAATCTGTATCGAGCGAGGAGTCTTTTTATGTCAAGTGTGTGTTCAGGACCCATAGCGTGGCTCTCTATTTTCAGTTTGGGTTTATGCTCGTGATTTTTTAAGAAGAGAAGTGTGTGGTAACCACTGTCTGTCAATACATGCGAGCGGGTAACACACAGAGGATATAAACAAAACAATATGGGCTGCTTTTATTAATAAATAAAATAACACTGTCTTTCAATACATGCGAGCGGGTAACACACAGAGGATATAAACAAAACAATATGGGCTGCTTTTATTAATAAATAAAATAATTGAATCTACGCTCTCGTGGCTCGACTAAATTTTTTTATGGAACTGAGTTTGTCACACTGAAGTTGAAAATAATAATACGTAACCTCTTCGGACTGGCTCCTGCTCATAGCATTGTCATCCTAGTTCAATGCATTATACATAACATGAAAGACAACATGGACATAGGCTTGCACTTGCCATTACCTAGCAAAACACTGGCCTACGTCAATGTTGTCGTCCAAGTTATGAACAACGCATTGAACTAGGATGATGATGCTAGGACCGAGAGCCTGTCCGTACATGTTGCGTATTATTACTTTCAGTTTTAGCCCAACAAGGTCAGTAACGCCAAAAACTAGTTTTGGTCTCCGTACACAAGAGCATAGGTTCAACTTTTTTATTTACGAATTAAAGTTGCCTCGAATGAATTGTGTACATCCTCCTGTTATTATCTCTGGCATGCTGGCAAATTGTGACCGCTTGCATAAAAATTGGGTTGTTCCTTAATCATCATAGTGTCATATCTCTCTATTCTGTTTTCACAATATATTACCTACTATCTCTCCCAAAAAATCTACTAGCAGAAACTCGAATGGAAAATAGCAACTGAACACATTTAACAGAAAAGGACTCTACAATTGATACAGTATCCCGGGTGCACCTAGTAAAAGTAAGGTACCAGTGTTTTGCGATCTAGCCCAGATTGAAGCTTGCATCAGAGGCACCAACCCAACACTGATGTTCTGTGGAAACACACGGAACCTATAGGTAACAGGGTGGACGGCTCAATCTCCCTCCCAACGATGGCGCTGCCGGTACGACCCTGAGATGTGGAAGTGAGTGGGCATGTTTTGCCCTCCTGCCGCTCTCCCTGAGGTCACCCCACCCAGATCCAGACTTGGTTGCATGGCCGGTCCTCTCCTCTGCTCCACACATATTCGGAACAGGGCAAACTAGGTGGTGACGACATCAATGGACTGGGGTGCAAGCTCGGTGTAGACAGACTGGCGGGGGTTCTGCGATGATTAAGCAGTCCGCCGGCGTTGCTGACATGCGTGGGTGGGGGGTGGGGGGGAGGTCTGCGGGTGTGCCTCTGTGCGTCGAGACGGGATTGAGGCAGTGAGCGATCTTTATGTTTGGTCAGAAGAGTGTTTCTATAGAGGGGGGTGTTTTTTTTTTTTGTCTTTCAAACTACGGTGTGTAGTTTGCCATGAGTAGCACATGTATAACAACTATTTTAGCGGATATTCAAATTGACTCCCAAATTTGGTGCTTCAAAAATGCTTTTCAGAGCACCAGGTTTTTTTATGAGTACTTTTTAACGTTTTTACTGTTTGTCCTGGGAGCATATGCTCACGGGAGTCAAAACACGGCTCCCATGTTTTAGCTGTTGTTCATTTCCCTTTTATTTCTACTAGTTAACCAGTAGACTATTTACATTGCAAACATACAGTCACAAAGATATATGCTGCAGGCAACATGATCTTACATTCTTACTGTAAAGAGTGCATAGTTCCAACCTTGTTTTATCTGGTGTTACCATGTTTTTAGTCTCTGTTGTCTTTTCTGTGGCTCAGGAAAAGGAATCTTTCACCCGAGCTGAGTTGGATGGTATTTCTGAAAATCTTGCCCTTACTGATCCAAACAAGGACAAATGGACTCCCCTATCATTGATTTGGAAGCCCCACCACAATGCACTAACCGGTAACTATGATGTAAATGTACTTATTGCGGCGCTAGAAGCAAGAAAGAAGAAGGTAATCTGGCACGATCATCGGAAGGGTGCATCTTCAATAGATCTGGATGCAGAAGCGCTGGAAGGTCTGATGATCAATGTACCTGTCAGGAGGTTTAGGGGGCTCTGGTCCGGCAGGCATTGGGTGGCAATTCGTAGCGTTGATGGTGTCTGGTTTAATTTGGACAGCGATCTTTCCTCAGCCAATCAGTTTCAGGGCAAAGAACAACTAATTGCGTTCCTGGACAGCATTCTCAGTCAAGGCGGAGAACTCCTGATCGTGCTGCAAGACGAATGATTGCACTGCTTCAGATCTCAAGGAGCTACAGCAAATAGCTTCTCGCCTGAGAAGTGCCGTGTTGCTCGTATTTCTGAATTGACAATGAGACCAGATGCATCGCCGCAACAGTTACTTCTCTGAGAGGGAGCAATCTTGGTAAGAATCATGGGAAGGGTCTGTAGGAGTGCAGGCACATGGAATGATGGAAGGTTCAGTTTACCATAACATATATATATACTGTACATCTGATTTTTTTCTGCATTGTCGCAGTCCATGGCCATTCAGTTTATCTCTTCTGTTTTATAGATTGTTGTGCATGTCAGTTGTCAGATGCCAACGAGTTGTGTACTTGGTAACCTCTCTCTTAACCATGGAAAAAAATAGCGCGCTATTTCGGCGCTATAGCGTATTTGGGAGGCAAACGCTACACTATACAAAACCTGCTCGCTATGACGCTATTTGCTTTATAGTGATGCTAAATACGCTATAACATCAATAACGCAATAGCAGCGCTAAAAAATCTATGAAAATAGCACCATCTCATAAGCTCATTCAGCCCATAGATGTAATTTCTCCATGGATTTTTGTGGTGAATACCATTATATTGACCTTATCATGTTGAATGTGGTGATCATTGTGACCTGGACTTTGTCATTTTGCCACATTAGTTAATTGGTTTTGCATGTATTACTCTAGAAAAAAATTAGTTGCTAAAATCCCTAGTAATACATGCTATATCTGTCAATATTTAATTTTTTTATAAACACTATTTTGAAAAATAGTACGCTATTAGCGCGTTATAACTTGCATAGCGTTTAGAGAAAGGCCACGCTATTTCTTTTAGCATGCTATTTTTTTCCTTGCTCTTAACGGAGGGAATGGTCAATTGTATACACAGAACCCACACTTTTTATCTGAGATTGTGTACAAATAGCTTAGGAAGTTTGCCCCGTTGAAAACCATTTGTGAAACATTGCTTTGACGTGTACATGAACTTCTTTGGGAGTATTTCCAATGTTTCTACTGCTTGTCATGTAATCCTCAAATTGTCATGATCGACAGGGATGGTGCTGCTGCTAAGCCTACATGCAACACATCCACGGCTCAGTTTGGCTCCCAACCAAAAATGTAGAATTCATTTGACAATTTCATGATAGACTTGTTTGGTTGTCCCGGGATTGGATCCATCATTTGAATTGGAAATTCTTGAGAGTGGGCACGTGAAATTCGAACGAGATTCCATATAAAACCTGTTTGGCTGTCGCGAAACTGATACCATCGTTTCAATTCGAAAGTCTAGTAAATGGGTATGATATGTTAAGTCAATTCTTGTTCCTAACCCAGTCATTTGTCTAGAAATCATTTCATATTTCATAATTCCGTGCGGCTGCCAAACATGATTATCAGATTGGAATTTCAAATTGGGCAAATGGATGGATGACAACAATGTGATTTCATTTCATTTCTGCCAAATAAAATGAAATGATGGCTTTCAAACGGACCCTTTAATGTAAATTGAGGTTTAGAGAGCACGCACAGCAAATAGCAGTAACTGAATAACCACATATGAATGGAGACACAAACTTGCAAGCTGTCAGACTGGCGTACGCTTGTGAGAGCTCCTCGCCTTGGAGCATTCCGGTGAGAACTGAATATATAGCAACTTCCAGTTTACCTCTATCGAGTCTTTCTTTCGCTGACGGCTTGTGGTGCTCCTGATGAATGAATGAACTAGCAGTGTGTTGCGTTTTGCAGCGGATGAGTTGGCGACACGGATGGGAGGTCTTCAGAGGAGAAAGCTTCCAAGCAAACGACCTGGTGTTCGCCGTGGAGCAAGGCAGAAGGTTTCAGATCAAGGTCACCATGAAGCTCTTCTTCGCTAACAACTCGGAGAAGCGAGAATGCGACTATCGGGTCGAGGGGAGCTTCCTCGCAAGATCTCTCAAGGTTTACAAGGGTGATTCTTCCCAGGTTGCCGTGGAGGTAAGAAAGAAGCAAGCTAAAGGCAAGCTAGACACGAGCTACTTCCACAGGTTCCTCATGAAGTTCTTTTTTAGTGCAGATGGTCAAGAAGAAGCCTGCTTCCAGCATCAAAGGGATGAGCTATGCGATTGCAGTTGATCCGAATGAGGACCTCGCGCTGATCATCGTCCTTCTCGTGACGGCACGAGATGTTCAGGATCAAAAGGATGAACCTGTACACGATGGGTATCTCCAGTGTTATCAGTACTGTTGCCGGCCTCTTCTTCTAAGCAGATCGTATGCTCAAGCGAAACCCCTGGGAAGGCTAAGATTTACTTTTGTTGCCTGGTTTTACTTGTACCAGGGTGAATGTCTTAATGTAATGGGGTCTTAGATATCCCTTCCAACAAACTTATTAATTAGTAGTAACAGTGTAACTCCCCCTGAGAAAGTCAGACCAACACTACGATGGAAATGGGCATTTTCAAAGAGCTTTGTAATGTACATGAATTGCATACAATCGGTCTGTCACTGTGGGCATATGAATGCAGCTAGCCACGCAAACTCGCAAGCTGCTGGTTACAATGTACAAATCCTTTGGCTGTATAAACAGTAACCAGTTGGACAGGGCAGCGAACGGAATGCCTGGACGGACAGGCGCAGCCTAGCCAGTTCTGCCTGTCTTCTTCCGCCAGTAGGATGTCGCCGTGCTGTAGTGCTCGTTCCGTATCGCCTTTGAGGCCGTTCTCCAGTCGCAGTTCTCCATCTCCTCTCTGGCAGCCATTCCGATGGAGTCCCTGAGGTCTTTCGACGAGAGGAGCTGTTGGATCTTCCTCACACACTCGTTGAGATCCCCGGGTGTGAACAGAAAGCTGGTCTTGCCCTCCTTGTCCTTGGGTATTATATCAGGTATGCCTCCTGCACGAGCAGCGACGACCGGGACTCCAGAAGCCATGGACTCCAGCACTACCTGTCCAAGGGTCTCAGACTCTGAAGGCATTACAAATACGTCCCCACTAGCATACGCTTGTGAGAGCTCCTCCCCTTGGAGCATTCCAGTAAAAACTGCAGGCATGCCTGCGAACATTTTTTCCAGCTCAGCCCTGCTAAGATGAACAGGAAGTGTAAACATCTCTCCAACTCAAGCTGAAACTACAAGGGGACAAACAGATGGCCCAATACACATAAAGTTGGCTCTCAGATGCTCATTGAAAAAGAAAGGAAAAAACAAGCTCTTATTTGGCATTTATGCATTGTTATTGCTTGTGGACATGTGGCACTTTACACTTCACTAGCTGCACTAGCTTGCATTGTCCAGATGATGTTTTGTGCAGTATTATTCTGATCAGTTGGAGAGTTTATTAAATAAGGTGCAAACAATAAGAACGAAGTGCTCCAGTTTATGTCATTTCAATATCGTCTAATTGCTAATGAACATAAGCACACGTGTTATCAGATCTGTTCCAGCAAATAGTTAACAGTTGGACAACAGCGCACCTGTATGGCCCATCTCCAACAAAAGCAATTCTTACTCCCGGGAGCCTTTCCATAACCCTGTATTGTTAGTGAAATAAGTAAAACGCTAACGACATGGAAAAATGACACATGTAGCAAGCACTTGAGATGCAGATAAATGGGAAGGTTCAAGTACAGCCAGCTTAAAATGTTTGCTTGGTTAGAAAAGGTAAGATCCTATTAGTTAATAGTCTGAGCGCGCATGGGAAGCTGGTAAAGTTCAAGCTCCTATAGCTAAAATGTGAAGGCCTACTAACATGGGAAGCTGATAAAGCTGACCATACAAAAGGAAATTAGAAGGTCTTGCGGTTTTAAAAGAAATAAACAGCACAGAATAGTTACTACAGATATCATGGATGTAAATATACCACATGAATTCGAAAAATGCGCATTTTATTGGATACTTTACTTCCATGTAGTTCAAAATGTTTCCAGTTCTAAAGTAGAGTTCATATTAACAAATGACAATATATTTTGTCTGAGGGAAAAGCTAACCTCTTCAGAAAATCCAAATTCTTTTCGCGTCCAAAACGGCCCACATGTATTATCAATGGTTTTTCTTGTTCACCGCCACTAATAGGAGGAATAGAAAATCTGTTAGCCTGCCAATGTTTTTTCTAAGTCCCTATCATTGAATTTGAAAAATAGGGGATACCTCAATTTGACTCGCATTTCAAGGCTCCAAAATTTTGGATGGAAGCTTTCAGAATCAACACCCTTGTTCCAAAGCCGTATTCTGTTTGCTGCAGAGGCAAAAAGGGGTCATGATAAGGACGGATGAAGGGAAGAAATACATAAAATACAGATTAACTGTAACTGTTTACCTGATACTACTTTAGCAGTTTCAAAGTCCTCAGCAATAGCTACTGAAGGAACTAGAGTAAGATCTGCAGACCTGTGGAGGCATCCTTTAAAACAAAATTAAAGTGTCAGCGCAAACTAAGTGCGAAATACCAACTTTATTTTTCGTCAGCTCCTGACCTCTGTTGAGAGCATAAAAGAAGTTATTACAGTGAGCTTACGTATAAGACACCACGTGGGCCCAAGTAACCAATTTAAATTGTATCCCGGTAAATATCTGAAAGCCATAACATGGAATCAATTCAACGATGCATATCTATTAACAACCTTGGCCCAACTGACACCAACCATTGGAAATGAAACTCACGCTGGAAGATGTGTGTGATAAGACATCACCATTGGAACTGAAAGCATCTTTGCAATAGCAAGAGCACCAAAAACCTGGAATCATGATATGTGGTAGTAAGAAAACCATGGTGCAAAGGACACTGGATGCCTATTGAGTTTTTGTTTGACGGATACCATAATTCCAGGTGAAGTAGCATGGATTATATCCGGCTTGAACTTTGTGACCTCGGAATATATTCTGGGGCTCAAGGCCAACGAGAGCGGAACATTTTGGTACAATGGACATGGAAAGCTGAAAAGGAGGCGTTTAGGCAACCAAAAAGTGGATGTAAAATGGAGACAGTTTCCAGAAATTAAATTTTGATGACGTTCTGATATTAGAAACTTGACAGGGGAAATACTTTCAAACAAATATACCATCAATTTCAAATGTATCTAGCCTACGTTCCAAAATAGCAATTGCAGTTGACGGCATGGCACGCTGCCTGCGTTGCTTGAATTTGCGAGTCATTATTTCGCAATCACAGTTCTAAATTTCACTGATGGGTAAGGTAAAGACGGTTTGTGCTGGATTACCTCCACGAGCCAACGACCTTTGCTCCATGGAACTCTTCGGGAGCTCCTTTGTGCGTGGTGACGACCAGGACCTGAACCGAATAAGCACGCGTCAACTCCGAGGTAGAGCAACGACCTTGAAAACAGGCAGCCAGATATATAGGGTCGTAACAAGCCTCGGATACCTCGTCGCCCATCTCTCGGAGATGCTTGATGAAGTTCTGGAACCGGTTCTTGTAGCCGGAGATGTAGCTGCGACACAGCAAACAAGGAGGAAGAAGTCATTGACTCTGGAATTGTCTCCGGCAGATCAAAGACGAAGCGAACTTAAGAAACCATTGACCCGAACTGCACACAGACGCGTGCACACCGCGGAGCATCTCGATCTGATCTAATCTGGCACGATCCGATCAGCGCCGTCTGCGCTAACACTTAGTATTGGAGAGGGAGTAGAGGGAAGGGGAAGGAGAGGAGACTGACGCGAAGGGCGAAGGCTCGACGAAGAGAGCAATGCGATGCGGCCTCGAGCTCCACTCGGCGTCCGCGACGTCTGCCTCCACCCGCACGAGCAGCGGCGCCGCCGTATTATCTGGAGCCTCCCCCATCTTGCTGCTGCTCTGCTGGAGCTGGCCCGCTAAACAAGCCGCACCGATCCCTCGGCTCAGCAGCGCAGCAGGACGGCCCGGGGAATTATACAGCGCCGGCTCCCCGTGGCGTCTACTACTCCCAGCCGTGCCGTGGCCCCTATCCTTCCTCGAAGATACCCGGCCTCCGCCTCCCGCGTTTCCTTGGAGCGCACGCGGGGAGGCGGCGGCGCGTGGAAGCACGGGGAGGCGTGCCGCCGGCGCGACCACCACCACCACCGAGGCGACGACGGGGCGCGCCACTTGGGGGGAGGGGAGGGGGAGGGCGACGACGCGATGGTGGACTGGGCAGTGGCCGTGGAGGATAGGACAATAAAATTCGGGACGAGACGGGTGGAGGTGGGTGAAGAAGCACAACGGACGAGCGGAGACGGGAGGCAAGGAATCGAATCGAGGTTCCCCCTCCCCGTGCGACCTGCTTGCTTGGCCTGCGGTGTGTACGCGCAGAATCAGGGGCGACCGGGACGACCTGGACGACCCGGGAGAGGAGGGGAGAGAATCATTGCTGAGGCATATGCCTTGCCTCCCTCCCGGCCGCGGGGCGCGACAGTGACGCCCCGGATTTTGCTTCGTGTCGTTGCGTTGGCCAGCTGAAAATCCGCGATGAAAACTCGGCAAGTTCGTCGCAACAACAGACTCTATGCGTGAGACCAACCAAACTGTATCGTGTGATACGAGTCCAGTTTTGTTTAGCTCGGCCTCCCTCCCCGGCCCGTCCGTGGAATCTTTCCTTTGGGAGGCAGCAGCAGAACGCCAATGCAATGGGAATGATTGAGGTGCTCAGCTGCTGACGGCAGTTGCCAGGGTTGCCGCCAGGTACGAATAAGATTGTCCAGCCTAGCTCTGCTTCCCGCTACCAACGGTCTGCCTGGCCCCGATGCGATCCCCGTGCCCGCAGCAACACATGCGCCTGAGCTCTACACCGAGCGGGTGCTGTGTTTATTCTATTCTTGTCGTGTCTCATGTACGTAGCGGAAGTGTACAACACAATTCCACTGAATAATCGTCAACGACAATACAAGATTTAAAAGTAATAAAATTATAAATAAATTATTAAACCACCTAGCGGCGACTACGAACGCTAGCAAGAGCCGAAGGCGCGCCGCCGTCCTCACCTCTCCATCACCGGAGCCGGACAAAACTTGTCGTAGTAAAGCTTGTTATAGTAGACAGACAAAAAAATCGCCGTGTTAAGGTCACAAAATACCAGCGCACTAGAGCAGTAAACATCGACAATAATGACAATCGTAGATCGAAAGAGACTAACCTAAAATCACACAAATGCACACGAAAACGATCAGATCCCAGGAGATCGACTCCACGCGCTCTCCGTCGATGCTAGATGCACCACCGGATAGAGCGGAGGGGACTTTATTCTGAATTTAAGATATAGTCGCCATCTCAACATCTCAAAGAAGACACTAAGGGTGTGTTTGGTAGACTGGGTCACCCTGGAATTCATATCTCTGCTCATACATGTTGACCTTAGCTAAGTTGAGTTGAGATTCTACCACGTGTTTGGCAGACTGTATCTGTTCAGCTATGCCAAGTTGAGATGTTGTTTGTTAGCATATGTGTGAGTTGATATAGATACCTCTTTTCTGAGATGGTGAGGATACCACCATAATTGATACATGATGAATTGTTAACACCAATTTGGTCTATGAACACAATTAAGACTATATCTAAGTATAAATGCATACTTCAGCAGGAAATACATCACGTACAGTACTCGTTTCAAACATTTACATAGCAGTTCTACAATTAGGCCCAGATTTTTTGCAAAAAGGACCTAGAACAGAGAAGAAAAAAAAGCCATCGGGTCCTCCTCTCGTCCTGGTCACATCATCGACCATCTGGTCGTCGGTGTCCACGGAGTAGCAGATCGGCGCTGCATTGTGGGCCTGGGCGGCGGCCAATGGAGGAGCGTTGCCGCGTGCATCGACCTGGGCGGCGGCCAGCGGAGTAGCGCCGCGGCGTGCGTCGACCTGGGCGGTGGCCAGCGGAGGAGCGTCGTGGCGTGCGTCGACCTAGGCGGCGGCCAGTGGAGGAGCGCCGCGGCGTGCCCTGTTGTCGGTGGCCGTGCGTCGAGCAGCTAGGCGTGCTGCCGCTGGCGGTGTAGGCCCTCTAGGTGGCGGGCACTGGAGGAGTGCTCTGGCGTTCATGGAGAAGCTGCTCCGGCGTGCGGACTGCTTCTAGGGGCGGGCGGCAGCCGATGTGGATCTCGTCGGCGTCCATAGGAGGGAGGCGCTGGGTACACGGGAGGGGGCAACTTGGGCCTGAGAGAGGGAGGCGGCAGGTTCTGGGGGTGAGAAAAGGAAGGAATGAGGCAAAGGGTGGGGGATCGGGTCTGGGGGTGAGGGGCTCGGGTGAGGTGGGACGCGCGGAGCGACTTTGCGGGATGAGCTCGCCCAGGCCGAGTTGAGAAGCTCGATTTGACATGGTTATACCTTACCAAGATATCCTGGCCCACCATTTCAAGGCCCACGGCAGATGTACGCTAGCCCATGAAGATTTTCGGGTGCCAAGACCCAGGATGCCTTCGGATCCTTGGGGAGCAAGACTAGAGTAGATAGGAAATTCAAAGGGGTAAAACCCTAAAACTTGTAACCAACTAGGTCTATGCCCGGGACCTGCCTGAGACTATATAAAGGCTAGGAGGGTACGACCTAGAGCTCTCTCTCTCATACTCGATACACGCGCCTCACGCCATTGCATCCACAAGACCTCTGTAACCTTCGGTTACGCCATAATCAAGAGCGCATAAGCAGAGTAGGGTTTTCCTCCGGGCCTGAACAGGTAAACCTTGTGTCCCTGTGTTGCTTGTTTGCTAACCGTTCCACGATCTCCAGCATCCCCATCTTCTCCAAAACCCAAGTCCATAACAATGGACATTGATGAGATCAAACCTCATCAATTGGCGCCGTCTGTGGGAACTGGGGACGTTGATTGTGTGGTCGTGACGGTCCCAACCCGATCGATCTACAACTCTGTGGCTACGGAGAGTCACCTCCTCTTCGGCGCTTTCGACTTCACCGCCCACTCACCGGCCACCATGAAGGACTTCGAGCCCGTAGGCGACGGACTCGAAATCTGTCGAGCTTCTGCTTCCAGGTGGGGCAAACCGGCACCCTCCGCCTCCCTGAGCGGGTGCCCCTACCATCAATCAGGCCCGCTTCATGGACCCCACACCCCGTGCTACGCACAACATCATCAACAGATGATTCCTACAACAAAGAAATGCAACTCCGATCTGTGATCCGCCATCGGATGAAGGACCTACGGTTCGGATCTGAAGTCATGCAGTAGGACCAATCTGGCGCTACCAATGCGCCGTAGTCATACAGGCTGACGGGGATCAACAAACACCCAACCCGCCACCCAACTCGAACCCCAACCCGCAAGACATGAACAACGGGAACAGAAGAAGTCAGTCCTCCCCACCCGAAGGGGAAAACAACGGCCATGTCATCCGCCTTAGCAAAGAAGGATGGGCCTAGGCACGCAACGCCGTGGCAGGCAACATAGTCCTGCCTGCAGACTCCTCCCAGGATCTGCTGATGGCCTACCACCTGCTCCTGATCGAGGAGCACAAGAAGCAGGTCAAGATGCAGGAGGTGCTTGACAAACGCAAGCAAGCAGCCTCAGAGTCCAGCGTGCGACGAGCCGCGCTCTCCGCCATGGGCATCGGCTCAAGCTCGAACGGCAACCAAGACAACAAGCACCGCTCTCGGGTGGAGAACATGGACCCCAAGGAGCGTCGGGAGGTGACCCAAACCCTCCACACATCCTTCATGGAGATGGATGCCGACGGCAACGTCATCCCGAAAACACCGCAGGCTGCGATCATGGCAGCCACTGCGTACCTCGCAGCCCACCTACCTCCAGAGGGGGACCCGAAGAGGGCCATGCACAAGTCCGCACTTACCGGACTCGGACTTGTCGGAGCCGCGCTCCACCAGGAAGCTCCTACGGAGCCGAAGAAGAAAGCTCCGGCCAGGCACGACCATAGCCCCACCCCTTCATCCGAAGAAGAAGAGGAACACGACCTTCCTCGAAAAAAGAAGAGCTCGCGTCATCATAAACGCGACTACGACGCTAGAGACGCGCTCACACAGCGCAAAATCGACAAAGCGCGAGCCAAGCGCGCATGCTCGTCTGAATCCGAGATGGACGAAGACGAAGGAGAACTCTGCGGAGCCCGATGCTTCGGCAGATCTGTTCGGTGAACAAAGATGCCACGCAATTTCAAGCTTCCTTCAGATACTCCGAAGTTCGATGGCACGCAAGACCCAAAGGCATGGCTCAGTGATCATCTGTCATCTGTTAAGCTGCACGGCGGCAACAAAGAAACCGCCATGCAATGCCTTCCTGCGGTGACGACAAAGCGAGACGGATCTGGCTTAGCAGCCTATCTTCAGGGTCCATCCGAAGCTGGGAGGAGCTGGCTTACAGCTTCATCCGAAATTTTAAAGGCACTAGCAAGAGGCCCACCTCAATCAAAGAGTTGCGAGCCTGCACTCAAAGAACGGGCGAATCCATTCGCTCATACATATTACGCTGGTCCAACACCAAGAACTCCGCAGCACACATCTCCGAAGAGAGGGCCATCGATGCCTTCAAGGACGGCGTCAAGCGCCAAGACTTCAAGGAGGAACTCGGGCGCGTCAAGCCCAAAACACTCGACCACCTCATGGACATCGCCAACAGGTGGGCCGACGGCGAAGACTCCGTCCACCGGGCACACTCGGAGGAAGAGGACGACTACGGCCGGCGACGAGAACGTCGTAGTAAGAGGAGATCGCGCGTCTACGACGATCGCGACGGACCCGACATGGTCGCGGCCGGCTACGGCGATCGCCGCAACGACGCCAACCGCAACAGCGGAGGATACCGCGGAGGAAACTTCCCCGATCAGCGAGCCGTAATCAGCGATAATTGGCCCTCAAAGCATACGAAAAGCTTTCGGGTCCATGCACCATCCACTTCTACATCGACAAGCAGGATGGCAAAAAGAAGGCGAGCCACATGCTCAAGGACTGCCGTGAGTTCCAGAAGCTCAGCAAAAGCATGGTGCAGATGAGGCAGCAAGCCCCCATTCCTGCGTTCGGAAACGCACCCGCGCCAGGTGAAATAGCACACGGAGCTCCTCTGCCACCACTCGTGGGAGGTCCGCACCAACCAGTCGCACCAGCACAGAACAATGCCAGGAACGGATATCCCCCGCCGAAAGGAGCACTGATGATCCAGATGGGGCGCCCCACCAATAGGGTGCAGAAGAAAATAACTCGCCAGATCAACTTGGCCGTAGCAACTCCACCCGCCATCCCTGAGTACCTCAGCGGATCGGAGTCCTGCATCACGTTCAGCCGTTCGGATCACCTTGCGATCCTCGCCCGGTCATGCTGCCCTAGTGCCGGAGGCGCAGATCGGAGGTTTCGAGATGAGTCACGTCTTCATGGACGGCGGCAAGCATCAACGATGTTCGCAAGCACTCTAGCGAATGCGGATCCGCAGCAGCTGACTGGAACAATCAGACACAACGTTCCACGGCATCGTTCCAGGGAAGGGCATATTCCCCCTGGGCAAAATATGGCTCGACGTCATCTTCGGCAAACCGGACAACTTCCGATTGGAACGGCTCGAAATCAAAGTGGTGGACTGGCCATCACAGTACCACGCCATCCTCGGGCGTGTAGCATTCGCAAGGTTCTTGGCTGTCCCACACTATGCATATCTGCTACTCAAGATGCCAGGGCCGAAGGGCGTCATCACAATCCACGGGAGCTTCACCCGATCGGACCAATGTGACAGAGATTTCAACAGAATCTCCCAATCATTCGGCATGCATGAGGAACTCGTAAGGCTCCCCGAGGTGACGGACAATGGGGCACCCCTAGTCGCATGACAAAACGCACCTGACATGTCCTTCGACTCCACCGTCAACACAAAGAAGGTGCAAGTCCATCCGATGGATGCCTCCAAGACGGCGCTGATCGCCAACGACCTCAGCCCCGCATAGGAAGGCGCGCTCGTCGAATTCCTCCATGAGCGCTGGGAAATCTTTGCCTGGTGTCCTGCGTACATGCCAGGAGTTCCCAGGGAATTCGCCGATCACGCACTCAACGTTTTCCCAGACACCAAGCCCGTCAAGCAGTCCATCCGAAGACTGTCCGAGCCACGGGCCGAAGCTATCGGCAAAGAAATCAACAGACTACTCGTTGCAGACTTCATCAGGGAAATCAAAGAAAGTGAATGGCTTGCAAATACAGTGATGGTCCCAAAGAAGGACACGGACATCCTGCGGATGTGCGTGGATTTCACGTCGCTAAACAAGCACTGCCCAAAGGACCACTTCCCTCTTCCTCGGATCGATCAGATCATCGATTCGACTGCAGGTTGCGAGAAACTCTCCTTCCTCGACGCCTACTCAGGCTACAACTAGATTCGACTCAAGGTCGAAGATCAGGAGAAAACGGCGTTTATCACTGCTCGAGTGTTACGCACATAACACAATGCCCTTCGGGCTAAAGAACGCAGGTGCCACGTACCAGCGATGCATGCAGGCATGCCTCAAGGACCAGATCGGTCGCAACGTTCAAGTCTATGTCGACGACATAGTCATCAAAACCAGGGAGGCAAGGACACTTATCGACGATCTCCGCGAGACGTTCGACAACCTCGATCGCTACAGGATCAAACTCAACCCCGAAAAGTGCGCCTTCGGCGTCCCATCGGGTCAGCTGCTTGGGTACTTCATCTCTCAGTGAGGGATCGAGGCGAACCCGAAGAAAATCAGGGCCATCATGGCGATGGAGAAGCCGAAAAACCTCAAGGGTGTCCAGCAGCTCGCAGGGCGAATAGCGGCGTTGAGCAGATTCATCAGCCGCATGGGCAAGAAGGCCCTGCCATTCTACCAGCTGCTACGCAAGGCAGATAAATTCGAGTGGATGCCCGAAGCCGAAGATGCGTTTGAAAGCCTCAAACGGCTACTCTCCACCTCGCCCGTCCTGGTCACACCAAAGGAGCGCAAGCCTCTGCTGCTGTACATAGCAGCCACACACCAGGTGGTCAGCACCGTGCTAGTGGTCGAACGACCCGAAGAGGGCAAGACCCACGGGGTCCAACGCCCAATCTACTACCTCAGCGAGGTACTGACGCCAACAAAATAGAGGTACCCTCACTACCAGAAACTCGCCTACGGCGTGTTCATGACGGCTTGACGGCTGAGCCATTACTTCCAGGAACACCAGGTGATGATCGTCAACGAGGCACCCCTGAACAGCATCCTGAATAATCCAGAGGCCACAGGATGCGTGGCCCTGTGGGGCATCGAGCTGTCACCCCTGGACATCGTCTACGAGAAGCGACTCACAATCAAACTCAAGTCCTCCCGGACTTCCTTGTATATTGGATGGAGCTGCAGCTGCCAGACACCCCAGACATGTCGCAGTCATGGACGATGCACTTCGACGGCTCCAAGCGTGAAGCTAGAGCAGGAGCCGGGGTCATACTGACCTCCCCGCAGGGCGACCAGATGAAGTACGTCCTCCGGATGAAATTCCGAGCTTCCAACAACGAGGCCGAATACGAAGCCCTCATCCACGGCATGAGGATGGCAAAGATCTGCGGCGCAACGCGCCTGGTCATCTACGGTGACTCTAACCTCGTCGTTCAGCAGACGATGAATGAGTGCGACGCACACGCCAAAAACATGATCGCGTACCGCGCACTCGAAGGAGAATTCGATGGCTGCGAGCTTTGGCACGTTGGAAGAGAAAGCAACGAGGAAGCCGACAGACTCGCCAACATCGGCTCCACCTGTGCAAAGGTGCCATCGGGGGTGTTCCTCGAACAGATCTGCGTGCCATCCATCAAGCGGAAATTCCCCAAGGGATCACCCGAAGAAGCAGAACACTCGGGGGCTACGCTTCCCGAAGGACACGAGAAACTGGACACAGAGGTCGCTATGGTCAACCTGATGCAGGTCATGGCAGTCGAAGAAACTTGGACGCGACCATACCTCCAGTTCTTGATAAACGGAGAACTACCCGACAGCCCGACAGATGCCCGGCGCATATCTCGTCGGTCAAAAGCCTTCACCATCATCAATGGCGAGCTGTACAAGCGCAGTATTACGGGTGTACTGCAAAGGTGCATCACCATCGGTGACGGCAAAGCCATCCTCCAAGACATCCACGAGGGCATCTGCGGCCATCATGCAGGCAGCCGCTCCCTTGTCGCCAAAGCTTTACGAGCTGGATTCTACTGGCCAACGGCCATGAGCGATGCCAAGGACATCGTCCGAAGATGCAACGGGTGCCAAAGGTTCGCCAACAAACCGCACGCACCCGGGTCAGAGCTCAGACCCATACCTATAGCTTGGACTTTTGCTCAATGGGGCCTCGACATGATCGACAAACTGCCAAAGTCCTCGAAAGGGGGGCACGTTTACCTCCTGGTCGCAGTCGATAAATTCACCAAGTTGGTCGAAGCCATGCCGGTTACCAACCAAAAGGGCAAGACCGCCGTCAAGTTCTTCGAGTCCATTGTCTATAGGTTCGGCGTACCGCACAACATCATTACCGACAATGGATCAAACTTCATCTCCAAAGAATTCCAAGACTTCTGCGAAGGCCTTGGGATCAACATTACATACGCCTCAGTGGCTCACCCGCAAACGAACGGGCAGGTCGAAAAGGCCAACGGCCTAATCGGCGCTGGTATCAAGAAGCGTCTCATGAGCCCACTCAAACGAAAGGCCGGAGCCTGGACGAAAGAGCTGCCATCCGTCCTATGGAGCTTGCATACTACGCCAAACAGCTCCACCGACTATACACCGTTCTTCATGGTGCATGGAGCCGAAGCCGTACTACCAGCCGAAGTACGCCACCAGCCCTGTCGTCGCCACATAAGCGAATCCACGGCTGCACTCAAGACGCCTCGACACACTCGACGAGAGGCAAGAGACAAAGCAGCTCGATCAAGATGTACCAGAAGTCTCCGCAACTACCACAGCCACCGGTCGCCAAGGTCCTTCGTCGAAGGAGACCTCGTCTTGCGACTCAAGCAAGAGTGACCGAAAGAAATTGAGTCACCATGGGAAGGACCCTACATCACCGAGGTCATCCTGTGTGGCGCCTATCGCCTCAAGCACGTGGAGTCCGAGTCGCATACTCCAACCCATGGAACATCGCTAGCTATGACGATTCTACCCCTAGCTACCTACCCCTTTACTTTCAATAAGGCTTTTCAGCCAAGGCTATTCAGCCGAACAATGTACTTCCTCCATTACGATATAAATAAAGCTAAGTGTCTCGCCCCAAAATTTCGTTTTGCTATTTGCAACTTTACTTTATGCTACAAACGCACTCGGGGGCTCCCCCCACCTCACGATTTCATCGACCGAATCCTGCGTGTACACGAGTAGTCGACAACGTCGCAAATGAAAAGGACACGATCCCAAACAAAACACTGCGTGCTCAAACAACAAACAAACCTTTATAACAAAGGGCACAACACGCCCAGTCGAAATATACAAATTTTACATCTATCTCTTTTACAGGTACTACCTATTCTGAAGAATAACTTGAGCACGCTGCTCAAACAAATCTACGACCTGTTCGGCATACTGCCTTATAGCCGCATAATGCGGACGCATATCCCACTCGCCACCATCCGACCGAAGAGGTGGCCCAGCTGCTACAACAGACAGATCTACATCAGGATGATGCAGCCTAACAAGGGACAACGCAGCCTTCACCCCTGCGACGAGTTGTTTCCTCACCAATTCCTGGACACGGGTCACGCTCCGAAATCTAGACAGAAGGCCGGACAGGGTTGTTAGCACAGCATCCAGGGGAAACATCACATGCAGAACCGACGAGAGCGAAGTCTGCACTTGGCGAAGCACCCGCGATACTTGGTGAACGCGATCCTGCACCGTTGCCAGAGCCATGGCACGGTCACGATCCATCCAAAAGAAGCCGTCAGCTTCCATGTCTTGTTGAGTCAAGCAATTGACCCGAACAGCGACACGCTCCTTCTCCCTCGGAGCAAGGTTAGCACATGCGACACTCGCACAAAATAAGACGCAAGGCCAGCAGGCGCATCCAAAAAACTGAGCTGCAGCTCGAAACAAAGAACAACTTACATTGAAGCTGCTCGACGATCGAAGCAGTTCGCCATCAAGTACTCCTCTCGGCTGCACCGCGATCGCCTTGGACTTCAAACATCGGCGTGAGACGCATTCTAAGCAACTCCCTCTCAAGACTACGAACACGGTCTCGAAGAAAAGCAAGTTGTGAGGAATCATCCAAAGATGGCATAATCGCGCCGCAGCGAGGTGTCAACGGGTCAAGACCAAGGAACCTAGAACAGCAGAAAAGAAAAGGCCATAAACATTCAGACAGAGAAGAGCACAACTCAACAAAATTCATTAAGCATATAAAGGCCACTACGTGGCACAATGATTTCGTTTCCTCAACATAATTACAGCAAAAGAAGACTACAAACTATCCTACAGCTACAACGCCTAAGATGCGGCACCCTGAGTAGCCTCGAGTCGACCGCCTCGCTTTGCTTCCCTGCCGCAGCGCATACTCGACAACAGATCAATGAGCCGGCCCATATCGCTTGGCAGCAGAATAGGTAGCAAAAGCTACCTCGGATCCATCCGCGATCGTCGGCATCCAGAGGTGATCTGGAAGGTCCAGCTCCGCCGCTTAAGGCCATCGCCAGCCCGACGGACGGCCGATGCCTTACGCTTGCGCTTACGCAGCGCCGGTCGACAAAGCCTCCGCCAGGGCGTCAACATCATCAAGGGCTGCGCCCTTGGGGACAAGCTCCTTGTAGAAGCGGCCAAGGACCTCCTTGGCCTTGGCGAGTGAGTTGACGACGGTGCTGCAGCGATCTTCGACCGCTGCAGTTGCATCATCTAGAGCACTCCCGTGCTCCAGAGCGCCACGGTCAAACTAGATGCCTGCGACATCTGAGACAAAAAAAAAGGAGAAAAAGAATGAAGAAATCATCACAGAAGAAAGACAAGAAAACAAGCCAAAAGGAGCAAAACTAAGACGCCAATTCAACAGCTTTGGCAAAATTTGCTCCTCGCGGTCACAGGCCTCTCCTGCTGCAGGCGCTCCTTAGCCTCGGCTGCCTTGGCCAGCTCCAGCTTGAGGCGCTCTTTCGCACCAGTGGCAGCCTCAGCCTTCTTCTCCGCTTGACCAAGGCTCTTCCTGAGAGCATCAATCTCACGGAGAGAAGTGTTATGCTCCTCTGCATTCAAATAACACAAGCGTTAGACAACAAGACAACAATACAAAAAGAAAGAAGCACCAAGGCATACAGGTACCTCAAAGCTGTTGGAGGTTGGCCTCCAGCACCAGGTGCTCCTGCACCAGTCCTTGGCATCCTGCACAAAAGGCTGCAGGAAGAAGACCTACCAGTAAGGAAAAGGACTTGGGAGCTGTGCCCAATACAAAAGAACAAGAGACAAACACACGCACGAAAACGCTCGGGGGATCCCCCCGAGACTCGAAGAACGAACAAAACAAAGAAAACCTTTTACAGCTGCTCGGGGGCTCCCCCCGTGGCAGGAAACAGAAGTACTTACATGCTCCGATGGCGACTCCGAAGGCCCTCTCGCAGCCTTCTGAGGCGCAACCACCTGAGCCTCCTGCGGAGAAGGGATCGGCGCGGCACCCTCAGAGGTAGCCACCATCTGAGGAGGAGGAGACGCAACCTTCGACTCTCCCATCATCTCCCGAGCACCATCGCTGGAGGAGTCGTGGGAGGAATGTCTGCACACAAAATAATCAGCACAAGTGCAAAAGTCAACAGCAAATAGGACAGCAGTATAAAAGAAACTTACGAGTCCAGTGAGCTCAGGTCGAAGACAGGAGGAGTCCTTCGGGCTCTCTTTTCCCCCTTCTTCTCTCATTTCTTCTCTTCCTTCTTTTCTTCCTTATTCCGCTTCGCTGGCGGGTGCGGCGCAATGGCTCGCACGGGAAGAGCAGGAATAGGAGGGGGCCCGTCACTATGACGCTCAAGGCACAGAGGGTTTCTGGGAGTCGGAGGAGTTGAGGCATCCGAAGACTCACTGGAGCTCCACGATCGTTTGCGAGTATGATCCTCGCTCGACTCGTTGACCTCTTCAGCTGGAGATCGTGCCGAAGGCAACTCGGACATGGAATCCACCACATCATTATCCGGAGCATTCGGAAATAATTCGGGCAATGGCGGCACCATGCCCGGCACCTTGAAGCTCTGCAGAAAAGGAGAGACTTTGTTAGCAAACAAAGAAAAATAAATACACAGTCGACAAAAGCGCTACGCGCACGAATCTACACCTGTGGAACAGCCAGCGCCGAAGAAAACGGCGGAGTCAGCGACTTCCCCGGGATATCCTCTCCAGCCTTGTACTTCAACAGCGTACGAAGGGCCCTGTCGAGATCACCCTGGGAAAGCTTCTCGGCCGAAACTCTCGTCAGATCACGGCGCCTAGCATAAAGAAACATTGGGTGCGCCCTAGCCTGGAGATGCTGCACCCGACGCTCGAGAAAAGTGCGGATAATATCCACGCCGTTCACTTCTTTCTCAGGAATCAACTGGAGATCCTCCACCCGACGGTAAAGGACCTCTACCTCCGCTGATTCGCCATCCATGATCTGGTTTTTCCAGGACCTTTTCGGCTCGATTATCTGGGAGGAGTCGAAAGGAGCAAGACCAAAATGCTGCCCAGCCACTGTGGAGTCGCGAATGTAAAACCATCGCCTCCGCCAGTACTAGACAGATTCGGACATGAAAAAAGAAAAAAAATGAATATTGGCCTTGAGGGAGATGATGCAACCCCCAATGGCATACACACCATCCGAACCGGATTGCCTCTTCACGGAATAGAGTTTTCGGAAGAGGCCAAAGTGAGGCTCGATGCCGAGCCAGCACTCGCAGAGGGTGATAAAACAAGCAATGTGAAGAAGAGAATTGGGGGAAAGATGATGCGCTTGGATGTCAGAAAGAGCAAATTACGAAGGAAGTCGTGGATTGGGAAGGAGAACCCACGAATAACGAAGGCAAGAAACATAACCCGATACCCAGCGGGAGGACGGGGGATTACCTCGTTGCCTGGGAGTCTAACGGCCTCCCTATCCTGCGGGATCAAGCCCCGCTCACGAAGCTTGCGGAGGTCACTCTCCCGCGTCTCTGATCGCCGCCAACCACCATCGGTGACACGGGTAGCGGTGGCGCCTTTCTTCCCCCCAGCGGCGCTGGTACCAGCCGCAGATGACGACTTCTTCGGTTTCCCCATCGCGGTGCGGCGGCGCCGACGGTGAGAGCGCAGAAGATAAGAAGGAAATGTGCAAGGATATTCCAGCACGCAGCAAGAACTCTTAGAGCACAAGGAGGCAGTGAAAACAAGAATAGATGCGGTGAAAACAAACTGCAGCTTTCCCCAATGATTATAACAACAAAGACGACGCACGACAACCGTCCATCGAGAAGACCTAACGCCAACAGCAGATCTGGCCATACACGTGTCAGCATCACAACGAACCGTCGCTAACACGCCGTCCACTACGAGCGGAAATCGAGGCGACGCCGTAATTATCTCCACGTCGCGCGTGATCGGTCACTTCAAGGTCAGCAAGTGGGACCCACGTTCGTCCAGTCAAGTCATCTCTGGCGCAGCAGACGTTTGAGGTCATTGATCGTCAGCACTGATGTCATCAAAAGCTATACTAGCAACAACAACAAATTCTTCGGCTTCAAAGCTAAGAGTACTCACTCGAATCTACGATTCGACCAAATACTCAGGGCTACTCCTATCAGGAGCGCTGGCTGCGCACCCGAAAGATGAATAGAAGCAAACTATTTTTTCGAGTCCTACGTCGAGTCTACGACTCCACTTTGGACTCGGGGGCTACTCCCATAGGGAGGATGGATTTAAGCATCCGAAATTTTTTGTGTCCTACGGACTTAACAGCTGAACAATGTTTGAACTAAAGTCTCTGCTCGAGTCTACAACTCGAACAGACACTCGGGGGCTACTCCCATAGGGAGCGCTGGTCGCGCACCCTATGAATTATTTGACTGCGATCTTTCGGATCAGCATGCAAAAACTTTTCGGCAACTCTGCCCCATCAAGACGCTAAGTGAGCAGCGTTCTCCTTGGTCACCCGAAACACCTCCGCAGTGATAAATATTCGGATGCTGTGTCTGCGACACAAAGATAAGACCTACAGATACCATCTGATGGCCTGGCAACGCACACGACTGCGCTCTGCTAGTAAAAACCCGTACTAACAGGCACGATGAAAAATCCCGACGAACGCGTTGGGTACATCAATTAAATTCACTGGAATTCCACTCATGTAAGTCCTCCGCGGCCTGAGTCGAATTACGCCAGCATATGTTCCAGGCTCGAGTTGAGGGACTCGAACCTGAAGAAGATCGTGTTGTTTCGTCCTAAGACGGTTAACTGACCCTGATCCGTCAGGTGAGTCAGGCACACGCATCAACAATCCCTACACACATAGTATTGAAATACATAGTTGCACCCAAAGGATTGAAGAGTCCTCAGCCGAATCTACGATTCGACTGATCACTCGGGGGCTAGTGACATGGTTATACCCTATGGGTACATGATCTCAGCATATCTGGTCCAGCCCAAGGAAGGCCCACGGCAGATGTACGCCGGCCCATGAAGATTTTCGGGTGCCAAGGCCCAGGACGCCTTCGGATCCTTGGGGAGCAAGACTAGAGTAGATAGGAAATTCAAAGGGTAAAACCCTAGAACTTGTAACCGACTAGGTCTATGCCCGGACACACTGAGACTATATAAAGGCTAGGAGGGCGACCTAGAGCTCTCTCTCTCATACTCAAGATACACGCCCACGCCAGATTGCATTCACAAGACCTCAGAATCCTTCGGTTTCGCCATAATCAAGAGCAGACAAGCAGGAGTAGGGTTTTACCTCCGGGGGCCTAAACCTGGGTAAACCTTGTGTCCCCGTGTTGCTTGTTTGCTAACCGTTCCACGATCTCCAGCATCCCCATCTTCTCCAAAACCCAAGTCCATAACAATGGGCATTGATGAGGTCAAACCTCGTCACGATTCGAGCTTCGCAACTGGGCAGGGCTGAGAGGCATTTTCAGTACAAGGTGGGAATAGCCCAAGTGAGAAAACCGGGCTAACAAACACCCAAATCTCGGTTGAGATGAGAATCTCTGAGTTGACCCGGCCTATCAAACACACCCATGAGATAGGCTAAACAAAGAACGGAAAACCTCTTGCCTTTTGCACATAGACGAATGTCAATGTTCATTTCGATCGAATGGTTCTTAGCGTTAAGTTAGATATACTCTCTACAAACCAAATTACTTGTCTCAACTCTGTCAAGATATGCATGTGTGAAGACAAGTTTTAGTGTGTTAATACATCTGAATCTAGAGAAAGTTGAGATAAGTATTCTTTTAACCTCCCTACTGCCTTCATATATTAAAAAGACAGGGTAAAGACAGGGTGTTGTTATATAGTTATAGAAGTAGAGGGGGACATGAACAAACTAGAAGGAAATGAGCAGAGTAGAAATGAAGGGGTGAAGCTCCGGTTTAGTTCTATGAACTAAAATATTAAAGTCACTAGAAAATCTAGTTTTCCAAGAATCAAGTGATTTAGATCAGAAGAAGTAAGATTTCTTAGTCTTTGATGCCAGAGAAACATCGAAAACTTTAACACTATAAGACATATGTGTGTCTTTTCATCATTGATCTAATGTCCAGACTAGATCAGATGGTTCTTACCATCAACTTAGAAATGGGCATTCCTCGGTTGCTCGAGAAATATCAAAACCATCAGCCGATGATCTTGCCAACGTCGGGACGAGTGGGGAATCAGATATATGAGTTGAGTTTTGTATAAAAATAGTGTTTTCAGAAGATTAGGTTATGGTTTTGTTAAACATCTTCTTTTTGACACTTGTGTCAATGAAGATGATATTGTCCGCAATAAGTGATCTTCACCTCTTAGTTCGGCGATGAGATCTTTTCGGCGTCAATGTTGGTGTTGTAAGATTAAAATTCTATAGATATGGTATTTTAGATCTTACTTCGCTGAATCGATTTTGGATTTATTTCTCATGATTGTCGGAGGAAATTAGCCTCACATTTTTTGTCCCGACTGCTACATTCTCGATAATGGAGATTTGTACTCTCGGCTCTCTTGTGACGCCGACCAAGCTGTTCGATTTCTTTATTCTGGAATATTAGTGGCGGTACTCTTATCGCTATTGGTTGATTACTCTAATGATTATCCGCGTGTACGTAGTCTTGGCATTATGGCTTGAATTAAAATTACGAGTGAATCCTTGTTGATATTATCAAGTCTATGTTTTGATATCTATCTATGTGATGTTTATTTGGTTGCCTTCAAAAGAGTACAAAATTGTGTCATGGGAAAAAAAGATTTTAAAGACCTTGAAGATTTTCTCTTTTATTAGACTTTATTTTGTAATTGTTTGAAACATTTTATGTATCTATACAATATATTATTCGCTATTATAGATATATCGTGGTATTGATCGTAAAAAAAACTCATCCTTTGGTGCATTTTCTTAGATCCTACTTATCGCCACGTTAGTTCGATTACTACCCGAGCAAAAGAGGGCCAGCCTCGTCAATCGTCATTAAGGAAACAAAAAATATCCGATGCAATCTCATCTAATCATCTTGCATATGGCCGCGGGTCACGGCAAGCAATTATTCGTTGTGGTGACCGGGTGAGAGCGACGTGATGGGAATGTGATCCCTGTGTCCAATTTGAGCGAAATAAAATCACTGTCATCGTCGAGGAAGAAGAAAAAGAGTGCGAGAAATATAAGTGCGATTCACATGTGCCGCGTGCATGAGCACGACATATTCGCGGCAACACGTGAATATGGCCAGCAAACTGGCCCAGTGAGGCAAATCTATCTATGTGTTTTAATCTCATCTTATCTGAGCCAGCGCAGCAGTCAGCAGAATATCACGTGGCGTGCTGTCAGCTTTGCCCTGCCCTGCGTGTCTCCTATCAACAACATCAGGACCCCACGTCCCAGCCCGGCATGATTTCGTTGAAAGCAAATGCATAACAGGAAATCTCGAGACGCGGTTAGAGCATCTCTACCCGTTTGTGGTTCACATAGCCAAAATTAGGTCCGGATTTAGCAAAATAGATTCGGATGAATCGATTTTTTTGCCTGGAAATGATGGCTTCCCAGCCACGTTCCCACGCCGAGCGGACCAGAGCGTGAGGAGAGGCCGAGGACGCGCTCGCCGAGCTGGGGTACGGTTTCGGCGACCTCGCGACCTGGTGTGGGCTCATGACCGCGCGTCGGTGGCGACGGACCGCGGGCGGAGAAGTTGGCCGGGCAGTACCACGAGGGCGTGGTCAAGGCGCTCGACGCCTGCAACGCCGCCCGCGACAGCGTCGACCAGCTCCGCGATGGCGCAAGGGAAGATCCACGAGGGCCAGCTGGCGGCCGGAAGAGGAGGAGGCGGAGCACGCGGCCGGAGGGAGGCGTGCCAGAGAGGAGGCGCGAGAACCGGCGGTGCTCGGGGCAGAGAGAAGGCGGTGACACGACTTGGCGAAGCGGGCGCGCTACAGCGACCTGGGGGGCGCGAGGCCGGCCAAAGGCGAGCAGAGGGATGCGGGCGCGTGGCGCGAGGTGTCGACAACGTCTGGGACGGCGAGGAGGGATCACCCGGCGACGGCGAGCTCGGGAGAGCACGTGCGACGGCGGCTCGCGGGGTTTGAGGGCAGTGGCAAAGAGCAAGGAGGTCGCGCAGCAGGGAGAGGCGGGGCCATGGTGCCTGGCGACGCCATGGGCGGGCGGCGGTGGCGAGAGGGATCGAGGAGAGGGCGAGCTCGCGGCGTTCGTGGTGGGGAAAAGGATTTCAGGCATCGTGGGACACGTGGCAGCGGGCGAGTGGAGCCGGCTTCGTCCTGGTGTTTCCAGGATGTTCCCGGCTTCCTGGGATCGGTCTGGAAAGCCCGGACATATTTTGGACAAAAATCGGTTTGAAAACCCGTTCTGAAAACGCTAGTGGGACGTTTTTGCAAATCCCGACAAAAAAATCATGTGAATGGTCTCTTGAGAATGTTAGCGAAGATGTTCTTAATGGCAGCACGATTGCTTAGCCGCGTCTCTTGTTCTAGAGCGTTAATTAGACGTGATCGAGATGCTGTCGTGGTGGAGGAGCGTGCGATGCGTGGAGATTTCTCGATTGCTTTGGCCACTTTCGTTGAGTAGCAGATGCTGGCAAATATGCCGTTTCTCTTTGTTGGAGTGGAAACGTTCCCGAAATTTCGTGACGCGTCCTGACCCCAAGCTCCCTTGGAGAGGATATTGGAATCTCTTTTTTTGGTTTGGAATGGGAATCGGAATGGAAGTAGCGGTCGTCTTGGGTAGTATGGGGTACGACCCTCAGCAACTAAATGTTCCCACATTTTCCACGCTTTCAGCCACTGCACAGTGGTTGCAAGTTACAACAGCTTCTTTTTTTTCGCCAAAGCCTAAAAGCATTAGGTTTTCATGCATTGATAGATAAAAATGTTATATGTATACATTCTAAGAATGATCGACGCCCCACCATAGAGCGAGATCTAAAACATAGACTAGGGGAGAAGCTGGCTTAGCCCTCGTGCTCCAGCTGACGCCCACAATCTCATCTCGCCTTTGATCGTGTCTAGTAGCATGGCCACCGAGGGATGCATGTTTCTATAGATGGTCTTGTTTCTGTGCTTTCAGAGTCACCATGATGTGAGAATAATTATCGACGAGGTTTTCTTTTGTAGTTGCCGAGGTGTCGCGTGTAGCTTCGTCACCCACCAATTCACGAATTCACCCTCACTTGCCGGAGGTTCTACGATGGATCTAATCCATGATAGAACCTCATGTCAAACCGTCCTAGAGAAGACACATCCTACGAGGATATGTGCCATGGTCTCCATGACGTGGAAACATAACGGACATCTCACCAGGTGTTGGAGATGTTGTCGTGGAGCCGCTCGACTATCCAACATCTATCTGCCAAGATAAACGAAGAAGTTCACCCTGAGGATGCCCACAATTTCCATTTAAGCTTCCAAGATCCTGATGTCACCGCCCCTAGAAAGAAGATATTGTAACAGGACCATGATTAAGCTCCTGCTTTGGAAATTGATCGCATCATTACCATGATTAAGCCAAGATCCTTGCCCTCCCTGAAAAAAGGAAAACAAAAGCAAATTTTGCTCGGTCGATGCTTTATTTACAAAGCCTTTCTCCGCCTTATGTCTTTGATTATTTTTGAAACGAAAATAAAATCTTTTCCACGTCTCATTAAACTAAAAGAAGTTTTACATAGCTAAATTAGAAGCGAGTGGGGAACAAAGGCTTACTCTCCTAGTATAACTGGTCCTAAATGTTTTGCACCCACGGCGCTCCACAACCACGCCTCTTCTATGATTTTGCAAGCTACCAAGGTTGTGGATATTTTGCGGACCACCGTCGCATTGCATTTGTTCCAAATCTCCCAAGAGACGAGCATGATGAAAGATGCCAAAGATTTTCTCGGAGCGTCTTAGAGCATCTCCACTTGTTGGGCATACCCAGGCCAAAATTCGGACCAAACTTTGGCTAGACAAAGCCAGTTTTCGGCCTGGGTATGTCCAGTTTCCCACTCGCGTACCCAGCCCAAGTTATCGGGTCGTCTGTTTCCGCTCAAATTCGGCTCAAATTCGTCCAGATTTCGGCATAGTTCGGCATATAATGAATACATAACAAAATATGTCCAAAGTTCGACGAAACTTAAACAAAGTTCAGCGTAAATGTAAACATAGTTTGGCCAAAGTACAACATATTTCGGCCAATTCATTATCGGCATCTACGTCGTGTTGCCCTGCGTATCCATAGGTGCTCAACAAGATCATCCTGCGGTTGTTGATGCACCGCCGGATCTCGGATCTCCTGACGCATGGCGATGAATACAGCCCATGTTGGAGGCACCTGATGATCAGGCTCGGCAAGAGGACTCTGTCTGTAGTATGGCTCGTCCTCCTCGGGCAAATTCACTAGATCCTTCCTCTCATCCTCGATGATTATGTTGTGCAAGGTCACACGACAGTTCATCACTTCCCACATCTGGTCTTTCGACCAGGTCATAGCAGGGAACCGGACAACTGCAAACCTCTGTTGGAGCACACCGAATGCCCGCTCCACGTCCTTCCTGCAAGTTTCATGTTCCTTGGCAAAGTGAGAATGCTTGGGAAGCATTGGACTTGAGATAATCTTCACAAATGTTGGCCATCTTGGATAGATGCCATCTGCTAGATAGTATCCCTTGTTGTAGTGGTGACCCTCAACAAGCTTGGAAAAGACAGTTGAGGAGTTGAGGACGTTGATGTCGTTGTTCGATCCTGCCATGCCAAAGAAGGAGTGTCAGATCCAAAGATCATGTGTAGCAACTGCCTCAACTATCACAATGCATTATCCTTTGTGGCATTTGTACATTCCTTGCCATGCAAATGGACAGTTCTTCCACTCCCAATGCATGCAATCTATGCTTCCAAGCATACCAGGAAATCCTCTACTTTCATTGACTGCGAGGATCCGAGCAGTGTCTTCAACAGTGGGTGATCTCAAGTACTATTCCCCGAACACTGCAATCACTGCCCTGCAGAATCTGTACAAGCAATCAATGACGATGGACTCGGCGATACGAAGATAGTCATCGGCAGCATCAGTCGGCGCTCCATATGCAAGCAATCTCATTGCCACGGTGCACTTCTGAAGCGAGGAAAACCCAACCAAGCCGGTGCAGTCCTTCTTGCAAAGGAAATAGGGGTCGAACTCCCGGATGGCATGCACAATACTGAGGAAGAGCTTCCGACTCATCCTGAAACGGCGGCGAAACACGTCCTCTCCATGGAGTGGCTGGTCGGCAAAGTAGTCGGTGTACAACATGCAGTAGCCCTCTATCCTTTGTCTCGCCTTGCACTTCCGGCGACCTGGCGCTGAACCACCGTGCTTCGGCTTCGCCATCTGCATGTACAGTTGGGCGAGCGATGCGAGGATCTGCAAGTGCTCTTCACCTTCGGCGACCTCTACGCTCTCCTCCTCCAGGAGTACGGCGAGCATCTCCTTGTCGTTGGAGTCCATGGCGAGTATCTCGTCCTCGTCGGAGTCCATGGCCGAATCCGGCCAAATGCCGAACACTTGGCGGGCGTGGTGGTGGGAGCACACAGCAAAGCAGAGCTACGGCGAAGCTAGGGCGGCGAGAAGGCATGGATCTGGGCGTCAACTACGGCGAGCTTATCTAGAGGCGTGGGCATGTCTCGGCGTGGGGGAGCTCCGCCGGCGAAGTCATGGCGACAGGGGCGCTGGGAGCTCTTCGTCGCAGTCTGGGCGAGTGGAGTGGGTGGGAATGGGACTGTCTCGCCGACAAAGCTGGCACACGTCCTTTTTCGCGGCGTCCGGCGTACCCAGGAACCTGGGTTCGGTCTGGGTAGGCCGGACCAAAACACGTCTAAATCCGGACGAAAACAGGTCATTGGGTACGTGACTGGGCCGATTTTCAGCGTCCGGACCTAATTTCGGTGTCCGGATCGGCGTCCTAGGTAGGCGAGTGGAGATGCTCTTAGCGTATACGAACAATTTCAACCACTCCTCAACGGTATCGTGTGTTCGCCAACTTGACATTGTTAATGGAGATGAGCCCAATCCATACAACGATCATGTTCCAAATCCAAAGTGTGTAGCGGCATTTGAAAAGGAGATGTGCAACAGATTTGTTGTGTAGGGGTTCGTAGCATGGAAAACAAAAAAATTCTACCGCATGCAAACAAACAAGCCAAGATCTATCTACTAGATTGTAGCAACGAGTCGATAGAGGAACTCACCCTCGAAGATTCCAAAGCGGTTAACAAGAGCAGATTCTCGTGGGTGATGTAGTCGTACTCTTGCCGATCTCAAGATCGCGTAGACGATCCTTCCGGCAGCGCTTACAATCGGTCACATCGGTCTGCACTTTCGATGAAGACCTTCCTCTCCCTTGTTCCAGCAGTGGAGGTTGTAGCACTCTGGGCAAAGACGACGCAGTGGTACCGGGAGTAGAGGGGAGATCTCGCAGGGTTTCGCCTTAAGCCGGAGCGAGTATGGTGGACTATGAGAGAGGCCTTGGCGATCTAGGGTTTAGAAGGCACCAAGGGGTGGAGCTTGACCGATGGCTAGGGCTTGGGGAAGCCCCAAGTCGGCGGCTAGGAGAAACCCTAGGGGCGGCAGCGACTTGCAGGAGGCCGGCAGCTAGGGTTAGGGTTTGGGTGGTGTTGGGTGTAGGGAAGAGGGGCACCCCTGCCCCTTCTTTTATAGGTGGGAGGGCGCCAGTTGGGAGGAGGGAGTCCTCCCCTAACTCGGCCTCCTTGGCTGGCGGGTGGAGGGAGGAGGACTTCCTCCCCAAGTAGGTTTCCTACTCTCCCTCCACCAAGCAAACTTGTCGTTTGACTTTTCAAATTGGTATTTGACTTTTCAAACTAGGATTTGATTTCTCCGTTTATTTTGCCCAGCCATGATACCTAGTACATGATGCAACCATTCCACATTGTCATGACACATTCATGTACCCTTCCCCTCCGGAGTGTCGGACCTTCCGGAACCTTCTAGAACATTCCCGATGAAAACACCGGAATCATTCCCCAACTCCGAAACATGACTTTCCTTATATGAATCTTATTCTCCGGACCATTCTGGATCTCCTCGTGATATCCCGGATCCAATCTGAGACTCTGAACAACATTCAGTCTCTCACTCATCATTCCATACTACTCAACAACATCGAATCCTTAAGTGTGTCTCCCTATGGTTCGTGAATTATGCGGACATGATCAAGACACTTATTCGATCAATAACCAATAGAGGAATCTGGAAATTCATATGGCTCCCACATATTTCTACGATTAATTTGCGATCGAATGAACCACTTACATATGATACCAATTTCCCTTTGTCTCACGATAGTTTACTTATCCGAGGTTTTGATCATCGGTATCTCTGCATACCTAGTTCAACCTTGTTACCAATAAGTACTCTTTTCTCGTTCATGATATGATCCCTTGAGCCAGTCACATGCTTGCAAGCTAATTGGATGACATTCCACCGAGAGGGCCCAGAGTATATCTATCCGTCATATGGATGGACAAATCCCACTCTTGATCCATGTGTCTCAACCCATACTTTCTGAACACTCAATGCCACCTTTGTAGCCACCCAGTTAAGGTCTGGTGTTTGATGTCATCAAAGCATCCTTCCGGTGATGGTGATAAGCATGATCTCATGGTCGAAGGAATTAGGTTACTATGTATCAGAAAGCTTATAACAATTGAACTATTAAAATGACTTGATCTTTATGCTACGCTTATCTATAGGAGTATGTCCACCATACCATTCTCCAAATGATATGATCCTGTTATTAACAACATCTCAAATGTTCATGATCAAGAAACCATGATCATCTATTAATCAACAAGCTAGTATTATGAAGAGGCTTTATTAGGGACTTTAATTTAGTTTACAAATCACACAAGTATTAATGTTTCTAGTTAATACTATTATAGCATGAATGTAAACATTTATCATAAACACAAAGATATAATAATAACTACATTTATTATTGCCTCTAGGGCATTTATCCAACAGTCTCCCACTTGCACTAGAGTCAACTAATCTAGATTACATGGTAATATACCGAACACCCATGGCAGTTTGGTGTTGGTCATGTTTTGCCCTCGGGAGAGGTTTAGTCAACGGATCCGCCATATTTAGATATGTGTGTACTTTGCAAATCTTTATGTCACCATCTTGGACATGTTCTCGAATAGCGTGAAAACGTAGCTTGATGTTCTTCAGCTTCTTGTGTGACCTTAGTTCATGGGACCACACACATCGGTATGTATGATTTCCAACAAGTCCATAGCTCGCTCCATCATACCAGAAAATGGAGTCTTAGTCATTTTACCCATCAGACATGCTTCGCATCTTTCAAGTGATTCGAAATCAAGTGATTCAAGAAGTCCATCGAAATGGAGTTTCTTCATACGCTTCACTCCAATGTGACCAAGACGACAGTGTCACATATAGGTCGAGTTATCGCACAATTTCAAACATTTAGCTTCAATGTTATTAATATGTGTATTTCCACTATCGAGATTCAATAAGAATAGACCATCTATCAAAGGTGCATGTGCATAAAACATATTACTCATATAAATCGAACAACCATTATTCTCGGACTTAAACAAGTAACCGTCTCGCAACAAACATGATCCAGATATAATATTCATGCTCAAAGCAGGCACCAAATAACAATTATTTAAGTATAAAACTAATCCCGATGGTAGATGAAGAGGTAGCGTGCCGACCATGATCACATCAGCCTTTGATCCATTTCCAACGCGCCATCGTCACCTTGTTCTTCGCTAGCTTCCGTTTATTCTGCAGTACCTGTTTCGAGTTACAAATATGAGCAACCGAACCAGTATCAAATACCCAGGCACTACTACGAGTACTAGTGAGATACACATCAATAACATGTATATCGGATATACCTTTCATATTGATGTTGTCGTTCTTCAAATCCGCCAAGTACTTTGGGCAATTCCGCTTCTAGTGACCCTCTCCCTTGTAGTAAAAGCACTCGATATCAGGCTTAGGTCCAGCCTTGGTCTTCTTCGCCGGTGCGGCAACTTTCTTACCACCCTTCTTGAAGTTTCCCTTTTGCTTAGACTTGCCTTTCTTGAATTTGGTGGTCTTATTGACCAACAACACTTGATGCTCTTTCTTGATCTCCACTTCTGCAGATTTCAACATGGAGAAGAGTTCTGGCAACGTCTTGTTCATGTTTTGCATATTGTAGTTCATCACAAAGTTCTTGTAACTTGGTGGTAGTGATTGGATGACACGGTAAATCCCCAAAGTATTAGGAATCACTATACCCAAGCTTTGGAGTTTGTTTGCCTGTCCAGACATCTTAAACACGTGCTCACCTCCGCAGCTGCCCTCTTCCGTCTTGCAGTTAAAGAACTTTTCAGAAGCCTCATAACTCTCAACTGCCGCGTGAGCCTCAAATATCATTTTGAGTTCACGGACAATATCATGTGGGTCATGGTTCTCAAACCTTTTCTGAAGCTCCGCTTCCAAACCATACAAGATAGCACACTGAACTATGGAGATCTTGATTCTTAGAGTGAGGTAAACATTCTTTACTTCATCGGTAGCATCGATTCAAAGGGTCACCCATGTGCATCCAGCACATAGGTCAAATTACCAGCATTGAGGACAATCCTCAAATTGCGGAACCAATCCGCGAAGTTGCTTCCATTGTTTTTCAACTTTTCTTTCTCTAGGAACACATTAAAATTGATGGTAGGGGCCGCCATTGATCTACAACATATTTGCAATAGTTTAGACTAAGTTTATGACAAATTGAGTTCTAATTAATAGTTAAATTAATCTAGGTGAACTCCCACTCAAAACAATATCCCTCACATTGTTTTAGTGATCACACGAACCAAATCCACCACATCAAAACCGATCATCACGAGAGTTGATGTAGCTTCAATGGCGAACAATCGACATGTTCATCATATCTACTATATGACTCATGCTTTACCTTTCGGTGATATGTGTTCCGAGACCATGTCTGTACATGCTAGGCTCGTCAAGATCAAACCTTAGCTTCCGCATGAGCAAATCTGGCTCATGCAAAGTACACAAGAAGCAATTGATAATAAAAGCACCACCGCCCACAATGACCATTGTGTTATACTCGTGCAACATATATACATATAGACACGGCTCTGATACCACTGTAGGGGTTCGTAGCATGGAAAACAAAAAATTTCTACCGCATGCAAACAAACAAGTCAAGATCTATCTACTAGATTGTAGCAACGAGTCGATAGAGGAACTCACCCTCGAAGATTCCAATGTGTTTAACGAGAGCAGATTCTCGTGGGTGATATAGTCGTACTCTTGCCGATCTCAAGATTGCGTAGATGATCCTTCCGGGCCATGCTGCGGCAGCGCTCGCAATGGTCACACATTCGACTTTCGATGAAGACCTTCCTATCCCTTGTTCCATGATGGAGGTTGTAGCACTCTCCTCATGATTCCGGCAAAGACGTGTGCAGTACCTAGTAGAGGGAGATCTCGCAGGGCTTCGCCTTAAGCCGGAGCGAGTATGGTGGACTATGAGAGAGCCCTTGGCGATCTAGGGTTTGGAGGGCACCAAGGGGAGAGTGTAGCCGGCGGCTAGGGTTTGGGATCACCCCAACTCGACGAGTTGGCGGTGCCCTAGGTGGCGGCGGCGGCAGCAGCAGGGGTGGTGGCGCCGGCGGCTTAGGGTTAGGGTTTTGGGGTGTGAGAGGTGTAGGGAAGAGGGGCAGCCCTGCCCCTCCTTTTATAGGTGGGAGGGCGTGGCTTGGTAGGAGGGAGTCCTCCCCCAAGTCGTCCTCCTTGGCCGGCAGGTGGAGGGAGAGGAACTCCTCCCCAAGTAGGTTTCCTACTCTCCCTCCACCAAGCAAACTTGTCGTTTGACTTTTTCAAATTGGTGTTTGACTTTCAAACTAGGATTTGATTTCTCCCTTTATTTTGCCCAGCCATGTGACCTAGTACATGATGCAACCATTCCATATTGTAATGACACATTCATGTACCCTTCCCCTCCGGAGTGCCGGACCTTCCGGAACCTTCTAGAACATTCCCGATGAAAACACGAGAATCATTCCCCAACTCCGAAACAGGGCTTTCCTTATATGAATCTAATTCTCCGGACCATTCCGGATCTCCTCGTGATATCCCGGAGCCCATCCGAGACTCCGAACAACATTCGGTCTCTTACTCATCATTCCATAACTGCTCAACAACATCGAATCCTTAAGTGTGTCTCCCTACAGTTCGTGAATTAAGCGGACATGATCGAGACACTTCTCCGATCAATAACCAATAGAGGAATCTGGAAATTCATATGGCTCCCACATATTTCTACGATTACTTTGCGATCGAACGAACCACTTACATACAATACCAATTTCCCTTTGTCTCACGATAGTTTACTTATCCGAGGTTTTGATCGTTGGTATCTCTGCATACCTAGTTCAACCTCGTTACCGATAAGTACTTTTTTCTTGTTCCCGTGATATGTGATCCCTTGTGAACCAGTCACATGCTTGCAAGCTAATTGGATGACATTCCACCGATAGGGCCCATAGTATATCTATCCGTCATATGGATGGACAAATCCCACTCTTGATCCATGTGTTTCAACCCATACTTTCCGAACACTCAATGCCACCTTTATAGACACCCAACACCGGTGTGGTGTTTGATGTCATCAAAACATCCTTCCGGTGATGGTTATAAGCATGATCTCATGGTTGAAGGAATTAGGTTACTATGTATCAGAAAGCTTATAGCAATTGAACTATTAAAATGACTTGATCTTTATGCTGCGCTTATCTATAGGAGTATGTCCATCATATCATTCTCCTAATGATATGACCTTGTTATTAACAACATCTCAAATGTTCATGATCAAGAAACCATGATCATCTATTAATCAACAAGCTAGTATTATAAAGAGGCTTTACTAGGGACTCTAAATTAGTTTACAAATCACATAAGTATCAATGTTTCTGGTCAAAACTATTATAGCATGAATGCAAACATTTATCATAAACACAAAGATATAATAATAACTACATTTATTATTGCCTCTAGGGCATATCTCCAACACATGTACCAGGCCTTGACCGACGAACTCATCACCGAGGTGTCCTCGCCACCCATGAGGACTGGAGATCCGTGTTCCTCTTCTTGGCGACAAAGTTAGCCGTGAGTAGTCGATCTTTCGGCTTTGGTTTTGGAGCAGCTGCGCCCACCTCTCGTCAGACTTCTCCGCCCTCTTCTCGGCGTGTGCCTTCGTGTCGGCGATGCACTTCTTGATAGAAGCCTGCAGGCGCTCGGCGGTGTAGGGGTTCGTAGCATGGAAAACAAAATTTTTCTACCGCATACAAACAAACAAGCCAAGATCTATCTACTAGATTGTAGCAACGAGTCGATAGAGGAACTCACCCTCGAAGATTCCAAAGCGGTTAACGAGAGCAGATTCTCGTGGATGATGTAGTCGTACTCTTTCCGATCTCAAGATCGCGTAGACGATCCTTCCGCCATCGCCACGTTAAAGCAGCTCCCATGATCGGTCACACGTTGATTCGACGAAGACCTTCCTCTCCCTTGTTCCAGCAGGCGCGGAGGTTGTAGCACTCTCCTCGCGATTCCAGACCTGGCGTGGTACAGGAAGTAGAGGAAATCATGAGGCTTCGCCTTAAGCAGTGCAGTATGGTGGCGCTTATGAGAGAGGCTATTTGTGGTCTAGTAATTAGACACACCAATTAGAAGGCTCTTAAACCAATTAGACGGCTCTAAACCGCTGGCTAAAGCAATTAGAAGCTCTAAACCAAAACGGCTCTAAACCGGAGATTAGAGGTGGAAACTTGTGTGTGTCCTAGGAGGGAGCCCTGCCTCCTTATATAGGTGGGAGGGCGGCCAAGGGAGGAGAGTCCCTCCCAAGTCGGCTTGGTGGGCGCCCGGCCAAGGGAGGAACCCTCCTCCAATTCGGCCTCCACCAATCCTCCTCTCTTCCCACTTCCCAAAATTGCCGTTTGACTTTCAAACTAGCCGTTTGACTTTTCAATTTAGGATTTAAATAAATCCTTTATTTTGGACAGCAAGAACACCTAGTACATGATGCAATCATTCCAACTTACAATGACACATTCATGTACCCTTCCCCCGAGCCGGACATTAGGAACCTTCTAGAACATTCCCGATGAAAACACCGGAACCATTCCCCAACTCTGAAACGGGACTTTCCTTATATGAATCTTATTCTCCGGACCATTCCGGATCTCCTCGTGATATCCCGGATCCCATCCGAGACTCCGAACAACATTCGGTCTCTTTCTCATAATACCATAACTACTCAAAACAACGTCGAATCCTTAAGTGTGTCTCCCTACGGTTCGTGAATTATGCGGACATGATCGAGACACTTCTCCGATCAATAACCAATAGAGGAATCTGGAAATTCATATGGCTCCCACATATTTCTACGATTACTTTGCGATCGAATGAACCACTTACATACGATACCAATTTCCCTTTGTCTCACGATAGTTTACTTATCCGAGGTTATGATCGTCGGTATCTCTGCATACCTAGTTCAACCTCGTTACCGATAAGTACTCTTTTCTCGTTCCCGTGATATGTGATCCCTTGTGAGCCAGTCACATGCTTGCAAGCTAATTGGATGACATTTCACCGAGAGGGCCCAGAGTATATCTATCCGTCATATGGATGGACAAATCCCACTCTTGATCCATGTGTTTCAACCAATACTTTCCGAACACTCAATGCCACTTTTATAGCCACCCTGTACGGTGTGGTGTTTGATGACATCAAAGCATCCATCCGGTAAAGGTGATATGCATGATCTCATGGTCGAAGGAATTAGGTTACTATGTATCAGAAAGCATATAGCAATTGAACTATTGAAATGACTTGATCTTTATGCTATGCTTATCTATAGGAGTATGTCCATCACATCATTCTCCTAACGATATGATCCTGTTGTTAATAACATCTCTATGTTCATGATCAGGAAACAATGATCATATATTAACCAACAAGCTAGTTTAACAAGAGGCTTTACTAGGGACTCTTATTTTAGTTTACAAATCACACAAGTATTAATGTTTCCGGTTAATACAATTTATAGCATGGTATGTAAACATTTATCATAAGTATGAAGATATGATAATAACCACTTTATTATTGCCTCTTGGGCATATCTCCAACAGTCTCCCACTTGCACTAGAGTCAATAATCTAGTTTCAAACCTTTGTGTTTTCAACACCTATGGCTTTCTGGTGTTGTATGTACACGATTGCTAGTGGTTAATCGATCTCGGATCGACACTTCCAGTCCGTGTGTAATTGCATGTCTTTGCGTCTCTACGCATCACTCATTCTCTAATGAGATGGCTTTGTATGATTTGGTCTTTCGGTGTGACCTTTAGTTCTTTGGGGTTAAAACATGTTGATAATATTGTCGCACAATATATCTTCATAGTATTATCCCGCTGTGAACTACACCTAGTTTGATAACAAACTACTTGACACAAATGCCCTCTTTTGCTGCTATAATAGCAGTCATATACTTAGCCTTTTGTTGAAGTATCTGTCACAATGTCTTAACTTTGGAACTCATCCAAATCCATTATGGAACTCACTTTCCATTATATTGTGCCACCCTTAATTTAGATTGAGATAAACTTAATTTGTACTTTGTGACAAAACTAGTATCAATGTAGTACTTTTACAATGAACTAACCATCTATTTGTCACTTCTACAAATAATATACTCTTAGTTCTTCCAAAAGATCATAAGAATATCCTTACTATCGTCCAATGATCATCTTATGAATCATTCTGGTATATGCTCATAATATTTATAGCATAGGACATATCTGGATTTGTACATATCACAATATGATTGATATAAATACTCTTTGTGATTTCATACATCAAGTATCAATCTATACTTGAATCTTTGTTTCACTTACCAAGTGCCAATACACTTGAATATATCATCAACATTGAACTCTTTCAATCCTTTCTGTGCAACAAGAACCTTTCTTGTAGTTTCTATATTGAATTCATTCAATATCTCGTCTATGTATACAGCACAACCATATTAGCGTCTATTGATGCCAAATATTTGGGTTTTGCCTAAGTCTTTCATCGGGATGAAATTCTTAATATGTGTTAATAAAAGATACATTATTTCCAATCAACAATATGTCTTCCACATAATGTATTAGAAATATGTTTTAGCGCTCCCACTTAATTTCTTGCAAATGCAAGCATCTTCATTGTCTCCGATGAATTTAAACTCTTTTAACAGTTTCATCATAGTGAAGATTCCAACTCCGCTATGCTTACTTCAACCATTGAAGTTTGCATATGCTTTTAGCATCCTTTGAATTAACAAAACCCTTTGGACCGTGTCATGCACACGTCCTAGGTAACCATTCTATTAGAAGAACTTGTTTTGTTTATTCTACTACCACATAACAAATTATATGTAGTGGTTGCTACATTAATCCGTCTAGACTAAAAATCGCTATGAAAGATCAAATCTTGTCATATACAACCTTTGAACATTGTTGTGAACTCTTTCCCAACATGTCGACTATTTCATAGATGTGAAACATCCATGTCTACTTCTTTATAGATCCAAACACAACTGCAAGGTCTTACACCTTTTTCGAGGGTCCTTCAAGTTCAAAACTTGATTTCTCGTGTATGGAACTATCACGGATTATATGGCTTCAAGCCATTTGACGGAGTCAGGGCCCATCATCGCTTCTTTGCATGTAGTAGGTTCATTATTCTCAAATAATGATTCAACCCTCAAATCTTGGTATTTGATTGTTCATACGACCTACTTGTTTCAATAGAAACTTAGACCTCCGTGACCACAACCTTTGAGGCACGTGAGCCATGAGCATTATTCTGCCTCCGGAACACTTTTCGGTCTTTGCGCAACTCTGCACATATAGCTAAGGTTCCTTTAACCTTATCAAAGTTCTATTGTCCTCCCACTTAACTTTTCACGAAAAATTCCTTCTCAAAGAAACTTGACGTTCTAAGCGACAAACACTTTTGTCTCCGGTGTTTATGGAGGAATACTTAACAGTAATACAAAGACAGGTTTATCCGACTTTGGTTGCAAACATCTTTCTTATGCATAGCATACCAATGTTTAAGAAAGGACTAATTGGGTTTTATCCCAAACCATAACTTTATATGGTGTCATTTCAGCGGATTATGATGAAGCTCTTTTCAGTGGAAAAACGGTAATCTCTAAAGCTTTTAATCTTTAAAATATAATGGCAGTTTTATGAATTATACCTTTGATCTTACCATGTCAAACAAGGTTTAATTACATATCTCGAATGCTCCATACTCTTATGGTGTTTCGGGAAATGCAAATCCACGGAACTATTCCATAAATCTTAGGTATTATGCTAAACTTGTAACTTAAATATCTTCCTTTATGATCTTATCATAAACTATTCATATTCTTGTTACAATGATTTTGCACTTCATCTTGAAAGTCTTTGAACTTTTCAAGTGTTTCATACTTTATCCTTATTAAGTAAATATTCATATATTCACTCAAATTTTCGGAGAAAGCATATGAAGTTGAAATTCATCGCTCTTGACTACACATAATGGACTTTGTACAACAATATGTACAAGTTCAAATAAGCTAGTCATTCGTTCCTTTTGGCCTATGAGCGAAGTTTTAATTATCTCTAGGAAAGTTTCACAAACGTCATTTGATCAAAATCAAAAGACTCCAAAATTCCATCCACATGGAGTTTCTTCATGTTTTCTTTCAATATAATTTAAGCGGCGATGTCACTTCCTAAGTGATCTTTCAATCAATTTGTCTTTCGACAATTTTAGCACTAGTTTTATGGATGTGATTTCTCCAACGAGATTTGTGAATCATCCATCTTTTATGGATTACGGCAATTATTTGAACAACCCTTTTGTTCTCATAATACCTGATAAAACAAATCTTGAAGGCAAGCTTTGATGTTTAACGAGCAACATAATAACCCTTTATTTGCTCTCGATGAACATCATCACATATTCTTTTGCTATTTACTTAGGCCATTGTAGTTCATGAATTCTGTTGTTTTCGTATGACGATTCATACCAACATATTCAGTATCAAATGCTTAAGAACCACTTTGTTTAATAAGCAAAGAATATAGCCATAACATGTATATCATCTATATACTTTAAGCTGAACAATTCTAGTCTTTTCTTTTACGCCGCCACATATTTATGAGATTCTCTTTCAGTATTTACATTTGAAAGAATCTATCAACATCAATAGTGGAGTCATACATATGACACATAGTCCAAAGCGTGTATAGTTAAATACCAATGTTTTTGAACTTGCACTTTGAAGCAGATCACCATTATCAAATATTTGGTGTTCTTTCAAATTCCTTTCTTTAGTAATCTCTTGGTGTAGTAAACATTTTACCTACATCAAATATTCACCCTCATCATGGACTTATCCATGATCTAGCTACTTTTAGCTTGTAACGGTGAATCGCGAGTATAATGTTGCTCTCCAAAACCTTTTGGAAGATTAGGACAACTAGTGTCTCCAACCTTTTGCAAATTCTCATCAAATATGAGAACATGACTTTTGCCATATTATACTCTATCATGTTGTAACCAAAACTTCATTTCAGATATCACAATATCTTCCATACATCATGGTTTACAAACAACTCTTTCAGATCCTAGATAACCTTGATATTAAGACAATCCTTTGAATATCAAGAATCATGGAGACAAACATGATACTCAAACACTAACACTTGGAATTGTCACTCTTGTTTTAATACTAATTATTAAACTTTATGGAGTAAGGAAATTACTGAAAGTTTGCAATAGGACTTTTAAACTTTAGATTAACACTTCAAAACAATACGATACCAGTTAAGTAAAGTAACTAACCAGAATTCTATAGTTCTATCATCTCAATTATAACTAAGCGCAAGGTGGTAAGCGGATGCCAATGACTACAACAACTATGCAAATACACTTTGATTTAATTTATGATAAATTGAGTTCTAATTAATAATTAAATTAATCCAGGTGAACTCCCACTCAAAACAACATCCCTCACATTGTTTTAGTGATCACACGAACCAAATCCACCACATCAAAACCGATCATCACGAGAGTTGATGTAGCTTCAATGGCAAACAATCAACATGTTCATCATATCTACTATATGACTCATGCTTTACCTTTCGGTGATCCGTGTTCACGAGACCATGTCGTACATGCTAGGCTCGTCAAGATCAAACCTTAGCTACCGCATAAGCAAATCTGGCTTGCTTACGTTGTATTCACCCAGCGGAATCAAAGACACCCGATCATCACGTGGTGCTTTGAAGCAGCAAGCTTTAACAGTGCATACTAAGGGTGAACACTTTAGAACTTGAAATTTATGTGCATGAGGGATCATCTTATAATGCTACCGTCTACTAAGCAATACAAGATGCATAAAGGATTAACATCACATGCAATTCATAATATGTGATATGATATGGCCTTTCTTCTTTGTGCTTCCGATCTCCATCTTCAAGCACGAACATGATCTCCATCATCACCAGATAGCATCAAGTTCAATGACGCTTCTTCATGGTTGTCGTCCACCAGCTTCAACTATTACAACTATTTTGAATAGACACGCAGGTCTTAACAGAAATTAAAGACAACCATATGGCTCCTGCCGGTTGCCAACTTACAATAAGGAACATTGCATACATCAAATATAATCACAATCATGGCCATATCACATCACTTTGCACCACCGCAAAACAAAGTTAGACGCCTCTACTTTCTTTGCATATTTTACGTGGTTTGGGGCTTTCAATAAGTGTCGTTCTAACTTACGAACAAGAACCACAACATTAATACTAGCATTGTTGATCACCCGTTGTAAATTGGATCTTTACTATGCTAGGAGAAAGCAGGCACCCATAAAGCCACTTATGCAATACAAGTTGCATGTTTAGCGTGTAGCAAGTCTCATGAACGATGTCATGTAAGGTTAGCCCGGTCCGCTTCATGCCAACATACCGAAATATGCAAAGTACACAAAAAGCAATCTACAATAAAAGCATCAACGCACAATGACCATTGTGTTCTACTCGTCTGTGATCTACATATAGACACGGCTCGATACCCTTTGTAGGGGTTCGTAGCATGGAAAACAAAATTTTCTACCGCATACAAACAAACAAGCCAAGATCTATCTACTAGATTGTAGCAACGAGTCGATAGAGGAACTCACCCTCGAAGATTCCAAAGCGGTTAACGAGAGCAGATTCTCGTGGATGATGTAGTCGTACTCTTTCCGATCTCAAGATCGCGTGAGCGATCCTTCCGGCATACGTTCGGCAGCGCTCCATGATCGGTCACGTTAAATTTTCGGCGAAGACCTTCCTCTCCTTGTTCCAGCAGCGTGGAGGTTGTAGCACTCTCCTCGCGATTCGGCGGCCTGGCGTGGTAGCGGAAGTAGAGGGGAAATCCCGCAGGGCTTCGCCTTAAGCCGGTGCGAGTATGGTGGAGCTTATGAGAGAGGCTATTAGTGGTCTAGTAATTAGACACACCAATTAGAAGGCTCTTAAACCAATTAGAAGGCTCTAAACCGCTGGCTAAAGCAATTAGAAGCTCTAAACCAAAACGGCTCTAAACCGGAGATTAGAGGTGGAAACTTGTGTGTCCTAGGAGGGGAGCCCTGCCCCTCCGGATATAGGTGGGAGGGCCGGCCAAGGGAGAGTCCCTCCCAAGTCGGCAGTGGGCGCCCGGCCAAGGAGGAACCCTCCTCCAATTCGGCCTCCACCAATCTCCTCTCTTCCACTTCCCAAAATTGTCGTTTGACTTTCAAACTAGCCGTTTGACTTTTCAATTTAGGATTTAAATCCTTTATTTTGGACAGCAAGAACACCTAGTACATGATGCAATCATTCCAACTTACAATGACACATTCATGTACCCTTCCCCAGAGCGGACATTCCGGAACCTTCTAGAACATTCCGATGAAAACACGGAACCATTCCCCAACTCCGAAACGGGACTTTCCTTATATGAATCTTATTCTCCGGACCATTCCGGATCTCCTCATGATATCCCGGATCCCATCCGAGACTCCGAACAACATTCGGTCTCTTTCTCATAATACCATAACTACTCAAAACAACGTCGAATCCTTAAGTGTGTCTCCCTACGGTTCGTGAATTATGCGGACATGATCGAGACACTTCTCCGATCAATAACCAATAGAGGAATCTAGAAATTCATATGGCTCCCACATATTTCTACGATTACTTTGCGATCGAATGAACCACTTACATACGATACCAATTTCCCTTTGTCTCACGATAGTTTACTTATCCGAGGTTATGATCGTCGGTATCTCTGCATACCTAGTTCAACCTCGTTACCGATAAGTACTCTTTTCTCGTTCCCGTGATATGTGATCCCTTGTGAGCCAATCACATGCTTGCAAGCTAATTGGATGACATTTCACCGAGAGGGCCCAGAGTATATCTATCCGTCATATGGATGGACAAATCCCACTCTTGATCCATGTGTTTCAACCAATACTTTCCGAACACTCAATGCCACTTTTATAGCCACCCTGTTACGGTGTGGTGTTTGATGACATCAAAGCATCCATCCGGTAAAGGTGATATGCATGATCTCATGGTCGAAGGAATTAGGTTACTATGTATCAGAAAGCATATAGCAATTGAACTATTGAAATGACTTGATCTTTATGCTATGCTTATCTATAGGAGTATGTCCATCACATCATTCTCCTAACGATATGATCCTGTTGTTAATAAAATCTCTATGTTCATGATCAGGAAACAATGATCATATATTAACCAACAAGCTAGTTTAACAAGAGGCTTTACTAGGGACTCTTATTTTAGTTTACAAATCACACAAGTATTAATGTTTCCGGTTAATACAATTTATAGCATGGTATGTAAACATTTATCATAAGTATGAAGATATGATAATAACCACTTTATTATTGCCTCTTGGGCATATCTCCAACAGGCGGGAGGTCCTGCGGCTTTGAGAATCTTGGCCTTCTTCTGGACGATCTCCGGCTTTCCTTCGCCGGTAGAAGGGGGAGGAGCCTCTGGTTTGTATACACCGGAGAGGTGGAGCAGGGGATATTGATGTTGATGTGGAAGTCCGAAGGAGGACGAGGCGCGGGGCAGGGAAGACCATGTTCGGGTTGAACCCGCCGTCGAACTCGGGGGACGAGGAGTACCTCTGCCGAGGGTTCGCCTTACTCTCCTGGAAGTCGGCTAGCAAGATCAGCGAGAATCCGGCCGGCAAGCCGATGCTTGCCTGGCTTACCCAATGGGGGGGATACGGCGCCGGAACGACCTGCTTCACCATCATTGTCGCGCGCGATGTCGCCGCCTGATTCGCCCTCATCACTACCTGCTCGTCGGCGAGCTCCTGTTCTTGCCTGAGTTTCACCCTGTCCTTTCTCTCCTTCCGGCCTCCCGACTCGACCTTCCTCTTTGCAACAGTGGCCGCCCACTCGGTGTTGGTCATGCCTGGCGGCCTCGCCGTCGGTGCTCTCGGTTTTCTCGCCTTTTTCTCCACCGTTTCCTCGCCCAGGTTCGATCTGGGTTTAACGAAACCCTTGGACGGCATGGCGGGCGGGCGGGAGCTCGGTGAACTGGCGGGAGTTGGGGGAATGAGGAAGAAAGGCGAGAGGGGAGCAGTAAAAGGGCGGGAGTTCGGCCTTCTATCGCCGACTCGTGGAGGTCGACCGTGAAGGAAGGCATACAGAGTGGAAGCTCCCCTATTTCCGTCGAGCCGAGGAGGAGGGTGGACGACGGCGCCATGGCAGCGCGGACATGATCTGGGGATAGGCTATTCGCCGGGGGTGACAGCCGCGAGGAGGTGTAGGGGCGGACGGGGCAGAGTAGATCGGGGGAGGGTGCGGCGGAGGGCAGGAGCCGTAGCGGGGCGACCATGGCGTCGGCTTCGATTCAGAGAGACGAGCGGGGAAAGAAGAAGGAGACGTGCGTAAGGGTCTCGTTAATCATCACGCGTGATGCATCGTGTGGTCGTCAGAGGGTGCGCTCGACTTGTCGAACAAGTGCCCGCACGCTCTCAAGAATTTGGGTTTTCTCTTTGACTGCTTCCTGATAGTGGGCCCGTCTAAACTAATTGGCAATCAACAACGTTAATGAGTAGTTTTGTGTTCTGTGCAAAAATTACGGCAAATGTTGGTGTTCGGTGCAACAAAAAGAAAGAGTTGTGGTTTTGTGTAAAACGTGTCCCAATAATTGGTGCTACGTGCTATTTTCTCAAAATACCTCAAAGTATAGATAAAGCAAAGCAAAGTTGATACTAAACAAGCATGAAACATAAAAAAATATAGATATATTTACGACGTATCAAGCTCCAACCTCATAGTTCTTCCTCTCTAGCCACTCAAACTTTATGCCCATTGGAGAATCGAGGGAGGAGACCTAGACCTAGCTTTCCACCAAAGGGATTTGTGTTTCCCCACCATTTGTGTAAGTTGTTGTTGCTCTAGGGTTTGAGGAAACCCTAACTTGTTGAAGTCGCCCTCCATAGCTCATCCTCGTGTGTAAGAGCTTCGAGGTCATCTTGGGAGCCTCCAATTCAGTTGTGGAGAAGTGTCCCATGGATTTATACAAGGTTTCGGTCACCACCTTGAAGGCCACCGTATAGTGGATCGTTTACTTGCCGTGAGGCGGTGCGCGGGAGAATTGGGTGAGGCCTTTTGTGGTGATGGTGGTCTTGTACCGCCCACCCCTCCAATGGAGACGTACTTCCTCTTAAAAGGAAGGATCTTCGGAAGAACATCTCCGTGTCAACTTTCGGTGACTTCTATCCTTTACTCCCTTATTGTTGCTTGCTTACTTGCTTGTTTGTCATATAGGTTAACTCACCTAGTTTCATATCTAGAGAACCTACTTTATGTCAAGCCTTAAAATTGAAAAGAAGTAAAAAATTGAGTAGCCCCTATCCACCCCCCTCTAGTCGTTTATACTGATCTTTCATGATCATGTCACAAGATGATAAAAGTCACACACAATTGTCATGATTTAATAGTTAGCATTTATAGCGGCTAAATGTCCTAAAACACATAGTTGAAAAGAACAAGACATATGTGCGATGTGTCACTCAACGTGTTGTTTCTTTCACTCCACCCCGTCATTCTTATTCCCCTTTTACCCATAGACCCCTCATCTATGGTGCCATTTTTGTTACTCAGATACACCCCTCATCTACTTACATCATACTTCTTTATATAAAAACACACTACAACACTATGTCAAAGGTTTTGTTTGTTGTGCGCATCCCGCATCTCTCTCATCTAACTACATTCAGTGTTGTCGAACACCCCATGATGTGGGCAGACCAGGCATTACCCCGATGCTCCCATGATCACAAAACAATGCAGGCATCATAACCATGCTTCCAAAGTATGACAAGCTATAAGTCACACAACGGTAGATACATAACACATATCATCTCATATATACCACATCATCCATCATAAAAATTACATAGATAACACCACAATCATGTAGGAAAGCTTATACGAGCTAGAATAATGATCATATAGAGAGAATGGATCAAATTAGCACTACAAAACACAAGTCTAAGGGGTGGAATACTGACGAGGAGGCGCTGGTGAAAAGAAGAGGCGTCGGAAGGCGATTTCGGTAGCGGTCCTCCCAACAATCTTCTACAGGCGGCAGACTGCAAACTCTCAGTTTCGTGATTTTCGATCTCCGGCTCCGTGCTTTGGAATCACGATCGGGGCAGTATATATAAGGGTTTTTAGATTAAGATGAAGTCAAGGATGCGACGAACGACGTCATCAGAGCAGGGAGACACCAGATAGGCCCCACCATGCAGCTGGGACATCTAGCCACACCGTGGGCTCCATCTTGGCCCTCTGTTGGCCCACGTACATGAGGTCTAGGTGCCCCAGGTCTTGATCGTGAGAAAAAATCTAGGCCCTTTTTAGTTCGCGAAGGTCCGTAAAAGTCAAAGAATCGTAAACACATGTTTTTCTTGTTTAGAGAGTTACTCCCTCTATTTCAGGGTTTAAGGCGTCCTTGTTTTGCGTGTTTTTTCTTTGACCAAGAATTACTCTAAATACGTAATTTTTTGGTATAAAACTAGTATCACTGGAAAGTATTTTTCAATACGAATCCAACGGTACTAATTATGTACAATATAATCAAGATTTTGTTGTTCAATTCTTTGATCAAACTTTACTTTAGAAAGCGTGTGCGCCTTAAGCCCTGAAATAGAGATTATAATCTAACTAAAAGGGTTTTTGTAGGAAAACCCTCAAAATTATTCTAAAACATGATTCTAACAACATATATAATGCAACTATGATGGAATATGCACAATAAAATACAAAGAACATATATACATTTTACATGCATCACAAGTGTACACCTCCACGGAGGGAAACGACGTCTCAAGGCGTCGCTATTGTCGGTGTTGACCAAGGCCATGGCTAGGCTTTCATCTAGAGATCCTCAACTTCCTCACGAGCGAATGGGTGGATGTCTAGATAGATCAATGATACCATAGAGCGTCTAGATCGCCGGAGCATATAGCCGCTGCACATGACTCCTAATCGTAACTTTTTAACTTCATCTTAACTAGCTATGAGAACGGATGAAAAACAAATGAAATGGAGTGGTGTCATATTTGTTTACATATTGTTTTATGGAAGTGAAAACAAACACAAAACCCCTAAAAAATAAAAAACATATTATTGAAAATTCTATATACCAATATAGTGCAGACAAAAAAGTGGAAAGGGATGCTTGTCCGAACCAAGAGACCCAATTGAATCACGCAAAAACTCAAGCAAACCGGCAAATTTGTTGGCTAACCCATAGAGTCGTTGAAATATGGGAAGAGTCGAACTGTCGAAGGCTGTTCGAATGCACAACGAGATTGCGTGGTCACCAGTTTTAGACGGTCACGTACCAGGCATGCTAGATTAGGCTAGTCACGGTGAAATGATTTTTTCTGTTCCGTGAGAAAACGCTGCTCCATTTTTCTTTTTGTTTTTTAAAAAAGTCATTTCTGTTCGTGTTGAGCTAATTTCTGTTTTTGCATATCCATTTCATTTCCTTGTTTTCTGAAAATATCGGAACCTTTCCACACCATTTTTATCCCTAATCCTAATAACTTGGACGAGGTGGCATTTCACCGTTCCCAATAGCTGTCACATGTCTAGAAATTCCTCTTTTGTGTTTTGTCTTTGTATTATGACACTATTCATAGTTGTATCTATCGTTTTCAATTATGTATATGGATCAAATTTGGGTTAATTTTTTATAAGAATATATAAACACATGCCTTATTTTTTCAGAGGAACACATACCTCATTGATTCGCTTAATTGACACAACAATAGGAGGCGCATAACTTTTTTTAGCAGAATAGGAGGCCCATAACTAATAGTGTACTCCAAGCACAAGATCGATTTTCATAACAGATGTTAAAAAAACAATTTATACAAGAAAAGTAGGCCCATGACGAATACTAGTACACTAGGCTGAAATAGCAGGTTGGGCCAAATGACCTGTATATATCACCATTCTTCAGTATCACCACGAAACAACTAGGCAGAAGGCGGCAACACCCCTAGGCTACGCTCCATTTCCCCTGCCCTTCCCGCCATCGAATTTCGCCGCCGCTCGTGGATTCGTCTGCGTGCTGCCGTGCTGCGCCGGAGACGGAGATGGAGGTCGACATGGACATGCCAGATCCGGGGGAGCTCGAGTGGATGGAGAGCAATGGCCTCCTCCCGGAAGAAGAGGAGTACGCCTACTTCGACGACCCCGAGGAGGGCTTCCTCCCGGCCGCCGGCGTCGCGAGCAAGCCGCAGGCCCCGCCGCAGGAGGCCGCCGCTTTCCCTGCAAAGCCCGCAGGTACGCATCGCTCTCCAGCTCGACGAATCACGAATCTAAGCCTGGATTGGCTCGACGCTGAATCAGTCGGCCAAATTGTGTACGAAGAGGAAGTGCCGGAAGCAAATCTGAAGCGGCCTCCTCCCCCGCCTCCACCGGAGCAGGAGGAGGAGAGGAGCAAGAGGAGGAACGTGGGCCTGGAGGATTCGGTGGACGAAGACTGGCTGCGGTACTCGCCCCCTCCCGCCGTTGAAGTCATCGCCGAGAAAACGGTATCCCGCTTCGCATCGGAGATCCAGGGGGACTCTATGCCCGTCACAGCGCCCAACGGAGAGAGGGTTTATGCCAAGCTCGCGACGGAGAAATTGGTTAGCGAGGTAACTGAGGGAGCTACGCGACGGGCTTCAGTTTCGAATCCCAACCACACGGGTTAGTTGCTGTACTTCGATTTTGCGCTCTTAATCATTTTTCTCGAGAAATTAAGACTCGTTTGATTTTGTTTTTAATACACACCTTTGTTCTCCTGCAGGGCTTCTATCTGAATCTTTTCATTCACTAACGATGCAAGCGGAGCAAGATGCTCTAGCAAAGGTACATATCTGAGATGTGTGTGCAGATCATTAACTTTAGTCAATAGATGATACACCTGGATTGGTTTACTGCATCATCATATTCTGGCTAGTATGAAGCTTCTACAAAGCGCAAACAGCAAGCTAAATGCTTATTTGGGCTTTTTTCTTCTTCTAAAAACAATGATTATTTCGGCATAGGGAAACCATTAACAGATATAGTAGACTGCTCCTTAAAGAAAAATGTGGTAGCTAATAGCCTAATACGAATAGAGAATAGGTACTTAATAGCCAGTATCTTAATTTACTGGTTTCCTAGGGAGATACTTAATCCTATTATCCCCAAAATAGAGAACGTGTAGTATTTTTCTTTATCATTTTGGACTTCACAGCAGAAAATTACCATGCGTAATTTCAGATATCATGATTCTACTATTTTTGGAGCTTGAAGTTAAAAAGCAAATCATTATTCTTAAATTGGAAAATAGCAAGGGCAAGCCTGGCACAGTGGTAGAGCACCTCCACTTGTGTCCTGGAGGTCCTGGGTTCAAATCAGCCTCTTTGCATAAAAAGCAAGGGAAATGCTGCTTAGAAATTCCCTTCCCCGGACCCACAATGTGTGGGAGCTTTCAGCACTGGGTACGCCCTTTTGAAAATAGCACTAAGCACTGGGAGTCTGACAATTCTACTTTTCTAGCTATTATGCCTGAGTAAGGGCCTGACTAAGGCATTGTTATGTTTGCTACTAGTGCCATGTTAACTGCTGCAATTCTAGGCAACAAGTAGAACTATCTTACTAATCTATCTTTTGTAATATGTACAAAGGCCTTGCTAGAAAGCACAGACACACAATATGTCGAGGGTTGTCCAGTGACTCCGGTAGTTACAGAACAACTCTGGGTGGAGAAGTATGCACCACACTCTTTCACAGAGCTGTTAAGTGATGAGCACACAAACAGGGAGGTAAATAGCCATTCCATTATCTTAAGAAATATATTTACGTGTAGACTATTCTGTAAGAATTTCTGCTTGAACTTTTTTACTTGGCCGACCTTGTTCAGGTACTTCTATGGTTGAAACAATGGGACTCCTGTGTGTTTGGTTCCCATATTCGGGCTACAAGTGATGATACTTTATCTGCCTTGCGTCGGCATTCTTGTGCCATCCAAAAGAACTCAAGTAACAGAAGTTTCTTTTCCAAGATGAAGGGAGGCTATGTCACGAGTCAAGATAGCATGCCCCAAAATGAACCTGGTAGCAACTCAGAAGATTTGAAAAACAACTTCAACAAAAGGCCTTCTGTGGATAATGCGCCAGAACAAAAGGTGGGATAGTACCAGTTATTTCAGTTGTGTTTTGTGTAATTGATGCAGGCTGTGTCTGTACTAAGATGTTGCTGGTTTGATTTTTATTTGAATAACCTCCGTATGTTGCAGGTGTTGCTATTATGTGGTCCGGCTGGCCTTGGGAAGACAACACTTGCTCATGTGGCAGCCAAACATTGTGGCTACCATGTTGTGGAGGTTTAAATATATAATCAACATTATAATTCGTTTATTTTTGGTAACTTCTGTTTGATTCGATGTGATCATGCATAATTGCACTGCTTAGTTACTCCTTATGGGAGTATACACTTTTTATCTGCTATATGATTAGTGTATCAGATATATCTGTTGTCATCCTTCTGAATTGTCTTCAGTTCTGTACACATCATCTAGACACAACTAGATATCTTTGAATATGATTTTGGTATTTTATACACCAGAAAACTATAAGTATCAGTCTATTGCATCCCTTTGAGACCTTTGGTGACATGCCCTTTAGCAACATTCCCCCAAACTCCATTTTAATATTGCTTCTTGTTAGTTATTGTTGCGTAGCTTGCTATTGGTCTATAGTCTGGCCCTCAGCTGCTTATCGCTACCTGACTACAAACTCTGTACATTGCTTATGTTAAATACTGCATACATGTAGATAAATGCCAGTGATGATCGTTCTGCTTCATCCATTGAACCAAAAATTCTTGATGTAGTTCAGATGAACTCTATCATGTCAGATTCTAAACCCAAGTGTCTGGTGAGTTAAGCTATGCTATCAGACTGTTAAATTACTTTCCCCACATTCTGTTAAGTTCTGTTGACTTGTATAGGTAATTGATGAAATTGATGGAGCGCTTGGTGATGGAAAAGGGGCCGTTGAGGTTATTTTAAAGATGGTAAGTTGGCAACGTCCTAGTCCTCGCTCATACAATGATTTTTCATCATTTTTATTTTATCTCATGTTTACTCGTTCCCCCTTTTGAACATTAATTCCCTCCTTTTTTTCCATAAAAGAATATTCTGAGTTGTTGTGCAGTTGAGAACCTAGAAAGGCTATTCTCCGCAATAATAATGCATTTCTGTGATTCATGGACCATTAAGTTTTTTCGGTGCAGATCAATGCTGAAAAGAGCAAAAATTCTGACACAAGTACCAATACTGATGAAACTCCAGTACAAAAGGCTTCTTCAAGGAAAGGTCATAAAATACCAAAATTGTTGAGGCCTGTAAGCAATGATGTTGTGCTGTCACTTGCCATCATTTTCAATTTTAGTGCCTTCATAGAGAATTAAATCATACAATGTAATTTACAGATAATTTGTATTTGCAATGACCTTTATGCTCCAGCCTTGAGAAAACTACGCCAAGTAGCCAAGTAATGTTTTCTTTTCCGTAAATTCTTTTATTTTTGTGCAGGCCTTAAATTGCTTAAACTTATAAGGATTTGTGTAACTTTACAGGGTTCATATTTTTGTGCAACCAACAATTAGTCGTGTGGTGAACAGGTGTTGTAAATGGCTAAATGCACTTAACTCTAACAGTCTATCTTAGTATGATACATTTGTTCACAAATAAGTTTCACTTGTTTAGGCTCAAGCACATATGCAAAAAGGAAGGATTCAAGACAAGTTCAATTGCCCTTTCTGCATTAGCAGATTATACTGGTACATTTTCTTTTGCCCCATTCAAGCCAGAAGTATGCTTAATATTTGTGCATAATTATATGTCTATTTTTCCTATAACAATAACAGAACGAAGGTACTGTAGTCAGTTAATGCACATGTGATATCTCCGTCACTGCTAGTACTTGTAGTTCTAGAGTCTTCTTCCTATGTTTAAACAAAATGATAGTTCTGGACTCCTAGAAATATCTGTTCAGCAAAATTTACCAGATTTTTGGCCAACCAAACACCTGTAGTGTATGTCTCATTAATTAGTTTAATTGTGTACCAAAACACTCATATGTTGAAACATATGACATAACTGTTAGTATCTTTGTTTACTTTAAACTTCCTATATTGTGTGTTCAGATTAACTGGATAGCTATATCCTATGTTTGCCTAGTTAACTGGATAGTTCTATCTACGATTCTAGTGCATTTAACTAAAATATCCTTATATGCTGACATACTTTGGGATGCCTGTTTTTATGCTTCCCAGATACGCATGATCCTCACTGTAGTTTATGTAAATTGACTCCGCACTATGCTGGCTGGCTAATGCTTTTGTCTTGGAACTGGAACCTGTTATTTTGCCATTTTGTAGTCCTGCTTCTTTTGCTTGTGTTATGCACCTATGTATCGCACAACTGAGGATGGTACATATATAATACTCCCTCTGTTCCATATTAGTTGTCGCTGATTCAGTACAACTTTGTACTAAATCAGTGACGATTGTTATGGAACGGAGGGAGTACCGGAGTATTGTTTTATTTGATGACATGACTGGTTAGCTCATAGAGATTAGACTAAGTGAGCAAAGCGTCCCTGCAGAATGTGACATTCGATCATGCCTGAACACACTTCAATTTCTGAACAAGAAAAGGGAGGCACTAAACATTGTAAGTGAGCTGATTGAGATAGCCACCTGTTGGCTGATGCTACTGTTTACCGGATATATTGTCCATTTCTAATTGATATGTGTGCCATTGAGCAGTCAGGGTTTGAGTCACAAGTCATTGGACGGAAGGACATGTCAAAAAGCATCTTTGATGTTTGGAAACAGGTCTGATGTTTTCTTACTTTAATGCCTTCTCTGTATCTCGTTTATTTGATTTGCTGCGGATACCATCATTGGCAATCGATAAAATTATACTGGTACTGAAATGAGTGCAAAGCCTAAGTTCACAAGGCAATCCACGTCAGAGATTGCTGCTAGCAATGTTTCATGCAAAAAATAATTTCGCTCATTTTTCAATTTTTCATATAGCAAATTTGCTTCACAGGTTCTTCAGAAGAAAAAACCCAAGCGGGCAGAAATGGCTGATAGTCATGTGAGTGGAGACAAGGACATTGGTTCTCTCTTCTCACTCATATCTAACCGGTAAACTTTATTTTTGTCTACTCCAAACTTTGTTTGTACATGAACTTGCTTCACTTTCTTATTATGTAATATTGCACTTGCAGTGGTGACTATGATGTTACTATGGATGGGATTCACGAAAACCTCTTAAGACTCTCTTACCATGACCCGATGTTGCAAAAGACGGTATTAATTCTAACTAATCATACACTGCATTTGATTTTTTTACTCTTCTGCAACCACACTTCAAATTAAGTAGAGGCTAGGATGGATCCTTAATGTGTGGACCTTGTGCATCCACCATTGCGCCTTCTCAGGGAGAGCTCATTGATTTCTTGCTTTTGTAATATATTTGCGAACTTACTGTAGCTCAAACCACCTTAGGTGAAATGCCTTGATGTACTTGGAGTTTCTGATTCTTTGACGCAATATGTTTACCGAACACAACATATGTCAATCCAAGGTACTATGTGACTGTTTATTACCTTCTTTTTGTATAAATACTGGACTAACTTAAATAGTTTATCTCTATACTTCAGCATATCAACCTTCTATTGCCATCACTATAAGCCGTATGGTTGCTCAAGTTGAGAAGCCAAATATTGAGTGGCCAAAAGCTTTGCAAAGGTATTTTTTACACATCAATAGCTAATAGCTATACATTCCGGGTTAATGTGGATATGTCTTTAGGTGCCGAACAATGCTTTTGGAAAAGAAGGATACATTGAAGACCTGGCAAAACCGAATGTCACCGCTCATATCAAGGCACCTGTCCGTGGAATCTTTTGTTGAAGACATTGCTTCCCCCTTTTTACATATTCTTTCCCCATTGAGTTTGAGACCTGTAAGTTCTCACTCAGCTTACCGTGTTTTTCTAATGCTCGATTTTCGAACATCCCTTTAGGCTTGGCACACAGTAATTTGTCCTCAAATTCATATTGGTTTGTAAGACCAAGAATTATAAGCAAGGATTGAATGACAAAGCTATCTATGCACCGCCCTTACAAAAAATATTATACAAATTACCCAAAAGTGAAAAATGTTTGAATTGGTGTCAATATGTGTGCATGGCTACTTTTGGACTTGGAATATGTGGAGGGTTAGGTGTTGGAGTTGAACACACGTAACCTGGGCCTCTTATATAAAGGCACTACGGGTAGCCAAAATAGATTAGATGAAGCTGGTAGGCTAAACTCAAAATCACGAAGGAGATGGTCCGGGTGCTGTGGCAGGACTGACAGACGGGTCATGGTATGGTGTCCGAGATGTGTCTGCTGGTCTCGGTGGTCTTGTCACCGATTGTACTATCTTGATTTAGTACATGGGCAGGAGTGCCCGTGGTCAAGCACTGGAGATGTAGGCGTTGATTGCTCAACCTTGTTAACAAATCTCATCTCAGTCTACTTTCTACAGTGGTCTAATTGCACAAACTCTAACAAAAAATGATCCTACCTAAAACAAATTTATCAAGCAAGAAAGGAGTCGAACTTCCTGGAAGGACCCTATGTTAATCCAATTTTACTACGGAGTAGTTTGGAACCTGCGGATTTCCATGTCATTTTTTCGAGAAAACGCAAAAGCTTTGGATAGTAAAAAAGGGTTCAGTCAAGCCTGGAGGGGCCACACCCAAGAATACAACAGGAAATAAATCCTAAAAGTTAGGCTGCCGGCAATAAAGCAGGAAGTCATGCTCCCGCCACTGCCCACTATCCGTCCTCCTCCTTGTTTGTGTCAAGTAGACCAGCGATGCCGGGGTTGCGCACCCTAAATATGGACATGCAATTACAATTTTTTTATTTGCTTTATATATTTCCAACCCTGTTTGGTTTCTAACAGTGCATAATCTATTCAGGTGGCACTGAATTTGCAGTCAGAGAGGGCAAAAAATGAACTCATGCAGCTGGTTGATACTATGGTTTCTTACTCGGTTACATATAGAAACACAAAGTTTGAACCTCAAGAAAGAGCAAATGGATATTCTGTGCCAACTGATATTCCTTCACTCTCTCTTGACCCTCCTATCAGTGATATCATAAGCTTTAAGGTTCTTTTCCAGTCTTTTTATTGGTTTATTTCACATTTCTTCTCTTTTCTCACTGCTTGACAAAGCTGCTGATGTCAGGGCTATCAATCCGAGCACATTGGTCTCTCTTTGGCTGTGAAACAGGTCTTGGTGCATGAGGTTAGTAGTACTAACTTCTATGCGTTGAACCCTTTAGTCCTGTATCTTGCTTGTACTTAAGTAACTTCTTTGACCTGATATTAGCAGTATTTTGTTTCTATGCAACACTTTCCAGCTTACAGTTTGTTGTTCATAATTTCCTGGCAAACTATATTGAACCTGTATGCATGAACTCTGGCCAGACCATGTTGTGTTACTATACATTACTTGAAAAACTGATTGCAACCATATGACATTGAGTTAGTATGTTATCTGCAGTGTAATGTATGTGAACGGCCTGATTTCAAATGTCAGACGCTATACAGCAGCTGTTTTGATTGTTTCTAGATCCATGACTTGCTTTCTTTTGGGGGACCAGACTTTAGACTCTAGTATCTGTTATACAATTTAGGGAAATCCATTTTGAACCCTAAACTATTGTACTTGGTCAACCCTAAACTATGAAACAATTTATATTAAATCCTGAACTTTCTAAAATCATTTAAAATGAACCCTAGAATGGTTTTATATTTAAGACTTTCAGAAAATATGTGCAAGATGATAACCCTGCAGAATTCATCAAAAATGTATATTTATGTCGATGACAAAGCCATTTATCTATTGTGTTTTTATGCAACACAGATGATCATATTAGTTGGTGACTTCTTTTTCTGGCTCTCACTTTATAGCATTCTCCACACCCACCAGACTGTTTTAGTTTTTTTTTAGAATCTCAGAAATGAAATCACTCTCCAGACCTTTACCCTGGTTATTTAGGGTGGTTTCACAAAGTTTGTGAAAAAAAATCGTGCATGCAGGGGAGCCTATGGATTGAAAACCTGCAAAAAATCATCAAAATATGACAAATGTACGGAAAGAGACAAGATGACTATTTATCTTGTTATTTTTTGCACATCACACAATTAGTGATATTTTGTGATGAAATTTGCATGTTATATATTCCTAGCACTTGTACATCTGTGAGTGTCTTCACATTTTTTGAAGCGCCCAAAATGCAAAACCACTAGCCAAAAAACCGGGCTAAGGTTCAAGTTGAATGGTTTAATAATGTCCTGGGTTGGTTCAATTCGGACCAGGCACCATAGTTGATGGCATAAAATGGACTCTGTTTAACTTTAACTGTACTCCACAGTTACATATTGTTGTAACTCCTATATGTATTCTCTATAATCTCTTGCTGCCAGGAGCCTTCATGTTGGGAAATGTCACATGAGGAACACAAAAGGAGATTATGCTATTGTTCATGTTAACATCTGTTGTTCTCTTGCAGGTAGAGAAGCAAAAGATCATCAAAGATAGCGGGGGAAAATTGTTGAACCAAACTAGTGAAGGACTTAGTAGTGAAGTTTCAACAGTTACATGCCAGGAAGCAGCAGCTGTTACCGCATTGGATTATTCCAAGGGTAGCTCTAAGCTTAAATCAGCTACACTTCCAATGCAGTTAAACTCAGCGTCTAGTTTGAGGGGTAAAGACATGGCACCTGCAAAGAAACTCTCAAGTCGCCCAACTGATTTCTTTCAGAGGTAATGCAGCAGTTATAATTATTTTCAAACACCACTGCAATTGCAAGGCATTGACCACCTGTTTTCCTCGACAAAAAACAGCTTCAGGAAAGAAAGACCAGCAGGTGCAAAGACTCATAATGATGCAGCGTGGCAAGGGGCAACAGTTCAGAGGGACTTGCGCCCTCTGATCTTCAAATACAATGAGGTTTGTGTGTTTTTTCATACCATGATTTCTGAAGTGATATAAACTTTGACCAGTCTATAATCATCTTTGTGTGCTCATTATTATAAATTTGAAAACAATGGCAATCTTGTAAAAGAATATAAACTATAATATTGTAAACTATCTTTGGCCGTTTGTCCTATAGAAGTACCACATCATGTTTTATTTTTGTATAGAGGCTAGAACACCTCCTAAGAGAACATGCTTGCTCCATTTTGCAAATTGAATTATGGAACTACTCCCTTCGTTCCATAATATAAGATGTTTTAGCTTTTGTGAAAGCAATGTATCTAGTCATCTTTTAGTGTGTAGGTTCACTCCGAATCTACACACTAAAAGTTGTCTAAATACATTCGCTTCACAAAAGCTAAAGCATCTTATATTTTGAAACGGAGGGAGTAACTAACTGAGTGTGTTATGGCTAGTCGGTCACATGGTGCTTGCATGTACTCCCTCTGTTCCAAATTAATTGACGCAGCTTTGTCTGTCTAGACACGTTTTAGTGTGTACATACATGTGTATCTAGATAAAACCGCGTCACTTAATTTGTCACGGAGGGACTCGTATTTAACTGCATGGAATTCCCTGTTTGTGAACTGATCCCGTGTGATTTAGTTTTTGACAAATTACCCGGTTACTTTTATGTCTTGGCTCTGTAGTTCTTTGGAACAGATTGATCTTGGACCCTTAAATGCTTCTCGTTGTAGGGTCACCATTATCTCATGAATGTGATTCTTTGCAGGGCTACACGAATGCCGTTAAAAGACCAGTGAAAGTCCGCGACCTTCTGCTCTAGCTAGATGCTTTTGACCTGCAATTTGTCATGTAAAGTAATGTTTTCTTCTATATTAACTGTCATTTATTTTGACCAGTATACTAATCTACTAGTTGGATCTTTCTTGAAAGAAACAATCGGTGCTGTCTTACAACTAATTTTATTGTTAGAAGGCAAAAATCTGTAAACGGACATTGCAAATGTCTTGTGGAAAAAAGATGCTGACATGATCTTGATTTAAGGGGTTAGTTTGTTGTGCTATGTTCATTCTACAGTTAAGAAAACAGTCCACCTACAGTTTGTTTGCCGACGCTTTTTCTGTTGTGAACTTGTAATGGAACAATTTCTTGGTATCCAACGGAGAGCTTAAAATGAGATTCCAATGGAGCTTAATGTGTCATACCTTGCTGGCGAGCTCATCCCAGGTTATGAGTACAACCCAATGTGGAATGAATGAAAATTTTCAATCACTTTTTTATTTTATTTTCATCATGCTTTGTGACAAGCAGGCAACTCTTTACCAACTGGTATGAACGGAACTCGTTAGCACAAATATGTTTAAAACTTGAGTCAGAGATTTTGAATTTAACCGTGGCTCGTTTGGACCCATTTGTACTGGAACCACAGTAGTGATTGTCATAATACTTGCTGAAATTTAATTTATCAGCTCAAAATAGCCCTGCTTTTCGGTCAAATCAATGTATGTAGACTACATGAATGGTCCATACGTTTTTTTTTGACATATTGGAAATGAAGGTTCTACTAAAGATGAAGATTTTTATGTGGTTCCTCTTATCACACTAAATAATTTGGCTAAAAGAAATTGGCATGGTAGTAAGCAACATTGTTTTTTTAATCAAGATGAAACAATATAACATTTGTTCACTACATTTTCTTTTGTGAAGATTATATGACCCATTATTCATACTAGACCCTCTCGTGGTGCAGCCGTAGGCAGAAAGTTGGATGATTAAATGCATCCGTCTATTTCTTTATATATGTGGTAGAAATTTTTTAGCTTGCAGGATAAGCGCGAACGTTTAGAGTAGAAATCAATATAATCACCTCCGCAAGGCATGACTTAGCAAGTAGATAAGGCGTGTTACATTCTATAGAGATGAATTTTGAGCCATCTAACATAGACTATATTTCCTAACATCGATGTTTGCTCTGTTTGACGGCTAAGCGACCGGCCTCCTATTCACATTGCAACAGGCTCTTTACACGAGCCTTGCGAATCTTCCTTCTCTTCCACAACGGCTCCCTGCCACGTTGCAACTACTCTTTATAGAGGTATCTTTTTTTCACGTCTCTCGTCCAAAATGGCTCTTCACCATAACGGCTCTTGGTTCTAACCTCGTAAGGATCTTTCCACTAGTCCCGAGAAGCTCCTGTCGGTTCCACCACTCAACGGTTCTTTCATTTCACCTCTATATTCCTCGGATGAGAGGAATCACCACCACTACCTCTCCTAACCCTCTTCCTTCACATGCATCTTTGCCATAGCCGCCGCAAGGGCGTTGCCCTGCCTCGCCTTTTTCCCGTGTTCTGTCTCGTTACCTGTGCTTCTTCTGATCCAGCCCGTCCTACCAGTGCCCCACCAAGTCCCCAAGTGGACCGATGACCCATGCATGAGCCAAACTCTTAAATGATAGGTGAACTCGCTCCTCTCTATGTGTGACTTTGACTCTACCTTGGATGGATTGCTACTCTATAATAATGCTCTGTGTATCATTAGGTATGAGCCCCAAGAGCTATGCCAGGTTGGACCATCATCGCGCTGAGACGAAGATGAAGACCCTGAACCAGGCGAGCATGCACACTGAGTCCACAACTAGAATCAACCAGACGAACCGATGCCAGCTCCGGGGAACCCAGCCCAAACTAGCGCCCCGCCAAAATGGCCTTTGGTATACCGATTCGAAAAAATCAGAGCCAAACCGGTGACGCCGAACTGAATCTGGCGCCAGGTCCGATGCGCTGACTTGACCCCGACCCAATGTCCCGCACCACCAACTTAACCGCTAGTTTCAGCCTGTCTGCGCATAGATTTCGGTTTGATGCCCTAGAATATTCCCTTTACCTATCCCTTCGCTCCAAGTTCTATAAATATCCCCTATGGCTCATCCTTTTTCTTTTAGACTTGATAACATAACTAGAAAATCCTAGAGTGGATCTAATCTAGTTTTGGTCTCATCTTCCTTCCAAGGAAGCCATATTATCACCCACCTCTTTGGACTTTGCCTTGGCATCCAAGTTGTACAAGGCCTTCCCTTTGCGTGATCTCTAGGTGAAGTTGTCAAGATTCTCACCAAAGTTCTTATTCCTCTCCGATTGGGATTGACAGAGTTATTTGTTCGATACCGATCCTATGGATTGTATTGGGCCGGTAGTCACCGAAGTGAGCCAACGGCTTGTATCGTGTAACGTGTTGGGTTTTGTGTGTGTTCATCATGTTCTTCGTATGGAGTGAGTCCGCCTCCGCCTTTCTCTCCCTTTTCCCTCGCGAATCCCTCGACTTCCCTTGAGAACCGCGAAAGATCAGGCCAACCCCGTGGTTAACCCACAACATTTTGGCATCAGAGCCTTAGTTTTATCACGGATTTCTCTTCGATTTAGTCTTTCCATCATAAATTCAAAATTTTCCAAAAAAAACCGAATTTTGACCTCGGGTCGATATCTGGATTTGATGAGTTTTTAGTGGCTTTGGTATGTGGATCTCTTGCTTTAGGTTCCGATCTATGTTCCTTGCCCTTCCTTGGCCTCAATTTTGGTCAATTTGCCACCAAATCGACAGATCAAAGTTTTAGAGTTCATCACAAGCTCGAAGCGGGTCTACCACCGAACTGAACCGGCGAGTAATAGGGTGTGCCCGCCTCACCACCAATCAGTTAGGCGCCAGCTCCGGCGCTGTCGGTTTGGCCGCTGAAAATGTTCCGCACATCAAAATTTTGACAGATTTCCTTTTGTTTGTTTGTGTTTTGTGTGCGTGTCTTGATACTAATAACAAGCTTCCACAAATCACCACTCCTATTCTTTGACACCACGAAACTCGAACACTCCCATCCACCACAGGTTGCAAGTTCGCCATCAATATTAACAAAGGTATAACTTGTTCCACCCTTGTTAACCCCATATCTCCCTGTGTGTTACCTATCCCGTCGAGAGTGGCTCATTTTGAAGGGAATATGGCTAAGAGACAATAATAAAATGGTTATTATATTATTCCATGTTTATGATAACCGTTTATTTCTCATGCTTGAATTGTATTAACCAAAAACGTTAATACATGTGTTTCTAAAAAACAAACAAGAGTTCCTAATAAAGCCTCTTAATTAACTAGCTTGTTAATTAAATGATGATCAAGGTTTCCTGATCATGAATATTGAATGTTATTAATAACGGGATCACGTCATTAGGAGAATAATGTGATGAACATACACCTAAAGTAAGTATAGAAATACGATCAAGCTATTAAGTTTACATTGCTATATCAAACACATACGAAGTATCCTTAATCCTTAGACCATGAGATCATATCAATCACTAATACCGGAAGAGTAATTTGATAACATCAAATGTCACACCGTAACAGGGTAAATATAAAGGTGAGTTCGAGTACTCTAAAAGTATTAGTTGAGAGGATCAAGATTGGGATTTGTCCATCCAAATGACGGAGAGATATACTCTGGACCCTCTTAGTGATATTACATCGATACAATTTGCAAGCATGTGACTAGGTCACAAGGATGTCATATCATGGAGCGAGTAAATTGTACTTGTCGGGTAACGAGATCGAACTAGGTATGGTCGATACCGATGATTGGATCTCGAACAAGTAAAATATTGTGATACAAAAGGAATTGGTTGCGATGTTTATGGTTCACATGATCACAAGATTCACCGTTGAATATGTAGAAGCCATTAAGGTTATCCAGGTCCCACTATTGACTATTGATTGGAGAGGTGTCTCGATGTCTGCATTATTCACGAACCTTAGGGTGACACACTTAAGGTTCATCGATGTTTTGTTTAGATATAGTATGCCACACAAAAGTTTGGAAAGTACCGGAATTATTTCGAGCAGTACCGAAATTGTTTTGTGGGAAATCACCGAAATTGTTTCAAGTGTAATACTGAAAAAATTCAAGGGGGTATATGTTCTCTTTTCTAATTAATGTAATTGACAAATATTAAAATTTTGACTTAAAAATTGTTTTTAATCATTTAATGGGAATTTTGAGTGGAGATTCCACTTAATCAAATGGGATATGAGTGGGCATGAGTGGATGCCCCACTCAAATGAAGAGGGGAGAGGTGGGGGCACACCCATGGTGTGTGGCGCCACCACCTTCACACTCCTATATATAGGGTGAGTGATGACCCACAAGTATAGGGGGTGTGTCGTAGTACTTTCGATAAATAGGAGTGTCAATCCCAACAAGGAGCAGAAGGTGCTGAACAGTGGTATGGAGCAGGAAATCCCTGTGAATACTTAGCAAACGTATTTTTAGTGGTTTTCTGACAAGGCAAAAAAACAAGGAGCAAGTAACAAGAGTAACGAACAAACGGAGCAAGTGGCCCAATCCTTTCTTAGCAAAGGACAAACCGGTGGAAATACTTATAAGGACCAAACGTTCTCGAGGACACATGGGAATTCTGTCAAGTGCTTTCGCTTCAAATAGTTGAGTAATTTTCTTTGGTGTTTGTAAGTGTTGTGTGGGTGAACCTGTGCTAACATACCGCCCTTCCTAGGACTAATACATACTTGTGATTAAACCCCCTGCGAACATCCATAACTATAGGAAAGTAATTAAGATATAAATCTAACCACAGCCTTAAACTCTGAGATCCTACACTCCCTTGTGCAAAGGTGTCCTAACGGGAGTTCAGGTTTCTGTCACTCCGGCAACCCCACGATTAGTAGCCAAATACACAATGCATTCCTCTAGGCCCATAAATGGTGAAGTGTCATGTAGTCGACGTTCACATGACACCACTGGAAGAATAGCACCACAACTTAAATACTAAACCATTGAATAATAACTCATCACAGATTCACTACTAATAACATGACTTCTCCCATGTACTCAAGAACTAGATGAACTACTCATAAGACATCATATGGATCAAGCTCAAAGATGATATGATAATGGATAACAATCTGAACATAAACAATAATCCAATGGTTCCACTCACACGCATCAACTACAATAGTAATCAACACTGGGAAAGTTTCCCCTAAGAACTAAAGAAATATCCAACACAATCTTTACAGCGGGATAGAGTGGTGATGATGGTGTTGGTGGATATGATGGTATGGATGATGATGATGATCCCGATGAAGCCTAGCTTGATGACGGTGTTGATGGCGACGGTCTCCCCTCCCCGGGAAGGAATTCCCCCGTCAGAAATCTGTCTGCCGGAGAGATCTTTCTCTCTCGGTGTTTTCCGCCTCCCAGAGGCGGCGGAAATATATCTGTGGTCGCTCTCTCGGTATTAGGGTTTCGTAGGAAAGATATAGGCAAAGGGGCGAAGTCGTAGGCCGGGCAGGTGGGCCACACCTGCCCTAGGCGCGGGGTCAGGTGGGCCCGCGCCTAGGGGGTGGGCCCCCTGAGGCCCATATCCGTCCCTCCTTCTGGCTTCCTTCGTCTTCTGATAAAATAGTATGTTTCCATATTTTTCTGGTATTTTTCTGATCTTCGCGAAATTGCACCGAAACGCCTTCCTTTCCATCAGAATCCAGACTCCGGCAGTCCATCCTCCAAGAATTATCCAACATGCATAAACAGATGAAAAAGCCATAAGTAATACCTCATAATAAGACAAACATCAATGAATAGAGGTAAATTATGATATAGAAAGGTGATGAAAATTGGGCGTATCTGTCACATCCCAAATTTTCCAAATTTTGAAATGTGAAAAATAAATAAGCAAAAGAAATAATTGTAGAAATTTAGGGTGAAAAGAAACTTTTGTTTCAAAATGGAAACATCAAAACCCTTCTTGAACAATCTTTGACTAAAAGGGAATCCAACAAAATTCAAATCAAATGGAATGCATTCATCAATGAATGTACCTTGAAATTAAACACTTGGAAAAGTTAAACCAAAATCCTAAAACCCTAATGGAAGAAAATCATTTCCAAGATCTCCCTAAGACTATGGATTTGATCCATATAAAAATTCAGCAACAAACATTTATAATGATCAAGAATGATAAATAAAAATATTATAAAACCATAGAAATTGGTTTCATTCAATTTGGAACTAAGGATAAAAACTTATGAATATAATAAGATAAAAGGAAATAATTTCCAAAGCTAATAAAGCTCCTAGCTAAGATCCATACTAAATTATGAGCAAAATAATCCCAAAAGGATTTAAAAGGAAAAACAAATATTAATTAAAATTATACAAATTGGAATCACCAATTTTGGATCTATAAATAAAAAGATATGGATTTTATAAGATAAATAAATAAATAGGTAATATTTAAAAGCCAAATTAAATCTTGGCCAAATACTTGAACAAATGAAAGTTTATTGAATAATAAAAAGGAGTAAAAGATTATTTAAATAAAATCATAAGGATTGAACAACATCCAATTTTATTTAAATAAACACAAATTGCCTAAACTAAATAAATAATAAATACCAAGAAAATTATTTAGGATACAATTTAAACCTTGAGTTAAAATCCATAAGCAAATGGAATAAAGATAATCCAAATAAATAAAGGAATAAAGAATATTCAAATAAAAGTATAAGGGATTAAACCATATTCTAAATTATATTTAAATGGAGACAAAATCCCTAAGGTAAATGATTAATTAAATCATGAGAAAATAATAAATTGGAATTTGCCAAAGTGGATTAAAAAGTTATCTAATTAACTTAAAAAGAATTATTTGAATAAAATTTATATGGTATTAGAACCATATTTGATTTCATTTGATTAAAAGACAAATGCCAAATCTAAATGAACATTAAATCATATTAAAATATTTGAAATAATTCAAAGTGAATTATTTAAACACACTAATGAATAAATAAACCTACTAAAAGGGTTTTATAAAAATTTGAATTTAAATGAAGGCTTGAATAAATGGTTTGGAATAAAAACAATTGTCTATTTAAAATAAATAATAAACCCTAAGGAATATAAGAAAATATTTTAAAATGGAATTGAAAATACATTGTTAACAATATTAAACCATGTTGAATATTTGGAAAAGATTTGAAAAAGGAATCTGGATTCAAATGGGAGTTTGAATTCAAAATAGAAAATGGAATCAGAAAAAGAAACAGAATAAAAAAAGGAAGAGAACCAGCCCAGCAAACCAGGCCCAGTCTAGCCCAGCAGCCAGCCCACTCCTTCTCCCCGAAACGTTTTCTTTCACTCACGCACCTACCCTCCTCTCGCGCTGACCCATGGACCCATGCCACATCAGCATCATCTTCCCCACCTCGCAGACCCGTTCTTCCTCCTCTCCTCGTCGTTTCCTGCCGTTTAATCCTCGCATGAATTTGTCTTAATGGTGCAGTAATTCCGCCCTGCGATTACTCTCATTTAACCGCCTCCCTCCTTTCTCCCTTTCCCCCCAGTCATCATGCCACCGGAGGCCCCAGGCTGCCCCTGATTTTGTTTGCACAACCACTGCTCCGACGAGCTTCTCCACCGATTCCAGTGAGCACAACCACCCCCACTGCCCCTGACTCAACCGAGCATGCTCGCCAGTGACTCCCACATCTTCCCGTAGTATCCATTCGCTTGCACGTGCCCCTAGCATCGACAACCTCGACGACAGAACGCCACCGCCGTCTGCCTCCACTCCGACGAACTCTCCAGGTGAACCCTGACCTCCCCTCTCTCTCGCGATGATTCTCAGATGTTCTCTGTTCCCAAACGCTTCTAACGCCCTATTCCTTTTGCCTTCTCCTAGTCTGTAACCTCGCCCCGTCGAGAACAGGACGAGCCCGAGAGCTGTTCTGAACTTCGGCGAGCAATAGATGACGAACCCGTGCGCCCCCTGCCTCCCCACGAACACGTTGAGCATCAACACTCTCCTGCGAACACGGTGAGCCATCCCTATTCCCCCTTGCTTCATTTATCGCCGGAACCATCACGAGCAGAGCGCGCCGCTGCCGTCCACCGTCGCAGCGCCGCCCACCTATGGTCAATACAATTTGGGCCGTTAGATCTGGATCGTATGTGTGAGAATAGAACTTAAACCGACGTGGTATGTTTTATTCTGTACTGTGCAATGCACTTTAGATCCAACGCTCTGTGTTAGTCAATCCAACCGAATTGTTTTAAGCCAATAGGATACAACCACGTGGCCCAGTCTGTGTTATAAAAACCAGAAACATTTCTATTAGATGTTAGGTTTTGCAAAAATTATAACTTTTAATCTACACGTCCAAAATTTGTAAATTTTATATCATTGGAATCAGGAAAAAGAATACTTTCCAACCATGCCCTTTGTTTAGTGATTTGCTTCTGTAAAATTGGTTGTTTTTTCTGAAACATGTGTAGGCCTATTTTGGTTATAAATTTTATTCTAAAAATGATTTTAGGGTAAAATCTTGTGTAAATGGTTTGTTTTGAACCTACTAAACATAAAAACCAACATTTGGATTTAAAAATATATTTTGTTAAACACAAAGAATTATTCCTTGAATAAAAGCATTTCTAGTAGAATAAAATTATTGATTATGTTTTAAAAATAGTTTTTGAGTAAAACCTTTTGCAAATGGGTTGAATTAAACTCTCTCACTATAAACACCAAGGTTTGGGATTTAAAAATATATTTGATTAACCCTAGAAAATTATTACTTTGATTAAAGGCATTTCTAGAAAAATAAAATGTTGCTTTGATTTAAAAATGATTTTGGGTGAAACCTTTTGTAAATAGATTTGTTTTAAAACACTTTGACCATAAACTTTAATATTGGTGTTTAAAAACATTTTGGCTAACATTATAAATTATTACTTTGATTTAAATCATTTCTAGCAAAACAAAAATGATTTAAATGGCCCATTTTCACTAACTTGATTTAAAATGGATTTGCCACTTTTATAAATGACCAATAGGTGTTTTAAAATGTTTATAACCTATTGAAAACAAATTTTCCAAATAAAACAATCTTATGCATGCTTGCATGCATTGCTTTGTTTTTATCATTTTATGTGGTAAATTGTTTGAATGTTGGTTTGAATATGTGTTTGCTTGATTGAATTGTAGTGAACTTTGAAGAGTGTGACAATTGCAAGATCAAGGAGTGAATCTAATTTCTCTACCAAAAAGGCAAGTGGTCCTTCATACTTTTGTCCCATTATTTTTCACTATGTTAGTGATATTTTGAGTAGGACTTGCATGTAATTTTCTAAGTATAAGCTATGCCTTGGGAAATCCTAGTAGATGATGCCTTAGTAGAATTTTCCCTAAGTTAAGATCCATACTACTATCATGATTATCTTAGCTAGTAGAAAACAAGGGTGGATTATATTCATGCTATGAGATATTTATAAGTCAAGGACTTGTGTTTTGTTTAATAAAACAACTATGTGAATGAATCACCTGGGTGGAATGGAATGAAAGGTTTGTGTTGAGTGGTTACACAAGTCCAATATACTGGGGAAAACTTGGGCATCACCAAGTCCAGTATGCTGGGGAATACTTGGTATCACACTTGTGGAAAGCCACCCAGGAACAAAGAGATTTGAGATGTCAAATGTTGAGAAGCTTCAAGTGCAGCCACATGGCATTATGGGCTCTGCCTGGATCATATAGGTTGCAACTTATCCAGATGGACAGTTGGTGGTAGGGAATGATAGGTTTGGGAACACGTCCATTTTGGTCTAAGGGAAGGCTTCTGAAAGATCTTGTCTCGATGCATGTCGAGTCTTATGGGGAAAGTGCACCACCTCTCGAGAGAGTAAAATCTAAGTACTTAGCTGTGTCCCCAGCAATGGACAATTTGAGCATCAATACACTGAAGCTATCAAGGATATCCTCATCCCAATTTCTAAGTTAAAAACTTGTGGTTGAACAAGGGTTAAGGTTCCCCAATGTCTATTGGTGGTTCCTTGGGAGTTTTTGACTAACAAAAACTTAGTGTTTTCAAATGATAGGTAAAACCTATTTTGAGCAAAGCAAGTCTAAGCTACACTTAGCCAAATCCATGTAGAAATTAGAAGCTATTATTCTACTAAGGTATCACTTGCCAATACTATTCCAATGTATTGACCCACTATGGCTGTAACTTGTGATGTTGCAGGTTGCTCTGATGAGGATTAGGGTTATGAGTCTACACTCAACATGTTTGTCTGTGGCACATGAAGATGAAGACTTTACTATATTTTGTTAAGTTTAATTCTTGCTCTAGCCTTTGGCTATGGAGTTGTAAAAGACTATGTTATCTCTGGAATGACGATGTAATAATGACCTTTCTATCTATGTACTTCATCTTAAACTGTGGATGCTAGCATTTGATCCAGGGAATAACATTGCAATCACAGGGACTTTACCTTTATAAAGGTGGGGTCTTACAGATGGTATCAGAGCACTGTGTTGCCTGCAGGATTGTAAACCTAGGATTGGACAAAACCCCTTATAAAAATAGGAGTTGTATTTGTTCCAAACTTATTTACAAACAATCTTGTACACTCTTTCCTCAATCTTTTGTTTTGATTCTACATCTCCTATTTTCAACTTGATGGACAAAGCCTCCACCATGAGCAAGGACTTCAACATCACCAATGACTTCAACTTTAGTTTCACCAAGGACTTCAACCTAGATATCACTAAGGACTACAAGTGAGACAAGAAGAATACTCAAGACTTGAATACTAAAGAAACACAACCTAGAAGGAACCATCATCACCTTTGAAGTTTTGTGACCAAGATGCAAGAAATTTTCCAAGGATACCATGAGCTTCTTCAATAAGAAACAACTAAGAAGAATGAAATGATCTCAAGTAAACCATATAGTTGGACCACCATACTAGTGATTAGTTGATCACACCAACTTAGGTGGTGTAGCAAAAATATTTTGTTGCCAAAAATGTGCTTGAACCTTGTTGTTTGAGTGGAATGCTTGTTTGTGTTTGCTTGCACATTGCTTGTGTGAATTGTTGTGTGTCATTAGGATTCTTCCTCTAGAAATATTTTGCCTATTCTAATCCCAATCCAACCCAAACATACGATTTCTCCAAGAGACTCCAACATCAAGGATGGTGACAACAAAAACCAAGAGATGCACATGAGAGAACAACTATTAGCAACCCAAGCCCAGTTGAATCAAGTGACAAGATAGTTTTTAGCCAACAACAATGAGTTAGACCCAACCATGCAAAAGTTCTTGGAAACCCAATCACAATTGTTGCAAAGGATGACAAATCAAATGATCAACATGAGAAGCAACCTTTCCCAAGGAGATTGTGACAACAATGATGTCAAGGATGATATTATGGAAGGAACTCAAACTTGCAATATTTGTGGAGACATATAACACATTTCTAAAGAGCATGTGGATCAATGCCCTAATTGTGAAGAGAAACATCCAACTAAACAATGCCCCACATCTCAAGTTACCTGCTTCCTATGTGAAGGAAATGAACATGTCCCTATCCAATGCCCCATCTATCCTATAGTTCAACAAATGAAACAAGATGGAATGCATCAAATGCTTGGAAACCTCCATAAGGAAACAACTTCTACCAAGAAGGATGAAGGCAAAGTCAGAACCATGCCTCATAAGGCCACATACAAAGTGACCACAAAGTGTTGCTACTCTTGTGTATAAGAAGGTCACATCTCTAGTAACTGCCCCAAGAAGAGAGAAAGATTTCCCACCTTTGAGGTGAGATGTGAAGAACATGAACTAGAAGAACTCCTAGCTTAAGAGAGACCCAAAAAGAAGAAGAAGGACAAAAGACAAGTGCAATGTTACAATTGCAAAGAGATGGGACACTATGCATCACATTGTCTAGAAAATAAGAAAGATATTAGCCAAGTGGTGTGTTTAAAATGCAAAGAGATAAGTCATTTTGCAAGCAACTGTCCAGAAAAACTACATCAAGATCCCAAGTGAGCCAAGATGTAATCTAGTTGGAAATTTTTAAGGGTGGTAGTACCCTAGTTGCCTTGAGCCAACTTGTAACCTCTAGCCTTCCCAAATCTCGGGACGAGATTTCTTTTAAGGGTGGTAGCCTGTCACATCCCAAAATTTTCCAAATTTTGAAATGTGAAAAGGAAATAAGCAAAAGAAATAATTGTAGAAATTTAGGGTGAAAAGAAACTTTTGTTTCAAAATGGAAACATCAAAACCCTTCTTGAACAAACTTTGACTAAAATGGAATACAACAAAATTCAAATCAAATGAAATGCATTCATCAATGAATGTACCTTGAAATTAAACACTTGGAGAAGTTAAACAAAAACCCTAAAACCCTAATGGAAGAAAATCATTTCCAAGATATCCCTAAGACTATGGATTTGATCCATATAAAAATTCAGCAACAAACATTTATAAATGATCAAGAATGATAAATAAAAATATTATAAGACCATAGAAATTGGTTTCATTCAATTTGGAACTAAGGATAAAAACTTATGAATATAATAAGATAAAAGGAAATAATTTCCAAAGCTAATAAAGCTCCCAGCTAAGATCCATACTAAATTATGAGCAAAATAATCCCAAAAGGATTTAAAAGGAAAAACAAATATTAAATAAAATTATACAAATTGGAATCACCAATTTTGGATCTATAAATAAAAAGATATGTATTTTATAAGATAAAGAAATAAATAAATAAATAAATAGGGAATATTTAAAAGCCAAATTAAATCTTGGCCAAATCCTTAAACAAATGAAAGTTTATTGAATAATAAAAGGAGTAAAATATTATTTAAATAAAATCATAAGGATTGAACAACATCCAATTTTATTTAAATAAAGACAAATTGCCTAAACTAAATAAATAATAAATCCCAAGAAAATTATTTAGAAGACAATTTAAACCTTGAGTTAAAATCCATAAGCAAATGGAATAAAGATAATCCAAATAAATAAAGGAATAAAGAATATTCAAATAAAAGTATAATATTCTAAATTATATTTAAATGGAGACAAAATCCCTAAGGTAAATGATTAATTAAATCATGAGAAAATAATAAATTGGAATTTGCCGAAGTGGATTAAAAACTTATCTAATTAACTTAAAAAGAATTATTTGAATAAAATTTATATGGTATTAGAACCATATTTGATTTCATTTGATTAAAAGACAAATGCCAAATCTAAATGAACATTAGATCATATTAAAATATTTTAATAATTCAAAGTGAATTATTTAAATGCACTAATGAATAAATAAACCTACTAAAAGGGTTTGATAAAAATTTGAATTTAAATGAAGGCTTGAATAAATGGTTTGGAATAAAAACAATTGTCTATTTAAAATAAATAATAAACCCTAAGGAATATAAGAAAATATTCTAAAATGGAATTTAAAATACATTGTTAAAAAGTATTAAAACATATTGAATATTTGGAAAAGATTTGAAAAAGGAATTTGGATTCAAATGGGAGTTTGAATTCAAAACAGAAAATGAAATCAGAAAAAGAAAAAGAAATAGAATAAAAAAAAGGAAGAGAACCAGCCCAGCAAACTAGGCCCAGTCCAGCCCAACAGCCAGCCCGCTCCCTCTTCTCCCCGAAACGTTTTATTTCACTAACGCACCTACCCTCCTCTCTTGCTGACCCGTGGACCCATGCCACATCAGCATCATCTTCCCCACCCTGCAGACCCATTCTTCCACCTCTCCTCGCTGTTTCTTGCCGTTTAATCCTCGCATGAATTCGTCTTAATGGTGCAGCAATTCTGCCCTGCGATTACTCTCATTTAACCGCCTACCTCCCCTCCCCCTTTCCCCCCAGTAATCACGCTACCGGAGCCCCCAGGCTGCCCCTGATTTCGTTTGCACAACCACTGCTCCGACGAGCTTCTCCATTGATTCCAGTGAGCACAACCATCCCCACTGCCCCTGACTTAACCGAGCATGCTCGCCAGTGACTCCCGCATATGCTAGGGATGGCACCCGCCGGGTTCGGGGCCGGGTCCGGTCCCCCCATACCCGCCCCATTTAAGTTGTCGGGTCTCATTTCTTACCATACCCGCGACCCGGCCGGGTTCGGGGCCCCGGCGGGTACCCACCAGCGCATGAGACGGGAGCGACGCTGATGCATGCGGGAAGAAAAAAATGGGATAGTAGGATGGGTTTGGTGGAAATGGACGCGTGCGTGCGTGTCCTGTCTTCAGGACTCCATATTCCAGCGTGTGCATGTGATGTGTGTTGTCTGCGTGCATGGCCCGCGTGGACGTGTGGTTAGTCATATGATTATTAGGGATAGGATTAAGGCTTAGGCGAATTCTGGGTATGGGTTTGCCACCCCCATACCCGCCCCATTAAACTTGGTGGGTCTAACTTTTTACCAAACCCTCCCCATATAAGGCGGGTATCCATCGGGTTTGCGGGTTTCGAGGCCCCATTGCCATCCCTACATATGCCCGTAGTCTCCATTCACTCGCGCGTGCCCCCTAGCATCGGCAACCTCGACGACAGAATGCCACCGCCGTCTGCCTCCACTCCGACAAACTCTCCAGGTGAACCCTGACCTCCCCTCTCTCTCGCGCGATGATGCTCAGATGTTCTCTGTTCCCACGCGCTTCTAACGCCCCCTTCCTTTTGCCTTCTCGTGGTCTGTAACCTCGCCCCCGTCGACAACAGGACGAGCCCGACCTATTGTGAACTCCGGCGAGCAATAGATGACGAACCCGTGCACCCCTGCCTCCCCACGAGCACGTTGAGCATCACCACTCTCCTGCGAACACGGTGAGCCATCCCTCTTCCCCCCTTGCTTCCTGTATCGCCGGAACCATCACGAGCAGAGCGCGTCGCCGCCGTCCGTCGTCGCAGCGCCGACCACCTATGGTCAATACGATTTGGGTCGTTAGATCTGGATCGTATGTGTGAGATTAGAACTTAAGACGAAGCAGTATGTTTGATTCTGTACCGTGCGATGCACTTTAGATCCAACGCTCTGTGTTAGTCAATCCAACCGAATCATTTTTAGCCAATAGGATACAACCACGTGGCCCAGTCTGTGTTATAAAAACCAGAAAAATTTATATTAGATGTTAGATTTTGCAAAAAACATAACTTTTAATCTACACGTCCAAAATTTGTAAATTTTATATCATTGGAATCAGGAAAAAGAATAATTTCCAACCATGCTCTTTGTTTAGTGATTTGCTTCTGTAAAATTGGTTGCTTTTGCAGAAACATGTGTAGGCCTATTTTGGTTATAAAATTTATTCTAAAAATGATTTTAGGGTAAAATCTTGTGTAAATGGTTTGTTTTGAACCTACTGAACATAAAAACCAACATTTGTATTTAAAAGTATATTTTGTTGAACACAAATAATTATTCCTTGAATAAAAGCATTTCTAGTAGAATAAAATTACTGATTATGTTTTAAAAATAGTTTTTGAGTAAAACCTTTTGAAAATGGGTTGAATTAAACTCTCTGACTCTAAACACCAAGTTTTGTGATTTAAAAATATATTTGATTAACCCTAGAAAATCATTACTTTGATTAAAGGCATTTCTAGAAAAATAAAATATTGCTTTGATTTAAAAATGATTTTGGGTGAAACCTTTTGTAAATAGATTTGTTTTAAACACTTTGACCATAAACTTTATATTGGTGTTTAAAAACATTTTGGCTAACATTATAAATTATTACTTTGATTTAAATCATTTCTAGCAAAACAAAAATGATTTAAATGGCCCATTTTCACTAACTTGATTTAAAATGGATTTGCCACTTTTATAAATGACCAATAGGTGTTTTAAAATGTTTATAACCTATTGGTAACCACTTTTCCAAATAAAACAATCTTATGCATGCTTGCATGCATTGCTTTGTTTTTATTATTTTATGTGGTAAATTGTTTGAATGCTAGTTTGAATATGTGTTTGCTTGATTGAATTGTAGTGAACTTTGAAGAGTGTGACAATTGCAAGATCAAGGAGTGAATCTAATTTCTCTACCAAAAAGGCAAGTGGTGCTTCATACTTTTGTCCCATTATTTTCACTATGCATTAGTGATATTTTGAGTAGGACTTGCATGGAATTTTCTAAGTATAAGCTATGCCTTGGGAAATCCTAGTAGATGATGCCTTAGTAGAATTTTCCCTAAGTTAAGATCCCTACTACTATCATGCTTAGCTTATCTAGTAGAAAACAATGGTGGATTATATTCATGCTGTGAGATATTTCTAAGTCAAGGACTTGTGTTTTGTTTAATAAAAAAACTATGTGAATGAATCACCTGGGTGGAATGGAATGAAAGGTTTGTGTTGAGTGGTTACACAAGTCCAGTATACTGGGGAAAACTTGGGCATCACCAAGTCCAGTATGCTGTGGAAAACTTGGTATCACACTTGTGGAAAGCCACCCATGAACAAAGAGATTTGAGATGTCAAATGTTGACAAGCTTCAAGTCCAGCCACATGGCATTATGGGCTCTGCCTGGATCATATAGGTTGCAACTTAGCCAGATGGACAGTTGGTGGTAGGGGATGATAGGTTTGGGAACGCGTCCATTTTGGTCTAAGGGAAGGCTTCTAAAAGATCTTGTCTCGATGCATGTCGAGTCTTGTGGGGAAAGTGCACCACCTCTCTCGAGAGTAAAATCTAAGTACTTAGCCGTGTCCCCGGCAATGGACAATTTGAACATCAAGACACTAAAGCTATCAAGGATCTCCTCATCCCAATTTATAAGTTAAAAACTTATGGTTGAACAAGGGTTAAGGTTCCCCAATGTCTATTGGTGGTTCCTTAGGAGTTTTTGACAAACAAAAACTTAGTGTTTTCAACTGATAGGTAAAACCTATTTTAAGCAAAGCAAGCCTAAGCTACACTTAGCCAAATTCATGTAGAAATTAGAAGCTATTATTCTACTAAGGTATCACTTGCCAATACTATTCCAATGTATTGACCCACTGTGGCTGTAACTTGTGATGTTGCAGGTTACTCTGATGAGGATTAGGGTTATGAGTCTATAGTCAACATGTTTGCCCGTGGCACATGAAGATGAAGACTTTACTATATTTTGTTAAATTAAATTCTTGCTCTAGCCTTTGGCTATGGAGTTGTAAAAGACTATGTTATCTATGAAATGACAATGTAATAATGACCTTTGTATCTGTGTACTTCATCTTAAACTATGGATGCTAGCATTTGATCCAGGGACTAGCATTGCAATCACAAGGTCCTTTACCTTTATAAAGGTGGGGTATTACAGTATCAACTCCCCAAGCTTAGACTTCTCTTGTCCCCAAGCGAATACTGAGCTCAGTAAACATGTCCACAGGTTTATAGAGTGAAGTGTCGATAAAAGAATACGAACAAGAAGCATCACACTTACCATTGCACAACTCATAGAGGAAAGCAACTCGCCATTATATAACTTAGCTTGCAACCAAGTACAACAGTCACAATAGAGATGCATAAAGATAAATCATAATTGGAATTGTCAAACTTGTTCTTGGTCAGAGAACACCTGGTAAACAGTTTCACAAAAGCTTTTTGTAGAAGTTTCAAAATAGGTGCACTCTTTGCTCAAAAAGTTTTTTTTCACAAGTGAAGGCTTTCAAAGTAATACTCAATAGATAAGAGTTTTATGCAAACAAGGAAGATAAAGAACACGATTGAATAAATCACCATATGAATGCTTGAAACACAACAACTCAAATGCTTGCTGGAGATAGAGAGGAAGTAGGTTTACTGACTCAACTGGTAACTAGGAGAAAGGTCCCTTCTTAGAGGGTAGCAGGGATTACAAGTCAAAAAGAGCTTCCAAAAGATTATGGTACTTACTAGCTTTGATCCCTCATTGCCCCTATCATAAGCATCTTGAGATGATTAAGGTTAAAGTGAACAAAGATGGAGTATATGCTTAACGAAATATAAGTTGGCAATCTCATGTCCCTTGAATATGAGGGCCACTCCTCATGCATACTCAACTTTGGGTCCAGGTAAGTTCTTGTCATTGTAAGTATTTGCATATCATTGAGAACCGCCAATGGGGTACCCCTTGCACATGGCATAGGATCTTTCCCATAACCAAAATGACAAGGAAAGCAGACAATGAGCATCTCAGCAATCTTTTTATTTACCATATGCATAGCTTTTTATTGAGGATGCTTCATAGATGACTCACTATGGTGATGCTACAAGTTTTCACCATGATTAAGAATGGATTAGTCTAGCGGCCCAGGCGTTTCTCTAACACAGAATACAAACTCCATGGACTTACAAGTTCCCTCTTTATTTCACACCGTTGACATCCGTAGACAAAAGAGCACGATATCAACTGTGTACAGAGTACAAGTGCAATGTTGAAAACGTTCCCCATGACAACATGGTTCTGCTAATTCCAACGTATAAATGCAAGCATATACAACTTCGATGTTCACAATGGTTCAAGTTTATTAGGGGCAAAGAAATAAAGTGTGCCATCAAGTTTGTGAGAGCTTTACTAACTAGTTTTCACATAATAAAATACTTTTTAATTCGAAAGGTAGATGAAGCTTGATAATTTGCTTGTAATAGCAAAAGCTACTAGGTAGATATGGTGGATACAAGTGGCAAAAGTTTTTGTTCGAAGGGTTTTGGAAACATGAGAAGTATGCCTTCTCAAAACAGGTTTTTGGCTAGCAAGGCTGGGTAGCAAGCAAGAGAGTTGAAAGAAACAAGCAAACATACAAGTAATAAGCCAAACATGCAATCTTCCTTGAAGACACAAAATGATCTTAAATAAAGAGTACCAAGCTTATGAGCCAACAAGAAAGAAAACAAATGATACAAAATACCTGTAAGCTTTTTCTTTCTTTTTTCTCTTTCATAGTAATGCTACTGACCAGAACTCGTTTTGCCAAAACCAATTTAGATCCACTTGATGATCCCAAAGTGGTGCCAATACTGATCAACAAGATCCATCATATAATAGAGATTGCAAACTAAAATAAGAAGTGCAAAAAAGTAAAAGATGAGACTTCTCATTAATATTCAAATAAAGACACTCACACCAAGGGATACAAAGATAATCAAATAAAGGACAGACACTTCGACATGCAAACCAAACTATAAGATAACCCCTCTACCACAAATATGAATCCACTAAAAAGGTAAAAGATAAAAGATAATGGTGGTGATACCGCGACACTCCCCCAAGCTTGGAACAAGCCAAGGGGATGCCAAACCTGATGACGAATCACTCCTTCGGTGGTGGTGTTCTCTTGATAAGCTCCTCAATAAGTTTACTCAACTCCTCGAACTCAAAAGTAAGAGTACAGATTAGCTCCGAGTTTTGCTCTATACGGCTCATGATCATGTCAGTCTGAGAATCCCAGTTCTTGTTATTCTTTCCCCACTCTTCATCCTTAGCATGATCCTTCTCTGCATTGTAAGAACGAGGTATATACCAAACCGAGGGCAAATTCCCTTTGGGCACATATTGATATTGATATTCATGTATAAGTGTATGGAAGGGTCTCTTGTTACGTGGAGGAGATGATCGTGGAGAGAGAGTATGACGTCGAGATTTCCCTCCTGTAGACATCTGTGTTGTCCTCTTAAGCTTGGTAGGGCGTGCCACCAAACCAATGCTTGCGACGGTAGCGCGGGTGTCCGGATGCTTGTTCTCCTCCATGTCACCTTCATACCCTACTGAAATCTCCTCCTCCTTGAGGACTTGAGGTTCTTCTTTCTTGGGCTCCTTGCCTTTGTCGTTGGCGGAGGCCATGGTGCTCTAAACTTGAGAAGATTTCCTGACAGAAACAGATCGAAAGGAAAACACGACGAGAACACAATGCACAAACCTCGGGGGATCCGGGGGGTTATATATTATGAAGTTTCAATGCATAGGGAATGTTTTGATATGGAAACGAAGCGGAGACGGAGTTCGAGGGTGTCAAACCCCCTCCAGGCACGACCAGGCTGGGCCCGTGCCTAGGGTGGGTTTGTCCACCCCGGACTCTGGTTCCTCTTTAGTTTTGTCTCGTAAATTCCCTTATGTATTGAAAACATAAAAAATATAAAAGATTGGAATTTCACGAACCTTCTGTTTTCACCACTTTTACCTATTCAAAGACGAACTCTGCAGATTCCTTTTCTCTTTCTCCTAAAAATTTCCTTCTTACAAAACCCTTGCACAAACTCAATGAAAACATTAGTTGTAAGCAAAAACAATAAACCTTTGGTACACACTTCAACTGAAAACCCATCAAAACAAAAGCTTCTATAAGAGGCAAATGCAAATGATGGCAGAAATCTGTCAAAACAGACCAGCAGGTAAAGATTAATTTTTTTGAAAACCTTCTGTTGCTCAAATCAAAAAGTGCAAAACTAATGAAATTTGGTTAACAACCTGGAGAACAAGCTAAAAAAAACGCAGCTCCATCCGACGTACTGATCTTTCTCATGAATTTTTACAGTACAACACAAAAATCTGTCCCAGGACAGCCACTTTTCACAACTCCTCTACTTCACAAAAGTAGTTGAACTTGACACAAAAACCAAAACAAAAAGGATAAGGAGCGGTTATTACAGGTAATAACTTCCAAGACTCGACAAAACTCTTGGGTTATCTCCCAACAAGTACTTTTCTTTAATGCCTTTAAGTTAGGCTTGAAACTTCCAAAGAAGCTCACGTAGGATAAATATATCTGGAGTGAAAAGAGCATCAAGAAGCAAATAACCAACACACTTAAGTCTAACCCACTTCCTATGCATGGGGGTATCACGGGAAAACGAATTGTTGAAACAAAAGGCCACTAGCATAGGAAGACAAAACATATGCAACTTTAAAGCTTTCAACATAAAATGGGGAAACTTAACATCATTGAGATGCATAGAACCATGTTTCCCTCTCTCAAAATAACTTTCAGTAGCACTTTGAATAAATTTGACAATATAACTATCACTGGTAACAACTTTATCATCAGAGTAAGCATACTTACTGTCATTAAAAGAGGTCCAAGGTCATAAACCGGATCAATAGAAGCAAGTTGTTCCATCCTGAAATCTTTATTAGGCAAGCTATTTTCACAAGGAGCTTTAGCAAATTTGGAAAAGTTAAACTCATAAGAATCTCCATCAAACTTAGTTAAAACATTTTCCTTCTTACAATCAATAATGTCTCCACAAGTGTTTAAGAAAGGTCTACCAAAAATGATAGGACAAGTTTTGCTAGCCGCTGAATTAAGCACTAGAAAATCGGCAGGATACTTAATCTTACCACAAAGAACCTCCACATCTCTTACAATACCAATGGGGCAAATGGTTTCCTTATTAGCAAGGTGGATAACCACATCAATGTCCTCAAGCTCACAAGGACCAATCTCATGCATAATTTCCCTGTAAATCTCATAAGGAATAGCACTAGAACTAGCACCAATATCACATAAACCATAGTAGCAATGATCACCAATTTTAACAGAAAGCATAGGAACACTAGCTTTTCTAGATTTACTAGGATGAGAGATAATATTAGAAGCATATTCACAGAATACAATGTGCTCATCCTCACAACAGCTACCACAGGTTCAACATTCAATTGCCCATCAGGCTCCACAGTTTTCATTGTACCTTTATTATTTGCACTAATAATCATAGAATACTCCTTTACCTTAGCTGGGAAAGCCATTTTCTCAACATGAGGTTCAGGCACACTGTGATTAGTAGTACAAACTTGAGTACTTTTAACTGTAACATGACTAACAACATCTTTATACGGAGCATGGTACTTATTCCACTTCTTCTTGGGGATTTCTATGTAAGAGGCAAAGGCCTTAAAACATTTGGCAATACTTTGGGAATCAAGACCAAACTCATTGTGAATATCACGGAAGTTATCAGTTCCCATAAAAGATTTAATGCATTCATAATCATAGTTTATACCTGACTTCCTTCCTTTGTCATTCTCCCAAGCCTCGGTGTTATCTTGAACACGGTCTAAGAGATCCCATTTAGCTTCTTCCTTCATATGTGTGAATGATCCAGCACAAGAAGCATCAAGTAAATCTTTATCATGAAGATAAAGCCTAGCATAAAAGTTATTGAGAATAATATTGTTAGGGAGTTCATGAATAGGACATTTAAGCATGAGTAACTTCAATATCCCCTAAGCTTGAGTTGTACTCTCTCCATCAAGAGGCCAAAAGTTATATATAAGATTTCTATCCTTATGGATTTCATTGGGAGGATAAAATTTAGAGTAAAAGAGAGATGCCATCTCCTCCCATTCCATGGATTGTCCATTCTTCAGCAGCTTATACCATGCTTCAGCTCTCCCTTTCAAGGATATGGAGAGTAACTTCTTCTTCACCTGTTCAGTTGTGATACCTGCACACTTAAACAACCCGCATAATTCATGGATAAAAAGCAAGTGATCACCAGGATGGACAGTTCCATCCCCAAAATAATAATTATACATAACATGATTAACAATACTTGTAGGTATCTTAAAAGGATCTATCTCAATAGGAGGTGGTTCATCTACTACCATAGCAGTGGTAGTAGTTTCCCCAAACAGAAAACCAAGTGGGTTATCCATATTGGAAACAAAGTAACAAGCAGCAACAAAAGCAATACTCACAGTAAAAGTTTCGCTTACCAGTTCCACTCTTCAATAGCGCTTCACTCCCCGGCAACGGCGCCAGAAAATAGTCTTGATGACCCACAAGTATAGGGGGTGTATCGTAGTACTTTCGATAAATAGGAGTGTCGATCCCAACAAGGAGCAGAAGGTGCTGAACAGTGGTATGGAGCAGGAAATCCCTGTGAATACTTAGCAAATGGATTTTTAGTGGTTTTCTAACAAGGCAACAAAACAAGGAGCAAGTAACAAGAGTAACGAACAAACGGATCAAGTGGACCAATCCTTTCTTAGCAAAGGACAAGCCAGTGGAAATACTTATAAGGACCAAACGTTCTCGAGGACACATGGGAGTTCTTTCAAGTTCTTTCGCTTAAAATAGCTGAGTAATCTTCTTTGGTGTTTGTAAGTGTTGTGTGGGTGAACCTATGCTAACATACCACCCTTCCTAGGACTAATACATACTTGTGATTAAACCCCCTGCAAACATCCATAACTATAGGAAAGTAATTAAGATATAAATCTAACCAGAACCTTAAACTCTGAGATCCTACACTCCCTTGTGCAAAGGTGTCATAACGGCGGTTCAGGTTTCTATCACTCCGGCAACCCCATGATTAGTAGCCAAATACACAATGCATTCCCCTAGGCCCATAAATGGTGAAGTGTCATGTAGTCGACGTTCACATGACACCACTAGAAGAATAACACCACAACTTAAATACTAAACCATTGAATAATAACTCATCGTAGATTCACTACTAACAACATGACTTCTCCCATGTCCTCAAGAACTAGACGAACTACTCACAAGACATCATATGGATCAAGATCAAAGATGATATGATAATGGATAACAATCTGAACATAAACAATAATCCAATGGTTCCACTCACAAGCATCAACTACAATAGTAATCAACACTGGGAAAGTTTCCCCTAAGAACTAAAGCAATATCTAACACAATTGTTATAGCAGGACAAAGTGGTGATGATGGTGCCGGTGGAGATGATGGTGTGGATGATGATGATCCCAATGAAGCCTAGCTTGATGACGGTGTTGATGGCGACGGTCTCCCTTCTCCGGGAAGGAATTCTCCTGGCAGAAATCTATCTACCGGAGAGATCTTTCTCTCTCAGTGTTTTCCGCCTCCCAGAGGCGGCGAAAATCTATCTGTGGTCGCTCTCTCAGTATTAGGGTTCTGTAGGGAAGATATAGGCGCAGGGGCGGAGTCGTAAGCCGGGCAGGTGGGCCACACCTGCCCTAGGCGCGGGTCAGGTGGGCCCATGCCTAGGGGGGTGTGGGCCCCTTGAGGCCCATCTCCGTCCCTCCTTCTGGCTTCCTTTGTCTTCTGGTAAAATAGTATGTTTCCATATTTTTCTGGTATTTTTCTGATCTTCGCGAAATTGCACCGAAACGCCTTCTTTTCAATCAGAATCCAGACTCCGGTAGTCCATCCTCCAAGAATCATCCAACATGCACAAACAAATGAAAAAGCCATAAGTAATACCTCATAATAAGACAAACATCAATGAATAGAGGTAAATTATGATATAGAAAGGTGATGCAAATTGGGCGTATCAGTGAGAGCACTCCTACCTCACGCTCTCGTACAAGCATCTCTCTCCCTCCTCCCATTGGCTTTCAGATTAGCAGAAGCCATGGAAAAATAGTTTTCTCTAACAGATCTACTACTTCCACTGCCCTGTTGGATCGAGGGAACGAAGGTCGTTGTCAATCTGTATGTGTGATCGAGTATGGAGGTGCTGCTGGATTGCAGTGCTTGTCAACACAATCCTGAGATCAACAAGTGTTCGTCTACATCACCTACGAGATCCGATCTTAATAAAAACTTCCGATCTTCAAGGGTAAGTTTTCTGGATGATGAACTACTCGTTACATGCATCTTCTATATTAGATCTTGGCACCTTTGGTGTTCTTACCGTAGGAATTTTTATTTTCTATGTAGTGAATCCTTCACATTTTGTGTTTTCCCAAGCATTGCACACTTGTCCTTGGATAGTGATAGTGTGTGATCAAAATCAAAAGTTGACTTTATAGCATAAAGGGACATCAAAATAAAAAATTAGAAAAAGAAAAATAGAATGAAATACAAAATCTCCTAATACATAGAGACTCTCAAAGCTTGTAAGCAAGAGAAAAAGAGCGACCAAGGCAAGTGCACAATTCCAGTTCTTTTACTCTTTTGGCAAATGAGCTATGGTCTTCTTATGTTGGCACGACATCGAGCATAGTTTTGTAGGACATTTTTTTGCTCATTTTCCATAGTCGTCCTAGCCCCACTTATCTCCACATGTGTGTATAGATAGGTCCCCGTGTCTTTTTGGATCGTTACCTTTTGCATTTGATCTTTAGATTTTCTCCACTTATTACAATATCCTTGTCTTTTGATATTTTCGTCTGGTTTTCCACCATTCTAACTCATCCACCATAAGCTTTTTGAGTGTTTGGTAGATTTTAGTGTGAGATTTCCCTTTTTCCCTTTGCTTTGCAAGTCTTTTGGTTCACAAGTGTGACTACTTATCCAATATGACCTCATCAAGGTAAGGTGAACGGACTAACCCTCCCCACAAATTCCACTTCTATATACAACACTTGACGTGGTCCGTAATGGATAAGGATAGAGAAAGTAGCCAAGCTAATGCGGACGAGGAGGGTCCATACATGACTCATAACAAGCACTTCATAGTGGAACAAGCTTTCAATAAATGCTTTGAGTCCATTGAGACGCACATTGATGAACAATTTAAAGAAGTTCGACTAGAGTATAAGAACATGGATCGACTCATGGATGACTTCAGCCAACATATGAATGCTATGAACCATAACTTTGGTCATTGATTTGAAGCTCTCCGATGCTCCATCGCCACCTTGCTTCTCGACCTCAACACCACTCAAGTACTTCAAGTTCTTCACGACATCATTCTCCACATCGACATGACCATCATGTAAGTGTTCATGGCGATATGATAACCCAATCTTCAAACAAGAGAGCTCTTCGCAACATATATCGTCTCCAAGGCGAGCGGCAAAATCAAGCTATTATGGTGACTCATCTTCAAGGGCCAACTCAAGGCGTGGAGAACACTGTCATCATGCAAGAGCACTCATTATTTGATATGAACCACCCCGTGAAGAACCTCAAGTGCGACGTCAAAAAAATGATCATCCTCAAGACCTTCACTCGACCACAAGTGCTGAGATAAATGAAGAATACCAAGCACACCATTGACGTGAAGATCTCGAAGATACTCCAAGACTCCATCATCGACAAGACCGTTGAAAGAACATGTGGGCCCTCATGTGTGGTTTTGGTAATTAATGAAAATATTTATGGACTAATGTGTGTATTAAGTCACACTTGTAGGAATTGTCCTTTGGCATCGCTTGGAGCATGTGTTGGCTTCAAGGTCGATGAAATGAGAAGAAGATGTGTTGTGAAAGCTCAAAATGCACCATCTATAGAAGATCTCATGATTAATGCTTGCCATCCTCGGTGATCATGGATAGATGATGAGGAATTAAGAAAGGCGTTCCATCTTGAAAAGGGAAAGATCGTCTACATCGATCTCAAGTGGAATGCTCAAGGCAAAGGTATAATCTTGATAGGTTTTCCCTTTTTCTGGTCTCATGTTGTTAGTGGGAGACCGGGTTTAGGATAGATATCCGTACTATCAAGAGGGGCTCTCGAATGAGTAACTCGGTCACATCGTTCGGAGAGAGTTCAAACCTTTGCATACTTGCATCATCGTATTTGGTTGTTATTTGGTCTTGTCCATGTGAAGATATAGAGCTTGTGGTAACCTCCATAACAAGCTCTTGTTCATCAAAATCGGATCTCTCTTTTATACCTTATTGCGATTTTGATCTATGCGGTTTTTCGGTTTCTCACCAAGTGAGGTATCTCACATTATTATACTTGATACATTCCCATTGGTAGCACATGTCGTCCTCTTTCCAACGCAACTGGAATCGGGTCAATCAGAGCTCCCAATCAAAAGTTATCGCCGGTTTGATTATTTATTGATATTCGGTTTGAAAAAAGAAAAAAGAAAACAATTTTACTGGGTCGTCTGGTACTACCGTGCCTAGTACCGGACGCCCCTGATCCGGACTGCTCCTCCTCTGGACCAGGCGGTAGTTAGCGTCGGCACTACCGGACCGGCCCGGTAGTACCGCCCGGGTGGGCCGGTACTACCGGCCGGCCCATCCGGCTCGACCTGCCCAGCGCTGCATAGCTGCTTTGCTCCCAACCGCTCGCTGGCCCGCTCCCGCATTGTGCCACGCCGCTGTTGGCTTGCATCGCGCGCGCGCCTGCCGCGTTGACCAGCGGACGCTCCCGTGCGCCTGGCCCGCTCCGCCGCTGCCCGCGGCTCTGCTCGCGCCTACCGCTGGCTTCGCTGCCGCCTGCTGGGCCCAGCGCATGCTGCCCCAATCCTCTCCTCTCTCGCCTCGCCTTGTGCCCGAAGGTAAAGAAGGAAACGGGCGTTCTACTGGACCCGTCCAAAATTAGCCCCAACGGCCAGATTTTTCGGGCCTCCTATTTAAGGCTTTGCCCATTTTTAGTTTAGTTAGATCCTTCTTCTATTAGGCTAAGCTTTTCCACACTTGCTCTAGATTTTGAAGCTTGCCTAATCTCTTCCCCTCCGATGATTCTTGCCCATATTTAAGTGGAAGAGACAGGAGATCTAGATCCACGTTTTGACCTAACCGATTCATCTCTTTGTGAGTGTATCTTTGGGGATCTAGATTTTGGGGGATTTTGTATCCCTCTTTGATTCCTCCTCTCTTGTTCCCCCAATAGCTTTAGTAGCTTTGTTGGAACTTGAGAGTGAGGGATTTGAGCACCTTTGTGGTGTTCTTGCCATTTGCATTCAGTGCATCGGTTTGAGTTCTCCTCGGAGGATTTGGTTCGTGTTACTCATTGGAGTTTGTCCCTCTTGGGTTCTTGGAACCCTAGACTGTTTTGTGGCTTTGGTGGCATTGTGGCCTTGGTGGCGTTTGTTGGGAGCCTCCAATTAAGTTGTGGAGAAGTGCCCCAACCTTGTGAGAGGTTCCGGTTGCCACCGACAAGTGCACCGATAGTGGAAGCGTGGATCGATCCCGTTGGGGTGAGATTCACCGGAGAATAAGGGAGGCCTTTTGTGGCATTGGTGGTTTGATACCACCCCCTCTCCAAACGAGACGTACTCCATGTTGGGAGGAACTCGGTAAATATCATCGTCCCCGCGTGCCTCGGTTATCTCTATACCCGAGCTCTTTACTTATGCACTTTACATTGTGATAGCCTTCGTGCTTGAAGTAATCTATATCTTGCTATCACATTGTTGCTTGTATTGTTTAGCATAAGTTGTTGGTGCACATAGGTGAACCCTAGTTGTTCTAGGTTGTGCTTGACAAAGTAAACGCTAGTTTTATTCCGCCTTTGTTGAGCCACTCTAGGAAAAGTTTTAATCGCCTATTCACCCCCCTCTAGGCGACATCCGTATCCTTTCAACCGTCATCATCAACACAATGGTCATGATGAGGAGAAAAAAACACACAAAAACCATGCGTATCACCATCACCATGATGAACCAAATGCTCCAAGAAGAAATGAAGAGCAAACACAACCTCGTCAAAAACCTAGGCATGAGTCTCAAGTACCACTATCGCGCCACGAGGACAAATCACCTCAACAACTCTGTGAGGTCCGAGCACCTCAACCACGACAAGAGGCCCAAGCACCATAACCTCAAAATGCGGCACAACAACCACAACAACGCCGTGAAGCTCCACCTTAACAACAAAAGCAATGAGCCAATCATCATGAACAACCTCAAGCATGTTAAGATGACCGAGATCCATATGATGATCCAAATGATAGCTCTAACAACGAGAACAAACACCACTAACGACGTCATCATCCAAATACAAATACAAATCATCATCATCACAATCATAATATGAAGAAACTTTTGGTAGGCTCAAATTCATGATACCTAAGTTTCAAGGCTCCTATGATCTAGAAGTGTACCTCTCATGGGAACTCAAAGTCAACAAGATATTCCGCATGCACAACTATAGTGAAGAGAATATGATGGCTATGACATCCATCGAGTTTGATGATTATGAAAATCTTTGATGGGAACAAATCCAAACCACACGCCAAAGATAAGACAACCTCCTATCAACACATGGAGAGTGATGAAGGAACAAATGCACTCCTGCTTTGTCCCGTCACATTACATAGGATGACTCTTCAAAAAGCTCCAAAATCTCAACCAAGGGACAAAAGTGTGAAAACGTATTTCAAAGAAATGGAACTTCACATGATTTGAGCCAACACCCAAGAGCGTGGCGAACAAACCATGTTACACTTGTTGTCCGGTTTGAACCATCCAATCAACCGCATCGCGGAGTTCCAACCCTTCAACAACTTGGTAGATATTTTGCATAATGCCACCAAGTTCGAGCTTCAAGTGCAAGATAACCTCAAATATGCTAAGAAAAAGGCACTCTTTGCCAAAAAGACTGATTCAACCGCTCCTTTGACAAGTTTCAAAGGGAACACCTTAAGCAATTCAAAGTCTCCTTTCAAGCCAACGTCTACAGAAGGCAAACCTACAACAAATGGTAAGCCACCAACATCAACAGCGGACGACTCATCGAGTAGAAAAGTGGAATGTTACAAGTGTGGAGAAAAAGGACACAAATCATATGCATGTGGCAATACCAAGGTCATGATCATCAATGACTAGAGATCACGAATCCTTGAGCGAGGACGAGTTTGAAGGAAGATCAAAAGACGCCCCAACAAGAATGACATGGATACAAATAATCAAGATCTTATCATGTGTGAGCATGATGCAAGCCCATCACTTGTCGCCACAAGGGTGTTAAACACGCAAGCCCAAGAACATGAAGACCAACGATGAATCATATTACAAACCAAGGCCGACATCAATGGAAAGTCCATCAAAGTCATAATTGTCGGAGGAAGTTGCCACAACCTCGCAAGAACCAAGCTATGTGAAAATCTCAAGCTCCCTATCCATCAACATAAGAACCCCTACCATGTGCAATGGTTGAGCGATAATGGAACCGCCAAGGTCAAGCACGCCGTATCAATCTCTTTCTCTATTTGTGCATATAAGGATACAATTGAATGTGATGTGGTTCCCATGATTGTTTGTCACATGCTACTCGGTAGGTCGTGGCAATTTGACAAAGGTGCTATCCATGATGGACGCACGAACATCTATAGCTTCAAGTGGCTGGTAAAACTTGTGCTTTGCAACCGTTGATTCCTGGACAAATAATTGTATACAATGCAAAGGCTTTAGTGAGGGTGCAAGCTACAAATAGACCTAGTGAGATGAGTGGTGACCAAGAGAACCACGAAAATATGAGTGAGAGCCACAAGCCAAATATGAGTGGAAAAATGAAGAGTGTTCTCCTTGCCACCAAACGTGAGATGAGAGAAGTGAGGTAAAACCCATCCATGTTGCACTATGTGCTCATATGCAAGGGATTTGCGCAAGACACTAATGATCTTTGCTGATTGTTTTGTAGGGACTCGAAGATGTCTTTCTCACCGAACCACCTCATGGACTCCCTCCACTTAGAGGAATCGAGCACCGCATCGACCTCATCCCCGGTGCTCTGCTACCAAACTGCTCTGCCTATCGCATGAACCCGGAGGAGACGAAGGAAACTGAAAGGAAAATTGAACATATTCTCTCCAAAGGTATGATTCAAAAAATCTTGAGCCCGAGCGTGGTTTCCGTGATACTTGTCCTAAATACGGATGATAATTTATGTTTGTGCATGGATTGATGTCCCATAAATGTTATCACCATTCTTTACCATCACCCCATACCTCATCTTGATGACATGCTTGATGAATTAAGTGGAGCCACTATATTTTCTAAGATAAATCTCTGTAGTGGCTACCACCAAATACGTATTGCGGTGACCCTGTACACAATTTCATATTGTATTGTACTAATCGTTGGCACAACATTCACGAAAGCCCCTTTCTGCAAATATTACACCTCTCAAAGTGGTACAACAGAACCGTTGTGGGTCCAACTATTTTATTTATTCCTTGATATTAACACAATAGAAATACAAGCTTAGAGTTCCTCCTTGGTCCAATGAGAATTCGAAACTACCAACAAGTCTATGATCACTAGATTGAGTGCAATGCTACTTCTAAGCTAAGCACCATTGGAGCGTTGCAACATTATAGGGTATAAATCTAGGTTTCTCATCCCAACTATCCTAAGCATGCATAACTATTATTCTAATTATATGTCTTCCTGCCCCGTTCCAAATTCTATTGCATAATCTACGCCTTCAAGCCTCCTGAAAGATTAGGTTCTTCGTAACAAACCTTTGTAAGGGTACATTGCCCCTATGTGTGGTTTTGGTAATAAATGACAATCCCTTTGTACTAATATTTTCATTGAGTTTTATATGAATAAATATTCCATAGGTCATGCTTGTAGTCCATGTGTTGGATTCAAGTATGGATGCCATGAAGATAAATATATACCTTGAGTATTGGCATCAAGATCATTGATTTGAACAGAAGAATATGATATGATCAAGAAAAATAAATGAAGATGGGAGTTCTTGTGTAGAACTCAATTTAGCCATGCCCTAGCTTATGTGTTAAGCAATGGGTGATCAAGATATTGAGAGTTTGATCTCAAGAAAAATCGAGATATGGGTGGCTCTAAGTCGGTGTCATGATAGTCTCATGAGTTGAGATATGCTTGACCAAGATTTAGAGTATGTAATCAAATGAAGAGTTATTTATGTACCTCAAGATATTTAGATAGATCATGAGACGATACATGGTTGACCAATACAAAGAGTGAAGATTGGATTCAAGATTGGTCAACACATGAAGCATAAAGAATGTATCACATGGGATCTTGTGGTATGGTAATCCTTGTAAATTATGCTTCATGAACTAACCCATTATATATGTGCCTTTGTGTTATCTGTGTGGGTTAGGTATATTTTTACGGACATGCATACAAAGTAAAGATTTCATATAGCCCATGAGTGGATGACATCAAGTGGTGTTCATCATCAAGGATGATAAGCGCAAGTTCAAGATAAGTATCTTGAGAAGATCATATATTTGAAGCTTGTCATCCATTTGGTGATAATGGACATGTGAATATGTGCCTTAATGAAGCTATCCCATAGTGGTGAGGGGGACCAAATTCTTAGTCTTCACGAAGCAACAATGATCAAGTGAAGCATTCCGGCTTGAATGGAGATTGAAGCGTTGTATCAAGATCAAGCGGGGTGCACAAGGCAAGGTATGTCCTTGCTAGGTTTTTCTTTTATCAGTCTCAAGGTGGTTGTTGGGGAGACCGGGTTATAAGTTATATAGCCACACTATGTAGAGGGTCTTTCGGTTGGGTAACTTGATCACATTGTCTTAGGGAGCTCAATCCTTTGCATACCTTGCATCCCCCAATTCTTGTTGCTTATTGTTTTTTCTCTGTGTGAGGTTCTTGAGCTTGTTTATATCTCTTCAACAAGTCCAAGTTCACCAAAAACAGAATTCATATGCATCTTATATTGCATTTTCGAGTTTGGAGGTTTTATCGGTTCTTCATTTAGGGAGGTTCCATACCTTTCCGCATTTGTTTTATACCTCCTACTCTTTCTTGGGTATTATAGTCTATTATATATAGCTTGTTCTTTGCTTTTCAAAAAGCCCAAGTTTGCTAACAACGGAGTTCAGATGCAAAAGATATGATCCGGTTGACCTTTGAACCGACCCAAAACCGAATCTATACCGACTCGAGGTCCAATACACATCCGGTTTTGTTTGGTCCTTGGTCCGGTTGACTGGGGGTTTTGGTCCAGGGTCTAGTTTGACTAAATGGAGGACCAAAACGTCTAGTTTTACCTCCAATGGTCATGTTTGGCTTTCCTATAAAAGTGGGTTCCCCAACGATTTTGGAGGGTTCTTGAGCATGTTTTTTTACCTCCATTGTTGACCCTCTTAAGCTTGCTTCCTCTCACATCCCTTCTATGATTCTTGCATTTTTGAGGACTTTGGAAGAAGAGATTTAGATCTACAATCCCCACCAATCAATTCCTCCTCTAAGTGAGGGGAACCCGTTGGATCTAGATATTGAGTCTTTTGTTGATTTCCACCATTGTTCTTTCACTCTAATTCGTCCTTAGAACCTATTGTTTTGGTGGAATTTGAGTGTAAAGGTTTTGAACACTTTTGGTGTTCTTGCTTTGTATTCTTAAATAAGTGTTGAACTCTCCATTATGATCTATTCGAGTGAGAGACCGTGAGCAACGGCAACCGCAACAAAGCATGGAAGGGACCCGTACTCGCCCGTAGCATGGCGGCACACCTTCCCACGGCAACACGAGGACGAGGCTGATTCCGATTCTCTAGTGGTAAAGGTATCCTGGGCTTATTGGAGTGAAAATTATGTGCTTCTCTCCACGCTCTTTTCTCTACTACTATAGTGTAGCAGTTTTGAATTTGGATTTACCACCTCCACTTTAGTTTTCCCGCCAGGGCAAGGCAAAATCAATCCTAGCCATCGGTTCCATTTCTTTCGTTGATACTCACCCTCCATCACCAAACGCTGATCTTTTGGATCCAACGGCTGGTTTTCCTGGGATTCGTACCACCTCTTCCCATATGTGCCAGAACCTTCGCGATAGCTCCTCGGTTTAGTCACTATGCCGACCAACCAAATTTGACTCCAACCCGCGTGCAGAATAACTCCATACATGAACCAGCGCGCCAAAATACCGGCATCTCCATTCCCCACCAGTCCACCACCTGTTGTCTACACACTAGCTGGGAACGGGAGTGCAATAGCCCATAGGCGAGCACGTGCGTGACCCCCTCTTCGTATCATCACTATCTTTCTTATTTTCTGTTGGTTCCAATTTTCTCGATCATTTCTCTCATGAGGGTACCTCCCATCGGATGCTTCTTGCTAAGAACTATTGATTTTATTGCAAATCTCGACATGTTCTGTCTTTGTAGTGGCTAGGTGTCTTTTTGCACACCATGTGTTTGTATTTTTGTCCAAACTACTATGCAGTGATCTAGACCAATATGTGGCAAGGGGTTAGTTTGTGGTTGTGAAGTTACATACCATAATCGGATGGATAAGTGGAATGGTCATACTTTTATATTTTTTTGTTAGTTAGTTTATTTCGTGGCATCCATTTGAGATTTTGTCTATTTTATTTCCTTCTTATAACACTTCAACACCCCTATATAATAAACTGTCTTGATCTGTTTGGAAGTTATACTCTTTAAGAAATCTGCATATGACCCTCACCTGTGAGAAATAAAATATTATATGGATAAGAATGTCTTAAGGTTTTTGTTATTAACGATATTAGAGATTAAAGAGGGCAGTTCCATTATTTCCACATAACTAAATTCCATTTCAGTCATATATATATATATATATATATATATACATATATTTCAGAAGTTTGTATGTCCAAAAATCCATGTCAGGAGATATATTTTCAGCCAGAACATTAATTTGTAATTTTTTTTTGACTGTAACTATGGCGGGCCAAAGCCAACCTGAACATATATTCAGCCAAGAATGTGGTACAGAGTCAAAATACAAATTAGAAGGAGAAAAAGAAAAGGAGAGAGCACTAGCAACACCAACTAAGCCTAAAAAAACTAAGCAGCCACCAACATTGGAATATACAAGAAGAGCAGGAAGGAGTGCAGAAGGATTGGTCGAAAGGATCACGCAGCCGAGACTACGAAAGAGACACGACACCCGCTTGCCGAGCGAACACTGAACACCTTGAAGAACTAGGAGAGTCACAACCATCATCGAAGGGCATCCCCCTGCCGAGGTCGCATCACGACACCGAGAGCCGCCAACACCACCGAAGGGCAAAGTTCCACCGAGAGTACCACTGCACTTCCTCTTGGTATCAACTAGGAGAGTCGCAGCCATCGTCGAAGGGCATCCCCCTGCCGAGGTTGCGTCGCGACAGCGAGAAACACAAACACCACCGAAGGGCAAAGTTCAGTCGAGACAACCACTGCACTTCCTCTTGGCCCCGAACACGACAACCAACACCATATGAGTGAGCCTCGACACAACACAAGCCATCAAGAACCTCAAACACGGTCGAAGGGCAACGATCTCCGAGTCCTCACCTCTGCCACGAACATCCCTGAGAGAAGGTCAGCCATTGTTGTAGGAAGCCAAAGAAATTAGCTTAGAACAAAGCTGCAAAGCACAACTCGGGGCCGGAGCACGCCGAGCACTCCATGCTAGAGGCACCAATGCAGAGAGAGGGAAGCAAAATCACGACCAACCACGCTTCAGCCAAGCCAACCAACCACTTGTCACCAATGACGCAAACCCTCCGGCAAGGAAGGCCAACTCCGAGACGATGCCTCCACCGAGGAAAGCGACATGAAGCGCCGCCATCGCCAGATCAACAAGATCTAAGGTTTCCCCCCGGAGATGAGGCGAGGCCTAGCCAAGGAGATGCAAATCCACGAACACCGCCTTCAACAAGGTAGCGGCACCCGCGGACGCCGCCGGTGTCGACAATGAGGATTAGGACATTCGTCCGGATACCAGCCCTCGCCAAACCTGCAACTGTCCTGCCGATTGGTCAAACAACGTCATCACCACCCTCAGGGCTGCCTGCAGCATGGCACCGACGAGGCAGGAAACCGAGGCGCGCCGCCCACACCGGAACTGGAGAGGGCGGACTGGCCGCCCGCCGCCGGCAGCCAAAAGGCCACTAGGGCTCACTTGACCTCCATGCTGCCAGAACTGGAGACGCCGTTCCAGACTGCTCCCCACTCCGGCCATGCAGCGCTGTCGCCGAAGACGAGCTGGCCAGCCCCACAGCCACGCCTGCAGCAACTCCTCCCGCCACCGCCGCTCGCTGGCTAGCCCCGCTCCGCCTCAACACCCACCGCCGCCCGCCACGAGGAGAAGCCACTTTCCCCACCAGCTACCACCGCCCGCTGCCTTTGGAGCGGGGGCCATCCCTTGGCCAGCAGCCAGTGCTGGCGGCGCTCCTAGCTAGGGTTTCTGTATCACCTCCGGAGTCGCCTGGGAGAGCGACCCGGGAGGCCCGATGGGCTTTCCCATTTGTAAATTCTATGTCTTACGCGTATATATATCTAATACCGACTATGGTGTTCACACTTCTCTTATATACTCCCTCCGTCCGCAAATAAGTGTACATCTAGCTTTTGTCTAAGTCAAACATAACCAAATTTATAGAGAAATATAGAAACATATATTACATCAAATTGACATATTATGAAACTAGATTTAAAAATAAATCTAATGGTAACAATTCGGTGTCATAAATGTTGGTACGTTATCCTAAAAAGTTAGTCAAATTTTACTATGTTTGACTTAAGACAAAGCTAGAAATACATTTATTTGCGGACGGAGGGAGTATAGATTTGGGTATCACAATTCCGGAGTACCAACCTCGCAGTCGCCGTCTTGCATGAGGCTGCGTCAACCTTTCCGTTCCAAATATCAGCCCATTTGCTTGTCATTCATCACTCTCAAATCTCAGGCACACAATCCTTCCTCCAATAAAATGTTCACAATCTTTAATCCAGAGTCTGTTCCGAGCGCATTAAATAAAAACTTTTGTGGTCTCCTTAGATGTACAGAGAGATAAGATATAAACTGATTTTATCCAGTTATATGTGCTCATCATGACTAATTACATATGAGGTCCGTTTCGTTGGAAATACAAACTCATTTAAACAATCAAACTGATTTTGTCTAGAATCTATATGCTCATAATATGAGTGCAGATAACTACATACGAGGTCCGCCCAGTTGGAAGTATAAACTCATTAAAATAATAATAATGTCCCTGTGGTTAATTCAGCATCATCGGAAAAGAAACAGTGTTCTACCTGTCAACTCTAATCATCTTATTGACTATATCTTCAACTTTTTTTACTTTCTAAATGGCATATCCTTTGTTATGTGTACTTAAACAAGGGCTAATTTTACTGAGCTAAACCATCATACTGTTGAACCAGTGGATGTACCCGTGAATCCTGCACACCGTAAACGTTAGATAGATACTTGTAGATGACACCAATTCAGAGAGAAGTATATTTACAGATGAATCGTGAGTACAAACGAACTAAACGAGATAACAATGCAAGTAGTAGTAGTGCCCAGTCTACAACCGGGCAAACAAATATGAGCTAAAATGACAACATACACTGTCAGGTGACAGAAAGTAGCATTCAGGTGGCTTATAATAAACATAATTTAATAATTACTACGTATGCTTTGCTGATGGAATATCTTCCTCTTTTCAGATTGTTGCACAGATGGTTCAGTGGTCGATCAACAAGGACGTTCGTCCAAAGTGAAACAAGGTTTTATAAAAATCTGTACTGTCAGAATCTATTGTTTAAATGTATTACTAATTATGATATAGACTATTTTTTTTCCTTGTTCGTCATGTGAAAAGCAGTGGCCACATTTGGTACTTTTGGGAAATCTGAATCAGGTAACCAAGGCCTGTGTGATTCAGACAATTGCATAATTCTTCAGTCAAATATGTGCCACCCAGATAATGGAACTCCAGTGATGGTTAGTCCATCTGGTGTACGTGCATCTTCCATTTCTCTTGAAGATCAAGCTGATATTGCATTGACAAAGAGCAGCCAACGTAAGTGACAACGTGGCACTAGCTGGTACTCACACTTGTTGCCTGAACAAAGAGAAGCATACTTACGAAGGAATCGTGAGTATAAGAAAAGAAGAAAGTCTCATGTGGCAGATGTAGTAATAGACAATATAGCTGTAAAAAGTGACAGCTTGCTTAGTCAACCTGTGGAAGTTCATGGGCATATCGTTTCTGAATCTGAAGATACAATCTATATACCAATGGATAATTTTCCTGCTAATCCAGGTAATATATATGTTCTGATCTCAGCAATACAATATATGTCCGGTGCTGCAGTAATAGTGTAATTTTTGGACGGCCTGGAGAGCTTGCAGACTAGGTGATGCCAACGTGTGTGCTCAATAAAGCCTCCAAGCTCAATTTTTATTTTTTCTGAAACTCAACAGTTGAGATCGGAGAATTTGTTGACTGCTCATAAAGTCGCGATAGAGTTCAAGTCAACTATTGGCTGGCCAGACAGTAGCAAATTTTAGAGGCCAGGGCAGACTGGTCCATGAAAACTTGTTTTTTTTCAGTCGTTTTGCATAGTGGAACAGATGGTAGCACACGATTTTGTACAACAAGTTCTGAAATGTACTATCTATGAAATACTGAATCTCATGGTTCACCATTAAATCTATGTATTAGTGTCGTTTCTTCCGCTGCTGACGTGCACTGCTAGGCTTAAAACCTGTAGCTTGGAGTCCAGGACTACGAACCATACTGGCATTTTACTGGGTTACAAACTCAAACACCATAGCTTGGAGTCCAGGACGCCTCTGTATACCATTTCTACAGATCGCATAATATGCTAAAACTAAAAGATTCGTCAAACATTTGTTGTGTTTTGATTTCTTGAGCTCTTCTGCTAATGCCATTAATGACTGTTGGTTCAACTGGTTAGCAAAAAAAAGGGTGCAATTCCAACACTCCATGCACCGCAAAATGAAAACAATACACTTGCAGAAATGCATACCAACTCAAATAATTGATCGTCGTGTTCTCATATTAGTTAATTCATGTTTTTTTTGGATAAAAGAAAGTGTGGTATAAAACTTTTGTGAAAATTAAACTGTAGGCACCACTGTCATTTTAATCACTCTCAGTCAACTGTAAGGAGCAGTAGAGGTTCCAAAGGATCCAGATGATGCATTGAGGTGGTTTAAATATACTGTACAAACGCAGGGTAACACAAATATCACACTATTCTTCTGGAGTAATAATACTTTGCCCATCAATGTATACTACACCAACCTTTGCAATCTTTGGCCTATCAAGTTCGTCATCGAGACACCGCTGAGTTAGGTGTGGACTGCACTTAGATATTGACAATCTCTTCAGTGTCGCTGGCAACCCGTTTGCTGGCAATGCCTGAATAGCAGGACAATTCTCCACACACAGCTCTTCCAATGCAGGCAGGGTGTACAGGTTTTCCGGAAGATCACACAATTCCGTGCAGTTCCTAACGCTGAGGGTCTGCAGCTTCTCCAGCCACTCAAATTCCGATGAACCATCAAAGAACGCGCGACTTCCATCAATCTCAAGTATCTCAAGAGAATGAAGCTTGTCAAACATGCTCAGTCCCACGAGCAATGTGTTCTCCAACTGAAGACTGTACACATTGAACAGGGAGCTCAACCAGTCCAAAGGTTCAATGTTGCTGCCCTGACCAGCGCTTACATGTGAGCAACCCCTTACCTTGAGCGTCCACACTGAGAAGAGGAAAGGGTAGTCGTCCACCCATCCGCCCTGTGCAATGAAGCACTCGCTGATCTCCAGAGTTCGCAGTGATGCATGAAACTTGTCGACGAGCAGCTTCGGGCAGTCATATAGCGAGAGGTCCCTCAATGCAGTGAGATCTTTGAATCCTTCGGACAGATCACAGATGACGTTGTCACAGTTCTTGATTGACAGAACCTCAAGAGAGCGCAGGAGGTGCTGCTGTTGAAAAAGGCCTGATCCTAGGGATCTTAGTCTGTGGCAGTGATGTATCTGTAATGTGGTGAGCCGTGATGTCCATCTACCTTCTTCTGATGTCGACACCGCCTCTTCTTCTGATAATTGCTTGGCATGAATCATTGGCAGCATATAAATACCAGCATTCTCTATGATCATGACAGTAAGTGAAAGGGGGACATCTGGGAAGGCTATCAGGTCGGGGCAATTCCTGATCTCTAGCCTGCAGAGGCAGGGAAATGCTATGTTTCTTGCTGAGTTGCCTATCGACCATCCAGTGAAATGCAAAGCATCTTCGATAACGAGACTTTTGAGCTTTGGAAACAATTCTTTGTCAGATCGTTGAGGAACAGCACCGACCTTGTTAATAGAATGCATCTTTCTGATCTCAAGGACCTCAAGGCACGGCATGTCATGTAAGGGAGGTAGGCTCTCCCAGTTCATGCAATCTGATAAGTACATAGATGTTGCATTTGACAGTGAACATGAGGTCTTCAGCATCCATGATGGAGATCTGATGCCTGTGTAGCCAGTAATTTTCAGAACCTTCACATTCTCATGTGGCTGCAAGCACTCGAGTGCCTCTTCATCGATGGAGATCTCTTTGCTTTTGCCCGTAGAGTTGGCCCAAGACAGGTGTAGTTTGTTCAGGTGCTTCATTCCTTTCAAGATACCCTTACTGAACACACTAACATCACACTGACGGAGAATTGCAATGTGAAGTGCGCCTCTGAGTTGCATCATTTGCCGTAAGGCACTGATATGCCTGATACTGCCAACACGGAATGCCTCCAACTCTTGCAAATTTGAGAGATTTTGTATGTCAGGTATGTCCGAAAGAAAGCATGCACTTGCATAAAGATGCCTCAGGTGGATCAAATTTGAAGTGCCATTGGGAGGATGGAGGTAACGAGAATTGCACTTGACATCCAGCACCTGAAGTAGGTGAAGCTGGCAGACTGTCTCTGGAAGGTCAGTGATTCTGTTCCTGGACAGATTAAGATACCTGAGGTGTTGGAGCAGGCCGATCTCTGGAGGCAGAAATGTAATGTTTCCACAGGATAAGCCAAGAACTCTCACGCTATTTGCGATTGAGAAAATCTCAGCTAAAGCTTCCGAAAAATCATCCGAGTCACTGAAATCTGAGAAGAACAAAATTGTACGAACCCTCTGAAGGATATGGTGGTCAGAGGAAGGTGAGAGCTGTAATGCCAAATCCATCTTCAACTTGAGCAGGTTGTTAGTCCTGATTGTGAGGTGACGAACTTCTTGTGGCACTTCTCCTGAGCTGTCAGTAACCATGTAAAACTGATTCACCGAGACCGCTCGCGATAACCTTCGCATCCTATTGTGCATCGTGTATCTGTTTCTTCCCAGAGGCTGAAAGAAGCATCGCTCAGAAAGTTCATCAAACAACTCGTGGGCCACATCCTCCGGTCTTGCCGCACGATCATCAGAATATATCAGCCCATGTGCTATCCACATTTGCTCCAATCCTTCCTTTGAAAACACATAATCATCTGGAAACACTGCAGAATATGCGAAGCACTGCTTGAGGCGGGGATCGAGGTGCTGGTAGCTCAGCCACAACGCTGGGGAGATTCCACCGATGTCTCCCTGGTCCCATAGATTGTCCTCCAGCACATTTTTCCAGTGGCCTTCTTCTCCCTGCCGGAAGTATAGTGCGCGCCCCATTACTCGTGCTTCTAATGGCGAGCAGCCCATTCTCTGTGCTATTCCGTACGCGGTTTGCTCCATTGGGGATAGCGGGTCGTCGTCGTCCTTTTCGATGGCATCCCATTCATCCTCCTCATCCCCTAGCAGAGTGCAATCTTCGCTCTCATCTGCACTGCCAAATGCAAAATGCTTGAACATCTTCCAGTAGTCATCGAATGCCAGAGGGCTGAGGATCAGTGAGGGCATGGTGCCGATAACTGAAGCAGCACTCCTGGATCGTGTTGTCACCATGATCAAGCTCCTCCGGGCAGCTTGCTGCAGCAGCTCCATTAGATCTCTCCACTGGGCATCGCTCACATATGTGACATCATCGAGCACGAGCAAGAGCCTCTGGCCGGCCAACTGCTCCAGCAGAAGCTCCCTGGTGTCTTCAGTGTCATGGGCATCTCCTGCAACCGCCGGATGCATCATCTGAACCATGAGCTGCTCTGTGAGCATGAGTGCGCCGGAGACGTGCACCCACATACGCACGGGGAACTCGGCCTTGATGATCTCGTGGTGGAAGATGAGCTGCGTGAGCGCCGTCTTGCCAACGCCCTCGGCGCCGACAACAGGGAGGACGCCGACCCCAAGGCGGTAGTGCAGATCGTCGCCCAGCCTCACCTTCCTCATGATTTGATCCACCTCAGCCTCCCTACCGAAGATGTCGTACATATCACGTGCTGCTGCGGCTGCTGATGCTGCAGCATCCCCTGGTTTAACTGAAAGGATGGTGGCGTAGTTCTTCCGTGGCACGACGTGCTCGTACATGGACGTGCACCTGTACGCGGCTTGTGCTAACATCTCGAATGCATCTCTTAGTCCGTCCAAGTCGACCATGTTCTTCTGCTTGTTGGATGAGGTTTTCCGGTGAGAGCTACCACCACCGCTAGCGGATGAAGTTCTGGGTGGGCTGAAGCAGAGGAATAACCGTAGAGGGCTGCGTGGCTTCCGCAAGGCGCGGACGACCGAGGCAGGTGAAGTACTGGCGTCTGCACCGTGATCGCCGCCTCCTGCCAAGGTGACCTGTAGCAGAGCGCACTCGAGGTCGTCGAGGGCGTCGTCGGCAGAGTAGGCGGCGTCGAGCAAGTCTTGAACGGGACGCTGGGTGAAGTCGATGGCGCCGGCGTCCGCCGCGTCGAGCAGAAGCCACACAGACGCAAGGAGTCCCTCGAGGCGGCGCAGGTGCCCCGCTGCCGCCCCGTCGAGCTCACCCAGCAGCTCGAGGCCTTTGCGGATTAGACGGGCGAGCACGGCGGCTACAAATGCCGAGGCCGACCACCCGACCGTCGTCGTCTCGACCTCATGCGGTGGCGCCATTGCTGGTGGAATATCGATGCTCCTGGCGGACGTGGTATGTGTGCGTGGATGATCGACAATGCTTTCTCCTTACACAAAATCAACTTCCCAGAGCTGAATAATGAGTCTGGAAAATGGTAGTAGCTTTTCTTTGAGAGCTGAATAATGAGCCTGCGAAATGGTACGGTATGATTAATTTGATGGAACAGGTAAAGGGTAGCTTATTGTGGTTGCCACGTCTTTGACTTTCTGGCTGGTTCACAGGCGACGTGCGTGCACGAATGCTAATAATCGCGTATTTTATCAATATAAAAGAAATGTCAGAATTGTTAGCCAAATCTTCATCCTCGAAGCTGGAAAGGTCAGCTTTGACAAGGTCAGAATTGTTAAATACAAATTAACTACTTCCTCAGATCCATTTCAATTTTATACAATCTTCTATCAGACCAGCGACACTTTATTATGAAATCGGAAGGACAGCTAAGAGAAAAGGGAAGATAAAGAACTTCTCTGTTTTACGAAGTTCATGGGTCCACGTACTTGTTCGCAGTGGCGGCGCCATGTTCTGAAGCATAGGTATTCATTGCAAAAAAAATCTTAACAGTACAATATATGCAAGTGATAAGTATTGAATTGCATGCACTAGCCAACGCAATCAACAGTCCGAACTGATAGAAAGAGTTAGACAATATATTTCAACACTACCCTACGTCTTTGCCCTTTGGCCTATTGTGACGCTTGTTTGGAGAGCCGCAATATTTGTTTTTAATTTTTCGTTGGTCAGGATTTGATCCTAGGACCTCCTGCTCTGATATCAATCTGTATTGAATGAGTACAACAGTTGATGGAAAAAGCTAGACAATATATTTCAATAATAAGGAAAGTAGATCTCTCCCCTAATTCATGAAATTGGATCTCTTCCCTAATCTGCAAACATGCTAGTATGCTAATCTGCTATGCAGCTGTTAAGATCTCTCCCCTAATTTTCACAAGAAGAAATTTGCATCTACTACTCTGTTAATCTGCTATGTGCATGCGGCTGTTCAAACAAGAGTACCTGGCCGCCGCTCGCAGTGATGCCGCCGTGCCACGATCGCCTGCGCCGCTATTCCGCAGCACACAATCGCTAGGGCTCGCTGCATCGCCCCAATCGCTAGGGCCGGCTGCTAGGACGCGAAGGAGGTCGGGGCAGATGCATTCGTGACGGAAATGGGCCGTTTTGTTTCCTTCAGACTCCCGCGTTGTGCTCAACGCTTTTCTTAAACAGAAGAGTCAGGCCCAAAAACAATGGTCAAATCAACTGTTTTCGAGGAGTATGCCTCCGTGGAGCGTAAAATGGACCGCCACCGTGTAACCATTGCACGCGTGAAGAAGCACGAGAGTCACTATTAATAACTCTCTTTCCATTCTCTCGCTCCACTATATGTGCTCTGCCTCGCTCTATCTCTACGTCTCACAAAAGAGACCGATGGCCTCCTTACCTCTTCTGTCGACCCTTCCAGTAGTTCCTGGCCGCAAGCTTTAGCCCCACCGTGCCTGATCTAACGCCCGTGCTGTCACCAATTGCAAGGCGGGTGGACGAGGAGCGCGGCCACGTTGATTGACCCTTACTCCGTGCCCTCCTTGAGCCGATCGTCCCCGATATCCCATCGGCCTCGTGAGGTGCCGACAAGGGCAGTAGCGGTCCCTGTGATGGCATCAATGTGGGGTATTTCCCCGTGCCGACCAAATTCGTCCCCGTGACGACCCTTGATGCATTAAGGGCGGCGGCCATCCCCGCAGGGGCTCCGGGGTTGAGACGAGAGATGTCCCGTGGGGATTCATCCCCGTGTCGCCGCTAGAGATGGCTTACCCGCCGGGCTTTAACCCCGTGTCGGTAGGGTTTCCTCCCCTACCTTCTGGTTTCATGTCGGATTTGCAGATCCTAGATCGACCGCCCTATCGTCAGGACCAAAATTTCAACTTACTTAGGGAGAGTAGTGATAAAAACAATAAAAGGTTGGATTTCAATTTGATGGCTTTATTCAGTGATTTCATAGCTCACCATCAGTCCAGAGAATTGAGGAAAAGTAGGAGACATTAAAGTTGGTCAAATAAACATGAATCATCAACTATGTGTGTTCTTGAAAGAGTCTTTCAATTGATTGGGAGGCTTTATTTCCACTATGAAGTGTCAAAGTGGAAACCAGAATTGACTCTGACCATACCCCCTGTCATTTCTTACAATGACTGTTGTCAGGAAGACTGATAGGTTTTACATGTGTAACACCTTAGAATCGTCCCTATGCGGATTTAGCGATTCTCGCCAAACCCGCATGGAATAGATTCAAAGATGCCTACCAGGCACTTGCGTGTGGGTGGAAAATAAAGTAATATCATTACACAATAGTCCACGATGGAACCCACAGAACATATATATACAACAACAACTCAACGAGTCAAGAATACAAATATATAGTACAAAGATCCAAATCACCTGGAAAACGATACGACATCCGAGTACGGACAAGATGCAAATTGGGCTAAGAGCCCTGAAGAATAAACAATGGCGTCCATAACCCTGCCTAGGCCATGCCGGAAGGGTAACCTTACTAACATTGTCAAACTCAAACCTATCAAACAAAAGGGGTGCCGACAAAGGGCAAAGAAGAAGGGGAGCGGTCAGTACTGAGGCCAGTACATGGCGAGTCTTAGAATTCGGCAGCTCTCGCCTACATAGGTATGGTGGACTAAAGCGGCAGCGAATCATGCACTAAACAACCTATAGAGACTCGATACAACTGTCGGCTATTAGAGAGGGATGAGAAAGACCTATTCGTAACCAACCTGATACTATCAGCAAACATACCCATCCTAGTATCTCTCCCCTCAAGACCAAACGAGGAAGTCCTACCGAGGAAACTCACACATCTGGCAGTTTTATTCATTCATTCCATAGTGGTTATCCAACTTACTAGTCATGTCAGATATAAGTCAAATTATAACTGTAATGCTTTAGTGTAAGTTGTCTATGATCGAGATATTGTGCTCCAAGTCATCCATAACCGCGGACACGACTTTTCAAAAAGATTTAACCCTGTAGGGGTGCACCAAAGTTTCCACATGCACTTGCATCCTTGTTACCAAATCAGGTAGGTGCAAGATCATGAAACATACACCCAACAGTATGTCGGCGGGGCTTCATAATGGTTGTAAACGACTGGGAATCCGAAAGTGTGACTGGGCTTGTCAATACCGCGTAAATATTCCGCATTGGTTCCTAAACGGTACAATAAGTAAACGCTCCTCGAGCAACAGTAGCAAATAAAGCAGTAAAGTATGGCATAAGTACAGAATTATAATAACACCTCAAACTAGTTTGTGGCCCCACTACAATACTTTGAAATCAGATAGTAAGCCGATAGGGGTGCTCACACACCCCACATGTGGTTAGCGTATTCGATCTCGGAACAGGTGTCAAGAATTCGGGTCCTAGGTGGACACAAGTGGATGGTTAAAAAACAGATATTAACTATTACCCATCGGTGCCTCTGCATTTGTTATGTCTACCACCAACATTTAATTTAACAAGCTATAAGTAGAACCATGATTATCTCCACCATTAAGCATGTGCCAACCACCCAACAACAGTGGAACTCGACGACGCGAAGCAACACCTGAGCAAGCAACTACGACTCGCAAGGCCAACTGTCTAACAAATAACACGCAATAGAAGGTGTCCAAGGCAATATAGGCTGCAGGAAAATATAAATGGTACGGAAACTAAATCATCGCAACATAGATAACAATAGATTAATAGGAGGAAGTACAAACTATAAATGCAAAATAGGTAGAAAGGAGGAGAATACTCGCTTGGGGAAAATGCCGAAGATACATTAGCCGAAGGATTTGTCGACACTTGCATCAACTTATCGGCCTAATCCGCGAAGAATCAAAGCACTAAAAGAAACACCGGATGCACTATTCAATAGTACGACAGAATATCGAGCATGGTGCATGTATGATACATGACATGGCAAAGATGCGATGCGACTAGGCAATATTAAGCGGAACCATGGTCCTGACATTTTAATTAGGAGGTTCATGTTGTTTAGTTACCTCAAAATTTAAATGTTGTGTTAATAAGGAAAAACATGGCAACACAAATTTAAATGGAGGCAATAATAGAAAAAATAGCCCGCATGCACTACTAGGAAAATATCTATAGGTAATCCAGACAGCCGTGGTGCACATGATTTGTAGTGCCCCACGGGTAAATAGGCGTGGCGCACAGGTTTGAAGTGCCCTACGTCTAAGTAGCATACCCATACCGCACATATCAGCGATGCGCCACAACCACGTGTGGGCCAGGGCATGGCCGACCGTAGACCACTTAGTCATAGCGCACCTAGACCCAATACGCTACGGGTGTCGGAGGTAGTCATAGCGCACCTACTCCCAGCGCGCTACATGTAACTTTGGTGCTGTCTGTTGTGGAGATGGGCAAACAGACCTGTGGCGCACTGCTGGCATGTGCGCCACGACTAGGATTCATGCCTGTGGCACACTTCATGCATGTGCTCCACGGGTGTGCTGGCACCAATTTTTTGGTAGCCACTTTTTGCACATGGCTATCCACTACCACCTCCCACTTCACTTTCCCCTCCTTCTTCCTCCTTGGATCTGGTCGCCCTCCTCCTCCTTCCCACCTCAAATTTTCCACTCCTTCACCATTTGTAGCATGTAAAACTTAGCTTGGATGCTACATACATAAGAGAGGAAAGCTCTCCTTCCATCCTCTCGGTCTCCTTCCATCTTCTCGGTCTCCCATCTCGATAAGCTATCCATGTAATAGGATGTGTTCATGTGTATGGAGGATATGCTCATATGTATGAGGATTGATGCTCATGTGTTTGGAGAATGCTCTCATGTGTTTGTGTGTGAATGAGTTGCCATTGTTTTGCCAAAATGTTGATTCATTTTCATTTTGGCAAAACTTTGGCATTTCACAAAGGTCCTAATTTTAGGATAGGTCATGCCGAAAATTTATGTCGGCCATTCATGCATGCATTGGTTGTGTGGATCTAATTCTACTATGTACCCGCATGCAACCATGATCCGCATAATGATCGAAGGCATTGCGGCTAGATTTTTTAAATATGCGACGACCGACATGATATGAAATAACATGATGGAGATAAGATGTCCGTGCAAAAGATGCAAACTCAATTGGTTGATCGACCCATATTCTGGGCATCTGTAGGTGCACCTGCTCCTTCATTGTTTCATGGATGGCTATACTCGGTGGATAAGTGATGAAGATGATGAGGAAGGCAGGCAATAGGATGATCACGGTGAGGACGGGCGAGATGACGAAGAGTCTCCTGTAGATGGTGAAGGTGCGGGAGTAGACCACAAAGAATCTCCTAGAGATGATCTAGATGCCGGAGAAGACGATGGAACAACTTCAGGCTAGGTGCTAGACCCTTATGTTCAAGAAATGCTTCTCAAGCAGACGAGTAACACCAGAGCTGCCGCTAAAGAGAAAGCCAAGCTTGCGCAACTGGAGAAAGACGCGGTTACTCCATTGTATGAAGGATGCAAGCCTGATGATGCCCGCTTGAATGTAACGCTCAAGGCTATGGAGATGAACGCAAAACACAAATTGACTGATGCAAGCTTCGACGATATGATGACATTCTGGCATGATCGTCTTCCGGAGGGGAACACATGTACAACTAGTATCGGGGATGCCAAGAAAATTATGTGTCCTCTTGATCTACCGCACGTTAGTTACCACATCCGCATCAATAATTGCATCATTATCGAGGCAAGGACACGGAGAAAATCACATGTCCGGTGTACGGCGTCAGTAGATACAAGAAAGGGAAGAAAGCTCCTCGAAAAGTGGTATGGTACTTTCCTATATCTCCTTGTCTGCAACACTATTTCGTAGACCCTAAGGAAGCAAAGCTCATGCATTGGCATGTGGAAAGAAAGATGGAAGGATATGACGATGATCCCGAAAAGGACGAGCTGCTGACGCAACCCTTCAGATGCTAGCCAGTGGAAAGCATTGGACCTTGAATTCCCAGTATTCAGTGGAGATTTAAGGAACATCAGGCTAGGTGCGAGCACCGATGGATTCAATCCGTTCGGTAGCCAGAGCAGCATGCACAACACTTGGCCCGTGTTTGTATGGATGTACAACCTCCCTCCCTGGTTGTGTATGAAGAAGAAGTACATACAAATGAGTATGCTAATTTAAGGGCTGAAACAACCTAGTACCAACATCAATCTATATCCCGGACTGTTGAAAGAGGAGATGGCCATGTTATGGGAATCCGGAGCCAATACGTATGACGCTGTCGCACAAGATAATTCCACTATGAGAGTTGCGTTGGTCACTACGGTGCAAGACTATCCTGGTTGCGGATATTTATCGGAACAAGTTATCCAAGTATTCTCCGCATGCGTTAGGTGCATGGATAACACAATCTATCTCCAACTAAAGAAAGATCCAGGGTCTTCAAAAACCGTGTTCATGGGGCACTGGAGGTGGCTTGGCAAGAATGATGATTGGAGAAAACATGGAGATCTGTTCGATGGGAAATCCGAGATCCGAGAAATCCTAGAGCGGAGGAGCAGCAAAAAATCGATGAATTGCTAAAAAACTAGAAAGAGTGTCCTAAGCCGGGAAAGAAGCGAAAGAGGCAACAAGATAAGCCGTTGCTGAAGGTATGGAAAATAAGGTCTGTTTCTGGGAGTTGCCATACTGGAAGTTCCTCAGCACGCCTCATAGCCTTGACATCATGTATATCACGAAGAACGTGTGCGAGAGTCTGATTGCCACCCTAATCAACATGCCAGATAGGACAAAAGATGATCTGAAAGCAAGACACGACTTGATATTCATGGGAATTAGGAAGGATCTTCACAGAGGATGCACTACTCCTGATGATTGGGAATATGACGATGATCAGTCGGAGGCGACAAAAGTTCGTCGAAAGGGTAAAAATGTCAAGAAGAACAAATATTACTGCCCCTCTTGGTGCTTCACTCTAAGCCAGGATGAGATCAAACAGTTTTTCAAGTGCCTTCTAGGAGTCAAATTTCCTTACGACTACGCGGGAAAGATAAGAAGATACCTAGACGAGGCGAAGAAGAGGTTTAGTGGGATGAAGTCTCACGACTGTGCCATGCTAATGACACAGATACTTCCGGTTGCACTATGAGGGATAATGGACAAGCATGTCCATGAAACGTTGTTTGGGCGCTACAATTTTTTTGACGTCATCTCTTGAAAGTTGTTTGGTGTGAATCATCTCGGAAGGCTATAGAGGAGATCGTGGTGATACTATGCAAGCTCGAGATCTACTTCTCGCCCGCATTCTTCGATATTATGGTGCATCTGTAGGTCCATATCGTGGGGGGATATCATCCAACGCGGGCCGATGTTCCTCTGCAGCATGATGGTGTTCGAAAGTATGCACAGACACATCAAATGATAAGTTCACAATAGGTCCCGTCCAGATGGAAGCATATCCAAGGGCTTTATGTCCGAAGAGTGCATCTCTTTCTGCACAAATTATATGGACATCGAGAACCCCGTCGGTCTTCCCGTCAACTGGCACCTTGGCAAGCTTGATGGATAGGGTCACCGAGAGAGTCGTCGCATATTGCATGCAGACTTCGATGGTTGACACGCAAACTTTCATAGAGCAAACCTAGTCGCGCTACAACATATATAACTGGTCAATCCTTGGGTACAAAAGCACAAAAGGTTTATTGAGAATAAGTAGAGTGTCTGGGGCCAATAGAGGTCGAAGGGACAAATAATCAAAGAGCACAAGTCAGATTTCACGCGTTGATTTATCCAGACGCTCCTAGATAATCCCCCGCAATCGCATTCTGCCGAGGAAAACATCATATTCGCCTTGTCGGAGGGACCCATGCACAACCTGGTGACCTATGAGGTGTACGATATCAATGGCTACACATTCTACACGGAGGAAAAAGACAACAAGTGTGAGTATCAGAACTCGAGGGTAACATCAGAATTCTACACCGATGACAACGTGAAGGAAAGATTCTACAGAAGGATCAAGGAGATCTGGTAGCTTGAATACTATGGGGAAAAGGTTCCGATGTTCCGTGTCATATGGGCCAAGAGCGTCGAAAGAGAAGACCTGTATTTCACAACCATGGTTATACCCGAAGCTGCCAAATCCGAGGCCGCCGGTGCGAACGTCGCCGCGAACAAATGAGTCGTGGGTATTAGCTAGCAAAGTAGACCAATGTTTTTTTAATATCGACCCAACAAAGCATAGCCATGTTGTCGTGAGGAGAGGAAAAATAAACATCATAGGAATAGATGGAGTCGCCAACGAGCAAGACTTTGACCAGTATGGCGATCCAAAGATTAAAGATGACGACTACTACGATGAAACAACATACATCACAAGAAGAAAAAGGGCAACCCCTACCCAAAAAGGTAGCTCGTTCGATAGAAGAAACATTAAAGTTTTAGGGCTAAATTATTCAAACACGACAAAGAAGGGAAAAAGGTTGTAAAACGCTAGCTCAAAAAAGATTATATTGATGCATGGATGACATATTATTAATGGACACATTATTATTTAATTTCTTTCTACTCTAAATCACTTTTGTACCACTTTTATGATATATATGTATCACTTTTGACATATCAAACATATAACAGATATTTTATATAGTTTAGGCAAATTTTGGGCATTTTCTAATATTTAAAAGTACTTTTAAAATAAAAAAACATAAAAAGGTGGGCACCATAGTTCAAACCTGGGTGCTCACAGGTTCAAAATAGAGCAAAGGACGGAACTAGTGGAATAGGACTGTACTAGTGTCAACCGTGAGGTGGTCGTCCTCTTATTTAAGTAGTCAGAGCACTTAGACGTAGCGGATCCTTACCTAGTGCGTTATGGGTAAGTCGTTTACCTGTAGTGCACTAAATAAGGGTGTGCTATGGCTAGGTGCTCTGACTTGTCAACCATAGGTGCACGGGCACATCCCTCTCCTCATCCCTCACAGATCGAGCTCACACAGACGCGCCGCCGCCGCTCGATCTGCCGCTCCCCACCTCGCCAGCCGCCTGCCGCCCCTCGCACCTTGCCATCCTGCGCCGCCTGCTGCCCCGCACTGCCTGCACCCCGTGCCGCCTGCCACTCGATCCAGAGGAGGAGGTAACGCCTAAGGAGGAGGAGGACGCCCTAGGAGGAGGAGAGGACGTCCGAGGAGGAGGAGGCCCGCGCGCAGCAGGAGCACCGCCGCCACCTCTTCGACGACCACATCCACATCCCGAGCCGTCGTCTCTACCTCCATTTCCCCCACTGCAGGTAGGTGATCTCCTCCTTCTACTTCTTGCCTGAACTCTAATCTTGCAACAACTTGTGTAATCTAGTTGTTAAATACGAGCCCCATTAATCTGGCAATGACACTTGGTGGGTTGCTCTTTGACTCCACTTCTTTACTCATCTCTTTTGCTAGCAGAATATTTAACTGAAAAGAAGTGTTCATGATCATAGCCTAATATGTTGTTTTTTCGATAAAGATATTCTGATTTTTTGTGTTTTGGATTCCAAAACATGTAAGATTGATATGCACGGAATCTACCGAATGTTAGAATTTGTACAAATGAAACAGGAATTCAACTTCTGAGCAATACTTCTGGTTGCATTTATCTTAGCTTCCCAAGAACTGGCAGGCTAATAGATTAAGTATGAAAAATCTATGTGACACATGCACCATGATTTGTTGAAGGATTAGATACTCTATTTCTCTATTTGTTATGGCCCTGAACTACTAGAAATTAACTAGCTTTGAATAAAAAAGATCAGAGCAAGAGCTGGAAATAACTATGATCCATCCCATTTTGATATGTGAGTTCATGTTGTGTCTATTTGCTATAGTGGGCTGTGTGATGGTCCTTAATCCATAATAAACTATTCATTTTAAGTTCTTGGGAGCTTAGTTAGTGTCACATTTTCCTTTCTCTTGACTTAGTTAGTACTAGTAAATAATGATATAGGGAGCTCTGCATTTCTTAGTGTGGAACTGCCAAGTAACTATTTAGATGATTTTCACCATCTTATTAGTGTTTATGTACACTACAAGAAAATTTTCCTTTTACAACGGATGATTTTTGTGGTTAAATACCCATTTTTCGTGGTTTAAAAGCCTTCTACAACGGATGCCCTTCGTGGTAGAAGCCCCGTCACAAATGAATCTACGATGGTATTTTTTCGACCATGGAGGATCGCACCATTTAGACATGAAAAGTCATTCCGTCATAGATCTATTTGCCAGCCGCGTTGACTGCTGACGTCATGCAAACTGCCATGTGGTGAACGTCATTAACGATCAGTTAGCACCGTTAACTATCAATAAAACCGTGATAGAATCCAGGATCAGCCAAGATCTGATAATTATTAAGTAGGTCGGCCCATTATGAGAGCCTAACAAAAAGGCGACTACTATTTTGCCCAGCTCTGTTTGAAATGGGCCCATTTGTGCTGCCCGTTGTGGCCCGTAAACTTTCGGGTCTATTACTGTTTCAACCTGCACTATTTGAAATGGACCCATCTATGCGTCGCCATCGGTCCCGTTACTGTTTTGCCCTGTACTATTTGAAATCGGCCTCTTTGACCAGCCCGCTTTGGCCTGTAAACTTTTGGGCCCGTTAGTATACAATCCTGCACTGTTTGAAATGGTCCAGTTATGTAGCCAGCAGTGGCCCATAAACTTTTGGGTTTGTTACTGTTCTGGCCTAAAGTAGGCCAGCCTTGGCTCAATACCGCACGGCCCATTAGCTGCCCGCTATAATCGGTCCGTTACTGTTACGTCCCGTGGTCAGCGTATTTTGTTCTAGCCTTTTATTGTTCGGACCTTTTACTATTCATGCCTTTTACTATTCTTTTACTTTCTGGCCTTTTATTGTTCTTGTCTATTACTGTTACGTCAAGTTACTGTTCTGACCTTTTACTGTTTAATGGATACAGGTAACATCCCGCTACTATATGGCGTCACGGAAGGCACATCACTGTTGATTTGTGGCCCATCAAGGGCTGGTACAATCCTGTGAAAATTAGGGGTGTATTCCTAGTACTAGATTATCTACAATACTAAAAGAATTCTGGAACTGTGGAAAAATTATAACTATAAAAATAGTAAATTATTACAGGCCAGAAAAAATCCGTATCTCAAACAACATCATCGTAGTACAACACAACTGATAAACAACACAATCTCGGTTTCATAAATGTTCCTTTTAGGAAGCTCGCATCGCCTCACATGTAACGGCGGGCTTACCACATGACTTGCTGAGGAGATTATTGAGTAGTTTCTCCGTCAAAGCCAGCCTGTTCTTCAACTCAGATAACTCATTCCGTGCTATGGAGACTACTGCATCTGTTATGTTGGCTTCCTGTCCAACTACATCAAGTGCATATTGGAGTGGAGCTCCAAAAAATCTCTCTACTAGAATGTATGGAACAGTCGACGTCGTGTACCTATGTGAGCAATACGCACTGTCACTGCTACTCTGTGCAAAGTGATCTACACTTGAAATAGTTGTTTTATGTTCTGCCTTCATATTTATATTTGCAACCTGAAACAAAAATAGATGTCCTATATCATCATTACCAAGGAAACAAAAACCAAAGAATTTCAAATCAGTCCTTTTCTAAAAGGAAGAAGACAACTAGCAGTAGTAGGGCCTCGTACATCTCTATCTTCTGGAATAACTGGAACAGTCGACTTCATAGAGGGATGAGTGTTGGGGTTTGGTGCAGAAAATCAAAAAAATTACTATGCGGCAAACCACGGAAGCCCAAGATCTATCTACTAATAATGCAGTAATGGGAGGGGATACGGTATTCATACCTTTGAAGACCGAACGCGGTTAACGTACCGCGAGGAGCGTGGATGAAGAAGACATCCTGATGCTGACCTCGAGGTCACGATGTCCTTGCAGCTCCACGACAACTCCTAGCACCGAAGTCACGGTGCCGATAGAGGGAGTCACACACGTACGGTGCTTGAGGACGACCCTCACTTCTCCTCGATCCAGGTGAGATTGCGGAAGTAGATCTCCCGGCTCTGAATCCCGTAGAGCGACGGCGCTCAACGGTGAAGAACTCATAGATCGCACAACCCTGACCAGGGGCGATGGTTGCATATAACTTTCATGGAGAGTCACAATGGTTCAGGTTTATTAAGTGCAAGAAAATAAAGTGTGCCATCAAGTTCGTGAGGTCTTTACTAACTAACTTTCTCATATCAAGCCAACATTTTATTTGGAAGAAAACAAGACATAATAAATATGCACGGAATAGCAATGATGCTAATAGGTAGATATGATAGACACGTTTTGACAATTTTTTGGGGAGTTGGATGCATGTGTAGAGCTCATCCTAAGTGCAAGTGAAGGCCAGAAATAGAAAGGGAGCGAAAATCGAGAGAGCAGTAACTGTCATAATCATATTTGCGACAAAACAAAATTAATTATGGCATAAAAGTGACACAAGAACTCTGAGGCAAAATAAATCATCGAGGCTTAACTGACTTTTGTTTAGTCATATGCATGCGTGAGCATGTGCCAAGTCGATTCAAATAAAACTTTCAGAGGAGGATACCACCGTGTCATACCCAGTTATGAATAGAATAATGCAAGCAAACATTTATATGACATGCTACAAACTATTAGCAAGTTGGAACTAATCATAAGAGAGCAATAACTACTAAGCATCCATTAAATAACATACACCCTACATGAACAGACTAAGCATGCCTACAATGATGAGTATATATACAAAAATGAAAACAAATAGAGTTCATACCAGCCTCTTACCACACATCGAGTTGTCATAAATCATCCTTGCCTTTCACCTGTGTGACTTGAATAATAATATGAAAACCAAACTCCAAAGGAGTCACTGTGGACTGCTGGACCCTGCAATGAACTTTACAAAACCAGAGAAGAACAACAAATATTTTTGGGTTTTTGATTTTTTAAAGAACAAGAACTAAAGGCAAAGCAAACAAAGCAAAATCTTTTTGGATTTTTCTTATAACAAACCAAAGCTAAAAGACAAAGAAACAAACAAAGAGAAACAACGAAAATATTTTTGGTCTTTTTGTGTTTTGGAAAGCAGAAATAAAAACTAAAAAGAAAGCGAAACATGGATATGCAAAGTACCGACATAACATGATATGTAGATGAGTGTGATGTCGATATACCTCCCCCCAAGCTTAGGCTTTTCCCCTAAGTGGAGATCAACCAAAACACGGGTAGTAACTCCAAGCCGGTGGATCATTGTAAGAATGATCGTAATCAGGCCCTCGTGATGAAGAAGAGGAAGCGCCCCAATCATAGGAGGGCTGCTGGTATGAAGACTCGTCCATGTTGGAGGGCTGAACCGTATTATCTTTGGCTTCCTCTCCAACATTCCCCTCTTGCTGGGAGAGCTCTGCCATGTATGAGTCGAGTTCTTCCTCCATGAGTGACCATCCTTTCCTGGTATCAAGGTTAAACAAATCAGGTGCAGGCAAAGGGACTACTTTCTCATACTTACCCCCTCTCCATCCTCTCTTGAGAAAGGTTATTTCATAAAATAACTCACTCAAACTAGACCAAGAAGAAAATAATTTATATTGTATCATGGAATTAATATCAAGCCTCTCTATAGGAAACTGAAAGTCTAAAGGATGAGGCGCTAAACCATGCAAAGCTAATAAACGAGAGGCAATGAGGCCTCCACAAATTCCACCTTTCTCGTGGTTAGCGGCAATACGGAAAGCTATCAAAGCACCCAAGTTATAAGTCATATCCCGATTCAAAGCAGCTGAGATAAAAGCTAGATCAAATGAAGATAACTTACTAACAGTCTTCCTAGCAAGAACACACTTGGCAATGAAATAGGCAAAATATCGAATAGATGGGAGATGAATATTCCGAATTTTACCACTCTCCTTTGAGAAGCTGCTTCCTTGGCAAATCTCCGCGTATAAATCCATGAGTGGCGTGGGCCTCTCCCTAATCTTCTCACATGAACCCCACTATGGCACCTTGACAGCTGCACAAAAATCATCAAAAGGGAGATTGACAGCTACATTATAAATTTTGTAGTGAACCATGGGTTAGGCAAAGACCAACTGAATCGAAAATCCTGCACCACAAACATGTTCAACTTCACATATTGGTAAGGTTCATCTCCAACAAAGTGCTCCAACCCTGCATTAGAAATTAAAGTCTGGAAATCTTGAAAAATCCCCGCAGATCTCATGAATTCGGTACATGGATATATGGAAGAGAAAACTTCCTCCTCGTGGTGGAAATTCATAATCTCCGGTACCCTTAATTCATGTTGATTCAACTGGTATTCACTCATCTCTTTTTCTGAAATTTTTAGACAAACATCAAAACAAGTGATTTCCAAGCTAATAGATGATGTGGAACTACTATAGGGACTTGCAAGAGGGCTAAACATGCATCAAAACGAATTCTCTAAGCATAGAACAAGCATGCAAACTCACAAAACATTTCACCTATAGTAGAAAAATACTCAAGATATAATCCACCAATCAAAAATCAAATTGGACAAGCGGAGGAGGCACATACCGGAGAGCAATCCCTCCAAAAAATTAGCAGCTAAGATGGGCTGAGCAAGGAGATCAAAAATCGCGAGCAAGAACAGCAAGAACTCGAGCTTTGAGAAATTTCCGGTGTTTTTCAGGAGAGAGAGTGAAGTGGATGTTGGGGATATGCTATATGGGTATCCTTATAGCATGTCTCTTATCCGGCTAACCCGGGTGGCCCATAGTCGGTAGCATGGCCTATGGCTGGCCCGCTGACCCATTAGATGGATCTAGAAGGGAGGCCCATGCCGGATAAAGGAAGGCTACGGTGGAGTCACCAACGTACCCGGAGCCTTGGAGTACAAGATACACAAGACTAGTAATAGACAGTGTAGGACTCTATAACCTGTCCGGCTAGGACTTTTCCCTGTAACCCTAGGACCTGGCGACTATATAAGTCGGGCCTATGGGAGACTTTAGGGCACAATCTCAGACATTCATAGACAACTTCACACAACCTCGCACAGCGAACCTATCTCTGTAACTCGGCGTATTGCCCTTATAGTGATTTATAGCAGGAGTAGGATTCCGCCACCATTGTGGGATCTAAACCTGGGTAAGCTGTGTTACCTCGTACCCGTCAAACGTCCGCCTTACCCCATGTCTCTAAACACGCACTGTGAGGACCCCTCCATGGCGTACTCGTCGGCAATACCACGACAGTTGGCGCCCACCGTGGGGCAAGAGGCGCTTCAGGATCTTCAGCGGGCGAGGACCAAGATCTTCGCGGGAATCGGCGAAACCATAGCTATCGGTCGCGTTCTCTTCTCTGGCAACGTTCCGATCGTCCCTCCCGACGAGTTCTGGATCCCGGCGAAGACGAACCCTACGCGGTGTTCGATTGTTCCTATCAAAGACATCCACCTCTTCATCGGTGAAATCGACTCGGGCACTAGTTCCCTGGGAGTCGGAGGAGCACCAAGACCCGCACGGACCGCCTACAGGCATGATACGTTCGCGGAAGGATCGATGTTGGATCTCTCTTTGGAGTTTGTCGGCAAAGATCGGAAAGCACCAAGGCCCGCACGGACCGCCTACGGGCAGGACACGTTCACGGAAGGATCGATGTCGGATCTTTCCTCGGAGTTTGCCGGCAAAGATCGGAAAAATTCAAGGCCCACCCAAACCGCCCCTGTGCAGGATATAAAGGTGGAAGATCACTGCAAATCCATCGGCTTCATCTATGCGTCTAGACAGCAGAGATCCAAGTTCGTCGGCGTGGTTACCATCTTCGATCTGGCGCCCTGCGTTCAGAGAGAGGGCGAAAACCCCCGCAATTACCTGGCCAGGTGGCTCCGTATACGAGCCGATCTAGCCCACTACCCCAATGATAACGCTTTGTATCACTTCGTGGAAGGACTGGACCGCGGCACGCTTCTCCGACATTCTTTAAGACGACATCAGGCAACATGACGCCTGCCCCTCGAAGAGATGGTGAGCACCGTCAACAGCTACGCGGCAGCTGACGCGGCAGCCTAGATGGAGCTCGCCCTCACAGACGGAGAACCTCCGATTCAGCAGCCGCCACCACCGCCTCCCGCCGCCATCGTCGCAGTAGCACCACCACCTCCAGTCATCGTCGAGGCTGTTGCACCTCCACCGCCCGTCATCGAGGAAGTCCTGGCACCCTCCGACTCTGTCATTGACGCGCTTTATGCTGATTTCAGTGCAGATTCAGAGGAGATAGACTTCAGTCCAAAAGAGCTAGACTCCGCTATGCAGGAGATGGAGGAGGAGTACTCGCGCGATGAGCAAGCCAATAACGCCGTCGCGTCCCGAGGGGTATTCGTCACCATTGGGACGGTGATGGATGAAGATCAACCTGGACGAGCGCCGCCTACAGCGCTGGAAAAGGGCAAGGGGCCACTTATTGGTGCTGACGATGAACGCGCAAAAGTCATGCCTCCTCCGCCTAACCCAGTGCAGCAGCCGCAGGAACTCGGCACCGGCCCGAGCAACAACAACACCGCAAACTTGCCGCCTCCAGCATCTACGTCTGCAGCAGCCCAAGTTACTCCAGCTGATAGAGTGATGTACGGCAATCTCCTTGTCGATCCACTAACCGTTTCTCATATCCGGAACGTGACCCAGCTTGACGAGAAGCGCCATCAGCTGTTGGAGGAAGCGCAAGCCATCGCGGAGCAAGGCTCTAAACTAGATCGAGATCTGGTCAACGCGCAGAAGTCCATAGAAAAAGCTAGAGAAATGGAGGCCGAGTACAAGACTCTGCTACAACAGCAGAAGGCTAAGAAAGCTCCAGCTCGCGTCATCAACGATCCTGGTGTACGGCGCAACCTAGGATGGGATCCCTCGAAGCCGGCACGGGCCAAGCCATACATTGACAGTGAAGGCAGGCAGGTGATGCCCACCCCACTCCTTAACCTTGCCGTCGCCAAGACCCTTCTGGAGCAGGATAGATCGCCTGAGGCAGTGGAACAGGTCTATGACCTAGTGGCCAAGGCGGTGAAGCAGCAGGAAAAGGCCACCTCTTAGAGGCTTAAGTCTGACCCAGCGCTCTACCAACCTAGCCAGTACAAGCCGCCAAGGGACAGATCTCCTTTTGATGTCGGGTCCCAGACGGGTTCATTAGAACGAAGACGGAGGGATGCGCGCAACAGGAAGGATGCCATCCCCATATCCTCCGACCACGGAGAAAAGGCCCGACCTCGTCGCCCATCGCCACCGCCCCGATCTCCCTGACATCACAAAGATTACAAGGCTCACCATCGTACGGATATGCCCCCACCAAATCAGTGCGGCATCGTCATCCGCGACAACACGGAGCAGACCCGTCATGATGGAGAGCGCAACCAAGGACATAAGAGCAGGTCACGCCATGACCCTCCGCGTCCGACAAGCAACCGTGACAGGCGTGGGGCGTCACAGGAGGGTAATAGCAAGAAGGCTAACCCACCGCCACCTCTGCCTCCGTCACCACCAAGCAGTCACCATGGCGGAGGGGGCCCGCGTCATTCATGCAACCCATCCTCTGTTGACAAAAAGAAGAAGAACCCGGAGCCATACGATGCACGTTCGCGGATCGATAAGATCCACGAGGCCCGGGAAGGACCATACCTGGGACCACGTTTCTTTGGACCTGCAATACTGTCCGCAACTTACCCCAAAGGTTTTCGGATTGACAAGACCATCAAACCCTATGACGGCACCGCCAAGATAGCCACATGGTTGCAGGACTACGGCAACACGGTAGAGATTGCCGGAGGCAACCCCAACGTCGCCGTCAAGTACCTCCCGTTAATGTTGGCGGGCACGGCCCGTCAGTGGATCGATGACTTGCCGGAGAAATCTATCTACAATTGGTTGGACATGCAAGAAGCATTCACAAAGAACTTTGAGGGTACATATAAGCGTCCCTGCACCGTGGGCGATCTACAGTGGTGCGTGCAAGAGAAAGACGAGACATCTCGCGCCTACCTCTCCCGCTGGCTGGACATGAAGAATTCCTGCGCAGGAGTGCACGCTCAGACCGCCATGGCCGCCTTCATCGATGGGCTGGAAAGGGGCACACTGCTCCGACATAAGCTGAAGCGCTTGCAGGACAATAACCAGCTTAATTTGAACCAGATGATTCAGTTGGCTAGTGATTTCGCAGCTGCCGATGACGATGCTCATGGCTCCTTGCCGGCAACGGACGTTCCAAGTCAAGCTCGGAGGAATAACAGTATAAAGCGGAAAACCGCTCCAGAAGAAGAGCACTCTACCGACATGGTCGTTATGACTTTCGCAGGGCGAGGAGAAGGCGAACAACGTGGCCAAGGAAGGGGAGCTGGTCGTGGGCAGCAACGAGGAAGTGAAACCACCTCGGCGCCGCTTCGCGTTCCCCAAACTTATGAGGAGTACCGCGATATGCCGTGCCTCGTACACATCGATGCCAACGGCAAGGCCACCCATACCAATCGACACTGCAAGTTCGTCAACGACCTCAAGGAAGACCCGGAGTCCAGCTACAAGCGAAGTCTGAAGAACAGACCGCGAGGCAAGGGCAAAGGGAAGAAGAAGGAGGAGGAGTCCAAGGATTCAAGTGACATGGACGAGGACATTGACCCCAAGCACGCCTCCAAGAGCAACGACAAGGGAAAGAACCCCTTCACAAAGAAGGCCCCAGTCTACCACACTTTCCTTGGCACCCCCACCGTCCGACAATAGAAGACCTCTTTGAGGATCCTGATGGCTACTCTCCCCCCAGTTCTCCAATACCTGCGCTGGTCGGAGGTTCCAATTACTTGGGACAGGACGGACCACCTAGACCTTATACCCACGGAGAACCAGTACGCCATGGTCATCAACCCCTTGATTGACGGCGTGGAGTTCACCAAGTGTATGGTGGACAGTGGAAGCAGCATCAACATCATGTACCTGGATACACTGCAGAAGATGAACTTGACGGAGGCAAACCAACACCATCTTCCACGGCGTAGTTCCTGGTCGGGAGGCTCGGTCCCTTGGGTGCATTACACTTCAGGTTGCCTTTGGCGATGTTAATAATTACCGTCAAGAGCGCATGACCTTCGAGGTGGTCTCCTTCAAGAGCGTGTACCACGTCATATTCGGCCGCGACATATTCCACACGTTCATGGACAAGCCATGCTTCGTCTACAACAAACTCAAGATACCCGGACCAAACGACATCATCACCGTATCCAGAAGCTTTACCAAGGCAAGGGACTGCGAGATCAATGAAGCAGCCGTTGCAGAAGTTGTCCTCTACAGCAAAGAATTCAAAGAGATCCAGAGAAAGGTCGATGACTCAGAGATGCCGCGTCGAAGAAGCAGATCTCCGACTCCGCTCCTGCGTTCAAGGCCGCCATCGAGACCAAGCCGGTGGAACTTGTGGTAGGCGATGCCTCCAAGGTCACCGCCATTGGGACGGACCTGGATCCCAAATAGGAAAGCGCGGTCATCGAGTTCCTCCATGAGAATAGGGACATCTTTGCCTGGCAACCTGCCGACATGAAAGGTGTACCTAGGGAACTTGTTGAGCATAGCTTAAACATTGATCCAAAATGCAAACCAGTGAAACAACCTCTACGACGCTTTGGAGATGAGAAGAGACGTGCCATTGGCAAAGAGATAGCTAGGTTACTTAAGGCTAGATTTATCCGAGAAGTCCTTCACACCCAATGGGTGGCCAATTCTGTACTTGTCCCTAAAAAGGGAACCAATGAATTAAGAATGTGCATTGATTACACCAGCTTGAACAAAGCATGTCCCAAAGATCTATTTGCCTCACATTGACCAAGTCATTGACTCGATGGCTGGCTTGGAACTTTTGTGTTTTCTTGATGCATACTCAGGATACCACCAGATCAAGATGAGGAAGTCGGACCAATTGGCCACTTCGTTCACTACCCCATACTGCACGTTTTGCTATGTCACGATGCCCTTTGGGCTAAAAAACGCAGGTACTACCTACCAGCGGACAATGCAATGTTGCCTCCACGACCAAATTGGTCGGAATGTTCACGCCTATGTGGACGATATCGCGGTGATGTCTAAAAAGTCAAACGACTTAATCTCCAACTTAAAAGAAACCTTTGATAATCTCCAAACATACAACATGATGCTTAACCCTAAGAAGTGCGTCTTCGGGGTTCTAGCTGGCAAATTGTTGGGCTTCATCGTTTCCCAACGTGGAATCGAGGTCAACCCGGAGAAAATCAAGGCCATCTTGAACATAAACCGTCCGACATGACTAAAGGACATTCAACGACTAACAGGTTGTGTTGCAGCAGTTAGTCGTCAAACCCACTTGGAGAAGGCTACGCATTTGCAATTCTTGAAGAAGGCGGACAAATTCACGTGGATGGACAAAGCAGATGCATCATTGAAGCAGCTCAAGGAGATTCTTTCCTCAGCGCCCATCCTTGCAGCACCCGAGCCTGGTGAGCCCGTGTTAATTTACACGGCGGTAACCAACCGGGTTATCAGCATCGTCGTCGTGGTAGAGCGGAAGGAAACAGGCTATGAGCACGGAGTTCAACAACCAGTTTACTATGTGAGCGAGGTCTTGACGGAGTCCAAGCAACGTTACCCGCACTACCAAAAGATAGCTTATGGAGTATTCCTTGCTTCTCGGAAGCTGAGGCATTACTTTCAGGAGCACCCAATCACAGTGGTGAGCAAGACTCCACTGTCCGACATTATCAATAACAGCGATGCTACAGGAAGGGTCACGAAGTGGGGCATTGAACTTGCCGCCTTCCAGACCACCTACAAGAGATGCGACGCTATCAAGTCACAAGCCTTGGCGGATTTTGTTGCAGATTGGACAGAGATGCCAGACGCTACTCCGTTGCCAGAACCAGAGTACTGGGTGATGCACTTTGACGGATCAAAGCTGCTCAACGGCTCAAGGGCCGGTGTACTGCTACAGTCACCAAAAGGAGACAAGCTACACTATGTTCTGCAGATCCACTTCGAGGCTACAAACAACATGGCGGAATATGAAGCACTCATTCACGGACTACGTGTAGCCAAGGATATTGGCATCAAGCGCATAGTTTGCTGTGGAGATTTCGACTTGGTTGCCCAACAGGTGGCTGGCACCTGGAATGTGCGGAACCCTATGATGGCGGCATATCGAGACGAAGTGCACGAGATAGCCAAGAGCTTCTTGGGCTACGAAGTCAAGTATGTGCCTAGGGAAAAAAAGCGGCGATCGCTCTCTAAGCTAGGATCGGTATGGCGAATTCCACTAGGAGTTTTCCTAGAGAACCTACGCACACCATCCGTGAAGGGAGCCGACATCGACAAACCGGATAGAGCTGACTCTTTCGTCAACATAGTGACTAAGGTCCCTCCGACTTGGACAAAACCGTTCATGGAATACCTCGAACACGGAACTTTGCCCGACGACGAAGTCGAAAGACGACAAATAGTACGACGAGCAAAGGGTTATACCATAATCAATGGGCAACTCTACAAAAGGAGCACTACTGGTGTATACCTAAAGTGTGTTTCCCAGCTAGAAGGTATGGAAATTTTGCTTGAAATCCATCTCGGAGATTGCGGGCATCACGCCGCTCCTCGATCGTTGGTCGCGAAAGACTTCCGACAAGGATTCTCTTGGTGACATGAAAGCGCCGACAAGCTGGTTGAGACATGCATGGGATGCCAGTATTATGCCCAACAGCCACATGTTCCTGCTGAAGAATTGCGAACAATACCAATAACTTGGCCGTTTGCAGTCTGGGGGCTAGACATGGTGGGACCGTTACAGACGACACCTTGTGGGTTTATGCATCTGCTTGTAGCAGTTGAAAAATTCACTAAATGGATAGAAGCTAAACCCGTTAGAAAGCTTGATGGGGCAACTTCCCTCAGGTTTGTCCGGGATCTAGTAGTGAGATTTGGTCTCCCACATAGCATTATCACCGACAACGGCAGCAATTTATCACTCAGAGAAGTGGAGGCATATTGCTGGGAGAAAGGCATCCGACTTGACCTTGCATCTGTGGCACACCCACAATCCAATGGTTAGGTTGAGTGAGCCAATGGATTAATTCTGCAGGGAATCAAGCCACGTCTTGAGGCACCGCTACATAGAGCAGCTGGAGCCTGGGCGGAAGAATTGCCATCTGTGCTGTGGAGTTTACGAACTACACCCAACAAATCCACCGGATACACCCCTTATTTCATGGTATATGGAGCAAAAGCCATCCTGCCTTGCGACATCCTCCACAATGCACCAAGAGTTGCCACCTACGACGAGGATGACGCTGAAGAATCCAGATGCCTGGATGTGGACCTTCTCGAGGAGGAGCGCGTTTTGGCATGCCAAAGATCCGCCATCTACCAGCAGAAGCTACGCAGCTACCATAGTCGCCGCGTTCGGCATCGCTCGTTTAAAGAGGGGGATTTGGTGCTCCGACTTAGGTAGAAGAAGTCACACAAATTATCCCCGCCATGGAAAGGACCGTTCATCATAAGCAAGGCGCTGCTCAATGGGTCTTACTACCTTATTGACAATCGTGAACTAAAGGATAGACCCAACAAGGATCATAAGCGTAAGCGACGTGACCCGGATGATGACCACCCAGAGCTTGATCGGCCATGGAACATAGCACAGCTACGTCCTTTTTACACTTAGCATTTTTTATCTAATTGTGTACCTCTTATATGATCAATGAAATAAAGCTCTCTGGTTCACTCATATTTCTGAGTCTTTTACCTCCTTTAGTATTCATTTTTGGATCATGTAAAACCTTTATGCACAAGATTTGCATTTGCACTTGTGAAAATTCCGCCTACGGGCGTTAGCTTAAGTTTTCTGGTCTACACATTCTTTGTTGTTTTTATGTGGATTCTGGAGTAGTGACTTTTGGCACTTATTGTCGGCGATTTTGTGCTCAGGTTATTGACGGTGCCATTAGGCATCATCACCTAAGCGCATGGTTCCGACAATGAGTCTTTCGACTCACGAAAAGTCAAGCATAAGAACCAAAGTAATGGATAAGCCAGCACTTGCTTAAAAAATATATACATGCTGGAAACTAGTTCTTAAGTAGCAGGAAATAACAACCATTGTTTTCCTCCTTAAGTTACATCATCAAGTTTTTTCCGCGCATACACCAAAGATGAAACAAATATTACAAAGTTGTTTTTTATTCCTTTGGTGCAGGAGACTTGGAAGCATCATCGTCACCAGCCGGAGAATCGCCCTCAGCATCGACACTGTGGTGGGACTCAGAGGAGTCTTGGTTGACGCTGTCGATGGTGTTCATGGGCACGAAGACGTCGATGTCCACCAACTCAGCAACTCTGGTATCATAACTCGCGAGTGACGAAAGGATGGCTTCATGATCAATCTCTTTGCCGTCATCGTCAACGTCGGGGATGCCAGAGGTCACCGTATCGATGTCGGCATCATCGTAGTGTGCCTTCACCATTGACAGCGCCATCCTTGCGCCAGCCCGTGCACATGAAGCTTTCCAGCTTGTGATACGCACGGGGGCTCAGCGCAGAATCTCCGAGTACTTCACCACAGAGTCCGAGGCCTTGATGTGTATCTGGAGGGGCTTGGAAATCTCTTTGGCTTGGGTGATGGCGGTGTTGATGAAGTTGTCGGCAAGAACCATGCATTCCTTGGCTAGAGGAGGTGATCTGGTTAAACCCATATGAGCTGCAAATTCCGACAAGGATCGCATGAGTTCAACAAATTCAAAGTATCTAGACTACAGAAATACAAGGCGGAGGAAACTTACTGAAGATGCTGGCTTCAGCTTGCCAGAGGGTGTCCGCCAAGGATTGTTTCTCTTGTTGGAGGAGCTTGTACGCCTCGCCATGGCAGTGATTCTGCTCATCGGCAGCACGCTTTTGATCTTTCAAGATCGCGATCTCCTTCTTCAAGCGGTTGATTTCCTCGGCGGCGGAGTCCTGCAAGGCCTTCATTGATTCTTCATGCATTTTCAGCATGTCTTCTCTCTCCTTTTTAAGGATCTTGTTCTCGCTGTCCAGCTGCTGGATGTGCTTGGACTGCTCAACAATGTCCTTGGCCTTGGCAACATGTTCTGCAAAGTCAGAGAAAACAAAGTACACAGTGAGTACTCGAAGAAGGAAGGCACAAAACCAAGACGGAATGCGCAAAAAAGAAAACAGACTCTTGTTTTTGATGATCTGTTCCTTCAAGATGGTAGTTTTACCCTTTTCGGTTTCAAGATCTGCGCGCATCTTCTGGTACTTGTCATTGGTCATGCCCCTCCGAGCATTCTCGTTCTATGGAAAAAAGAAAAAAGTTAAACCGTTGTTTAATCTGCTTGGAGCACCTAGTCGGAAATTTTCCACCTAGGCGCTCGGAGGCTACAGCGAGAGTTTTTTACTTAGCAATACGCTTAGCTTTTCTTTAAGCATCTAGTTGGAGCTAATTCAGTTCTCGATTAGAAGCTTGGGGGCTACAGTATAAAGTTTTTAACTCGGAATCTGCTTAGCTTTTCTTTAAGCATCTAGTCGGAACTAATTCAGTTACAACTAGAGGCTTGGGAGCTACAGTATTGAAAATTATAAAACACTGCGTATGCTACTCTTAAAGCATCTAGTCGGAATAGTTTGTTCCATCTAAATGCCTGGGGGCTACAGTGAGAGTTTTTTCTAACTTAGTCACTCTTAGAGCATATAGATGCAAAACCTATGGTTTTCCGTCTACATCCTCGGGGGCTACAGTGGGATACTCATATGAAATGCAAAAGGCAAAGTAAACTTACAAGTGCGATGATCTTGAGGTTTGTAGCGCTTTCGGCTAGCAGCTTGCCAAACGAAACGTTGTTTCCTTGCATAATTTCTGCTTGTCGGAGGAGCTCCTCAAGACCGCATGTCAGATATGACGGTACTCCTCCAGGAACTAGAGTTGTGTTACTCGGCGTAAGCGCCGGGTAGACTATCTTTGGGAACTCAAAGGGTTTCTGGGGAGCAAGGGCGCCGCCTTCGGCAGAAGTACCAGCTTCCACCACCGCCTTGCCTCCACCGATGGCATCCTTAGCCGGAGCTTCAGCCATTTGTTGAGAGGTGCTCTCCTGCGTCGCCTGCTTGCCGACAACAGCGAGTTCGGTAGAGGCGCTAGAATCCACTTCCATGACGGAAGGGTCTGGTGCCTCCTTAGCTTGTGAGCTTGTCAGGGCAGATGAAGGCTTGACGGCAGGAGTAGTAGGGGCGATGGCGGGGGAGGCGTCGCGATGCATCATATCCTTGATATTTCGAGAAGCCCCCAAAGTTTTGGAGGTCTTCTTGAGGCTGGTCGTGGCTTTCTTTCTGAAATGTGCAAATGCATAAGTACAGGAACAAGATAGATAGATAGGCAATGTTGGAGAATGAGAAGCTTACACTAGGGGGGGTGCTTTGGCAAAAATCCCGGTGGCTTTTCTCTTTTCCGCCTCCAGGGTGGCGGTAGTCTTTTTGGAGGCTCCACCCTCCGTCTTATTCTTCTTGCCTCCGTCGGCAGCGTCAGAGGTGGAGCTCTTCTGCTTTCGCGCCAACGGGACATCGTCGTCGGACACGACCGTGACTTCCTTCATCTTTGGATCGTAGATTTGGGTAGCCAGGTTGCCCTCCTCTAGATCGCTAAGCTATTAAGTAAGAAGCCACCGTGTTAGACAAAATGACATGTGCAAGACAGAAGAGCTGGAGTATATGTCGTACATGGAAAATAAATACCTACCTTTGGGCACTTGCCGTCTACGAACATGTCATAGGTGATGGTGAAGCCACGCTTCTTATCCTTCACCTTGACGATGTCCTTTAGGCGGAGCTTGATGGAGTCGCTCGAGAATTTATCCACGGATATCTAGAGGCTATCCCTTCAATCACTGGTATACTCGTGCATGTACTTCGCGCGGTGCTGCAGAGGTTGGATTTGCCTGATGAACCAGCACATGGCTAGGTCCAAGCCGGTCAAACCCGTCTCTACGAACCATTCGATCCGCCTTATTGCGCGAGAAGCGTCGAGGTCGGAGGGAAGAGAGGCATGGGATCTCCATGTGGAAACTTTAGCGGCGGCTCCATCCGCGAAGTCCGGGTACGTCACTTCTCGGCCCGCCAGAGGAATGTCGGGGCCGTAGATGTACGTCCGCTGCCAATTCTGGCAGGACTCGTGGCCGACAATGTCGGGGAACCGCCGGCCAGGTCGAATCTTGAAGCTTATGGTGCCGCAGTTCCTAAGCTCCTCCTTACTATGTCCGGCTTCACGTTTGACGGTGAAGAAGTACATGAACAAGTCTAACCTAGGCCTTATCCCTAGATAACCCTCGCAAAGTGCGGCGAAGTTGCTAAGCACTAGGATGCTATTGGGGGAGAGGTTATGGGGATGGACCTTGTAGTGGTTTAAGACGGAGAGGAAGAAGTGGGAGATGGGCAGGGAAACGCCGTGTACCAGTTGAGCCTTGAGGTACACTTTTTCTCCGGCTTGGGAAGAAGGTATCACCTCGCCGGCCGGCGCCGCCCGCCAGGCAAGCCCCTCCGTCACGGGGAGGTAGCCTTCAGCGACCATCTCCTGGATGTCGCGGTCGGTGATGTCCGAGCCGCGCCAGTTGCCCTTATGCGAGTCTGGCTCTTCCTCCAGTGGCTCTAGCGCCGCTAGATTTTGGTCGGCGCCGGTGGACTCGATCACCGCCGATGCGGGGATGACCAGGCCCTCTGGGGGCACGACGATGGAGCTCACCGGCTTCGCCGCGGCTTCGCTCAGCACTGCCATGGATGGGGATGTGCTGCTGCTCGCCATGGAGTGAAGGGTGGATGCGATTGGTGCAGATGGAAGCTAGGGTTTTCTCGAGGTTTCTTGCGGAGAGATCGAGGAGGCGCACGGCTGGAGGAAGACGATGATGCAAAGAGAATGAGGTAAAAAGTGGAAAATGCCCCACGGTTACTATTTATCATCCTCGGCGTCAAGATTCGTGCAGCTTAATCGGACGGTTGCCGCGTAGACGACGTGTTCGCGAATGTGCGCGGAAATTTCCCCACGTCTCCAACCGTCGTCGCCAACGGTTCGTATCGCTCGTGCGGGAAAATCGTATATGACTGCGTTCTATGCATGTGTGAGTTACGAGGCGTCGCTGACCTAAGCCTACGTCATCCTAGCTGACATGGGTAGATGAGCCGTCACATCAAAGATTCCGACATAGACGGATTCAATCCGACTACGAAAGAGTACGATGTAAGATTCAACATTTCTCCGGCTTACAAGTCGAAGACGGAGAAAGCCTTGCAGGGTTCTTTGGGAGGACTACAAGATGTTGCTTGACGATTTGCCAACATCCATCTAGACGGATCATTCCACGTGAAGAGGCAAGATGGTGCAAGATCTCGGAGTTCTCCGGGGGCTACTGTTGGGGATATGCTATATGGGTATCCTTATAGCATGTCTCTTATCCGGCTAACCCGGGTGGCCCATAGTCGATAGCATGGCCTATGGCCTGCTAGGCGGCCTAGTTATATGGATCCAGAAAGGAGGCCCATGCCAGATAAAGGAAGGCTACGGTGGAGTCACCAACGTACCCGGAGCCTTGGAGTACAAGATACACAAGACTAGTAATAGACAGTGTAGGACTCTGTAACCTGTCCGGCTAGGACTTTTCCCTATAACTCTAGGACATGGCGACTATATAAGTCGGGCCTATGGGAGCCTTTAGGGCACAATCTCAGACGTTCATATACAACTTCACACAACCTCGCACAGCGAACCTATCTCTGTAACTCGGCGTATTGCCCTTATAGTGATTTATAGAAAGAGTAGGATTCCGCCACCGTTGTGGGATCTGAACCTGGGTAAGCTGTGTTACCTCGTACCCGTCAACCGTCCGCCTTACCCAACGTCTCTAAACATGCACTGTGAGGACCCCTCCATGGCGTACTCGTCGGCAATACCACGACAGTGGCAGGAAGGAGAATAAGTGGAGGGCCAGGGGTGGCCCACACCAGGGCCAGGCACGCCCCTCGTCTGGACACGCCACCAGGGGTGTGCCTGCCTGGTGGTCCCCCCTGGGTCACTCCTGGTACCTCTTTGCCCCTTTTGGCGTAAAAATTTAATATGAAATTTCTGGAATTTTTCAGGAAAATTTATTTTTGGGCAACTTGCAGGTATTGAAAATTGATTTTCTCACAGAACGATGTTTTTGGAAAGATGCAAAAGCAAATGAAAGCTAAAACTACAGAAGTTCTAAGACACTCTAAATGCAAGCAACTAGCAAAACAAAGAGCAAAGATTGGGGTAGAGAAAATAAAAGTGATAAAGAATAATCAAGGTGAAAACATTGTTTTGTTCATTAAAATCCCTTTGTTAACAAGGTTGATCAAGTCTTGTTACCAAAAAAAATTTATATGAAACAAAAATTTGCATTTCACTAAATGATTATGTTACCTCAATCCTGACAAGAATAGTCCCAATCATAATAGTTTCAAAATTTTCTTGTGGTATGGGACAATATATTTCTCCAACTCGGATGCCCTCAATATTCTCAATTGAATTTAGGCCATAAGTCTTATTAATCTTCTTGGGGAAATAGACAGTATGCTCCTTGTCATTAACATTAGAAGTTACCTTCCCTTGATTACAATTAATGACAACACCTATAGTATTAAGTAAAGGTCTCCCAAGAATAATAGACATATTATCATCTTTAGACATTTCAAGCACAACAAAATCAGTTAATATCAAACAATTATGAGCCACTTGAACAGGAACATTCTCACATATACCAACATGAATAGTAGTAGACTTGTCAGCCATTTGCAAAGATATATTAGTTGGTATCAATTTTTCTAGCTGAAGTCTCTTGTAGAGAGAAAAGGGCATAACACTAACTCCATCTCCCAAATCACACAAAGCAGTTCTAACATAATTATTTTTAATATAGCAAGGAATAGTTGGAATCCCTGGGTCTCCAAGCTTCTTTGGAACCTTACCATTGAAGGAATAATTAGCAAGCAGAGTGGAAATTTCCTCATTAGGGATGTTCCTTTTATTAGAGACAATATCCTTCATATACTTTGAATAAGGAGGCAACTTAATAGCATCAGTCAAAGGAATTTGCAAGAATAAAGGTTTCATCCACTCACAAAACTTGTTATAGTGTTCTTCTTCCTTTGACCTGTGTTTCTTATTAGGAAAAGACATTGGTTTTTGCACCCAAGGCTCTCTTTCACTACCATGTTTATTAGCAACAAAATCTTCCTTAGTGTACTTAATGTTCTTAGTGTGCCTTTCAGGTTCTTCTTCAATTTCTTCCTTATTAGGAGCATCATTTTTATCATTACCACTTTCAGTTTCAGCATGAGAGACTGATATACTATTAGGATCTATAGCCGGTTTAGAAGATTCTACAACTGTCTTATGTTTCTTTTTCTTCCTCTTAGAAGAAGTACCCATATTTTCAACTTGTTGAGAATCCTGCTCAATTCTTTTAGGATGTCCCTCAGGATATAAAGGATCCTGAGTGGCACACCACTCCTAGTTCTAATTTCATAAGCATGTTTTTCTCCAGAAGCATTAACTAGCAAATCTTTTGGTACTTTAGCAAGTTGAACAATTTGAGTTTGAACCATTTGAAAATGTTTAATAAGAATTTTAACATCATTAGAGGTTCTTTCCACAATATGTTTTAACTCATTAATAGCTCTAGAGTTTTCCATTAAATGATTCTACACTTGCTTATTAAAATTATCTTGCTTAACAATAAAATTATCAAATTCTTCTAAGCACTGATCAGGAAGTTTAGACTAAGGAATATCACCTTCATCAAAATGTTGGAGAGAGTGTACCTCAATAGTGGATGAGTGGGAAACTGGCTTACATAATTCTTCTATAGGAGGTAAATTCTTCACAACTTCAGATTTAATACCCTTCTCCTTAAGATATTTCTTAGCTTCTTTCATCACTTCATCATTTAGTTCAATCACCCCCTCTTCTTTGGTGTTGGTGTTGGGGTTGGCTCAGGCACAGTTGGATCAGGTGTAGTTGGATCAGGTGTAGTTGGCTCAGATGTAGTCCAATCATCATAATTCTTGCTTATTTTATCCATTAATTCCTCAGCTTCTTTAGGAGTTATTTTCCTCAAAACACAATCAGCACAACTATCCAGGTATGTCCTAGATTCATCAGTTAGTCCATTATAATATATATCAATAAGCTCATTTTTAGGTAATGGACATCCAGGATGTGCATGAATCAAAGCACAAAACCTTGCCCATGATTCAGGCAATTTCTCCTCTTCCCCTGTTTAAAATCAAAAAGTTTCTGCAAAACAGCATGTCGAGCACTAGGAGGGAAATATTTCTGAAAAAAAGTAGCAATCAAATAATCAGGGCTATCACTGGATCCATGAGGTAAATTATTAAACCAAGCTTTAACTTCTCCTTTTAGTGAAAAAGGAAAAATTTTAGCAACAAAGTAGGTACGCATCTTAATATCATCAGAAAATAAACCACTCATAGTAGAAAGCTCAGTCATATGAGCCACAACACTTTCATTTTCAGTCCCACAAAAAGGTTCTTTCTCAACAATGGTTATATATGATAAATCAAGAGAGAAATCATAATCTTTATATTTAATGTTCATGGGAGATGTGGCAAACTTAGCATCAGGAAATAGTTTAGGTATAATAGTACGTCTTTCAAGAAGACTCTTAATAGCACTTGCACCATGAGTGTTTTGAAATTCTTCAATAAATTCATCAGTCATCTCAATGTAACCGTCCTTAATATCATAGCTCTCTCTAGTCTTAGGTGAACTAACAGGTGTAGTAGTATCTTCATTAGGAGTTTCAGTGTTTCCCATTATAGTTCTAGCAATTGTAGCATCTAGGAAAGGACCTAATGAACCACTTGTAGCACCCCTCGGGATTAGGGTTCAACTAACCTCAGATCACATCTAAGATAAGTTCAACTCCAATCACAGAAGATCTCAGTATGTTTCGGTGACATTACAGAACTCAGGGATTCAACAGCATAAGTTTAAACTCTTAGCAGAGTAAGATATTAGAGTTATTACAAACCAAAGGTCATAGACCCAACATTACATCACACAACGAAAGCAAAATATGTTGTTCTACACAAAAACTTAGCAAAGGGCCTAAGAGGCCTTAAACAGAAGCAGCGGCCATCCCATAGTCCTCAGGCTGCTACTTGGGACCCCCAACTACTCGTCTATGTCATGTAGAAGCCACCTTCAGTCGCAACTAGATCATCTGTAGAAAAACAACAATGGCGCAAGGCTGAGTACGAGAATGTACTCCGCAAGACTTAGTTAACCTAGTATCTACATGCTCTGGCTAGAAAGGCTTTCTCTAGATTTACTTTTGTGTAAAGCAATTTTTATTTGTAAACAAGAGAGAGAAAAGGCTCGTCTACTCAGAATCTTTTAAAAGGGATAAGATAACGACTTCTTCATCTTGCTCATGACATCTGGATAACCACAAGCTTCATCAGAACCTCCTATCTAGGATCACCCCCTCGACCCGGAGGAAGAATCCTTAAGCACACATGGATCAACAAGTTTTATAATGGTTAATGTTATCTATGATCTTAGAATCTGGTCACCAAGCATTCACAACCGTGAACACGACTTTTCGAAAAGATTAATACCTTGCAGGGGTGTACAACTTTACCCACACGTACCAATCGACTCTTAATGCCAAATATTATTAGCCCTCTTCCTTGGAAGGCTGGCAGAGGATGGTTGACCACGACCTTTACCTTGCTTTCGCCAAGACCATGAGTCACGCCCTAGGGATGGTTCCGCCATAACGGGTCAAGTCCCGAAGCCGGTCCCTAAAGATGTGAGGCGAGGTTGGTTTACCAGGGGCACTATCTACCCCAAGAAACCGTGTCCACGCTTCCCTACCTGTTATGATGCACCTCCATCACCTCCTCTTTTGAAAACGTTTTCAATGCGTATGCCAAATGGAAAGCCCGAACTATGTCACTCGTGGAATCTACTAGGCAAGTTAGTCAGTCAAGGGGTTCCCAAGCCCCGTGTGGTTTTACGCTCATCTCGGTTCCAAAGGCAAGAACTCAGTTCCTAGTGGTGGCGAGCATGGAACTACAAAAACTACACCCAACGTGGCCTCCCATGCAAGCCTTAGCATGTTTAGTTAACTCCTTCGATGATGTCACCATCTCCTACCTTACTAGACTCACCGGAATCTCTGATTCATCATTCAGACAGATCAGACGTTGTTACTATGCATGGCTAAGCTGTCGATCATAAAAGCTCTAACAACACTCAAATGCCAGACCTAGGTATGCTAGGAGCAGTAGATCAGGAGTATAAGGCTAAAAAAGGAAACCGTGCAGCAGATAGGTAACACTAGCTACTGACAAAAGACCACATTGGAATCGTATGCACCATAGCGAGAAAGTAATATACTTTGTAAAAGTAGGTTCAGAATGAGAGGCTACGCTTGCCTTGTCCGTCATTAGACAGGTATGGATCTTCGGTGTCATTGACTTCAGCCTCAGGCTCAGATCCTATCGTGAAGAACCAATACCGGAAAGAAAGGCGACAATCAAGACATGGCATCGATGCAATTAGGGGTGGAATCGAGCCGAGCCGAGCCGGCTCGTGGCTCGGCTCAGTCAGGCTTGGGGAAAATCGAGCTGAGCCTGGCTTGGCTTGTTGCTAATTTTTTTCTAATTTGTGGGCTTGCGGCTCGGCTCGTGAATCTCGAGGCTCGGCTCGATGGCTCATCGAGCCCACCGCTGCAGGCTGAATCATATCGCGTGCGATTCCTCTCTGGTTCCCATCGATGCTCCCTCTCCAACTCGCCTGGGCCGGCACCACCACCGCACCAACACCGGCAGCCACCACTGACCGCCCCATCTGGACATCTCGTCCTCCACCTCCATAGATCCCCTACCCCCTGCTCTTCCTGGATTCATTCCCGTAGACACCCATGGTGCCGCTCATCTAGGGTTACTGCTGGCGTTGCCCGGCCGCCCTCTTTCGGGAGCTCGCCTACTTCTCTCCCCATGTCCTCCACCTTAGGATAATCCTCTCCTACACCAAAAAACCACCGACGGCTGTAGTGAACGCTAGTTCAGTTCTTGTGATGTGATGCGATGTGAGGGTGCTTGCCTTCTCCTCTTTTGACCTTCTCCAAGGATGCTCCTCCTACCCCTGCTCCTACCCTGTTGCTCCCTGAATCGTATGGTTCTTGATCTCTGTTTCTATATAGTCCTGATCATCGAGTTTATTTTGGACTGATGACATGTGTTGAAATATGAGAAAAGTACAAGACGTACTGTGTGTCATCTATAAAAGAAGGAAAACCTGAAGTGAACTGTAGCAGAGTTAAAAAATTGTTCAGTTAAAAACAGAGAACTGTTGGGTTAGTAATTGTGTCCTTGTACTTTGTTATGTAAACTTGTAAAGCCAGATTAATAGAACCAGCTTGAAATCAATCCGATGCAATATTTCTTGCCTCAAACTGTGTCCTTGTACTTTGTCTGCTTCTCAACTATCTTTCATTGTACTTTGTTGGCTTCTCGACTATCTTTCCATTGTGTAACATCCATCAAGTATTGGTTCACCGTGGTGCATTGTATCAGAAAAAATATTATAGCAAACTAGTTTCTGCACCATGTAATGTGTATATTTATATAGATAATTCCATTGTGACTGCATGGACAGGAGATTTTTGATTATAATTGTGAACTCTTATATTTTAGTAGAGGTTGTGACAATATTTTTTCCTACACTGAGCCTTCGAGCTGGCTTGCGAGCTTCATCGAGCTGTCTTGTAGAGCCTCGAGCCCTAGTAGCAGGGTTTAGGCTTGGCTTGTCCAACCTTCGAGCCGAGCCGAGCCCGAGCCAAGCTGTGTTGAGCCCGAGCTGAGCCTCGAGCCTCAAGCTTTGTGTACACCCCTAGATGCAAGGCTCAATCATGGATGATGATATGACAATTTAAATTGCATTGAAATGAAACCCGAAGGCATGCTTGACAGTTTAAACGGGGTTCCGAGGGGTGAAATCCCTAACTCGGGGGAACTCTAGAATCACCTGTGAGGGGTTACTATGTTATTCTAATTAAACTTGTCATGAAAGTTGATTAGCAATGCATGATTATAGTGTAATTAGATATATCTCATTTTTCTAAACATTTTGATATATTATACATATTTTTCTGACTTATAAATAATTTGTTATTGATTTTACAATATTTAAACCTTTTCTATAATTATTAAAACAATTTAAATTAATTTATTGCGTCAGGCTGACAAGAGCTAGGGGGCCAGGGTTGTTTTACACTGGGGCAGAGCCTACCCACGATGGTTGACAAAGGGGCCCGAGGCCACCTCAGCTGCCACGCAAGCAGGTGGGTCCAGAGGCCGGTTGACTGGGTCAGACCCACGCTCGCTGACATCATGGTGACATCATCGACGACGGTGAGCCACAGATTGGCGGTGGGGCGGCGGTTTGTGGGCGTGCGGGGCTGAAATACTAGGCCTGTTCGTACCAGTGGAGCTAGGCAAGCTGGATAGAGGCGGCGCCACCCTTTTTGGGTTACCGCAGTGGATGCAGCAGGCGGCGAGGAGCGGGGTGGATGGAGTCTATGGCGATGATGGAAGAGATCGTTGGGGCCGGAGGGGTCGATTACATCGCCTCGGGCCTCTTCAACTTGCACGATTAGGGGCAATCGAACGAGGAGAAGCAGAGGACCACGGCTGCACGCTTAGATGAACGGGAGGTTGGCCAGAACGGCGGTGCCCCGAATCTTCCGAGAGGCTAGGGTTCCGGCAAGAAGGAAATGGGGAAGAGAGGGAAGGGATAAGGATCTTCGTCGGTGGCAACGGTACTTGTAGACGCTGCAGATGATGGTAGCATGCATCCTGGCATAGGCGGGCATCACGGAGTGGACGAACAGCGACGACAGTGACAGAGAGAAGCTTCACCGCGTCGTTCTTCTGTCCGGAGGAGGAAGAAAGGTGAAAGACGCAAAAAAGTCTTGGGGGTGGGCGTGGGCTGGGCTTATTTGTTTTGTCTTGTTGTGAGCGACAAGGAAAGGAAAGAGGAAGGGAGAGGGCAAGCTGGGCCGGCCTGGAAGCTCTGGATCTATTTTTTTAGCCAGGTTTTCTTTCTATTTTCTGAAATCCTTTTCTCTCTTTTGTATAATGAGTTGAATACTATTTTAAATAATTCAAAATACCAGGATTTTGTAAATATGTTGAGAACAATGTGGTGGCCCTCTTAGTCCATTTGGGCTCCATGAATTTGGATAGTTTTCAAAATATCAAAACTATTTGAATGTGTTTCAAAGAGAGGGAAGAACTAGGGTTTAGGGTTTTGTATTTGTATTCTGGTTCACACACTTGATCACATGCAAACATTTTATTGAGTTTAACAGATGCATGCAATGCTGAAGTACTAATTACATATATCACAAACTTGGGTTGTTACAGCTCTACCCCCCCTTACAAGAATCTCGGCCCGAGATTCCTAAGTTTTAGAAAGGAAGGCAGGGTACTCAGATCATAGACGATCTTCTCGTTCCCAGGTTGCTTCATCCTCAGAGTGATGAGACCACTGAATTTTCAGGAACTTGATGTTTTTACGACGAGTCTTGCATTCGGTTTCATCAAGGATACGAACATGATACTCACGGTGAGTCAGATCCTTCTGGAGATCAAGAGTTTGGTGATCAACACCACAGACAGGGTCTTTGAAGCAACGCTTGAGTTGAGACACATGAAAGGCGTCATGCACCTCACGGAAGTTTGTAGGCAACTCCAATTGATATGCAAGTTTAGCTTGCTTGGAAAGAACATGAAAAGGACCAACATAGCGAGGAGCCAGTTTGCCTTTGATGCTGAAACGATGGACACCCTTTAAAGGAGTGACCCGAAGATAAGCTTGGTCACCAACTTCATATTCAACATGTTTATGGTGACGATCATGATAGCTTTTTCTGGAGAGACTGAGAAGTTTTCAAACAATCTCGTATGATACGAACTTGATCTTCTGCTTCCTGGATCATATCCGGACCAAAGAACTTTCTTTCGCCGGTTTCTGACCAGTTCAAAGGAGTACGACAGGTTCTTCCATATAAGAACTGGAAAGATGCCATTTCTATACTGGACTGATAACTGTTGCTGTAAGAGAATTCAGCAAAAGGAAGGCATTTCTCCCAATCCTTGCCAAAAGATATGACACACGCTCTTAACATGTCTTCAAGGATTTGATTCACTCTTTCGGTCTAGCCACCGGTACTAGGATGGTAAGTTGTACTGAAGGACAAACGGGTTCCCATAGCTTGTTGGAAACTTGTCCAGAACCTTGAGGTGAACAAACTCCCTCGATCAGAGACAATTTCTTCGGCACCCCATGAAGGACAACTATTCGAGATATATATAGATCATCCAATTGATTAGCATTAATGCTCTCGCAAACAGATAGGAAGTGAGCAACCTTGGATAGATAGTCAACGATTACCCAGATGGCATCATTTCCTTTCCGAGTCTTAGGAAGACCAGTAATGAAATCCATACCAACTTCGTCCCATTTCCATTAAGGGATTCTATGTGGTTGTAGGAGACCAGCGGGTCTTTGGTGCTCAGCTTTGACGCGACGGCAAACGTCACATTTACAAACAAAACGAGCGATATCCTTCTTCATACCAGACCACCAGAATCTTTGACGAAGATCCCGATACATCTTGGTACCTCCAGGGTGGATGGAAAGAGGTGATTCATGAGCTTTGGTAAGAATTATCTTCTTCAAGACCTTTCCATTTGGTACTACCAAACGTGTACCGAAATATAGAACACCTTCCTCATTAACAGAGAAACATTTAGCAACTCTGCTAGCAATGTTATCTTTAATCATGTCCATCTCAGGATCTTGCCTTTGAGCAGCTTTGATCTGATCCTCTAGAGAAGACTTCACTTCAAGAGTAGAAAGGAATCCACAAGGAACTACTTCAAGATTCAATCGAGCTAATTCCTCATGAAGAGAAGGTTGAGCTTGTTTGATCATCAGGGTGTTGCAATAAGATTTACAACTCAGCGTATCAGCAACAACATTGGCTTTGCCAGGTTGATAGTTGAGACCCAAATCATAGTCTTTGATGAGTTCCAACCATCTTTTTTGCATGAGGTTCAGATCAGGTTGTGTAAAAAGATACTTCAGACTCTGATGATCCGAGTATAACTCGCAACGACTACCAAGAAGGTAATATCGCCATTGCTTAAGAGCATGAACAACAACTGCAAGCTCAAGATCATGGGTTAGGTAGTTATTCTCATGTGGTTTCAACTGACGGGAGGCATAAGCCACCACATGCCCATCTTGCATTAGCACACATCCGAGACCTTGGTGAGAAGCATCGCAGAAGACAATAAAGTCTTTGCTAGTGTCTGGGAGAACAAGCACTAGAGCAGTTGTTAACTTGGTTTTCAACATCTGGAAACTTTATTCAGCCTTATCAGACCATTCAAACTTCTTATCTTTCTTAAGAAGACCAGTCATTGTCTTTGCAATCCTAGAGGAGTTCTCGATGAATCGACGGTAATAACCAGCCATCCCGAGAAAACTTCGGACATCCTTGACGGATTTAGGAGACTCCCAGTCGAGGATAGTTTGGACCTTATCTGGGATAACATCAACCCCTTGGGTAGAAACAACATGACCAAGGAATACGAGCTCTTGTAACCAAAACTCACATTTGGAGAACTTGGCATAGAGACGATGTTCTTGAAGTTTTGTCAACACCAAACAAAGATGTTCAACATGCTCTTCTTCAGTCTTGGAATAGACCAGAATATCATCGATGTAGACAACGATGAACTTGTCAAGATACTCCATGAAGATAGAGTTCATAAGCCGCATAAAAGTGGCTGGAGCAATGGTAAGACCAAAGGACATGACGGTGTACTCGTAAATACCATGACGAGTAGTGAAAGCAGTCTTTGGGATATCTTCCTTACAGATCTTTATCTGGTGATACCCTGACCTCAAATCCATCTTGGAAAAGACAGTGGCACCACTTAACTGATCAAAGAGATCATTGATCCTAGGGAGGTATACTTATTCTTGATAGTCACAACATTGAGTGGGCGATAATCCACAACCAGACGCGGTATATTGGTATCCCGCTTCTTAACAAAGATGGTAGGACATCCCCAAGAAGATGTGTTGGGCTTAATGTATCCTTTTCCTTCTAACTCCTCTAATTGCTTCTTCAACTCCACAAGCTCATGAGGAGGCATACGATAGGGTCTTTTAGAAACATGAGCAGTTCCAGGAGCTAACTCTATGACAAACTCCACACTTCGATCAGGTGGCATGCCAGGAAACTCCTCAGGAAAGACATCCGGGAATTCACATACCATGGAAACATCTTGAATCTCTAATGGAGGTAGAACTTAAAGAGCATATAACTCTGCTTCAGGAATAGATACAGCTGAAGGATATAGTGACCCTATGGTCCAATACTTGACTGTTATGCCAGCAGGACTAGTCAGAGTCACAGACTTGGTTGTACAATCGAGAATAGCTTGATAGAGGGTCAGCCAATCCATACCCAGAATGATGTCAATGTCAGTTGACTTGAGGGCAATCAAAGAAGTGGGGAAAAGTTGAAATGCAACTTCGATTAGATTCCCATGACTAACCATGGTGGAACGCCAACTAGAACCAGGAGACTGAACTAGCATAGGAACAGACAACCCCTCAAAACTTATCCCATGCATTTGAGAAAAAGATTGTGACAAGAATGAATGCGATGCTCCATAATCAAACAAAACTTTAGCTAGAATTTGATTGATACGAAGCATACCCATAATGACGCTTGGATCTTCCTGAGCCTGCTCAGCAGAGATATGGTTTAGACGACCTCTTCCAGCACCTAGATACTTTTCATTCTTCTTTGGTGGTTGTGCCTTCTCAGCAGCACTCTTTTGAGGACAATCTCTTGCATAGTGGCCAGGCTGACGACAGTTGAAACAGATAAGGCCTGATCTAGTACCAGCAGCAGGATAATTTGATCCACCGGCATTGTTTGGATTAGCATTCGGACGAGGAGCATATCCAGAAGACCTTGGGGTGTAAGGAGCACGTGGCACGACACTGTAAGGCACAAAGACACGGTGCTTCTTATTGCTAGAACCAGTCTTGTTGTACCCCTCCTGAGGACGCTTACGGGTTTCGTCATACTCCACCTTTCCACTCTCGGCCTTCATAGCCTTGTTGACAAGACCTTGGAAATTACCAAAGTCCATGAGATGGATATCACGGCGAACCTCAGGATCCAGTCCCTTGCGGAACAGAGCTTGCTTCTTAGCATCAGTGGAGACCTCTTTAGTAGCATAGCAGGCAAGACGATTGAAGTTGCGCTGGTATTCACACACGGAACCAGTGCCCTGCTTAAGCTTGAGGAACTCCTCCCTCTTCCATTAGACCCTCCGGAATATGGTAAGCTCGGAAGGCTTCAGTGAACTCTTGCCATGTAACAACATGCTGAGCTTCTTGCATTGCCAAGAAATTTTCCCGCCAGGAGTTAGCTGCTCCCTCCAAATGATAGGCAGCAAAAGTCACCCAATCAGCTTGAGCAACATGACCAACCTGAATTTTGCGCTCCATAGTGCGAAGCCAGTAGTCCGCATCAAGTGGCTCAGTGGAATAACTAAAAACTGGCGGAGTGAGACGTGTGAAGTCCTTGATACCAACTTGATTGTTCTGGCGTTGAGCAGTGTTACGCTCAATCCTTTCAAGGAGCCTCATGTTGTTAGCACGGTTGGTTTCGTACATGGCCATGAGTTGGACCATGGACGGTGGTTGAGGAAGGTTGGAAGATTCACCCTCATTTGCAGCACCACGAGCATGAGCACGGGTACGGGAACGAGAGGTGTCACCCATCCTGGAAGAACAAAGAAAAAGGGTTAGAAAAGGGATTCAAAGGAACAAGACGGAAATATGAACAATGAGTACTTGATATAAAGGTATCATCTTATCAAGCATGGTAGTATCAAAGCATACTAATGTATACACTAACCAGCTGACTTTCAGACCATGACAATGGAATGCTAATATGTTACACACCAAGCAAAACTGAGATATCTTGGAACTCTGAGAATAGCAACCAAGTACGGAGTACTTCAAAAAAACAACCCCAAAACCACGATCCTAGAAGTTTGAGATAAGAGGTAAGAAATGAAAACCTTTTCAAACCAAATAGGGTAAGAAAACTCCAGCATCATAAACACACCAGATAAGGAGTAAAAAGAATCCTAGTCAGAGTTTATGCAAATAATTTTTAACTTTCAAATAGTTTTATCAACTTCTAGACTCAACATCGACCATAAAAGAGTTTCCTACATGCAGTCCTGCTCTGATACCAAATCCTGTAGCACCCCCGGGGATTAGGGTTCAACTAACCTCAGATCACATCTAAGATAAGTTCAACTCCAATCATAGAAGATCTCAGTATGATTTGGTAACATTACAGAACTCAGGGATTCAACAACATAAGTTTAAACTCTTAGCAGAGTAGATATTAGAGTTATTACAAACCAAAGGTCATAGACCCAACATTACATCACACAGTGAAAGAAAAATATGTTGTTCTACACAACAACTTAGCAAAGGGCCTAAGAGGCCTTAAACATAAGCGATGTCCATCCCATAGTCCTCAGGCTGCTACCTAGGACCCCCAACTACTCGTCGATGTCAACGTAGAAGCCACCTTCAGTTGCAACTAGATCATCTGTAGAAAAACAACAATGGCACAAGGCTGAGTACGAGAATGTACTCTGCAAGACTTAGATAACCTAGTATCTACATGCTCTGGCTAGAAAGGCTTTCTCTGGATTTACTTTTGCATAAAGCAAATTTTATTTGTAAACAAGAGAGAAAAAAGGCTCGTCTACTCAGAATCTTTTAAAAGGGATAATATAACGACTTCTTCATCTTGCTCATCACATCTAGATAACCACCAGCTTCATCAGAACCTCCTATCTAGGATCACCCCCTCGATCCGGAGGAAGCATCCTTAAGCACACGTGGATCAATAAGTTTTATAATGGTTAATGTTATCTATGATCTTAGAATCTGGTCACCAATCGTTCATAACCGTGAACACGGATTTTCAAAAAGATTAATACCCTACAGGGGTGTACAACTTTACCCACACGTACCAACCAACTCTTAATGCCAAATATTATTAGCCCTCTTCCTTGGAAGGCCGGCAGAGGGTGGTTGACCACGACCTTTACCTTGCTTTCGCCGAGACCATGAGTCACGCCCTAGGGATGGTTCCGCCGTAACGGGTCAAGTCCCGAAGCCGGTCCCTAAATATGTGAGGCGAGGTTGGTTTACCAGGGGCGCTATCTACCCCAAGCAACCGCAGCCACGCTTCCCTACCTGTTACGATGCACCTCCATCACCTCCTCTTTCGAAAACATTTTCAATGCATATGCCAAATGGAAAGCCCGAACTATGTGACTCATGGAATCTACTAGGCAAGTTAGTCAGTCAAGGGGTTCCCAAGCCCCGTGTGGTTTTACGCTCATCTCGGTTCCAAAGGCAAGAACTCAGTTCCTAGTGGTGGCGAGCATGGAAGTACAAAAACCACACCCAATGTGGCCTCCCATGCAAGCCTTAGCATGTTTAGTTAACTTCTTCGATGATGTCACCATATCCTACCTTACTAGACTCACCGGCATCTCTGATTCATCATTCGGACAGATCAGACGTTGTTACTATGCATGGATAAGCTGTCGATCACAAAAGCTCTAGCAATGCTCAAATGCTAGACCTAGGTATGCTAGGAGTAGTGGATCAGGAGTATACGGCTATAAAGGGAAACTGTGCAGCAGATAGGTAACACTAGCTACTGACAAACGACCACATTGGAATCGTATGCACCATAGCGAGAAATTAATATACTTTGTAAAAGTAGGTTCAGAATGAGAGGCTACGCTTGCCTTGTCCGTCAGTAGACAGGTATGGATCTTCGGTGTCGTTGACTTCAGCCTCAGGCTCGGATCTTATCATGAAGAACCAATACCGGAAAGAAAGGCGACAATCAAGACATGACATCAATGCAATGATCAATCATGGATGATGATATGACAAGTTAAATTGCATTGAAATGAAACCCTAAGGCATGCTTGACAGTTTAAACGGGGTTCCGAGGGGTGAAAACCCTAACTCGGGGGAACTCCGGAATCACCTGTGAAGGGTTACTATGTTGTTCTAATTAAACTTTTCATGAAAGTTGATTAGCAATGCATTATTATAGTGTAATTAGATAGATCTCATTTTTATGAACATTTTGATATAGTATACATATTTTTTTGACTTATAAATAATTAGTTATTGATTTTATAATATTGAAACTTTTTCTGTAATTATTAAAACAATTTAAATTGATTTATTGCGTCAGGCTAACAACAGCTAGGGGGTTAGGGTTGTTTTACACCGGGGCAGAGCCTATCCACCGTGGCTGACAGAGGGGCCCGAGGCCACCTCAGCTGCCACACAAGCAGGTGGGTCTAGAGGCCAGCTGACTAGGTCAGACCCGCGCTCGCTGACGTCATGGTGGCGTGACCGACGACGGTGACCCACAGATCGGCGGCGTGGTGGCGGTTTGCGAGCGTGCGGGGTTGAAATACTAGGCCCGTTCGTACCAGTAGAGCTAGGCGAGCTGGATAGAGGCGGTGCCACCCTTTTTGGGTCACCGGAGCTTCCCCGGCAACCATGTCAAGCGGCAACGCATGGCGAGCCTCGACGCGAGCGTGGCATAGAGCAAGACAGAGAGGGAGAAGGGGTCCAGGAGGACCAGAATCTCACCGTGGATCTGACAGAAGCGACAGCAAGGATCTGGTTGGACGGAGTCGATGGCGACGGTGGAAGATATCGTCGGGGCCGGAGGGGTCTATTACGTCACCTCGGGCCTCTCTAACTTGCATGATTAGGGGCAATCGAACGAGGATAAGCAGAGGATCACGGCTACACGCTCAGATGAACGGGGGGTTGGCCAGAGCGGCGGCGCCCCGGATCTTCCGAGTGGCTAGGGTTTCGGCGAGAAGGAAATGGGGAAGAGAGGGAAGGGATAAGGATCTCCGTTGGCGGCAAGGGTACTTGTAGACGCTGTGGAGTACGGTAGCGTGCATTCTGGCGCAGGCGGACATCACGACGTGGATGGACGGCGACGGCAGCGACAGAGAGCAGCTTCACCATGTCGTCCTTCTGTCCGGAGGAGGAAGAAAGGTGAAAGATGCAAAGGTGGTCAGTGCGTGGTAAAGCTTGGCAAGGTGAGAGAAAGGAAAGTGGAAGGGAGAGGGCAAGCTGGGACGACCTGGGAAGCTCTGGATCTATTTTTTTAGCCAAATCTTCATTCTATTTTCTGAAATCCTTTTCTCTCTTTTGTATAATGAGTTGAATACTGTTTTAAATAATTCAAAATACCAGGATTTTGTAAATATGTTGAGAACAATGTGGGGGCCCTCTTAGTCCATTTGGGCTCCATGAATTTGGATAGTTTTCAAAATATCAAAACTATTTGAATGTGTTTCAAAGAGAGGGAAGAACTAGGGTTTAGGGTTTTGTATTTGTATTATGGTTCACACACTTGATCACATGCAAACATTTTATTAAGTTTAACAGATGCATGCAATGCTTAAGTACTAATTACATATATCACAAACTTGGATTGTTACACCACTCTCATCAAGCATATTAGAAGTAATATCATGAGCATCAGAAGCAAATTCAGATTCAGCAGTAGTAGCAGTGTGTGTAGCATATGTATGTGGTGGTGGTGTAAGGAGCTTACTCATAACAGACGGTGAATCAAGAGCAGCAGAGGTTTTCAGAACTGTACCTCTTCTTGTAGTGGATGATAATATAGGAACTTTTCCATCACGAGTTTCACCCATGGTAATATACTGAACTTTATAAGTAAAGCTATGCTCCCCGGCAACGGCGCCAGAAACTAGTCTTGATGACCCACAAGTATAGGGGATCGCAATAGTCTACGAGGGAAGTAAAACCCAATTTATTGATTCGACACAAGGGGAGCCAAAGAATATTTATAAGCCTTAACAAATGAGTTGTCAATTCAGCTACACCTGGAAATAGTCTTGCTCACAGCAGTTTATCAGTAGCAACAATTTTTTAGTAGCAATAGCAAAGTAACAACAGTAGTAAAATAAAGGCAGTAGTAACAATTGTAGTAAACAGCAGGATTTGAGTGCGGTAGGCATAGGGATGGATGGACGGGCGTTGCATGGATAAGACTATTCATGTAATATCAAGATCTAGGGCATTTGTTGATAAATAAGATAAAGCATCCAAGTACTAAATAATCATATGCATGTGTTCCGTATATAGTCATGTGTGCTCACAATGAGAACTTGCACAACATCTTTTGTCCTGCCAGCCCGTTGCAGCGGGGCCTCAAGGGAATGTACTGGCAATTAATGTGCTCCTTTTAATAGAATACGTGAGCAAAGCATTAACACTCCATGAACACATGTGATCCTCACATCACAGCCATCCCCTTCGGTTATCCCGATTTTTGTCACTTCGGGGCCTCGGGTTCCCGGACAATGATATGTGTAAACAACTTGCAGGTAAGATCACAAACAATAATATCATCATGAATCAATAACATGTTCAGATATAAGATGATGGCACTCGGGCCCTAGTGACAAGTGATGGGGATATGCCTACCGGGGTATACCCAGCAGGGCGTTTCCGACCGGCCCAGGAACTGGCGAGTGGGCCTGCAGGACGGCGACTGGATCAAGACCTGGCATAGATTCAAGCGACTGGAAGCTGAAGGCCCAGGAGAGTAGATAGGCCCAGACGGATTAGGTTAAACGATTGCCGAAACCTTAACTGATTCGGTTGAGATCTGTAAACCCTAGGGGGTGAGTCTATATAAACCTCCCTAGAGGGCGTGTAGAAGATACGTTCCATCATCCACCCAAGCGACTCGCTGCCTAGCTGCCGAGCTCGCCCCATTGTACTCTCATCATAATACAATCTAGCAGGAGTAGGTCTTTACCCTCCGGGGGCCGAACCTGGGTAAAACCCTGTGTCTCCGCCCTCATCTCGCACCGCAGATGGCTGGCCGCCCTTGCCCCATGTTCTACTACTCGCTGCCGATTGCAGCATCTGCCGTGGTCATTCCCACGACAGTGGCGCCCATCATGGGGCCTGGCTCGTGTTCTGCGGCGAGATCCAATCTGCCCATCAACGAGTCGATCGCCACTGGCCGCATGATAGCGATCGGCGAGATGCTCCAAATCTTGCCGAGCAGCTATGTCCCGGCGGCGCGACCCGTCACGCACAGCATGATCCTGCCGGTTGGCACGATCAGTCTCTTCGTCGGCCTCACCGACATCGTCGTCTCGGAGGACTCGGCTCGCATCCGCGAGTCGCCGCCACACGATCGGCTCTCCGAGAGTTAGGTCCGCACGATCCACCGCCTCGCCTCGATGCGACTCAGCCACGGTGATGTGGCATTTGAAACCACCGTGACAGCAACGCTGCCTCAACGACGACGCCGACTCGGCGACCCCGACATCACTCGCCGGACCCATCATCGCGGCTTCGCTCGTGGGCTCCATCACCCAGGTCTCCAACGTTGGAGACTTCAAGGATCCCTCCATCCTTGGTATCTTCGACTTTGACTCCGGGTCAGAAAACTCCGACGATCTCCGCGACGGGACCGGTCGCCACGCCGCAACCTACATGGCGACCGGCGCCGACCCACCGGAGGATCCCTTCTCCACCCTGATCCCTCCCTACGCAACGGCAACGGAGGTCGAGGAACTCCGCCTGAAGCTGGCGGAAGCAGTCCGCAAGGAACAAGCCGAGCGCGAAAAATTTCGCCTCGAGCAGGTGACGGCGCAGGAGCTGTCGCGCTACCACCAGCAATGAATCAGGTCGCGCTTGAACCCCACCGTCCAGGGGCGCGCCCTGAACTTCGACGACGAGAACGACCCGGCCTGCGTGGCCGAGCACGCGATCTGCGAGAACGCGCCACTAGGAGGAAGCGCCCGGCCCCCACCAGGGTCGACGGCGAATGGCGCCCCACCTCCACCCAACCGCGCACCCCCCAGGGACCAGCCGCGGATCATGGTCTCCTCACGGGAGCGAGACGCGAACGGCCTACCACTGTTCTCCACCCCGATGGACAACCTCGTGGCGGGCCGAGCAGCGGCCGACAACATCACGGCCATCGGTGACGGCACCCTACAGATCCAGTACGTCAAGGCCTTGCTCGCAAAGGCGGTCGAGCAATAAAACGCAGCGCTCACGACCACGGTCGGATGCACTTTCGCGTTCATCGGCCTTGAGCAGCCTCAAGCGGCCGTCCATTGGCGGCAAACACCCTCAACTGCTCGCCACCCGAACCACTACAGCTCCAACACCGACCCACGAACGCGGCACTCTCCACCAACGACCCCAGGCCGGCGACCAACTTCATCGCCGCCAACGGTCAGCCCGTCGACGCCCGCACCCACATCATCAACAACCAGAGCTGGCGCGCACGCCAGCTCGACGACCTGCGACATACCCTAACCAACCACCGCGACAGCGAGCCGAGGGGGTCGCTAAGTCGACTCGGTCCCCGGTGCTTCGGACCAATGATCCGAGGCGAAAGATACCCGACGAACTTCAAAGCGCCGAAGGAAATAGAGAAGTACGGCCCCACGTACGATCCCTCCGTGTGGCTGGACACTTACCTCATGGCAATGGGGATCGCCGACCACACCGGTCTACTCGCCGCCCGCTACCTCCCCCTGATGATGGAGGGGGCGTGCAGGCAGTGGATCAACACTCTCCCCGCGGACAGCATCGACTCCTGGGAAGAGATGCGCGATGCCTTGTCGAGCACTTGAGGGTTCATACACCCGCCACCACCATCGAGGACTGAACGAGCGCGTCCAGGGACCTCGCGAGTCCACCCGCAGCTGGGTCCAACGATGGCAAGAACTATGGTACAACGCGGTCGGTATCCACCCAGACACCGCAATCCACTACTTCAAGACCTCGTGTCGCTACGAGCCCCTGGTTGCCAAGCTCAAACGAGCATACCGCACACTCGACAACATACCGGACCTCCTTGAGATCGCCAAAAGATACGCAGAGGAAGACCCAAACCAAGAAACCAACGACGAGTCGGGATGACAACGCCGCACGAGCGGCAACGACAACGGACGATGATCCGATCTACGCTACAGCAACACTCGCCTCACCGGCAAGCGCCCTTGGATGGCGGCGAGTCGACTTTCATCGCCAACGGCACGCACACGCTTGAGCCCAAACTTCGCCACGACGGGAGGCAACGCCGCGACGGCGGCAACTACAAGGCGAAACCAAGGTTCGACCCCGCGGCCCTCCTTAACCAACCTTGTGCGTTTCACAGCAGGGAAGGAAAGCCCGCCACGCACACGACCGCCGACTGCCACTCTCTCAAGGAGATCGAGAAGGCACGGCGAGCGCGGGAAGACCCCGACAACAACCCGCCAAACGGCGGAAAATTTGGCAGCGTGGCTGGCTCACTCCACACCTTCACAGGCTTCAACATGAAGCGCGAGAAGAAGGTCATCGCCCGCGCCGTCACCGTCAATGCGGTGTCCCAGGTGGACGTTCCCCAGTTCCTCAACTGGTCGGAGCAACCCATCACCTGGAGCCACGAGGACCACTCGCCACGCATCGAGTACCCAGGCCGAGTCGCCCTGGTAGTCAAGCCCAAGGTGGGAGACTACTGGCTCCCCAAGACATTGATGGACGGCGGCAGCTCCATCAACATCCTGTACCTGGACACCTTCAGGCGACTGCGGCTCCAGCAGTCGATGGTCGAGACGACCTACACCACGTTCCACGGCATCGTCTCCGGTCGGAAGGCGTACCCGATCGGCTAGGTCACGCTGCCAGTCACCTTTGGCACACCGGCAAACTTCCGCACCGAGCGGATTGTCTTCGAGCTGGTGCCCTTTGACAGCCCCTACCACTGCGTCATGGGGCGCCAGGCGTTCGCCAAGTTCATGGCGGCGCCCCACTACGCGTACAACGCGATGAAGCTCCCCGGACCGCGTGGCGTCATCACCATCCACGGCGACCCCGACATGGTCGCCGAGTGCGAGGCCAAAGGAGCCGAACTCGCCGACGCCGTCATCGCGGCAGAGGCCAACCACGCTGACGAGCTCGCCAAATACGCGAGCGGGGTCAACAACGACGACCCCACTATACTCAAGAAGCCCAACCCGGAGGGTGGCAACACCTCAGCCTTCGAGGCAATGGCGATACCGCACCGTCGAGCTGGTCCCAGCGACTCGGCGAACGGTAATGATCGGAACGGGCATGAGCCCAGCATAGGAAGGCGTGCTCATCGAGTTCCTCCGTGAGAACAGGGACATCTTCGCATGGAAGCCCTCTGACATGCCTGGTGTCCCTAGGGAACTCGCTGAGCACAAACTCAACGCCGACCCCAAAGTGCGACCTGTCAAGCAGTCGCTGTGGCCCTTCAATGAAGAGCGCCGCCGAGCCATCGCCGAGGAGGTGCAGCGTCTACTCGCTGCAGGCTTCATCTGGCCAATCAAATACTCCAAGTGGCTGGAAAACCCAGTCCTGGTCGAGAAGAAAAATGGGACCTGGAGGATGTGTATCGACTACACAAACTTAAACAGCGCCTGCCCGAAGGAACAATTCGTCCTCCCACGGATCGACCAAATAATCGATTCCACCGCGGGCTCGGAGTCACTATGCTTCCTCGACGCCTACTCTAGATACAACCAGATCAAAATGGACATTGAGGACGAAGAGAAGACGGCGTTCATCACGCCATTCAGAGCCTTCTGCTACACCGCCATGACCTTCGGCCTCAAGAACGCCGAGGCGACCTACCAGCGGTGTATGCAGGAGTGCCTTGCGAGCCAAATTGGCCGCAATATCCACGACTACATCGACGACGTGGTAGTAAAGTCCGCTCGCCAGGGCGACCTACTCGCCGACCTGGTGGAGACATTCGCCAACCTACGGAAATACAAGATAAAGCTAAACCCATGCAAATGCACCTTCGGTATACCAGCAGGGCAGCTACTGGGATACGTCGTTTCCAAGCGCGGGATCGAGGCGAATCCCACCAAGATCGACACGATCGCTCGGCTCGGCAAACCCGAGTGCCTGCGCGACGTCTAGAAGCTGGTCGGGCGAGTCGCGGCTCTCAGTCGCTTCATCCCCCGATTGGGCGAAAAGGCGATGCCCCTATACCGCCTGATGCGCAAAAACCCCACCTTCCAGTGGGACAAGGAGGCGGACGATGCACTCCGCGACCTCAAGAAGGTGCTACTCGCAGCACCGCCACTCGCCGCCCCCGTCGACAAGGAACCCATGTTGGTCTACGTCGCGGCTTCCGAGCGCGTCGTCATCGTCGTCATGGTCGTCGAGCGACCAGAGGAAGGAAAGGCGCCAAAGGCGACGATTGTACTATATCAGCGAGGTCCTCACCGAGTCGCGCCATGATACCCGCAATACCGAAACTGGTATCGCGGTCTTGAGCACAACGGCGCCACACTACTTCCAGGAGCACCCAATAACGGTCGTCTCCTCAGCACTGTTGCAGGACATCATCCGCAACCGCGAGGCGACCGGGCGAGTCACCAAGTGGGCCGTCGAAATCGGCGTCCACAACATCAAGTACGAGCCGCGCAAAGCGATCAAGTCGCAGGCTCTCGCGAACTTCATCGCCGATTGGGAGGAGGCCCAACAGCCAGAAAAGTTGCCATACCTCCACTACTGGAGTTTACACTTCGACGGCTCCAAGAATGCGGACGGTGCAGGAGCAGGGATCGTGCTAACCTCTCCGAAGGGCGACAAGCTACACTACGTCCTCTGCCTCGACTTCACCCCCTGCACCAACAAGATGGCCGAGTACGAGGCACTACTCCACGGCATGCGAGCCGCCAAGGAGATGAATGTCAACCGCCTACGCTGCTACGGAGACTCCGACCTCATCGCTGGGCAAGTCGCCAGCACCTGCGACGCCGTCTCCCCCACCATGGCGGCATACCGCCAAGAAGTGGACAAGTTGGGCGGACACTTCGCAGGCTATTCCGTCGAGTGGATCGACAGGCGGAAAAACAAGGAGGCCGACGCACTCTCTCGTATCGGCTCGGCTCGACTCGCACCACCCGCCGGGCGTCTTCCTCGACACCATCACCAAGCCTTCCGTCTCTCCCCCAAGGGAGATCGACATTGGAGTCCCGCTGCAACCAGAGGCAGCCCTGGTCGCACTCATTGCCGAGCCAGAAGACTGGACTATGTCGTACATCGCCTACCTGGAGGGAGGCACCTTTCCAGCAGACGAAACAGACGCCTGGATGATAGCGCGCCGCTGCAAATCCTTCGTCATCATCGACGGCGAGCTCCACAAGCGCAGCGTGACCGGCGTGTTCCAACGCTGCGTCCAACCCGCCGAAGGACGCAAAATCCTCCACGACATCCACTCCGGCGACTGCGGCCACCATGCCGGCGCCCGCTCTCTGGTCGCAAAGGCTATGCGACACGGTTTCTACTGGCCCACCGCACACGCAGACGCTGTCGACATTGTCCAGCGGTGCGCCCGGGTGCCAAAAGTACGCCAACCAGACCCACGTGCTGAGCTCGGCGCTCAAGACAATCCCCATCACCTAGCCGTTCGCCGTGTGGGGTATGGACATGGTAGGCCCTTTCAAAAAGGCCCCCTCCGGCTTCACTCACCTCCTGGTCGCGGTCGACAAATTCACAAAGTGGGTGGAGGACAAGCCAATCCGAAAATGCGACGGGAAGACCGCCACCAAGTTCCTACGCGAGCTCATATATCGCTACGGGTTCCCAAACAGCATCATCACGGACAACGACACCAACTTCGCCAAAGGAGCCATGGCCGAGTTCTGCGAAGAACCTCACATCCGACTCGACCTCACCTCGGACGCTCACCCGGAGTCCAACGGCCAGGCGGAACGGGCCAACCAGAGCATCCTCCATGGCCTGAAGACACGGCTCCAAGTACCACTCGAGCGCACCGCCGGGTGCTGGGTCGAGGAGCTACCCTCCGTCATCTGGGGCATCCACACCTTCGTCAACAGGTCGACAGGATTCACACCCTTCTTCATGGTGTATGGCGCCGAGGCAGTCATGCCCACCGACCTAGAGCACGACTCGCCAAGGGTTGTCCACTACACAAAGGCTGCAAACGAACTCGCACGCCAGGATGGAGTCGATCAACTCGACGAGGCACGCGACCTAGCTCGCTCCCGAACTTCCATCTACCAGCAAGGACTCCGCCGCTACCATAGCCGGCGAGTGAGGACTCGCACTTTCAAGGAAGGCGACCTGGTGCTACGCCTCATCCAGGACAAGAAGGGCATGCACAAGCTCTCCCCCCCGTGGGAGGGACCATTCGCCATCAGGCGAGTACTCGGCAACGACGCCTACTACCTCACCGACGTCCACGGAGACGGGAAACTCGACGTCAAGCGACCGTGGAATGTAAACCTCCTACGGAAGTTCTACTCCTAGAACTCCATACATGTACCCTCCACCCGCTATGAAATAAAACATATTGGCCACTGCAAATTGCGTCTACTCTCCGTGTCTTGTGCCACTCGCACTCGTAATAACAGCGTCAAGCTAACTGCAGAAGTCAACCTCTGGTACAGCGACCGACACGGCCAAGTAGTGCGTTACGAGGGCACTGGGTTACCCCAGGACTCGTAACGTCCATGAAAAACGCCTACCCGGAGCCCCATTGGAGTCGCCTAGCTCGACTGGCTTAACGAGCCAAGACAGCGCCGCTCCTCACAGCGACCATGATCCTCCGCATCCTCGACACAGCGACTCGAACGGCCAAGTACCACGCTCGGGGACTGACGACCAGTTAAGCACGAGCGACTAGGGAAAAACGCCAAGTATGAGAGCGTGCCCAGAACTCGCCATGCGACTGACCCTACGGATCAGGCAGGAGTGATGCGCTTACTCTAACACGCTCAGTCCTCACCCACCCTAGAGCCTCGACTAGAACCACCAAGTACCACGCTCGGGGACTCGGCCACCCGACCTCGTTCGCGCAAGGGAAAACGATCAAGTAAAGAGCACTCATGGGACAAAACAACTGACAAAACGTTTCGCGACTGGCTTTCCAAGCTCGGGCGAGTCGACCTCAATAACAAAACAACTGACAAAACGTTCAAAACCACAAACACATAACAAAACGAGGTAAACCCCATAAAAATGCGGACGCGCTCGGGGACTCATCCAATCAGCAATCAAAATCGCAAGACAATTCCCAAAATAACACGAGATTCCATTACAGCAGAACAAAGTCGTTCCAAAATACAAGTCAAGCCCAATGGCCAATTGCTACTAATGCCCCAAGGCACAATGTTTCTATTCCGCAGGCTTCGACGTCGACTCACTGCCATCCCTACGGTTGCGAATGAAGGGCGTGTACGGGTTCAACGGGTACGTCGTCAACTCACCCGCCATCGCCGCACGAAACGGCTGCTCGACCTTGAAGTCCCAATGCGCCATCTCAGGATCGTTGGGCGCGAAAGTCATCTCCTGATAAGGGAGGAGGTCGCCCATCGCCCAGACGCGATTGAAGTATACCGCGGCCCGGTCCGTCAGCTTCAGCACCTCGGCAATATCCACCGAGCCCGTCGACGAGGGGTAACCACTCGTCACGTCGTCAAGGTCGAAGTCCTCCGGGAAGTGGCAAAGCTCAAGGCTAAGCGCCGTTGCCGCCCCGCGCCGGAACGCCGACCGCGTCATGAACTCGACGACTGACGGCGCCTTCTCCAGATACCTCCATACTTCGACGAGGTCGCTGGGAATCACTTCCGTAGGCGATATCTCCTGAAGATACGCCTGAATGCAAGCCGCGGACAACGTGGCCGAGTCGACCAGAGTGGTCACACACTGTCGCGCGTCGTACGACTGCGCCTCCTCCGAGCTGTCGATAATACGACCTGTGGGCAGAGGGCGGCAGTGAGTACAACAAAGATTACATAATGCATCTACTACAGGCATAGGCAGGAAGTGTACCAATTAAAGGATGGCAGAGGCCCGTGATGAAGCTTTGAAGCGAGGAGAAGTCGTTCTGCAGCCCAATAATGAGGGCCTCGCGACCTTCGGCGAACAGCCGTAACAGCAGCTTTTGCTCGCCCATCCGCCGCGCTCGCCTCCGCTTTCGCTTCCTTGAGCTCGCGCTCCAGATCAGCGATCCATTTCTCAGCCATACTCAACACAGACTGAGCCTCCGTCAGTTCACTCGCCGGGACAAGGCCCTGGCGGACCTCCTCTGCCTTGGCAGCGATCGCCTGGAGTCCCTTGTTCGTTTCTTGGACGGCAACAAGTTCCTTCTCCGTGCGACACTTCGTAGCAAGCCAATCGGCTGACTCACGCGGCAAGCCCTACGCACAAATCAAACAGTTAACAACAATGGAATCCTAAGTGCCCACCCGCTGAAATTCAGCGACTGGACACTCGGGGACTGGAGATCAAAAATCCTAAGTGCCCACCCGCTGAAATTCAGCGACTAGACACTCGGGGACTGGAGATCAAAAATCCTAAGTGCCCAACCGCTGAAATTCAGCGACTAGACACTGGGACCGGTGCTACAAATAAAAACAACACCAAAAGAATCTGACCACTGAAATTCAGTGGCCCGATCCTCGGGGACTGGATATACCTGGATGGCTGCGCCCAGCATGCCATGGAGCTGTAGCGCGTCCACAGATGCGAGAAGAGCCGGAGTGTGTCCGCGACGCTGCTCGACCTCCGTTTCGGCGACCCCAGGCGTGCGGCTCGATGGCGCTATACCACTCGCTGTAGCCGCTTTGGCCATAAAGCGGGGGAAGGTCGCGGCGGATGATCCAGCGCCACTAGGAGCCGGCTCGGCCATTCCAGGCGAGGAAACATCCTCCTTGGTCTTCATGGCCACCTCCGTCGCAGTCGGAGGATCACTTGGAGCAACCGTCGTGTCGTCAGAGACCGTGACGACATCGTCGCCCTTGGCATTCTTAGCACTGTCTGCGGGGGCAGCGACCTCATCAGCTTTCCTCTTCCGTGAGGGGTCCTCTTCAGCGACGACTGGTGTGGCACCTTGGCCACGGAAGGGTGGCCGATCTTCTTGACTCCAGTCTTGTGAAACAACGATATGAGCAAAATTGTCCGAGTACAACAAAAGACAAGCAGATGGACAAAACTTACTTGGCGACTGGTATGAACCGCAGTCCCGTGCGGATACTGGCCGGCTTCTCCAGTTCGGGACCCAGTTTCCGACTGAGGCCCATCTCCAAAACATCATGTGACCAAGACACGGAAGGCCTCTTCGACGACGAGGCCGCGACAGGAGCCTCCGATACGACGTCGGCAGGAGCTCTCCTGGGAGGTGAAGCTGCTGCGGCTGGAGCAGCACCCAACCCAGAGACCGGGGCGAATAGGGGTGGAAGCGAGGCCAGAGGCACCTCATCCAGGGAGGCAGCGGCATCCGGTGCTGATGTCGTCTGTGGCGCTTCATCCTTGGCCAAGCTGGTGGCGTCGGAACTACTCGCCGAACGAGGCAGAGATGCCTGTTTTGCCGGTTTCGTCTTTCTCTTTGGTGGAGCCTTCACTTCCTTCTTCTTCTTATTTTTCAACGGTGTATCCTCACGACGCGAGGTGTGCTCGGGAAGCTCGTCGTCATCGTCATGACGTTCGAGGCTTCTACTCACCTCGAGCTCGTGCTAATGTTGCCCGCAAGTTTTGCGAACCATCGGGGCGGCGTCTTCCCTGGGCTCGTCATCGTCGTGGTCGTCATCACTCGTGTCGCTCCCGACGCCGCCCTTGGCAGGAGGCAACTCGCCCCCATCTTGGATGGACGAGCTCGAGTTCTCGTCGTCCGCGGGTGGGAGCCACCCTTCCACCACTTGGAATAACTGCAGCAGGCATGAGACAATATCAATATAACCGCGAAAGCATCAACTGCGACTGTGAATGGTAGTGAAAACAGCGACTTACCATCGGAGCTGGATGCTTCACGGTGTAGGGGGCGACCCCAGCCTTCGCGTCCAGATATGCTGCCTGGGTGATCTTCTTTAGCGCCGGGACTTAGTCTTTGAGTTTCCACTCGGCGAGGCAGGATTTTGTCGAGTCTTCCCTGCCCGTGTACTCGTACATGTAATGGTCGCGGCGGGCCAAGGGAACGAGTCGCCGCCCGAGCCAGCAGTTGTACAAATTGATGGTTTGGAGGCCCTTCTTCTTCAGGCCGCGGATGGTTTGAAGCATCTCGTCCACGACCATCCGCTGGTCTAGTGGGAGCTTGCCGACCTGGAGTCGGCGCGGTTCGGGCCGGTCGGCGGAGTACCTTGGGATCGCTACCTCGCCGTCTGGAGTAGCCTCGGTGACGTAGAACCAGGACTTCTTCCACTCGCTTGCCGCCTTGGCATGCAGCATCAGGTCAAAGAAGGAGGCCTTCGACTTCAACTAAAACGTCAGGCCACCCGCAGCCTGCATTGGGCCGCCTGATTCTTCGTGACTGATCCTCCCGTGGAACACATCTTGCCATAGGGGGAAGTAGGGCCTATAGCCCAGGTAGCACTCGCAGAACGCCATGAAAATGGCGAGCTGCCCAATGCTGTGCGGGCCCAGGTCCGACGGTTGGATTCCGTAGAAGGCGTAGAAGCGCCGGAAGAAGAGAGACGTGGGAAACCCCAGCCCCCGCTCCAGGTGGCTGGTGAAGCAAATAAATTCTCCCTCGCGCGGGTCCGGAGTCACCTCTCCGGCCGCGGGGATGCGCCACCTACCGGCGCGCAGGATCCCGGCTTCCTCGAAGGATGCCAGTAGCGCCCTGGTGCACTTGGACCTGCCCCATTGTTCGGTGGAGGGGGCCATTGGCTGAAAGGTTCATGGAGGTTGAGGCTTTCTGGATCGATTGGATCGCGATGCGGGGGAAAACGGAGATGGGAGAAATCGGAGGAAAGACGAAGGAGTGTTTTCCCGATCGCCTGCCATTTCCCTTATATAGCGGTTGCTACCCGCCAATTTCGGGAGCCGTTACTACGCGGTGATTACGCCAAAGTTACCGTTGGATTACCCCCAACGGCTAGTTTGACCTCATCTGACGGTCCAACTTCATCCATTCGACTCACCGACCCGATCACTACAACAGTGACTGAACATTCGCCGACCCGTTCACCGAGCTGCGACCCAACTGACCGCTATCATTGTGACTAGAATAACTGGTTTTTCCTTTATTCAGGAGTCCGCCAATTGATCAAGGCGTCGCATTGGACCCGTATACTCGGCGCCTTAGCGAACACTGCGACCAATCAACGACGGCCTCGGGACTACTGATGGGGATATGCCTATCGGGTATACCAGCGATGCGTTCGACCGGCCCAGGAACTGGCGAGTGGGCCTGCAGGACGGCGACTGGATCAAGACCTGTCGTAGATTCAAGCGACTGGAAGCTGAAGGCCCAGGAGAGTAGATAGGCCCAGTCGGATTAGGTTAAACGATTGCCGAAACCTTAATTGATTCGGTTGAGATCTATAAACCCTAGGGGGGGTGAATCTATATAAACCTCCCTAGAGGGCGTGTAGAAGATACGTTCCATCATCCACCCAAGCTACTCGCTGCCTAGCTGCCGAGCTCGCCCCATTGTACTCTCATCATAATAAAATCTAGCAGGAGTAGGTCTTTACCCTCCGGGGGGCCGAACCTGGGTAAAACCCTGTGTCTCCGCCCTCATCTCGCACCGTAGATGGCTGGCCGCCCTTGCCCCATGTTCTACTACTCGCTGCCGATTGCAGCATCTGTCGTGGTCATTCCCACGACAACAAGCATTAAGCATAAAAAGTTGCAACAATGTCAAAAAGCACTAACAATAGATACTAGGCACCATGCCCTAACAATCTTATTCAATTACATGATAGATCTCATCCAATCCCTACCATACCCATTGCCTACAGCGGGGGATTACTCACTCATGGATAGTGGAAACATGGATGGTTGATGGAGAGGTGTCGGTGATGATGGTGGTGATGATCTTATCCAATTCACCATCCTGGCAGGGTGCCAGAACGTAGTTTCTGGTTCCGAATCGCGGTTTCTGGTGGTGGCGATGCAATGAAACTCTTTCTGGAAAAACGTTGAACCCCCCTATGTTTTTAGGTCAGAGGGCTTATGTAGGCGAAGGGAGAGGTCGAGGGGGTGCCCGAGGTGGCCACACCACCCCGTGGTGCAGCTTGGCCTGGCCCGCGCCACCAGGTGGTGTGGGCCCCTCGTGACCCTTCTCCGTCTTGTCTTCTGGCTCCGTAAGTCTTCTGGTAAAATAGGAGTTTTGTGATATTTTCTGGGATTTTTCCTGAAAGTTGATTTCCTGCACAAAAATGAGACACCAAAGAGCATCAGTTTGTGTTAGTTGTATCCAAATCACACAAATTAGAGAAGAAAAAATAGCAAGTGTTTGGGAAAGTAGATACGTTTTGGACGTATCAGGGCTCGTTATTCTATGATTTCTAGTGTAAACTGCACCTGTTAGGAATCATGGGGTAAGCAGAAGCAAATAAACCCAACATATTACTAGAAGTAGTATAACGAATGTAAACATGTACTGCATAGATAAGAGAACAACATCAGGTAGGAAAACAGTTAGTGCCATAGCCTATGCCAAACCAGAGAGAAATTATAATGGAATCACTTATGGGCGGGCACTTTAATAAAGGAGATAATTTGAAACAAATGTGTTCACCGTTCGTTGGCTCATATTTCGCCATGACATAGAAAATCGCAGTTCAACGCCTTACAGTTAAACCTAACTACAAAGATTTTATTTGGGAAGATACAGATAACAAGTATAACACTTGTAAGTTACTACAAAAGTAGATCCAATACAAAATACAGTTAACTGGTCTATATTTATCATATGAAAATCGAAGGAGATCTAGTTACCTGGGTCAAGATAGCATTTAGGCATCCTGTGCATCTTGGGTGGTTACGTCGAGGTTGCCGAGGGTGCTGCGATTGCAGTGCTTATGGACAAAGGTGAAGCAGAACAAGGGTTGCTCCGAGTGCTGGACGACAGCGGCAAAGAAGCAGATTTAGGGTAAGGTGGTGAAGGTTAGATGTAGGGTTTTCCGCAGGGCTTGCCCAACTGCGGGCGAGGATTGTGTGTGTGGGGGCCAGTGGGGGGAGGGCTATAGAGGTAATGAACCAAGAAATTACGATTGAAGCCCCAACGGACCGCCTTAACTAGGGGTGGAAAGGGAATTCTAGTATGTTTGAAACACAAGGGCGTGGAATATTTCGGGGATAGCGGGAGATTTTCCCACTCGACTAAATCTAAGCCATACTCCCTAGAATCAAAGGCAGTCACATCGCCGATCATCCATGGCCCGTGTTTAGAAATTAAGACCCCATTTGGCATCTAACTATTGATCATCCATGGCTCATATTGGCTCTCTTCATATATTAAGGCCCTGTTTGGCATCAAAGTATTTTTAAAGTATTTAGCGAACATTTTGTTTTCCGAATAAACTAAAATATTAAATACCTTTCAGTGTTTGATTTAACAAAAAATACGGTTTTAAACTAAAATATTCTCCAAATCTATGTTTTTTAAGAATTTCAAAAAGAGGTCAGACCCCTTCTTTTAAGAAAATGAGAAGAGAGAAAGCTGAAGTATTGCTTTTGTGGGCACTAAAATATTATGGCATTGATATATTTTCTTATTATATCCATTAATCACATGATTATGCGTATGAAAATTTTGTCACCAAGACAGGCAGTGAGCCCATAAATTACGATTAAAGCTCCAACCAACTCGACTGAATTTGAATTTATCCATAGTACAAGTAGTAATAGTATATTGGTAGGCCCGTGGGGCTAGGAAATCGGGTGTAATAATAAATCACCATGAGCTTTAAAAAATAAAGTGGCTTTTATAGATAAATTTTATATCACTATGGTTGGGAATGTTCAAACTTCTATTTGAAGAAAAAAATTGGGAATCCGCTATTCTGTTAAGGTGAATAATCTAGTGTGTCTGAGCGACGACATCAAACCACCCATAAGGTAAGAAACGACAGTGTTTTCATCACATAAAAATGTGAAAGTTACCTGGTCCCATAAGTATTTTGTCCTCGCGAATCTTATTGTCCCTTCGCTCATTGATTAATGCGGCCATGTTTTCCTTTAGATTTTTTGAAAGTTGTTTGGTCATGCACATATAGCATATTCTATGAAGTACAATAGTACAACATAAATAGACCGCAATTGATTAGCACTATTGTTCTTATTTAAAAAGAACAAATTATTGGGTTTTAGAGCATGTTAAACAATGTTTGTGTATTGAATTGCGAAAAGGTGGCTATAGGAAGAGGAATGAAGGTTCATCAATGGAACCCAATTTTGATTTTCTATTCTTCCTATAATCATTTATTAGTGATTCCCTTCCTATCAAAAATCATGTCTACATGACAGTGACATGTGGGGTCAACCACTCGCCCCCAATAAATAAGACCCCTGTATCGATAAATTTTGAATCACTGTGACTTAAATTTAATACACTATTCCGCTAACGTGAATAATCTAGTGCGCCTAAGCAACGACAACAAGGCCACCCATCAGGTAAGAAACAACAATGATTTCATAAAAACCCAAGAAAAATGTTGAGTTGCTAGGCCCCACAAGTAATCTGTCCTAGCAACTCTTATGTCCTTTCATGCTCATTGATTAATGCGGCCATGTTTTTCCTTGAGATTATCCGAAAGTTGCTTGGTATAAGGTCTGGGTGGTTCGTCCTGTCCCAAGTTATTGGAACCTCCGACCAGTGTAGGTACTGAGAACTGGGGGAGAGTAGCCATCAGAATCCTCAGAGAGGTCTTCTGTTGTCGGACGGTGGGGGTGCCAAGGAAAGTGTGGTAGACTGGGGCCTTCTTTGCGAAGGGGTTCTTGCCCTTGTCGTCGCTCTTGGCGGCGTGCTTAAGGTCAACGTCCTCGTCCATGTCACTTGAATCCTTGGACTCCTCATCCTTCTTCTTCCCCTTGCCCTTGCCTCGCGGTCTGTTCTTCCGACTTTGCTTGTAGCCGGACTCCGGGTCTTCCCTTGAGGTCGTTGACGAACTTGCAGTGTCGATTGGTATGGGTGGCCTTGCCGTTGGCGTCGAGGTGTACGAGGCACGGCATATCACGGTACTCCTTGTAGGTTTGGGGAACGCGGAGCGGCACCGAGGTGGTTTCACTTCCTCGTTGCTGCCCACGACCAACTCCCCTTCCTCGGCCATGTTGTCTGCCTTCTCCTCGTCCTGCAAAAGTCATAGCGACCATGTCGGTAGATTGCTTTTCTCCTGGAGCGGTTTTCCGCTTTGTACTGTTGTTCCTCCGAGCTTGATTTGGAACGGCCGTTGCCGGCAAGGAGCCACGAGCATCGTCGTCGGTAGCTGCGAACTCACTAGCCAGCTGAATCATCTGGTTCAAGTCAAGCTGGTGATTGTCCTGCAAGCGCTTCAGCTTATGTCGGAGCAACGTGCCCCTTTCCAACCCATCGATGAAGGCGGCCATGGCGATCTGGGTGTGCACTCCTGCACTGGAATTCTTCATATCCAGCCAGCGGGAGAGATAGGCGCGAGATGTCTCGTCTTTCTCTTGCACACACCGCTGTAGATTGCCCACAGTGCAGGGACGCTTGTATGTACCCTCAAAGTTCTTGGTGAACGCTTCTTGCATGTCCAGCCAATTGTAGATAGATTTCTCCGGCAAGTCGTCGATCCATTAACGGGCCATGCCCGCCAACATTAACGGGAGGTACTTGACGGCGACGTTGGGGTTGCCTCCGGCAATCTCCATCGCGTTGTCGTAGTCCTGCAACCATGTGGCTGGCTTGACGGTGCCGTCATAGGGCTTGATGGTCTTGTCAATCCGGAAGCCTTTGGGGTAAGTTGTGGACCATATTGCAGGTCCAAAGCAACATGGTCCCAGGTATGGTCCTTCCCGGGCCTCGTGGATCTTATCGATCCGCGAATGTGTATTGTACGGCTCCGCGTTCTTCTTCTTTTTGTCAACAGGGGATGGGCTGCGTGAACGACGCGGGCCCCCTCTGCCATGGTGACTGCTTGGTGGTGACGGAGGCGGAGGTGGTGGTGGGTTAGCCTTCTTGCTGTTACCCTCCTGCGACGCCTCACGCCTGTCACGGTTGCTTGTCGGATGCGGAAGGTCATGGCGCGACCTGCTCTTGTGTCCTTGGTTGCGCTCTCCGTCATGACGGGTCTGCTCCACGTTGTCGCGGATGACGATGCCGCACTGCTTTGGTGGGGGCATATCCGTACGATGGTGAGCCTTGTAATCTTCGTGATGTCGGGGAGATCGGGGCAGTGGTGATGGGCGACGAGGTCGGGCCTTTTCTTCGTGATCGGAGGATATGGGGATGGCATCCTTGCTGTTGCGCGCATCCCTCCGTCTTCGTTCTGATGAACCCGTCTGTGACCCGACATCAAGAGGAGATCTGTCCCTTGGCGGCTTGTACTGGCTAGATTGGCAGAGCGCTGGGTTAGACTCAAGCCTCTGAGAGGTGGCCTTTTCCTGCTGCTTCACCGCCTTGTCCACTAGGTCATAGACCTATTCCACTGCCTCAGGCGATCTATCCTGCTCCAGAAGGGTCTTGGCGACGGCGAGGTTAAGGAGTGGGGTGGGCATCACATGCTTGCCTTCACTGTCAATGTATGGCTTGTCCTGTGCTGGCTTCGAGGGAGCCCATCCTAGGTTGCGTCGTACACCAGGATCATTGATGACGCGAGCCGGAGCTTTCTTAGCCTTCTGCTGTTGTAGCAGAGTCTTGTACTTGGCCTCCATTGCTCTAGCTTTTTCTATGGACTTCTGTGCGTTGACCAGATCTCGATCTAGTTTAGAGCCTTGCTCCGCAATGGCTTGCGCTTCCTCCAGTAGCTGTTGGCGCTTCTCGTCAAGCTGGGTCACATTCCGAATATGAGCAACAGTTAGTGGCTCGACGAGGAGATTGCCGTACATCACTCTATCAGCTGGAGTAACTTGGGCTGCTGCAGACGTAGATGCTGGAGGTGGCAAGTTTGCGGTGTTGTTGTTGCTCGGGCCGGTGCCAAGTTCTTGCGGTTTCTGCACTGGGTTAGGCGGAGGAGGCATGACCTTTGCGCGATCATCGTCAGCAGCAATAAGTGGCCCCTTCCCCTTTTCCAGCGTCATACGCGGAGCTCGTTCGGGTTGATCTTCATCCATCGCCGTCCCAATGGTGGTGAACACCCCTCGGGATGCGAAGGCATTGTTGGCTTGCTCGTCGCGCGAGTACTCCTCCTCCATCTCCTGCATAGCGGAGTCTAGCTCTTCTGGACTGAAGTCTATCTCCTCTGAATCTGCACTAAAATCAGCATAAAGCGCATCAATGACAGAGTCGTAGGGTGCCAGGACTTCCTCGATGACGGGCGGTGGAGGTGCAACGGGCTCGACGATGACTGGAGGTGGTGGTGCTGCTGCGACGATGGCGGCAGCTGCTGAATCGGAGGTTCTCCGTCTCTGAGCGCAAGCTCCATCTGGGCTGCCGCGTCAGCTGCCGCGTAGCTGTTGACGGTGCTCACCATATTTTCGAGGGTAAGGCGTCATGTTGCCTGCTTCCGTCTTAAAGAATGTCGGAGAAGCGTACCGCGGTCTAGTCCTTCCACGAAGTGATACAAAGCGTTATCATCGGGGTAGTGGGCTAGATCGGCTTGTATACGGAGCCACCTGGCCAGGTAATCGCGGGGTTTTTGCCCTCTCTCTAAACGCAGCATGCCTGATCGAAGATGGTAACCACGCCGACGAACTTGGATCTCTGCTGTCCAGACGCACAGACGTAGCCGGCGGACTTGCAGTGATCTTCCACCTTTATATCCTGCACAAGGGCGGTTTGGGTGGGCCTTGAATTTTTCCGATCTTTGCCGGCAAACTCCGAAGAGAGATCCGACATCGATCCTTCCGCGAACGTATCCTGCCCATAGGCGGTCCGTGCGGGTCTTGATGCTCCTCCGACTCCCAGGGAACTAGTGCCCGAGTCGGTTTCGCCGATGAAGAGGTGGATGTCTCCGATAGGAATGATCGAACACCACGTAGGGTTCGTCTTCGACGGGATCCAGAACTCGTCAGGAGGGACGATCGGAACATTGCCGGAGAAGAGAACGCGACCGATGGCTACGGTTTCGTCGATTCCCGCGAATATCTTGGTCCTCGCCCGCTGAAGAGCCTGAAGCGCCTATTGCCCCACGGTGGGCGCCAACTGTCGTGGTATTGCCGACGAGTACGCCATGGAGGGGTCCTCACAGTGCGTGTTTAGAGACGTGGGGTAAGGCGGACGGTTGACGGGTACGAGGTAACACACCTTACCCAGGTTCAGATCCCACAACGGTGGCGGAATCCTACTCCTGTTATAAATCACTATAAGGGCAATACGCTGTCTGGTTGAGGATCGGTTCATTGTTACCTCGCACCGTCAACCGTCTGCCTTACCCCACGTCTCTAAACACGCACTGTGAGGACCCCTCCATGGCGAACTCGTCGGCAATACCACGGCACTAGGACCCACAAGTAATTTGTCCTAGCAACTCTTATGTCCTTTCATGCTCATTGATTAATGCGGCCATGTTTTTCCTGGAGATTATCCGAAAGTTGCTTGGTCATGCACATATAGCATCATTGCCAATGTTTTGGAATTATAGGAAGTGGCATGTGACTTCGTGCAAATCTTTCCACTATATAGTGTACAGTAACTTTGAGAAATGAAAAATGAATCAAGAATGGAAAATCCCAACAATATTAACCGTTGGATCTTATATATTCCATTCTAGCATGTAGAAGATTCTATAGATGGTCCTTGGCACAATGAACGCTATGCACAAACCCGAAAGTTTCTAATGATATGTTATACTTTTATTATCTTAGCATACCCCACTATATAGTGTACCAACCGTTCGATATTTTTTTAATGGTGGAACAGAACTGCCAGGCTGCTCCTACGGCACGTGGCAACATTTGGATGTCACGAGCAAGCCATTTTAAGCAGCCATCAACAGCGACCACCTCTCCCCATCCAGGCACGACGCACACACCGAAGAACTTTCTCTCTGTCTCTCCCTTCCCCGTCCCTTTAGGCTGGCCAAGCCATTGCACACAAAAATGTCGCGTAGCTGCTCCAATTAGTGTACATTCGTTGATGAGTCCAACACACGGACCAACGGGGATATCATTCCCTACCATGGTGATAGCGGGGAGTCTGTTGATGGGATGTATTATTCCAACACACCAGAAGGTAATTTTTCTAACGAGGACCCTTCTTACCGTCATCTGGTGGAGGGGATGCCGCCAGAGAGCACAGGGGAGGAGGAGGATGGTTTTTCTTTCATCTATGACGGACCCGTCATCTTCAAGAAGAGTTTACTCGATCCACCCTTCTTCAGCAAGACGAAGAGGAAGCAGGAGGATGATGGGTCGGAAGTTCTATGGCCACATCTCCAGGTACGAGACATCGTCTCCAAGAAGAGTGCACTCGATCCCTTCTTCACTGGCAATAAGAAGAGTAAGGAGAAGGAGGGGGAGGTTTGAAGAAGAAGAAGACGGAGAGAGCTGGGGGATGCCATGGGAAGCGGAAGGACGATGCCAACATGAAGGTGACAGTGGAAGTATCGAGGTCCAAGAAGAATAAGAAGTCTTATGATTAATTTTATTTAATTTAACCTCTAGTACTACTTATCTATAATAAGGTTCGGATATTGAATATTATTAAGTGCAAATTGGAACGGTGTTGGAATGTAGCATAAGTACTACGCTTGTCATTTCATCTCCCACTACGAAGCAATAAAACCCCTTGTATTACTTCCTCCCCTTAATTTCTACATGCATTCGAGGGAAGAGGGATGCCAATATAGAGAAAGAGACGTCAATTAGTACTCACGTGATTTCAGGTAATTAATAATCCTACTAAAAGAAATAAACCTGGGAAACCACATGTATTCGTAGTGAAATACTGAGTACTATTATCAAAGTCCCTGGATAAAAAATAACCTCGTACTTACATAAATCATCTCCTTGCTCGGCATTGATTTAAATTATTTAATGTCACATTGATATGAAAACTTGACTGCCCCCAATGTGTTATCCCCTGGCCGGAACCACGACACGTCAAGAAGGTTGTGTCGCTTGCAAAATCAAGCAAGCACGCAACCATCTATACACTAGAAGAATCCAGCAGACACGCAAACATCAGAATCAGGAGGCTGAGCGCCATACTGAGAAATGAAGAGCTAGAACACACGAGCAGAGAGAAGAAAATCACCGATAAATAGAGAGAAGCGGAATAAATTGCCTTGGCAGCAAGGACGTGCATCTCAGCACCTGTGTCTCTGGCATGTCCCTATTAACTGTGTGGTGACAGCTGCATCTGAGTAGTATAATAGTGTAGTCTCACTTCATAAAGTCACTTAGAGCAGGAGTACTCGAGTACTACCTAGCAAAAAGCCGTAAATAGCTATCGCCGCCTGCCGCCCGTCCCCCAGAAATGCCTATACCTACCGGAGTAAAAAGCGATGTACTACTCGAGTATAAAAAGACATGTATTAGGAGAGTATTAGTACAACGGTACTACTACTGCCGCTACTTTTCTACTCCGGTTAATACTCCGTGGAGTTTCCAAAATCCGGACCTGTTTTTTCAAAATTAATCCTAGTACCTGTATCTAGACAATCTTAATCACAAGAAAGAAATGGAATTGTGGTGAGGTTTTGTGTACCAAGGCGTCGATCCTGACATTTTTCCTATGGACCAGAATGTTGTAAACTTGGTTTCATGAGTAATGTAACCGGGGAAGGAGCCCTTTCCCTCTAAAAAAAGAGAGGAAAACGAAAGAGCTAGAAGAGACAAGCAGATAGAAACAAAATGTAGATCGTGTTGAAGACATGCATGCAGTCCTCGATCTCTCCCCTGCAGCATTGTACACTTTGCACCAGACCCTAGGCTTCTATGTATCTCTCTAGGAGTAGACCTTCACGTGGGTAGGATCTGTTACTGTACAGCGTGATACCTGCTTTACTCTTACCTATCAACTTCCTGCAGCCTTGTTTTGAACGTCAGTGTGAAGCATGGTGTTGAAATGGACTTCACTAAAATCAGCCTCTTCAGCTAGTCAGTCGCCACCGATGCGGAGATACCTACTTATTATTACTCCATTTTTATGCAAGAGCATGGCTCTAGGATGGATAAAGGGACCCCATATTCAATTCTCTCAATGCTGCATAAAAATTCTGGACCGCGGGCACTACATCTGCAAGCTGAGCTTCCACGGAACCACTCCAAAGTCGCGTGTTTTGGTGGATTCCACCAAGAGCTAGCCGGCAATGAAAAATACGAGCTAGTGATGATAACTATTCCATGCCCCATAACGGCTGTCTCACCAAGGTCGCCTACCACAAGCTCGACAACCACAAGACCGCATGCCCATACAGCCCGTGCGGCTGCATAGAGGTCGGCTGCATTTTCACCAACTCATTGATCAAGCTCGTTATCCACCTCGACGATGACCACAAGGTACAAGTGCATAGGATATCGTACGACCAGCCCATGGAGTTTATAGTAACGATGTAGTTACCATCCTTTTCGCCATCCATGTTCATCGTTTATGATGATGACACTAGCATGTTTAGCTTCATCATCGGCGAGCTCGGCCAGGCCGCCACCGTTTCCTCGGTGTGCGTCAGGGCAGCTGCGTGCTCGTGTCCCTGATATAGGGTGAAGCTATGCGCGACTGGACTGCGGTCGCCGGAGGACTTCTCGACAGACACCGTTAATGGGGTAATGGAGTCGACGAGATGCGCGTCTCCCCGCAGTGTTGTCCTCGAAGATCTGACGTTCCTCATGGTGCCGCCGTGGTACATAACCGCGACTACTGGACAGTACCAGAAGGTGTTCTATTTCTGTGTTTGCATCGATAGGAAGAATTGATCTTAAACTTCATCTAGTGATCCTAACGTGACGGTAATGATGTATTATTAGTTAATTTAGTTGTAGAGTTCCACTCGTTTACTTGTTACTGCAGTAGTACTCGGAGACAAGGTCTATTTTGGCACTAGGAAGGGTGTGCTTTGGCTGTAAAGTGAGTTTGCTAATAATGTTTATATTTAGGATTTAAGTGTTCTCTGAAATTGTTCCACGTGCCCACTGCTAGGGCATGTCTTCGATCTAGTATACATGTGGAGATGGTCTTACTTTGAAGGAAATATGCCCTAGAGGCAATCATAGAGATGATTATATTTCTTATGTATCCATGAGTTATTGTAATGTTCCTTGAATATCCATATCCGGCAACTTGTATTCATTGGCAATTATGTGAATTGTTTGTGAAACTCTTTACTTGTATGGTTATTTAATAGTTATCCCTAGTCGGAGTTCATGTGAGGACACATGTGAATATTAGACTAGCACATCGATTGATTCATGACTATGTTTCGCAAGTCATAGACATGGAGATGTCAAACCAATGATGTGGACACATGTTATGAACATTGGGTTGGACTGATCCAACTTGAGACTGGCAATTAGTTGCATCTCTCTCTCTCTACACATCGTGTATGTTTTGTCCTTAGACCTGAGATTGTCGCATGTACTTGAGATGTGGATCGACATACTTTGGGGCTATCAAACGCTACTCCGTAACTGGGTAGTTATAAAGGTAGCTTTCGGGTTTGTCCTGAAGCATGCTGCAAGGCATGATCAATCAAGATGGGATTTGCCCCTCTCTACTTGAGAGAGATATCTCTGGGCCCCTAGAGTGATCGGATCCAGAAATGCATGACCTTGCTACATATGGTTAAGATTTAACCTATTAAAGGTATTCCGAATCACAGTATCGAGAAAGGGAGGTCAGCTTAGAGCTAGACCAAATATCGTGAGGCAAAGGGAAATACATGTACTAAACCTTGTGATGGTTCGTCCGATATGATCTTTGTATGTGTTTAGGAGTTGGCACGTCTTGCTAGAGGCCGCTACCAACTATTGACATAATAAGTGTATTCGTGTCATGTCTATACGTATATGAACCTATAGGGTCACACACTTAAGGGGCTGGAAGCCTAATGAGGATAGGATCCGAATTAGACCAGGCTTAGGCTACTAATGTAGAAGCCCACTAGGGACGCCTATATAAGAGAGAGTGGGGCATGCTGACCAGGGTTAGACTATTCCACCTAGCTGCCACTCCTCACGCCTGTGTTGCACGCGCGGACCTAGCAGTCCGGCGTCTGACGCTTCCATCCTGTACGTGTGGATACCTCGGAGGCGCTACATCTGTAGCGCTTGGACGAGACGCGCAAGGGGAGCTGCTCGTGGGACGAGAACAAGAAGGAGACGTAGATCGTCTGCACTGCCTAGACACACTTCATCAAGTTCCGCAATTGCGCGTCTAGTGGTAATCCCGTGATCTATGACAATAGTAATCCTGGTTTACGCGGTAATTTTTTTTTGATTTGCGCTAGTGTAGCCTACCCGTATCCCTTCATACTTTTCCTCAGAAAGGTATATCGCAATTTTATCTAAATTTGGATGAATCTATATACCCATTCTAGCTATAATTTGGATGAAAATTGAAGATATAAAAATAAACCATCTGATGAGACAAAATCTAAATATACTCCCGATACTTTATGGATGTGGCTCAAAATTATAATTATTTTTTAGCTTCATCTATTATAATTTTATATAAAAAATGACATGTCATACTTCTATATATTATGCGAGACTCACATGCAAAGCACATGCAACTTACTTATCCTACTAGGAAGAGCATGGCTAAGCTCCGCGGTGGAGAAGGAGTAGGACCCGACTACTTTTCCTTGCTTGATTTCACGGTACTTTGTGCTAAATGTATGTACTTGGATGTAATTTTCTATTTTGTGAGGTCCTTGGTGTAACATATATGTACACATCCTATGAACATGTTAATTAAAGCATCTCGCTCCCTCAGGACATACCTCAGTCAGAAAAATAAAGTGCCACCACCCAGTTTTCACAAAAAGTGGAAGATGATCTTGGTCATTTGGCCTGAAACCCAAGAACGTACGCATGGAGTACATGGTAAAGTAGGCCATACCGTCAAATGAGTTTTTCAAGTATTTTTACTGGTAGAATAAATTAAAGAACAAAGAATACCCCCAACAATTTTTGTACAAAGTAGACAATTCTTTCTTACAGTTTCCCAAGTTTAAGGATTTTTATGGTTTTGAAATTCGAACATTGACCGTTGGATTAAGACTGGAATCCAAACATTGCTAACCATTGGATTTCTTTTAGAAAGTCTTAAGAATATGGATCTAACTATCTAGAAAGAGCATTCTTAAGAAAGTCTTAAGAATATGGATCCAAACATTTCCAACTATCTAGAAAGAGCATTCTCAATTTTTTGAGTGATGATGAGATTGTTGTTTTCCATAAAGAAAGTCTTAAGAATATGGATCTAAATGCCACAAGCCAAGCTTCTAGACATATTAAGTGGACCAACATATTGTACGTAATTGATATTTTCATGTTTTATGAGTTTTCAAACTCCCTAGCTAACTCTGCCCAATTGAGTGACTTTATGCCAATTTATCGAAATTAGCTCAAATTTGAACAACGAGTAAATTTTAGGTTGCTTTGAAAGTTTTACGAAAAAGCTTTTGGAGGTACCCATCTAGGGGTCAATTAATATATTAGAAACCAACGAGATTTTTGACAACAGGTTCAACTTCTTGTCAAGATTATTCATCTTGACAATTTAACGAAATTAGGTCAAACTTGAGCTACAAGTAAGCACGATAGATTGCTCTCGAATTAAATGTAATTTCAGAGCGGTAGATGGGTGCAGCTTCTTGTAGTAAAAAATACCGTTGGTGTGAGTTTCCAACTATCACGAAATAACATTCTATTTTTTCTAAGTGATGACAAGATTGTTCATTTCAGAAAAGAAAGTCTGAAGAGTATGGATCTAAATACCACAAGCCAAGCTTTCAGACATATATAGTGGATCGACATGTTGTACTAATGATTAATTCCCATGTTTTAGGAGTTTTCAAACTTCATCCTAGTTAACTCTGTCCACTTCAATGGCTTTATGTCTATTTACCGAGATTAAGTGAAAATTTTGAACTACAAGTAAGTTGTAGGTTGCTTTGAAAGTTTACGAAAAAGCTTTGGAGGTACCCACCAGGGATTCAAAACTAATATATCATAAACCACCAAGATTTTAGACGACAGGTCCAACTTATTGCTAAGGTTTTTCATCTTGACAATTTAAAGAAATTTGGTCAAACTTGAGCTACACAAGTAAGAGTGATAGATTTATATTGAATTAAATGTATTTTTAGAGGTAAATGGGTGCATCTTCTTGCAGTAAACAATGTCATCGGTGTGAGTTTCAAACTATGAGAAAAGAACATTCAATTCTCAATTTTTGAGTGATGACAACACAGTTCTTTTCAGTCAAGAAAAGTTCAAAGAATATTGGATCTGAATGCCACAAGCCAAGTTTAGAGACATATATATTGGACCAACATGTTGTACTTACGATTCCCATGTTTTATGAGTTTTCAAACTTCCTAGCTAATTGAGCCCACACTTGAATGAATTTATGTTGATTTATCGAAATTAGGTCAAATTTGAAACTACAAGTAAATTGTAGGTTGCTTCGAAAGTTTGCGAAAAAACTTTTGGACGTACCCATCGGGGGGCATAATTAATATATCAAACCACCAAGAGTTTTGACGATATCGTCAATTTCTTGCTAAGATTTTGCATCTTGACAATTTAACGAAATAAGGTCAAACTTGAGCTACCAATAAGCGCGAAAGATTGCTCTTGAATTAAATGGTTTTTCGGAGGTAGATGGGTGCATCTTATTGTATTAAAAAATGTCGTCAGTGTGAGTTTCCAACTATGAGGAAAGAACATTCTCAATTTTACAAGTGATGACGAGATTATTTTTTCCCGTAAATAAAGTCCGAAGAACATGGATCTGAATACCACAAGCCAAGTTTTCAAACATATACAGTGGACAACATGTTATAATTATGATTTCCCATGTTTTATGAGTTCTCAAACTTCCTAGCTAACTTCGCCCACTTGAATGACTTTATGTCGATTTATCGAAATTAGGTCAAATTTGACTACTTCTAGTAAATCGTAGGATGCTTTGTGAGTTTTTTGAAAAAGCGTTTGGAGGTACCCATCGAGCGGTCTATTAATATATTAGAAACCACCAAGAGTTTTGACAATTGGTTTGACTTCTTGCTAAAATTTTGCATCTTGACAATTTTAAACCCCTTTTGAAAATGATCACATGAAATAAAGAAAAAGAAAATAAGAAATAAAAATATTTATGCATGACACTCCCTATTATGTCATGTGCGCTACATGCCATGAAAACGTTAACCATGGGATTTGACGAGTTTTGAAAAAAATAGCTTCGCAGTATTGTTCTACCATGTATAGTCATTATAGGGTTTCAACATGAATGGAGAAGGTTGTCAAGGCCATAACAATCAACATCATAGCTTACAACCTGATGGAGTTCCTATAGTAGATGGGTGCATCTTGTGGTAGTGAGCATTATTGACTGTGGGAGTTTCAGACATATAGTGGATCATGCTTCCTATCTAACTACATCAGTTAAATGAATTTCACAAAAAAAAATCAAGACTAGCACGGTGGAGATGGGAGTACAAAGAACGAGTGTCTAAGGGAATCTGTAATGTAGGACCCACCCGAATTATGAAAATTAACACAATGCATAAGGTCAACAATTGCCACAAGGTAGGACACACATAGCTTGGTCATATTGCTCCATGCAAGAGAGAGGAGGGAGGGGAAATAATTTTTCTATTCTTTATGGGCAACCCACAAGCTTGAGATAACTTTATTTTCTCCAAAATGTATGTAATAGTATATTCCTTAAGGTTTTATTTTTTTACACATTGCGGATAACCTAAGAAAAAAGCAAATAATGGGCCCTCTTGGTAGTGTATGATCAAACTATAAAATTCCTATGCAAATGTTAGTGTCTTTAGTTTAGTGGGTCCCACGAATCATATCGTTTAGACACCGGGGGAGCTTATTACTCGTAGTACAGTAGTATTTATTTTGCTTAGACAAATGCTAACCTCTTTCCAAATGTTGTACATGTAGAGAGAATAAAACATAGACAGGGGAAGAGAGAAGCAACAAAGAGAGAAGAGGAGTTGAAGGCGGTTCAATGTCAGAGCAAAGTTTATGATGGGTTCCTGGAGTTAATTGGATAAAACTAACTAGCACAATATTTGGGGTGGGCCGGGGAGTCGGTACCAATTTTTTTGGCATTGGCATTTCAATTTTTTTTGGGGTACAAGCGTTGTCGGGCTAATTAATTTCGACTAAGAATTTTTGACACTTTCGACGACTTCGGGCAAATTTAGCCGTAAGTGCTGAGTTGGCGCCACGTGTCTAAGAGGAGCTGAGGTGGAATTGAGGGCCACCTGTCAGCCATATCTGATGTTATTTTTTACTTTTCTCCTATTTACCTACGTGGCCATCTCCCCGTTCGGTCTCTCTCCCTCTCCCATGGTCTCTCTCTTCCCGTTCGGTCTCTCTCCCTCGTCGGCAGCTCCTCTCCTCCGACATCTCCCTAGCCCCGGCCCATCTCCCATAGCCCTGCCCCGCCCCCCGCCATTCCCCGGTCTCTGTCCCTTGCCCCAGCACCTCCCCGTGTCAGATCAAGGGCCGCCGTGTCGTCTCTCCCCTCCACCAGGTCGGCCCGCCGCTGGAGCAGGACATGAGGCCGACCAGCAGCTCCGGCTTGACGGCTGGCTGGGATGTGGTGGCGGTGGCTCCCGCGTCTTTGGCCCCGCTGCCGGAGCGGGAGGCTATGGGGGTCAAGCCAGTGCTTGATTTGGGGGCGATGCGCGCGGGTACATTGATGTGCTCCTCCGCCCTCAAGAGAGCTCGCGTCACCCATGGCGGTTTGCGTGCAGACGTCTTTGCTCCCTCAAGGACCACATGCCCATGGACCAGCCCGCATGGAGGCGGCCGGGCACGGCGTGGAGGCGGCTGATCAAGACGTCGCTGACCACGGGTCCCCGACCCGAGCTGGTCCGCCGAAGAGTGGCCGCTGGCTCAGGCCGGCTTCGCCTCTGGCCAGCGAGAGGCTTGGGCGGTCGATGGAGGGGCTTGGCCTGATGGAGACGTGAGCACGGAGAAGTTCTCTCCTCCTTAGACACTCACCCGGTCAAGCGCCAACACGGCGGCTCTTCTTCTTGCTACTACACCGATGGAGGAATAAGAAGGTGGGTGGGGAAAAATAGTGAGGCTGACAGGTGGGGCCGACTGGCAGTAAATAGTAAAATAGGAAAGAAAAATAAAAAATAACATAAGATATGGCTGACAGGTGGGCCCCACTTCCACCTCAGCTTCTCCTAGACATGTCATGCCAACTCAACACTTACAGCTGGGATCGAGCCGTCATAAAACATGTCAAAGTGCTCTTAGTCATGAATTAGCCTGATTCGCAACGCTTGTACCCCAAAATTGGTACTGACATGCCAAAATTACCGAAAGTGGTACTGACCCATCCCGATAGCCCCAATTGTCATAGTTTTATCCAATTAACTCGAGTTCCTGACACGAGGTACTCCTGATTCTACTAGTAGTAAATTTCAGGACCTATGCACACACACAAAACATTGGAAGTGTGTTTTCTCTCTCCTTCACTGCCTCTCATCTCTCCACCCCTCTCCCCTCGCGCACCGGACCGGCTCATCTCTCCCTCATCCACATCATGGCGCTACGCGTGTGTGCCTCGGTACAACGGCTTTATTTTTTGAGAGGGCGGCTCTGTTTCTATGGTGTGTTAGGCAGCCGCAATGGTGTGGAGTGGTAGTACATAGGAAGGAAAACACTTTGGTCCTTGGCGGCACAAAGATTCAAACTTTTTCGGTTTCGAAATTTTCACTTCCTTCCCAAACATAGGGAAGGAAAGGTTATTTAAAAGACTGGACATTTTTAGTAATAATTCTTATCTTATCTTTTTTTGTCAAAAAAACAATATAGTGTATGGATAACTTTGAACATGGACCGTTGGATCAAGAATGGCAAATCCAAACATTGCTAACTGTTGTATCTTCTTTTCCATTCTTAGCATCTAGAAGATTCTATTGATAGTCTTTAGCACAATGAACGCTAGTGTACGCAAACCTCAAAACACACTTCATTTCTTAGTTTCAAGGACCTTGTGCTAAATGCATGGACTTGGATGTAATTTTCATTTTTTATGAGGTCCTTGATGTAACTTGTACTTCCACCGACCAAGTTAACTTGTACTTCCACCGACCAAGTTTTATGAAAAATCTTTCGGAGGTACCCATCGGGGGATCAATTAATATATCAAAAACCACCGAGAGTTTTGACAACATGTTCAACTTCTTGCTAAGATTATTCATCTTGACAATTTAGCGAAATTAGGTCAAACTTGAGCTACAAGTAAGCGTAATAGATTGCTCTCTAATTAAATGTAATTTTAGAGTGGTAGATGGGTGCATCTTCTTGTAGTAAACAATACCGTCGGTGTGAGTTTCCAACTATCAGGAAATAACATTCTAATTTTGCTAAGTGATGACGAGATTGTTCATTTGCAAAAAGAAAGTCTGAAGAACATGGATCTAAATGCCACGAGTCAAGCTTTCAGACATATATAGTTGAACGACATATTGTACTTATGATTAATTCCCATGTTTTAGGAGTTTTCAAACTTCGTCCTAGCTAACTCTGTCCACTTGAATGAATTTATGTCTATTTACTGAGATTATGTGAAAATTTAGACCTACAAATAAATTTTAGGTTGCTTTGAAAGTTTACGAAAAAGCTTTTGGAGGTACCCACCAGGGAGTCACAACTAATATATCAGAAACCACCAAGATTTTAGATGACAGGTTTAACTTCTTGCTAAGATTTTTCATCTTGACAATTTAACAAAATTTGGTCAAACTTGAGCTACACAAGTAAGCACGATAGATTTCTCTTAAATTAAATGTTTTTTCAGAGGTAAATGGGTGCATATTTTTGCAGTAAACAATGTCATCAGTGTGAATTTTGAACTATGAGGAAAGAACATTCAATTCTCAATTTTCAAGTGATGATAACATAGTTCTTTTCCGTAAAGAAAAGTTCAAAGAATATTGGATATGGATGCCACAAGCCAAGTTTATAGACATATATATTGGACCAACATGTTGTACTTATGATTCCCATGTTTTATGAGTTTTCAAATATCCTAGATAAATAAGCCCACACTTAAATAAACTTATGTCGATTTATCAAAATTAGGTCAAATTTGAAACTACAAGTAAATTGTAGGTTGCTTTGAAAGTTTGCAAAAAATCTTTTGGACGTACCCATTGGAGGGCATAATTAATATATCAAACCACCGAGAGTTTTGACGATAGCTTAAACTTCTTGCTAAGATTTTGCATTTTGACAATTTAACGAAATAAGGTCAAACTTGATCTACCAGTAAGCGCGATAGATTGCTCTTGAATTAAATATCTTTTCGGAGGTAGATGGGCGCATCTTATTGCATTAAACAATGCCTTCAGTGTGAGTTTCCAACTATGAGGAAAGAACATTCTCAATTTTCCGAGTGATAACGAGATTGTTCTTTCCCGTAAAGAAAGTCCGAAAAACATGGATCTGAATACCACAAGCCAAGTTTTCAGACATATATAGTGGACCAACATATTGTACTTACGATTTCCCATGTTTTATGAGTTCTCAAACTTCCTAGCTAACTCCGCCCACTTGAATGACTTTATGCTTATTTATCAAAATTTGGTCAAATTTGACTACTGCTAGTAAATCATAGGCTGCTTTGTGAGTTTTTTGAAAAAGCGTTTGGAGGTACCCATCGGGCGGTCAATTAATATATCAAAAACAACCGAGAGTTTTGACGACTTGTTTGACTTCTTGCTAAGATTTTGCATCTTGACAATTTTGAACCACTTTTGAAAATGATCACATGAAATAAATAAAAAAGAAAAAAATATTTGCGCATGACATGCCCTATCATGTCGTGTGCGCTACGTGCCATGAAATTGTTAACCATGGGATTTGACGAGTTTCGGAAAAAAAAAGCTTCGCAGTATTATCCTACCATGTATATAGACATTATTGGGTTTCGACCCGAACGACCAAGGTTTATAGATGTGCAAAGAACCAAATATACATCCATAATTTGTATATGTGGCTCAGTTTTATAAATGTTTTGAGCTTTACCTATTATAATTAAATATAGTGATGATATGTCATACTTCTGTATATTATGCATGTCTCACGTGTAAGCCACATGCAACTTACTGGTACTACTAGGAGGAGCATGGCTCAGCCACTGGATTGTAAAACTGAGTATGTTGCACACGGCAGTGTTAGAACTCGAGGGCAAAACTAAGTACAACCAAATTGCCAGTGTTACTCTCGAAGGTATAACTGAGTAAACCTAACTCGTCAGGGTTTTAGACACGAGGAAAAAAACGTGACCACGGTACGCGTGCCACGGTGCACAGGGTGTTACTAGCGGACGCGTGTGGCCGTGCATGGTGTAGTAGCGTACGCGATTATGCGATGCATGGTGGTACAACAAAACATCCTTTCCCTTCACCTTTATTATAGATGCCCTCTCCCTCTCTGCCTCCCTACTCTCATTCACTCACTCATGCAACCGTCTCCACTATCCCATCACCTTCTACAAACCCCTAGGAAAACCCCAACCGCGCCGGTGATGGAGAAGAATGGTGCGTTGGCCATTGTCGCCTCTAAGTTCGCTGGCGAGGAGGTCCTCATCCTCGTCCAGGCCCCTGTTGAGGCATCACAATTAGACACCATCCCCTTCCTGTCCCTCGTCCCCGCTAACACTGTAGCCGCCGGCGAGGAGGCCCCCGCCGGTCGCGGGAAGATCCCGCTCGATTTGGACCCCTATGAGGAGCAGGAGTACATATGCCCAGAGAACCCCTACAACACTAGCATCGTCGACCCATGGTCGGAGGTAACTAGGGTTTTCTCCCCTTCCCTTGGTCTTCCCCTATTCCCATTGTTGGATGCTAGATCATGAGTTATTAGGTTCAGTTGTTCGCATTTTCAATCGTTAGATGCTAGATATTTTTACAGAAGCTAATGCTCTTGTGTTTCGATGAATCCCCCATGTTCGTATTTCAATCCTATTTTATTTGTCCTTCGAGTTGTAGTTAAAGGATTCCCTAGTTGGTACTAGCGCCCATCTGTAGTTGGGATTGAAGGGAATATGCCATAAGAGGCAGTACCTTTTTTAAGTAAGGCCGAAGGCTCCCTTTAATAGTTCTGTACTTCTAAAGAATTATGTGTATTCCAAGTATATGATAGATGTTTCTTTTGCATGCTATAATTGTATTAATATGGAAACGTTAATACATGTGTTTTTAATAAATAAATAGAAAGTTCCTAGTTATGCCTCTCTCATAAATTAGCTCGTTGATTAACAAGATGATCAAGGTTTCCTGATCATGGACATTGGATGTTGTTAATAACGAGATCACAACATTAGTGTAATGGTGTGATGAACATTCATTCTAAGTATAGCATTACGATCAAAGTCATTGAGTTTATATTGTTATAACAACTTACGAAGTGATCCTAATTCTTAGACCATGAGATCATGTCAATCACTAACACCGGAAGAGTTTCTTGATAACATCAAGCGTCACACCGTAACAGGGTGATTATAAAGATGGGTTCAGAACTAATAAAGTGTTATGTTTAGGCCCATGGATCGAGAGTGGAATTTGTTCATCCTGATGACAGATAGATATACTCTGGGCCCTCTCGGTGATATCACATTGGTTAGCTTGCAAGCAAGTGATTTGATCACTAGAATGTTATATCACGGGAACGAGAAAAGAGTGCACGTTAGTAACGAGATCAAACTAGGTATGGAGATACCAATGAACAAATCTCGGACATGTAATATATCGTGAAACAAAGGGATTAAGATACTAGCGTAAAAGGTTCCGACGATCACACGAAAGTCATCGTTGTATGTGTGGGAGTCAGTATGGTCTCCATATCCCGCTTCTGATTATTGATCTGAGAGGGGTCTCGATCATGTCCACATTATTCACGAACCGTAGGGTGACACACTTAAGAGACACCGACATCCAATTGGAGCAAAAGTTTCATGCCGAAAAGAGTAACGAGCGCAGGAATTTATTTCACTAGATACCAAAATAGGTTTTCAGGTGAAATTGCAGAAAGTGTTTTTGCATGTGAAATGAAATACTAGCAAGGGGTTATATGTGAATGTTTTTCATTAAAGTAATTGAAAAAATTCTGAATAAATAAAAGGAGTTTTATTTAATGAGAGTTTGCATTAAATTTGGTGGAAATTTAATAGCAATTTTGAGTGGAGGGAATTGAAAGGATTTTTGTGAGTGGAGTGTCCACCCACATGAATTAGGGGAGGGAAAGGGGCAGCCCCCATGCGTCGACCACCCCGTTGGGGTCCCCCCTCTCCTATAAAAGGCACTCCCTCCTCACTTCTCACTCACACCTCCTCGTGAAGGATCTCTCTCCTCCTCTAGAATTTATCCCCCATGGTCTCGAACTATTGAGATACATGTTTCCGCTGGCTATTCGGCAAGAAAGAGTTGTGCTTCCGCTGCATCACTGGAGCGAGGAGGCGGAGGTTGCTCGGTGCCTCGGACGTGTGTGCGAGCACGGATGCGCTGCTGATTTGCGGCGCTAGGACTTCCTCTCGATCTTGAGATCGGCAAGAGATCGTCTATATCAACCACGAGTTTAAGTCGTTAAGATTTGTCGGTCTTCAAGGGTATGTTCTCTACGGATATACATCCACCCGTTGTTTGTATCTAGTAGACATATCTTGGTACATAGTTGTTCCCATCGTAGGAATTTTTTTGTTTTCTATGCTGCGAACCCTACAGTGGTGTCAGAGCCGGATCTATGCATAGATGATTTACACGGGTAGTACACATATGAGTATGTGGGCGATGATGATCATGTTGTTGATTCTTAGTTGTAATTTTTGATATTGGTGGCATAGTGGGATGAAGCGGCCCGGACAAACTTTACATGTCCTCGCACATGAGACCTGTTCCACGCTTGACATGCAACTAGTTTGCATAAGTGGCTAGCGGGAGTCTGTCTCTCCTACTATAGTCAATATCTATTTTGCAACAAGTTGCCAATAATTTGGTTGTCCTCGCTGTGGTTCATGTTCGTAGGTAAGAACGGTCCTATCTTCGAAAGCCCTAAGCCAAGTAAAACTTGCAATGGATAAATTAGAGGCGTCTAGTTTAGATTGTTGATGGGCTAGTGTTATGATATGGTGATGTTGTAAGTATAAGTATGAGATGATACTCTTACAACACACATAACGTGTAAGTTCCATATACCTTGGCCTTACACATAAAGGTATGATAGTGATCATACCACGGTGCACATGATAGAGATCATATACGGTAACCATATCATTTCACTTATAAACATATGATGTTTGATAGCATCTTATATTGCTTGTTTGGCGTTTTATTAGCATAATAAGATGATCCCTCATTTAAATATCAAGATAAGAATGTGCTCTTCCTTTAGTATGCACCAATTATGTTTTCATCGCTCCAAGACATCACGTGATGATCAGGTGTTCTTAGATCCACGACCATATTTCGGGTGTAAGATAGTTACACACGCGAATACTAAGGTTCTTACTTGGCGAGCCTAGCATGTACATACATGGCCTAAGAACACGGACCGAAAGGTTAAGCATGAGTCATATAGTAGATATGATACCCATTTGATGCTCGCCTTTGAAGCTACACCGACTCATGTGATGATCGGACTTGGTGTAGTGGATTTGGTTCATGTAATCACCAAAAAGGCACGAGGGATGTCGTTTTTGAGTGGGAGTTCATTCATAATGTGGATTAGTTGAACTCAATCTATCATAAACTTAGTCTAAACTTTACAAATTATGTTGTAGATGGCACCACCTGCTTTTAATTTCAATGTGTTCATGGAGAAAGAGAAACTTGAAACGAACGGTAGCAACTTTACCGAATGGGCCATGAATTTGAGGATTCTCCTCTCTGCTGCACAAAAGCAATATGTGCTAGAAGCGCCGCTAGGCCCCCCGCCTTTTGATGATGCCCCTGACGAGGAGAAAAATGTCTATCAGACTCGTCAGGAGGACCACAACTTAGTTCATTACGGCATATTGTATGGGCTAGAGCCGGAACTTCCAAATTGTTTTGAAAACAGCAATGCATTTGATACAATGGAAGCGCACAGCTCCGTAAGTGAGCATGTACTCAAGATGTCGGGTTACGCCGATAAGCTTGTGTCCTTGTGAATAACGATTCCCATTGACTTAGGCATCCATCGTGTTCAGTAGTCTCTGCCACCTAGCTATAAGAACTTTGTGATGAACTATAATATGCAAGGCATGAAGAAGTCTCTCCCCGAGCTTCTATCAATGCTTAAAACTGCAGAAGTGGAGATCAAGAAGGAACATCAAGTGTTGATGATCAATAAGAACACTGGTTTCAAGAAAGACAAGAAGGGTAAATGGAAGGTAAGTAAGGGCGGCAAGCCGGTTGCCGTTCCTGAAAAGAAACCCTGAGTTGGCCCTAAGTCTGATACCGAGTGCTACTATTGTAAGGGGTCAGCCCTTTGAAGGCATAATCGCCCCAAGTATTTGGCAGACAAGAAGGCCGGCAAGGCAAACAAAGGTATATATTATATACATGTTATTGATGTGTACTTGACTAGTGCTCGCAGTAACACCTAGGTATTTGATACCGGTTCAGTTGCTAATATTTGTAACACGAATCAGAGGCTGCGAAACAAGCGACCGCTAGCAAGGGGTGAGGTCAAGGTGCATGTCGGCAATGGATCAAGCATTGATGTGATCGCCTTCAGAACTCTACCTCTCCACTTGTCGTCGGGATTAGTAATAAACTTGAATAATTGTTATCTGGTGCCAACACTGAGCATGAACATTGTATCGGGATCGTGTTTGATGTGAAGTGTTTATTCATTTAAATCCGAGAACAATGGTTGTTCTATTTATATGAATGAAATCTTTTATGGTCATGCACCGATGATGAATGGTTTATTTCTACTGGATCTCGATAATAGTGTTACACATATTCATAATGTTGATGCTAAAAGGATTAAACTTAATGATGATATATCCGCATATATGTGGCACTACCGTCTAGGTCATATTGGCGTTAAACGCATGAATAAGCTCCATTCGGATGGAATTTTGGAATCACTTGATTTTGAATCATTTGATACATGTGAGCCATGCCTTATGGGCAATATGACTAGAACGTCGTTTTATGGTTCAATGGAACAGGCGACAGATTTATTGGAAATCATACATTCTGATGTATGTGGTCCAATGAGTGTGTTGGCGCGAGGTGGATATCATTATTTTGTTACTTTCACGGATGATTTGAGTAGATACGGTTATATCTACTTGATTAAACACAAGTCTGAAACCTTTGAAAAGTTTAAGGAATTTCAGAATGAAGTGGAAAATCATCATAATAGAAAGATCAAATTTCTACGGTCCGACCGTGGAGGTGAGTATCTAAGTTACGAGTTTAGAACTCACATGAAAGAGTGTGGAATTGTTTCACAACTCACACCTGCCGGAACACCACAGTGAAATGGTGTGTCGGAACGTCGTAATTGTACTTTATTGGATATGGTTCGATCTATGATGTCTCTGACAGACTTGGCGTTGTCATTTTGGGGTTATGCACTAGAAACTGCTACATTCACTTTAAATAGGGCACCATCTAAATCCGTTGAAAAGACACCGTATGAATTGTGGTTTGGAAACAAACCTAAGTTGTCATTTCTTAAAGTTTGGGGATGCGATGTTTATGTGCAGAAACTTCAACCGGATAAAATCGAACCCAAAGCGGAAAAATGCGTCTTCATAGGATACCCTAAGGAAACAATTGGGTATTCCTTCTATCATAGATCTGAGGGCAAGGTTTTTATTGCCAAGAATGGATCCTTTCTATAGAAAGAGTTTCTCGTGAAAGGCATGAGTAGTCGGAAGGTAGAACTCGAAGAGGTTATTGAACCTTCTCTTCAAAGTATGGCTAGTAGCGCAGCACCGGAAGTCATTCCGGAGTTGGCTTCACCAGTTGAAGAAGGAACTAATGATAATGATCATGAAACTCCAAAAGAGAGTACTACCGAACCTCGCAGGTCTAGCAGGACCTTGCGAGCTCCAGACGGAAACCCTATTATGAATTTCATAGTTGATGAAATTGATGACCCTGCGACGTATGAAGAAGCGATGATGAGCCCGGATTCCAACAAATGGTTAGAAGCCATGAAATCCGTGATGGAATCCATGTACGAAAATCAAGTTTGGAACTTGGTGGACTTACCTCACGACCGAAAGGCCGTGGAGAATAAATGGATTTTCAAAAGGAAAACTGATGCTGATGGTAATGTGACTGTCTATAAAGCTCGACTTGTCACTATGTAACTAGATTATTGTCTATAGTGCAAGTGTGAGACTGAAGGGAATATGCCCTAAGAGGCAATAATAAAGTGTTTATTATATATATTCCAGGTATATGATAGATGTTTATTTTGCATGCTATAATTGTATTAATATGGAAACGTTAATACATGTGTGTTTAATAAACAAACAGAAAGTTCCTAGTTATTCCTCTCTCATAAACTAGCTCGTTGATTAACAAGATGATCAAGATTTCCTGATCATGGACATTGGATGTTGTTAATAACGAGATCACAACATTAGTGTAATGGTGTGATGAACATTCATCCTAAGTATAGCATTACGATCAAAGTCATTGAGTTTATATTGCTATAACAACTTACAAAGTGATCCTAATTCTTAGACCATGAGATCATATCAATCACTAACACCGGAAGAGTTTCTTGATAACATCAAACGTCACACCGTAATAGGGTGATTATAAAGATGGGTTCAGAACTAATAATATGTTATGTTTAGGCCCATGGATCGAGAGTGGAATTTGTTCATCCTGATGACAAATAGATATACTCTGGGCCCTCTCGGTGATATCACATTGGTTATCTTGCAAGCAAGTGATTTGATCACTAGAATGTTATATCACGGAAACGAGAAAAGAGTGCATGTTAGTAACGAGATCAAACTAGGTATGGATATACCGATGATCAAATCTCTGACATGTAGTATATCGTGAAACAAAGGGATTAAGATACTAGCATAAAAGGTTCCAACGATCACAAGAAAGTCATCGTTGAATGTGTGGGAGTCAGTATGGGTCTCCAGATCCCGCTTCTAATTATTGATCTGAGAGAGGTCTCGATCATGTCCGCATTATTCATGAACCGTAGGGTGACACACTTAAGAGACACTGACATCCAATTGGAGCAAAAGTTTCATGCTGGAAAGAATAACAAGCGCAGGAATTTATTTCACTAGATACCGAAACAGGTTTTCAGGTGAAATTGCAGAAAGTGTTTTTGCATGTGAAATGAAATACTAGCAAGGGGTTATATGTGAATATTTGCCATTAAAGTAATAAACAAAATTCTGAATAAATAAAAGGAGTTTTATTTAATGAAAGTTTGCATTAAATTTCGTGGAAATTTAATAGAAATTTTGAGTGGGATTTTGAGTGGAGGGAATTGAAAGGATTTTTGTGAGTGGAGTGTCCACCCACATGAATGAGGGGAGGGCAAGGGGGCAGCCCACATATGCCGGCCACCCCCTTGGGGTCCCCCCATCTCCTATAAAAGGCACCCTCCTCCTCACTTCTCACTCACACCTCCTCGTGAAGGATCTCTATCCCCCTCTAGTATTTATCCCCATGGTTTCGGACTAGCAAGATACATGTTCCCGGTGGCTATTCGGCAAGAAAGAGTTGTGCTTTTGCTGCATCGCTGGAGCGAGGAGGCAGAGGTTGCTCGGTGCCTCGGACGTGTGTGCGAGCACGGATGCGCTGCTGATTTGCGGCGCTAGGACTTTCTCTCGATCTTGAGATCGGCAAGAGATCATCTACATCAACCATGAGTTTAACTCGTTAAGATTTGTCGGTCTTCAAGGGTATATTCTCTACGGATATACATCCGCTCGTTGTTTGTATCTAGTAGATAGATCTTGGTACATAGTTGTTCCCATCGTAGGAATTTTTTTGTTTTCTATGCTGCAAACCCTACAGGGATCATTATTTGATTTTGTTTGAGATTTGGGGATTGGGGAATTTAACCCACTCGCTTAATTTATGCAAATAATCATGGGATCTCAGTCAGTTAATTTATGCAAATAATCAATCCCAATAATCAAGGGATCTCAATCATGTCCTTATTGCACGCTACTATTTTTTCCAACGGGTGGATATCAGCGACGTCTGCAGCGACGACGAGTCCAAGCACACCAAGACTCGTTAGGTGTTGAGGAGGCTAAAGTCCGGCCAGTACGACCACTACTTTGCCAGCGACGTCTACAAGTGCCCCTTCTACGAGAGGAGACTCCATGCCACCGACTTTAACTACCTCGTGAAGCATGCAGAGGATGTGACCACCTGCGTGCACATCGTGAATATGCACGCATTTAGAGACAAGCATAAGGCGCTCGGCATTCACCTCCACAACCTCTAGAAGGTGGCCATCAAAGAGGGTTGCATGCCCCTGATCAATCCAAAGGAGCAAAAGGTCAAGGGAATGGGCAGCAAGAAGTGGAGGAAGCGCTAGAGGGAGGAGGCGGAGGCTAGGAGGTGTCGTTGATCTTGTGTGATGTTGCTGTTGTAAAGAAGCTTCTTTTGTATTGTCTATGTTGAACTTGTCCACTGCTACTGTTGATCAGCCTAATTGTCGAACCTTGTTAAGTACTATACTATATATCCTATGTTAGTTGCTTTGCTTACTGAATGTGTTGGTTAGATTTGCTTCTCTAGATTTGCTACCAGATTAGGAAACACGAGGGCCAAAAGAAACAATGAATGATGAAGATAGAAGCTGCTACAGAAGAAGGATACGAGAGAAGAGAGAGGGGCAGGGGAAGAAGATGAGAGGGATGACAGGTGGGCCCTAGGTCCATGTCATTACTTAATTATGGTCCATCATGTTAGTTTAGCTATTAAAACACGATTATCCAAAAAAAATACTCCTACATATTTGTAACAGCTCATCCCAAAAGTGATATGAATCCGCAAAAAATTGCAGAAGTGGCACTAACCATTACCCTGGCCCAAATTGTGGTACTAAATGTAATTTACTCGAGAAATATGGGTTCATGTCCTTTCCTGAAACACAATAAAATTTATTTATGGTATTATTTATAGCTAGTCTATCTATAACTCTAGTCGGCGTCCTCGATATAGTTGCGCATTGCAGAAGACCGAAAAGGCAACACACAAACACCCCTCGTTCAAAGAGCCTCCCATCTTCTCCATCTCCGTTGATCCCCATTTGGACAATGCTGGCTAGCCGCATTTTGGATCCTCTTGAGCATGCACTTCACAAATTTTCCTAGCCATTTCTCGCCTGCTACATCGGTTCTTATAGGCCGCCATCACTCTCCTCCAAGAAACCGCAACAATAATATTTGAATCCGCCCTCACCCCCAGTCCATCCGGACTCAATGGCGGATTCAATGCATTTGGTACGGTGGATGGAACAAGTTCGGCGAGGATGCCTTCGGAGAAATCACTATGTGTATGTACACTACCAGCACCGTCCGGCTGGCCGCATGATCTAAGGAGTTACGCCGCCAAGTCGCTGGCGGAAAAGATAGCACATGCCCCAATGATGGTTGCGGGACATTGGTCGCCTTCCACAACTTCCTCAAACACAAGATGGCATGACCGCACGGCCCATGCAACTGCCCTAAGCCTGGCTACGAGTTCGCCACCCTGCCCATAGTGCTCCTCGACCACCTTGAAAAAGCCCACTCGATGGAAGTGCACAGTTACCACTACGACGTGGAACACAGGTACATCTCCTAGCCTTTGCTGGCACCTGGCTCATGGAGAGTAGAGACCGTTGTATCCGGAGACGATGGTATGGTGTTCGCATGCGGTTTTACATGCTCCACTATGGCCTCGCCGTATCAGTCCAGTGTGTGCAAGTTTCCGCGGTACATGGTGGAGTTGCACTTATATAAACCTGCAATGATGGGAGGGGACCTGGAGGAGTTCGTCGAAGATAGCCTATTTTTTAGACGAAGAGTAGCGCGTCTCCGGCCAACGTCAGGATGACTAAATATTTTTGGAATTTTCTGATTAATAAACATGATAGGTTGATCCTGGATTACTCGTTCTGCATCCACAAGGCAGTAGATGACAGATATGACTGTCTTAATTCTGATGATGATCTGCCGTTCAAATTTGGGATTAAATATTGATGTTGATTCTAGTCGAGGTGTTTTATGTGCAGGAAATATAGATTTTGGCTGCAAAGTAGTACAGTACTATTGTACCTGTTCTTGTACTTGGGAGTATATTGTTTCTAGTTCTGCTTTTACTATTGTATTTTATAATATGTACTAGTAATACTTGTTTGGATCAAATCACTGGATATGATCTAGCATTTCCTTTCAAACATGGCTCTGTGCTGGGAGCTAGCACTACTTGCTTAGATCAATTAGCTTTTTCTTTGAAACAATGGCCTTGCACATGTACTCTAGGATTTGTGGAACACATGAATAGGAAAAAATGCAGGAATGGAATGGCATGACACTTGAAATCTTCTAGGAATAAAAACTATAGAGATCAGTAAAATTAGCTATTCGATTACACCACATGAAAAACACAGTAAATTTGTAGGGTTTAAGTACATGGCATAGTTTTCATAGATGTATAGGAATTTTTCCAAGAGGTCTCGTCTCTTCTTACAAATCCTATAAGATTATAGTGTAGGAAAGAAATGTATAAGAATTTTGTAGGATTCATTCCTTTGAAACAAACACACTCTATAGGATAAATTCCTCTAGATATATAATTCCTTTAGAAATCCTTTGAATCAATGAGGCTCTAAGATGTTTTAGCTTTTCTAAAACAATTGTATCTAGACTCTTTTTAGTGTGTAGTTCGGAGTGAACCCATATACTATATAGAGGTCTAAATACACTTCACAAAAGCTAAACCATCTTATATTTTGAAACGGTGGGAGTACTACGTATGTTTTATCACAGTCAGGTTACTCATATTTATTTTATCATTTATTTAAAAATATTTCACATTCTGCAATTTAGTCTATCGATTCTTACTTCCTTTAGAAACTGCAGGTATATCTCTCAGCCGTTGTTGGCACCACGCTCATCGAGAGTAGATAATATCGGATCAGGGGATGATGGTACGGTGTTTGTTGTGCTATTTTACATGCACGAGTAGGGCGACATCATCGTATTTGTCGTGTGCGTCAGGCCGGATGCGTGCTCGTCGCCCTTGTACAATGTGCAGTTCACTGTCTATCACTCGTCAACAGAGCTGGGGTTTTGGAAGTGTCCAATCTACGGTTCCTTCATGCCTAGGAGCAGGGCGGTGTCGGGCATCATCCAGAAGGAAAAGCATTCCATGTTGGTGTACCATAAAATTGTTGGAGATATGCCCTAGAGGCAATAATAAATATAGTTATTATTATATCTTTGTGTTTATGATAAATGTTTACATTCATGCTATAATAGTATTAACAAGGAAACATTAATACTTGTGTGATTTGTGAACTAAAATAGAGTCCCTAGTAAAGCCTCTTTATAATACTAGCTTGTTGGTTAATAAATGATTGTGGTTTCCCTATCATGAACATTGAGATGTTATTGACAACAAGATCATATCGTTAGGAGAATGATATGGTGGGCATACTCCTATAGATAAGCGTAGCATAAAGATCAAGTCATTTTAATAGTTCAATTGCTATATGCTTTCTGATACACCTAATTCCTTCGACCATGAGATCATGCATATCACCTTCACCGGAAGGATGCTTTGATGACATCAAACACCACACCGTAACTGGGTGGCTATAAAGGTGGCATTGAGTGTTCGGAAAGTATTGGTTGAGACACATGGATCAAGAGTGGGATTTGTCCATCCATATGACGGATAGATATTCTCTGGGCCCTCTCGGTGAAATGTCATCCAATTAGCTTGCAAGCATGTGACTGGCTCACAAGGGATCACATATCACGGGAACGAGAAAAGAGTACTTATCGATGTGAGGTTGAACTAGGTATGCAGAGATACCGATGATCATAACCTCGGATAAGTAAACTATCATGAGACAAAGGGAAATTGGTATCGTATGTAAGTGGTTCATTCGATCGCAAAGTAATCGTAGAAATATGTGGGAGCCATATGAATTTCCAGATTCCTCTATTGGTTATTGTTCGGAGAAGTGTCTCGATCATGTCCGCATAATTCACGAACCGTAGGGAGACACACTTAAGGATTCGACATTGTTTGAGTAGTTATGGAATGATGAGTAAGAGACCGAATGTTGTTCGGAGTCTCGGATGGGATCCGGGATATCACGAGGAGATCCGGAATGGTCCGGAGAATAAGATTCATATAAGGAAAGTCCTGTTTCGGGGTTGGAGAATGGTTCCGGTGTTTTCATCGGGAATGTTCTAGAAGGTTCCGGAATGTCCGGCACTCCGAAGGGGAAGGGTACATGAAAGTGTCATATCAAGTTGGAATGATTGCATCATGTACTAGGTGTCATCGCTGAACAAAATAAAGGGTTTAATCAAATCCTAGTTTGAAAAGTCAAACGCCAATTTGAAAAGTCAAACGGCTATTTTGTGAGGTGGAGGGGAAGTAGGAAACCTACTTGGGGAGGAGTTCCCTCCCTCCACCACCGGCCCACTTGGGAAACCGAGTTGGGGAGGGACTCCCCTCCCCTGGCGCGCCCCCTCCACCTATATAAGGAGGGGCAGGGCTGCCCCTCCAAGCACAAAACACCTCCACCCAAAACCCTAGCTCCCAGCCGCCGACGCCGCCACCTCCTGCTGCCGCCGCCTAGGGAAACCCTAGCCGCCGACTTGGGCTGCTCCAAGCCCTAGACGCCGGCACTATACCCTCCTCCTTGGTGTGTCTAAACCCTAGATCGCCGAGGATCTCTCTCATAGTCCACCATACTCGCTCCGGCTTAAGGCGAAGCCCTGCGAGATCTCCCCTCTACTTCCGGTACCACGCCGTTGTCTTCTTGGGAATCGCGAGGAAGTGCTACAACCTCCGCTGCCTGCTGGAAGAAGGAGAGGAAGGTCTTCGTCAGTACGAACGTGTGACCGATTGAGCGCTGCTTAGGAGCATGATCTTGGAAGGATCGTCTCTGCGATCTTGAGATCGGAAGAGTCGACTACATCACCCGAGAATCCACTCTCGTTAAACACTTTGGAATCTTCGAGGGTGAGTTATTCCATCGACTCGTTGCTACAATCTAGTAGATAGATCTTGGCTTGTTTGTTTGTATGCGGTAGAAAATTTTTGTTTTCCATGCTATGAAACCCTACAGTGGTATCAGAGTCGTGTCTATATGTAGATCTGTTGCACGAGTAGAACACAATGGTCATTGTGGGCATTGATGCTTTTGTTGTCGATTGCTTCTTGTGTACTTTGCATCTTGCGGGATGGTGGGATGAAGCGGCCCGGGCTAACCTACATGACATCGTTCATGAGACTTGCTCCACGCTTGACATGCAACTTGTATTGCATAAGTGGCTTTGCGGGTGCCTGTTTCTCCCAACATAGTTAAGATTCAATTTACAACGGGTGATTGACAATACTAGTATCAATGTTGTGGTTCTTGTTCGTAAGTTAGAACGACACTTATTGAAAGCCCCAAACCACGTAAAACATGCAAAGAAAGTAGAGGCGTCTAACTTTGTTTTGCAGGGGTGTGCTGTGATGTGATATGGCCATGATTGTGATTATATTTGATGTATGCAATGTTCCTTATTGTAAGTTGGCAACCAGCAGGAGCCATATGGTTGTCTTTAAATTCTGTTAAGACCCGCGTGTCTATTCAAAGTAGTTGTAATAGTTGAAGCCGGTGGATGACAACCATGGAGCAGCGTCATTGACCTTGATGCAATGCCGGTGATGATGGAGATCATGTTCGTGCTTGAAGATGGAGATCGGAAGCACAAAGAAGAAAGGCCATATCATATCACATATTATGAATTGCATGTGATGTTAATCCTTTATGCATCTTGTATTGCTTAGTTAACGACGGTAGCATTATAAGATGATCCCTCATGCACATGAATTTCAAGTTCTAAAGTGTTCATCCTTAGTAAGCACCGTTGCTAAAGCTTGTTGTTATGAAGCACCACGTGATGATCGGGTGTGTTAGATTCCGCAAGTGTATACAACGTGAGCAAGCCAGATTTGCTCATGCGGAAGCTAAGGTTTGATCTTGACGAGCCTAGCATGTACAGACATGGTCTCGGAACACGGATCACCGAATGGTAAAGCATGAATCATATAGTAGATATGATGAACATGTCGATTGTTCGCCATTGAAGCTACATCAACTCTCGTGATGATCGGTGTTGATGTGGTGGATTTGGTTCGTGTGATCACTAAAACAATGTGAGGGATATTTTTTTGAGTGGGAGTTCACCTAGATTAATTTAACTGTTAATTAGAACTCAATTTGTCATAAACTTAGTCTAAACTATTGCAAATATGTTGTAGATCAATGGCGGCCCCTACCATCAATTTTAATGCATTCCTAGAGAAAGAAAAGTTGAAAAACAATGGAAGCAACTTCGCGGATTGGTTCCGCAATTTGAGGATTGTCCTCACAGCTGGTAATTTGACCTATGTCTTTGGATGCACATTTGGGTGACCCACACTGCAGCTACCGATGAAGTAAAGAATGTTTACCTTGCTCTGAAGACTCAGTACTCCACAGTTCAGTGTGCTATCTTGTATGGTTTAGAATCGGAGCTTCAGAAAAGGTTTGAGAATTCATACCCACATGATATTGTCCGTGATCTCAAATTGATCTTTGAGACTCATGCGGAAATTGAGAGCTGTGAGGCTTCTGAAAAGTTCTTTAACTGCAAGATGGAAGAGGGCAGCTCCGTCAGTGAGCATGTGCTTAAGATGTCTGAGCATGCAAACAAACTTCAAAGCTTGGGTATAGTGATTCCTAATGCTTTGGGGATTTATCGTGTCCTCCAATCACTACCACCAAGTTACAAGAACTTTGTGATGAACTACAATATGCAAAACATGAACAAGCAGTTGCCAGAACTCTTTGCCATGTTAAAATCTGCAGAAGTGGAGATCAAGAAAGAGCACCAAGTGTTGATGGTCAATAAGACCACCAAATTCAAGAAAGGCAAGTCTAAGCAAAAGGGACACTTCAAGAAGGGTGGTAAGAAAGTTACCGCGCCGACGAAGAAGACCAAGGCTGGACCTAAGCACGATCTTGAGTGCTTTACCGCAAGGGATAAGGTCCTTTGGAAGCGGAATTGCCCAAAGTACTTGGCGGATTTGAAGAACGGCAACATCAAGAAGAAAGGTATATCGATATACATGTTATTGATGTGTATCTCACTAGTACCGTAGTAGTGCTCGGGTATTTGATCTGGTTCGGTTGCTCATATTTGTAACTCAAACAGGTCTTTGTAGAATAAACGGAAGCTAGCGAAGAATGAGGTGACGATGCGTGAAGCAGATCAAAGGTTGATGTGATCGCGGTCGGCACGCTACCTCTTCATCTACCATCGGGATTAGTTTTATACTTAAATAATTGTTATTTGGTGCCTACGTTAAGCATGAACATTATATCGGGATCTTGTTTATTGCGAGACGGTTACTTGTTTAAGTCTGAGAATAATGGTTGTTCGATTTATATGAGTAATATGTTTTATGCACATGCACCTTTGATAGATGGTCTATTCTTATTGAATCTCGATAGTGGAAATACACATATTAATAACATTGAGGCTAAACGTTTGAAATCGAGCGATAACTCGACCTATATGTGGCACTGTCGTCTTGGTCACATTGGAGTGAAGCGCATGAAGAAACTCCATTCCGATGGACTTCTTGAATCACTTGATTTCGAATCACTTGAAAGATGCGAAGCATGTCTGATGGGTAAAATGACTAAGACTCCATTTTCTGGTATGATGGAGCGAGCTACGGATTTATTGGAAATCGTACATACCGATGTGTGTGGTCCAATGAGTGTAGCATCACGCGGTGGTTATCGTTATGTTCTTACCTTCACGGATGACTTGAGTAGATATGGGTATATCTATTTCATGAAACATAAGTCCGAAACTTTCGAGAAGTTTAAGGAATTTCAAAGTGAGGTGGAGAATCAACGTAACAAGAAGATTAAATTTCTATGTTCTGATCATGGAGGTGAATATCTAAGTTACGAGTTTGGTGAGCATTTGAAGAAATGCGGAATACTTTCACAATTGACACCGCAGGGAACACCACAGCGTAATGGTGTGTCCGAACGTCGTAATCGAACTCTCTTAGATATGGTTCGTTCTATGATGTCACTTACAGATTTACCGCTATCATTTTGGGGTTATGCATTAGAAACAGCCGCATTCACTTTAAATAGGGCACCATCTAAATCCGTTGAAACGACACTGTATGAATTATGGTTTGGGAAGAAACCTAAATTGTCGTTCCTTAAAGTTTGGGGTTGCGAAGCCTATGTAAATAAGTTACAGCCGGACAAACTTGAACCCAAAGTGGAAAAATGCGTCTTCATAGGATACCCGAAGGAAACTATTGGGTATACCTTCTATCATAGATCCGAAGGCAAAATCTTCGTTGCCAAGAATGGATCCTTTCTAGAGAAGGAATTTCTCTCGAAAGAAGTGACTGGAAGGACAGTAGAACTCGACGAGGTTATCGAACCTTCTCTCGAACTTGCGAGTAGCGCAGCACCGGAAGAAGTTCCTGTGGTGCCTGCACCAATAAGAGAGGAAGCTAATGATGATGATCATGAAACTTTGGTTGTAGTTTCTACAGAGCCTCGCGGGTCAACGAGAACTCGTATCACTCCTGATTGGTATGATCCCGTTATGAATGTCATGTTGGTGGACAACACCGATGACCCTGCGACATATGAGGAAGCGATGATGAGCCCAGATTCCATTAAATGGCAAGAAGCCATGAAATCCGAGATTGGATCCATGTACGAAAACCAAGTATGGACTTTGGTGGACTTACCGGATGGCCGGAAGGCTGTCGAGAACAAATGGATTTTCAAGAAGAAAACAGATGCTGATGGTAATGTTACTGTCTATAAAGCTCGACTTGTCGCAAAAGGGTTTCGACAAATTCAAGGAGTTGACTACGATGAGACTTTCTCACCGGTAGCTAAGCTAAAGTCTGTGAGGATTATGTTAGCAATCGCTGCATATTATGATTATGAGATATGGCAGATGGATGTCAAAACAGCATTCCTCAATGGAGACATTGATGAAGAGTTGTATATGATGCAACCCAAAGGTTTTGTCGATCCTAAAGATGCTAACAAGGTATGCAAACTTCAACGGTCCATCTATGGATTGAAGCAAGCATCTCAAAGTTGGAATCAACGTTTTGATAAGGTGATCAAAAGTTTTGGTTTTATACAAACTTATGGAGAAGCTTGTATCTACAAGAAAGTGAGTGGGAGCTTTGTAGCATTCTTAATACTATATGTAGATGACATATTGTTGATTGGGAATGATGTAGACCTTCTTAATAGTGTCAAGGAATATTTGAATAATAGTTTTTCAATGAAGGATCTTGGCGAAGCAGCTTACGTATTAGGCATAAAGATTTATAGAGATAGATCGAGACGCCTAATATCATTGTCACAAAGTACATTTTGGACAAAGTTCTAAAGAGGTTTGGAATGGAATATAGCAAGAAAGGGTTCTTGCCCATGTTGCCCAATACGACCTTGAGTAAAACTCAAAGTCCGACAACGGCAGAAGATAGAGAAAGGATGAGTAAGACTCCCTATGCCTCAGCCATAGGATCTCTAATGTATGCCATGCTATGTACTAGACCCGACATTGCATATGCTGTTAGTTTAACTAGCAGATATCAAAGTGATCCAGGATTGGATCATTGGACAGCGGTCAAAAACATCCTTAAGTACTTGAGAAGAACTAAGGATATGGTTCTTTCTTATGGAGGTGATGAACAGCTCGTTGTAAATGGTTACACCGATGCTAGTTGGAACACCGATCCGGATGATTCTAAATCACAATCTGGATACGCATTTACTTTGAATGGTGCAGCAGTTAGCTGGAGGAGTGCAAAGCAAAGCGTTGTGGCGAGATCTTCAACTGAATCGGAATACATGGCTGCTTCGGAGGCTTCACAAGAAGCGATATGGATGAAAGAGTTCATTACAGAGCTGGGTGTGGTTCCAAGTGTGCTGGACCGAATGTCTATCTACTGTGATAACATGGGCGCCATAGCCAATGCGCAAGAACCAAGGTCACACAAGAAGCTGAAGCATATCAAGCTACGTTTTCACGCTATTCGAGAACATGTCCAAGATGGGGACATAAAGATTTGCAAAGTACACACACATCTGAATGTGGCGGATCCGTTGACTAAACCTCTCCCGAGGGCAAAACATGACCAACACCAAACTGCCATGGGTGTTCGGTATATTACCATGTAATCTAGACTAGATGACTCTAGTGCAAGTGGGAGACTGTTGGAGATATGCCCTAGAGGCAATAATAAATATAGTTATTATTATATCTTTGTGTTTATGATAAATGTTTACATTCATGCTATAATAGTATTAACAAGGAAACATTAATACTTGTGTGATTTGTGAACTAAAATAGAGTCCCTAGTAAAGCCTCTTTATAATACTAGCTTGTTGGTTAATAAATGATTGTGGTTTCCCTATCATGAACATTGATATGTTATTGACAACAAGATCATATCGTTAGGAGAATGATATGGTGGACATACTCCTATAGATAAGCGTAGCATAAAGATCAAGTCATTTTAATAGTTCAATTGCTATATGCTTTCTGATACATAGTAACCTAATTCCTTCGACCATGAGATCATGCATATCACCTTCACCGGAAGGATGCTTTGATGACATCAAACACCACACCGTAACTGGGTGGCTATAAAGGTGGCATTGAGTGTTCGGAAAGTATTGGTTGAGACACATGGATCAAGAGTGGGATTTGTCCATCCATATGACGGATAGATATTCTCTGGGCCCTCTCGGTGAAATGTCATCCAATTAGCTTGCAAGCATGTGACTGGTTCACAAGGGATCACATATCACGGGAACAAGAAAAGAGTACTTATCGATGTGAGGTTGAACTAGGTATGCGAGAATCTTACCGATCATAACCTCGGATAAGTAAACTATCGTGAGACAAAGGGAAATTGGTATCGTATGTAAGTGGTTCATTCGATCGCAAAGTAATCGTAGAAATATGTGGGAGCCATATGAATTTCCAGATTCCTCTATTAGTTATTGTTCGGAGAAGTGTCTCGATCATGTCCCATAATTCACGAACCGTAGGGAGACACACTTAAGGATTCGACGTTGTTTGAGTAGTTATGGAATGATGAGTAAGATACTGAATGTTGTTCGGAGTCTCGGATGGGATCCGGGATATCACGAGGAGATCCGGAATGGTCCGGAGAATAAGATTCATATAAGGAAAGTCTGTTTGGGGTTGGAGAATGGTTCCGTGTTTTCATGGGAATGTTCTAGAAGGTTCGAATGTCCGGCACTCGGAGGAAGGGTACATGAATGTGTCATATCAAGTTGGAATGATTGCATCATGTACTAGGTGTCATCGCTGAACAAAATAAAGGGTTTAATCAAATCCTAGTTTGAAAAGTCAAACGCCAATTTGAAAAGTCAAACGGCTATTTTGTGAGGTGGAGGGGAAGTAGGAAACCTACTTGGGAAGGAGTTCCCTCCCTCCACCTCCGGCCCACTTGGGAAACCGAGTTGGGGAGGGACTCCCCTCCCCGGCGCCCTCCACCTATAAGGAGGGGCAGGCTGCCCTCAAGCACACAACACCTCCACCCAAACCCTAGCTCCCAGCCCGGGCGCCACCTCCTGCCGCCACCGCCGCCTAGGAACCCTAGCCTAGCCGACTTGGGCTGCTCCAAGCCCTAGCGGCACCAGACTAGACCTCCTCCTTGGTGTGTCTAAACCCTAGATCGCCGAGGATCTCTCATAGTCCACCATACTGCTCGGCTTAAGGCGAAGCCTGCGAGATCTCCCTCTACTTAGGTACCACGCCGTTGTCTTGCCGGAATCGCGAGGAGAGTGCTACAACCTCCGCCTGCTGGAACAAGGAGAGGAAGGTCTTCGCCGAAGTACGAACGTGTGACCGATCATGAAGCGCCGAACACAGCCGGAAGGATCGTCTACGCGATCTTGAGATCGGGAAGAGTACGACTACATCACCCACGAGAATCCGCTCTCGTTAAACACTTTGGAATCTTCGAAGGTGAGTTATTCCATCGACTCGTTGCTACAATCTAGTAGATAGATCTTGGCTTGTTTGTTTGTATGCGGTAGAAATTTTTTGTTTTCCATGCTATGAAACCCTACAAAAATATCTCATATTATCCAGGGCCTGCATTATTCAATATGCATCAATCGCGGGGGAGATTTCCCAATTGACTCAGAATTTATTTATCTCGCTCAAGGATCTCTGTGTGTTGGAGGGTGGATTTTGTATGCATAGTAGTACTAGTATAGTACTAGTTCTGGTACTTCGGAGTATTTTGTACTATATACAAGTAGTACTTGTTTAGGTCAAGGGAAGGATATGGTCTTGCTTTGCCTTTGTTCTATTGTTGCTATTACCAAAGTATTTTGTTAAACTAATAAAGATGTAATGTTACTTATTTAGATCAAGTGCAGCAGACTATCTTGCTTTTCTTTTGAAACCTAGCGTTGTCACAATTATCTACTAGTAGATGAGTCTTGGGCATTTCGGGTTGCATATGGGGGGGGGGTCACACGGGCATTGATGAAATGATGTGGTATTTGCACAGAAGAAGACTTGATCGTCAGTTTTTCTTGCTACAATGATCGAGTCTGTTCAGAGAACAGGGCAAACTGATCATACGCCAAGGTTTTTTGACCTGGAACAAGAACTTATTCTTTGTGTACTGCTATTGAATTTCAAGCAGGAAAGCTACTAAATCTCTTAGTTGTTATGTCATTGTTATTACTACAGCATTTTGTGGAACTAATACTGATGTACTGGTACTTGTTTAAATCAAGGGAAGTAGATAGTCTTGCTTTTCTTTTGAAATATGGCCTTGTCACAATATAGAAGAGACTTGGGCATTGTGGTGCATACGTGGATCACACATGCATTGATATGAGAAGAAGGTACTCAAAGTAGACTTGATCGTCAGTTTTGCATGCTCCAATGGTCAACTGTGTTTGGATAAATGGGCAAACTAATTGCGCGATAAGGTTTTAGAGCTAAACAAGAACTGGTTCTCTCTGTATTGCTATTTTATTTCAGTATCTCTATTGCTGCATCGCTCACTTTGAAATGTTGCTGAATTGGACAAGTGTTGCTGAATATGAACTGCGAATCTATCGATAATTTTTCTATCATATCTGCCAAAAAGAATTATCATTGTTTCCCCTCCCTCTCTGAGGTCTTTGTTTTGAATCTAGCCGAGCCACAACACAATGCAATTTTTATATACCAGGAGAAGAAATCTAAGCCCATTCGGACCCTCTTTAGCCTAAAACATTTAAATTCAGCATTTTCGAGGTCTGGGGACTACTGAGCACAGCCTAGTGAAATTTGAGAAAGGAGCCCATGGAGTATAGCCCATGTAGAACAGGCCATGCAGAATAGCCAAACTCTTTTTAATTCGGCCTTTTGGGCATTGTCTCCACCTCTTTTTTTTTAAAGACACTCTGCATACCCATGTTTTTAAGAAAATACTCCATTATGTGGCATTTTTGTGTATAAACTACTGCATTATGTAGCAGTTTTAAGTTTAGTTGCCAGGAGCGTCGCCTTACTATTTGATGGGACATAAACATGGTCAAAAAAGTGTTTTAAGGGACAAATTCATAAGGTATAGAAATACCGTTTAACGATTCTATTGTATTAACTATTTCTTTCGCAGGGGCAAGGCACACAATTTACCGTTGCTGAGGTCTCGAGTTTGAATCCTAGGAAATTTCTGTTATTATAGAGTCATCTTTTTTATACTCTGAGGCTAACATCTGGGACCCAGATAAACTACTGCTGCATCTAGCAATGTTGCCAAGGTTAGAACGACGGACTCGACCCAAACAGTCCAACATATATACCATGTTTCTTTTAAATAGAGGCTGACATGTGGGACTCAGCATAGATACGTTTCCTCCATAGGGAATGCTAACATGTGGGACCCAGCAACGTATCAAGGTCAAAATAGTGGTCGTGGCAATTTTTGTTATTATATATAAGACTAACATGTTGGACCCAGCAATGGAGTATAGATTAATATTTTTTGTTCTCTGAGGCTGACATCTGGGATCCAGATAAACTGCTACTTCATCTAGCACGGACTCGGCCCGAAAAAATAGTCTAACTATACACACGTTTCTTTCAAATAGAGGCTTACATTTGGGACCCAGCATAGCCACGTTTCTTGAAACAGATTGAAACAGACAAGCTGGCATATGGTACCCAGCATCGTACCAAGCTCAAAATAGTAGTCGTGGCAATTTCTGTTATTATATACTAGCGCTGGCATGTGAGACCCAACAATGAAGTATATATTAACAGTTTTTAAAGGCTGATACTTGGGACCCAGATAAATTGCTGCTGCATCTAGCAATGTTACCAAGGTCGAACGGTGGACTCGACCCGAAAAAATAGTCTAACATACACACGTTTCTTTCAAATGGAGGCTGACATCTGGGACCCAGCATAGACACGTGTCATGCATAGAGGAGACTGACATCTGGGATCCAGCAATGGACCAAGGTTAGAACAATGGAGGTGGCCTAAAAAAGTCCATCATAGCACGCTTCATTTACAAAGGCTGGCATGTGGGACCCACCAACGAGACCTTATACATATGTTGCATCTAGCAACATTGCCAAGTTCAAAACAGGGACGCGCAAGCGAGAAAAATGTCCAACATGCACATATTTTTTCTAATGATATAATGACATGTGGGACCAAGCTGCGTTATCAAACGGTAGATTCGCCGAGCAACGCTATCAAGTTAATACGGAGGCGTGACCGAGGGCAAAAATTTCATCATACATACGGTTCTTCTAACGAGAGGATGACATGTGGGGCCCAGCTGCGTGATTAATGGTAGATGCATAGAGCAGCCCTATCAAGTACGGAACAGGGTAGCGGGAGCGAAGAAAAAATTCCATCATACACACGATTCTTCTAATGAGAGGCTGGCATGTGGGACCCAACAGCGTGATTAACAGCAGATAGATCGAGCAACGTTTATGAGTTCAAATCAGGGAGGCACGAGCCAAGGAAAAAATCCATCATGCATACGTTTCTTCTAATGAGAGGATGCCATGTGGGGCCCAGCTACGTGATTAAACTATAGATGCATCTAGCAACGCTATCAAGTTTGGAACAGGGTAGCGGGAGCGAAGGAAAAATTCCATCATACACAAAATTCTTATAATGAGAGGCTGGCATGTGGGACCCAACAGCGTGATTACCGGCAGATAGATCGAGCAATATTATCGAGTTCAAATCAGGGAGGCACGAGCCAAGGAAAAAATCCATCATGCACACGTTTCTTCTAGTGTGAGAATGACGGGTGGGACCCAGCTGTACGGTTTGTTGCATGGAAAACAAAATATTTGTATCGCAAGAACACACAAAACCAAGATCTAATCTATGGTTAAGCCAAGATCTAATCTACGAGATTGGTGCAACGAGATTAAAGAGAACTAACCCTCGCAGATCCAAAGCGTTTAACGAGATCGGATCTCGTGGTTGATGAAGTTAATCGCTTGCCGATTTCAAGATCGCGTAGACGATCCTTCCGGTGCCGCATTCCGGTAGCGCTTCCATACTCGGTCACACGTACAGATTCGATGAAGACCTCCTCTCCCTGTTCCAGCGGGCAGCGGAGGTAGTTGATCCCCTCGAAATCCCAGTAGCACGACGACATGGTGGTGGTGGAGGAGGAGAAGATTCAGCAGGGCTTCGCCTAAGCCGGAGCAGGACGATGGAGGAGGCAGGAGTCCGGCAGCTAGGGTTGAGGTGAGAGAGGAGAGGTGCGCCCTCCCCACCCCTCCTTATATATATGGGGGGTGCGGCCAGGGTTCCTATCCCTGGCCGTGTCCTTCCCCAACTCGGTAGCCAAGAGGGAGAGGGGGAAAACTTGCCCCTCAAGTTTTCTTCCCCTTTCCATATTAGGGTTTCCTCTTTTTTCTTGTGCTAGCCGGTTGTCCCCCTTGGGATTGGTGCGGCTGGCCCTAGGCCCCCATGGCATGACACAACCCAAGTGCCCCACCGGAGTGGTGGGCCAACCGGTGGCCCCTTCTAGAACATTCTATAAGCTCTGGTCAAAATACCGGAGACTTTTCCGAACCCCGAAAAATGACTTTCTTTGTATGAATATTATTCTCCAGACCATTCCAAATCTCCTCGTGATGTCCTAGTTCCAATCTGAGACTCCGAACAACATTCGGTCTCCAACTCATATTCCATATCTACTTAAACAACATCGAACCTTAAGTGTGTCACCCTACAGTTCGCGAACTAGCAGACATGATCGAGACACCTCTCTGGTCAATAACCAATAGTGGGATCTAGAGATCCATAATGGCTCCCACATATTCAACGATGACTTTGTGATCGAATGAACCATTCACATATGATACCGATTTCCTTTGTCGCATGATACTTTACTTATCCGAGGTTCGATCATCGGTATCTCCATACCTAGTTCAACCTCGTTACTGATAAGTACTCTTTACTTGTTCCATGATATGACATCCCTTCTGACCTAGTCACATTTTTGCAAGCCAATTAGATGACATTCCATCGAGAGGGCCCAAAGTATATCTATCCGTCATATGGATGGACAAATCCTACTCTTGATCCATGCGCTTCAACACATACTTTCATAATACCTAATGCCACCTTTATAACCAACCAGTTACAGAAGTGGTGTTTGATGTCATCAAAGTACTCATTCGGTGATGGTGATTAACATGATATCATGGTCGAAGGATTAGGTTAGTATGTATCTGAAAGCTTGTAGCCAAACAAACTTAATGACTTGATCTTATGCTATGCTTACTATGGGTGTGTGTCCATCGCATCATTCTCCTAGTGATATGATCTTGTTATTAATAACATCCAATGTCCATGATTAGGAAACCATGATCATCTAATAATCAGCAAGCTAGTTTCAACAAGACGCTTACTAGGGACTCTTTTATGTTTACAAAACACACATGTATTAATGTTTCTGGTTAATACAATTATAGCATGGGATGTAAACATTTATCATAAACACAAAGATATAACAATAACCACTTTATTATTGCCTCTCGGGCATATCTCCAACAGTCTCCCACTTGCACTAGAGTCAATAATCTAGATTACATGGTAATATACTTAACACCCATGGCGTTCTGGTGTTGGTAATGCTTTGCTCTAGGGAGAGGTTTAGTCAACGGATCTGCCACATTTAGATCTGTGTGTACTTTGAAAATCTTTATATCACCCTCTTGGACATACTCACGAATCGAATGGAAACGTAGCTTGATGTGATTCAGCTTCTTGTGTGAACTTGGCTCCTGTGCATTAGCTATGGCACCCATGTTATCACAATAAATAGCCATTGGTTCCAACGCACTAGGAACCACACCAAGCTCGGTAATAAACTCCTTCATCCATATCGCTTCTTGTGAAGCCTCTGAAGCATCTATGTATTCCGATTCAGTTGAATATTTTGCCACAACGCTTTACTTTGCACTCCTCCAGCTCACTACTGCACCATTCAAAATAAATATGTGTCCAGACAGTGACTTATAGTCATCCGGATCGATGTTCCAACTAGCATCGGTGTAACCATTTACAACGAGCTCTTCGTCACATCCATAAGAAAGAACCATATCCTTAGTCCTTTTTAGGTACTTTAGGATAATTTTGACCGTTGTCCAGTGTTCCACTCTTGGATCACTTGATATCTGCTGGTCAAACTAAAGCATGTTCTATATCCGGTCTAGTACATAGCATGTCATACATAATATATCTTATGGCCGAGGCATAGGGGATCTTACTCATCCTCTCTATATCTTATGCCGTAGCTGGACATTAAGTCTTACTCAAGGTCTTCCCTATCAACATGGGCAAGAACCATTTCTTGCTTTCTTCCATTCTAAACCTCTTTAGAACCTTGTCCAAGTATGTATTTTGTGAAAGCGATATTAAGCGTCTTGATCTATCTCTATAAATCTTGATGCCTAAGATGTATGCTGCTTCACCAAGATCCTTCATTGATAAACTATTATTCAAATATCCTTTGACACTTTCAATAAGTTCTATATCATTCCCAATCGATAATATGCCATCCACATATAGTACTAGGAATGCTATAGAGCTCCCACTCACTTTCTTGTAAATACAAGCTTCTCCAAAAGTTTGTATAAATCCAAAGTTTTTGATCACCTTATCAAAACGTTGGTTCCAACTTCGAGATACTTGCTTCAGTCCATAAATGCACCACTGAAGTTTGCATACCTTGTTAGAATCTTTAGGATCGACAAAACCTTTGGGTTGTACCATATACAACTCTTCCTCAATGTCACCATTAAGGAACGCCGTTTTGACATCCATCTGCCAAATCTCATAATTGAAAAATACAACGATTGCTAACAAAATCCTCACAGACATTAGATTCGCTACCGGTGAGAAAGTCTCATCATAGTCAACGCCTTGAATTTGTCGGAAACTCCTCTGTGACAAGTCGAGCTTTATACACAATAACATTACCATTAGCTCATGTTTTCTTCTTGAAAATCCATTTGTTCTCGACAGCCTTGCGGCCATCAGGTAAGTCCACCAAAGTACACACTTGGTTTTCGTACATGGATCCAATCTCGGATTTCATGGCTTCTTGCCATTTGTTGGAATCTGGGCTCATCATTGCTTCCTCATACGTTGCAGGGTCATCGGTGTTGTCCACCAACATGATATTCATGACAGGATCATACCAATCAGGAGTGGTACGAACCCTCGTTGACCTGCGAGGTTCAGTAGCAACTTCGTTCGAAGTTTCATGATCACCATCATTAGCTTCCTCTCTTATTGGTGCAGGAAGCCCATGAACATCTTCCGGTGCTGCGCTACTCTCAAATCCGAGAGAAGGTTCAACAACCTCGTCGAGTTCTACTTTCCTTCCAGTCACTTCTTTTGAGAGAAACTCCTTCTCAATAAAGGATCTATTCTTGGCAACGAAAACTTTGCCTTCGGATCTACGATAGAAGGTATACCCAATTGTTTCTTTAGGTTATCCTATGAAGACGCATTTCTACGCTTTGGGTTCAAGCTTGTCGGGCTATAACTTCTTTACATAAGCTTCACGGCCCTAAACTTTAAGGAACGACAACTTAGGTTTCTTACCAAACCACAATTCATATGGTGTCATTTCAACGGATTTATATGGTGCCCTATTTAAAGTGAATGTGGATGTCTCTAATGCATAACTCCAAAATGATAACGGTAAATCTATAAGAGACATCATAGAACGAACCATATCTAAGAGAGTTCGATTATGATGTTCGGACACACCATTACGTTGTGGTGTTCCTGGCGGTGTCAATTGTGAAAGTATTTCGCATTTCTTCAAATGCATGCCAAACTCGTAACTTAGATATTCACCTCCACGGTCAGAACACAGAAACTTAATCTTCTTGTTACGTTGATTTTCTACTTCACTTTCGAATTCCTTAAACTTCTCGAAAGTTTCGGACTTATGTTTCATAAATTAGATATACCCATATCTACTCCAGTCATCCGTGAAAGTAAGAACATAACGATATCCACCGCGTGACGCTACACTCATTGGACCGCACACATCAGTATGTGTTATTTCCAATAAGTCTTTAGCTCGCCCATTATCCCAAATAATGGAGTCTTAGTCATTTTTTCCATTAGACATGCTTCGCATCTTTCAAGTGATTCAAAATCAAGTGATTCAAAAAGTCCATCGGAATGGAGTTTCTTCATGCGCTTCACTACAATGTGACCAAGACGGCAGTGCCACATGTATGTGGAATTATCATTCAATCTCATTCGTTTAGCATCTATATTATGAACATGTGTATCACTACTATCAAGATTCAATAAGAATAGACCATCCATCTCAAGCGCATGACCATAAAAGATATTACTCATAAAAATCGAACAACCATTATTCTCAGACTTAAACGAGTAACCTTCTCGCAATAAACAAGATCTAGATATAATGTCCATGCTTAACGCGGGCACCAAATAACAATTATTTAGATTTAAAACTAATCCCGACGGTGGACGAAGAGGGAGCATGCCAACGGCGATCACATCAACCTTGGATCCATTTCCAACACGCATCATCACCTCGTCTCTCGCTAGTCTTCGTTTATTCTGCAGCACCTATTTCGAGCTACAAATATGAGCAACCGAACCAGTATCAAATACCCTGGTACTACTATGATTACTAGTAAGATACACATCAATAACATGTATATCAAATATACATTTCTTCTTAATGTTGTCGTTCTTCAGATCTGTCAGGTACTTGGGTCAATTCTTCTTCCAGTGACCTTCGCCCTTGCAGTAAAAGCATTCAATATCAGGCTTAGGACCATCCTTAGGCTTCTTAGCAGGCGCAGTAGCTTTCTTGCCGCCATTCTTGAAGTTTCCCTTGTTCTTAGGCTTGCCTTGCTTCTTGAAATTGGTGGTCTTATTGACCATCAACACTTGGTGCTCTTTCTTGATCTCCACTTCCGCAGACTTTAGCATGGAGAAGAGTTTAGGCAACGGCTTATCCATGTGTTGCATGTTGTAGTTCATTGATGAGTGCATATTTGCATCATGTTTTATATTATTATTTTGCACCATAGTGGTAGGATCTTGGTATTTTACGGCATTCGCGCGCATATTTAATGTCCATTTTCACCAGGATCAAGACAGATGATGGATACGATGGACACAAATCTTGGACCAGTTGTATTGGAGCAAAAAGGAGTAAAAAACAGCGTAAATTGCTAATTTGGGAAATATCAATAACACAAGAAGGAACACCTGGCAATAGTCTACTGGAGTTAGATTCTTGCAAAAGAGGCTTCTTAGAAGGATGCAAGCCTCTGATATGTATTTATGGTTGACACATTAAAACCAAATATAAAGGAATAATACTGACAGCTGTTGGAATTGACCCCAATGAGTACATTTACCCAGTTGCATATTTGGTTTAGTTTAGGTGGAATGTAAAAGTAGCTAGGAATGGTTTCTCACTAATATGAAATATGATTTGAAAATCACCAACACACCCCATTGGACTATAATGAGTGATAAGCAGAAGGGTTTAATAAATGTTGTAGAAAAGATCTGGCCAGATGCAGAACATAGGTTTTGTGTCAGACACATGCTTCAAAACTTCCAGAGAGTAGGCAACAATGGTGAGACATTGAAAAATAATTTGTGGTCCATTGCCAAATTAACAAATGTTCCTAAATGGGAGAAGAGCATGGAGAAAATAAAGACTAATAGTATCGAAGCTTATGCATGGGTTGAGTAGCTAAAACCAAATACATGGGTGAAAGCTTTCTTCTCAGATTTTCCTAAGTGTGATATGTTGTTGAACAACCACAGTGAAGTTTTCAACAGGTAATGTGCTCTTATTGTCATTGCTCTACTTCTTGTATAGATATATGTTTCTTCTCAATGCTATTATTTTATTTTTGATGCAATATTTTTTCAACAGCTACATTTTAGATGCTAGATAACTTCCTTTCTTGTCCATGTTGGAGACAATGTTATACAAGATTCTAAAGAGGGGTGTAGATAAGCTGAAAGAGGCTGACACATTTACAGGAAATATATGTCCAAAAATAAAGAAGAAACTTGATAAATTTACTGAGTGGAGCAAACAGTGCACCATTCAACCTGCTACCAACTATCAGTAGTCAATTAGCTCACTTGAGATGGAGAGGACATATTTTGTGGATTTTAACACTAGGACCTATGATTGCAAGAGATGGCAATTATCTGGCATTCCCTTTCATCATGCCATAGCATGCTGCAGGCATGACAAAATCAACCGAGAAAATCTTGTACTTATTTGCTATATTGTTGATACATACAGGAAGGCATATGCACACATACATTGGTTCCACTAAGAGGCAGAGTTTTCTAGGAGAAAATGAATGGAGTTATCATCCATCCTCCACTCTTATGGGTAGGCCAAAAATAAAATAAAAAGTCACATGAGGAGAAGGATAAGAAGGGAGTGAAAATATTCACCAAATATGGAGTTACTATGCACTGTTCTGTCTGTGGGAAAGCTGGCCACAATAAAAGGGGCCACCAAAAATTTGTTGAAACTAAACTAAAACACCAAAGAGACATTCATGGGGATCAAGAAGAAGACATTCCATATATTCTGGAGGTACCATAGCTTGATTGGTTCATTTGCTTTATTAGTTAAATTTCTTAAATAATTCAACTACTTAATTAGTTCCATATCTTCATGTGGCATGTAGTTCCACACATTCAAGACCCTACCATGGATCCAATGCATCAAGTTGATACCATGGTATATATGATGGGACACAAGGTATTATACCAGAGAATTTATTTAGTTGTTTGTACATTTATTCACACATATGAAAATGAATACAAAGTATCTGTCAGGAGAGGGAGAATGTACCTGTTGCTAGAGTTCTTGGTCCTCTACCAGAAAATGCCTTAATTGCTGTAGCTAGAGACCATATTCCTGAAACAAGAGCCAGAGTTTACACTGCATCAACCAGAGGGAATTTGAGAGGAAAGTGGAGAGGAAGGAGTACTGCTACAAGGAAACCAGCAAAATCCCAAGGTACCACAAGCAACATAGGAAGCACCAGCAACAGAGGTAGCAGCACCAACAGAAGAAGCACCAGAGGAGGGGGTAACAGCAACAGAGGTAGCAGCATCAACAAAGGAGGTAGTAGCAGCAACAGAAAAATATCAAGTGCAAATGACCAAGGTCAAGAAGAATAAACGGTTGAAAGAGCTAGAGCTGCAAAGAGAGGTTATGCAACCGGATCTGGCAGTGCTCATTATCTTCTATTTAGAGATATTACAAGAAGAACAGAAATCCCAGATCTTAATGCTGGTGTGGATGTCCAGGAGGTTATTGTGAGCCAGAATGCACCAGTAGTTGATGATATTTAGATAATTTTCCTATGAGATTTAGTTAAATTTATGTGGATCAGCATGTTGACCTATGAACATTGAGATTTGTCCAGGGAGTTTACATTCTCATTTGTACGGTTTTAATATTATGAGATTTGTTTGGATACTATGCCAATTTTTCACTAAATACTGCTCCTTTTACTTCTCATTTGTCCAACATATGCTATAATGTAACATACAGTACAAATGGTTGCCAAACTTCAAAATATATTTCATGAAACTGGAATGCTTTATTCGACTAGCAAACAGTGCACAAGATTACATCTAGTACTGCTAGACTAACATGATCCAAACATAGACAACCAGCTACATAGACAAGCAACAACACATCCGGTAGTGCTAGACTAACAAGATCCAAACATAGACCAAACATAGACAAGCCGACATAAACCTTCTAGTGAACAAAGCTACAGATGCATAGATCACCACACATAGTGCTAATCCAATACATCTGGTGATTTCCTTCTTATCTCTCCTTCTCAGCTCATCCATATGTTGTTTCTTCATTTCTCTTTTCTCTGTCTTCAGTAACTGCAGCTGAACATCTAGTTCACAGATCTTCATTAGGAGAACCTCCCCGTCAGCACTAATCGGCTCTTCTATCTTCACTCTAGTTCTTCCTCCTGAGACTCCTACTTAAATCAAATGGGAAAGAAAAATTCAATTTAACTAAACAATAGAGCAACAACTGAACAACAGAGCAAAGTATGCAATTGAATAGAGCAAAGTAGACAGCTACCTTCGAAGCAGCAATCTCCCTACTTGGCGTTTCCTTTATCCAACCATTTCGCTCCTTCTAGAAGTACTTGTCAGTGAGTGTCGCCTAGCCATCTCCCTCCTTCCAGACGCTCCCGCCACCACCAGTGGGCATCACGCCAGTGGTGGGAAGGGTGGTGGTGGGGACGGGTGCGGCAATGCGTCGACCCACGCCTGCAGCATACGCACATGTGTCTCCAAGCTGATGTTGAGAGGAATCGATGGCCTATAGCCAATGGGCTCCGCCATGGCGGCCCTCTCCTCCTCCGATGAGAGGACGGTGTAGAGCACTATGAACTTGCGTACAGCTTCTCCTGCCGCACCCTCGCCTTCACTTCCGTCTCCTGAACCATCGCCTCTGCCTCCACTGACGCCGGCACCTGTTGGCCTGCGCCGCGAGAATGTGCAAGGGGGCCAGGCCTTCCTATCCACCGCACCCGTCCACGAGCAGGTGCCGGGGAGCGGCAGATACTCTCTAAGGAGCCCTCCGACGATGCGTGCTCCGCCATCCTTGATCTCCGATCAATTCGCCAGTGTAGCCGCGAGTTAAGAAAGGCGTGCAGAAATGGGGGGATTTGGTCGCGGAGGCGGCAAGGTCCTAGAGTAAAGGAGGGGGTGGGCAAAGGGAATAAGTTTACCGGGGTGTTTCTGCAAAATAACAGTTCATCTACATAGCTCACAGGTGCCAGCGTGGCCACACATGTCCTCACACGATTCACTATGGACTAAAATGCACCTCTAATACAACTTGTGGGATGGCGCCATGGTGGGTTCCCCTAATGCAAGTTATGGGAATAAAATGCACATCATAGACTAGTTGTGGGATGAGAGATACATATACCTCTATAAAATTTGCCAGGTGTTACATATGCCATCTAGAGGAAAAACTACCATCTAAATAGATTCCACCTAAAACAATATGACATGTGTTACATGGATGAACAGAAAAGCTCCCCATTCAACAACCACCTAGGAACATCATTGATTAGTTCCAACAACCACCTAGGAACATCATCGATTAGTTCTTATCTTTCTTGCAGACCTGATGAATAGCCTCCACGATTTTCTTCTTCTGTATTGGCTTAGTCAGGTGGAGATCCATCCCTGCCTGGATGGTCTTCTGCAGTTCCTCCTCTTCTGAATGCGCGGTCAGCGCGATGATAGGGGTGTGGATCATGTGGCGGCTTTCCTCCTCGCGTATGCGCTTCGTCGCTTCGTAGCCGTCCATCACCGGCATCTGGAAACAAAAAAGATCGAGCAATGTCAAAACCATCACCGGAAGCAAAAGGTTGTTGAATAATAAATGACAAATTTACCTGGCAGTCCATGAAGATCACATCATAGGGCAAGGCCACTGCATCTGCCTGACCCCCCTCTGAAGTAGCACCAGCACTTGCAGCTGCAGTCTCAAGAGTTTTGGTGAACATGGCCAGAGCCTCGGTTCCATCCCCTGCTATCTCCACAGCTGCTCCCAGAGTGCTCAGCATCTTTTTTTGGATAGTCTGCAGCACCATGGTGTCCTCTACCAGCAGGACGCGCATCCCTTCCAGTGGCTTGTCTTCTCCAAGCCTGGGCTGCTCCTGGGTCGCTGCCGCCGCGCACGTGATTTCAGACGAGGCCGCAGTAGTGGTCTGACCCGTCTCCGGCAGCTCAGTGATGGTGATCCCAACCTGATACGGATGCTGCTGCTGAAACGGGGATGCCTGAAGGTCTTTCATGGCCTGAAGGAGCTTCCACAGCCTAGAGCCGTGGATCGGCTTGCGCAGGTCGAGGTCGCAGCTCGTCGCCTCCTTGAACCTCCTCAGATCCTCGGAGGAGGTCTTGAGGTCGGTGATGCACGCCACCTTGCACGGCACCTGGTGCTTGATCTTCGCCAGGCGTGCAGCCTCCCGGATGATCTCGTTGATGCTACCATCGGAGAGGTCAACGACGACGAGGAGGCCAAAAGGGTGGAGGTGCCCTACGTGGTTGCCGCTGCCGTTCCGCAGGACCTGGCTGACCATCTCCTTGGAGCTGAAGCACCGGTCAGAGGCACCGTCCAAGTCGCCGCCGCTGCCGCCCTGCGACGAGGAGATCGAAGCCGGCCTGGACGGAGAGGCGCCCGCGGCGGCGCGCGCCTTCTCTATGGTCGGGCCGAGGAGCTCGGCGCGCGGGACGGGCCAGACCTTCATCCCGACGACCTCCATCCATGTCTGCAGGATCCGCCGGGTCTCGTCGCCGTGGACGAGGAGGACGCAGTGCGCGCCCTTGAAGCAGCCGGGCTCCCTGAACAGCGATGGCCCCATCCTCTCGGTGTCCTCTTCAGCTTCTAGGCTCTCGCTGGTCTTGAGCAAGACGTTGAAGCCGAAGCACGTTCCCTCTTCTCCTGGTTCTTTGTCCTTTATGCTGATCTCTCCACCCATCAAACGAACCTATGAAAGAAATAATCACAAATTTTTATGTCAAAAGTAACAACATTGTAAGTATAGCATTAGCAACTAATACTTGTGTAGGTTGTGCGAATTAACACTAGTTGTCCGAGTTTTTAAATCTAGTACAAAGAAATTTAGCCTTTGGATCAATATATGTAGTCATCCGAATTCACAAAGTAACTAAAAGGAGGAAATACACTATCATGGTCACTAAATTTGCACAAATTTTATGAGTATAAATTTTACTAGTATATAATTTATGCGTTCAAAGGACTGACAAGTAGCAAAAGTGTAAAATTAAGCTAGGACCTCTACAATTAGCAGGTCTTTAGGAACACAAAGGTTAATTTTTTTTAGAACTTCAGGCCCATTTGAATCCTATGGGACTTTCATTTGAAAAAATAAAGGATTATTTCCAAGAGATTTCAGTGGATATAAAATTTTGATGAAAATAGTGTAGATGCTATTATTCAGTCATGAGAATCAAAAAACAACAAAGATATTTTTTTCAAGGAATTCCAATCCACCAAAATTCCTATGAAAATCCTTTTAATCACATAGGCCATTCGAAATATTATATTGTTATAGTTGCGGTAGTTTTAACATGAAAAAATAATAATGAGGGAGGCAACTTACAAAGGATTGGACGATGCCAAGCCCGAGGCCGGTACCACCATGCCCTTCCTTCACTTGAACATAATTCTCAAACACAGACTCCCTCTTCTCCTTGGGTATCCCAACACCAGTATCAACCACTTCGAAGTAAAACTCAACAGAGTTGGGATCATTCTGAAGTGACCGGCGAGCATTCTGCTCGGAAGGGTCCTCCTTCGCTCCGGTGAGCCACCGACATAAGCTGCTAGGGCGCCAGTGGGGGGCAAACCTAGAGGGGGTGCTGATCATGGAGGTCCTAGCAATGGGGTGGTTGGCCCACGCCCGGAGCACGACGTGACCATCCTGTGTGAACTTGATGGCATTGCCAAGAAGGTTGTCGAGGATCTGTTTGAATCGCTTGCTGTCACCAATGACGGCATCACATCGGAGAACAGAGAAGTCACATGGGTCCCAAATCACCTCGACACCTTTGGACATGCCGACCACATTTGCCATGTCCATGGATTCCTCAAGCACGTCAGCCATGCTGAATTGTACCTCCTCCAACTGCATCTTCCCGGACTCCACCTTGCCCATGTCTAGTATCGTGTTAAGTATATCTGCATGTACAAACATGCATGTTACAAATAGTGTGACTAACATCATGCCACTCGACTCGCATCTATTTTAACTATCCTAAACTTCAATATTTTTAAAAAACCAAATGAGTGTAATTCATTAAACAATTGTTTTATTGGAAAAAATGTACAACTAGACAGTTGCACACAAATTTGTGAACACATTATTTGTGCAACCTTTTTTTGAGGGAACACATTATTGTGCAACCTTACTATATATCATGACGCAAATCTGTACGGACATGATTACATTACTAGAATTTTCTTATTGGAAAGTACAATTGAACTGGTGCACACAAATTTGTGAACCTTGTGCAACCTTATATATGACGAGTGCAAATCTGTAGGGATATGATTACTACATTAGCTAATTTAATTACCAAGTACGGAGCACATATATACTACTACCATCTAACAAAAGTACCAAGTGTACATGGCATGTAAAAGCATGCATGTACGTAGGAGATAAATAAATGTCTTAATAGGAACTAAATAAATGTACTAATAACTCGTTAAAGAACAGAACTGCACACTGTAGAAACTCGTACTACAATTTTTCTTATTGGAAAAACGTACAACAGAACTGGTGCACAAAAATTTGTGAACATATTATTTGTGCAACCTTTACTACATATGACGTGCAAATCTGTGGGAATATGATTACTGCATTAACTAAATTACCAAGTACACGGATCATATATACCATCCAAAAGAAAAGTAGTAGTACCAAGCATACATGGCATTGTAAAAGCATGGTACGTAGTACTAGGGGATATGGATGCGGGGAACTGACCGAAGAGCTTCTTTGTGCCGACTTCCATCTGGTCGAGGTAGTAGGTGAGGTTAGGGTTTGCCAGCGCCTCGGGCCGGCAGACCTCGATGAGTCCGACGACGGCGGCGAGCGAGGAGCGGATGTCGTGGCTGGCGCTCGCGAAGGCGTTGCTCTTGTTCATGCTCTTGCGCTCCGCCTGCTGGAGCGCCTCCTTCTGCTTCACGATGTCGGCCTGCAGCGCCCCCTCCCGTGCGCCCGCCCGCTGCAGCGCCCGCGCCATGAAGAGGCACGCCACCGCCGCCACCGCCGCGAGGGAGCACACGAGGCAGACCACGGCCACCCACATCCTCTCGCGGAACATGGCCGTCTCGTGCCACACCAGCCGGAGTCCCTGAAGAAGAAGATCAATATCTCTCTGTAGATGTTAGTATTACGCTGGCTGTTGCGCCGGCGAGCAGTACGGATTTTTCAGACGTGCCGCGTGCGTGCTAGTAGCTAGGAAGAGAAGATCGAACAGACAGATTTTCATGGAGGTCTCGATCTAATCTTGGGATCGATCTGTGATGCATGTGTATATATGGAAGTTTTTAGTTTCCATCACGTACGCTTGCACCTTGAATATATATAGTTAATGGCATATTTGTTGTCAAGATTATACTTGCCCTCCTTATTAATCAATGCTAATGGTACGTACCATTACCCCATTATTTGGAAGCTTAATTTGGTAGAGTTGTGTTTGCAAAGGAGGAAAGAGGGACCTTCCCGACGTCTATAGCTAAGGAAAGTTTCCAGGATTTCGTTTCCACTCGAGGTCACATTTTACTACCTTCAATTAGACATGTTGTGTACGTACGTGCGTGTATATATACGGGAGATGGTGCATGCACACGTACCAGGTTCACTCCGGAGGAGAGGTCGAAGGTCGTGCACGCCACTTTGTACTCCCCTTGGCGGTGGGACCCGATCCGGACGTCGTGGATCTCTAGCTTAGGCGCGTCAACGGCGGAGGCGGTGCACTGGATGTCCGAGAACAAAACCTCCGTCTCCTCCTTCGCGTCGTCAGAGCCAGCGACCAGAGGTTTATAGCCCATGGATGCGGCGCGCTTAGTGTCGGTGATCGAGTAGTACGCGTCCACGTCGCGGAAGCCTGCCGCCGCGGTCCGGCCGGCGGCGATCGCCAGGACGTCGTCGACGGGGACGGCGGCGGAGACCACGCCGGCGTCGCCGACTGGCGCGGAGAAGACCACCATCTGCACACTGGGGTGGGCCCACCCAGCCCCGAGGGCCGCGGGCGAGCCGCTCTTGGCGTCCGCGAGGGCCCGTGCGGCGTTGGGCAGGTTGCTCGGCCGCGGCACTTCTGCCGGGCGGCGTCCGACGGGGCGGCCGGTCGCTGGATCGGCGGCCTGGGTGTACCACTTGCCGCGGGGGCTGGCGAACATCGTTCTCGGCTGGCCGTCCTCGCCGCGGTAGTAGGTGAAGGAGGAGCCGTCGACGCCGGCGTATGACATCTCGGCCACGTGCGGCTGAATGGCGAAGGCCATGAACAGCTTTTCTCGCACCTATAACAGGTCAACACGTAGCAGAATACATGAGTAATTAGATCTCAAAAAAATTCATGAGTAATTTTTTTTTTGCGAATGAGAATACATGAGTAATTCAAGAGTATAGTACAGTAGATTCAATTAAATAATTTGGCCGTGCATGTTTTACATTTTATTTGGACGTGCACCTAATTATCAGATCTGTATGAAAGGGTAATATTTCTCCGAGTAAAAAAGATGTACTATTTATAATATATATGTCAAAGATTTGGTTTGCATGCATAAATAAATGCTCACTATTCCAGAAAGTTTCTATAAATCCTCAGTTTTATTGTTGTTGTACATCAAAACATATCAGAGTGATTAAAGAATAAAGAATATATATATATTGTTTAAAGTTTAAAATAAAATATATTGTGTTTCACAAGGAAAGTGCACATAAACAAAACCAAACAAGGCTCGGTTAATTACGTAGGGTAAATTTGTTCGATTGCTCTCAATCTCCAGAGTCCCAGCAGCGACGAAAGCAGAATGCTTGGCTTCCAGGATATCCTGCATGCCGGTGGCGATGTGCCCTACCGACATGTACATGGAGCTCGCCACGGCGGAACTAGTGTCTTCTTTCATATGCCTAGAGGCGAAAATGTAGGCAAGAACTACCACGACGACGGTTGCTCCATGAAGAACCTGCAGTTGATGTGGTGGTCAGATTTTAGGGGGCCAGGGAGAAACTAGAACTCATGCCCCATAATATATAGAAAAATTAAATACTAGTAATATATAATGTTTCCAATAGACAATATCTAGAAGCAAGGTTCATACTAAAATCCCAAAAGTAAATTCCCCTCACATTTTTCATGAATTTCGGTCTCTTGATGCAAGAAGTAAAATAGAGACCAAGTGTTTCCACTCATCTAACAGTGATTTTTCTCGTGACATTCGATAGTAGATGCAAGTATTAAGTCAAGATTTCGTGTGTTGTAAAGTTATCACTGGCCACAACACTCGGGTTGAAAATTGATGTCACTTTCTCCAATTCTACATGTCATTTGTATCAACTTTCTCACCTCATTAATGTATATGATATCAAAATCTTATTTGAATATTCACAAGATTGTGCAATCATAAATATTTTTGGTTCACAACGACATGACAAGAGATGTTGCCAGATGTCTCCACTCTTCTAATGGCAACACTTTTCATAACTATGGATTTGTAGATGCAAGTACTAAGTGACACCATGTGTTTTACTCATCGATCTAACGGTAACATTTGTCGCGATATTCAATAGTAGATGCAAGTATTAAGTCAAGGTTTTGAGCGTTCTACTTATCTAGAACTATCATTTGCCACAACACTCTAAGTCAAGCATACATAGGTTTTCAAAAATGAATTTTCTCGTGACATTCGATAGTAGATGCAAGTATTAAGTCAAGATTTCGTGTGTTGTAAAGGTATCATTTGCCACGACACTCGGGCTGAAAATTGATGTCACTTCTCCAACTCGACATGTCATTAGTATTTATCTTCTCGCCTCATTAATGTATATGATATAAAAATCTTATTTGAATATTTACAATATTGTGCAATCATAAATATTTTTTGGTTCATGAGGACATGACAAGGGATGTTGTCACGTGTCTTCACCCTTCTATTGGCAATATTTTTCATAACTTTGGATTTGTAGATGCAAGTAGTAAGTGACACTGTGTTTCCACTCATCGATCTAACGGTAACATTTGTCGTGACATTCGATAGTATATGCAAGTATTAAGTCAAGATTTTGATCGTTCTACTCATCTAGAACTATCATTTGCCGCAACACTCTAAGTCAAGCATTAGGTTTGAAAAATGATGTCACTTTCTTTGGTTCTACATATGATTTGTATTTATTTTCTTGCCTCATTAATGTATGTGATATCAAAATCTAATTTCGATACTTCTCACGAGTGGTCCCCCACCCCCCCAAGATTGGACACATGCATGAACAAAAAAAATCTGGGAGGGCTTAGATTAGATTTTTTTGTGTTTTGCCCCCCCCCCCCCCCTTGCATTTTGCCCCCCAACCAGTCATCTGATCGTAAAAAATTTCATGACTTTGGATTTGTAGATGGAAGTAGTAAGGTGACACACAAAGTGTTTCCACTCATCGATTTAACGGTTGATTTTGTCGTGACATTGTAGATGTAGATATTAAGTCGATATTTCGAGTGTTCTACTCATCTAGAGGTATCACTTGCCATGCCACTCGAAGTCAAGCATACATAGGATGAAAAATGATGCCACTTTCTTCAATTCTGCATATCATTTGTATTTATTATCTTGCCTCGTTAATGTATATATAATATCAAAATCTAATTTTGAATATTTGAAAGATTACCCAATCATAAATATATTTTTCATTTCACAAAGACGTTTTTTGACACAAAAACAGTAGAAAGGACCCCCCTACCGTGTCATTTTATAATTTTGTGTGTGTGAAAAATGTGCCGAGGTGGACTGTAAGTCCATAATTATTTACAAGGTGTCTAACCAATCTTGCATGCCCTCCTTTGAGGACGTGAAGGGAATGTTGCCATGCTGTTTCCACTAATCTAGTGGTATCACAACGTTAGATCTGCAGCTGCAAGTAGTAAGGCAGGACACTGAGTGTTTCACTCATCTAACGGAATTTTTTCAAGGCCATGCTCCACACATGCTGGATGATATTGAAAATTGAAATATATATATTTACAATCGGCTCAAAAGCAAACGATCCAGGTACAAGGACAACCAAAGACTGTCGTATAGAGAAGCTATGGGGCATATAGACAGGTGTTCATACCAGAGTGATTAATAAAACCCAGTACTTGAAGAGATTACCACACTTGCCCATCACATCAACCATCGTGGCGGTGTCGTCGCAATTTTTAAGCTAGCTACTATTGTTCGGAAAGCGATCTCGGCTTAGCTCTTTGTATATTTTATATTTCTTTTTAGAGAGCTGTTCCTTATATAGACGCCAGGGTATTTTGAAGTAGTCAAAACAACCGTACACCGCCGCTTGTTTTGAAGCACCAGCCGCAGTATTCTTTTCCGTCGCTAGTTTTTTTTTCTGTACATCACAATAGTGTTAAAAAAGATGCACTGTGATCTTCTCTGCAATAAATATTATGAATTATATGTATCTTCTCCCGTGTCTACTATTAGAATAATACTCTACCGGCCACACGCGATTGCAATAATGCCATTCTCTGTGGAAGTGTATAATGGTCAATATCTTTTTTTTGCCGGTAATAAAGGTCAGTATCTTCGAAATATATAAGCAATTAATAATCCTTTCATCTAATTCAGCACACCTTTGTTATTGATGCTATATTCTCACTGCGAGAAAGACCTTAGTTATGTTGACCAGGCCAACAAGACATACACCCTAAAAATAAAGAAAATACATTGCGGTCCCTCGGACGAACATCTTCTTCCTCATGAACGGGCCGATAGCATGCCGCTCCTCCATCCCAGAGCCAACTTATCATTGTTGATTGTGGATGGGAAGTCATCAAGGCCACGACCCTACATGACCAGCATCTGAAGAAGAAACCATTAAAGTCACTGTTGTCAAGAGATCCACATAATCAAAATCCTAATCTAAAAGAAACGCAGGCCTCTGCACACTGAAGGTCGCACAATAGGGTGGAGAGGAGGCCAAAGGACCAAATTACAACGGCAAGCCACCATCGCCGCCACACCGATAGACCCTACAAACCTAACCTCACCGACAAGAGAGGACAATAGGAATCTACATCAATGAGCATCGACGTTGTCTCAGCCTACGCCGTCGAGATTGAGAAGCTCGAGGAAGAAGTATTCGGCAACTCGGCACTGTCACCGCCATCAGCAAAGCGACGTCGCAAATCCCTACTAAAATCCCCAAAGCGCGGGGGGAGGAGGGAGGCGGAGGAGAGGGAGGGGGAGGGAGGGGGAGGGGAGGAAGGGGGAGGGGAGGGGGAGGGAAACGTAAGTCCATCTAGTAGAACGGGGCCTCCCAACACTTCCGCATCGGTGGAGAAAAAGGAGGAGGGGGCGATTTATCGACCGAGAAGGAGTGGCGGTGCAGAGCGCCCACAAGATCACCGCACTAGGATTTTCTCTGTCTCACGCGTGGGAGGTCCTATGTTGATGCTATATATGGAGCGTCTATTCGTCCCGGTGTCTCACATTATGCTAATTTAGATATTAAAATAGGAAAGAGAGACTTGTCTTGCTAATTAAAACTCCATCAAATCTTTGCAAGTCTATCTAATTCGATTGTTATTAGCTAAAAATCTCGAATTAAGAATGGAATATGGGACATTACATTTGTTAGAGCCCATGCTAAAATTAGTTAGAATTAGATTTCGGATTATGAGATAATTAAGAGTAGGTTTGTATCTGAATCAAGCATATGAAATCACTGCATAAGGAGTGGGTCGTAACGTGTTAACAACTTTACATGTTATTTTGGATGTGTTCATAACTATTGGCTTTGTTGAACGGGACATATTTCTCCTATCAAGAAAAAACATTTTATATATGCCAATAAAATTTGTTGGTATACATACATAAGTTCTCACCATTTCAAAGAATCTATGTAAATGATCATATTGGAATAATACATGTCAAAATAAATAAGAGTAATGAAGGTTATTGGTGTTGAAAAAAGATCGTTATTTGAAAAGGAAAATATATCCTCAAGAAATCTTATCAAAATTATTCAAGCATTGCAAAAATACATAATTAAAACATAAGGGGCTCCGTTAATTACGTAAGAGAAATAAGTTTGGTTGTTCGTGATCATTAGAGACTTTGCGATGATGATGATGATGGGGCAGTTGGCTTCCGGAAGAAGCTTAATATCAATGACAAACACATCCATGGTGCTTGTAGTCATGGATGGACCTAGCGTACTTACGGCCTAGACCTAGCGCCCCTATAGACCGGGTGGCCTTCCAGGCTTTCCAATGACGCAACGCTTGCGATTTGTGTTTTCCATGGCCATTTAGGCCTCAAGAAATGTCTCGGTCCGCCACTACTTGTAGTGGTGCCAGTTGTGGCTTCTCTTATGTGACGGAGATGAAAACACAGGAGAGAATCATTGAACCTAAATTTTCTACAAGAAGAACCTGCTTGCACCTTGCAAAAGATAACATGTGTTAAATCTTAGGAGCACAAAAAACCATCATCTAGCAGATTACACCTATAAAATTGAGGTATATGCACCTCTTATCCCACAACTAGTCCTTGGCGTGCATTTTAGTCCCATAACTTACATTAGGGGAACCCGCCATCCCACAAGTTCTATTAGAGGTGTATTTTAGTCCACGTCGAATCGTGTGAGGACATGTGTGGCCACGCTGGCACCTATGAGTCACGCGGGTGAACTGACACCTAAAATCCATTTTGCACATAAGTCTAAGGAAATCAAGAAATCGTGTCTGGCAAAGGGGTATCTGTTAAATGCCAGGTTGCCTCTTCTAGACGGTTACATTATTGATTTTGTCGCGCAAGACGGCCTCCTTTTATGCCTCAGAGCATCCTCCTTCCTCGCAATCAACCAGTCCACCGATGATGCTTTCTCCTTCGTCGCCCGATGTTCCTTCCTCCTGAGATGCCGCCCGACCTTCACTACCGAAACTACGACGAGGATGCACCGGACTATGGTAAGCTTCTGATTTCTCTCCCGAGCTTATGGGTGGTCGATTTTGTTGGCATGTACTAGGGTTCATGAGGTGGGCACTGATCGGATTGGGCTTACGGTTGAAACGAGGTGGAATCAGTTGTATTTTCATCATGGAAAGTAGCATCGAGGGAATCATGGAGAGTATTGGCCGATTAGTAGTAATGCTCTGTTGTGTTGTGCTTTGTTGTGTTGTGCTTTGTTGTGTTGCACTTGACAGAGAAATCGAGATCATTGTGATTTGAATTTCAGTGTTCTTAGTAATTTTGTGGTTTTAGTGCATGTTGTGCAGTTTAGAAGGGTTTGGCTCACTTGTTACCATGGAAAAGTTTCAATTTATTTGTCATACATGAATTCTGAATTTCTGAATTTTTTGCATCTAATCTCTGAATTTTTTCCAACAGTTTACAGTGTCGGAGAGAATTGTGATTTGTTCTTAGTAGAAGTAGTTCATAGTGGTTTTTTCTATGGTTTAGTGGGGAAGAACCTGTCTTATGTATTAGCATCTACATCTCATATTGACAACTACAGTGCTGGGAATTGGTCCATTTCAATTGTTGATTAGATTATGGACATGCTTGGATATGAATGAGGATAAAGGGTCGGTGTTTACTGGTGTATGCCAGATAAGGATATCATTGATGTGTAGGGTTTCGTAGCATGGAAAACAAAAAAATTCTACCGCATACAAACAAACAAGCCAAGATATATCTACTAGATTGTAGCAACGAGTCGATGGAATAACTCACCCTCGAAGATTCCAAAGTGTTTAACGAGAGCGGATTCTCGTGGGTGATGTAGTCGTACTCTTCCCGATCTCAAGATCGCGTAGACGATCTTCTTCAAGCGTTCCTAAGGCTCCGCAATGGGTCACATCGCTAGATTTCGACGAAGACCTTCCTCTCCCTTGTTCCAGCTGGCAGCGAAGGTTGTAGCACTCTCCTTGCGATTCCGGCAGCACAAAGGCGTGGTACCGGAAGTAGAGGGGAGATCTCGCAGGGCTTTGCCTTAAGCCGGAGCGAGTATGGTGGACTATGAGAGAGAGCCTCGGTGATCTAGGGTTTAGACGCACAAAGGAGGAGAGAGGCCGGCGGCTAGGGTTTAGCTAGGCGGCGGCGGCTTGCCCTAGGCGGCGGCGGTTGTTGGAGATATGCCCAAGAGGCAATAATAAAGTAGGTTATTATCATATCTTCATACTTATGATAAATGTTTACATTCATGCTATAATAGTATTAACAAGGAAACCATTAATACTTGTGTGATTTGTAAACTTAATTTGAAGTCCCTAGTATAGCCTCTATACTTCACTAGCTTGTTGGTTGATTGATGATTGTGGTTTCCATATCATGAACATTGAGATGTTATCAACAACAAGATCATATCGTTAGGAGAATGATATGGTGGACATACTCCTATAGATAAGCGTAGCATAAAGATCAAGTCATTTCAATAGTTCAATTGCTATATGCTTTCTGATACATAGTAACCTAATTCCTTCGACCATGAGATCATGCATATCACCTTTACCGGATGGATGCTTTGATGTCATCAAACACCACACCGTACAGGTGGCTATAAAAGTGGCATTGAGTGTTCGGAAAGTATTGGTTGAAACACATGGATCAAGAGTGGGATTTGTCCATCCATATGACGGATAGATATACTCTGGGCCCTCTCGGTGAAATGTCATCCAATTAGCTTGCAAGCATGTGACTTGGTCACAAGGGATCACATATCACGGGAACGAGAAAAGAATACTTATCGGTAACGAGGTTGAACTAGGTATGCAGAGATACCGACGATCATAACCTCGGATAAGTAACATATCGTGAGATAAAGGGAAATTGGTATCGTATGTAAGTGGTTCATTCGATCGCAAAGTAATCGTAGAAATATGTGGGAGCCATATGAATTTCCAGATTCCTCTATTGGTTATTGTTCGGAGAAGTGTCTCGATCATGTCCGCATAATTCACGAACCGTAGGGAGACACACTTAAGGATTCGACGTTGTTTTGAGTAGTTATGGTATTATGAGAAAGAGACCGAATGTTGTTGAGTCTCGGATGGGATCCGGATATCACGAGGAGATCTGGAATGGTCCGGAGAATAAGATTCATATAAGGAAAGTCCTGTTGAGTTGGGGAATGGTTCCGTGTTTTCATCGGGAACATTCTAGAGGGTCCCTAATGTCCGACCGGGGGAAGGGTACATGAATGTGTCATTGTAAGTTGGAATGATTGCATCATGTACTAGGTGTTCTTGCTGTCCAAAATAAAGGGTTTATTTAAATCCTAAATTGAAAAGTCAAACGGCTAGTTTGAAAGTCAAACGGCAATTTTGGGAAGTGGGAAGAGGAGGATTGGTGGAGGCCGAATTGGAGGAGGGTTCCTCCTTGGCGCCCCACCAAGCCGACTTGGGGAGGGACTCTCCTCCCCTTGGCCGGCCCTCCCACCTATATAAGGAGGGGCAGGGCTCCCCTCCTGACACACACAAGTTCCACCTCTAATCTCCGGTTTAGAGCCGTTTTGGTTTAGAGCTTCTAATTTCTTTAGCCCACGGGTTTGTGCCTTCTAATTGGTTTAGAGCCGTCGAATTGGTGTGTGTAATTACTAGACCACTAAAAGCCTCTCATAAGCTCCACCATACTCGCACCGCTTAAGGCGGCTCAAGGATCTCCTCTACTTCCGCACCACGCTGTCAGTCGCGGAATCGCGAGGAGAGTGCTACAACCTCCATCACCGCTGGAACAAGGAGAGGAAGGTCTTCGCCGAGTACCGAACGTGTGACCGATCATGGAGCGCCGAACGTGATACCTGGAAGGATCGCTCACGCGATCTTGAGATCGGAAAGAGTACGACTACATCACCCACGAATCTGCTCGTTAACCGCTTTGGAATCTTCGAGGGTGAGTTCCTCTATCGACTCGTTACAATCTAGTAGATAGATCTTGGCTTGTTTGTTTGTATGCGATAGAAAATTTTGTTTTCCATGCTACTAACCCCTACAAAGGGTATCGAGCCGTGTCTATATGTAGATCTCAGACGAGTAGAACACAATGGTCATTGTGGCGTTGATGCTTTATTGTAGATTGCTTTTTGTGTACTTTGCATCTTGCGGTATGTTGGGATGAAGCGGCTGGCTAACCTTACATGACATCGTTCATGAGACTTGCTCCACGCTTGACATGCAACTCAGATTGCATAAGTGGCTTTATGGGTGCCTGCTTTCTCCTAGCATAGTAAAGATCCAATTTACAACGGGTAATCAACAATGCTAGTATCAATGTTGTGGTTCTTGTTCGTAAGTTAGAACGACACTTATTGAAAGCCCCAAACCACGTAAAATATGCAAAGAAAGTAGAAGCGTCTAACTTTGTTTTGCAAGGGTGTGCAAATGATGTGATATGGCCATGATTGTGATTATATTTGATGTATGCAATGTTCCTTATTGTAAGTTGGCAACCGGCAGGAGCCATATGGTTGTCTTTAATTTCTGTTAAGACCTGCGTGTCTATTCAAAATAGTTGTAATAGTTGAAGCTGGTGGACGACAACCATGAAGAAGCGTCATTGACCTTGATGCTATGCCGGTGATGATGGAGATCATGTTCGTGCTTGAAGATGGAGATCGGAAGCACAAATAGAAAGGCCATATCATATCACATATTATGAATTGCATGTGATGTTAATCCTTTATGCATCTTGTATTGCTTAGTAGACGACGGTAGCATTATAAGATGATCCCTCATGCACATAAATTTCAAGTTCTAAAGTGTTCACCCTTAGTATGCACGTTGCCAAAGCTTGTCGCTTGAAGCACCACGTGATGATCGGTGTCTTTGATTCCGGTGAATACAACGTAAGCAAGCCAGATTTGCTTATGCGGTAGCTAAGGTTTGATCTTGACGAGCCTAGCATGTACAGACATGGCCTCAGGAATACGGATTACCGAAAGGTAGAGCATGAGTCATATAGTAGATATGATGAACATGTTGATTGTTCGCCATTGAAACTATATCAACTCTCGTGATGATCGGTTTTGATGTGGTGGATTTGGTTCGTGTGATCACTAAAACAATGTGAGGGATATTGTTTTGAGTGGGAGTTCACCTAGATTAATTTAATTATTAATTAGAACTCAATTTATCATAAACTTAATCAAAGTGAATTTGCATAGTTGTTGTAGTCATTGGCATCCGTTTACCACCTTGCGCTTAGTTATAATTGAGATGATAGAACTATAGAATTCTGGTTAGTTACTTTGCGAACTGGTATCGTATTGTTTTGAAGTGTTAATCTAAAGTTTAAAAGTCCTATTGCAAACTTTCAGTAATTTCCGGTTACTCCATAAAGTTTAATAATTAGTATTAAAACAAGAGTGACAATTCCAAGTGTTAGTGTTTGAGTATCATGTTTGTCTCCATGATTCTTGATATTCAAAGGATTGTCTTAATATCAAGGTTATCTAGGATCTGAAAGAGTTGTTTCAGAAACCATGATGTGTGGAAGATATTGTGATATCTGAAATGAAGTTTTGGTTACAACATGATAGAGTATAATATGGCAAAAGTCATGTTCTCATATTTGATGAGAATTTGCAAAAGGTTGAAGACACTAGTTGTCCTAATCTCCCAAAAGGTTTTGGAGAGCAACATTATACTCGCGATTCACCGTTACAAGCTAAAAGTAGCTAGATCATGGATAAGTCCATGATGAGGGTGAATATTTGATGTAGGTAAAATGTTTACTACGCCAAGAGATTACTAAAGAAAGGAATTTGAAAGAACACCAAACATTTGATGATGGTGATCTACTTCAAAGTGCAAATCCAAAGACATTGGTATTTAACTATACACGCTTTGGACTATGTGTCATATGTATGACTCCACTATTGATGTTGATAGATTCTTTCAAATGTAAAAGGAAATCTTGAAAGAGAATCTCATAAGTATATGGCAGAAAAGAAAAGACTAGAATTGTTCAGTTTAAGTATATAGATGATATATGTGTTATGGCTATATTCTTTGCTTATTAAACAATGTGGTTCTTAAGTATTTGATACTGAATTTGTTGGTGTGAATCGTCATACGAAACAACACAATTCATGAACTACAATGGCCTAAGTAACTAGCAAAAGAATAGGTGATGATGTTCATCGAGAACAAATAAAGGGTTATTTTGTTGCTCGTTAAACATCAACGCTTGCCTTCAAGATTTGTTTTATCAGGTATTATGAGAACAAAAGGGTTGTTCAAATAATTGCCGTAATCCATAAAAGATGGATGATTCACAAATCTCGTTGGAGAAATCACATCCATAAAACTAGTGCTAAAATTGTCGAAAGACAAATTGATTGAAAGATCACTTAGGAAGTGACATCACGCTTAAATTATATTGGAAAGAAAACATGAAGAAACTCCATGTGGATGGAATTTTGGAGTCTTTTGATTTTTGATCAAATGACGTTTGTGAAACTTTCCTAGAGATAATTAAAACTTCGTTCATAGGCCAAAAGGGAACGAATGACTAGCTTATTTGAACTTGTACATATTGTTGTACGAACTCCATTATGTGTAGTCAAGAGTGATGGATTTCAACTTCATATGCTTTCTCCGAAAATTTGAGTGAATATGTGAATATTTACTTAATAAGGATGAAGTGTGAAATATTTGAAAAGTTCGAAAGATTTTCAAGATGAAGTGCAAAATCATTGTAACAAGAATATAAATAGTTTATGATAAGATCATAAAGGAAGATATTTTAGTTACAAGTTTAGCATAATACCTAAGATTTAAGGAAACGGTCCGTAGATTTGCATTTTCCGAAACACCATAAGAGTATGGAGCATTCGAGATATGTAATTAAACCTTGTTTGACATGGTAAGATCAAAGGTATAATTCATAAAACTGCCATTATATTTTAAAGATTAAAAGCTTTAGAGATTACTGTTTTTCCACTGAAAAGAGCTCCATCATAATCCGCTGAAATGACACCATATAAAGTTATGGTTTGGGATAAAACCCAAGTAGTCCTTTCTTAAACATTGGTATGCTGTGCATAAGAAAGATGTGTGCAACCAAAGTCGGATGAACCTGTCTTTGTATAAATGTTAAGTATTCCTCCATAAACACCGGAGACAAAAGTGTTTGTCGCTTAGAACGTCAAGTTTCTTTGAGAAGGAATTTTTCGTGAAAAGTTAAGTGGGAGGACGATAGAACTTTGATAAGGTTAAAGGAACCTTAGCTATATGTGCAAAGTTGCGCAGCACCGAAAAGTGTTCCGGAGGCAGCAACAATGCTCATGGCTCACGTGCCTCAAAGGTTGTGGTCACAGAGGTCTAAGTTTCTATTGAAACAAGTAGGTCGGATGAACAACAAATACCAAGATTTGAGGGTTGAATCATTATTTGAGAATAATGAACCTACTACATGCAAAGAAGCGATGATGGGCCCTGACTCCGTCAAATGGCTTGAAGCCATATAATCCGTGATAGTTCCATACAAGAGAAATCAAGTTTTTAACTTGAAGGAACCTCGAAAAATGTGTAAGACCTTGCAGTTGTGTTTGGATCTATAAAGAAGTAGACATGGATGTTTCACATCTATGAAATAGTCGACATGTTGGGAAAGAGTTCACAACAATGTTCAAAGGTTGTATATGACAAGATTTGATCTTTCATAACGATTTTTAGTCTAGACGGATTAATGTAGCAACCACTACATATAATTTGTTATGTGGTAGTAGAATAAACAAAACAAGTTCTTCTAATAGAATGGTTACCTAGGACGTGTGCATGACACGGTCCAAAGGGTTTTGTTAATTCAAAGGATGCTAAAAGCATATGCAAACTTCAATGGTTGAAGTAAGCATAGCGGAGTTGGAATCTTCACTATGATGAAACTGTTAAAAGAGTTTAAATTCATCGGAGACAATGAAGATGCTTGCATTTGCAAGAAATTAAGTGGGAGCGCTAAGACATGTTTCTAATACATTATGTGGAAGACATATTGTTGATTGGAAATAATGTATCTTTTATTAACACATATTAAGAATTTCATCCCGATGAAAGACTTAGGCAAAACCCAAATATTTGGCATCAATAGACGCTAATATGGTTGTGCCAGAAGTATATAGACGAGATATTGAATGAATTCAATATAGAAACTACAAGAAAGGTTCTTGTTGCACAGAAAGGATTGAAAGAGTTCAATGTTGATGATATATTCAAGTGTATTGGCACTTGGTAAGTGAAACAAAGATTCAAGTATAGATTGATACTTGATGTATGAAATCACAAAGAGTATTTATATCAATCATACTGTGATATGTACAACCAGATATGTCCTATGCTATAAATATTATGAGCATATACCGTAATGATTCATAAGATGATCATTGGACGATAGTAAGGATATTCTTATGATCTTTTGGAAGAACTAAGAGTATATTATTTGTAGAAGTGACAAATAGATGGTTAGTTCATTGTAAAAGTACTACATTGATACTAGTTTTGTCACAAAGTACAAATTAAGTTTATCTCAATCTAAATTAAGGGTGGCACAATATAATGGAAAGTGAGTTCCATAATGGATTTGGATAAGTTCCAAAGTTAAGACATTGTGACAGATACTTCAACAAAAGGCTAAGTATATGACTGCTATTATAGCAGCAAAAGAGGGCATTTGTGTCAAGTAGTTTGTTATCAAACTAGGTGTAGTTCACAGGATAATACTATGAAGATATATTGTGCGACAATATTATCAACATGTTTTAACCCCAAAGAACTAAAGGTCACACCGAAAGACCAAATCATACAAAGCCATCTCATTAGAGAATGAGTGATGCGTGAGACGCAAGACATGCAATTACACACGGACGAAGTGAGATCCGGAGATCATTGACCACTAGCAATCGTGTACATACAACAGGAAAAGCCATAGGTGTTGAATACACAAAGGTTTGAAACTAGATTATTGACTCTAGTGCAAGTGGGACTGTTGGAGATATGCCCAAGAGGCAATAATAAAGTAGGTTATTATCATATCTTCATACTTATGATAAATGTTTACATTCATGCTATAATAGTATTAACAAGGAAACCATTAATACTTGTGTGATTTGTAAACTTAATTTGAAGTCCCTAGTATAGCCTCTATACTTCACTAGCTTGTTGGTTGATTGATGATTGTTGTTTCCATATCATGAACATTGAGATGTTATCAACAACAAGATCATATCGTTAGGAGAATTATATGGTGGACATACTCCTATAGAAAAGCGTAGCATAAAGATCAAGTCATTTCAAGAGTTCAATTGCTATATGCTTCGATACATAGTAACCTAATTCCTTCGACCATGTATTGGCACTTGGTAAGTGAAACAAAGATTCAAGTATAGATTGATACTTGATGTATGAAATCACAAAGAGTATTTATATCAATCATAATGTGATATGTACAAATCCAGATATGTCCTATGCTATAAATATTATGAGCATATACGAATGATTCATAAGATGATCATTGGACGATAGTAAGGATATTCTTATGATCTTTTGGAAGAACTAAGAGTATATTATTTGTAGAAGTGACAAATAGATGGTTAGTTCATTGTAAAAGTACTACATTGATACTAGTTTTGTCACAAAGTACAAATTAAGTTTATCTCAATCTAAATTAAGGTGGGCACAATATAATGGAAAGTGAGTTCCATAATGGATTTGGATAAGTTCAAAGTTAAGACATTGTGACAGATACTTCAACAAAAGGCTAAGTATATGACTGCTATTATAGCAGCAAAAGAGGGCATTTGTGTCAAGTAGTTTGTTATCAAACTAGGTGTAGTTCACGCCGATAATACTATGAAGATATATTGTGCGACAATATTATCAACATGTTTTAACCCCAAAGAACTAAAGGTCACACCGAAAAGCCAAATCATACAAAGCCATCTCATTAGAGAATGAGTGATGCGTAGAGACGCAAAGACATGCAATTACATACGGACTGGAAGTGTCGATCTGGGAGATCAACACTAGCAATCGTGTACATACAATAGGAAGCCATAGGTGTTGAATACAAAGGTTTGAAACTAGATTATTGACTCTAGTGCAAGTGGGAGACTGTTGGAGATATGCCCAAGAGGCAATAATAAAGTAGGTTATTATCATATCTTCATACTTATGATAAATGTTTACATTCATGCTATAATAGTATTAACAAGGAAACCATTAATACTTGTGATTTGTAAACTTAATTTGAAGTCCCTAGTATAGCCTCTATACTTCACTAGCTTGTTGGTTGATTGATGATTGTGGTTTCCATATCATGAACATTGAGATGTTATCAACAACAAGATCATATCGTTAGGAGAATGATATGGTGGACATACTCCTATAGATAAGCGTAGCATAAAGATCAAGTCATTTCAATAGTTCAATTGCTATATGCTTTCGATACATAGTAACCTAATTCCTTGACCATGAGATCATGCATATCACCTTTACCGGATGGATGCTTTGATGTCATCAAACACCACACCGTAAGGTGGCTATAAAAGTGGCATTGAGTGTTCGGAAGTATTGGTTGAAACACATGGATCAAGAGTGGGATTTGTCCATCCATATGGCGGATAGATATACTGGGCCTCTCGGTGAAATGTCATCCAATTAGCTTGCAAGCATGTGACTTGGTCACAAGGGATCACATATCACGGAACGAGAAAAGAATACTTATCGATAACGAGGTTGAACTAGGTATGCGAGATACCGAGCGATCATAACCTCGGATAAGTAACATATCGTGAGACAAAGGAAATTGGTATCGTATGTAAGTGGTTCATTCGATCGCAAAGTAATCGAGAAATATGTGGGAGCCATATGAATTTCCAGATTCCTCTATTGGTTATTGTTCAGAGAAGTGTCTCGATCATGTCCGCATAATTCACTTAACCGTAGGGAGACACACTTAAGGATTCGACGTTGTTTTGAGTAGTTATGGTATTATGAGAAAGAGACCGAATGTTGTTCGAGTCTCGGATGGGATCCGGATATCACGAGGAGATCCGGAATGGTCCGGAGAATAAGATTCATATAAGGAAAGTCCTGTTTGAGTTGGGGAATGGTTCCGTGTTTTCATGGAACATTCTAGAGGGTCCCGAATGTCCGGCACTGGGGAAGGTACATGAATGTGTCATTGTAAGTTGGAATGATTGCATCATGTACTAGGTGTTCTTGCTGTCCAAAATAAAGGGTTTATTTAAATCCTAAATTGAAAAGTCAAACTAGTAGTTGAAAGTCAAACGGCAATTTTGGGAAGTGGGAAGAGAGGAGGATTGGTGGAGGCCAACTGGAGGAGGGTTCTCCCTTGGCCGCGCCCACCAAGCCGACTTGGGAGGACTCTCCTCCCTTGGCCGCCCTCCCACCTATATAAGGAGGGCAGGGCTCCCGACACACAAGTTCCACCTCTAATCTCCGGTTTAGAGCCGTTTTGGTTTAGAGCTTCTAATTGCTTTAGCCAGCGGTTTAGAGCCTTCTAATTGGTTTAGAGCCTTCTAATTGGTGTGTCTAATTACTAGACCACTAATAGCCTCTCATAAGCTCCACCATACTGCAGGCCGCGAAGCTCTGGGATCTCCTCTACTCCCAAGACCACGTTGTCAGGCCGAATCGCGAGGAGAGTGCTACAACCTCCGCCGCTGGAACAAGGGAGAGGAAGGTCTTCACGAGTACCGAACGGTGACCGATCATGGGAGCGCCGCTTTAACGTGGCGCTGAAGGATCGTTCACGCGATCTTGAGATCGGAAGAGTACGACTACATCACCCACGAGAATCGCCTCGTTAACCGCTGGAATCTTCGAGGTGAGTTCCTCTATCGACTCGCTGCTACAATCTAGTAGATAGATCTTGGCTTGTTTGTTTGTATGCGATAGAAAATTTTGTTTTCCATGCTACGAACCCTCACATGATGGCAGGAGGTGGCGGCTAGGGTTCATGGGTGGAGGTGTTGTGTACTAGGAGGCGCCCTGCCCTCCTTATATAGGTGGAGGGGCGCTAGGAGGGAGTCCTCCCCAACTCGGTTTCCCAAGTGGGCCGGCGGTGGAGGGGAGGAACTCCTCCCCAAGTAGGTTTCCTACTTCCCCTCCACCTTCCAAAATAGCCGTTTGACTTTTCAAATTGGCGTTTGACTTTTCAAATTAGGATTTGATTAAACCCTTTATTTTGTTCAGCGATGACACCTAGTACATGATGCAATCATTCCAACTTGATATGACACATTCATGTACCCTTCCCCTCTGGAGTGTCGGACATTCCGGAACCTTCTAGAACATTCCCGATGAAAACACCGGAACCATTCTCCAACCCCGAAACAGGACTTTCCTTATATGAATCTTACTCTCCGGACCATTTCGGATCTCCTCGTGATATCCCGGATCCCATCCAACACTCCGAACAACATTCGGTCTCTTACTCATCATTCCATAACTACTCAAACAACGTCGAATCCTTAAGTGTGTCTCCCTACGGTTCGTGAATTATGCAAACATGATCGAGACACTTCTCCGAACAATAACCAATAGAGGAATCTGGAAATTCATATGGCTCCCACATATTTCTATGATTACTTTGTGATCGAATGAACCACTTACATACGATACCAATTTCCCTTTGTCTCACGATAGTTTACTTATCCGAGGTTATGATCGCTTGATCTCGCATACCTAGTTCAACCTCACATCGATAAGTACTCTTTTCTCATTCCCGTGATATGTGATCCCTTGTGAGCTACCACATGCTTGCAAGCTAATTGGATGACATTCCACCGAGAGGGCCCAGTATATCTATCCGCATATGGATGGACAAATCCCACTCTTGATCCATGTGTCTCAACCAATACTTTCCAACACTCAATGCCACCTTTTATAGCCACCCGCCACGGTGGTGTTTGATGTCATCGAAGCATCCTTTCGGTGAAGGTGATATGCATGATCTCATGGTCGAAGGAATTAGGTTACTATGTATCAGAAAGCATATAGCAATTGAACTATAAAAATGACTTGATCTTTATGCTACGCTTATCTATAGGAGTATGTCCACCATATCATTCTCCGAACGATATGATCTTGTTGTTAATAACATCTCAATGTTCATGATAGGGAAACCACAATCATTTATTAACCAACAAGCTAGTATTATAAAGAGGCTTTAATAAGGACTCTATTTTAGTTTACAAATCACACAAGTATTAATGTTTCCTTGTTAATACTATTATAGCATGAATGTAAACATTTATCATAAACACAAAGATATAATAATAACTACATTTATCATTGCCTCTAGGGCATATCTCCAACATGATGAACTAACCCCTGTAGATTCAAGTTAGTGCATTGCTGATATGATCGTATCTAGTCAGACACATAAAACACTTGTACTGTACATTGATCATACCCATTTTCTTAGGGATTTGAGATCAGATGTAAACATCAATGACTGGCCAACAGTTCCACCAACAACACATAGATCTGTCTAATCTATGGCGAAGCCAAGATCTAATCCACGAGATCGGTGCAACGAGATTGAAGAGAACTAACCCTCGTAGATCCAAAGCGTTTAACGAGATCGGATCTCGTGGTTGATGTAGTTGATCACTTGCCGATCTCAAGATCGCATAGACGATCCTTCCGGCGCCGCACTCCGGTAGCACTTCCACACTCGGTCACACGTACAGATTCGATGAAGACCTTCCTCTCCCTGTTCCAGCAGGCAGCGGAGATAGTGTAGGGGTTTGTAGCATGGAAAACAAAAACTTTCTACCGCATGAGAGGGAGGGAGGCTTGAGAGATGGGAGTTTGAATCCTTCCCCAACTCCCTCTCCTAGTTGGCTTGTGGTGGAGGGAAAGAAGGATTCTTTCCTTCCTTCACCAGGATACATTGTCCCAGTTTGACTTTTCAAACTTACCTTTTGACTTTCAATTTTGAAGTTTGATTTTACTCTATATTTGCATATACCTTTGACCTAGGACATGATGCAACCATTCCACTTAGTCATGACACATTCATGCACCCTTACCTTTTCGGTCCGGTGAACCTTCTAGACCCTTCTAGAACATTTCGATGAAAACACCGGAATCATTTCCGAACTCCAGAATTGGACTTTCCTTATATGAATCTTATTCTCCGGACCATTCTGAATCTCCTCGTGATATCTCGGATCCCATCTGAGACCCCGAACAACATTCGGTCTCCCTACTTATATTCCATATCTACTAAACAACATCGAATCCTTAAGTGTGTCTCCCTACGGTTCGTGAATTATGCAGACATGACTGAGACTCTTCTCCGATCAATAACCAATAGAGGAATATGGAAATTCATATGGCTCCCACATATTTCTACGATTACTTTGTGATCGAATGAACCACTTACATACGATACCAATTTCCCTTTGTCTCGCGATAGTTTACTTATCCGAGGTCTGATCGTCGGTATCTCTGCATACCTAGTTCAACCTCATTACCGATAAGTATTCTTTTCTCGTTCCCGTGATATGTGATCCCTTGTAAGCCAGTCACATGCTTGCAAGCTAATTGGATGACATTCCACCGAGAGGGCCCAGAATATATCTATCAGTCATATGGATGAACAAGTCCCACTCTTGATGCATGTGCCTCTGAAGGGTTTCGCAGCATAGTAAATCAAAATTTTCTACGGAAGCGAACAGAGGAAAAGCCAAGATCTAATCTAGGAGATGCAAACAACGAGAGAGATTGGATTAGATCTTCATACCCTTGAAGATTCAAGACAACAAACGCTCACGTAACGTGGGTGATGTAGTCGTACTCGCTTCTCCTCCTCGCGATCCGATCCGATCTAGCACCACAAGTGGCGGTGCCTCCGTGAGATGCACACGTGCAGCACCTCGACGTCTCCTCCTTCCTCGGACCAGAAAGTAGGGTGGAGAGATAGATTGGATCTACAACACGACGGCGTGGTGTATATGGTGGAGAATTTCTGCAGCAGGCTTCGCCACAAACAAATGGGAGGGAGAGAGGAAGGCAGCAGGCTACTAGGGCTTGAGGAGATGTATGGTTGGGGAGGGGCACAAGCCCTCTATATATAGAGGGTGCGCCAGCCCTGCCCATCCTCCAAGCCTATCTCTAGTTTAAACGATTTTAAACTTATCCCTTATCTAGAAATCTATCTCTAGTTTAAACGAGTTTAAACTTATCTAGATCCGGGCCCTATGGGGACTTGTGCCCTGGCCCAATGTGGCCAGGACACTCCTCATAGGCCCATGCCCTCCCCGGAAGGTGGGACCACGTTGGCCCCTTCCGGAAGGTTCTAGAAGCTTCCAGCATAATACCGATTAATCCGAACAATTCAACTCCAAAAATCAGACCGCCTTTATATGAATCTTATTCTCCGGACCACTCCTAACCTCTCGTGATGTCCCGGATCCCATCTGAGACCAACAAAAATTCATAAACCAAGTATCCAATCTATCCTAGCCGAGATACGTTATGTGTGACCGCGGTTCGAGAATATGCGCATATGATCTTCTATCAATAATCAACAGGGGTCCGGGCACCCATATTGACTCCTACACATTCATCGATGATCATATCGGATGAACCACGATGCCAGGATTCAATCAATCCCATATATATATTCCCTTCGCTCTGATATTTTACTTGCCCGATTCGATCGGTTGCATCGGCCATACCTAGTTCAATCTCGCTCACAGAAGTACTTTACTCGCTCCGTAATCCGATATCACTTTGTGATTAACTCCTTAACCACATGCTTGCAAGCGTGTTGATATCGACACGAAAGGGCCCAAGTATATCTCTCCGACTTGGAGGGATAATCCCATCTCGATACATACAACCCAATGATACTTTCCGATCACCGAGAGACACCTTTATGATCACCTCTCATAGGATGACGCTTGATGACCTCAAAGCTTTCTTCCGATACCAGGAGTTGTATTATCTCATGGTCTAAGGAATACAATATTTGACATGAGAAAAGCCTCGCAAAGACGAACACGATGAAACGATCTAATAGCTTTGCTTAGTTTGGTCTCATTCCACCATATCATTCTCCCAATGATATGATCTCATTATCAATTGACAACTCATGTCTATGGTTAGGAAACATTAACCATCATTGATCAATGAGCTAGTCCATAGAGGCGCATTAGGGACACGTGTTGTTCACAAACCACACAAGTATTAATGTTTCCGCTAATACAATTCTAGCATGGAATATAAACTTTATCATGAACAAGAATTATAATAATAACATCTTTATTATTGCCTCTAGGGCATAATTCCAACAGTCTCCCACTTGCACTAGAGTCAATAATCTAGTTTACATCCGCAACGATCTCACACCCATGGCAATCGAGGTGCTGATCATGTTTTACATGTGGAAGAGGTTTAGTCAATGGATCTCGACATTCAGATCTGTATGTACTTTGCTAATCTTCGATCTCCATCTGCTATATAATCTCGGATTATATGAAACTTATGTTGATATGCTTGGTCTTTGGATGATATCTTGGTTCCTTAGCGAGTGCTATGGCACGATGTTGTCACACAATATCTCCAAAGGGGTCCAACGACTTGAACCACGCCAAGCTCGATGAAGTTCTGATCCAAACTCCTTCACTTGACGCTTCGCAGCAGCCATGTATTCCGCTTCATCGTAGATCCCGCGATCACGCTTTGCTTGCAACTTCTCCACTCACAACTCCTCCATTCAAAATATACACGATCCGTCTGAGATTTACAATCATCCTTGTTTGGTGTCGAAACTAGCATCGACATAACCTTTACTGAAATGCTCATCACCCCCATAGACTAAGAACATTTCTTTAGTCCTATTTAGGTACCTTAGGATGTTCTTCACGGCTGTCCAAAGGTTCCACTCGGATCACTTTGATATCTCGTCACAAACTAAGAGCATTGGACACATCCGTCTAGTACACAAGATGGCATACATGATGGAACCTATGGCCGAGGCATAAGGCACTTTGCTCATAGCTTCCCTATCATTTATCAGAATGGACACCGAGCCTTGCTCAATATCTTACCGACAACATAGGCGCTGAACTTTTCAATGCCTTATCCATTCTGAACCTTTTCGTAACTTTGTCTAGGTATGTACCGCTTAAAGCTATCAAAGGCCTTTTGTCTATCTCTATAGATTTTGATGCCCAATATATAAGCAGCTTCACCTAGGTCTTTCATTGAAAACACTTGTTCAAATAACTCTTCACATCGTTAAGCATGTTGATGTCATTTCAATAATCAATATGTCATCCACATATAGTACCGTAAACGCCACCAGCTCCCACTCACTTTCTTGTAGATGCAAGCTTCAGAGCAATTTGGAACAAATCCAAAGCTCTTGATCACTTGATCAAAACGAAGGTTCCAACTCCGAGATGCTTGCTTCACCATAAATGGAACGCTGAAGTTTGCATACTTTATCAAAGATCCTTAGGATCGACAAAACCTTCGGGTTGCATCATATACAACTCTTCATCAATGTTGCCATTGAGGAAAGCGATCTTGACATCCATTTGCCATATTTCATAATCATGAAACGCAAGAATTGCTAATAAAATCCGAATGGACTTAAACATCGCTACGGAGAGAAAGTCTCATCGTAGTCAACACCTTGAACTTGTCGAAAACCTTTCGCAACAAGCCGTGCTTTATAGACGGTAACATTACCATCCGCCCCATTTTCTTCTTGAAGATCCATTTGCACTCAACGGCCTTTCGGTCGCTAGGAGGGTCCACCAAAGTCCATACTTGGTTTTCGCCATGGATCCCAATGGATTTCATGGCTTCTAGCCATTTCTCGAGTCCGGCTCATCATCGCCTCATAGTTCGAGGTTCACCGCCTTCTACTAACAAGACTGCCAAGACAGGTTGCATTACCACTCAGAGGGGCACGCGACCTTGTCGACATGCGACGCTCAAAGAGCAAAGATCGTCCAAGCTTCATGATCCTTGTCATTAGCTTCCTCTATTGTTGGTGCAAAGGCACCGAACAATTTCAGGTCTGCGCTACTCTCCAATTCAAGAGAAGGTTCAATAACCTCGCCTAGCTCTACTTTCCTCCCACTCAGTTCTTTCGAGAGAAACTCCTTCTCAACAAAGGAACCGTTCTTTGCATAAACACTTTGCCTTCTTCTGGATAGAAGGTATACCCAATAGTTTCCTTAGGGTATCCTATGAAGACGCATTTTCCGCTTTGGGTTCGAGCTTGTCGGGCATCAACTTTGACGTAAGCTTCGCATCCCCAAACTTTAAGAAACGACAACTTAGGTTTAGCACCAAACCACAGTTCATACGGTGTCGTCTCAACGGATTTAGATGGAGCCCTAAGTAAATGCAGCGGTTTCTAATGCATAACCCCAAAATGATAACGGCAAATCAGTAAGAGACATCATCGATCGGACCATATCTAATAGGGTTCGATTCCATGCTCGAACACACCATTGCGCTGTGGTGTTCCGTGGCGTGAGTTGTGAAACGATTCCACTTGCTTTGAGATGCGTGAGAAAATCATAACTTAAATATTCGCCTCACGATCGGATCAGAAACTTAATCTTTCTGTTACGATGGTTCTCCACTTCATTCTGAAATTCTTTGAACTTTTCAAACGTTTCAGATTTATGTTTCATTAAATAGATATACCCATATCTACTTAAGTCATCGGTAAAAGTGAGAAAATAGCGATATCCACCGCGCGTCGAAACACTCATCGGTCCGCATACATCGGTATGTATGATTTCCAACAAGTCCGCTGTTCGCTCCATCATACCGAGAACGGGTTTTGATCATCTTGCCCATGAGGCATGGTTCGCATGTGTCAAATGATTCAAAATCAAGAGACTCCAAAAGTCCATCGAATGGAGTTTCTTCATGCGCTTTACACCAATATGACCTAGACGACAGTACACAAATAAGTAGTATTATCACTATCTACTTTGCATCTCTTAGCCTCAAAGTTATGGATGTGTTTCATTCCTTTCGAGATCTAGAAGAAATAAACCATTCACAATAGGTGCATGACCATAAAAGATGTTACTCATATAAATAGAACAACCATTATTCTCCGATTTAAATGAATAACCGTCTTGCAATAAACACGATCCAGAATAATGTTCATGCTCAACGCATGCACATAATAACATTTAGTAAGGTTTAAAACTAATCCCAAGGTAAAACTAAGGAGAGCGTCGACGGCCATCACATCAACTCTTGATCCGCTGCCAACGCCAAGATCGTCACCTCATCCTCGCAAGTCATTGCCTATTCCGTAGCTCCTGCTTCGAAGTTACAAATATTAGCAATGAACCAAGATCAAATACCTGTGCACTACAACGAGGGCTAGTAAGGAAAACATCAATAACATGTATATCAAATATACCTTTGATGGTGCCAGCCTTCTTGTCCGCTAAGTACTTCGGACGCTTGCGCCCAAAGGACCCTTGTCCTTGCAATAGAAGCACCGCTTCCGGCTTGGGTCCGCACTTGAGCTTCTTCTCGCCAGGGCAACGCTTGCCTCCTTTCTTTAAGGGCTTATTTGCACCTTTACCTTTCTTAAAGGAGGGCTTGTTGACCATCAACACATGATTATCCTTTTGATGTCCACCTCGCAGCCTTCAGCTGCGAAGAGCTCGGTGATCGTATCAGTGGAACCAATCTGATTATGAATCACTACGTAACTTTTGTAGCCGGGAGGGAGTGATTGCAGAACCTGTCAATCTTGAGCTCCTCCGAATCTTGCAGTCCGCTTGCTCAAGGCGTTGAGTGTAGCCCGACATCTTTATGGCGTGCTCACTAACGGAACTCCTTCCTCCATCTTGCGTTAAAGAACTTCGTAGATCTCATATCTCTCGAACGGGCCTGAGTCTCAAAACATGGTTTTCAGCTCCTCAAGAATCTCAAAGGGCCCGGATAGTTTTCAAAACGATTTTGAAGTTCGGTTCCATAGCAAACAACATGGTGCTCTTAATCACACCATAATCATCCTTGCGCCGATCGATAGACAGCTTTCTCATCACCGCAGCTTGCAGTAGGGGGTTACCTAACGCTTTCTCAAGGACATAGTCCTTTGTCCGCCACGTAATGATTCTTAGATTATGGAACCAGTTGGTGAAGTTAGACCCATTGTTTCTAAGCTTTTCTTTCTCAAAGAAAACGTTGAAGTTGAAGTTGGACTTGGCCATGTGATCTATGATTTGCAAGTACAATTTAGACTATGTTCATGATAAATAGTTCAACTTAATCAAATTACTAGATGAACTCCCACTAAATTCAACATCCCTCAAGTTGTTTAGTGAACGATCCAAATTCACCACACCTAATCCGATCATCACGAGAAGAGATGTGGTTTCAATGGTGGACAACGGCGTCGATCATATCATTCATATGACTCATGCTTAACCTTTCGGTTCTTGTGTTCCGAGGCCATGTCCGTACATGCTAGGCTCGTCAAGTTAGACCCAAGTATTTCCGCAGTAAACTGGCTTGCACCGTTGTATGTGAGCGAGAGTCTATAGCACCCGATCATCACGTGATGCTTGGACACGATTTAACTTTCGCAACGGTGCATACTTTGGGGGAGAACACGCTTTTATCTTGATCTTTATGAGGAATCATCTTATAATGCTACCGTCAGCGATCTAAGCATAATAAGATACATAAAAGGATAAACATCACATGCATATAACTTTATGTGACATGGTATAGCCAATCTTCGCAATGATCTCCATCTTGTGCTCCGCATGATCTCCATCACTCCACCATGATTGCCTCCACCACGAATAGCAACTACAACTATTGCTAACTACTTAGCGATAAAGTAAAGCTATTACATGGCGTATAAGAAGTTGACTCGCAGGTCATACACAATTATAAATACAACCATATGGCTCCTGCCGGTTGTGTACTCATCGACATGCAAGTCGTGAAACATTACAAAACATGATCATCGCATATAATATACACATCACATCTTGGGCCATACCATATCACGAAAACACTCGCAAAAACAAGTTAGACGCCTACTTTGTTGTTGCATGTTTTACGTGGCTCATGGGAGTAGATGCTAAGAACAATTCTTACCTACGGAAAGCCACAACGGTGATATTATGGTTGCCAAACTCCGGTGTTAATCCCATGACAACTATAGTGAGAGAAACTGACATCCACTCACCGCATGTGGTACAAGCCACGCCAAGTGCTGAGCCGGTCTCGAACGACGCCGTCAGCGTAAGGTTGGCCTGCACTGCTTCAATCTCACTATCCCGCCATAAGAAGAACACAACCAAGAGGCTTGCAACAGAAAACATCAACGCAAGAACAACCATGTTGCGTTCTACTCGTGAATCACATCTACGCATAGATCTAGCTCTGATACCACTGAAGGGTTTTGCAGCATAGTAAATCAAAATTTTCTATGGAAGCAAACAGAGGGAAAGCCAAGATCTAATCTAGGAGATGCAAACAACGAGAGAGATTGGATTAGATCTTCATACCCTTGAAGATTCGCACAGCGGAACGTTCGTTAAACGAGCGTGGGTGATGTAGTCGACTTCGCTTCTCCTCCTCGCGATCCGATCCGATCTAGCTCCACAAGTGGCGGTGCCTCCGTGAGATGCACACGTGCAGCACCTCGTCGTCTCCTCCTTCCTCGGACCAGCAAGTAGGGTTGAGAGATAGATTGGATCTACAACACGACGCGTTGTGTATATGGTGGAGAATTTCGCAGGCTTCGCCACAAGCAAATGGAGGGAGAGAGGAAGGCGCAGGCTACTAGGGCTTGAGGAGATGTATGGTTGGGGAGGCGCACCAGCCCTCTATATAGAGGGGGTGCGGCCAGCCCTTGCCCATCCTCCAAGTCTATCTCTGGTTTAAACGATTTTAAACTTATCCCTTATCTAGAAATCCTATCTCTAGTTTAAACGAGTTTAAACTTATCTAGGATCGGCTGGGCCCTATGGGGCCTTGTGCCCCTGGCCCAATGCGGCCAGGACACTCCCTCATAGGCCATGCCCCTCCCGGAAGGTGGGACCACGTTGGCCCCTTCCGAAGGTTCTAGAAGCTTCGACAATACCGATTAATCCTAACAATTCAACTCCAAAACTGCACCGCCTTTATATGAATCTTATTCTCGGACCACTCCGAACCTCTCGTGATGTCCCAGATCCCATCCGAGACTCAACAAAAATTCATAAACCAAGTATCCAATCTATCCTAGCCGAGATACGTTATGTGTGACCTGCGGGTTCGAGAATATGCGCACATGATCTTCTATCAATAATCAATGGGTCTGCACCCATATTGACTCCCACATTCATCGATGATCATATCGGATGAACCACGATGCCAGGATTCAATCAATCCCATATATATATTCCCTTCGCCTCGCGATATTTTACTTGCCCGAGATTCGATCGTTGCGTACCGTCATACCTAGTTCAATCTCGTTCACAAAGAAGTACTTTACTCGCTCCGTAATCCGATATCACTTTGTGATTAACTCCTTAACCACATGCTTGCAAGCGTGTTGATATCGACACGAAAATTCAAGTATATCTCTCCGACTTGGGAGGACAAATCCCATCTCGATACATACAACCCAACAGATACTTTCCGATCACCTGAGAGACACCTTTATGATCACCCTCTCATAGGATGACGTTTGATGACCTCAAAGCTTTCTTCCGATACCAGGAAGTTGTATTATCTCATGGTCTAAGGAATACAATATTTGACATGAGAAAAGCTTCGCAAAGACGAACACGATGAAACGATCTAATAGCTTTGCTTAGTTTGTCTCGCCCACCATATCATTCTCCCAATGATATGATCTCATTATCAATTGACAACTCATGTCTATGGTTAGGAAACCTTAACCATCATTGATCAATGAGCTAGTCCATAGAGGCGTACTAGGGACACGGTGTTGTTCACAAACCACACAAGTATTAATGTTTCCGCTTAATACAATTCTAGCATGGAATATAAACTTTATCATGAACAAGAATTATAATAATAACATCTTTATTATTGCCTCTAGGGCATAATTCCAACAGCCTCGACACATACTTTCCGAACACTCAATACCACCTTTATAACCACCCAGTTACGAAGTGGTGTTTGATGTCATCAAAGCATCCATCCGGTAATGGTGATTAGCATGATCTCATGGTCGAAGGAATTAGGATACCATGTATCAGAAAGCTTATAGCAAATGAACTAATAAAATGACTTGATCTTTATGTTACGCTTATCTATAGGAGCATGTCCATCACACCATTCTCCTAATGATATGATATTGTTGTTAATAACATCTCAATGTTCATGATCAGGAAACCATGATCATCTATCAACCAACAAGCTAGTATTATAAAGAGGCTATACTAGGGACTCTAATAAGGATTTATCCACAATGAGCAACATTTGTGAAAACAATAAGTAAACCCACAAAACCCCCAAGAAGCTTATTTTGCAACTTGTCAAGAAGCAGCTCGCAAAGACATTGAGAGAGCTTTTGGTGTTCTTTAAGCTAGTTTGCAATTGTCTAAGAGTCTGCTCGTTACTGGCAAAAAAACATCTGAACAACATCATGACAACATGTATAATTTTACACAACATGATTGTTGAGGATGAGAGGGAGAATAGGTTGCCCTTGGAGTATGACAATATTGGTTGTCGTTTCAAGCCTAGAAGAAACCCTGACAAGATTAAAATATTCCTTCAAACCTATCGGCAGATTAAAAACAGAACTCAGCATTCCAATCTTCGTCAAGATCTTATTGCCCACGGTTGGTCATTGCTAGGCATGAGTTTCCATTGAGTTTTCTTTGTATTTATTTGTTTTCCATACAAAACTCTCATTCATTTGTGCTCTTGAATTCTTCATTTTTAAAATGTTGTTGTAAACTATGGAATATTATTGATTTGTAATTCTATAACATTGATCGATTTGATGAATAAAATCTGCATGTGTTGTTTAATTTGATCTGCAAATATATTTCTAAGATTAATAGATGGTTCTGTTTTGCGGGCCAAAAACAGCGACACGATTCTGTTTTACGGTACGCGTATACCATATATGTTCCGCGCTGCGTTCTTTGGCCAGAAAAACGGTTTGTGATATAATACATCCACGATTTGCAGTATCACGGGATCTGTTAGAGATGCTTTATGCCCTAAGCAAATCTCAGCCGGCTGAAAATTAGCAAATCCCTACTTAATTTGGTGATTTTTGCCCTTCCGGCCGGGCATGGCTGGCCCACCTAGTAGCGTGAACTGAATTCTGGAAAACAGGAAAAGTCATCTCCTCGTCGGACAGCGCAACAGCACGAGCAGGAGAGAGCATTGGGTCTCTCCGAGCGAGTGGTGAGCGCCAGCATCGATGGAAACCAACGCCGCCGGGGCCGGTGCCGGCGCCGGCCTACGAGGAGGAGGCAGGAGGGACACGGCGAAGCAGCTAAACGTGGGGGGCAAACTCTTCGCCTTGGAGGCAAGCTCCCTCTCCCTCTCCCTTTCTCTCCATCCCTCCCCAACCCCAATCTTCGTGGACCGCGACCCCACCCTCCTGTCCGCGATCCTCTCCGCCATCCGCGCCCCCTCCTCCCAGCTGGCCTTCCCGGCTCGGATCCTCCTCGACGAGGCCCTCTTCTACGGCCTCCACGCCCAGCTCCTCGCCGCGCTCTCCCCTCCGCCCCTCTTCGGCTTCTCCGCCTCCCTCGCATCCACCCTGTCCCCCGCCTCCGAGCCGTTCCCCACCGCCCTCGCCGCTCACCACGACGGCTCCCTCTGTCTCGCCCATGGCGCCGGCCAGCTCACTTTCTATTCGCCCGCGCTGGACCACCTCACCACTTTCCGGACCCACCTGCACCGCGCCACTTCCCTCCGGCAGCTGTCTCCCAGCCTCGCCGTGGTCGGGTCCAGCTCCTCCCCCGGGCTCCATGTGTACGACTTCCTCGAAGGCAGGCACGTCGCCTCCGTTGAATGGGCAGACCCAAGCGACCTTCGCGTCCTCAAATCGAGGGTCATCGCCATGGCCGCTCGTCCTCCTGCTGATGCATCTGACACGAATTCACCGATCTTCGCTACATTCGAGTGCCCACACAGGGAGAACTGCATCCTGGCGATTGACCCTGTAACTCTGAAGCCAGTGCAGGAGATTGGCCGGCAAAGTGGGACTGGGGCCAAGTCGTCTTCACCGGGTCGGGTAGTGCACCTGCAGGAGCTTGGGCTAGTGTTTGCATCATCTGTGAGCTCGGGGGCATTTGGCTACTCTGGGTACATGAGGCTGTGGGACATTCGTTCTGGGAATGTGGTCTGGGAGACAAGCGAGCCAGGGGGAGCTGGAAGAAGCAGCAGGTTTGGAGATCCATTTGCAGATGCAGATGTGGATGTGAAGCAGCTGATGCTTTACAAGGTGTGCTCAAAGTCAGGAGATATTGGAGCTGCAGACCTGAGGCGCCTCAGTGACGACCCTTGGGTTTATATGTCATCAGGACCAAGAGGGAGCGGAGGGGGTCATGGCAGTGTTCTGCATTGCTACAAGTCCCAGATGTTTGTCAGCCGGAAGGATGGATTGGAGGTTTGGTCCAGACTGGGAGAACAACAAAATGGCAGAAGCAACTTCGCAGAGCAATCGAGAACAAAGGAGACAGAAGGAATAAATGAAAATAGCTTTAGAAGCAGCTATATGGACACTGAAGAGGATTCTAAGCGTGGGATGATAGAGATGATGGAAGGGGGCGGAGACCGCTTGTTTGTGACTAGAGAAAACATGTCAGTTGTTGAAGTGTGGGAGAGCTCCCGCCTAGCTGGTGCTATCTCTCTCTCTCATAGCAATTTCCCGACTGTCAAAAGAAGTAACAAGTACATTTTCTAGTACAGGATCACTGTCATGTTCTCTCTGTTCTTTTCAGGTATAAATTCAGGTCCGGAATATTGTTCTTCCTGTCTCAACTCTGTTTCCAGATTTGATGTGGTAATATTACATTCCGTGCCACTACAGATGCATTTGATGCAGGCATAGGCCTAGACTGAAGCAGCCTCTTTGGTATAAGAATATATTCGTGATCCCTTAGCAGTGAGAGTTAGTTCCTTACAAGATCATTGTTCAACTAGTCCCTCGCACCCTAAATATAGTGCAATGTTGTTATTCAGCTTACTTTGTGATTATCCTGTCAGGACATCATCAGTTGCGATCAACTTGTCAAGTTACCATTATTATCTTTTAAAATGGTAAAAAGAATTGAGGCCAGCCCTAGTGGTTGTCTCTTATTTATCGTATGTTAACTTGCCATGTCACTTAGATGCTCACCATCCCAATTGGTATTTAATATGTAGTATACTGCACTTTTATTAGTATTGTATGTGTCTAATTGATGATGAGTAAAAGATTTAACGATCCATGTTGGTTTATATGAAGAGACAATATCAAGGATAAGAAATGGTTTCATTGTCTCTGCTCATTGATTCTATGCCACATAGGAAAAAAACTAACATGTATTGTTAAGAGATGGTGCCACGCAGGAGCAATGGGAGAGGCCTGGTATTGCTGGTAGCAAAGTTATCTCTTTGTCTCTTTGTTCTATAGAATTTGCAGATTATGGCTTACAAACATATATGTTGTGCAACAATTATAACCCAGAAACTTGATTTCAGATTTCGAATATTACTGATTTGCTCTTCCAATATACCTCAAGTAGAAGTCAAATATTACTTATCCCCGTGGATAAGTCGATAGAGTAGAAGTCAAATATTACAAACATATATTACAGATTTCGAATATTATAACTTGGAAGAGCAAATCAGTAATATTCGAAGAAGCCAGGAAGAAGTCAAATATTACATATGTTGTCTTTCCTTGGATAAGTCGATAGAGTAGAAGTCAAATATTACTTGTTTTCTTAATTATCTGTTCTGTTCTACATCATTACCATATGATTTACTCCTTTATTCCAATGTAATTAACCTGCAAAACTAAGCCATGAAAGCGTATAGTGGTGCGACATTGTAACAATTTTTGGTCCACCTTACGGTCGAATGGTTTGTATAGTCATTGCTTTGCACATGCCTGCCCCGCTGTATCTAGCTGGTTAGAAACATAGGTTATTAGTTAGGCAATCAAACAGAGAACTTTTTTTTTCATAGGACTCCCGTTGAGTTTTTTATGTTTCCTTAATACCCAATTGTAGCATTGGGTAGTACTTATCAGTGAACTCTTAAGAGTTACAGGGTAGGCACATTAAAGATCAGTTGGAGATATAGCTTTGCGTAAACTGGGGTACTCCTTGGAACAAAAGAAAAATGATACTACTAGAAGTTTTGCTGTCAGTGAAGTTGTCACAAGCTGGTTCCCAACTCTGGAATCTTTTATGCCCGTGGTCTAGGACACTGTCATTTTCAAAGAAGGTGCCTTCTTTCTGGCCCATCCTACTACTAATTATTATGAAAGGAAAACATCAACTAGGCATCATATAGGTGTCTTCCTCTTTCAGTATTAAACTCAGTTTCCCTTATAGTGCGAGTTGTGACCTTCATGCTGTCGGCAGAGTAGGCTCTTTGCCAGTGCAAATTCGAGCACCGACTTACAAAGTTACAATCTTCTGTTGTTTCTTTTGAATTTGTATATTGACTTGCTGAAATTCAAGCATGGCAGTAATTTACGGTGTTTGCCATGATGGTTATGTCCGGGCTCTTGTATGGTACTCCCTCCGTTTCAAAATATAAGATGTTTTAGGTTTGTGAAGAAAATAAATTTAGACTTCTTTTAGTGTGTAGATTTACCCCAAAGTTGAGTGAACCTACGTACTAAAACGAGTCTAGATACATTTGCTTCACAAAGCTAAAACATCTTATATTTTGAAACAGAGGGAGTATAAATGAATTGTTGAGTTGGGACTGGTTTTCGTGTAACATTATGACAGGAGTCCACTGGCTCCAAAAGACAGCTCTCATTCATATTTAATGGTGCATTTCTTAAAACTCTTTAAGTAATAAAGCGTCCTTTATCGAAAAAAATTTAATGGTGCATTTCATATTCTCCGGTAAACGTGGTTACCCAAACAGTATTTGCAACAGAGAATTTGTGCAGTATATGTTTCTTAGAACATCTGCACAGTTTTTTGTTTTCATTTATTTTGTAGACAAGCATGAGCATATGACGGTGAGCGTTACCGAATAGGTTTGTGTGATCAGTGTAACATAATCGTTGTATGAGCCAATGGATGTAGTACCATGGAGTATCATGAATTAACAGATCTTATGTGTGGGCTAGCCGGACGCCTGTACTTCATTCCATAATGTACTTGATCTTTATTATTTTAGCGAATGCTTGGAGTTGGAGTTGAACAGTTCCTCATCAAAGTTGCCTGCTGACTTGTACGATCATAAATAGAAATTCTTGGATTCTTGGTTTACCAGGTACCATCTGTGTTGTTGATGAGGTCCTGGAATCGCACTGGGAGTGGTCTCTTTGTAGTACTGTATGCATGTGCCGAAGTGATCTTTTTTGCTTAAGAAAATCTCATTTAGGATCATGGGTATGTCACTAACGGTACTGCATAGCCCCACCGGCCACCAGGACACCGTGATGGCGCCGAATCTCAAGAACCCCGGTCTGTCTGTCTGACTGACTGTCTTTGTTTGCCGGGCTCCGGCATCATTCGTTTCTTGTGTAAGACGCAGGTTTGAGGTGTTAAGCGTTGCTTTGCAGGTTGCAGCGCGTCTCGGATTCCATTCACTCGAGTACCTTGTACCTGGAACCGGATGAAGATGATTATGTGTGCAACTGTGGACGTGGCCTCCCATCTGTTTTGGCCGTGTTTGAGGCACACACATGGAACCGCGGCATCATGCGCAAGGAGGAGCGTGGTAACATTATCTTATCTTCCCGACGAATCGAACGTATTTTATGGCAGAATCCAGCTCCTTCTGTCGAGCGTGCAGGTCGATGAGCACGGGACTGGAGGAGCGGACGGATCCTGGACGGTCAGGCTGCACGTTTTGCCGTTTGTTCGGGAGCGAGGCAAGAGGAACAGGGCGTATCTTGTCCCGTCCTCTGTAGCCTGTACCGTCCGCTGCCCCGTCTATTTTCTTTGGGGTTTAGCTGCAGCACGCTAGTCGGCAGCGGGGCAGGACCGCCGCTGACGACGAGCCCCTTGGGTATTTTTCTAGTCTCCCCCTCTGTATAGACGAGTAATAATAATAATGGAGCGAGACGAGACGGGACGCGATGATGCATAATGGAGATGGCGAGAGGAGGAGACATCGGGACAGGTGCGCAGGTCAGGCCTGTGAACGATGATAGCTCCCCCCGAACCTACACTCCTCCGATCAGTGCACCGACGACTGAGCCTGATCTGATCTGAACTGATCCGATCGGAATGAAATCAAGCTGGGCTTCGATCGGTAGCGCGTCCACTTCGGCCATTCTTTTTCGCTGCGAGTTCCTGCATCCCCATCTGTCGTCTCCCCGGCGTAATGCCGCATGTCCCTTGCTAGCTGCTAGGAAGGAAGTGTACAGTGAGACAGGCACCATCTGTTGGAATTTGGGGCCTAATACAAATTCAAATTTCTACTATTCCATCTACGCAAAGAAGGTGACACCAAAGTTTAGTCCCACCTTGCTAGTTTAGAGGGAGTTGGACCAATATATATAGTGGAGTGTTTCACTACCTCCTAAAGAGAGTGAAGAGGAGTGGCATACACGCGCGCTCCTCCTCCGTCGCCCGCCTCGCCTCGCCTCGGTGCCGATCTTATCTTTTTCTGCTCGGGAAAATTATTGTGCGAGTTATTTTTACACCGCTTCGGTTTTTCCTAAACGTGAAATTACTACCGGACGTGGACTACGCCCATCGCCTTACCCGACCGGGCGCCTATATATAGACGGCCTTAGGCTAAAACCCTAATACGAGAAAATACACATCTCTCGCCTCCAACCTTGCGTCGCCGCTACACCTTCTCCATCCCTCTTCCGGCGCAGGCACGGACGACGGGACAAGAGGGCCTCCTAACCACCGCCTCGTGAACTCAGACGGGTGAGGCGATCGTTTTGGGGAGCGCGTCTGCCGACCATCGACGGCATCACGCCGAATCGACCACTCCTTCCCGACGAGGACTTCTTCCTGACATCAGCCTCTACATCGACGCCATGGTCGACGACCGGTGTCAACCTCAACCCCAACTCAACGCGAACCCGATTCCTCCTCCAACACCGCACGTAACTGTTCCTATCTAGTTACATTGCAGTTTCTTGTACTAGCTCTTGGAATAGATGTGATTTGTTTTTTCTGGTTGAATATGATCTGTTCGTTTATTCTGCTAGTATATATGATTAGATTAATTCTAGCACTTATAGTCATGATTTATTATTATTTATTTCGGATTAAATATTGTGGTAATTTGCTTATATTTTCAACACCATCGGTACCAGCTCTGCTTCATGCGTGGTAGTATGATTGTTCGGCTTAGCTGCGGTGCATCTGCATCCTAGGTAATTAAACCGGTTCGTGCGTGTACCCGGGCCGGACACCCTGTTGCTGTCTCCGGATCGCCTTTCTCCTTCCGTCCTTTCGACCACACACGCACATCCAGACCACGTTCCCTTCTACACTCTGCTCTTTTAAGCACCCCCACGCTTTTCCCTTCCCTTTCCACCTCCGTCCTTCCTGGGTTTGCTTCTTCAGTTAACCCACCAGAGTATTCCCTCCTTCCCTTCTTGAGCCCGATCGAGCCTTGTCGTGTGGCATGATCATGGTCTGAGTCGTCGTTACCGGAGCTTCAGCTGCAGGGACCCGCACCGGAGATCGGGATCAATGGCGGGTGGTGCTAGGTGCAGCTCCCTGCTGCGCGGGTTCCTGTCCCTCTTCTTTCTAATGTTCCTCCACGTTGGCCACAGGGGCTGCTGCTTCTCGCCTGGCTCTGCCTCGCAGCAGCACGAGGAAGACGAGGGTGGCGTCGTCCTCGGCAGCGGCAGCAGCAGCAAGAGGAGGAAGATATCGCCACTCGCGTTCTCCCCCGCCGTGTCGTCCTCTACCGTCGTTGAGGAGAGGGCCAGGGCCAGGCGCAGCAGGCACGTGTCGTCTCTTGCCACCAACCTCCGCTGCTACCTCCACCGCATCTTCTCCACCTCCTCCGGCTCCGGACCCAAGCATGCTGTTCCGGAGGAAGAGGAGGCCGTGACCACCACCACCGTGTCATCATCATCGCCGCTCGCTCTGTCCGTGACGCAGCGTCAGGCGGCGTCCGTGGTGCTGTCGTCCACGCCGTCGTCGCCGTGCGCGTCGCCGTTCCTGTCCCCGATGTCGCCGCGGTCCCTCAGCGTCACTCCTCCCGTGCCGTGCTCGCCGCAGGCCACCACCAGGCGGCTGTCCAGGTCCTTCGCCGCCCGCGGCGACCTGTTCCCGTGCAAGGCGTGCGGCGAGGTGCTCAGCAAGCCGCAGCAGCTGGAGCTCCACCAGGCCATGAAGCACTCCCTGTCGGAGCTCTCCCACGTCGACTCCAGCATGAACATCATCCGCATGATCTTCCTCGCCGGCTGGTCGTCCGCCGGCGCCGACGGCGGCGGCGGCCCCCCGGCCGTCGTCACGCGCATCCTCAGGATCCACCACAACCCGCGCGCGCTCTCCCGCTTCGAGGAGTATCGCGACCTCGTCCGCGCCCGCGCCGCCCGCCGCTCCACGGCCGGCGCGGCGGTGGAGGAGCGGTGCATCGCGGACGGCAACGAGCGGCTGCGGTTCCACTGCTCCACCATGCTCTGCTCCCTGGGCGCCGGCGTCTGCGGGAGCCCCTACTGCTGCACCTGCACCATCCTGCGCCACGGCTTCGCCGGGAAGCAGGCGGACGTGGACGGCATCGCCACGTACTCCTCCGGGTGGGCCGCGCACGCGTCGCTGCCCGAGGACGTGGAGCGCGAGTTCGCGTTCCTGCAGGTGCGCCGCGCCATGCTAGTCTGCCGGGTCGTGGCGGGACGCGTCGTCCGCGGCGGCGACGGCGACAAGGTGGCCTACGACTCCATGGTGCCCGTGCCACCGGCCGGGGGTGGCCGCCGGGGAGAGGACGACGCCGAGCTGCTGGTGTTCAACCCCCGGGCGGTGCTCCCGTGCTTCGTCATCATGTACAGCAGCTAGCCGTACGTGGCGCCGGCATGGCACGTGCATGGAGTGTATAGACACGTTTCCCCATTTTGCTTGTTCCATCCTCTTCTTCGTTAGGTAGGTGTCTGTGGTCACTCACTCGCCGTCACAGGCAACTTAGTCGGTTACTCGATCACCGCAGCGATCTCAACTTTTGGCCGGATCGAGAACACTCATCAGTCAGCACTCGGCGTCAGTGGCCTCGCTGGATCAGATCGAGTACTTGGGTAGTTTGGTAGTGAGTCTGCCATATATGCCGTGTCATAGGCCACAGCGACAAAATTGTGTAATCTGGTTGGCATGGTTTTGTAGCTGTTACCATTGGTCATGTGTCAAGCGTCCGCTGAACTGAATGGTACATGTTCTTATCGGCATGATGACCTGCAACAGGTTAACACCGAGGGAGCAGACACATCGGAAGACCTATCGGTATGATGACCCTAAATTTCTAGCAAGAACAACGTTAAGCATGAAGATTGCTTGCAGATAGCCTAAAATGCTAGCAAGAACTACAGTAAGTATGAAAATCGGTTACACACCGCCTAAACAGACACTCACTAGCAAGAAGCACCATCAGATCCATCCAAATGTACTGAGAACTAGCACATGCTCAGAGTTATAAGCTACAACAACAACAAGGCTTAGAGATTTCTTACAGCCACTAGAAGAGGATTCAACACACAACTCGGGGTATAGGGAGAAGACGGCTTGCCATCGATGGTCCCTGCTATCGTGCTCGTCGTGAAGACGGTGAAGAGGATCCAACCATCTCATAGGACCTCAAAGGGGGAAAATTGTTGATTTGTGTTTCGGCGATGAGAGTGATGGTTATAAATTGAGGGGCGACTTAGGCGGGAGGAGAGCGAATTTCTCCCATCGTATTTTTTATGTGGTGCGCGAGCTCCTACGGTCTCCATGGTTGCACGAGCTTGTATGCCACTGTCTTGGATTTTCACGACGTGAGGGTGATTCCATGAAAACGGCTGAATCGGCAGTTTCAAGTGGGCCTAACCCGAAGGTGCTTTTGTTGCGGGCTAGAACATGGAGGACCCACAGACATCTAATTATCTTGTTTTTAATATCCCGAGTATGGCTAGCCTCGCAGTGATTTGCGAAACATGTCCTACAAGGTAAACATGAACGGCTCCTTTCTTCTTCACCTCCCACCTCCGTGAGAAACCTTCCAGATATCGGTTGTTTGGCCACTCCCCTATCTTCTTCGGCGGACACCGACATCGAGTTGGGTGAGGAACCCATCTTTGTACAGTAGTAGGTAGGATTTAGTCGGCTATGGTAGCTTGGACTTATGCTAGTTGTAGGCTCTATGCTGGTAGGAACACATCTAGATCTCCTAAGGTGGATTTGCTGCTCATCGGTGGTTCTTTTCTCCGTCGTGGAGCTCCCGAGGTTAGAGTCGGAGGTGAAGGGGAGGTGTACCCCTAGCTACTCTGTCAATAAAACCTTTGATGCTTTTTTGTTGTTGTGGTGGTTCTTGATATTGTGTTTCCTTTCGACCGTCGATGGTGGAGAGGGGGCGAAGGACATCGCTAGGAGTTGCAGATCTCAAGGTGAGTAGGGAAAGAAGCTGTAGTTTGGAGATTCCCACATTATAGTGGAGGAAGAAGACCAAAATTATTTTTATTTTAGGGTCATTTGTGCACATTCCGAGGACCAACAAGTTGTAATTTAAATTTCTTTTGAGATCCTATATGTAAATCCACCATCTTCTAATTAGACATCAAGGCCCTTCAAGGTCTCTCCCAGTTCATAAAACACGTCCTACACGAGTGTCCTATTTGCCCCCGAGAGAGTGGCACAAGAGCGCGTGTTTTTATGGAGCAACTATTTATCGCTCAATGTCGCGCGATATGCGCTCCGCCTGCGCGTGTTTCACCCGGATGGGTCGGTCCATTACAACACTCTGTTTCTTCTCTGTCGGAGCCTTCGGTTTTTGGTGAGTTCGGACGAAGATTGAACGGACCAATAGATTCGAAAACGATCCCCGTTCATGTCCCTAGGTCACCCTCGCGGGTGACCAGGGGCAAACCCTAGCCTCCGAAGGCGGTAGCCAGGGGCGGATCCATGTGCAGCCTTGGGGGTGCACAGGACACCGGGTACAACTGAATTCCTTTGTAAATTAGCTATGTTCCACCATGCGTGTAACCAATAATACAAGTAATTTTTCAGTCGGGGCACCACTGTGCACCCGGATCATCACTTCTCTAGCTCCGCCACTAGCGGTAGCCTACGTGCTGCTGCGCGACGGGAACTTTATGGGTCCAACCTAGACCTGGTTGGGCCTGCTGGGCCTGATGTGGTCCTGTTGTGGCGTCGGGTCGGCACCCACCAACGGTGGTGGAGGACATCCTCCATGTGGCTCTGCTGCTGCCACCCTCCCTACCCCTCTACCTTACAGGTCACTGCTAAACTTTGCTACACGGGCGCGAGTTCGCGGATGCCAGGACGACGGCCTCTGGACGGTGGGCGACGTGGCCGTGGTGATGGTCGACTCTTGGGGCCATGAGGGTGGCAAGGAGTAGGCACCGGGGGCTCCTGGTGCTTGCAGGCGCCGCGGCGTGGTCAGTGCCTAGATCGCGTGTTGAAAGCTCGGCTCGGGGACGGTGACCTAAGGTACCAGGTGTGTTGAGGGTTTTTTCTAGCGAAATCCCAGCGCTTCGGTGCCAACGACGGCGACGCATGTGGGTGTCGTGACCCTCTTGAGGATGTTGTTGTGGCTAACCTTTTATCCTCGTCACTCGTATGGTTTGGACGTTTGGTTTTATTTATAAAGAAGGGCAAAAGCCTGATTCGAAGCTTTCGGTCTTTGCGGGTCTTTTGATTTTTAGAGATTTGAATAAATATTCAAATTTTAAAAAGTTCAGATATGAAAAAGGTTGAAACTTGAAAAGGTTCGGATTTTAAAGAAAAATCAAATCTACAGAACGTTCGAACTTGAAAGTTTTTGAGATTTTAAAAATGTTTAGATCTGAAAAGAGCTGAAACTTAAAAAAGTTCAGATTTGAAAAAAAAATTCAAATCAATAGAATGTTCGAACTTGAAAAAAATAATATAAAATGTTCAGATTTAGAAATATTCAAATCTGAAAAAGTTTAGAAAACCCGACTGCACCAAAAGGCTGGTGGAAAAAACCGCAAACCGGAAGAAAACCCGCAAAACCCGAAGAAAATAGACAAACCACCGCTAAACTGGCCGGCCCATCTCGAACGGCCGCGCGGGGAGCCTATTACCACCCGCGTTGAGCGATAAATAGAAAATACACTTTTTTTTCCTTCTTCAGCGACTTCTCAGATTAATTCCTCTGGATAATACATGGGCCGTTGACAGGATGTGGCCGGAACTGATCGTGGATTAGGGTTTTTGCTCAGCCTGGGCTTTATTTAGTCTCTCTAAGGCTAACGTCTAGGAGGATGTGATTTTTGATTTAAAAAAAGGAGGATATGCTTTTTTTTTCTAAAAAAATGAGGATATGATTTTTCCCCTCAGAAAAATGGGAGTATGTTATATTTCCAGGTAAAAGACGACATGGTGATTACCGTGAAGATAAAATGGAGCATTTCCCGTGGCTACTGTTTGGACAGTTGAGCTGACCAAAGAGACGGGCAGCAAGGCTAAAGTCTAATCTTTGACGATTTCTTGCTGCTTGCAAAGTTGCAATGGAACAAATGAACAGAGAAACGTCTTCCATCTGTATTTGCTGTGAGTAGCTGTGATCCAAGACGAGCACCCGGCGTCAGCCTCCGTCTCCCCAATGGGAACACCGCTGTGATGAGATAATACGGTGTTGGTTTGGTAAGGCTATCAAGTGTCGATTTCGTTGGTCATCGGAGGAGACCGGGAGCGAGTTCAGCTTCGCAGATCCGCATGGGTTTGGTGCAGACGAGTCGGTACTCGCCTACTACTCGGTAGTAGTAGTACTCTCCATGGACCTTTTCCGATGATGTCGACGGCAATTGGACCGAGAGCACTTGGGAACTCATTTCTGAATTCTGACGCGGATAATAAGTCAAAATAAGAACAAGAATGACGAGGCTTAATTTGGTGAAGCATGTACCTAACCGTACCCGTTGTTAAAACACCGTAAAAGATCTCATAGCTACGAGTACGGAATGTGTCTTCCTTTTTCTTCCAAGCAATCCATGATGGATTAAATTCCATTATCATCCGACAACGGAACACGGGTGGGGCAGCATCCATGTGCAAAGCAAAAAATAAAATGTATTTTATCGTCGCCTACTCCTTTAGAACTCGGAAGTTAGGACTTCAGTAGGTACAACCGTTTGAAAAAAAAATACTAACAATTCCAAAAACCGCCAAAAGAGTAAAACCAACCTTATATCGAGGTATATATACTTTTAGTCCCACAATTTATATTATGGGAGCGTTTTAGTTTCACATCTTGCAAAGTGAACCACAATAGTCCTGCAACTTGCATCCTAGAAACATTTTAATCCAATTTGATCAAATTTAATTGAGTTTAACATATTTTGACCAAATTTGTCGACCTATGGCATCATAACCCTTGTGTATTTTTTCTATGGCACTTGTGTCCTTGGTTCCAACATGTGGGCCCTCATGTCAGTAGAAGTACAAAATAAATAAAACTCTAGCAAGGAAGTGCATTGAACGCATGATCTTTGCATTGGTAATCCACTCCTCAAGCCACTACGTCGAACGCCAATTGTTATTATAAAGGGTGGAACTCTTTTTATATAATATAAAAGCACACACACAAACTTAAATATGGTCACATTCATTCCTAGCATAATCTTGTGCGTCATGTATGAAGGCCTTTATTTTAAAACCCGGACCATGTGGAGATCATTATTTTAAACATTTAAAATAATACAATTCGGAGTATCAAAAATAACTTAAAAATACGACACGTGACCAATGATATAATATTTTAGTGTGGAAAGTTTAAGCCCAGATTGATTTGTATTAGGGCTACACTAAAAAAAAGGAAATCCTAACAGATTTGATGGTGCACCGTTTACAAACCCGGATCTCTAATTTTGAATTTTCTATGGAGGCTAAAATACAAATTATTTTAGATTAAAAATTTGTATTTTTTTATAATTTTTTCAAAGTTAAAACATGTATTTTTAAATGCCCAAAATAAAGGCTTACATGTAGCTCGGGTTTACAAACTCAATTAATAAAGCTTCACTTCACTCGTGTGTGCTACTATACTTAACTTTTTTTTTGTGCTTCATGTCTGTGTGAGCGAGCAGCTAGCATGTTGCGTGACACGTATGTAAGGGCATCTCCACCAGGCCGACCCAACCGGTCGACCTAAATGGTATCCGTTTGGGTCAGATCGCGGTTGTTTTGGGTCGTGGTCCAGCCTGTCCGGCCAACCCCGACCCATCTGTCCGTCTCCCCCCGCTATCACCACGCTGAAGGAGGTGGCCAAGGAGGCCGCCAAGGTCGACGTCCACGAGCTTCGCCACGCCGCCAAAGCGCGTAGTGAGGCAAAAGCGGTGCAGCGCGAGCACAACGCCGACACGACGCCGGAGGATAAGCGCGTGGCTATGACCACTAAGGTGGAGGAGGAGGGGGAGGAGGGGGAGGAGGTGGATCAGCCGTAGGCGGAGGAGGGGGGAGGAGGAGATCGCCGCCCCCTGCAGATCGCGTAGGCGCTAGGCTTCGACCCAAATGATGCTCCGGATATGGTGGGTTTGATTGCGGCTGAGGCAGAAGCCGCGCGCTGAGCAGAGGCCTTAACAACGACGGTGGCGACGGAGCTCGTCGACCAAGAGGCGAGGGACCACTGAGCCACCGAGATGGAGAAGGCCATGGCGAACCAGGCGGCGGAGGACCGCGGGAAGGCGGCGCGCAAGACTGTGGTTCGTGGCCATGCGCGCGACTGTCACCGCGAACGCCTCCAGCAGCGGTCCATCCGGTCCGCTAGGCCGGTGATCGACGGGGTCGGCGACAGCGACAACGGTAGTCACGGCAACTGCGGAGCCATCAGAAGTGGAGGAAACCTCAATCCCAAGAAAATATCGAAGAGGACCAAGATCAGTCATAAGAAACTGATCACGAAGACGAGCCTTAACAAAGGCTATATACTCAGGATCATCACCGGTAATGATCATATCATCAACATAGAGAAGAAGAAGAGTGCATCCACGAGGAGAAGTGTGAACAAACAACGCTGGATCATGAGCACTAGGGGAGAAACCAGCAGTTGTCACTACAGAAGCAAAGCGCTCAAACCAGGCACGAGGGGCCTGTTTGAGGCCATAAAGAGAACGTCGAAGACGACAAACCATCCCCTCAGGAACAGAGTACCCAGGAGGAGGCTGCATATAAACCTCCTCACTCAACTCACCATTGAGAAAGGCATTCTGAACATCAAGCTGGGACACGAGACCGTGTGACGAAGCAACGACAAGAAAAGAGCATACGGTGGTCATATGAGCGACAGGAGCAAAGGTCTCATCATAGTCACGACCATGCTCCTGCTGAAAACCACGAGCCACAAGACGCGCTTTATAGCGCTTAAGAGATCCATCAGAGCGAGTCTTAATCTTATAGACCCACTTACACGTGATAGGACGAACACCGGGAGGAGGAGAAACAATATCCCAGGTGCCAATGCGCTCAAGCGCAGCAATCTCCTCGGCCATGGCCAGCTGCCATTCAGGATGATGCTCAGCATCCCGATAAGAGGTCGGCTCGGAGGCAACAGAAAGACCATACTGACTAGGAAAGTAACGGTTGGGGCACGGACGGCAGGGACGAGTAGAGGGAAGATCATCAGAGGAAGACGATGCAGGAGACGACGATGAAGAAGAGGGAATAGTAGAGGAAGACTCCGGAGAACGAGGAGAACTAGGAGAACTAGACGGAGCAAAAGAGGACGGTGTCGAAGAAGAGACATCAGGGGGAGGAGATCCTGAAGAAGACACAATAGGGGTAGAAGGAGGTGTGTCAGGAAAGAGAAGAAAAGAGATATCTTCCACCGGGTAAGTACCAGCGGTGGGACGAGGATAGAAAGGACGCGTCTCATCAAAAGTAACATCATGAGAGATACGCATCCGACGACCAACAGGGTCCCAACAGTGATAGCCCTTATGCTCATCACTGTATCCGAGGAAGACACACTCAACAGACTGAGCGGTCAGTTTGGTGCGTTCGCGAGGAGCAAGGAGAACATAGCAAACACAACCAAACAAGCGAAGCATGGAGTAATCTGGAGACTGTCCAGAGAGGCACTCAAGAGGGATACCACCCTGCAAGGCAGCAGAAGGCTGAATATTGATGAGGTAAGCCGACATAGCGACAACCTCAACCCAGAAATGTGGCGGGAGAGAAGAAGCAATCATCATAGCGCGAGTGGTCTCAAGAAGATGGCGATGCTTACGCTCAGCAACGCCATTCTGGGCATGTGCGCCAGACGGAGAATCGAGCAAGAGTGCCACCTTCGGCAAGAACACCTCGAAACATCTGGGAGATATACTCACCAGCAGAATCAGCACGAAACACATGGATGGGGGTAGAATATTGAGTACAAACCATGGCCGCAAAACGCTGATATATGGAGAGCACCTCACTACGAGAGCGCATAAAAACAACCAAGTGTACCAAGAAAAATCATCGATGAATAAAATATAGTAGCGATGGCCCCCTTTCGAAGCGAAAGGAGCCGGACCCCAAACATCGGAATGAACTAAATCAAAAGGTCGCTGAGATCTGAGACGCTAGTAGGATAGGGAAGCTGAATCTTTACCCAACCTACAGCCCTGACAATGCAAGGACCCATCTCCTGAGACAGACCCCAGAAGACCACGATGAACTAATGACGACAGGCGAGAGTCACAGAGGTGACCAAGACGATGATGCCACTGCTGAAAGGAGCTGGTAGTAGAGGCGACAACCGGAGAAGAACTGGCAGATGAAGTGGCAGCGGAAGGAACGCGAAGCCAGTCTAACTCCCAAAGTCCTGAAGAATCATGGCTGCGAGGGCCAGCTCCAACCAGGGCCTGGGTGCGACGGTCCTGGACAACACAAGAATCAGCATCAAGAATGACGCGACAACGAGTCGATGGAGCTGGCTAGCACAGAACAGATTCATCTTAAGAAGAGGGACATGAGAAATATCAGGAACAAAAAAAGAAGTAGAAAGGGTGCCCCGACTAGAAACAGGGAGAGAGGTACCATCAGCCGTAAAAACATGGACAGGAGAAGGGAGAGAATGAAGAGCGGACAGAGAAGAAGACTCAAAGGTCATATGAAAAGAAGCTCCAGAATCCAGATACCACGGAGACGTACCTGACCGTGTAGAAGGTGGTGGTCGCACAGTGCCTGAAGAGTTAGTCACAGAACCAGCAGTGTCCGTCGAGGAAGAGCCTCAGAGCGAAGCGGCGAAGACTCCTGATAATGTCCTGATCAGAGAGAGCAACTGCTGAAGATCCGGAAGGAGCCGACTGCCCACAAGCCTGGTGCTGCTGACGTAAACTGGGTTCCCGTGTATAACAGGTGGCCCAAGTGTGACCATCCCTGTTGCAGTAAGAGCAGTGACGAAGAGAACCACGACGACCCTGACCACGAGCCTACTGGTGCTGACTCGGACCCTGATGTTGGAATTATGCCCTAGAGGCAATAATAAAGATGTTATTATTATAATTCTTGTTCATGATAAAGTTTATATTCCATGCTAGAATTGTATTAAGCGGAAACATTAATACTTGTGTGGTTTGTGAACAACACCGTGTCCCTAGTACGCCTCTATGGACTAGCTCATTGATCAATGATGGTTAAGGTTTCCTAACCATAGACATGAGTTGTCAATTGATAATGAGATCATATCATTGGGAGAATGATATGGTGGACAGACCCAAACTAAGCAAAGCTATTAGATCGTTTCATCGTGTTCGTCTTTGCGAAGCTTTTCCTATGTCAAATATTGTATTCCTTAGACCATGAGATAATGCAACTCCCTGGTATCGGAAGAAAGCTTTGAGGTCATCAAACGTCATCCTATGAGAGGGTGATCATAAAGGTGTCTCTCAGGTGATCGGAAAGTATCATTGGGTTGTATGTATCGAGATGGGATTTGTCCCTACCAAGTCGGAGAGATATACTTGGGCCCACTCGGTAATCGATATCAACACCGCTTGCAAGCATGTGGTTAAGGAGTTAATCACAAAGTGATATCGGATTGGAGCAGTAAAGTACTTGCTGTGAACGAGATTGAACTAGGTATGACGTCCGACGATCGAATCTCGGGCAAGTAAAATATCGCGAGCGAAGGGAATATATATATGGGATTGATTGAATCCTGGCATCGTGGTTCATCCGATATGATCATCGATGAATGTGTGGAGTCAATATGGGTGCCCAGGACCACTGTTGATTATTGATAGAAGATCATATGCGCATATTCTCGAACCCAGGTCACACACTTAACGTGTCTCGGCTAGGATAGATTGGATACTTGGTTTATGAATTTTGTTGAGTCTCGGATGGGATCCGGGACATCACGAGAGGTTCGGAATGGTGGAGAATAAGATTCATATAAGGCGGTGCAGTTTTGGAGTTGAATTGTTAGGATTAATCGGTATTGTATCGGAAGCTTCTAGAACCTTCCGGAAGGGGGCCAACGTGGTCCCACCTTCCGGGAGGGGCATGGGCCTATGAGGGAGGGTCCTGGCCGCATTGGGCCAGGGGCACAAGGCCCCATAGGGCCCAGCCGATTCTAGATAGATTTAACTCGTTTAAATCTAGAGATAGAATTTCTAGATAAGGAAAGTTTAAATCGTTTAAACCGAGATAGAACCCTATCCCCCCACTCCTCCTTATCCCTTGGCCGCCGGCCCAAGGCTTGGAGGAGGGGCTAGGGCTGGCCGCCCCCTCCCCCTCTATATATAGAGGGCTAGGGCGCCCCTCCCAAACCTACACCTTCCTCCAAACCCTAGTTGCCCTGCTGCCCTCCTCTCTCCCTCCCGACTGTTTGTAGGCGAAGCCCTGCTGCAGAAATTCTCCACCATATACACCACGCCGTCGTGTTGTAGATCCAATCTATCTCTCCACCCTACTTGCTGGTCCGAGGAAGGAGGAGACGCCAGGTGCTGCGTGTGCATCTCATGGAGGCACCGCCACTTGTGGTGCTAGATCGGATCGGATCGCGAGGAGGAAGCGAAATGCGACTACATCACCCACGTTGACGAACGTTCCTGTGCGAATCTTCAAGGGTATGAAGATCTAATCCAATCTCTCTCGTTGTTTGCATCTCCTAGATTAGATCTTGGCTTTCCCTCTGTTCGCTTCGGTAAAAAAATTTGATTTACTATGCTGTGAAACCCTTCAGTGGTATCAGAGCTAGATCTATGCGTAGATGTGTTTCACGAGTAGAACGCAACATGGTTGTTGCAGGCGTTGATGTTTTCCGTTGCAAGCCTCTTGTTTGTGTACTTCTTATGGCGTGGGATAGTGAGATCGAAGCGGTCCAGTCCAACCTTACGCGACCTCGTTCGCGAGACCGGCTCCGCACTTGACGTGTGGCTTGTTCCACACATGCGGCTGGTGGATGCTAGTTTCTCTCACTATAGTTGTCGTGGGATTTACACCGGAGTTTGGCAACCATAATATCACCGTTGTGGATTTCCGTAGGTAAGAATCGTTCTTAGCTTGCTACTCCCATAAGCCACGTAAAACATGCAACAACAAAGTAGAGGCGTCTAACTTGTTTTTGCAGGGAGTGTTTTCTGTGATATGGTATGGCCCAAGATGTGATGTGTATATTGTATGTGATGATCATGTTTTGTAATGTTTCACGACTTGCATGTCAATGAGTACACAACTGGCAGGAGCCATATGGTTGTCTTTATAATTGTGTATGACCTGCGTGTCAACTTCTTATACGCCATGTAATAGCTTTACTTTATCGCTAAGTAGTTAGCAATAGTTGTAGTTGCTATTCGTGGTGGAGGCAATCATGGTGGAGTGATGGAGATCATGCTGGCACGCACAAGATGGAGATCATTGCGCAAAGATTTGCTATACCATGTCAAATAAAGTTATATGCATGTGATGTTTATCCTTTTATGTATCTTATTATGCTTAGATCGCGACGGTAGCATTATAAGATGATTCCTCACTTAAAGATCAAGATAAAACTGTGTTCTCCCCATGTATGCACCGCTATGAAAGTTCGTCATGTCCAAGCATCACGTGATGATCGGGTGCTATAGACTCTACGCTCACATACAACGGGTGCAAGCCGTTTACATGCGGAAATACTTGGGTCTAACTTGACGAGCCTAGCATGTACAGACATGGCCTCGGAACACAAGAACCGAAAGGTTAAGCATGAGTCATATGAATGATATGATCGACACCGTTGTCCACCATTGAAACCACATCTCTTCTCGTGATGATCGGATTAGGTGTGGTGAATTTGGATCGTGTTCACTAAACAACTTGAGGGATGTTGAATTTAGTGGGAGTTCATCTAGTAATTTGATTAAGTTGAACTATTTATCATGAACATAGTCTAAATTGTACTTGCAAATCTGTAGATCACATGGCCAAGTCCAACTTCAACTTCAACGTTTTTTTGAGAAAGAAAAGCTTAGAAACAATGGGTCTAACTTCACCAACTGGTTCCTCAATCTAAGAATCATTCATGCGGCGGACAAAAGGACTATGTCCTTGAGAAAGCATTAGGTAACCCCCTTGCAAGCTACGGTGATGAGAAAGCTGTCTATCGATCGGCAAGAAAGATGATTATGGTGTGATTAAGAGCACCATGTTGTTTGCTATGGAACCGAACTTCAAAATCATTTTGAAAACTATCCGGGCCCTTTGAGATTCTCGAGGAGCTGAAAACCATGTTTCAGACTTAGGCCCGCTCGAGAGATATGAGATCTCGAGAAGTTCTTTAATCGCAAGATGGAGGAAGGGAGTTCCGTTAGTGAGCACGCCATTAAGATGTCGGGCTACACTCAACGCCTTTGAGCAATCTGGACTGCAAGATTCGGAGGATCTCAAGATTGACAGGTTACGCAATCACTCCCTCCCAGCTACAAAAGTTTTGTAGTGACTCATAATCAGATTGGTTCCATCGATACGATCACCGAGCTCTTCGAAAGTCAAGGCTGAGGTGGACATCAAGAAGGATAATCATGTGTTGATGGTCAACAATCCCTCCTTCAAGAAAGGTAAAGGTGCAAAGAAGCCCTTCAAGAAAGGCGGCGGCAAGCGTGTTGCCCTGCTGAGAAGAAGCTCAAGTCTGGTCACAAGCGGACCTTTGAGTGCTTCTATTGCAAGGACAAGGGTCCTTTGGAAGCTCGTCCAAAGTACTTAGCGGACAAGAAGGCTGGCACCATCAAAGGTATATTTGATATACATGTTATTGATGTTTTCCTTACTAGCCCTTGTTGTAGTGCACGGTATTTGATCGTTCGATTGCTAATATTTGTAACTCAAACAGGAGCTGCGGAATAGGCGGTGGCTGCGAGGATGAGGTGACGATGCGTTGCTGGCAACGGATCAAGAGTTGATGTGATGGCCGTGAGACGCCTCCTTAGTTTTACCTTGAGGGATTAGTTTTAAACCTTAATAAATGTTATTATGTGCGTTGAGCATGAACATTATTTCTGGATCGTGTTTATTGCAAGACGGTTATTCATTTAAATCGGAGAATAATGGTTGTTCTATTTATATGAGTAACATCTTTTATGGTCATGCACCTCTTGTTTATTTCTTCTAAATCTCGAAAGGGATGAAACACACATCCATAACATTGAGGCTAAGAGATGCAAAGTAGATAGTGATAATACTACTTATTTGTGGCAATTTGTCGTCTAGGTCATATTGGTGTAAAGCGTATGAAGAAACTCCATTCGATGGACTTTTGGAGTCTCTTGATTTTGAATCATTTGACACATGCGAACCATGCCTCATGGGCAAGATGATCAAAACCCGTTCTCGGTATGATGGAGCGAGCAACGGACTTGTTGGAAATCATACATACCGATGTATGCGGACCGATGAGTGTTTCGACGCGCGGTGGATATCGCTATTTTCTCACTTTTACCGATGACTTAAGTAGATATGGGTATATCTATTTAATGAAACATAAATCTGAAACGTTTGAAAAGTTCAAAGAATTTCAGAATGAAGTGGAGAACCATCGTGAAGATTAAGTTTCTACGATCCGATCGTGGGCGAATATTTGAGTTATGATTTTCTCACGCATCTCAAAGCAAGTGGAATCGTTTCACAACTCCGCCACGGAACACCACAAGCGCAATGGTGTGTCGAGCAGGAATCGAACCCTATTAGATATGGTCCGATCGATGTCTCTTACTGATTTGCCGTTATCATTTTGGGGTTATGCATTAGAAACCGCTGCATTCACTTTAAATAGGGCTCCATCTAAATCCGTTGAGACGACACCGTATGAACTATGGTTTGGTGCTAAACCTAAGTTGTCGTTTCTTAAAGTTTGGGGATGTGAAGCTTACGTCAAGAAATTGATGCCGGACAAGCTCGAACCCAAAGCGGAGAAATGCGTCTTCATAGGATACCCTAAGGAAACTATTGGGTATACCTTCTAACACAGAACCGAAGGCAAAGTGTTTGTCGCAAAGAACGGTTCCTTTCTTGAGAAGGAGTTTCTCTCAAAAGAAGTGAGTGGGAGGAAAGTAGAGCTAGACGAGGTTATTGAACCTTCTCTTGAATTGGAGAGTAGCACAGCACCTGAAATTGTTCCAAAGGTCACTGCACCAACAATAGAGGAAGCTAATGACAAGGATCATGAAGCTTGGACGATGTCATCTTGAACGTCGCAGTCGACAAGGTCGCGTGCCCCTCCCGAGTGAATGCAGCAACCTGTCTTGGTCTTATTAGTAGAAGACAACGAACCTCGACTATGAGGAAGCGATGATGAGCCCAGACTCTGAGAAATGGCTAGAAGCCATGAAATCCGAATTGGGATCCATGAGAGAAAACCAAGTATGGACTTTGGTGGACCCTCCTAGCGACCGAAAGGCCGTTGAGTGCAAATGGATCTTCAAGAAGAAAAAGGACGCGGATGGTAATGTTACCGTCTATAAAGCACCGCTTGTTGCGAAAGGTTTTCGACAAGTTCAAGGTGTTGACTACGATAAGACTTTCTCTCCCGTAGCGATGTTTAAGTCCATTCGGATTTTATTAGCAATTGCTGCGTTTCATGATTATGAAATATGGCAAATGGATGTCAAGATCGCTTTCCTCAATGGCAACATTGATGAAGAGTTGTATATGATGCAACCCGAAGGTTTATCGATCCTAAGGATGTCGATAAAGTATGCAAACTCAGCGTTCCATTTATGGATCAAGCAAGCATCTCGGAGTTGGAACCTTCGTTTTGATCAAGTGATCAAGAGCTTTGGATTTGTTCCAAATTGCTCTGAGCTTGCATCTACAAGAAAGTGAGTGGGAGCTCGGTGACGCTTACGGTACTATATGTGGATGACATATTGATTATTGGAAATGACATCGACATGCTTAACGATGTGAAGAGTTATTTGAACAAGTGTTTTCAATGAAAGACCTAGGTGAAGCTGCTTATATATTGGGCATCAAAATCTATAGAGATAGACAAAGACGCTCGATAGCTTTAAGCCGAGTACATACCTAGACAAAGTTCTGAAAAGGTTCAGAATGGATAAGGCATTGAAAGGTTCAGTGCCTATGTTGTCAGGTAAGATATTGAGCAAGGCTCAGTGTCCAGCTATGGTAAATGATAGGGAAGCTATGAGCAAAGTGCCTTATGCCTCGGCCATAGGTTCCATCATGTATGCCATGTTGTGTACTAGACCGGATGTGTCCAATGCTCTTAGTTTGACGAGCAGATATCAAAGTGATCCGAGTGGAACCTTTGGACAGCCGTGAAGAACATCCTAAGGTACCTAAATAGGACTAAAGAAATGTTCTTAGTCTATGGGGGTGATGAACAACTCATCGTAAAAGGTTACGTCGATGCTAGTTTCGACACCGACAAGGATGATGCTAAATCTCAGACATGATACGTGTATATTTTGAATGGAGGAGCTGTGAGCTGGAGAAGCTGCAAGCAAAGCGTGGTCGCGGGATCTACAGTAGAAGCGGAATACATGGCTGCTGCAGAAGCGTCAAGTGAAGGAGTTTGGATCAGAAACTTCATCACTGAGCTTGGCGTGGTTCCAAGTGCATTGGACCCGCTGGAGATATTGTGTGACAACACTGGCGCCATAGCACTCGCTAAGGAACCAAGATATCATCCAAAGACCAAGCATATCAACCGCAAGTTTCATATAATCCAAGATTATATAGCAGATGGAGATCTGAAGATCAGCAAAGTACATACAAATCTGAATGTCGCAGATCCATTGACTAAACCTCTTCCACGTGTAAAACATGATCAGCACCTCAGTGCCATGGGTGTGAGATTGTTGCCAAATGTAAACTAGATTATTGACTCTAGTGCAAGTGGGAGACTGTTGGAATTATGCCCTAGAGGCAATAATAAAGATGTTATTATTATAATTCTTGTTCATGATAAAGTTTATATTCCATGCTAGAATTGTATTAAGCGGAAACATTAATACTTGTGTGGTTTGTGAACAACACCGTGTCCCTAGTACGCCTCTATGGACTAGCTCATTGATCAATGATGGTTAAGGTTTCCTAACCATAGACATGAGTTGTCAATTGATAATGAGATCATATCATTGGGAGAATGATATGGTGGATGACCAAACTAAGCAAAGCTATTAGATCGTTTCATCGTGTTCGTCTTTGCGAAGCTTTTCCTATGTCAAATATTGTATTCCTTAGACCATGAGATAATGCAACTCCCTGGTATCGGAAGAAAGCTTTGAGGTCATCAAACGTCATCCTATGAGAGGGTGATCATAAAGGTGTCTCTCAGGTGATCGGAAAGTATCTGTTGGGTTGTATGTATCGAGATGGGATTTGTCCCTACCAAGTCGGAGAGATATACTTCGGGCCCACTCGGTAATCGATATCAACACCGCTTGCAAGCATGTGGTTAAGGAGTTAATCACAAAGTGATATCGGATTACGGGACGAGTAAAGTACTTGCTGTGAACGAGATTGAACTAGGTATGACGATACCGACGATCGAATCTCGGGCAAGTAAAATATCGCGAGACGAAGGGAATATATATATGGGATTGATTGAATCCTGGCATCGTGGTTCATCCGATATGATCATCGATGAATGTGTGGGAGTCAATATGGGTGCCTGACCCGCTGTTGATTATTGATAGAAGATCATGCGCATATTCTCGAACCGCAGGTCACACATAACGTGTCTCGGCGCTAGGATAGATTGGATACTTGGTTTATGAATTTTTGTTCGAGTCTCGGATGGGATCCGGGACATCACGAGAGGTTCGGAATGGTCCGAGAATAAGATTCATATAAGGCGTTGCAGTTTTGGAGTTGAATTGTTCGGATTAATCGGTATTGTCTGGAAGCTTCTAGAACCTTCGGAAGGGGCCAACGTGGTCCCACCTTCGGGAGGGGCATGGGCCTATGAGGGAGTGTCCTGGCGCATTGGGCCAGGGCACAAGGCCCCATAGGGCCCAGCCGATTCTAGATAGATTTAACTCGTTTAAATCTAGAGATAGAATTTCTAGATAAGGGAAAGTTTAAATCGCTTAAACCGGAGATAGAACCCTATCCCCCACTCCTCCTTATCCCTTGGCCGCCCAAGGCTTGGAGGAGGGGCTAGCTGGCCGCCCTCCCCTCTATATATAGAGGGCTAGGCGCCTCCCAACCTACACCTTCCTCCAAACCCTAGTTGCCCTGCCTCCCTCTCTCCTCCGATTTGTTGTGAAGTAAGCCCTGCAGAAATTCTCCACCATATACACCACGCCGTCGTGTTGTAGATCCAATCTATCTCTCCACCCTACTTGCTGGTCCGAGGAAGGAGGAGACGTCGAGGTGCTGCACGTGTGCATCTCACGGAGGCACCGCCACTTGTGGTGATAGATCGGATCGGATCGCGAGGAGGAGAAGCGAGTACGACTACATCACCCACGTTCCGACGAACGTTCCGCTGTGCGAATCTTCAAGGGTATGAAGATCTAATCCAATCTCTCTTGTTGTTTGCATCTCCTAGATTAGATCTTGGCTTTTCCCTCCTTGCTTCCGAGAAAATTTTGATTTACTATGTCATAAACCCTTCACCGAGGTCGCTGGTCTGGTGACCTGACCCTGACCTGGAGGAGTAGGTAGTATCAGCGGCGACGGCACAGGGGACCGCGGCTGAGTCGAGGGAGCAGACGACAAAGGAGCACCACGAGTAGCAAGCGCAGAGGGAACCGCAAGAAGACCAGCACCACGGAGACGGGTCTCCTCAGCCCGAAGCTCAGACAACACCACAGAGAGCGGAACACGACCACGAGCATTCAGCTGAGCACGCCGGGGCTCAAACTCCTGGCGAAGCCGAGACAGAAACTCATAGATGCGGTGAAAATCCATGTCCGAGCGCACAATTTGGAAGCACGAGCATGTGCCACAAACAGCAGTACGGAGAGAATCAAGCTGACGCCAGATAGCAGCACTCTGAGTATAAAACTCATCAATAGTGGAATCACCCTGCTGAAGAGCATGCTCCTGGCGAACCACAGACAGGTAAAGAGCATCCCCAGACGGCTGATAGCGCTGACGAAGATGGGCCCACTGAGCGGCAACAGTAGGGAGACTCATAAACTCAAAGACATCTTTGAGGCGTAACATCGAGGTGAGAACAGTAGCAGCACGAGCATCCTCATCAACCCACTGAGTGTAAGCAGTCAGAGCGTGTCGATAGGCCTCGAGATCAGAAGAGTACTGCTTGAATTTCAGGTCATAAGCAGCAACAGCACTATCATCAGCACTCTGAGCAGCATCCTTGGCCTCCTGAGAAGCATCAGCATCGAGAACAATCGGCGTCGGCGAAAGAGGAGCCACAGGAGCAGGGGGGCACGACGGACAGGAGACCTTGCCGGAGAGCACACCCCAAAGACGGAGACCGCGCATGTGAACGTGCATAAAGGCGGCGAAATCAGGATAATTCGCGCAATCGAAAATCACCGGGCAGCGAGGAATCGCAACATAGCCCGATGTAGAAGACATCTCTCTCTCAATTTTTTTTCAGATTCAGATGCAATCTAGAACCGACGAAGAACAAAGAGCAGGTGGAGCCGGGCCAGACTGGGCGGACACCGAGAAGCAGTACAACTGCGGGCCAGCGTCAGGAGGCAGCAGAGCAAGTCCCGCGCGCGTGGGAACCGCGTGGAAACCGAGGGCGGGCGGTGTGGGCGGTGTGGAGACCGAGGGCGGGGAGTCCCGCGAGGTGGTCGTCCAGGGTGATCCAGGGAGTACCGCACGCGTCCAGAAGTCCCGCACGCGTTGATCCAGGGAGGCCCGCGCGGAAACCGAGGGCGGGCGGTGTGGAGACCGAGAGCGGGGAGTCCCGCGTGGTGGCGTCGGTGAAGTAGGTCCCGCGCGAGGTGGCGTGTCTAGGGAGACGGGGAGGCGCTGGAACCGACGAAGAAATCTAAATCGATCCAGGGAGACCGACGAAGAAATCCAAATCGATCCAGGGAGTTGCAGCTCGATCCGGATTTAGATCTGAATCCTAATCGCCCGCGTGGTGGAAGACCGATCTGTAAAGAGCAAGGCAAGGCGCGAACGGGCGGCGACATCGACGGCAAAGCCAACGACGACAGGGACGGTGGCGGCCGACGAAGTTGCGAGAAAGAGGACGGGGCTAACCTTGCTCTGATACCATGTTAGGAATAAACAACTTGTATTCCTCTGGGGGCCAAAGGCCACAATATATAGTACATGTACAGGGCAAATATGCAGGCAGTCCCCTAACATACGGGGAAAATACAATATATATATATATATGTAGGACATATTCATACTACACCCGGGTGTAACTACACCCACACGTGTTTCACACTATATAGGCAGTATCTACCATACCGGAAGGTATTACGCGTAGTATAAAGTATATAAAAATATTTGAACAGTATATATACTATTTTTTTGGTAGTATGTAATTTTTATTCACATACTCCTTTTGTACGTACAAATATGACGGTATTTTACATATATAGTTCAAACTATGGGTGCACTTACAATTTTTTCACCCAACTTGCTTGTAAGTATCTTAGATATAGTATATGAACATACTCAAATAGATAAAGTATTACAAATACTTCCGTAAGGTAGTATATGAGAGTGGGTGTAGTAACACCCGGGAGTAAGAAGTATTTTTCATATATATATATATATATATATATATATATATATCTAACAGCGACGTCCTCCTCCAGCGACAGTAGCAGTCCCCCTCTTTATTTTATTTAAACCGCCTTTTTATAACTGGTAGGACTAATCTAATCTAATGAAAACTATCATTTAAGTTACTTATATATGGTACCAAGTGGCCGACTGGCAGGACATCCATACGGTCCGTCCATGTTCAAGTCGACATAATCATTGTCCAGATTTGGTGTATAGATAGATCAAGCCGCCGCGCGGAAGAGCTCGAATGCGCTTAGACAGGTTAGGTCGACTCGATGAAGATACCCTAATACTTGTGTGTGCTTGAAGACGAGCGATTAGGACGCACAACACGTTACCGTGTAGACGAGTCAGCCTGAAGTTAATGTAATAAAGCGTTCTTCTATTGATCAAATGTCTATGTACGCTGTATTGGCAAACATATAAGAATTCAAGATGCAGGTCGGGAGTTCGATTGTTGTCACCACAGCCTGATATTCTATTATTTAATTTGATCACTAACAGATGGGGTTATACAAGGTCTCAGGCGAAGAGAGAGAAATACATAGTGGCACATTTCGGCTTCAAAATTAGTTTTCGTCTACAAGTGGATAAAATTAGTCAAAATTGCAGAAATTCAAATGAATTGGACTAAAATACTCATGCGTTGCAAGTTATAGGACTAATTTTGCTTACTTTGCAAGATATGAGACTAAAACGCTTATACGGTGCAAGTTGTGGGACTAAAGATGTATATACCTCGCTTAGGTCCTACACTTTAGTAGGTACAGTAGTTGTAGGCCCTAGCGGTGGCAGCATCCTCCTTCCCCATCGAAGGTAGGCAGCGAGATGTGGTGGATCTCGGGATCTCACATCCTACAGAATAATCGGCCATACAATGGCCCTAGTGGTCTTCGCGCGAAGTCACCGGTCTACATATGGTCAGCCCTCCTCGTTTTGGCCACTGGCGAGTTTCGAACTTCTTCTTCAGAGAAAAACAAGGAATAACGCATATGACTCTCATTGGACACCTTGATCGAATGAGGGTCAGTCGTATGTGCCCGCAACATCAGCCTATCCGCCTTCAATTGGTGTATCCCAACACTCAATTTTTTGTTAACATCATGGGACATGTATGCACCAAGATTTCTAAGGTATCCACACATGTGGAAATTGCCATGACGGATGTGATTGGAGGACCAGACATTTTTGGCGAAAGCGGGGTCTTGAATGCGATGAAGACTTTGCTTCACAGGCTGTTGTTCAGACATGGCTTGCGGGATGCGTTCTCGTCCAGAGTGGACACAACTTCCTGTGAGCCTGGTGGTACGTGACTTGCAATAGCGACCTCCGCAAGTGGAGGGCAACAGCATTGGAGTACTTCTTTGTTGGTGGTGTTGCTCGACAACCGATTCGTGATTTCAAGGGTGAAAACACAAGGTCTGACCTTTATTGGTTGTATCTAGAAGTGAACTTATTGAAGACATTGCTTGGAAACAAAGTCTTTTTCTATGGTGAAAACCTAAGATCTTTGATCGGGTGGGGATAATATTTGTGTATTGTTTTTTCTTGGGCGGCGCTGCTTTTGGAGAACCTCCATTGTAGTCCGGGTACTGCTTTTGGTGATGGTTAGAGTGTTGCTGTTGCGGGTGATTGATTATCGTGGTGGGGTCTTTTCTCTCTTTTTATTTTCTTTTTTGGTTGTGTGCATCCTAGATATATTTATGTATCTTGTTGATGCATAGGGCAGGCGTAAATTGGTATGTGTGTGATATTAATATATTCCCTTTATAAAAAATAACATCTCTTTTCTTCAAACATTTATGTGTTTCTCCCCTTTGTGTCTGGTTTAAATCACGCACCATCAATCTCTCCATCTTCATCATCATTTGTCTGTTGATCATTCCCCACGGCCTAGGACCATCACTACTCCCTAGACCCCATGATCCATTGCCAGATTAACGAGATGACCAAATCCCGCTCTAATAGAATCTTGTTCACGTCCCATGTAAACATGCCCAATGTTTCATAAAGACACAAGAATAGCAAATTAGTTTGACATGGGACTTGATAAGTTTCCCCTGAAAGCAAGCTTTGTATTGCAACTTCCAGATCATCCATCATATGGGTGCAATACCAGTAATCTGCATATTTCAAGTAACACAAATATATTGAGGTGGTCACCAAAAGAACCGGGAGAAAGATCCATGCTTGGTACGAGCACCTATTGCTTTACCAACAATGCTCCACACATATTTCGTTGCGAACATTCATAAAAAGAGATGGCCAATGGTTTTTGCATTGTGCCAAATAAGCCACATCCATACCATTATCTTTAGTAGAATTTTTGCTTTCCATAAGTGACAAAAGTACATAGGTTTTTAATAGAACCATTGTTTTTCCATTTCTATACATGTGTCGCATTTTCTGAATTCAAGGTCATGCTAAACAACATGTTGTGCAACTCTATCATTTGTTCGTCTAGTTCAGCTAACAACCATCTTCTAAAAGTCAACCACCTCCTCACACCCACAGTTGTAGCAACTAACAAATCTTGTTCATTACAAATCTCAAACTGGCCGTGTCCACACCAAGCCTCTCCCTACAAACTTACCCCCAAGTCCATTGACCATTTTATCTTTTCTATCGCATAAATAATTCTCTTTGATGTGCAGAAAATCTGACAAAAAAACGGGGTCTTTGGCTTTATGTTTGACATTATATATACCAGCTTCTCACAAAATCTCCCCAAGGGGTTTCCCCATTCTCCGGCTTCCACCACCATTTTCACATAAGACTCAAATTAAATCTTGTTAGATCTTCAATATACCTAAGCCCCCATTACTTCTTGGCGTGCAAATGAGCTTCCACTTCACTAAATGATATTTTTTCTTGCAAACCCTCTAGCCGATATAAATGATCTAATTGGTTTATCCAAGTTCCCAATATTAGTCTTATGCAAAATACGCATAGACATTTACCAAACTGCAACACTTGACAAGCATGCATCAATTTAGTGACTACACCCCAATGGAGATAGCTCCTCCTATCCATCCCCCTTATTCATGATTTTTTCTTCCAAGAAACCCATTTCAGCTATTGTTATCCTTCTAGCACATACATGGGTGCCTAGATATTTGATATGCCACATACCTTCTTGGCAAATAAACAAGAAAATGTGTTCATGCAATCTCTCTCTGTTTTCTAAGATGATCATAATCTCACTTCTTTCAAAGTTTATCTTTAACCCATACATTGACTCGAAAATATATAGCAGCAATTTCAGGTTTCTGACTCCTCCATGTCATCCTTAATAATGAACATATAGTATCATCAAAATATTGAAGGATAGCTATCTCTTTATCAACCATGTGATCAACTAAACCTGAGCAAAAATTTCAGGATTTAGACTCCTCCATGAAATCCTTAATGAACATATAGTATCATCAAAGTATTGAAGGATATATATCTCTATATCAACCATGTGATAAACAAAACCTGTCAGCAATCTATTATGTTGAGTATTCGGAATCATATTTGCAAAGTTGTTTGTCGCCACATTAAATACTGTTGCAGGAAAGGGATCTCCCTACTTTACCCTTTGCGACTACCAAAATAAGGGCCCACCGTGTGATTCTACAACATTTTTATTTAAATCAGCCATTTGTCACGAAAACCCTTCAGTCTATGGCAGTCAAAAAAAAGTCTCAATCAATATGACTTATCATATGCTTTCTTGAAGTCAATCTTCAGTATGTTATTATATGTTTTTCTGAATTTCACTTCTCTTGAAATTTCATGCATAAGAATAAGCGCATAACCTCATGTGTAATTTGTTTCACGACAAGTTCAGTCCTACTACCTCCCTTCAGAAATATAAGACGTTTTAGGTTTATGAATCGAATGTATCTAAACTTTTTTTAGTTTATAGGTTCATAGATGCTTGGAGTGAACCTATATGCTAAAAAGTGTCTAGATACATTTAATTATTTTATACAAAACTAAAATGTCTTATAGTTTTAAAAGGAGGGAGTAGCAGTCAAAGCTTTTGTGAAGATTTTAAACAACACATAAAGAAGACATATCAGCCTAAATTTTCGTGCGATGTCCTCGTCCTCTCCCTGTGGAATAAGTTTAATAATTCCATAGTTACTTTTTGCCGAAAAAAAAAACATCTTCTTAACATTGAACTAGCAGCTTCGACGGGATTCAACATCAATCCCATTAGGACCTGTAGCTTTTTTTTTTGCCAATCTGGTCCACCGTATTCTTGGTTTCTTCTTCGGTAAATTTCTTTATCAAATTATTACATTCTGTCTTCATCAGTTAATCTTTTATCTTCTGCCCACACATCTTCTCTACACGTGACTGTTGTTTCCTGAGATGGATCAAGAAGCATTTTATAAATTTCAGTGGCACGGTCCAACAAGCCATGGGTCCCTTGGATTTACCCCATGGAGAGCGAGAGCGACAGCCGATAATAGCTGTGTCTACAAAGTGCGACCCCCATACCCACCTACCGCGCTCGTTCTCTGATGCGAACTGGCGCGTGCGTACTAATCCCGTTTTCCATGCAGCTTCGTTTTCGCCGGTTCGCCGGTTCGCCCACACGCACCCACGAAACCACGAGGAGCTTGACGTCGCTCGATTCTCCCACTCCCACTACCCGGCGACCGTCCTCCCAACGGCATACTGGTGTTGGTGTGTGCGCGCGCGTCGCGGGGCTGGAATCCTCACGCGACCGGGTAACTCCGTTCTGGTCCGCGTGCCGTGTTCCGTCAGGCTTCGGCGCTGCCTGGGCGCTGACCTTTGAATATTTCTCCCAAGTGGTTGGTGGGCAACACATGTCCAAACCGATCAACGGGCTCACGTACTCACTTCGTCCGTAAATAAATATACTTCTAAGTTTTTATTAAGTCAAAATTAGTAAAGTTTAACTAATTTTATAGAAAATGTGTTAATATTTATAACTCTAAATTAGTACAGGTAGATATGTTTTTAAATTTAGTTTCATTGTCAATTTGATTTAATATATCTTGTTATATATATAATTAATTAAATTTAATAAAGTTTAACTTAAACAAAAGCTAGAAGTACAATTATTTGCGGACTAAGAGAATATGCACCATGGTGTAGTACTCCAAGCGGTTGGTGGACTACCTTTTCTATGGTGTATGCTCCATGAGCTTATCTTTTGTTTTCTTTTGGTTTAATTAACGGGATGATTCGTGCCTCCGACGAAGCAGAATAGCAGTTGGTGCACACACAATGATACTAGTACATGGTTTCACTCTGATAGTTATGTGAAATTTACCCAACCTTGTTCATTGTTTATAGTCGAATGCGGGCCACTAAACAAGTTCCACACCATACACACACACGTGCACCTTGGCTGACTTTGAAGAGGAAGTCACAGCTACACTTTTGCTGACTTAACCTCCGTGAAGTGTTGGATGAAAAATGAACATAGTTTAGGTCGAGTTATTGTTCATACTGTTCAGCCTTGTAGCAGATCACTGTTTTATTTGCAACACTATAATGCCTACAATATCTACTAATCAGGACCATTGATATCAGATACAGTATGAATGATGGTTTCTCATAGGGCTAAGTCAACAATACTATAAGTTTTTCGCAAAAAAGAAAGCAACAATACTATAGTTTGGCGACTTGCCTTCTCCAAGATAGCGAATCCGAAGTGCATACATTTTGTTTCAGCAATTTCAAACGAGTTCTATGGATGTTTCAATAAAGTTTAGAGTATTCTCGTTTAAGAGGGGGTGTTAGAGAAGGACCTCAGATCAATGCATGTAGAGTAGATTGCGTTTCTCTCATGTTGAGTTTTTGTGTCTTGGTTGTGTTTTGATCCCGCAAATCGAACCTCGATGTAACTATTTGTCGTCCAGCACATCATCGATATCCGTGATAGTTCTCTGATTTTATGCTCTCATTCTTCCTATGCAATCTAAGGAAAAAGTAGTGTTCCAAGATCCTCCTTGCAAGGGTTGTTTCTCATGCAAAAAAGTTTTGAAGGTTTTATGTTTGCACCTATCGTGTGGGCAACTCATGTGATTGTTCGAAACCTTCAAGTCTACTCTAATGTTTGCACAACCGGCATGCTACAACTAGTTTGCAGAAACCTTGGGGTGAAATCGAGATGCAGATGATGGAGTTAGAGATGATGATATCCTAAAATCTCAGTGTAATTTTGTTTTTTTATCATGAATTCTCGTGAGTCTTACTCGTTTCACTCCTCCAAAGAAGTTGTTGACTGATTTCATGCTTGATTATTTCAGTTTTGAAGGAACTCCCAAAGAAGTGTTAGGCCTGTCAAATTTTGGCGCAAAATAAATGTCAAGTCAAGTTTGTGATTTGGTCATGGAGATAGCTTTTCATTAGTTGTCCATAAGTTTGGCAGTATAAGCTTTCCATTTACCAGTCAAATTTTGGCAACAATTGGTGGGATTAATTTTAGCCTGAATCCGAAATCCTGCCGTCCTCGTCCTCTCCCCATCACCTACCACCAGGAAGGGTCAAAACCCACACCACGCGAGAGCCGCCGGACCCAGCCAGCCTCCCCCATTGGGATTCAACAACTCGGACCACTTGGCCGATGAAAGTGAACCGGATTGCAGCTTCTTATATATATACGGCACTCCCAATCTTCTTCTTCTCAGAGCGCAAAATCAGACAGAGCAGTGATAACTGATAAACTGTTCTTTTTCTCGAGACAACTGGTAAACTGTTGACTAGGGAGCGGAAGTCCGGCTACATCAAAATCTGCAATGGAATCCCTAGCCGCCTCGGCGTTCTCGCCCTCACGTCTCGCCGCCCGCCCCTCCCGGGCGGCGGCGGCGGCGGCGGTTCCTGCCAGGGCAAGAGCGGTGGCATCAGCAGGAGGGAGGAGGAGGAGGAGCGGGAAGGGGAGCGGCGCCGTGCGGTGCTGCGCCGGGAGTAGCGCGAGCGCGAGCGCGGTGATCAACGGGAGCGCCGCGGCGAAGGCGGAGCAGGAGGACAGGAAGCGCTTCTTCGAGGCGGCGGCGCGGGGCAGCGGCAAGGGCAACCTGGTGCCCCTCTGGGAGTGCATCGTGTCCGACCACCTCACCCCCGTGCTCGCCTACCGCTGCCTCGTCGGCGAGGACGACATGGACACCCCCAGCTTCCTCTTCGAGTCCGTCGAGCAGGGGCTCGAGGGCACCACCAACGTCGTATGTCCCTACCCCTCTCCACCCCCCAATCTCTTCCCCTGTCGATTCTTATTATCCTTGGCAGTAATAACTCTGTGGAACTGGAACGGATTGCAGGGTCGCTACAGCATGGTTGGAGCCCACCCGGTGATGGAGATCGTGGCCAAGGAGGACAAGGTCACCACCATGGACCACGAGAAGGGCACCGTCACGGAGCAGATCGTGGACGATCCTATGGAGGTTCCCAGGAGCATAATGGAGGGATGGCACCCGCAGCAGATCGACGATCTCCCTGAAACCTTCAGCGGTGAGCATACATAATCAATAACATGGATGACTGAATTATACTAAGATTCATCTTTTTCCTAGATACCAGTACTATAAGAGTATGATGTTGCTGATACTGAAATGGGAATAATCTGTTTCCTTGTTGTGATAGGTGGATGGGTTGGATTCTTTTCCTACGACACAGTCCGCTATGTCGAAAAGAAGAAGATACCCTTCTCTGGTGCTCCTCAGGATGACAGGAACCTTCCCGATGTTCACTTGGGCCTCTACGATGATGTTCTTGTCTTTGACAGTGTGGAGAAGGTGCTTAATTTTTCAAGTCCATTTTCAGCATGCCATTCTGAACAAAATTGACCAGTATATGCATCTCTTTTTTTCAAAGAAGAAAAAAAATTAGTGCACAGTACACCATTAACCATACTGAAAATGAACTAAATCGTGCGAACCGGTCATTAGTCGTTGGCTCAACCCTGCATCAAGTGAAATCACATCATTACATCAATCGAACCTGTTGTTCCATGTTCAGTACGTTGCACTTACGAGTCAAAATAACATGTGCTTGTTATTCCTCATTTTCACTAGTAGACATTTTTATCAATTTCAAATTTGTGGCTTGTTGTTCCATGTTCAGTGCATCGCACTTATGCATCAAAACATGTCTTTGTTCTTCCTCGTTTAACTAGTGGACATTTGTATTAATTTCAAATCCGTGGCTCTGTGGTTGTTGCAGAAAGTATATGTCATCCACTGGGTAAGTCTGGACCGCCATGCATCCACTGAGGAAGCATACCAATATGGCAGGTCCCGGCTGAGACGGTTTCTTTCTAAAGTTCACAACACAAATGTGTAAGATATGCTGTGTCTTTTCCTTAATCTAGTGTTTACTAATATTTGTTTGGTGTTCACAATCTTAAACTTAATTTGATTTCCACTCCAGGCCCAAACTCTCTCCAGGATTTGTGAAGCTGCATACTAAGCAGTTTGGTACAGCATTGACCAAATCAACCATGACAAGTGATGAGTACAAGAGTGCTGTTCTGCAGGCCAAGGAGCATATTCTGGCCGGTAATATTTTCCAGATTGTTTTAAGCCAGCGTTTTGAGAGGCGGACATATGCCACCCCTTTTGAGGTTTATCGAGCACTACGAATTGTGAACCCGAGTCCATACATGGCATACGTACAGGTACATATTTACATGGTCTTTCGGGTATCTGTTTTTTAACCGACTACAGGAAAACATTGAGCTCTATTAAAGTATTAATGGTTATTGTGCACCATTGAAACATTGTATATGCAATGGTTTGCTTCTGAAGTTCTAAATAATGTCCTTTTACATATTTAGGCTAGAGGCTGTATCCTGGTAGCATCCAGTCCTGAAATTCTTACAAAAGTTCAGAAGGTATGTGAACACATTTATTGCTATTAATCTGATTGCCTCATTGTCCTTGAACTAATCCAGACCTTAAAAAACAGGGAAAGATTATTAACAGGCCACTTGCTGGGACTACCCGAAGGGGCAAGACAGAGAATGAAGATAAATTGCAGGAGGAAGAACTATTAAGTGATAAAAAACAACGTGCTGAACACATTATGCTTGTAGACCTGGGAAGGAACGATGTTGGCAGGGTATGCATTCCATTTCCCTACTCTGCATTCTGAAATGAAGTCAGTCTTGTTTCCTTTTGATTGAGTCATTATGGAATAAGTTTGAACACGTTATTAGGCTGCAATTATAGCCATTCCTTAGAACTTACTAAAGGGAATGTGTTAGTCATAGTTACTCTATGCTGCAGTTTGCAAGTTTCTTATGAGTATACATGTACTTGACAGGTCTCCAAACCTGGATCTGTGAAGGTGGAAAAGTTGATGAACATCGAGCGGTACTCCCATGTCATGCACATCAGCTCAACGGTTAGGCTCTTCTCCTGCTGTTTGACTGTGGTTCTTATGGCATATCCATTTTATACTGTGACAGTTTGCAGTTAATCCCACCAGCTATTTGTGGTTATTACATCCAATGAACTTATGCTCGGCATGTTTCTTGTGTTATTATTCTTTTCTTTGGCATTTGACTAAAATTGTTGCTTCAGACCATTAGCTTATTCTGCCAAAGAATGAATAGAATTTAGCTAAGCTCGGTATATGAGCAGTATCTGTGAAATTACGTTTTGACTTCACCAAAATAACCTACACATGTTGTTTCTAATGAACTCATCAACCATTGGATGGACCATTGGGCCACTGGTTGGATCACAGTGGCACCTTCCAACCGACTTGTGTTCAATCCCCGTGGACAAGATTTAACCACTTTATTGGTTTACTTCGTGGGTAGAATGCAGTCTCACAAGTTCCACTTAACCAAAAAGCCACAGGGGCTGGTTTCATTTTTAAATGTTGTGAACACCTTTGGAGTCTACCATTTTGGCACTTCAATCTTTGTTTTCCAGGATGGCATGTTAAAGAAATTAAAGAATTCATATGTCACATAAGCTTGCATGACAGATAACTATTTTCACTGATTCCCAGTGACATCTCTGCTCGTAAGGTTACTATGGTATATAGTTTTATGGCCAGTGGTCATTTGGTAGGGACTTGGTTTGTCATTTTAGAACTTTTGATAAAACATTATGATGCAATAATATTACAGCTCTCTAGAAAATTTACTTTTCTTGCTATGAATGACGTAACCATGTATGTTGAGGGATTGTAATTTTCTGCAGTTTAATGTTCAAAACCAATAATTTCTCTTTGAATACTTTGCAGGTTAGTGGAGAGTTAGATGATAATCTCCAAAGCTGGGATGCCTTGCGAGCAGCGTTGCCTGTAGGAACAGTCAGTGGAGCACCAAAGGTGATGTCTTGCTTGATGTATTCTTATCTTGATATATCCTAAGTCCAACCTTCACTTTCTTCTAATTTTTTTCTCACCTTCACTCTTTTCATTCAGTATAGTGATTAATCTTAGGGCCTTATGCTAACATGCACCATCTTCGCATAACATAACCAGGTGAAAGCCATGGAGCTGATAGATCAGTTGGAGGTGACAAGGCGGGGACCATACAGTGGCGGGTTAGGAGGGATATCATTTAACGGCGACATGATGATCGCTCTTGCTCTCCGCACCATTGTGTTCTCAACAGCTCCAAGCCACAACACGATGTTCTCATACAAAAACTCAGATAGGCGCCGAGAGTGGGTTGCTCACCTGCAGGCTGGTGCAGGCATTGTTGCTGATAGTATCCCAGAAGATGAGCAAAAAGAATGCGAGAACAAGGCGGCTGCTCTAGCTCGGGCTATTGATCTTGCCGAGTCAGCTTTTGTAGACAAGGAATAGAGTGTCTTTTTGTGAATTCATTGTTAATTCTTGTCCATGGTATCTTCACCCAGTTCATGTGGGGAAGAAAATGTCATCAGTCGGTGGAGGAAAGCAAATAAGCTTATGTTGTCCTGTGAGTTGAATATGTCTAGAACTGTAATAAGATGTTTTTGTTTATCAGAAAGGTATAGATGTTTTTCGTGTGGAAATTTTACACCATTTATAAGATTGTCACGGTGTCATCGTTCCTTTAGTTTCCTTTATTTAATTATACATTCGCCATCCTATGTTGTTGCCGTCTGGTCAACTGCTGTATTGACTTGGATCACACGAAAGTACTAAAATATCCTCGTGCGCTCTTTGTTTTACTCTTGAACACACATCCAAATGTGTGATACTTTGTAATATTAGAAGAAACGTCGAGATGGTACAAAGCTTTGGCTCGTGCTTTTTCTTTGTTTCTTTTTTCTCGAACACGCACTTGACTCATGCTGTCTTTGTTTTTTTGCTTGGACACGAATGCGTGTCATTTTTTTATGTCCGAAGAACATCAAGATTGTGCAATGCTTACAACTCAAAAGGAAAGCAAACAGAAAACACCGAAAAGGAAAAAGGGAAGGCAAGCAAACAAAAGAAACAGTTCACCTAGCTAACTGATAACTACCGCTGGATGTCCATGTGCCTAGCTAGCGTGCAGCTGTAGACACATGAGAGCTTTCGCGGCGGCAAACCTTCCAGCTCATATGCTCTTTGTCGCATGGAGAACATTGAAAGGAATGTTAAACTACTTGTATGTGTTGCCGAAATATACTTTACCAGCACATGAGCAATCTACTGAACAAAACATCGCTTTGGCTGCTATAAATCAGTAAAGAGCATCAAGTTATCTCGCCTTGCAAGGTCAAAGTGTAAGCTTCCGCGGACCAGATTTCGGATTTAAAGCATACTAGCAGAACGTCAGTGCGTTGCTACGGAACATATGACATGTTATGATTAAGGAGACATCTCACGACAACATTGCACATTTTCAGGCCAATTGACATGGGCTATGCCGTCCCACAATTGACGCACCTAGTCTATTTTTTTACTGTACTTATTAAGTTTTGTAATACAAACTTATTATCAAACCTAGTCTATTCTTCTACTTTGACTGACACAATTATCGATACGCACCGACCATGTAGAAATAAGGTACCAGAGAGCAGTGGCGGAGCTAGAGCACGATGGATCATGGTGCACACATGGTGCCACACCAAGTAAAACTTTTATTTCGGGGTGCACACATGGTAAAAATCTGTCATTTAGCAAAGAAAATAGAATTTTCCCTAGGTCCTGTGCACCCCCTTGCCACTACATGGATCCGCCCCTGCCAGAGAGCACTATTTTAGCACCTGTTGACTAAATTACATATCTATATCACTACTAGCGAAAAGCCTATGCGAGACGCACCTAAAAGCCTATCCGAGGCGCTTCAAGCCTTGGGTATTTTTATGCGAGGCGCATATCGATATGCGCCTCGCATATGTGAATTATAGGAGGCGCATATCATATGCGCCTCGCATATGTTTTACAATGCGCCTCGTATATTTATAGTATATGCGTCTCCTATAGTATCCTATACGCGTCTCCGGTAATATTTTCGAAATTCAAGTTTTACAGACCACTATAAATAATAATATATAGATATTCAAATATACAATATAGTCCAGAATACAATATAAAGAGCACATAATTTTTCAGAAACTTGCAATTTGCCAAAGCATAATAGAACCAACATGAATACAATACATTACACATCAATCATGACATACAAGTTCATACATCAAGTATTTGTGCCACAAGTTCACCCCTTCGAGTACAAGTTCACAATCACATTACACCTTCGAGTACAAGTTCACAATCACATTACAACTCCAACGACGTAGCTCTACCTAGATGAAGTAGAACACATAACCTACCATGAAGAGAAACAAGGTGGTGATCACGAGGAAGTTCCTCCACTTCTTCCTTCCATGCCTCCTCCACTTCTCTTCCGCCACCTCTCTACTCTCATAGCCTTGGTAGCTGTTGCCCGAGAAGTTGTTCACTTGCTTCCGCAGTCTTTCCACCCTCGTACACACCTGGAACCCGACCGACGTACACGACATAACACCTCGGCATCTCCTACACATAATAAAGATGATATTACTTATGTCAGTGGAAAGCAATAGCTAGCAGTTCACAAGATAGAATCATGCATATATATATGGGTGCAACAAAATATAAGAAATCACGTTCTAATCATCGGCATTTCGAAGAAAGACCAAAAAAAAGCAAACCAAGAATGACTTGGATTAGTGCCTCATACTTAGATTGGGCACGGAAATAACAATGCTCGCTGTTCGATCTCATGCGGTAAGTAGAGTATATGCCCAAATTACTAGTCTACTTGGCACACAAGATCGAACAACGGCATAGTCATACACGTGACACCACAACACGTTCTAATCATCGGCATTTCGAAGAAAGACAAAGAAAGCAAACCACAAGAAGTAGGGAAGCAATGACAAATGAAAAACAACAAGCACTTAAAATAGTTCGTAACACAAATAACTAGCTAGTGTCTCTCACAATCAAGTTCAACGGTTGACGAAACATATTCTAGAGGTTTTGCTAGGCAAGTTTAACATAGTGATAAGAGGTTACAACACGAGTTCGGAACTAACAGCTAGGTACCTGTGCAATGCAATCATGAAGTCTTCTTCGCTCTTGAGTCGGCTTTGGGGGCATTGATGAAGCCCGACCGAGTTTTTTGCCATTTGCATGAACATCCCGCCACCCCGTTATGCTTAAGCGCTCGCTCATCTCCCCGTTGGACGGTGTATAGTCAGAGAAGGTGCCTCCGGTTTTTATGACTCCCTGGTACACGATTGTCGCGATCTCCTCCTGGATGTTGAAGAAGTGTTGCCTGAGGTTGCGAGCCTATATGCATGCAAGCTTTTCAGCCCACTTCACGAGGTCAGATGGCAGAGTTTTGGTATCCATGTCATTGAAGAACGCCTTCATGTGGTAAATGGCGTAGAAGGCATCCTTCCCATCGCCAGCGGTTGCTTGACGCAGTAAACTTCGTCGTGGCGTAAACACGGGCGCCGAACTTTACATGTGGCCTTGCCGGTTTGACGCCTCCGCCGCGACGTAGCGGTGAGAGCGCCATCAAGAATTTTCTTGATATTGGTGTAGTTTTTTTGGATCGCACTGTTTGAGTCGAGGTACAAGGCTGTTGAGTGTTTCAAATTCAAGCTTATGAGCACACAGCCTGTCCGATCATCCTCCGTGATGGGATGGTAGGGAAGGAGAATCACATCCTTGTCCGAGTATGTTTGCAGGAAGTTTGAGAGGTAGTCGGTCGCCAGATCTATGACCTCAGATCTTCGTGACGGGCCACGCATGAAGTAGGGATCCACTATGGATGCCCGGATCTTGTCTCCGTGATCTCCATGGCCATATCGAGGAGACCAGCCGGACCAGGGTATTGTGCAATGAAACCCGCTCAACATGTCAAACAGTCGGTATGCCGACGTAGAAGATATCCCGGGGTACAAAGGACGAAGCACGACATATGAGAAGGCACCTTAGCCTTGAAAACGAGGTACGATCGATCGTTGTCGCGAATGCGGCACCGCCAATTGTGAGACATCCATAATGAATACTACGCATATGCGAGCCTGCGACCTCGAGCATCGATTTACACATCATCGGTACACCTGCCACGTGTTGCTGATTCCTGGCTTGCCCCACAACGCCATCCCGGAAAAGAGGATTTGGATCCTGGCCCCGATCACCCTTAGGCTTCCTTTGCACCCTTTCTGTTTCTTACGGCTTCGCCATCTGCTCACCTCACCGACCGCCTTATGGAGGGTGCCGGGCTGATCAAAGGAACCACCGGCCTTGGAGGCTCGATGAAGGGACAGTGGCGCGCTCTCGACTAGTTGGGAAGAGACGCACCTTGCAAGGGGTTTCACTGGTGCTGGTTGGGTCTCGCAACTTGATGTGTGCCTGATGGTCCCGGCTCATACAAATTAGAAAACCTTGTGTTAACAAACTGGTCACCGTAGTTCGGGTCAATTTCTTCATCATCATCGGGATTCTGTGCCATGTTGTCCAAGTCTCCCATCTCGAAGTCTTCATCATGTGCTAGTTGTGCTGCCTCTAGGGTGATGTTGAGCCGGTCCTCTGTCCCCAAATGGATCTGGCTCTTCGGCCATAGGTACAAGTAGCCGAAGCCGGTATTGAGGACCGCTGCCGTGTCCTCATCATCCCATCCTTGAGGTTGAGAGGGAGGTTCCACTTGCTCGTGAGTCGGAAGAACCATACTGTATTTGACCTCATCATGTCGTGGCATTGTGACATTGTGCATTTTATGTTCTCGGTTGAACAATAGTACCCTTGGCAACATCCATCAACTGGCCGCCCACCCAGTGCATTAGAGTGCAAGGAGTGTCTCCCTGCGAAAGATCGACATGTAGGCCGAGCGTTAGAAAAATAGAGATCAAGTCATCGGTGTGGTTGAGCCTCCCAACTCTCGCTTTAATTAGTTAGTTACCTTGAGGGCGTCAAACTCGGCCAATGTCGAGGCACCGACGCCGACAGGCTTGACCACGCAAGTGGCGGAGTGGCTGCCTGATGGCACGGTGGTGCGGGCCGGCGCCTTCGCCGCAGTGGGCAAGTTAAGCTCCGGAGCTAGAGGAGTCTCCACCACCACCGGACCTGCTGGAGGAGTCACCAACGCCCGCCGCGCCACATTGTCCGATTGGCTGTTGAGGTTGGGAACCGTGGCGCCCCGCTTACCACCCTTACGCCACTTGTTGTACTTTTCCATGTAGACGGGAAGGATGGTGTTGAGCTTCGCTCACTTGTGAATGGACTTGTGATCGGACTTGTGTCTGGACTTGTTCTTGGAACTTTGTCTCGGCAGCCACACAGCCTTATTCACGGCATCTTGGACTATATTTGGAAAGGCTTCCACCTGTTCCTTAGGAGTTTTACTCCGCTTCGGCCTTCTTGCCCTTCCGCCGGGGTGCCATAGTACTCGGACCATGATATGCCGCCAAAGCCGACCACCACGACCAGCCGACGGGCCGCTAGGGATCGACACTCTTGGTCCGTTCAGCGCCTATTAAAAGTGGTGTCCCACTTGGCGACAAAGTGGTGGCGCCGACTGGGATGAGGAGCTCCTACACTCCTCGCCCCGCGACAAGGAACGCCAAGCATTTGATCGTAAAACTGACTTTATTGATTAATCATGAATGTAATTAATCGACTTGCATGCAAACTACTTACATATTTTTGCATGAAGTCCTTCACCGAGCAAAGGGCCGGGTTCAAGAATAATCGAACCCCTTTCAAGCGGGAAACCGGCCCCGACGAAGTTCTTTGCTCGCTTCCTCCTTATGTCGCCAAAGGACGTGTCAACCCTTTGCACGGCCGTCGGCCCTCCTTATCCCATTTGGGCCTCGCGGCTCTATAACCGCTAGAGCCGAGATGGTGGGTACCAATGTTTCGGGATCTCATATTCTTGCCCTTCTCGGCCCTGGCCTTGCCCAAGGCGGAGTTACATCCGCCTTGAACACATTGTAGTCTTCTTCCTTGACCAGAGGCTCCTTCTTGACGAGCTCTGGATAACTTAGCTTCTCCTCGAAAATCAAATTCTTCACCCGAGCCTTCCAATTTGACAAGGCCTTGGTCATCCTCCCGAGGGCATACTTGTTCACCGGATTCCCTTTGAGATTGTCATTATTATACTTGTTTTCCTCATCACCCGGGAACGCGATCTTGCGGCAGCCCGGAAAAGCTGGATGAGGAAACCCTTGTTCTCTTGCCTTCGTGTTCTCCATGTTGATCGTGACGGTTCGGAGGATTGCTGAGCTGGTTAGAGTAACCCCCAACAAATTCTTTTGGCTCCAAAGGCGCACCTTTAGGGCTCACGCTCGTGATGATGGACCTTTTGAGGTCGACCACGATCGGGGTCCGATCCTTCCGAGACTTCTTCGATGCGCTACCACCGTCTGTAGTAGCTTCACCGCCGCCATCAGTGGTAGTGGCGTCGTCATCGGCGTCCCCCATCTCCTCATTGCCCGACGAGGTATCCTCGTCCTCCTCCATCTCGTCGTCCCGCGGAACAAATTCCAGGGCCTCTAGGGATTCCATCTCCGCCTGCTGCTCCCAAAAGGGCTTCTGGCTAGAAGGGCCTGGATCCGACATTTCTAAACACACAAATAAATGAAACTAATAAGCACAAAAATTCACAGAAAATTTTGGCATGAACTTTGCTAATTTTCTATGTCTAGGAGTGCTAGAAATTCGCCGGAACGGAAATGAATCAACATTCCGGCAAAACATTGGCAACTCAAAAAGAAAAACCTGCACAAAAAGGATCAACTGCCATCATCACAGCCATTTTGCTGCCAGCATACACAAACACAGCCATTTTGCTGCCATCATACACAAACACCATGTATATATATCATGCTCCAGGCCATACATATACACAGAGGCACCAACCCTGTATACACAAACACAGCCATTTTGCTGCCAGCATACACAAACACAACCATTTTGCTGCCAGCATACACAAATGTAGTTTGTTTATTTTTCCCCCTTTACAGTGGTAGCCTACTATTTCCTGGTCTACCTCAATAGTTCTCAGCATATGTGGTCTAGAACCTGAATGGTTTCTAATATTATACTCCTCATAGTTTTTTTCCCTTTGTGGAGTAGCAGTGACTGATCAACTCAGTTGCCAGCACATTTAAACTACATTTTGCTATTCTCCTGGTACTATACAACTAGGCCAGCCAAACTATGGAAGTTATGAAACAAGTATTATGACAACCTAGAGGTCAGTTTCTGATGACGCTAGGCAATACTCCTAGTTGAATAAAAAGTAGTCAGATATCTGATTAGTTGTCAGTTACTAAAGTAGAAATCTAGCCTAAAGAAACATCAGATGATGTTGGACGCTAGAAATCCTGAATATGAACTTGTTGTAAAATATCGTGTGCATCTGTCCTTCCTTCAAAACTAACATGCTATACTTTGATTGTAGGAAGTTACAGTACAACTTAGAAGACACTCCGCACACATTGTTTTAGATAAAAGGATTTAACTTAATAAATCCCCAATGCCCAGAGTCATACAAAGTACAGACCAAAGTTCACTTGCCGGTGGAAATAAATGCCACTTGCATTTCAATTTGAAAACCTACATGAGAAAATATTGAGGGAAAGAGACATTATTGCCGTTCAACAGGAGGGCATATCTGTTCTAGGACAAAAAATTTAAACATGCTGATGACTACTTAGGAAATATTACTCAATAGCAAGCTGGAATACGGTGCATTCTAGATATCAAACATTTCCATTCTAGATCATGAGATTCATCTGCAACTACAGGCTTCTACATCAGGAACTGAAAACAGGAGCAATCATTTCGATCAAGAACATGACAGAGCATCTTGGAACATGACAGAGTACTAGTAGACTGCTCTACCCTTCCTCCATAATCTATACAGTTCATCAGCTAACCAAACCTAAAACTGAATTTAACTAGGAACACCCCATACAACAGATCAACAGACGGCTAGCAGCAGCAGCAGACAGACGGCTAGCTCCTCCAGATTCAAGAATCCAGAGAGGACGACATACAGGGTGAGTATTCTCAATGAATTGTCCAAACACAATATGAACTATAAAATATACTACAAATATTTTAAATATTCAAATATTGCTAAAACAACAAAAGTGAGTATTCTCAATGAATGTGTCTTGTCGATACATAATATTCTCAATGCAATATTATTATAACACACACATAATGAAAATTAAGAATATTTTGATACATAATAGTAGGCCACACACACGATGGTTCTTGACAATGGTCGGAGCGCGCTAGCGTTTCTTGACAATGGTCGTCTTCTTGCCCTTCTTTGTCGCGGTTGCATAGACTAGGCCCGGGACGTCTTCACTACTTCTCTTGAATGGAAGTCCTTTCTTAGGTAGGGTTGTGGTGTATGGTGTTTGGTTGCCATACCCGTCTTCTATCTTCGGGTCGCCGTTCTGGTCAAAGTCTTGCTCACATGCATCCGTCCATTCCGATAATGTTTCTTTTGCCTCTCCTGACGACAACCTGGCTAGGCTTTGACGGGTCTTTGATGTACCAGCATTGGTCGACTTTGCTAGCCAAAACCCAAGGCTCATTTCTTGCGGGTGCGTTTCATACTGGTGGTCTTTGACCAGATAACCATCGTGGTGAAATACCGGTCTTCTTTCTCGACGCTCTTGGCCCACCGACGGAACATCGGCACCTTCTCCAGAATATAGTCGAGCTCCCAAATCTCCTCGATCCTTCCGTAGTATCTTTCCGGATGTCGCCGGTGTAGAATATCCCGTTACCCCGAGTTCGTAATCGCAGTTATTGTCTTTTTCCTCTGTAGAATGTGTATCCGCTGATATCGTAAGTTCGATAGGTCATGAGGTTGTGCGAGGCGCTCGCGTGACAATGAGAATATGAGTTTATCTTCCTCCGAGTACTCGCCTCTCGGTGGATTAGCTATGACCTTCTCCCTAAACCACCGCTGAAACCGAGTTGTGCTCCTTGATAACATCTTCCTCCTCGACTGGTGCCCCGATCAGCGTAATTCTTCTTGATAAACTCTTTGTGCTCATGTATGTATGGATCAACCACCGCAGTGTTGCAGCGACCAGGTTTGCTCTTTCAAAGTCCTTGGTTCGCCCTCCATGTCGACATGCTTTGCACGCCGACCGCGTGACCCCATCCAGCGAGCCTCCCGAGGTGCTTGTTGAATGGCATACCAAGAGGGGTCTCGGTTTGTAGAAAGTTCGAGCAGAAAGAGATGTACTCTTCGGCCAGCAAGCCGTTTGCTATGCTTCCATCTGGACGAGACTTGTTCTTAATGTATCCCTTGATGTGTCCATTGAGCCTTTCGAACGGCATCATGCTTCGCAGAAACGCAGGACCGAGCTGGATGATATCCTCCATGACATGGAGAAGCAGATGAAGCATGATGTCAAAGAAAGCGGGGGGGGAATAGATCTCGAGCTCGCACATTATCACCACGATCTCGTCCTGTAGCCTCGTGAGCTGCTTAATGCCTATCGACTTCCGAGAGATGACGTCAAAAAAGTTGCAGAGGCCAAACAGTGTTTCACGGATGTGCTTGTACATTATACCTCGGATCGCGACCGGGAGTACCTGCGTCATTAGCACGGCGACGTCGTGAGACTTCATCCCGCTGAAGCGCCGTCACTGCCTAGCCATCTGCTTATCTTCCCCGCGTAGCCGTTCAGAAATTTGACTCCGAGGAGGCACTTCATAAACTGTATGGCCTCCTTCTTACTCAGAGTGAAGCATGAGGCCTTGAGCTTGACCTCTCCCTTATTAACCTTTTTCCCCTTGCGACGACGGCTATTCTGTGTTTCTGTCTCCTCCACCTCGTCCTCCTCCTCATCATCGCTAGGTGGTGGTTGAAGTTCATCCCTGATGCCCATATGCTTCAAGTCATTCCTTGCCTTCGGCCCATCTTTGGTCTTGTCGGTGTTAAGGAGGGTGGCAAGCGACTCGCCCACGCTCTTCGTGATATGCATGAGATCAAGGCTATGAGGCACGGAGGATCTTCCAAGATGGAAAGTCCTGCAAAATGACCTCGCCTTCCATACCTTCAAAGAACGGCTCGCTTCTTCGGTCTTTCTGGCGCAGGCACTCCTTCCAGTTATTCAACAACTTGTAGATTTCCGCCACCACTCTTCCGGTGTGGGATTCCTGAACTCGATTGTCCCATCGAAGATGTCCTAGCTTTCTCCAGCGTGATTCTTGGGAAGCCACCTCCGAGCCCCAAGGAACACGGTTTTCCGGACCCGGATCTTTCTAGCTGGCAGACGTTGTATTATCCTTGCACCTAACGCACCCATAGAATCCTTGGACCACCTGCCCGAGAAGTATCCGAATCGGATAGTCTTGCACCGTCGTGATCACCGTCGCTCTCATGTCAAAGTACTCTTGTCTCGAGGCGTCCCATGTACGGGCTCCTTCTTCCCATAACGTGGCCAACTCCTCTTTCAACAACGTGAGATACAGATTGATGTCTGTACCAGGTTGTTTTGGCCCTTGAACGAGCATACTCATGGTTACGTACTTCTTCTTCATGCACAACCAGGGGGAGGTTGTAGATCCATACAAACACGGGCCAGGTGCTGTGTGTGCTCGCTTCCAAACGGATTGAGTCCGTCAGTGCTCACGCCCAGCCTGAGGTTCATTGACTCTTTCCCAAAATGTTGTTCATATTGTAGGTCCAACGCCTTCCACTGGCAAGCATCCGAAGGGTGCCTCAACATTTCCTCCTTCTCCGGATCATCGCCTTCCGCCTTCTTTCTTTCAAGTGCTGCATGAGCTGTGCTTCCTTAGGGTCTCATAAATACCGCAAACGAGGAGTTAGAGGAAAGTACCACACCACCTTCCTAGGAGCTTTCTTGGTCCCTCTCTTGTATCGAGAGGTCTTGCACACCGGACACGTGGTCTTCTCCGCGTCCTCGCCCCGGTAGATGATGCAATCATTTATGCAGACGTGGTATTTCACGTGCGGTAGATTGAGAGGGCACACGACTTTCTTCGCCTCAGCGATACTAGTCGGACATGTGTTCCCCTTCTTGGGAAGAATATCGTGCGTAATACAATGTTGTCGAAACATTCGTCGGTCATTTTGTGTTTCGCCTTCACCTCCAGAGCCCTAAGCGTTACATTTAGACGGGTATCCCCGTCGTTGCATCCGTCAAACAATGGAGTGACCGCGTCTTTCTCCATTTGCTCCAGTTTAGCCTTCTCTACCGGCGGCTCTGGCGTTACTCGTCTCCTTGAGAAGCAGATCTTGGACATGAGGGTCTCGCAACCAGCTCGAATCATGGTCGGCACCACCTTGATCATCTTCGTGTCCATGCCCGACGCCACCTTGATCATCTTCGTGTCCATGTCCAGTGCCACCACCCTGATCTTCGTGATCGTGACTGGCGTCTTGATCTTCGTGATCATCACTGGCATCTTGATCTTCACCATTATTGACATCCTCATCATCATATTCGTCATCACGTATCCATCGACTGTAGCCATCCATGAAACTACGTCGAAGCAAAGCGACTCAAAGATTCCGGAATCATGCCTTATCAGATACATCAGCTTGCAGTCCCGACATGGACATCTTATCTCTGTCTTGTTTGCACGTTCCATGTCGGCCCTCGCGCATGTCATCCACCTATCCACGCGGGCTTTGTTGATCAGTGGTCGGACCATGGCCGCCTGCGTGGTACAAAGAGCAAGAGAATAATTAGAGCATATATGGACGTGGATCGCCGGAAAAATTCGGCATGACCTCCCCTAAAAGAGGACATCCATGAGTGCGAAATTACGGAAAATAAATAAATCGACATTCTGGCGAAACATTGGCATCTCAAATGAAATCCCTGCACAAAAAGTAGCACCACAACACAATCATATAGTCGGTGTCTCCGACAACGCGCATACATGCAAGCAACGCCTTCACGCTTCCTCCAACAACGACTTGCGCAAGAGAGCCGGAGGAGAAGTAAATGGACATGTTGTAGATCTAGAGGAGCAAGAGACTTCACTTACATATGGGTGTCAACCAATGGATGTTGAGCAAGCTTCTATGGTGAATCAATGGGGGAAATGAGGTGGGGAGGAGGAGGGGGGGCGACCAGATTTGTCTGGGTGGAGGAGGCCGAAGTGACCCTACGGAGTGGGGGGGTCGTTGCCTCCATGTGCAAAAAGCTGGAAAAAAGTGGTGCCAGGTTATGCGAGACGCATATTGCACAATATGTGCCTCCTATAATTCAAACTATAGGAGGCGCATATAGCAATATGCGCCTCGCATATGCGGCCACCTACCACCGCCCGGGCCCGTAGGAGTTACTTGAGGCGCATATGACCATATGCGCCTCGCATATTATCAAATATAGGAGGCGCATAGCCATAGCCATCGCCTCTGCACCTACCAACACGCGGGCCCACACAGATTATGCGAGGCGCATTCTGTCCATATGCGTCTCGCCTATCTGATATATAGGAGACGCATATGACTAGAATACGCCTCGCATAATATGGGGCTGCTAGATTCTGTCCGTACAAGGATTATAGGAGGCGCATTCTTATCATATGCGCCTCGCCTATTTTTATACTAGAGGCGTATGGAGAAGGAGTGTGCCTCGCATATTTTATAGGAGGCGCATATGGTCTAAATGTGCCTCCCATAAGCATGTCTCCTATAGCCTTTTCTCTAGTAGTGTATCTCGTTTTAAAAAAAAAATTACATATCTATATGACATAAGCTAAAGAAGGAAAACTGCAAGAGATACAGATTTAAGTAACCAAACCCACAGAACACAGAGATTAGCACAGTCACCACTTTGATGCTTTCCCTTGGTTTACCATCAAAACTCAATGACTACATCCCCAGGAGAAATCCTCCATGTTCAGTTGCGCATCCTATTTGTCCACCCATTAGTGTTAGCATCGCCTAGTTATTATCAGAATGGTTGCATTGCATGCTTAAAACATCCCAACAGTAACACTTTAGAAGAATAATATAGGTCAGGAACAACATGAATATAAGAAAAATAATTATTTGATCTGCAATATTTAGAATTCTACAACAAAGTTAATTCGAGCTGAGCAATTAGAAGTTTGAAGAATAAATCCTTCAAGATGCAGTGTATCATCACATGAGACGAATTAAGAATATCTTACCATTGGAACAAGAACATTTTCTTACATGTGGAAAATAGCCTGATATTTTTTCAAGTTGTGCAATAACCAAGATCAAGTATCTTTAAACCAAGCTATGGTCGTACTACTCTCCTAAATTGTTCATTGCACAAACCTACGTAACTACCAAACATACCGATGGAGGATATACTCATGCTATCACACACACTGTATTGTATTGCAGAATACAGGGAGGAGTTGAGAGATTCAATTATCCCAATATACTCATGCTATACACACAGGGTGGATTGTATTGCAGATTTCAAACATGTATAGTACAGAGAGGAGTTGAGCGGTTCAGCTAGCCCAACAGTTCAGCTAACAGGACTACTAATACTGTTGATGAAACCCAACTGAATTTCTCAAAACTCTGCAGTAATACTGTCTAACAGATTGCAGCAGAATTAATCAGGATGACTTGTTCTATAGTATCGTACACTTCGATCTCCATCCCTGTCAAAGTTGCCAGCTTCTGAGAGCGGTCTTTCCTAATAAAACATGACAACAAAGTAACAAACTCATGCTCATGGAAGTCCCAGATCTCGACGACCATTTAACTTCTACACAATTGACAAAAGTAAGACAGGATAAATGCAAACTAAATAAATTAAACAGACACTGATAAACAAAAGAACTTGTTTCACGGTTTGGAGGCACCTGAGCGAGACAGGGGAAGTAGAGCAACTGCCATAGCTGTTCACGACGACCACGTAGCCGGATCAGACCCGACGGAATCGACCAGCGGGGACAGCGCTCGCTGCGCAGGGTAAGATGGTCGGCGAAGGCGGTGCAGGGCTTGGGGAGGGACCGGCCGGAGAGAGGCATGGCGCTCGGGATGAAGGCGGAGCAGCGATCGATCTTGGGATGGAGCCGCGGAGCTGCGCGGCGTGAGAGGTCGGCATGGAAAAGGTCCCCCTTCTCGGTCCCCTTTCTCTAGGATTTTTTCCGGAATTTTTTTTCCGAACAGGATTCCACTTGGTGGTGGTAGTGGCGGATAAATAGCTAGAAGAAACAGGGGCAAAATAGTCCAATAAAATTCAGACGGAAACACCAGGCCGATGAACCTACCTTAACGTAAATTAGTAGATAGAGATAGGGTTACCATTTATGGAGGTCCCTGGCTTCAACTCATCAAATCCAAGTACCCCCAAGGTCGCCCGCTACTGGCGTGTGAATGCCAGGAAGGCTCCCAGACTCCTAGTTCTGAAGATCTATTCAATACATCAAGCATGAGATCCGTCTTGGGATTTCCTTCACCAATGGCAATGGCGAAGGAACCCTGTTCTGGCTTGACCCTTGGCTCTCTGAGTCACCGCTTACAGCTGAGTTCCCCTCTCTCTTCACAATATGTGTTGACTTAATGCTCCTTGTGGCCAACGCATCTCATGGGGGGCATGGAACATACCGTTCCGGAAAACCTTTGGTATGGTGGAGGCTGTGGCATTCGAGGCAATGAAAGGGATCTTCCCTCAATCCCTTTCAGAAGTCCCTGATAGTGGCTGATGGCGTTTGTCCCTGTTGGGGACTTTCTCCGTTAGATCGTCCTATCAGACACTTTTCCGAAGGCCCATGCTCTCCTGGACGAAACCCCTTTGGAAAGCACCACTTCCGCTTAATCTAAGATCTTTGTGTGGCAATTTTTGTCGGATCGTCTACCCTCGGGGGTGGAGGTGTCGAAGTGACATGGGCTAGGCAATGGACTTTGTCCGCTTTGTGGGAACCCGAAAATGGGGACTCACATAATGTTCACTTGTCCCGCTATGGAGCTTTGTCCGAGAGGTGCTAGGACCTGCCTAGCAGGCCCAAGACCTCGGTGAGTTTCTAGAGACCGAGGCAAACCTTACTGGTAGGATACGTCACCTCTTCTGGTTAGTGTTTATCGCGATGACCTGGACCCTATGAAATATTCGTAACAAAATGGTTATCAAGAAAGTGTTCCCGCGGCGTGCTTCTGACTCCATCTTCAAATTTCTTTCTTTTCTACAACAATGGCACTCGCTTACTAGGCAGCGGGACAAGGAGCAGTTGGACAATATTCTTCAGGTTTTGCTGGTTATGGCTAGCCAGTACACTTCTCCACAGACCGTTGAGCCCTCCTTGTGGGAGTTTGTATCTTGCCGTGTTTTTCTTTCCTTTGGGGGCGTTGTTATGTTGTTGTCCCACCGGACTATCCTTTGCCTTTTCTTTGGTTCAGAACTTGTATCGAATTTGTTTGGTTGTGCTTTGTTTATAAAGCGACGCGAAAGCCTGTTCCAGGGTTACTATTATGGTTTGGAATGGGGTTTTAACCTAATCCATGGAACCATTTTTTTTGTTAAAATCTCGTGATATTTATCTGTTTCAAATGAGGCCCTCAAGTATGCTCTAGGAAATAGAAGTGAACCGATATGAGTCCCTACGGACAATAGGAGACGATCGACAAGAACCAATCTAGGGTTCGTCCTCTCGCCGATGACACTGTCGGTCTGTCCTGCCTTTGATAGCCCTAGGGCTTTAGAGGTGTGGTAGACCACGGCCTCTTGCCTGCGGGAGCATTTTCCTTTTTTAGGTTTTTATGGTGTCTTCTTCAGAATGGTGAGGTGGCTACTACGTCCCGAGGTCAGAATAAGGTCCTTCTTGCCCTATCCATGTTCTGCCGGTGCGCCTAGCACTGGCAAAGGGCTTGTGGAGTTGTCTTCCCGACGGGTCCCATAGGATTAGGTCGTTGTTCGTGTGAATTGGTGTGGTTGTAGTGTGTTCTAATTTATTCTTCTCATCTTTAGTGATGGCTGCTGCTGTGGTGCGATGGTCTTTTGAGATCTTAGCATGACGACTTTTCGTCAGACTGTGATGGTTGCTGCTCTGGTTTGCTAATCCTTTAAGAGCTTAACACGACAACTTTCCATCTGACTACTATAACAAGCTTTATTACGACAAATACCCAGCATTCGGCTCGCTCTGTCTTCGTTAGGTGGTCCAAAGACCTATTTGTAAATTTTATTACATTTAGCTCTTTATACCACTATTGATGATTATTAATAGATATGTGGACTTTTTCACAAAATGCTCTAGGAAATAATTTGCTTTGTAATTGAAAATTTTAAGATATGCTGCCTTTTAATTAATTTTTAGATTACCTTGACGTTTTGGTAGGCTATTTTAGCATACCAAAACATTTTATATTTTGAAACGGAGGTATTAAGCTTTATACCATACTTACATAACTGATCTGTACAAAACAACTATCTGTACCCCAACCATCAATTTTACGCCCAGTTTCTTCAAAAAAGTGAACACCCTCCAGATCGTTGCGTGGGATAATATACATCCTACTATGAACAAAGAAGTCCAAGCATAAATGATTGGCAGAAACCAACTAATAATTTATTCCCCAACCAACAATTTTCCACCATATATTCATCCAGCATGAGTAAAGGTAAAATTAGATCATGAAAATTGCAGTTATTCTGTGACTCTGTGACCTTTTGATAGAGGGTTTTATGTACAGTATATAAGGTGTCCATCCTGTTCTTCACTACATCCTCATCTACATGGTGCCTTTTATGCCTGAAAGTCTCAAAGACATACTGTTCCTGCAATGCATCCGGGGACTAAAGAATTAACTCGTGTGAGGCCCTTTGAGAAAGTGAACTACACATTCTGCACACCACCAATTCACAGATATTCCCCTCACATCCTGTCTAGTTCCTCAACCAGGATAAATATGGGTCAGGGTTGAAGTATACACTGTTCAATTTTTCATCTCAAGAAAAACTGTGTGAGCAACCCCAACACAGCAAAACCTCATGTCAGTGTGTGAGCCCTCTGAAGGTGGCGAGCAAGCTTGCAGGCTCGTCCACCGTATCACCTAGGCGAAACCTCGGTCGTGCTAAACTGATAGCTGTTCATGTCTCTGGTCTGTGTGCTGCAGGATTCAGCCGCATTACGTCTGGTCATTTGACTTGAGGACGTGTCCAGTGACAAACTACCCGTTTTAGGACGGGGTTCTTTCAGCACACCTGGTGGCACAGCGTTCTGCAGATCTATTTCTGTTATGTTAGATAGCATATGCACCACCTGCTTCATGGATGGCCTCTGCTGCGCCGTTGCTTGGGTACACAGGAGTGCCACCTTGATGAAATGAAGCACTTGGTCCTCTGGGTATTCTTCCAGGTCTGGATCAACAATTTCTAAAAGCCTTCCTTCTTCTCGTAGCCTCCATGTCTGCAGTTCAGCCCATGTTAAAAAACAAAAGATGTTTGCATACAAAAAATTCTCCATTTTGAAACTAAAATAGGACAACCATTCCAATATGTGATGCAAGTCTATCATGGGAAAATCTAGTACTCTTATGTGCAGATGTACAATCCTATGGCTATGAAGAGTTGATACAATCATGGCAGTTGATGTCTATGCGGAAATGGGAGAGGAAAGTGAGTTACCCATTCCACAAGGACATGCATATCTTCCCCCCAAGTCGATTTACTGCTGCCTTCACCACTTATCACTTCAAGAAGAAGCACCCCAAAACTATATATATCTGCTTTCTTGGTTAACTGTCCCAACAAGGCATACTCTGGTGCCAAGTAACCCCTGCAGGAGAATCATATCCCCGAAGATCAATAAAAGTGTGTTGCTACAGATAAAGCAAACTGCAACCCATTATCTTGACAGTGACACATCAGTAACTTGGCTCAACTGGGGATAAATAAAAGTGTGTTGCTACAGATAAAGCAAACTCAAACCAATTATCTTGACAGTGACACGTTAGTAACTTGGCTCAATTGGGGCAAAAGTAAATGAAGGCAGCTGATTAAAATATGTTTGCTTTTATCGCAAAAAAGAAAGTTCAATATGTTTCTGGAGAGAATATACACAAGTACGCATAAAACCACTATAAAACTAGGTAAATGCAGCAAAATATTTAGAGAAGTACTGACATTGTTCCTGCAACACGCGTGCTAATGTGAGTGATGGCGTCGGGGAAAAGCTTGGCCAGTCCAAAATCTCCAATTTTAGGAAGCAATTTCTTATCGAGTAAGATGTTGCTAGCCTTGATATCACGGTGGACAATGCGTGGCTGTGCTTCCTCGTGAAGAAATGCAAGACCAGAAGCAGTTCCGGTGCAAATGGCTGCTCTTCTTTGCCAGTTCAATGGGATACATCTACTCTTTGGTCCTGATCACAAGTTACACAGGTTTATGATGGTTAATAGACAGGTCAGACTTCTTGCAAGTAAAGTTCCATTATTGAGCTTACCAAGCAAAGCATTTGACAAACTGTTGTTCTCTACAAATTCATACACCAATAATCTGTTATTCCCTTCGATGCAGCAACCAATCAGCTTTACAAGGTTGGGGTGCCTGACATTAGAGATGACATCGATCTCTGTCAAGAATTCATTAGCTCCTTGCTTTGATTCAGCTGAAAGCCTTTTAATTGCAACTTGAGTGCCATCTTTCAGCTCTCCCTAATTGAAGGAGAATCATTGTCACTCATTCCATATTTGCGGTTTGGTCAACCATAATTCTTTCAAAACAGAATTTTGCAGTAAAAGTAAGTGATAACATGCGACATACAGTAGGAAGACAACATCACAATGCATGAAACCAATCCAATGGTTTACCTTATAAACTGGTCCAAAACCTCCACGGCCAATGCAGTTCATCATGTTAAAATTCCGGGTGGCAGACTTCAACTCTCTTAGGGAGAAGACTTGTACATTCCGTCCTGATCTTGATAATACATGGCCTGGACTTTTTCCATAGGTGATATCATCAGTGGTAGTTAAAAAACAAAAAGGCTAAGCACAAGTGGAGTCCGGAACAGGATAGTAAACATTATGGCCGAGGAAGTGAGAGCACCATGGTTATGCTCAAGATCCTCTCAGTGACACGATTAAACATAACAAAAGAATCTCTGTATATTAAGAAACAGACATAATTTTTTTAATATTAGATATTGCCGAACGGTGATGGTATAGTTTCTGACTGGAACACATGACATCTAATGTAGGAAATGGTTCAGTCAAACCTGAATTGCATATGACATGGCTAACAAGAAAGAAATGCAGAACAAAATAGCTAGTTTTGTGTGGTGTTACCAATTTAGGCGAACTTATGATTATACTCACAGAAAAATTATTATGCTGCAATGTTTTGGTATTTTGGGCCTAGACTTTTGTCTTCGAACGAACATCACGCCAATAACACTATTATATATGTATGAAAAAACTGACAAATAGCTAGATCTTTTTCTATTACAAAGAAATTAATGTACAACAGTATGCTGTTGGAATTCCTAGTGTTCTATGGTTTGTGCCGACGGAAGTCCCAGCGCTTCAGTCTCATTGTTTGAAGGAAATAGTTGAGTTGCCAAAATTAAGTTTTATGAAGGCACTAGCGAAGCCACCCACCCCTGGTGCAGATAATTGACAAATCTACTAAGGGGACTCCATACAGTGATTGGCAACAACATTGCTAAACAGGGAAGCTTGCAACAAATTTCCGAAGGGAACCAAATGGGAACGTACCGGAACGAGGAGACGCCGCCACGGTTTGACCAGTTCGATCTGGGGTGGACTTGGAGCCGCCCCACAGGCAGCTGGCGGAGGTCCCCATGCGCCAAAATCCTGTGGCCTCCGTGGAGCCTTTACGCTCGGAGTCGGAGGCCAGTTCTAATCTGCGGCCGCAGCTGTCGACGGAACGAAATCAAGGATTCATGAACCAACCACACACGAACTAGTTGCTCCACTCGATCGCAGCAGTATACCAAGGAAGGAGGGGGAACAAGCAGGGGGGACTGAAAACGTAGTACTTACTAGCTTGTAAATATCTATGGCGACACTAATCGCACAACCCAGATTGGCGCAAGGGGGTAGCAAATCACTAATCTGGGCAAACAGATGATGCGACGGCTGCTGCGGTGGAAGCAGATATAGCCGAAGCTCCCCGGGTGCTCGCCCCGGGCGAACAGAATTTTGCGGTGGCGCTGGCGCTGTGCTGGCGCCGCCGCCGCACCGACGCCGCGTGGTGGTCGAGTCGCGGAAGCAGGGGAGGAGGAGGAAGAGGACAGGGGAGGAGGGGGGAGTAGGCGGAAGTTTTACCCGGTCTCGTCCCCGTGTCTCCAGCGGGGCGTCGCTTTTGTTCGATCCCGGGGCAACGACTATTTGTTAACCAGTGGGTGGTCAAGACCACCGCACTGACCGTGTGACCCGCCCGGCGACATTCCACGTTTCTGGGTCTCGCCGCGGCCCAAGCCCAGCTAAACTAATCCGAGGTTGCCTGGCCGGCGGCATGAGATTCCGTCGTGGGTAGGGCTGCGTGCGCGCTCTGGCTGGGACGCAGTGGCGGTGGGTACCGCTGCCGCTGACGGCAGCCTGTTTGGTGGTCTGCTATCGTCAATCAAAAACAAAAAAATCAAAAGGTGTTTGCTCTGCGGCTTCGTGCCCGTGGCTGTACGTGGAGAACCGCGTTTCAGGAGGTCCAATGTCGTCAGTTCTCCGTACAACATTTCGCCCGGGGAATGTTTTCTCGACCCTGTCGTATTCAAAAGGTAGAAATGGTGATGATTATGCTGGCAGCATAACGACCCGTAAAAGAAAATATAGGCAAAAAAATCATAAAAGCTAGCAAAATTAATAAAGAATTAGGCCCCGTTCGGCAACTCACAGCTCCAGCAAATCCCGTCGCTCCGCTCCACTCCTCGCGTGAAGCGCTCTCCCGATCGAGACAACGAGCTATACCCGTTCGGCTGGCTCCACTCGAACAAAAATTGGGCTGCCAGCCCATTCTAGGCACTTATAGCCCGATTAGGTACTAATAAACCAGTCCAACATTCTGAAATTATACGGGATTTTAGATAGCCCACAAGTGCAACCTAAGGCTGTGTTGGAGCCGATCGGAAGTCATGCAGAACATGGAGGCGGCGGCCGGAAACTGGTAGTTCAACACCTTGCGTCGAGGGGGAAAGCACCGGCGCCACGAGATCCTGGCCATGGTGGAATCATATGTTGACGGCCAGGTGGTCCTATTTCGCCATCTATTGTCGTGAGTGGATCCACGGCGCAACCTGAATGTGGGAGAGACACCAGGTTCGGCTGCCATGGACGTTCTCGAGAGAGAGAGGGGCAAAAACGAGAGAGACGGGAAACATTGTACCGGTTGGTTCACTTATCGGTGGCAGTCCCATGTAATATCCAACCGCTCCTCACTTTTCTTTTTCATGGATCGATCAAATGGTAGCTCCGCAGTTTCGTGGTTATTGACGGAGCGCTTCACGCTTGCAAATCCACGAAGCCCACGCGTTCGGGGCCGCTCCGCTCGTTTTGGCTGCGGAGCCTGGATCTGGAGCGTTGCCGAACGGGGCCTTAGTTAAAAAGGTGTCACAACCCGTCTCGCTTGACACTCTAGTGATGATGTGTCTGTGTCTGGGTCGGTGCATATTGGTTGTTATCGAGGGTGATTCGGTTCATGCAGTCGTGTTAGCACCTCTAATACCTGTTCAATTATAATGTTTTTAGGATAGCCAGAACTACGATCTAGTCGATGAGCTTCTCCACTCGTCCATCTAAATTCATGCTTGAACGATGCTATCATGAACAACCACGCCGCCTCTTTGATCCCCTCGTGTGATCACTCCATAGCCACCAAAGTAAGGTTGCTTAAGGGCATGTACGTTGCAAGGACGCTAATATAGACGCTTATTAAGTGGTTATTACTCTATGCTAATAAGCGTCGGTAGCTTGTAGCATTATTTTGCAGTAATATTTTAAGCACCGGACTCCTATATGTGCATCGATGCCATGAAAACGACCGGAAATAACATAAAACGAATGAGATTAATTCCCTAGCGCCCTGGATAAGCGTCGCATTGTACGTACCCTAAGATTGTTGATGACTTTCAGGCAACCGGCCGCCACACATACGACATGTAGATTTAAATTTAGTGCCAAAACGAGCGCTTCGCGGCAGGCCATGGACTCCAATAGTTGGTGTATATGAACCTGCTAGAGTAAGGGTCGAGGCACCCAGAAAGGCTCCCGCTTCACTGCGGCACACCACGCCTAGCGCTCCTCCGTCTCTTGTCTTGGCTGTTGTTGCATCGGCGTTGAGCTTCACAAGGCCTGGTGGTGGAGACACCCACTTCGGCGCAGCAGTTGTTTGCTTCTTCGTCTGCCCACTACCCGGAGGGAGTTAAGTGCCAAGTCATCGAGAAATCTTGGGGCTTTTTGATGATCCCCATCATGGATCAGTTGTAGACGCGCATACCGAATGACCTAGAGGGTGATCGCTATCTCGACAAAGGTCGTGTGATCGAGTGACTCCAACATCAAGAACAAACAATGTTTTGTTGATGGTTCCTTTGAGGTACACATATATGTTGGGTAATATCCTCGCTTATTAGTGTTCACACGCATGGCACATCGTGCAGTCAAACAAAGAATGTCGCCAGGACTTTGTAGCACCGCCAAGCTGAACATGAACACAAGTCAACCATGTAACAGTGCTGACACACATCATCTATCTGTAGCAATTGTCGATCCAATTGCTACGTGAATAGGCGCAATTTAGAGGTGACCTTGTAACAACCTAAATTTTGGCCTCTTGAATTCTTCCAAAAGGCTAAACATGTTTGGCCTCTATTTGAAATTTCATGTGCGTTTGCCTCTTCTCAAGTTCTCGAGCCATGGTCCACCTTGAAACTTGAACTTGGACATTGATCTTGTTAATATGCAAGATAAGTTGACCCATGACTATTTTCCTAAGAAAAAACTCGCCTTTCTATTTTCCTTTTCTTTATAGAAGTAAAACCCTAAACCTAGCTTTTCAAAGAAAGTACCCTCTACATGCTTCTGAAAAATCTACCAAAAATAGGGGATGATCCCTAGGGCATATACAACCCAAATATGCAAAAATATTTCATAGGCATCATGTACCAAATCTCCCAAAAACCAATGTTTCTGCCCAGAATCCCTTTTAAATTTAAAAACTATGCAAATTATTTCTCTAAAATTGACCAATGCCCAAAATCCCTTTTAAATTTAAAAGCTATGCAACTTATTTTTCTAAAATTGACCAATGCCCAAAATGGATGCTCTAGGTCCATACCAGCAACATATAAAAAGATGGGCTCAAAAACTATGCACGCGATTTTCCAAAGATAGGTCATGTGCGATGTATTTTCTACTATCTTAGAAAACTTTTTGTGTGCGATGTACGCACGAAGGAGCCTATCTATGCCACGAGAATATGGTCAAAATTTGGTGATGTTAGCAATATTCCGCGCCATCCACGAAAAGGGTCTTGCATGTGTGGTAGGGGCCTTCATAGACCCGATATGTACTAGTGCAAGCGAGAAGCTACTTGAATGATTGGACATATAGAACACGTAAATTTACATTGGAAAATCAGATGTTTAATTGTTTCATCATGATGACAAAAAACATAACCCGTACCGCCATGCTAATTCCGCTTGACAAGGTTGTATTTGGTAAGAATGCCCCCTCGGCATAGATACCATCCAAATGTCTGAATTTTGAGTTGTATATTCATATTCCAGATCTTCTTGTTGTTATCGACTGACATGATTGGCTAAATCAAAGCTCTATACATGGAATCCACTAAGAATTGTCGACTCCTAGTTAAATTCTACCGAAACTCAATGCGAATATTGCACCATTGCAAGACGTTGTAACAACGTGTTCCAAGATGCAAGCCTGGGGCCAATTAAGTCTCTTTTGAATGTCATATTCAGTGGAAAAGGTTCTAACATAGTGGCCTTGTGATGAACAATGTTGTATAGAGTCAGATATGATCCCGGAGAGTAGAATTGCTCAGCCATCTTTCCTTCTAGAATCTAATTTTCGATCTATCCTTAATATTGAATGATCCAAATTAAAAAAAAATGTTTCTTCATAGCCAGCAGACCAACCCAAAAATGTGAGTCCTCAAGCTTCCATAAGACCCAGAACAAGGCATTTTGAGCCAATATATTTTCTTCCGGGGAGGGTTTGACGTACACCATTTTCTGTAAGTATCTTGAACAACCCTTTACCCAAGAGGGTGGTATTCTTAACCTCTAGGTCATATATACCTAGCCCGCCTTGTTATTTGGGACAGCCAATCACACTCCACTTAGCCAAACGATATTATTTTTTGCATCATCCCCTTGCCAAAAGAATCTCGATTGAAAATAATTCAATCTATTCAAAACTTCTTTATGAAGAAGGAAGAATGACATAATGAATAATACCATATTACTTACTACTGAATTTACTAGGATCAATCTTTCGTTCTGAGGTTGCATCCGCTTAACCTTTTTTGTAGTCTCTTCTCAACATATTTTCATGCAGCATTTGTAAGTCTTCAACGTATCGGAATACCCAAGTAGGTAACGTGAAACATGCCTTACCCACAACCAAATAATTCAGCATATAGACTAGCCTCGTTTTGGGACTCGCCAAAATAAAACAATTCGCTTTTATGAAAATTATTTTTAGACTCGAGAAAGTTGCACGAATGCTGCTAAAATTAATTTCAGATTTCTTGCTTTCCAGAAAGAGAATTGTATCATTGACATATTAAAGGATAGATATACCACCATCAACTAGATGAGGACTAATCCTCAATTTGGCCTTTATATTTGCGCGTTCAATCATGATAACTAACATATGAACCGCTATATTAAATATTATTGAAATAATGGGTCATCTTGTCTTACCATTTTCTCGTTTGGAAGTATCTACCAATATTATCATTGAATTTGATGTCTACACTACCTCCTAAAATAATACTCTGGATTAAGGCATGCCACTCTAGAGAGAATCCCTTCAGTCTAAGAATCTTCTAGAAAAATACCACTTAACTTTATCATAAGATTTCCTAAAATCCATTTTCAATATAAGAGCACTTGATTATCGTCATTGTGTCTGATAGTTCTTAGAGCATCGCTAACAGAGCCCTTAAAAGGGGCAAACCCTTAAAATAACCGTCTATATAAGGGTTGGAGGGGGAAATTGGCGTAGAACAGAACCCTCAAATGACGTGATCCATAATTTTTTTTGAGGGCTGACCTAAAAACGGCCCTTCGACCTGTACAAACGCGGGTTGGGAGGCTAACCCGCACGCCAGCCTGCACTCGAGAGAAGAATAGGGTGCGTTGAAGTTTTAGCTCTAGTCGCGCACACTTCCTCTTCCCCTTTCGCGTGCGCCACCCCTGGATCTCGCGCCACCGCCGCCTCCGCTAGCCACCCGATTCGGCTCCCGCTGCCCTTGCCTAGCCGCCCCAAAAGGTCAGGCACCCCGCCCGGTTGTCGCCTCTCCGTGTCGCGCCCCGCATCCAAGCTCCGCCACCGCTGCATCAAGGATGAACTCGAGCGAGCATCGGCTCAAGGACGATTTGTCCGATTGGTCATCGTCGGATGATTCTGACCTCGAGGATCTGCTCGAGGATGATGATTGTGAGACTGCCATTGTCCTCCTCCCCGTCAAGGATCACGAGGACCGCGCCAAGCTGCTGGATCGGAGGCGTGGGTCGGTGATGGGTCGCACATACATCTAAAGCAAACGCTTCCTCGGCCATGCCACCTTGATGGAGGATTACTTCGCAGAGGTACCAACATATCCGCCGCATCTTTTCCGTAGGAGGTACCGAATGCACCATAGCTTGTTCGTCAAAATTATCAAACTGTTGAGGCCAATTCGACATACTTCAAGCAACGGCGCAACACTGTCGGCGACCTGGGATTTAGCACCTACCAAAAGATCTCGGCTGCCATGCGAGTGATTACCTATGGCGCCCCATGCGGTTGATGGAGATAAATGAAAAAAGGGGATGGTTGGGCATGCTTGCTGGTATAGATCGCATGCATTGGACTTGGAAAAAATATCCAAAATCATGGCATGGCATGTATTGTGGAAAAAGCCATGATGCTACCATTGTGCTCGAGGCAGTTGCTTTGTAGGATTTGTGGATTTGGCACTGTTTTTTAGGCTATCCGGAACACTCAATGACATCAATGTGTTATAAAGATCCCATTTGTTTGCAAACCTTGTGGTTGGAGAGGCACCTACTTTCAATTATAAGGTCATGGATCATGAGTACACAATGGGATATTATCTAGCCGATGGCATATATCCGAATGGGCAGCTTTTGTGAAGTCTATTAAAGATCCCCAAGATCAACAAGAAGCTATATTTGCCAAGGCGCAACTTTAGCTTAGCATTGTCTATTAAAGTATCAACACATGTGTTGAGGTCGATCCTCATTGCATGCTCAGATTTCTTAGCAACCCAATCAATAGTGACTTTAGTGTTATCACCATAGGAAATACAAGTGTGCACTCCTCTCATTTTCCTAATGCAAAATGTTTTCTCATGGGCAATAGATGAGGCTGTCAAGTAGAATGGGCAACTAGTTGTGTCCCGCTCACTGCAATGGACTATAATCCACTCGCTGTCATTTCTCCAGTACTTAAAATTTCATAGTTGGGCTATGTGATAAGTCCTAAGAGCCCTCCTGAATTGGTAAACATCCTTGAAGCACAACTTCAATGCAAATTGTTCATGTGGGTAAGTTCTTGTCTCATCATACCAAACTCTTTTCTTTGGCTTATTTAGCTTTCTCTTACTACCAGTGGATAGCTTAATTTTCTTCATAAAACCATCATCATCACTATCTCCTATGTCACCAGGGTTGCTGTCTGATACGTTGGAAACGTATCTATAATTTTTGATGCCCCATGCTTGTTTAGTATCTACTTTGCTCTACTTGTCCACACTTTGAGGTGTTTTTTACATGTTTTCTGGTACTAACCTATTAACAAGTTGCAACAGTGACAGATGCTTGTTTTTTGCTATTTTTGGTTTCAGAAAATTTAGTAAAGAAATATTCTCGAAATTGGACGGGACAAACGTCAAAGTCAATTACTTTTCGTGGGAAACAAGAAGTCTAGAGGGAGACGAGGAGGCGTGCCAGGGCGGCTAAACCCCCTAGGCGCGGGTGGGACGTACCTTGCTCCTGGGTAGGATTTGACCCCTCTGGCCGCCGTCTCGGCCTCCCCCTTCGCCTATAAGAATCCCCCGATGCAGAAACCCTGAGCACCCGATCAAATCTCCATGAAACCGTCCGTAGCCGCCGCCACCATCTTATCTAGATCGGGGGGGCTCTGAAGTTCTTCCCGGCACCCTGCCGGAGGGGAGATCATCCTGGAGGCCTTCTCTCCGGTATGATGCGTGAGTAGTTCCACCTTGGACTATGGGTCCATGTAGTAGCTAGATGGTTGTATCTCCTCCTTTGTGCTTTCATGTATAGATCTTGTGAGCTCTGTTCATGATCAAGATCTAATCTATTTGTAATCATGCATGTTGTGTTTGCAGGGATCCGAAGGCGAGATTATTATGTTGGTTTGATTAATGGTTTTGTCTGTATGATTCTATCATGTATGTGTTGTTTGTGATCTTGCATGCTCTCCATTGTTAGTAGCTATTTTGGCCAAGTAGTTGCTAGTGACTCCAAGAGGGGGTATTTATGCTCGATAGAGGGTTCATGCCTCTAGTTTCCAAGGGAAGTGATAGCAATCTCTTTGGTTGTAGATGTGTTGTTGCCGCTAGGGAGAAAACAACGGTATCTTGTTCATGGAACATGTGGACTGTTTGAAGGGTTTCGCAGCATAGTAAATCAAAATTTTCTACGGAAGCGAACAGAGGGAAAGCCAAGATCTAATCTAGGAGATGCAAACAACGCGAGAGATTGGATTAGATCTTCATACCCTTGAAGATTCGCATGTGAACGCGTTTGTCGGAACGTGGGTGATGTAGTCGTACTCGCTTCTCCTCCTCGCGATCCGATCCGATCTAGCACCACAAGTGGCGGTGCCTCCGTGAGATGCACACGTGCGGCACCTCGACGTCTCCTCCTTCCTCGGACCAGCAAGTATGGTGGAGAGATGGATTGGATCTACAGCACGACGGCGTGGTGTATATGGTGGAGAATTTACACGCAGGCCGCCCCACAAACAGTCGGGAGGGAGAGAGGAAGGGCAGCAGGGCAACTGGGTTTGGAGGAAGGTGTAAGGGATGTGAGAGGGGGCGCACCAGCCCTCTATATATAGAGGGGGGGGTGAGGCCAGCCCTAGCCTCTCCTCCAAGCCTATCTCTAGTTTAAACAATTTAAACTCTCCCTTATCTAGAAATCCTATCTTATCTTATCTCTAGTTTAAACGATTTAAACTCTCTAGGATCGGCTGGGCCCTATGGGGCCTTGTGACCCTGGCCCAATGCGCCAGGACACTCCCTCATAGGCCCATGCCCCTCCCGGAAGGTGGGACCACGTTGGCCCCCTTCCGGAAGGTTCTAGAAGCTTCCGGTACAATACCGATTAACCCGGAACAATTCCGAACTCCAAAAACTGCACTGCCTTATATGAATCTTATTCTCCGGAACATTCCAGAACCTCTCGTGATATCCCGGATCCCATCCGAGACTCCGAACAAAAATTCATAAACCAAGTATCCAATCTATCCTAGCGTCGAGACACGTTAAGTGTGTGACCCTGCGGGTTCGAGAATATGCAGACATGATCTTCTATCAATAATCAACAGCGGTGCAGGCATCCATATTGACTCCCACATTCATCGATGATCATATCGGATGAACCACGATGCCAGGATTCAATCAATCCCATATATATATTCCCTTCGTCTCGCGATATTTTACTTGCTCGAGATTCGATCGTCGGTATCGTCATACCTAGTTCAATCTCGTTCACAGCAAGTACTTTACTCGTTCCGTAATCCAATATCACTTTGTGATCAACTCCTTAACCACATGCTTGCAAGCGGTGTTGATATCGATTACCGAGTGGGCCGGAAGTATATCTCTCCGACTTGGGAGGGACAAATCCCATCTCGATACATACAACCCAACAGATACTTTCCGATCACCTGAGAGACACCTTTATGATCACCCTCTCATAGGATGACGTTTGATGACCTCAAAGCTTTCTTCCGATACCAGGGAGTTGCATTATCTCATGGTCTACGGAATACAATATTTGACATAAGAAAAGCTTCGCAAAGATGAACACGATGACACGATCTAATTGCTTCGCTTAGTTTGGGTCTATCCACCATATCATTCTCCAATGATATGATCTCATTATCAATTGACAACTCATGTCTATGGTTAGGAAACCTTAACCATCATTGATCAATGAGCTAGTCCATAGAGGCGTACTAGGGACACGGTGTTGTTCACAAACCACACAAGTATTAATGTTTCCGCTTAATACAATTCTAGCATGGAATATAAACTTTATCATGAACAAGAATTATAATAATAACATCTTTATTATTGCCTCTAGGGCATAATTCCAACAGTCTCCCACTTGCACTAGAGTCAATAATCTAGTTTACATTTGGCAACAATCTCACACCCATGGCACTGAGGTGCTGATCATGTTTTACACGTGGAAGAGGTTTAGTCAATGGATCTGCAATATTCAGATCTATATGTACTTTGCTGATCTTCAGATCTCCATCTGCTATATAATCTCGGATTATATGAAACTTATGTTGATATGCTTGGTCTTTGGATGATATCTTGGTTCCTTAGCGAGTGCTATGGCGCCGGTGTTGTCACTAATATCTCCAGTGGGTCCAATGCACTTGGAACCACGCCAAGCTTCGATGATGAAGTTTCGATCCAAACTCCTTCACTTGACGCTTCCGCAGCCATGTATTCGCTTCTCTGTAGATCCCAGACCACGCTTTGCTTGCAGCTTCTCGACTCCAGCTCCTCTATTCAAAATATACACGTATCACGTGCGAGATTTAGAATCATCCTTGTCGATTGTAAACTAGCATCGACGTAACCTTTTCTGACGAGCTGTTCATCACCCCCATAGACTAAGAACATTTCTTTAGTCCTATTTAGGTACCTTAGGATGTTCTTCACGGCTGTCCGATGTTCCACTCTGGATCACTTTGATTCTGCTCGTCAAACTAAGAGCATTGGACACATCCGGTCTAGTACACACATGGCATACATGATGGAACCTATGGCGAGGCATAAGGCACTTTGCTCATAGCTTCCCTATCATTTACTGGTATGGACACCGAGCCTTGCTCAATATCTTCCCCGACAACATAGGCCTTGAACCTTTAAATGCCTTATCCATTCTGAACCTTTTGAGAACTTTGTCTAGGTATGTACTCGGCTTAAAGCTATCGAGCGTCTTTGTCTATCTCTATAGATCTTGATGCCCAATATATAAGCAGCTTCACCTAGGTCTTTCATTGAAAACACTTGTTCAAATAACTCTTCACATCGTTAAGCATGTTGATGTCATTTCAATAATCAATATGTCATCCACATACGATGCCGAAGCGTCACCGAGCTCCCACTCACTTTCTTGTAGATGCAAGCTTAGCAATTTGGAACAAATCCAAAGCTCTTGATCACTTGATCAAAGCGAAGGTTCCAACTCCGAGATGCTTGCTTGATCCATAAATGGAACGCTGAAGTTTGCATACTTTATCAGCATCCTTAGGATCGACAAAACCTTCGGGTTGCATCATATACAACTCTTCATCAATGTTGCCATTGAGGAACGATCTTGACATCCATACGCCATATTTCATAATCATGAAACGCAGCAATTGCTAATAAAATCCGAATAGACTTAAACATCGCTACGGGAGAGAAAGTCTCATCGTAGTCAACACCTTGAACTTGTTGAAAACCTTTCGCGACAAGACGTGCTTTATAGGCGGTAACATTACCATCGCGTCCGTTTTCTTCTTGAAGATCCATTTGCACTCAACGGCCTTTGATCGCTAGGAGGGTCCACCAAAGTCCATACTTGGTTTTCATGGATCCCAATTCGGTTCATGGCTTCTAGCCATTTCTCGAGTCTGGGCTCATCATTGCTTCCTCATAGTTCGTAGGTTCACCGTCTTCTACTAACAAGGCAAGTCAGAGTTGCTGTACCACTCGGGAGGGGCACGCGACCTTGTCGACTGCGACGTTCGATGCTTGACATCGTCCAAGCTTCATGATCCTTGTCATTAGCTTCCTCTATTGTTGGTGCGGTGACCTTTGGAACAATTTCAGGTGTTGCGCTACTCTCCAATTCAAGAGAAGGTTCAATAACCTCGTCTAGCTCTACTTTCCTCCCACTCACTTCTTTCGAGAGAAACTCCTTCTCAAGAAAGGAACCGTTCTTCGACAAACACTTTGCCTTCGGTTCTGTGATAGAAGGTATACCCAATAGTTTCCTTAGGGTATCCTATGAAGACACATTTCTCCACTTTGGGTTCGAGCTTGTCCGGCATCAACTTCTTGACGTAAGCTTCGCATCCCCAAACTTTAAGAAACGACAAATTAGGTTTAGCACCAAACCACAGTTCATACGGTGTCGTCTCAGCAGTTTAGATGGAGCCCTATTTAAAGTGAATGCAGCGGTTTCTAATGCATAACCCCAAAATGATAACGGCAAATCAGTAAGAGACATCATCGATCGGACCATATCTAATAGGGTTCGATTCCGTGTTCAGACACACCATTCTTGTTGTGGTGTTCGATGGCGTGAGTTGTGAAACGATTCCACTTGCTTTGAGATGCGTGAGAAAATCATAACTCAAATATTACCCCCACGATCGGATCGTAGAAACTTAATCTTTACATTACGATGGTTCTCCACTTCATTCTGAAATTCTTTGAACTTTTCAAGCGTTTCAGATTTATGTTTCATTAAATAGATATACCCATATCTACTTAAGTCATCGGTAAAAGTGAGAAAATAGCAATATCCACCTGGCGTCGAAACACTCATCGGTCGCATACATCGGTATGTATGATTTCCAACAAGTCCGTTGCTCGCTGCATCATTCTGGAGAACGGGGTTTTGATCATCTTGCCCATGAGGCATGGTTCGCATGTGTCAAATGATTCAAAATCAAGAGACTCCAAAAGTCCATCGAATGGAGTTTCTTCATCGCTTTACACCAATATGACCTAGGCAGCGATTGCCACAAATAAGTAGTATTATCACTATCTACTTTGCATCTCTTAGCGTCAATGTTATGGATGTGTGTTTCATCCCTTTCGAGATTTAGAAGAAATAAACCATTCACAAGAGGTGCATGACCATAAAGATGTTACTCATATAAATAGAACAACCATTATTCTTTGATTTAAATGAATAACCGTCTTGCAATAAACACGATCGAAATAATGTTCATGCTCAACGCAGGCACATAATAACATTTATTAAGGTTTAAAACTAATCCCGAAGGTAAAACTAAGGAGGCGTCTTGACGGCCATCACATCAACTCTTGATCCGTTGCCAGCGCGATCGTCACCTCATCCCTCGCAAGCCGTCGTCTATTCCGTAGCTCTGTTTGAGTTACAAATATTAGGCCCGAACGTATCAAATACCCGGGCACTACAACGAGGGCTAGTAAGGAAAACATCAATAACATTTATATCAAATATACCATTGATGGTGCCAGCCTTCTTGTCCGCTAAGTACTTGGACGATTGCTTCGATGACCCTTGTCCTTGCAATAGAAGCACTCGATGTCCGGCTTAGGACCAGACTTGAGCTTCTTCTCAGCGGGCAACGCGCTTACGCCGCCTTTCTTGAAGGGCTTCTTTGCACCTTTACCTTTCTTGAAGGAGGGCTTGTTGACCATCAACACATGAATATCCATCTTGATGTCCACTTCGCAGCCTTGACTGCGAAGAGCTCGGTGATCGTATCGATGGAACCAATCGATTATGAGTCACTACAAAACTTTTGTAGTTGGGAGGAGTGATTGCAGAACCTGTCAATCTTGAGCTCCTCTGGAATCTTGCGATCCGTTGCTCAAAGGCGTTGAGTGTAGCCCGACATCTTAATGGCGTGCTCACTAACGGAACTCCCTTCCTCCATCTTGCTGTTAAAGAACTTCTCAGAGATCTCATATCTCTCGAGCGGGCTGAGTGCGAAACATGGTTTTCAGCTCCGAGAATCTCAAAGGGCCCGGGATAGTTTTCAAAACGATTTTGAAGTTCCGGTTCCATAGCAAACAACATGGTGCTCTTAATCACACCATAATCATCTTTGCGCGACTGATAGACAGCTTTCTCATCAGCAGGGGGGTCACCTAACGCTTTCCCAAGGACATAGTCCTTTTGTCCGCCAGACAGAATGATTCTTAGATTGCGGAACCAGTTGGTGAAGTTAGACCCATTGTTTCTAAGCTTTTCTTTCTCAGCAAAAACGTTGAAGTTGAAGTTGGACTTGGCCATGTGATCTACAGTATTTGCAAGTACAATTTAGACTATGTTCATGATAAATAGTTCAACTTAATCAAATTACTAGATGAACTCCCACTAAATTCAACATCCCTCAAGTTGTTTAGTGAACACGATCCAAATTCACCACACCTAATCCGATCTTCACGAGAAGAGATGTGGCTTCAATGGTGGACAACGAAGTGTCGATCATATCATTCATATGACTCATGCTTAACCTTTCGGTTCATGTGTTCCGAGGCCATGTCTGTACATGCTAGGCTCGTCAAGTCAAACCCAAGTATTTCCGCGTGTGCAAAACTGGCTTGCACCCGTTGTATGTGAGCGTAGAGTCTATAGCACCCGATCATCACGTGATGCTTGGACACGACGAACTTTCACAACGGTGCATACATGGGGAGAACACAGTTTTATCTTGATCTTTAAGTGAGGAATCATCTTATAATGCTACCGTCGCGATCTAAGCATAATAAGATACATAAAAGGATAAACATCACATGCATATAACTTTATGTGACATGGTATAGCCAATCTTCGCGCAATGATCTCCATCTTGTGCGTTCCGGCATGATCTCCATCACTCCACCATGATTGCCTCCACCACGAATAGCAACTACAACTATTGCTAACTACTTAGCGATAAAGTAAAGCTATTACATGGCGTGTAAGTAGTTGACTCGCAGGTCATACACAATTATAAAGACAACCATATGGCTCCTGCCGGTTGTGTACTCATCGACATGCAAGTCGTGAAACATTACAAAACATGATCATCGCATACAATATACACATCACATCTTGGGCCATACCATATCACAGAAAACACTCCCTGCAAAAACAAGTTGGACGCCTCTACTTTGTTGTTGCATGTTTTACGTGGCTCATGGGAGTAGATGCTAAGAACGATTCTTACCTACGGAAAGCCACAACGGTGATATTATGGTTGCCAAACTCCGGTGTTAATCCCATGACAACTATAGTGAGAAAGCGGCATCCACCGGCCGCATGTGTGGTACAAGCCACCGCGTCAAGTGCGAGCGGTCTCATGACGGCGTCGCGTAAGGTTGGCCTGGACCGCTTCAATCTCACTATCGCGTCATAAGAAGAACACGAACAAGAGGCTTGCAGCGAAAACATCAACGCCCGCAACAACCATGTTGCGTTCTACTCGTGAATCACATCTACGCATAGATCTAGCTCGATACCCTTTGAAGGGTTTCGCAGCATAGTAAATCAAAATTTTCTGAGCGAAGCGGAGGAAAGCCAAGATCTAATCTAGGAGATGCAAACAACGAGAGATTGGATTAGATCTTCATACCCTTGAAGATTCGCGCAATGAGCGTTAAATCGGAACGTGGGTGATGTAGTCGTACTCGCTTCTCCTCCTCGCGATCCGATCCGATCTAGCACCACAAGTGGCGGTGCCTCCGTGAGATGCACACGTGCGGCACCTCGACGTCTCCTCCTTCCTCGGACCAGCAAGTATGGTGGAGAGATGGATTGGATCTACAGCACGACGGCGTGGTGTATATGGTGGAGAATTTCTGCCGCAGGGCTTCGCCCACAAACAGTCGGGAGGGAGAGAGGAAGGGCAGCAGGGCAACTGGGTTTGGAGGAAGGTGTAAGGGGTGTGAGAGGGGGCGCACCAGCCCTCTATATATAGAGGGGGGGTGCGGCCAGCCCTAGCCTCTCCTCCAAGCCTATCTCTAGTTTAAACAATTTAAACTCTCCCTTATCTAGAAATCCTATCTTATCTTATCTCTAGTTTAAACGATTTAAACTCTCTAGGATCGGCTGGGCCCTATGGGGCCTTGTGCCCCTGGCCCAATGCGGCCAGGACACTCCCTCATAGGACCATGCCCCCTCCCGGAAGGTGGGACCACGTTGGCCCCCTTCCGGAAGGTTCTAGAAGCTTCCGGTACAATACCGATTAATCCGGAACAATTCCGAACTCCAAAAACTGCACTGCCTTATATGAATCTTATTCTCCGGACCATTCCGGAACCTCTCGTGATATCCCGGATCCCATCCGAGACTCCGAACAAAAATTCATAAACCAAGTATCCAATCTATCCTAGCGTCGAGACATGTTATGTGTGTGACCCTGCGGGTTCGAGAATATGCAGACATGATCTTCTATCAATAATCAACAGCGGGGTCTGGGCACCCATATTGACTCCCACACATTCATCGATGATCATATCGGATGAACCACGATGCCAGGATTCAATCAATCCCATATATATATTCCCTTCGTCTCGCGATATTTTACTTGCTCGAGATTCGATCGTCGGTATCGTCATACCTAGTTCAATCTCGTTCACAGCAAGTACTTTACTCGTTCCGTAATCCAATATCACTTTGTGATCAACTCCTTAACCACATGCTTGCAAGCGGTGTTGATATCGATTACCGAGTGGGCCCGAAGTATATCTCTTCGACTTGGGAGGGACAAATTCCATCTCGATACATACAACCCAACAGATACTTTCCGATCACCTGAGAGACACCTTTATGATCACCCTCTCATAGGATGACGTTTGATGACCTCAAAGCTTTCTTCCGATACCAGGGAGTTGCATTATCTCATGGTCTAAGGAATACAATATTTGACATAAGAAAAGCTTCGCAAAGATGAACACGATGACACGATCTAATTGCTTCGCTTAGTTTGGGTCTATCCACCATATCATTCTCCAATGATATGATCTCATTATCAATTGACAACTCATGTATATGGTTAGAAAACCTTAACCATCATTGATCAATGAGCTAGTCCATAGAGGCGTATTAGGGACACGGTGTTGTTCACAAACCACACAAGTATTAATGTTTCCGCTTAATACAATTCTAGCATGGAATATAAACTTTATCATGAACAAGAATTATAATAATAACATATTTATTATTGCCTCTAGGGCATAATTCCAACACTGTTTACCTTACACACTTTGCTTAAAGCAGTTGTATGTTTTTTGCAACTTAATACTGGAGGGGGTTCGGATAATAACCTGAAGGTGGACTTCTAGTCATAGATGCAGTTGGATGGCGGTCTATGTATCTTGTTGTATTGCCCAATCGAATCTCATAGGATCTTTCTGATTAGTAATTGCATTGTTATGCCTTGCTCAGTTCCTGTCAATTGCCCTGCTGTAATTTGTTTACCCTTCATGCCATGTTGTTTATCTAAGGAGAGCACCTCTAGTGAACTATGGACCCCGGTCCAATCTTTACCATTGATACATTTTCCACTGTTACTTGTTTACTTGTTGCAAACCATTACCTTCTACACCATAAGTTTAATCCTTTGTTACAGCAACCAGTGAGATTGACAACCTCACTGTTAGTTGGGGCAAAGTCTTGAGTTTGTGTTGTGTAGGTCTCTGTGTTGCTTGCAACACCTGTGTGATGTTTCCTTCCTCCTACTGGTTCGATAACCTCGGTTTCTTACTGAGGGAAGACTTGCTGCTGTACTGCTTCACACCCCGCTCTTGGGGTTCCCAACAGGCTCACATAATCTGTGCAAGCCATCAAGCTTTTCTGGCGCCGTTGCCGGGGAGGCTAAGGACGTCTTCACAAGGGGAGTCCTTCACTTCCTGTCTCTTCACTTTGTTTTTAGTTTGCTTTGTTTCTTTTTCTTGGTTTTGTTTGCCTCTTTCCAAAAAACCCAAAAAATAATAGTCTAGTTTTGTTTGCTTGCTTTATTAAAAAACACACAAAAATTAGTTCCTGCTCTAGCTACTGCTGCTGTTTTTGGCTTGCCCACCTTTGCCAAAATGAACTCTGCTGAGAACACCAAGTCGTGTGACTTCACTAGCACCAACAACAATGATTTCCTTAGCACACCTATTGCTCCACCTGCTCCTGATGCTACCTTTTATGAAATTAAGCTGCCTTGTTGAATCTTGTGATGAGAGAGCAATTTTCTGGGAAAGAATGAAATCTTTGGTTAAAAATTGCCCTACTCATGGAGTCACTGCTTGGATGATTATCCAAACTTTTTATACAGGTTTGAACTTCTCCGCAAGAAATCTGTTGGATTCAGCTGCTAGAGGTACCTTTATGGACCTCACTTTGGGTGCTGCAACAAGTATCCTTGATAATATGATGGTTAACTACTCTGAATGGCATGTTGACAGAGCTCCACATGGTAAGAAGGTAAATTCTGTTGCGGAAACTGTAGGGGTTCGTAGCATGGAAAACAAAATTTTCTACCGCATACAAACAAACAAGCCAAGATCTATCTACTAGATTGTAGCAACGAGTCGATGGAATAACTCACCCTCCAAGATTCCAAAGTGTTTAACGAGAGAGGATTCTCGTGGGTGATGTAGTCATACTCTTGCCGATCTCAAGATCATGTAGACGATCCTTCCGGCGCTGTGTTCCGACAGCGATTCCGCAGTCGGTCACACGTTCGGTACTCGATGAAGACCTTCCTCTCCCTTGTTCCAGCAGGCAGCAGAGGTTGTAGCACTCTCCTCGCGATTCCGGCAGCACGACGACGTGGTACCGGAAGTAGAGGGGAGATCTCGCAGGGCTTCGCCTCAAGCCGGAGCAAGTATGGTGGACTATGAGAGAGGCCTCGGTGATCTAGGGTTTAGACACACCAAGGAGAGAGGGCTAGGCCGGCGGCTAGGGCTTGGGGAAAGCCCCAAGTTAGCGGCTAGGGTTTGCCCTAGGGCGGCGGCGGCTGCAGGAGGGCCGGCGGCGGTGGCTAGGGTTTTGGGTGGTGGAGGTGTAGGTCTAGAGGGGCAGCCCTGCCCCTCCTTTTATAGGTGGGAGGGAGCGGCCAAGGGGAAGGGAGTCCTCCCCCAACTCGGCCTCCAAGGCCGGCGGTGGAGGGAGAGGAACTCCTCCCCAAGTAGGTTTCCTACTCTCCCTCCACCAAGCAAACTTGCCGTTTGACTTTTCAAATTGGCGTTTGACTTTTCAAACTAGGATTTGATTTATCCCTTTATTTTGCTCAGCGATGACACCTAGTACATGATGCAACCATTCCAATTTGTTATGGCACATTCATGTACCCTTCCCCTCCGGAGTGCCGAACCTTCCGGAACCTTCTAGAACATTCCCGATGAAAACACCGGAACCATTCTCCAACCCCGAAACAGGACTTTCCTTATATGAACCTTATTCTCCGGACCATTCCGGATCTCCTCGTGATATCCCGGATCCCATCCGAGACTCCGAACAACATTCGGTCTCTTACTCATCATTCCATAACTACTCAACAACATCGAATCCTTAAGTGTGTCTCCCTACGGTTCGTGAATTATGCGGACATGATCGAGACACTTCTCCGATCAATAACCAATAGAGGAATCTGGAAATTCATATGGTTCTCACATATTTCTACGATTACTTTGTGATCGAATGAACCACTTACATACGATACCAATTTCCCTTTGTCTCACGATAGTTTACTTATCCGAGGTTTTGATCGTCGGTATCTCTGCATACCTAGTTCAACCTCGTTACTGATAAGTACTCTTTTCTCGTTCCCGTGATATGTGATCCCTTGTGATCTAGTCACATGCTTGCAAGCCAATTGGATGACATTCCACCGAGAGGGCCCAGAGTATATCTATTCGTCATATGGATGGACAAATCCCACTCTTGATCCATGTGTCTCAACCAATACTTTCCGAACACTCAATGCCACCTTTATAACCACCCAATTATGGTGTGGTGTTTGATGTCATCAAAGCATCCTTCCGGTGATGGTGATATGCATGATCTCATGGTTGAAGGAATTAGGTTACTATGTATCAGAAAGCATATAGCAATTGAACTATTAAAATGACTTGATCTTTATGCTACGCTTATCTATAGGAGTATGTCCATCATATCATTCTCCTAACGATATGATCTTGTTGTTAATAACATCTCAATGTTCATGATAGGAAAACCACAATCATTTATTAACCAACAAGCTAGTATTATAAAGAGGCTTTACTAGGGACTCTAATTTAGTTTACAAATCACACAAGTATTAATGTTTCCTTGTTAATACTATTATAACATGAATGTAAACATTTATCATAAACACAAAGATATAATAATAACTACATTTATTATTGCCTCTAGGGCATATCTCCAACAGTCTCCCACTTGCACTAGAGTCAACTAATCTAGATTACATGGTAATATACCGAACACCCATGGCAGTTTGGTGTTGGTCATGTTTTGCCCGCGGGAGAGGTTTAGTCAACGGATCCGCCACATTCAGATCTGTGTGTACTTTGCAAATCTTTATGTCACCATCTTGAACATGTTCTCGAATAGCGTGAAAACGTAGCTTGATGTGCTTCAGCTTCTTGTGTGACCTTGGTTCTTGCGCATTGGCTATGGCACCCATATTATCACAGTAGATAGACATTGGGTCCAGCGCACTTGGAACCACACCGAGCTCTGTAATGAACTCCTTCATCCATATCGCTTCTTGTGAAGCCTCCGAAGCAGCTATGTATTCCGATTCAGTTGAAGATCTCGCCACAATGTTTTGCTTTGCACTCCTCCAGCTAACTGCTGCACCATTCAAAGTAAATACGTATCCAGATTGAGATTTAGAATCATCCGGATCGGTGTTCCAACTAGAGATCCTATGGCTGATGCATAGGGAGTCTTATTCATCCTTTCTCTATCTTCTGTCGTTGCTGGACTTTGAGTTTTACTCAAGGTCGTATTGGGCAACATGGGCAAGAACCCTTTCTTGCTATCTTCCATTCCAAACCTCTTTAGAACTTTGTCCAAATATGTACTTTGTGACAATGATATTAGGCGTCTCGATCTATCCCTATAAATCTTTATGCCTAATATGTAAGCTGCTTCGCCAAGATCTTTCATTGAAAAACTATTATTCAAATATTCCTTGACACTATTAAGAAGGTCTACATCATTCCCAATCAACAATATGTCATCTACATATAGTATTAAGAATGCTACAGAGCTCCCACTCACTTTCTTGTAAATACAAGCTTCTCCATAAGTTTGTATAAAACCAAAAATTTTGATTACCTTATCAAAACGTTGATTCCAACTTCGGATGCTTGCTTCAATCCATATATGGACCATTGAAGTTTTCATACCTTGTTAGCATCTTTAGGATCGACAAAACCTTTGGGTTGCATCATATACAACTCTTCATCAATGTCTCCATTGAGGAACGCTGTTTTGACATCCATCTGCCATATCTCATAATCATAATATGCAGCGATTGCTAACAAAATCCTCACAGACTTTAGCTTCACATCTTGGTGAGAAAGTCTCATCGTAGTCAACTCCTTGAATTTGTCGAAACCCTTTTGCGACAAGTCGAGCTTTATAGACAGTAACATTACCATCAGCATCTGTTTTCTTCTTGAAAATCCATTTGTTCTCGATAACCTTCCGGCCGTCCGGTAAGTCCACCAAAGTCCATACTTGGTTTTCGTACATGGATCCAATTTCGGATTTCATGGCTTCTTGCCATTTATTGGAATCTGGGCTCATCATCGCTTCCTCATATGTCGCCGGGTCATTGGTGTTGTCCACCAACATGACACTCATAACGGGATCATACCAATCAGGAGTGGTACGAGTTCTCGTTGACCTGCGAGGTTCTGTAGCAACTACAACCGAAGTTTCATGATCATCATCATTAGCTTCCTCTCTTATTGGTGCAGGCACCACAGGAACTTCTTCTGGTGCTGCGCTACTCGCAAGTTCGAGAGAAGGTTCGACAACCTCATCGAGTTCTACTTTCCTTCCAGTCACTTCTTTCGAGAGAAATTCCTTCTCTAGAAAGGATCCATTCTTGGCAACGAAGATTTTGCCTTCGGATCTATGATAGAAGGTATACCCAATAGTTTCCTTTGGGTATCCTATGAAGACGCATTTTTCCGCTTTGGGTTCAAGCTTGTCCAGCTGTAACTTCTTTACATAGGCTTCGCAACCCCAAACTTTAAGGAACGACAATTTAGGTTTCTTCCCAAACCATAATTCATACGGTGTCGTTTCAACGGATTTAGATGGTGCCCTATTTAAAGTGAATGCGGCTGTTTCTAATGCATAACCCCAAAATGATAGCGGTAAATCTGTAAGTGACATCATAGAACGAACCATATCTAAGAGAGTTCGATTACGACGTTCGGACACACCGTTACGCTGTGGTGTTCCCGGCGGTGTCAATTGTGAAAGTATTCCGCATTTCTTCAAATGCTCGCCAAACTCGTAACTTAGATATTCACCTCCATGATTAGAACATAGAAATTTAATCTTCTTGTTACGTTGATTCTCCACCTCACTTTGAAATTCCTTAAACTTCTCGAAAGTTTCGGACTTATGTTTCAGGAAATAGATATACCCATATCTACTCAAGTCATCCGTGAAGGTAAGAACATAACGATAACCACCGCGTGATGCTACACTCATTGGACCACACACATCGGTATGTATGATTTCCAATAAGTCCGTAGCTCACTCCATCATACCAGAAAATGGAGTCTTAGTCATTTTACCCATAAGACATGCTTCGCATCTTTCAAGTGATTCGAAATCAAGTGATTCAAGAAGTCCATCGGAATGGAGTTTCTTCATGCGCTTCACTCCAATGTGACCAAGATGACAGTGCCACATATAAGTCGAGTTATCGCTCAATTTCAAATGTTTAGCTTCAATGTTATTAATATGTGTATTTCCACTATCGAAATTCAATAAGAATAGACCATCTATCAAAGGTGCATGTGCATAAAACATATTACTCATATAAATCGAACAACCATTATTCTCGGACTTAAACAAGTAACCGTCTCGCAATAAACAAGATCCCGATATAATGTTCATGCTTAACGCAGGCACCAAATAACAATTATTTAAGTATAAACTAATCCCGATGGTAGATGAAGAGGTAGCGTGCCGACCGCGATCACATCAACCTTTGATCCATTTCCTACGCGCATCGTCACCTTGTTCTTCGCTAGCTTCCGTTTATTCTGCAGCACCTGTTTCGAGTTACAAATATGAGCAATCGAACCAGTATCAAATACCTAGGCACTACTACGAGTACTAGTGAGATACACATCAATAACATGTATATCGGATATACCTTTCTTCTTGATGTTGCCGTTCTTCAAATCCGCCAAGTACTTTGGGCAATTCCGCTTCCAGTGACCTTCTCCTTTGCATTAAAAGCACTCAGTATCAGGCTTAGGTCTAGCCTTGGTCTCCTTCGTCGGTGCGGTAACTTTCTTACCACCCTTCTTGAAGTGTCCCTTTTGCTTAGACTTGCCTTTCTTGAATTTGGTGGTCTTATTGACCATCAACACTTGGTGCTCTTTCTTGATCTCCACTTCTGCAGATTTTAACATGGAGAAGAGTTCTGGCAACTGCTTGTTCATGCTTTGCATATTGTAGTTCATCACAAAGTTGTTGTAACTTGGTGGTAGTGATTGGAGGACACGGTAAATCCCCAAAACATTAGGAATCACTATACCCAAGCTTCGGAGTTTGTTTGCGTGCCCAGACATGTTAAGCACATGCTCACTGACGGAGCCGCCCTCTTCCATCTTGTAGTTAAAGAACTTTTCAGAAGCCTCATAGCTCTCAACTGCCGCATGAGTCTCAAATATCAGTTTGAGTTCACGGACAATATCATGTGGGTCTGAATTCTCAAACCTTTTCTGAAGCTCCGATTATAAACCATACAAGATAGCACCTTTGAGCGTAATCTTGAGTCTTGGCGAGGTAAACATTCTTTACTTCATCGGTAGCAATAGCTGCAGGCGGGTCACCCAGCGGTGCATCCAGCACATAGGTCAAATTACCAGCATTGAGGACAATCCTCAAATTGCGGAACCAATCCGTGAAGTTGCTTCCATTGTTTTTCAACTTTTCTTTCTCTAGGAACGCATTAAAATTGATGGTAGGGGCCGCCATTGATCTACAACATATTTGCAATAGTTTAGACTAAGTTTATGACAAATTGAGTTCTAATTAATAGTTAAATTAATCTAGGTGAACTCCCACTCAAAACAATATCTCTCACATTGTTTTAGTGATCACACGAACCAAATCCACCACATCAAAACCGATCATCATGAGAGTTGATGTAGCTTCAATGGCGAACAATCGACATGTTCATCATATCTACTATATGATTCATGCTTTACCTTTCAGTGATCCGTGTTCTGAGACCATGTATGTACATGCTAGGCTCGTCAAGATCAAACCTTAGCTTCCGCATGAGCAAATCTGGCTTGCTTACGTTGTATACACTTGCAGAATCTAACACACCCGATCATCACGTGGTGCTTCGAAACAACAAGCTTTAACAACGGTGCTTACTAAGGATGAACACTTTAGAACTTGAAATTCATGTGCATGAGGGATCATCTTATAATGCTACCGTCGTTAACTAAGCAATACAAGATGCATAAAGGATTAACATCACATGCAATTCATAATATGTGATATGATATGGCCTTTCTTCTTTGTGCTTCCGATCTCCATCTTCAAGCACGAACATGATCTCCATCATCACCGGCATTGCATCAAGGTCAATGACGCTGCTCCATGATTGTCGTCCACCAGCTTCAACTATTACAACTACTTTGAATAGACACGCGGATCTTAACATAAAATAAAGACAACCATATGGCTCATGCCGGTTGCCAACTTACAATAATGAACATTGCATACATCAAATATAATCACAATCATGGCCATATCACATCACAGCACACCCCTGCAAAACAAAGTTAGACGCCTCTAATTTCTTTGCATATTTTACGTGGTTTGGGGCTTTTAATAAGTGTCGATCTAACTTACGAACAAGAACCACAACGTTGATGTTTGAACTATCAAGTGCTTGTTGTAAATTGGATCTATACTATAATGGGAGAGACAGACACCCGCAAAGCCACTTATGCAATACAAGTTGCATGTCGAGTGTGGAGCAAGTCTCATGAACAATGTCATGTAAGGTTAGCCCGGGCCGCTTCATCCCATCATACCGCAAGATGCAAAGTACACAAGACGCAATTGATAATAAAAGCATCACCGCCCACAATGACCATTGTGTTCTACTCGTGCAACAGATCTACATATAGACACGGCTCTGATACCACTGTAGGGGTTCGTAGCATGGAAAGCAAAATTTTCTACCGCATACAAACAAACAAACAAGCCAAGATCTATCTACTAGATCGTAGCAACGAGTCGATGGAATAACTCACCCGAAGATTCCAAAGTGTTTAACGAGAGCGGATTCTCGTGGGTGATGTAGTCGTACTCTTGCCGATCTCAAGATCGTGTAGATGATCCTTCCGGCGCTGCGTTCAGCTGGCAGCGCTCGATGAAGACCTTCCTCTCCTTGTTCCAGCAGGCATAGGAGGTTGTAGCACTCTCCTCGCGATTCGGCAAGACGGCGTGGTACCGGAAGTAGAGGGAGATCTCGAGGCTTCGCCTCAAGCCGGGCAGTATGGTGGACTATGAGAGAGGCCTCGGTGATCTAGGGTTTAGACACACCAAGGAGAGAGGGCTAGGTCAAGCGGCTAGGGCTTGGGAAATCCCAAGTCGGCTAGGGTTTGCCCTAGGCGGCGGCAGGAGGGGCTAGCTGGGCTAGGGTTTTGGGTGGTGGAGGTGTAGGTCTAGAGGGGCAGCCCTGCCCCTCCTTTTATAGGTGGGAGGGCATGGCCAAGGGGAAGGGAGTCCTCCCCCAACTCGGCCTCCAAGTCCGGCGGTGGAGGGAGAGGAACTCCTCCCCAAGTAGGTTTCCTACTCTCCCTCCACCAAGCAAACTTGTCGTTTGACTTTTTAAATTGGCGTTTGACTTTTCAAACTAGGATTTGATTTATCCCTTTATTTTGCTCAGCGATGACACCTAGTACATGATGCAACCTTTCCAACTTGTTATGACACATTCATGTACCCTTCCCCTCCGGAGTGCCGGACCTTCCGGAACCTTCTATAACATTCCCGATGAAAACACCGGAACCATTCTCCAACCCCGAAACAGGACTTTCCTTATATGAATCGTATTCTCCGGACCATTCCGGATCTCCTCGTGATATCCCGGATCCCATACGAGACTCCGAACAATATTCGGTCTCTTACTCATCATTCCATAACTACTCAACAACATCGAATCCTTAAGTGTGTCTCCCTACGGTTCGTGAATTATGCGAACATGATCGAGACACTTCTCCGATCAATAACCAATAGAGGAATCTGGAAATTCATATGGTTCCCACATATTTCTACAATTACTTTGCGATCGAATGAACCACTTACATACGATACCAATTTCCCTTTGTCTCACGATAGTTTACTTATCCGAGGTTTTGATCGTCGGTATCTCTGCATACCTAGTTCAACCTCGTTACTGATAAGTACTCTTTTCTCGTTCCCGTGATATGTGATCCCTTGTGAGCTAGTCACATGCTTGCAAGCCAATTGGATGACATTCCACCGAGAGGGCCCAGAGTATATCTATCCGTCATATGGATGGGCAAATCCCACTCTTGATCCATGTGTCTCAACCAATACTTTCCGAACACTCAATGCCACCTTTATAACCACCCAATTATGGTGTGGTGTTTGATGTCATCAAAGCATCCTTCCGGTGATGGTGATATGCATGATCTCATGGTTGAAGGAATTAGGTTACTATGTATCAGAAAGCATATAGCAATTGAACTATTAAAATGACTTGATCTTTATGCTACGCTTATCTATAGGAGTATGTCCATCATATCATTCTCCTAACGATATGATCTTGTTGTTAATAACATCTCAATGTTCATGATAGGGAAACCACAATCATTTATTAACCAACAAGCTAGTATTATAAAGAGGCTTTACTAGGGACTCTAATTTAGTTTACAAATCACACAAGTATTAATGTTTCCTTGTTAATACTATTATAGCATGAATGTAAACATTTATCATAAACACAAAGATATAATAATAACTACATTTATTATTGCCTCTAGGGCATATCTCCAACAGAAACTTCCTCTTTGAGTGAAAAGATTGATGTTATTATGGCTATGCTTGTTAATGGGAAAGCTCCTCTAGATCCTAATAGTGTTCCCTTAGCCTCTTTGGTTGCTCAAGAAGATCAAGTTGATGTGAACTTCATTAGAAACAACAATTTTGGCAATAATACTTATGGTAACTATAGAGAGATCCACTAAGAATTTTATGCAGATGCAATATGAGCAAAATAAGATTTTCACTAAAACTATGGAGGAACGGTCTATCATATTGAAAAACATTAGCCATCAGCCTGAGAATCTGAATAGAGAAATTCCTAGTCTATAGTCAAAAAAATTGAGTGCTGAGAAAAATATATCCTCTTTGTCTGAAGCTCGGTCCTCCTTGATTAATAAAATGGCCGCTAAACCTAAAACTATGGAAAATACCTTTCCTACTGCTCATGCCATACAAGTTACTATTGACGAAAATGTTAGGTTGTTAGCTCAACTTCATGCTAAGTGGGAAAGGGAAGCTGAAATTGATAGAAACAATAGTGTGTGCACCATCACCACTAAACCACAAGTAGTCCCTATTCCTCCTCCTACTATGCCTAAGCCTATTGAGCCTACTACTAGTGATGCCAAGTTTGAGATATTGATGGTTGCAATATTTCTGAAGTGATTATGTTCTTGCAAAAGCTTGCTAGAAGTCCTGATGCTAGTGATATGCATGTTGCCTTTACCAAATACATTACAGATGCTCTTGTTAATATTAAGGAAGAGAAGCTAAAACACAAAGCTTCTCTTCCTAGGAAAGTATAAGATAGTTGGGAACCCATTATTAATATGCAAGTGAATGACTTTGACCTCAAAGCTTCATGTGATCTTGGTTCCAGTGTCTCTATTATGCCTAGGAAGATTTATGAAATGCTTGATTTGCCACCATTGTAAGATTGTTATTTAGATGTCCCACTCAATGATAATGCTAAGAAGAAACTCACGGAGAGTATTAATGATGTGCTCATTATGGTTAATAGTGCTTATGTCCCTCTGGATTTCTATGTTTTGGATGTTGAATACAATGATTCTTGTCCTATTACTTTGGGAAGACCTTTTTTTAGAACAGTTGGTGCCATCATTGATATGAAATAAGGCACCATTAAATATAATTTTCCATTCAAGAAAGGTATTGAACACTTCCCAATGAGAAGAGAGAAGTTGCTCTTTGCTCCCCCTTTGAAAGCAAGGTTTGATGTTAATGCTTCCTCATTTGAAAATACTTGATTCTTCTTGCTTCTTGTGCCTAACTTAAAGGCGTTAAAGAAAAGTACTTGTTGGGAGATAACCCAAGAGTTTACTTGAGTCTTAGAAGTTATTACTTCATTAATGACCTCTCCTTATCCTTTTTGTTTGCTTTTTGTGCCAAGAATGATCTCTAATGAGAGGGAAGTAAGATTTGGGGAGTTGCTGTCTCGAAACAGATTTCTGTCCTCCACCAAAAAAATCGTGAGGAGTCTCTATAACTCGGATTGAGCTCAATATTTATGAATAAATCCCCCATTATGTTAGCTAACTTTCTTTAGTTCAACACGTTTTGATTTGAGCAATAGAAGATGTTCGAAAAAATCGATTTCTACCTGTTGATCTGTTTTGACAGATTTCTGCCATTATTTGCATTTGCTTCTTATTGATTCCTTTTTTAGTTCTCTTTAGGTGAATTGAGCTTTTTGAAGGAGTTACTACAGTAGCTTGTGTTTTTAGTGAAAAGCCTTGCTGTTCCAAAGCTTTGCCAGAGATCTAATATCTTTTGAATACACTAATGTTGCTAATGAAGATTGTGTGAAGTTTTGTATGAAGGAAAATTTTCAGGTGTGGAGAGAGAATGATGCAATGAGATGAAGAATGGACAAAAGCTTGGGGATGCCACCATGGTGTCACCCCAAGAAATATACAAGAGGTACAAGCGTCAAAGCTTGGGGATGCCCAAGGCATCCCCTTCTTCATCAATAAAAAGCTCAGGTATGTCTAGACACTTCGTTTTTATTGTTTCATGCACAGTTGTGGTGTTCTTGAAGCGTCTTAGTTTTTGTTTTCTTTGCTTAGGTTGTTTAGTTTGCTTGAATAAATTAGTTTGGACCCCCGTTCTCGCTGTGTTGTTTTACAAATAAGTTGCTTGGTGTTGGAAAGGAGTAGTAAGTTCTTGCTTGAAGTGCAAGAGGAGCTTGCATTGACTGTGACTTAGACTTTAGCATGACATGCTAGGTGTTGTTTTAGCATTATGCTTAGTGATTATTGATGTAGCATGTCTTGTTCCAAACAATTGGGATTTCTTAGTGTGCCTTGAAGAAATTATGCGTTGTTTTAGCATGCAAAAGCATAGTATTATGGTATTCTCCTTTGATGATTTGATTGGGTTGACTTGGCACATGCTCACACCATGTTATGACTATCACAAGTCACCATTAGCCTCTATGATCATTTAGTCCTTGACTTGTAGTACCACTCTTTGCTTTGATTAGTATGCTTTGTTGCACTGCATGTTTATGGCCATTATGCTCTCTTAGTTGGTTGCTCCCAGTCTTTTGCTAGCCTCCACTTGTATGAGCAAGTTCTACTCATGCCTGCAACTCCCAAGAAACCAAGTTATTCCAAAGTGTCCACTATAAACTTCTATGCATGGTGTGTTACACCATTCCAATTAATATTGTTGTTTTCAGCTATCTTCCAATTAAAAAGTATTTTGTTATGTGGAAGCTTAGTGATTAAAGCCCTCACAAACTTGATGGCAAACTTTATATTCTTTGCCCCTAATAAACTTGAACCATTGTGTCGTCTATGTTGTATATGCTTGCACTTATACATTGGAATTAGCAGAACCGTGTTATCACGGGGAACGTTTTTAACATTGCACTTGTACTCTGTACACAGTTGATATCATGCTCTTTGTCTATGGATGTCACTGGTGTGAAATAAAGAGGGAACTTGTAAGTCCATGGAGTTTGTATCCTGTGTTAGAGAAACGCCTGGGCCGCTAGCCTAAGCCATGCCTAATCATGATGGAAATTTGCAGCATCACCATAGTGAGCCATCTATGAAGCATCCTCAATAAAATGCTATGCATATGGTAAATAAAAAGATCACTAAGATGCTCATTGTCTGCTTGCCTTGTCATTTTGGTTATGGTAAAGCTCTTGTACCATGTGCAAGGGGTACCCCGTTGGCATTTCTCAATGATATGCAAATACTTATAATGACAAGAACTTACTTGTGACCAAAGTTGAGTAGCATGAGGAGTGGCCCTCATATTCAAGGGACATGAGATTGCCAACTTATATTTTGTCAAGCATATACTCCATCTTTGTGCACTTTAACCTTAATCATCTCAAGATGCCTATGATAGGGGCAATGAGGGCTCAAAGCTAGTAAGTACCATAATCTTTTGGAAGCTCTTTATGACTTGTAATCCCTGCTTCCCTCTAAGAAGGGACCTTTATCCCACTTCCAAGTTGAGTCAGTAAACCTACTTCCTCTCTATCTCCAGCAAGCTTTTGAGTTGTTGTGTTTCAAGCATTCATATGGTGATTTATTCAATCATGTTCTTTATATTCCTTGTTTGCACAAAACTCTTATCTATTGAGTATTACTTTGAAAGCCTTCACTTGGGAAAAACCTTTTTGAGCAAAGAGTGCTCCTGTTTTGAAACTTCTACAAAAATCTTTTGTGAAACTGTTTGCCAGGTGTTCTCTGACCAAGAACAAGTTTGCCAATTCCAATTATGATTATGCATCTCTTTTGTGACTGTTGTACTTGGTTGCAAGCTAAGTTATATAATGGTGAGTTGCTTTCTTCTATGAGTTGTGCAACGGTAAGTGTGATGCTTCTTGTTCGTATTCTTTTATTGACACTTCACTCCATAAACCTGTGGACATGTTTACTAAGCTTAGTTTTCTCTTGGGGACAAGCGAAGTCTAAGCTTGGGGGAGTTCATATGCCCAATTTGCATCACCATTCTATATCATAATTTACCTCTATTCATTTATATTTGTCTTATTATGAGGTATTACTTATGGCTTTTCATCTGTTTATGCATGTTGGATGATTCTTGGAGGATGGACTATCGGAGTCTGGATTTTGATGGAAAAGAAAGTGTTTCGGTGCAATTTCGCAAAGATCAGAAAAATACCAGAAAAATATGGAAACATATTATTTTCCAAGATGAAGAAGGAAGCCAGAAGGAGGAGCGAAGAGGGGCCTCAGGGGGGCCACACCCCCTAGGCGCGGGCCCACCTGACCCCGCGCCTAGGTCAGGTGTGGCCCACCTGCCCGGCCTCCGACTCTGCCCCTTCGCCTATATCTTCCCTACGGAACCCTAAGCCTCGGGGAGCGACCACAAATAGATTTCCGCCGCCTCTGGGGGCGGAAAACACCGAGAGAGAAAGATCTCTCCAGCAGACAGATTTCTGCTAGGGGGAATTCCTTCTCGGAGAGGGGAGACCGTTGCCATCAACACCATCGTCAAGCTAGGCTTCATCGGGATCATCATCATCATAATCCACACCATCATCTCCACCAACACCATCATCACCACTCCGTCCCGCTGTAACAGTTGTGTTGGATATTGCTTTAGTTCTTAGGGGAAACTTTCCCGGTGTTGATTACTATTGTAGTTGATGCTTGTGAGTGGAACCATTGGTTTATTATTTATGTTCATATTGTTATCCATTACCATATCATCTTTGATCTTGATCCATATGATGTCTCGTGAGTAGTTCGTTGTGTTCTTGAGGACATGGGAGAAGTCATGTTGTTAGTAGTGAATCTATGATGAGTTATTATTCAATGGTTTAGTGTTTAAGTTGTGGTGCTATTCTTCTAGTGGTGTCATGTGAACGTCGACTACATGATACTTCACCATTTATGGGACTAGGGGAATGCATTGTGTATTTGTCTACTAATTGTGGGGTTGCCGGAGTGACAGAAACCTGAACCCCCGTTAGGACACCTTTGCACAAGGGAGCGTAGGATCTCAGAGTGTAAGGCTGTGGTTAGATTTATATCTTAATTACTTTCCTGTAGTTATGGATGTTTGCAGGGGGGTTAATCACAAGTATGTATTAGTCCAAGTAAGGTCGGTACATTAGCACAGGTTCACCCACACAACACTTACAACACCAGAGAAGAGTACTCAGCTATTTGAAGAGAAAGCACTTGACAGAATTCCCATGTGTCCTCGAGAACGTTTGGTCCTTATAAGTATTTCCACCGGCTTGTCCTTTGCTAGGGTCACTTGCTCCGTTTGTTCGTTGTCTTTATTACTTGCTCCTTGTTTTGTTGCCTTATCAGAAAACCACTAAAAATCCGTTTGCTAAGTATTCACAGGGATTTACTGCTCCATACCACTATTCAGCACCTTCTGCTCCTCGTTGGGATCGACACTCCTATTTATCGAAAGTACTACATACACCCCCTATACTTGTGGGTCATCAAGCCGCCACTCTGTGATCCGGTGAGGCCAGTGCTGTTGCTGCCACCGACTTGTCAGGACGAGGAGGAGAGCTAGAGGAGCCGTCTACGCCGCCAGTAAATGGATCCAAGCAGTCACCGCCGCCGGGGTCATGTGCGCTGCCGCCAGGATTCACTGTGCCATCGCTGGGGAGTGGTTTAGATAGTGAGATGTAGATGCGCGCGCACAGGGGGAACTAAAACCTAGACGACCGGTTCCCCCTATTCAAACAGCGAGCTAACGGTCGTGAACTCGCATCGTCGACAGCTTACCACGTCATACCGACAGGTGGGGTCGGCTGGTCAGAAATCTTGTCAAAACGCTCTCAAACGCAGTTTAGATCGAATTGCAAAGAACGGACCAAAACCTGATAGTTTTGTGTCCCGAAAACATAAAGTGGTATGATATGGTAAATTTGGATAGTAAACTGGTAGTTTTATGCTATAAACTCCCACTAGATACATGTGCTTTAGAAAATACTAAATTTTTAAAACGGATGGAGTACATACCTAGTATTGTTTGCAGGTCGTGTAATCAAACTTGTTTGTCGTGGTACAGACCCACGGGTGAATTTTAGATTGATAAAGATGAGAAGGAGTTTCATGCTGGCCAAGGGGGTTAGTGTTGAACCAGTGCAAGTTTGGTTACCACTACCAGCTGGCTGGTGTAAACTAAACACAGTGTAAACTAAACACAGATGGATCCTTTGGAGTTAATGGGGAGACAGGTGCATGGATGATTGCTAGAGATGACAAAGGTGAAATCATATTTTCCTCTACCCATCGACTCTTTTCTTGCAGAGATGCTCTAGATGCGGAACTAAAAGTAGTCATGAAAGGTTTATCGCTTGCTTTGCAATGGTACAACAAACCTATTATTATTGAAACAGACTGTTTGGAGATTATCAAGCTTCTGGAAAATGCAGGTGTTGATAGTTCAGTCAATACGACTATGATAGAGGAGATTAAAACCTTAATAAAGGTTCGTCAAATCTATATTACTCATATAAAGAGATGTTAGAACACTAATAGTCATTTTTTGGCAAATTATGCTAGAACGAATTCTCGCATGGCTGTGTGGCTTGCCTCGGGTCCTGAGGGTTTGTGGAGCATATGCTATCAATATTGTAATGCTTGATGTCTTTGAGTAATACAAGTATGATTCGCAAAAAAAGGAAGATATCCAGAAAAGAATGGGTCGCCTAGTATTATTTGCATGTCCTAATCATTTCTTCACTCTAATAAAACTTCTCTATCATGGTGTCGATCCACTTGTGCAGATTACATATGGATCAGATTGATTTGTAGATCAACATAGAAACCAGGCCAAGGCCAGACAATGGTTGTCTTGCTATCCGCCAACCGATCAAAAAGATATAAACTGTTGAAAATATAAGCAAATTACCATAATATTTAATCCGAAATAAGCAATAATAAATCATGACTATAAGTGCTGGAATTAATCTAATCATTTATACTAGCAGAATAGACGAACAGATCATATTCAACCAGAATAAGCAGATCACATCTATTGCAAGAGCTAGTACAAGAAATCGCATGTAAACTGAACTAGATAGGAACAGATTACGTACGGTGCTGGAGGAGGAATCGGGTTCGTGTTCAGGTTGGGATTGAGGTTCGCGTTGACACCAGCGTCGTCAGCCATGGCGTCGATGTAGAGGCTGCTGATGTCCGGGAAGAAGTGGTCGGTCGACGTGATGCCGTCAGTAGTCGCGCAAACGCGCTCCCCAAAAACCTGATCGCCCCTCACCCGTACAGGTTCACGAGAGGCGGTGGTTCCGGAGGCCTACTGTCCCGTCGTCCGGTGCACGCCGGAAGAGGGGATGGAGAAGGTGTAGCGGCGGCGCAAGGTTCTGGAGGCAGAGAGATGTGTATTTTCTCATATTAGGGTTTTCTCCTAAGGGCATAGCCCACGTCCGAGTAGTAACAGCCCACGTTTCCGGAAAGACCGGAAACGGCTGACAGAAAAATAACTCGCACAATAATTTTCCCGAGCAGCAAAAAGATAAGATCGGCACCGAGGCACAATTCCGCAAACATGGGCCTTGTGGCCGTGACGAGGCGAGGCGAGGCGGCGCAGGCGTGGCGGAGGAGCGCTGGTATGCCACTCCTCTTCACTCTCTTTAGGAGGTACTGAAACACTCCACTATATATATTGGTCCAACTCCCTCTAAACTAGCAAGGTGGGACTAAACTTTGGTGCCACCCCTTGCTAGGCATGAATGGGCCAAGAGAATTTCAGAATTTGTATTAGGCTATGGGCCAAGGCCCACACCCAAATTCCAACAATCCCCCACAAATTCTCATAGGCACATCTCATCACATCACATCAATCAGTTCCAGAGCATTGTTTATATACCGGTGCGACGTGGAGACTGTTAAGTTGAACTTCCACTTAGAACTTCATGCTACACTAGATTGCAACTTGAATAGTGGACTATGCCTTGAACTACAAGTTTGGTGCGCACTAGTTTCACATAAGGTCTAGACCGACTGAGATCGCCATGAAGCTTCTCCGCGGTTTGGAGCTTATCGTCATACTCCATGGCCTTTCATGAGTTTATTAGAGAGCACCCAACTCTCACGGATCGCGACGTTTGACAATGATGATATAGGTGTGTTCTTCAAAAGATGTTCTGCAGGATAACATCTTTGCTTAAACAAGCCACTCAGAACACATTAAGGTAAATACCAACCTGCCATGCAGAATAGGAGAGTATTGCATCTATACGGAGTGGTAGGCTGTAAGGATACTCTCCTCCCAGTTGACCAACAGCTTGTCTCCCAACTCTACTTCACGGGATCTCCGATAACATAGAGCGGGTTACCACTGTGAGCAACTCAAAAAGTGGGTCCCAAGCCCATCTCCCTCGATGCATTATCTATCACATTACGTGATAGACACTTTGTGAAGGGATCTGCCAGATATTTAGATGTTTGGATATAGTCCAATGCAATAATTAACTCCGGAGTTTCTCATTTTCCTGACAGATTTCAATATCCTCTTCACATGTCTTGATGACTTCATATTGTCCTTAGAACTGTCTATTTTTATGATCACAGTTCGATTATCATAGTTCATAAGGATTGCGGGTATTGGTTTTTCAACCACAGGTAAGTTCATCAAGAGTTCACGAAGCCACTCTGCTTCAACAGTGGTTGTGTCTAATGCTGTGAGTTCTGCTTCCATAGTTGACCTCGTTAAGATGGTCTGCTTGCAAGACTTCCAAGAAACAACGCCACCACCAAGTGTAAACACATAACCACTCGTGGCCTTAGTCTCATCAGCATCAGAAATCCAGTTTGAGTCACTATACCCTTCAAGTACCCTTGGATACCCGGAGTAGTGAATCCCATAGCTCGCAGTGCCTTTCAAATAACGCAAAACCCTTTCAAGGGCCTGCCAATGAACATCTCCAGGATTTGAGACAAATCGACTTAACTTGCTTACAGCAAAGGAGATGTCAGCTCGAAGGCTTGGCTCAAGACATAAGCGAGCCAATAATCTGAGAATATCTCAGCTGATCTTTAGCATCCTTAGGATCTCCCTGATTCTTTCGAACCAACACGCTAGGATCGTATGGTGTAGGAGAGGATCTACATTCGCTATACCCAAAACGACTCAAGATCTTTTCCACATAGTGAGACTGAAGCAGTGTTATCCCACCATCATCATCTTTCGGACTTGATGTTCAATATCACATCAGCCACTCCTAGATCTTTCATCTCAAAACAACGAGATAGAAAGTCTTTGACCTCATTGATAACATTAAGATTGGTCCGAATATCGGTATATCATCAACATACGGACATAAGATGACTCCCTCGCCCCACCATGGTGATAGTACACACTTGTCACCGTTTACAATAAAGCCTTCATCGATTAAAGTCCTTTCAAACTTCTCATGCCCGCTTAGGTGCTTGCTTAAGACCATCTGAGAGACTTGAGAACTTGCACACCTTGCCTTGTTGACCATCTATCACGAATCCATCCGGCTAATCCATATAAATTTCCTCATCTAACTCTCCATTTAGGAAAGCCGTCTTAACGTCCATTTGATGAACGAGAAGATCATGCGAGGCAGCCAAGGATAGCAGTACTCGAATGGTGGTCAATCTAGCCACAGGTGAATAAGTATCAAAGAAGTCTTCGCCTTCTTTCTGGGTATAACCCTTGGCAACAAGGCGTGCCTTATACTTCTCAATAGTACCATCAGGTCTAAGCTTCTTCTTAAACACCCACTTACATCCTATAGGTTTGCACCCATAAGGACGATCAGTAATTTCCCAAGTTCCGTTTGCTATGATGGAATCCATCTCACTGCGAACGGCTTCTTTCCAGTAGTCAGCATCTTGAGATGCATAAGCTTCTGAAATAGAAGTGGGAGTATCATCCACGAGGTATACAATGAAATCATCACCAAAGGACTTCGCAGTCCTTTGTCTCTTACTTCTGGTAGGAGCTTCACTGTTATCCTCCACAGGATTATCAGGGTGTTCTATCGAAATGGTGGGTTCAGGAATTGTGATTAATTCTTGACTAGATAAACTAGGCATCTCCTGATTTGATGAACTAGACGAATCTTTCATGGGAAAGATGTCTTCAAAGAAAGTCGCATCATTCGACTCCATGATTGTACCAACATGCATGTCAGATACCTGAGATTTCACTATCAAAAATCTATAGCCAATGCTATGAAATGCATATCCCAGAAAGACACAATCCACGGTTTTCGGTCCAAGCTTGCGCTTCTTGGGTATCGGCACATTCACTTTCGCCAAACAACCCCAAGTTCGTAAGTAGAAGAGTTTCAGCCTTTTCCTTTCCCATTCCTCAAATGGAGTAATGGTTTTGTTCTTTTTGGGAACATGGTTTAGGACATGACACGCAGTCTTTATCGCCTCCCCCCACCATTCCTTGGATAGACCCGATGTATCTAACATGGCGTTAACCAAATCAGTTAGAGTACGGTTCTTTCTTTCGGCCACCCCATTTGACTGAGGTGAGTAGGGAGGCGTCCTCTCATGGATAATACCATGCTCCGCACAAAAAGAATCAAATTCGTTGGAAAAATACTCTCCACCATGATCAGACCGAAGTCGCTTAATCTTTCGATCAAGTTGGTTTTATGATTCAGCTTTATAGATTTTGAAGTGATTAAAAGCTTCATCTTTAGATTTCAGAAGATACACATAACAGTATCGAGTGGAATCATCAATTAAAGTCATGAAATATCGCTTTCCACCTTTTGTCAACTCACCATTCATCTCACAAAGATCTGAATGTATTAGTTCTAGTGGTGCCAAATCTCGTACCTCGGCAGTCTTGTGAGACTTGCGAGGTTGCTTAGCTTGCACACATACTTGACACTTGGAACTTTTGACAGTAGTAAATTTCAGAATTAAATTCATATCGGCAAGCCGCGTCATGCACCCAAAATTAATATGACAAAGTCGTGAATGCCAAATATTGGATTCACTATCATTGCAAACATGATTAATAACTTGAGTACATAAGTCGACAAAGATAAGCGGAACAAGCCTCGCACTCATAACCCTTTCCAACAAATTGTCCACACTTAGAAATTACAACTTTATTGGACTCAAAGACTAACTTAAAACCATCTCGACACGGAAGAGATCCGTGACGAGATTCTTATTGATTGAGGAACGTCTTTACATTCTTCAATGACGATCTTCCCGAAGTAAACTTCAGATCCACCGTACCAACACCTTGAGCGAAGCACGTGAGTTTCCCATCAGCACGGAGCCAGCCCGTTCGACCTGATAAGAAGAGAACATGGAAATATCAGCACATACATGTATATTTGCACCAGTGTCTATCCACCAATCAGGTGAGTTACAAACTGAAAGAACAGTGGGAAATATACCGTACCCAACATCCTTCATCTCAATATCACCAAGGACAACATTAGCAGACTTGCCACTATTTCCATGTGAACGCTTGTCAAAGCGATTGGGGCAGCTAGGAGCCCAATGATTAGGATCACCACAGACATGGCTGTTGGAGATATGCCCTAGAGGCAATAATAAATGTAGTTATTATTATATCTTTGTGTTTATGATAAATGTTTATATTCATGCTATAATAGTATTAACAAGGAAACATTAATACTTGTGTGAATTGTAAACTTAAATTGAAGTCCCTAGTATGGCCTCTATACTTCACTAGCTTGTTGGTTGATTGATGATTGTGGTTTCCCTATCATGAACATTGAGATGTTATCAACAACAAGATCATATCGTTAGGAGAATGATATGGTGGACATACTCCTATAGATAAGCGTAGCATAAAGATCAAGTCATTTCAATAGTTCAATTGCTATATGCTTTCTGATACATAGTAACCTAATTCCTTCGACCATGAGATCATGCATATCACCTTTACTGGATGGATGCTTTGATGTCATCAAACACCACACCGTAACAGTGTGGCTATAAAGGTGGCATTGAGTGTTCGGAAAGTATTGGTTGAAACACATGGATCAAGAGTGGGATTTGTCCATCCACATGACGGATAGATATTCTCTGGGCCCTCTCGGTGAAATGTCATCCAATTAGCTTGCAAGCATGTGACTTGGTCACAAGGGATCACATATCAGAACGAGAAAAGAGTACTTATCGAACGAGGATGAACTAGGTATGCAGAGATACCGACGATCATAACCTCGGATAAGTAACATATCGTGAGACAAAGGGAAATTGGTATCGTATGTAAGTGGTTCATTCGATCGCAAAGTAATCGTAGAAATATGTGGGAGCCATATGAATTTCCAGATTCCTCTATTGGTTATTGTTCGGAGAAGTGTCTCGATCATGTCCGCATAATTCACGAACCGTAGGAGACACACTTAAGGATTGACGTTGTTTTGAGTAGTTATGGTATTATGAGAAAGAGACCGAATGTTGTTGAGTCTCGGATGGGATCCGGATATCACGAGGAGATCCGGAATGGTCCGGAGAATAAGATTCATATAAGGAAAATCCGTTTGAGTTGGGGAATGGTTCCGGTGTTTTCATCGGGAACATTCTAGAAGGTCCCGGAATGTCCGGCACTCCGGAGGGGGAAGGGTACATGAATGTGTCATTACATATTGGAATGATTGCATCATGTACTAGGTGTTCTTGCTGTCCAAAATAAAGGGTTTATTTAAATCCTAAATTGAAAAGTCAAACGGCTAGTTTGAAAGTCAAACGGCAAGTTTTGGAAGTGGGAAAGAGGAGGAGAAGTGGAAACCGAGTTGGGGAGGGATTCCCTCCTCCCCAAGCCGGCGCCCCACCTCAAGGCCGAGTTGGGGAGGACTCCTCCTCCCTTGGCCGGCCAGCCCTCCCACCTATATAAGGAGGCGGGGCTCCCTCCTTACACACACAAGTTCCTATCCTCTAAACTAAACCCTAGACCTAAACCCCGGTTTAGAGCTATTTCGGTTTAGAGCCTTCTAATTGGTTTAGAGCCTTCTAATTGGTGTGTCTAATTACTAGACCACTAATAGCCTCTCTCATAAGCTCCACCATACTGCACCCGGCTTAAGCGAAGCCTGCGGGATTTCCTCTACCTCCGGTACCACGCCATTGTCTTTGCCGGAATCGCGAGGAGAGTGCTACAACCTCCATTTTCTTTGGAACAAGGAGAGGAAGGTCTTCGTCAGTACGAGCGTGTGACCAACTGCGGAGCGCTGCTGGGCGTGGCGCTGGAAGGATCGTCTCACGCGATCTTGAGATCGGAAAATCGACTACATCACCCACGAGAATCTGCTCTCGTTAACCGCTTTGGAATCTTCGAGGGTGAGTTATTCCATCGACTCGTTGCTACAATCTAGTAGATAGATCTTGGCTTGTTTGTTTGTATGCGATAGAAATTTTTTTTTTCCATGCTACGAACCCCTACATTAGTATCGAGCCGTGTCTATATGTAGATCTGTTGCGAGTAGAACACAATGGTCATTGTGGGCGTTGATGCTTTATTGTAGATTGCTTTTGTGTACTTTGCATCTTGCGGTATGTTGGGATGAAGCGGCCGGCTAACCTTACATGACATCGTTCATGAGACTTGCTCCACGCTTGACATGCAACTCGTTTTGCATAAGTGGCTTTATGGGTGCTGTTTCTCCTAGCATAGTAAAGACCCAATTTACAACGGGTAATCAACAATGCTAGTATCAATGTTGTGGTTCTTGTTCGTAAGTTAGAACGACACTTATTGAAAGCCCCAAACCACGTAAAATATGCAAAGAAAGTAGAAGCGTCTAACTTTGTTTTGCGGGGTGTCTGATGATGTGATATGGCCATGATTGTGATTATATTTGATGTATGCAATGTTCCTTATTGTAAGTTGGCAACCGGCGAGCCATATGGTTGTCTTTAATTTACATTAAGACCTGCGTGTCTATTCAAAATAGTTGTAATAGTTGAAGCGTGGTGGGCGACAACCATGAAGAAGCATCATTGACCTTGATCTTTGTCGGTGATGATGGAGATCATGTTCGGTGCTTGAAGATGGAGATCGGAAGCACAAAGAAGAAAGGCCATATCATATCACATATTATGAATTGCATGTGATGTTAATCCTTTATGCATCTTGTATTGCTTAGTAGGCAGCGGTAGCATTATAAGATGATCCTCATGCACATAAATTTCAAGTTCTAAAGTGTTCACCCTTAGTATGCACCGTTGCCAAAGCTTTGCTTGAAGCACCACGTGATGATCGGGTGTCTTTGATTGCGGGTGAATACAACGTAAGCAAGCCAGATTTGCTTATGCGGTAGCTAAGGTTTGATCTTGACGAGCCTAGCATGTACAGACATGGCCTCGTGAACACGGATCGCGAAAGGTAAAGCATGAATCATATAGTAGATATGATGAACATGATGATTGTTAGCCATTAAAACTATATCAACTCTCGTGATGATCGGTGTTGATGTAGTGGATTTGGTTCGTGTGATCACTAAAACAATGTGAGGGATGTTGTTTTGGTGGGAGTTCACCTAGTTTAATTTCATTAATTAATTTGAACTCAATTTGTCATAAACTTAGTCCAAACTATTGCAAATATGTTGTAGATCAATGGCCCCTACCATCAATTTTAATGCGTTCCTAGAGAAAGAAAAGTTGAAAAACAATGGAAGCAACTTGGCGGATTGGTTCCGCAATTTGAGGATTGTCCTCACGGCTGGTAATTTGACCTATGTCTGGATGCACCGCTAGGTGACCCACTGCGGTGATGCTACCGATGAAGTAAAGAATGTTTACCTCGCTCGGAAGAATCGTACTCCATAGTTCAGTGTGCTATCTTGTATGGTTTAGAATCGAGCTTGAGAAAAGGTTTGAAGAGTCGGATCCATATGATATTGTCAAGGATCTCAAATTAATCTTTGAGACCCATGCAATTGAAAGTTATGAAGCTTACGAAAAGTTCTTTAGCGCAAGATGGAAGAGGGTAGCTCGTCGGTGAGCATGTGCTTAAGATGTGCAGGCACGCAAATAAACTCCAAAGTTTGGGTATAGTGATTCCTAATACCTTGGGGTTTACGCATCCTCAATCACTACCACCAAGTTACAAGAACTTTGTGATGAACTACAACATGCAGAACATGAACAAAGAGTTGCGAACTATTTGCTATGTTGAAATCTGCGAAGTGGAGATCAAGAAAGAGCACCAAGTGTTGATGGTCAATAAGACAACCAAATTCAAGGAAGGCAAGTCTAAGCAAAGGGACACTTCAAGAAGGGTGGTAAGAAAGCTGCCACGCGACGAAGAGGACCAAGGCTAGACTCAAGCGATCTTGAGTGCTTTCTTGCAAGGAGTAGGTCCTTTGGGCGGAATTGCCCAAAGTACTTGGCGGATTTGAAGAACGGCAACATCAAGAAGAAAGGTATATCTGATATACATGTTATTGATGTGTATCTCACTAGTATTCGTAGTAGTGCACGGTATTTGATCTTGGTTCGGTTGCTCATATTTGTAACTCGAAGCAGGGCTGCAGAATAAACGGAAGCTAGTGAAGAGCGAGGTGACGATCTGGCGTGAGGAAAGCGGATCAAAGGTTGATGTGATCGCGATCGGCACACTACCTCTTCATCTACCATCGGGATTAGTTTTATACTTAAATAATTGTTATTTGGTGCCTGCGTTAAGCATGAACATTATATCAGGATCTTGTTTATTGCGAGACGGTTACTTGTTTAAATCCGAGAATAATGGTTGTTCGATTTATATGAGTAATGTGTTTTATGCACATGCACCTTTGATAGATGGTCTATTCATATTGAATCTCGATAGTGGAAATACACATATCAACAACATTGAGGCTAAGCGTTTGAAATCAGCGATAATTCGACCTATATGTGGCAATCGTCTTGGTCACATTGGAATGAAACGTATGAAGAAACTCCATTCGATGGACTTCTTGAATCACTTGATTTTGAATCACTTGAAAGATGCGAAGCATGTCGATGGGTAAAATGACTAAGACTCCATTTTACGGTATGATGGGCGAGCTACGGACTTATTGGAAATCATACATACCGATGTGTGTGGTCCAATGAGTGTAGCATCGCGCGGTGGTTATCGTTATGTTCTTACCTTCACGGATGATTTGAATAGATATGGGTATATCTATTTCATGAAACATAAGTCCGAAACTTTCGAAGTTTAAGGAGTTTCAAAGTGAGGTAGAGAATCAACGTAACAAGAAGATTAAATTTCTACGTTCGATCGTGGAGGTGAATATCTAAGTTACGAGTTTGGCGAGCATTTAAAGAAATGTGGAATACTTTCATGATTGACACCGGGAACACCACAACAGTAATGGTGTGTACGAACGTCGTAATCGAACTCTCTTAGATATGTTTCGTTCTATGATGTCACTTACAGATTTATCGCTATCATTTTGGGGTTATGCATTAGAAACAGCCGCATTCACTTTAAATAGGGCACCGTCTAAATCCGTTGAAACGACACCGTATGAATTATGGTTTGGGAAGAAACCTAAATTGTCGTTACTTAAAGTTTGGGGATCTGAAGCCTATGTAAAGAAGTTACTGACCGGACAAGCTTGAACCCAAAGCGGAAAAATGCGTCTTCATAGGATACCCGAAGGAAACTATTGGGTATACCTTCTATCATAGATCGAAGGCAAAATCTTCGTTGCCAGAATGGATCCTTTCTAGAGAAGGAATTTCTCTCGAAAGAAGTGACTGGAAGGAAAGTAGAACTTCGACGAGGTTGTCGAACCTTCTCTCGAAATTGCGAGTAGCGCAGCACGGAAGAAGTTCTGTGGTGCTGCACCAATAAGAGAGGAAGCTAATGATGGTGATCATGAAACTTGGTTGAAGTTGCTCTGAGCCTCGGAGGTCAACGAGAACTCGTACCACTCCATTGGTATGATTCCGTTATGAATGTCATGTTGGTGGACAACACCGATGACCCCGAGACATATGAGGAAGCGATGATGAGCAGATTCCAATAAATGGCAAGAAGCCATGAAATCCGAGATTGGATCCATGTATGAAAACCAAGTATGGACTTTGGTGGACTTACGATGGCCGAAAGGCTGTCGAGAACAAATGGATTTTCAAGAAGAAAAGCAGATCTTGATGGTAATGTTCTGTCTATAAAGCTCGACTTGTCGCAAAAGGGTTTCGACAAATTCAAGGAGTTGACTACGATGAGACTTTCTCACCGTAGCGAAGCTAAAAGTCTGTGAGGATTATGTTAGCAATCGCTGCATATTATGATTATGAGATATGGCGAGATGGATGTCAAAACAGCATTCCTCAATGGAGACATTGATGAAGAGTTGTATATGATACAACCCACAGGTTTTGTCGATCCTAAAGATGCTAACAAGGTATGCAAGCTTCAACGGTCCATCTATGGATTGAAGCAAGCATCCGAAGTTGGAATCAACGTTTTGATAAGGTAATCAAAAGTTTTGGTTTTGTACAAACTTATGGAGAAGCTTGTATTTACAAGAAAGTGAGTGGGAGCTCTAGCATTCTTAATACTGTATGTGGATGACATATTGATTGGGAATGATGTAGACCTTCTTAATAGTGTCAAGGAATATTTGAATAATAGTTTTCAATGAAGGATCTTGGCGAAAGCTTACATATTAGGCATAAAGATTTATAGAGATAGATCGAACGCCAAATATCATTGTCACAAAGTACATATTTGGACAAAGTTCTAAAGAGGTTTGAATGGAAGATAGCAAGAAAGGGTTCTTGCCCATGTTTGTCGACCTTGAGTAAAACTCAAAGTCCGACATCGCCGGAAGATAGAGAAAAGATGAGTAAGACTCCTATGCCTCAGCCATAGGATCTCTAATGTATGCCATGCTATGTACTAGACCCGACATCGCATATCTTTGTTAGTCTAACTAGCAGATATCAAAGTGATCCGAGTGGATCATTGGACAGTGGTCAAAAACATCCTTAAGTACTTGAGAAGAACTAAGGATATGGTTCTTTCTTATGGAGGTGATGAACAGCTCGTTGTTAATGGTTACACCGATGCTAGTTGGAACACCGATCCGGATGATTCTAAATCACAATCTGGATACGTATTTATTTTGAATGGTGCAGCGATTAGTGGAGGAGTGCAAAGCAAAGCGTTGTGGCGAGATCTTCAACTGAATCGGAATACATGGTGCCGGAGGCTTCACAAGAAGCGATATGGATGAAAGAGTTCATTCTGGTGGGTGTGGTTCCAAGTGCGCTGGACCCAATGTCTATCTACTGTGATAACATGGGCGCCATAGCCAATGCGCAAGAACCAAGGTCACACAAGAAGCTGAAGCATATCAAGCTGCGTTTTCACGCTATTCGAGAACATATCCAAGATGGGGATATAAAGATTTGCAAAGTACACACAGATCTGAATGTGGCGGATCCGTTGACTAAACCTCTCCCGAGGGCAAAACATGACCAACACCAAACTGCCATGGGTGTTCGGTATATTACCATGTAATCTAGATTAGATGACTCTAGTGCAAGTGGGAGACTGTTGGAGATATGCCCTAGAGGCAATAATAAATGTAGTTATTATTATATCTTTGTGTTTATGATAAATGTTTATATTCATGCTATAATAGTATTAACAAGGAAACATTAATACTTGTGTGAATTGTAAACTTAAATTGAAGTCCCTAGTATGGCCTCTATACTTCACTAGCTTGTTGGTTGATTGATGATTGTGGTTTCCCTATCATGAACATTGAGATGTTATCAACAACAAGATCATATCGTTAGGAGAATGATATGGTGGACATACTCCTATAGATAAGCGTAGCATAAAGATCAAGTCATTTCAATAGTTCAATTGCTATATGCTTTCGATACATAGTAACCTAATTCCTTCGACCATGAGATCATGCATATCACCTTTCTTTGGATGGATGCTTTGATGTCATCAAACACCACACCGTAACAGGTGGCTATAAAGGTGGCATTGAGTGTTCGGAAAGTATTGGTTGAAACACATGGATCAAGAGTGGGATTTGTCCATCCACATGACGGATAGATATTCTCTGGGCCCTCTCGGTGAAATGTCATCCAATTAGCTTGCAAGCATGTGACTTGGTCACAAGGGATCACATATCAGGAGCGAGAAAAGAGTACTTATCGATGCGAGGATGAACTAGGTATGCGGAGATCACGATCATAACCTCGGATAAGTAACATATCGTGAGACAAAGGGAAATTGGTATCGTATGTAAGTGGTTCATTCGATCGCAAAGTAATCGTAGAAATATGTAGCCATATGAATTTCCAGATTCCTCTATTGGTTATTGTTAGGAGAAGTGTCTCGATCATGTCCGCATAATTCACGAACCGTGGAGACACACTTAAGGATTCGACGTTGTTTTGAGTAGTTATGGTATTATGAGAAAGAGACCGAATGTTGTTGAGTCTCGGATGGGATCCGGGATATCACGAGGAGATCCGGAATGGTGGGAGAATAAGATTCATATAAGGAAAATCCTGTTTGAGTTGGGGAATGGTTAGGTGTTTTCATCAGAACATTCTAGAAGGTCCGGAATGTCGGCACTCCGGAGGGAAGGGTACATGAATGTGTCATTACATATTGGAATGATTGCATCATGTACTAGGTGTTCTTGCTGTCCAAAATAAAGGGTTTATTTAAATCCTAAATTGAAAAGTCAAGCGGCTAGTTTGAAAGTCAAGCAGTTTTGGAAGTGGGAAAGAGGAGGAGAAGTGGAAACCGAGTTGGGAGGATTCCTCCTCCCCAAGCCGGGCACCTCAAGGCCGAGTTGGGAGGACTCCACTCCCTCCCTTGGCCGCCAGCCCTCCCACCTATAAGGAGGCGGGGCTCCCCTCCCACACACAAGTTCCTATCCTCTAAACTAAACCCTAGACTTAAACCCGGTTTAGAGCTATTTCGGTTTAGAGCCTTCTAATTGGTTTAGAGCCTTCTAATTGGTGTGTCTAATTACTAGACCACTAATAGCCTCTCTCATAAGCTCCACCATACTGCTTTGGCTTAAGGCGAAGCCTGCGGGATTTCCCTCTACCTCCGGTACCACGCCGTTGTCTTTAGGAATCGCGAGGAGAGTGCTACAACCTCCATTTTCTTTGGAACAAGGAGAGGAAGGTCTTCGTCAGTACCGAACGTGTGACCGATTGAGGGGCGCTGCCGAACGTGGCGGGAAGGATCGTCTCTGCGATCTTGAGATCGGAAGAATGCGACTACATCACCCACGAGAATGCTCGTTAACCGCTTTGGAATCTTCGAGGGTGAGTTATTCCATCGACTCGTTGCTACAATCTAGTAGATAGATCTTGGCTTGTTTGTTTGTATGCGATAGAAAATTTTTGTTTTCCATGCTACGAACCCCTACAATGGCAAGATCCTTTCTTCTTATACTCAGTCTTCTTCTTGAAGTTGGTAGTCTGTGCGGCCTTGTTTTTGCCATCAAACTTTCCTTTGCCATCAGACCTGTTCTTATTCTTGAACTTGTGGGACTGGAAGTTGTTTTTTGCACTACATGTGCGCTAGAACTTCCATCAAAGCCTCGAGGACGTGTATCTTTTGCTCTCGCCTTTTCTTCAACATGAAGAGATCCGATGAGATCCAAAACAGAAAACTCCTGTCTCTTATGTTTCAGAGAGGTAGCAAAGTTCCTCCAAGAAGGAGGAAGCTTGGCAATAATGCCTCCGGCCACGAACTTGTCCGGTAAGTTACACTTGAACTGCTCGAGTTCTTTGGCAAGGGACTGTATCTCATGAGCCTGATCCACGATGGGACGGTCATCAGTCATCTTGTAGTCATAGAATTGCTCCATGATATACAGTTTAGTGCCAGCATCCGAAACACCAAACTTGGCGTCCAGTGCATCCCACGCATCCTTGCCATTATCAAATGACATATAGGTGTCAACAATGTTGTCACCAAGAATATTGAACAAAGCCCCCATAAACATGGTGTCGACTTTCTGAAACGCTTCCTCCTGAACAGGAGAAAGGTCTCCCTCAGGTTTGCCAAGAGTGGAGCTATAGTAGCCTAGGTTTTTCAACCATAGAACTGCTCTCGTGCGCCATCTCTTATAATTGACACCGTCAAAAGGAGGCGGCCTTGTAGCCGTGGCTAAACCAGTTGAATTCAGTTGCCTATAATCAGGTTTTTGGATTGTTAAAAATATAAGCAAATTACCATAATATTTAATCCGAAATAAGCAATAATAAATCATGACTATAAGTGCTGGAATTAATCTAATCATGTATACTAGCAGAATAGACGAACATATCATATTCAACCAGAATAAGCAGATCACATCTATTCCAAGAGCTAGTTCAAGAAACTGCAACAGAAGCTGAACTAGATAGGAACAGATTACGTACGGTGCTGGAGGAGGAATCGGGTTCGTGTTCAGGTTGGGATTGAGGTTCGCGTTGACACCAGCGTCGTCAGCCATGGCGTCGATGTAGAGGCTGCTGATGTCCGGGAAGAAGTGGTCGGTCGACGTGATGCCATCAGTAGTCGCGCAAACGCGCTCCCCAAAAACCTGATCGCCCCTCACCCGTACAGGTTCACGAGAGGCGGTGGTTCCGGAGGCCTACTGTCCCGTCGTCCGGTGCACGCCGGAAGAGGGGATGGAGAAGGTGTAGCGGCGGCGCAAGGTTCTGGAGGCAGAGAGATGTCTATTTTCTCATATTAGGGTTTTCGCCTAAGGCCGTTTATATATAGGCGCCGGTCGAGTAAGATGTGGGGCGTAGCCCACGTCCGAGTAGTAACAACCCACGTTTCCGGAAAGACCGGAAACGGCTGACAGAAAAATAACTCGCACAATAATTTTCCCGAGCAACAAAAAGATAAGATCGGCACCGAGGCACAATTCCAGAAACGCAGAGCCTTGGCAGCGTCGTTGCGAGGCGTGGCGAGGCGGGCGGCGGAGGAGGAGCGCGCGTGTATGCCACTCCTCTTCACTCTCTTTAGGAGGTAGTGAAACACTCCACTATATATATTGGTCCAACTCCCTCTAAACTAGCAAGGTGGGACTAAACTTTGGTGACACCCCTTGCTAGGCATGAATGGGCCAAGAGAATTTCAGAATTTGTATTAGGCTATGAGCCAAGGCCCACACCCAAATTCCAACAATCCCCCACGAATTCTCATAGGCACATCTCATCACATCACATCAATCAGTTCTAGAGCATTGTTTATATACCGGTGCGAGGTGGAGACTGTTAAGTTGAACTTCCACTTAGAACTTCATGCTACACTAGATTGCAACTTGAATAGTGGACTATGCCTTGAACTACAAGTTTGGTGCGCACTAGTTTCACATAAGGTCTAGACCGATACAGGACTGCCAAGCTTCTCCATGTTTGGAGCTTATCGTCATACTCCATGGCCTTTCATGAGTTTATTAGAGAGCACCCAACTCTCACGGATGCTGACGTTTGTGATCAGGACTCATATAGGTGTGTTCTTCAAAAGATGTTCTGCAGGATAACATCTTTGCTTAAACAAGCCACTCAGAACACATTAAGGTAAATACCAACCTGCCATGCAGAATAGGAGAGTATTGCATCTATACGGAGTGGTAGTATGTTGTAAGGATACTCTCCTCCCAGTTGACCAACAGCTTGTCTCCCAACTCTACTTCACGGGATCTCCGATCACATAGAGCGGGTTACCACTGTGAGCAACTCAAAAAGTGGGTCTCAAACCCATCTCCCTTGATGCATTATCTATCACATTACGTGATAGACCCTTTGTGAAGGGATCTGCCAGATTTTTAGATGTTTGGATATAGTCCAATGCAATAACTCCGGAGTTTCTCATTTTCCTGACAGATATCAATCTCCTCTTCACATGTCTTGATGACTTCATATTGTCCTTAGAACTGTTTATTTTTATGATCACAGTTTGATTATCACAGTTCATAAGGATTGCGGGTATTGGTTTTTCAACCACAGGTAAGTTCATCAAGAGTTCACGAAGCCACTCGCTTCAACATGGTGTGTCTAATCTCATGAGTTACGCTTCCATAGTTGACCTCGTTAAGATGGTCTACCTTGCAAGACTTCAAGAAACAGCGCCACCACCAAGTGTAAACACATAACCACTCGTGGCCTTAGTCTCATCAGCATCAGAAATCCAGTTTGAGTCACTATACCCTTCAAGTACCCTTGGATACCCGGAGTAGTGAATCCCATAGCTCGCAGTGCCTTTCAAATAACGCAAAACCCTTTCAAGGGCCTGCCAATGAACATCTCCAGGATTTGAGACAAATCGACTTAACTTGCTTACAGCAAAGGAGATGTCAGGCCTCGTAGCGCTGGCTAAATACATAAGCGAGCCAATAATCTGAGAATATCTCAGCTGATCTTTAGCATCTCCCTGATTCTTTCGAACCAACACGTTAGGATCGTATGGTGTAGGAGAGGATCTACGTTCGCTATACCCAAAACGACTCAAGATCTTTTCCACATAGTGAGACTGAAGCAGTGTTATCCCACCATCATCATCTTTCAGCAGCTTGATGTTCAATATCACATCAGCCACTCCTAGATCTTTCATCTCAAAACAACGATATAGAAAGTCTTTGCCCTCATTGATAACATTAAGATTGGTCCCGAATATCAGTATATCATCAACATACAGACATAAGATGACTCCCTCGCCCCCACCATGGCGATAGTACACACACTTGTCAGCTTCGTTTACAATAAAGCCTTCATCAGTTAAAGTCCTTTCAAACTTCTCATGCCACTGCTTAGGTGCTTGCTTAAGACCATACAGAGACTTCAGTAACTTGCACACCTTGCCTTGTTGACCATCTATCACGAATCCATCTGGCTGATCCATATAAATTTCCTCATCTAGCTCTCCATTTAGGAAAGCCGTCTTAACGTCCATTTGATGAACGAGAAGATCATGCGAGGCAGCCAAGGATAGCAGTACTCGAATAGTTGTCAATCTAGCCATAGGTGAATAAGTATCAAAGAAGTCTTCGCCTTCTTTCTGGGTATAACCCTTGGCAACAAGGCGTGCCTTATACTTCTCAATAGTACCATCAGGTCTAAGCTTCTTCTTAAACACCCACTTACATCCTACAGGTTTGCACCCATAAGTACGATCAGTAATTTCCCAAGTTCCGTTTGCTATGATGGAATCCATCTCACTGCGAACGGCTTCTTTCCGATGTCACATCTTGAGATGCATAAGCTTCGAAATAGAAGTGGGAGTATCATCCATGAGGTATACAATGAAATCATCACCAAAGGACTTCGCATCCTTTGTCTCTTACTACGGTAGGAGCTTCATTGTTATCCTCCACAGGATTATCAGGGTGTTCTATCGAAATGGTGGGTTCAGGAATTGTGATTAATTCTTGACTAGATAAACTAGGCATCTCCTGATTTGATGAACTAGACGAATCTTTCATGGGAAAGATGTCTTCAAAGAAAGTCGCATCATTCGACTCCATGATTTTACCAACATGCATGTCAGATACCTGAGATTTCACTATCAAAAATCTATAGCCAATGCTATGAAATGCATATCCCAGAAAGACACAATCCACGGTTTTCGGTCCAAGCTTGCGCTTCTTGGGTATCGGCACATTCACTTTCGCCAAACAACCCCAAGTTCGTAAGTAGGAGAGTTTCAGCCTTTTCCTTACCCATTCCTCAAATGGAGTAATGGATAGACCCGATGTATCTAACATGGCGTTAACCAAATCAGTTAGAGTACGGTTCTTTCTTTCGGCCACCCCATTTGACTGAGGTGAGTAGGGAGGCGTCCTCTCATGGATAATACCATGCTCCGCACAAAAAGAATCAAATTCGTTGGAAAAATAGTCTCCACCACGATCAGACCGAAGTCGCGTAATCTTTCGATCAAGTTGGTTTTCTGATTCAGCTTTATAGATTTTGAAGTGATTAAAAGCTTCATCTTTAGATTTCAGAAGATACACATAACAGTATCGAGTGGAATCATCAATTAAAGTCATGAAATATCGCTTTCCACCTTTTGTCAACTCACCATTCATCTCACAAAGATCTGAATGTATTAGTTCTAGTGGTGCCAAATCTCGTACCTCGGCAATCTTGTGAGACTTGCGAGGTTGCTTAGCTTGCACACATACTTGACACTTGGAACTTTTGACAGTAGTAAATTTCGGAATTAAATTCATATCGACAAGCCGCGTCATGCACCCAAAATTAATATGACAAAGTCGTGAATGCCAAATATTGGATTCACTATCATTGCAAACATGATTAATAACTTGAGTACATAAGTTTGACAAAGATAAGCGGAACAAGCCTCCGCACTCATAACCCTTTCCAACAAATTGTCCACACTTAGAAATTACAACTTTATTGGACTCAAATACTAACTTAAAACCATCTCGACACAGAAGATATCCGTTGATGAGATTCTTATTGATTGAGGGAACGTGCTGCACATTCTTCATTTGCAATCTTCCCGAAGTAAACTTGGATCCACCATACCAACACCTTGAATAGAAGCACGTGAGTCGTTTCCCATCGACGGAGCCAGCCGTTCGACGATAAGAAGAGAACATGGAAATATCAGCACATACATGTATATTTGCACCAGTGTCTATCCACCAATCAGGTGAGTTACAAACTGAAAGAACAGTGGGAAATATACCGTACCCAACATCCTTCATCTCAATATCACCAAGGACAACATTAGCGGACTTGCCACTATTTCCATGTGAACGCTTGTCAAAGCGATTGGGGTAGCTAGGAGCCCAATGATTAGGATCACCACAGACATGGCAAGATCCTTTCTTCTTATACTCAGTCTTCTTCTTGAAGTTGGTAGTCTGTGCGGCCTTGTTTTTGCCATCAAACTTTCCTTTGCCATCAGACATGTTCTTATTCTTGAACTTGTGGGACTGGAAGTTGTTTTTCTGCACTACATGTGCGCTAGAACTTCCATCAAAGCCTCGAGGACGTGTATCTTTTGCTCTCGCCTTTTCTTCAACATGAAGAGATCCGATGAGATCCGAAACAGAAAACTCTTGTCTCTTATGTTTCAGAGAGGTAGCAAAGTTCCTCCAAGAAGGAGGAAGCTTGGCAATAATGCATCCGGCCACGAACTTGTCCGGTAAGTTACACTTGAACTGCTCGACTTCTTTGGCAAGGGACTGTATCGCATGAGCCTGATCAACGATGGGACGGTCATCAGTCATCTTGTAGTCATAGAATTGCTCCATGATATACAGTTGTCGTGGTGGTGGCACGGCAGATGCCATGGGTAGGCTAAAGTTTGGGGACAATGGATGCTAGTGGGATCTGGGGAGGGAAGATGTAGTGGATTCTACACACAGAAAGCTAACGCAAAGATTTGTATTTCTCCTTCCTTGGGTTACAAGTGCTCCTTGAGCTGTATACAAGGAGAAAGAGAGAACTTTACCAGCCTAACGGTACCAAGAATCAGTCGATCCCCTAGTTAGGGTCCAAGCCTGCCCTTATAAAGGAGAGCCTTGGGCTCCTCTAGGGCTGATGTGGCAAGCATATTCGAGGAATATGCTTGTCCCAATTTAGTAGTTCGGCGCTCCCCTTTCCCTGTCGCTCCCCTAACGACGGCAAGGTTCCAGAGGGGCCCTCCTGTGTGCCTCGGGCTTCAGGTCTGTCACCTCCGTGACCTCCTTCTGTCTCTCTGTCGCTCTACGCCTTTGTCCCTAGTGCTTGGCTTCGCTCAGATTCTCCCTAGCCTGCTACTAGAGTTTGACTTTAGGCTTCTCCTTCTCCTGCAAGCTTCGTATCATTCGGCCCTGCCTCACGTAACTCGGCTTATCCTTCACCTGCATCAAGATTACTTGGGCTAACCCGGCCGACTTACGCAGTATCTCGGCCGGGTAATGCCTTGCCATTACTATAAGGGTCCTGCCCTTTCCTATCTCGACCGACCTCTACAGGATTCGGCCGACTCAGACTGTAACTCGGAAAGTAGACGGGGAACACCCTTTCGTCTTTCCCCGTCTTTACCCTATCTGGGGTTACCTCCCCGACATTAGTCCCCGAAGCTGGTATGACCCCGCCGATAACCTCGGCCGGATCATATCAGTTTCACGACACTCGTTACGTATTGTTTCCGAGTTATCTTGTCGTGGTGATAACACCGTATTTAGTTGTGCACGCCTCGTCCCACGTGTCATCCTCATCATTGTTTCTCTAGTTTTTTGTTCCTCTACAACGTTCTTGACAAGCTACGATTCTTGTCGGCGCCGTTCTTCTGACGCCTCGTCGCGTTCTTGTTGGGGATCGTGAGCTCCTTGGTCAATCGTGTGGCCTTGATGCGGTTCCGCTCAGCGGCGTGTGGTCGTCTTTGCGCACGATCCATGCGCCAACGCCACACCACGATCCCACCACCTTGCTTGCGGCTAGGTTATAAAGAGGCGCGGCGCTGGAGTTTCTTTTCCCCTTCTCGCTCACCCGCACCTTCTTCTTCCTCGCTTCAAGGCTCGTTCGCAGGTTCGCCGCCGCGCTCAAGCCCGGTTCTGCGACGAGGAGGACTCCGCCGCGCTGCTCCGTCTGCCTCGTCGCCGCTTACTTGTTCCGGTGTTGTCGCTGGTGAGTTCTTTTTGGTCTTGCCGCCTAGGCTTTCCTCTAGATCTCTTTGTTTCCTCTTTGTTCGTGCGCTGCGGTTCTGTCGTCGTTCCGCCGCTGTTTTTGCGTAGAATTGCGACGGGGCCTCGTAGCTCTAAGTTTTCCTCCGCCGCGAGTTGTTCCTCCGGCGAAATCATGTCTAGTTCCTTTAGCGGTGCCCTGGTAGAGGATGATGATGCTGGCTCGGGCCTGGCGGGGCTCGTGGCGGCTCCTCGATTACCCGAGGAGATCGAGTGGCTCATCCAAACCGGAGGATTCCGCCGAGGTCTCTTGTCGTTTACCCGACGAGTTATCTCCGGAAATTAGGAGGCGAGTATGTAGTTTTATGTCACATTTCTCGCGGCTTGTCTCCCTCTTAGCGATTTTGCAAGAGAGTTTCTCGACTACTTGACCTTGACGCATCATCTTCTGCGAATGCCATCGCTTCTCTTCTGCATTCATCTCCGCCTCGGAGATACTTGACCTATGGCCGTCTGGTACTGCGTCTGGCGAAGTTCTTCCAGATTCGTTCTAATGTAGTCACGACAAGTCTCTGCACCCTTAGAAGCGCTTACTCGGTCGAGGCGTCCATTACACCTCGGAGGAAGTCTCAGATTTCCTCGTGTCACGGGTTAGAGTCGTGCAAGTGGCACAAATCCTTCTTTACGTCAAGAACAAAGGAGAGAAGACAAGATTCGCTCGCCTTCTCCATTGGTCCGCCTTCCAAGGTAAATTGGACTTACAATCGAGGAGGAGCACGTCTTGGCCGAGCTTTTGAGACTTCGGCTCAAAGAACTGATCCGGGCGATTCTGTGGCGAGGACTTGATGGCTACCTTCATCAGTAGCCGAATTTACCCAATCCAGAAAAGGACGCACAAACTTTGCTACATGAGTGGTCCACTTGATCCCAATCGAGTCTCGACCGTCGAGCTGGATAACTACCTTGTCTTCAAGCGCGTCCGAGCTATATTTAAGACGGAGATGCCTGAAGATTGGACCTGGGGATTGAAACCGTTTACCCGCGAGCGTCCTCCTCCTGCAGTAAGTTTAACCATCAATGCTTTGATTTTCTATTGTTTTCATAGCTGTTTTCCCTAACCTTCCTTCTTTTTCGCCTCACAGAGGTTCGCAGAGCAAAAGGACGAGGACGCCGAGGTTTTGTCGCTTCCGTGGACTGCGGATCGGAATACCCCGGACGTTGGGGAGCGGACTCGAAGAATTCGTCCCTAAGTCGGATCCCTTCCGGCTCGCGCTCGTGGCAAGACTTCGGTCCATGAGGAGGAAGGTGATTCGGACGAGGTCCAAGCTCTTGAGGTAGTTGCCGCAATGCCTATTTCTTATGCATTTCCGGCTTCTACTTTCCCAGCTAATCCGGCCGGTCAGGTTCACGACGCCGAGCCTATTGCATCCCGGCCCCCAGTTACCTCGGGGAAACGCGGGGCTCCTGCTAGTGCTTCAGAGGCGGCCCCCAAGAAATGAATGAAGAAGTCTGCTCCGAACCCTCCCAGGCGCAAGACCATGCCTGGGGTCACAGGGTAAGTTCGTTTTGCTCGTATTTCTTGTTTCCTGCTTTTACATTTTCATCCACGACACCCTTTTTCTTTCTTATTTTCAGGTGCTCGCTTTCCGTTAAGCTGGCGGTCCCTAGCATGACTAGCCGCCCGATCTGCAGCCGTCTCCTCCGCCTGCTTGAAGATACTAGGATTCCTAGTCCAGCTCGTACACGTCTCCAGCTCCACATATGTCACCCCCTCGTCACGATGCGCCTGATACTCGCGTCTCCGAGATTTCTACCGAACCCGTTGCCCCTCCACTGAATCCGAGCATATCCACCGAGCCTCTTTCTACCTCGGTAGCTCCTACTGTAATCCCAGCCGCATCCGTGGTCGTTAATACTCCGGCGCCCTCTGCGCCTGTGATCCCTCCTGCTTCTAAGGGCACTGTTCCCATTGCCGAGGTATAAACCTGCTGGTGCCTCCTCTCTGAAGAAAAACTGTTGCCACCAAGGCTCCCACTTCCCAAAAGGTTTGGCGGCTCTTCTCAGCCGAGTATTGCCGACGTGCTGCGTAAAGGGATTGCTCCCGCCAAAGCCTCTACCACTCCGGCCGCCGGTACCCAGCTTGCTCTTCGTACGAGCCCTGCTGCCTCGGTAATTACACAGCATGTCCGGGGTAAAGTCCTTACTCGGACGACCAGTGGGAACAGCCTCGGCTCGCTGGTGGAATATGCTCATAAGCGGAATCTTTGATCAGCTTGAAGGCAATCAAGCGATCGGCCGTTTCAACTTTCCGACATCGGTCATTTGGATCAAGCGCCAAGATCATTACGGATAGCAACAAGATGAGCGAGGTAATTGTTGCTTCCGGGGTTTAGACTGATTCTCCATATGCTATTATATATACATTAGTCCCCAAACTTGCAAACGAGTAATTTGTTATTCGCTTGGAAGTTTTTATAGTCTCTACTTAACTCGACTTAATTTAGGGTTCGAGCCTATATCCGAGTTGATCTATCTTAAACTTTGCTAGCTGTTCTTTGAATGTCTAGCCACATAGGTCGGGTTAAGCTTTAGCTTGACTCGAATCTACTTTGGCTTTGAATATCCAGCCACCTAGATGCGGGTTAAGTTTTCGCTTAACCGGATCTGTTTAACTTTGAATATCCAGCCACCTAGGTCCGGTTAAGTTTTCGCTAACTCGGATCTGTTTAACTTTGAATATCCAGCCACCTAGGTCGGGTTAAGTTTTCGCAACTCGGATCATTTAACTTTGAATATCCAGCCACCTAGATGCAGGTTAAGTTTTTGCTTAATTCGGATCTGTTTTGGCTTTGAATATCCAGCCACCTAGATGCAGGTTAAGTTTTCGCTTAACTCGGATCTGTTTTAACTTTGAATATCCAGCCACCTAGATCTGGTTAAGTTTTTGCTTAACTCGGATTTGTTTTGGCTTTGAATATCCAGCTACCTAGATGCAGGTTAAGTTTTGCTTAACTCGGATCTGTTTTAACTTTGAATATCCAGCCACCTAGATCTGGGTTAAGTTTTCGCTAACTCGGATCTGTTTTGGCTTTGAATATCCAGCCACCTAGGTCCGGGTTAAGTTTTAAACAACTTCGGATCTGTTTAACTTTGAATATCCAGCCACCTAGATCTGGGTTAAGTTTTCGCTTAACTCGGATCTGTTTTGGCTTTGAATACCCAGCTACCTAGATCTGGGTTAAGTTTTCGCTTAACTCGGATCTGTTTTGGCTTTGAATGTCCAGCCACTCATCGTTTGTTCTATTGCTCAGGTTGCACATGACCGGCGGACTGCTGAATTTCAAAGACTGCTTTTCTCGCACAAGAAGTTGGAAGAAAAATATGAAAAAGTTATTCTTGTGGTGAAAAAAGCAGGTAAGTCGATCATTTTCCTTGTCATCTCTAATATTGTCATTGTTTTGTCTGCGGGATGCCGGCTTACTTTGTGGGTTAACAGGTAACATCAATAATCTCAACATTCGTCTTGAGAAGAAAGTCAAGAGCTTGGAAGGTTAGTTTTCCATCTACCTTGTACTTTTCCCTTTCTAAGACGTGCACTAAGTTTCTTTTACTTTGTTTGGCTTTGGTAAAGCCGAGATACTAACCTTTGCATCATCTCACCAAGATTGTACGCCCATGCCTGATGTAATGCTGCATTTTTTAGAACAAGGCGCCACTCATTCGGTGCAGCTAAAAGGAAAGGATGACGAGATAGCTCGCCTAAGCGCCGAGGTGGAGGCCCTTAAGCTTTCTCAGAAATCCGAGCTAGAAAAGGTCGATCAGGAGTTCTCCGAGGAGAAGAACCGGCTGGCTTTGGAATTGAAAAGAATAAAGAGCTCTTTGAGGCTGCCGAGCTGAAAACTCGAGGAATGAGCGAGGAAATTGCTCGCTTTGAGAGGAACAAGATTGACTGGGCGAAGGACCTTCAGATGATGATGAGTTACATTCATCGTAAGCATCTTAACACAGCCGGATTATCTTTCTTCCTTCTGCTGCCCTCTGACGCCTCCCTTTTTGCGCAGGTCATTTTCCTGAAGCTAAGCCCGTGAGCTCTAAAGCGGTCCTTGCTTTCGTGGCGCGCCGAGGTCTCCCCTGATGACGTGAATTTTGAATATTCAATAGAAGATTTCTTGGTTTACATCGGCGCGCCCTTGGTCCGATGAAAATCATGGGCGGGGACTTGGTTGGCAGCTATTCGAGCCCACCGTGCTCTACGGCGAATACCTCTGGGACTCCTAACATCGCGAGATCGAATTGCTGGTGACTAGATTGAATGCCTCTGAAAAACAACTAAGTCTTTGGAGGAATCTTTGGGCGAAGTGGCGCGGATATGGCCCTCACCGTTATCATGTCATGGTACGAAGACATCTCTCTTGATATCTTGAGAAATCTGCGCACTGGTTCTTGTTGGGTTGAGGACCCCACTTTCGTCGCTCTCCGGCAAGCTCGCGCCTTTCAACTTGTCGAGTATGCCGACGTGCACACCTGGAATGAAGGTCCGAGCTTTCTCCCGAACTCGGACGATGAGGCTGCGGTAGAGGATACATCAGACGATAACTCGGCTGAACAAGGTGAAGGCGCAGATGGTTCGGCTTCCTCTGGTGACTCCAGTTCGAGCTCGGACGGCAATGGTGACGCGCGGTCCTCCTCCAAAGGTACTGGGCATTCAATCACATGAACTGATGCCTCAAGAGCCTCAGCCTTCAGCCGATGTTGCACCTAGGTCTGGAGGGCGAGGTAACATCGTCAAGTTCATCCTACCGGAATCCCCCCTGACCAAGTTGCCGCCTCCACTAAAACGTTTAAGTCATTTCCTATCCCTGGTATGCCGGGCGTACGATGTAGGTGAAACATTCATCTGTTCTTTGTATGGAACGAATTTCTTTTGCCGTGTGCTGCTGAGACACATGTTTGTAATTGTTATCACTTTGTGTAAGTGGTCTTGTTTGTTCGAATCTTTTGCTGTGTTGGGCAGCGATTTCTTAATTTGGGGACATATCTATCTTCGTATTCGTGGTTTACCCACCTGATCCAGGTGTGAGCTTCGTATATCATATTAGTTTGGACTGTTGTTACTTTCAAAGTCGAAGTTCGATACTTTCTTTGTAGCAAAGGCTAGCCAGGACTTCGGAACAAAATATAGCAGTCCGCGAGTTAATGCCTATGGCGCCGAAGTTTAGTGTATAAACCGAACTGCGGAAAAAATAATATAAGGCGGTTGGTGAGTCGCTGCTCAAGGTGCCGAGGTTTAGTGCACAGAAATTGTAATATCATATGGCAGTCCCCAAGTTACTGCTTTGGATGCCGAGGTTTAACATACAACATGAAATTGAAATGACCTATGGCAGTCCCCGAGGTACTATGCTGGACACCGAGGTTTGATTCATAAGATGAAATTGAAATAACATACGGCAGTCCCTGAGTCACTGCTCTGGATGCCGAGGTTTAGTACATAAGATGAAATTGAGATAACATATGGCAGTCCCCGAGTCACTGCTCTGGATGCCGAGGTTTAATACATCATTGGTCTTTGACCTTGAAATACTATGCTATGAGTAAAATGGACGAAGCAAGGCTACATTCCATGGCCGCTTCGTTTCTTCGCCATCTTTGTCTGCCTTGTTCCTTCTGGGGGATTGAGCGTCGATTAGATAATAGGCATCATTATGTAATGCTTTGCTCACAATGAATGGTCCCTCCCATGGAGGTGACAGCTTGTGCATGCCGGCCGTGCGTTGCACCAGTCGGAGGACTAAATCTCCTTCTTTGAATACCCTTGAATTCACCTTCTTGCTGTGATATCGTCGCAAGTTCTGCTGATAAATAGATGATCGTGATAGTGCCAGTTCTCTGGCTTCTTCAAGCGGGTCTACCATATCTTGCCGAGCTATTTCGTTTACCTCTGAGGTTGTATACTGAGTAACTCTTGGCGAGTCATGTATTATGTCGGCTGGAAGCACGGCCTCTGCCCCGTATACCAGAAAGAATGGTGTATAGCCTGTTGATCTATTCGGAGTAGTCCTGAGGCTCCATAATACAGCTGGGAGTTCCTCAATCCAACATCCTGCCGACCTTTGCAGCGGTTCAACAAGTCGTGGTTTTATTCCTGACAATACTAGTCCATTAGACCTCTCTACTTGCCCATTAGACGCTGGGTGAGCCACAGAGGCAACATCTAGTCTTATATGTTTCTCTTTGCAAAATCTGGCAAAGGCTCCTTCTGCAAAATTTGTGCCATTATTCGTAATAATACTGTGCGGATACCCATATCTTAAAATAATATCCTTGAGAAATTTCACTATTGTGGGCCCATCGCATTTTTTTATTGGTTTCACCTCAATCCATTTCGTGAACTTGTCCACCATAACCAATATGTGGGTCATTCCCCCTCGGTCCGACTTAAATGGTCCCACCATATCTAAGCCCCACACAGAAAATGGCCAAGTGATGGGTATTGTTTTTAACTCGGCCGATGGCATATGTATCCTGGTTGCATATCTCTGACAACCATTGCATTTTTCAACCAACTCTTTGGCTTCTTTCAACGCCGTTGGCCAATAAAATCCATGCCTGAATGCTTTGGCTACCAAGGCATGAGATGAGGCATGGTGTCCACACTCTCCTTGATGTATATCCAGGAGGATCTCCTGGCCTTCTGCCGAACTCACACATTTCTGCAATACGCTTGTGACGCTTCTTTTATATAGCTCATTGTTTATGATTGTATAAGCTTTTGCTCTCCTTACAGTTTGTCTAGCTAATACTTCATTATCCGGCAATATCGACTCTTTAAGGTAAGAGAATATGGGTTGCGCCATGGCGGTGTGATTTTTTCCGTGTGGTCTCACCGTCTATTTCCATGTTTTCCGCCGACATATTTACCTCGGCCTTCTCCATAATTGTGCTTACTTATTTGTCCTCCTCTTGAGGGGTTAAGTCATATTGCTGGTCTACTTCCATCGGCGCATTATCTTCGCTGAATTTGTCGGAATAAAGATAGATTCGGATTCGTGACGGGATTATTGATGCTTTTCGAGGTGTTCGAGGCAATGCAGGGGAATTGACTGTCGGGTTGATCCGAGTTTTGACAACGTGTCTGCGGCATCATTTTCTGCCCGAGGTATGTGGTGAAATTCACATCCTTCAAAGTATCCACTGATCTTTTGCACATGAAATCTGTATAAAGCCATATTAGCATCTAATGCGTCCCAATTGCCTGAGACTTGCTGTACTACTAGGTCCGAGTCCCCATAGCATAATATTCGGCGTATGCCAATCTCTTTTGCTACTTTCAATCCATGGACCCGATTTCATATTCGCTACATTGTTGGATGCGGCAAAATGTATTTGTAGCACATATTTCAGCTGATCTTTTTTAGGTGAGGTTAACACTATTCCTGCCCCCAAACCATTTCTTAGTTTGGAACCATCGAAATGCATCGTCCAATAATTTAGATCTGGTAATGGTGGCTCATACTGCACTTTTGGCCCAGTCTACGAAGAAGTCAGCGACTGCTTGAGATTTAATTGCGTCTCTCCTATCAAATTGTGGAGCGTATGGTGACAACTCGATTGCCCATTTTGCTATTCGGCCACTTGCATCTTTGTTGCTCAATATGTCGGCTATGGGCGCTTCACAGATCACTCTGATGGGATGTTCTTCGAAGTAATGTTTAAGCTTTTTTGCCGACATATATACTCCATAAGCCATCTTCTGATAATGTGGGTAATTCTGTTTTGAAGTGGATAATACCTCGCTTAAATAATACACCGGCCTTTGTACGGATTTATCATCTTCAAGTCGTTCTACTACGACTACAGCACTCACTACTCTGTTGGTAGCCGCTATATAGAGTAACATAGGCTCTTTTGATAATGGAGAAGCCAAAACGGGTGCTGTGACTAACATTTTTTTCAACTCATGAAATGCACTGTCCGCTTGCGGGGTCCAAATGAATTTATCTGATTTCTTCATCAGCTGATATAGTGGTAGCGCCTTTTCTCCCAGCCGACATACAAACCGGCTGAGCGAGGCTAGACAACCTGTGAATTTTTGTACATCATTTAAGCATCTCAGCAATTCCATTCTTTCTACTGCTTTTATCTTTGTTGGGTTGGCTTCTATACCTCGGCTAGATACAAGAAAACCGAGCAATTTTCCTGGCACGCCTAAGCGTGCACTTTTCCGGATTAAGTTTCATTCGAATCTTCTCAAGTTTAAAGTTTGCGTATATCTTCCAAAGAAGGTTTTGCTTTCCTTGGTTTTGATGACCACATCATCTACATATACTTGTACATTTTTCCTATTTGATCGTGTAGACATTTTGCATGCATCTACGATATGTTGCTCCTGCATTTCGCAGGCGGATGGCATTGTGCGATAGCAATAAGCCCCGACGGGTAATAAATGCGATCTTTATTTGATCGGCGGATTTAACGGTATCCGTGGAAACCAGAGTACGCGTCTACAAATGATAATAACTCACAACCAGCGGTCGAATCAATGACTTGGTCTATTCTAGGCAATGGAAAAGGATCTTTTGGACACGCCTTGTTCAGGTTCGTGTAATCGATACACATTCGCCATACAATGGCTACATTGGGATCATCTTTCTTCTTTTCTACCAGCACCAGATTCGACAACCAATCCGCACAAAGACCTCCATGATGAACCCGCTGCGAAGCCGAGCTATTTCATCCCTATTATTTTTCTCTGTCTTGGCGAAGCGGCGGAGAGGTTGCTTCACCGGCCTTGCTCCGGGCCTAACATTCAAAGAGTGCTCAGCCAACTCCCTCGGAACACCTTGCAGATCCTGAGTTGACCATGCAAATATGTCCCGATTCTCACAGAGGAAGTTGGTGAGCTCGCTTTCATATTTAGCGTCCAGGCCTGCACCAATAGTAACAGTACGCTCCGGGAATTGCTCATCTATTTGAAACTTCTTTGTTTCTTTAGTCGGCTGAAAAGAGACACTGCCATGCGGGTTGGCTAGTGCCGGCATGTTCACGGCCGATTGCGAGGCTGCTACCTCTGAATCCTTCTTTTTTCTTGCTATAACCAATGATTCGCCAAATTTGACCCGGCTGATGCACACTCCATTGATTTCTTGTAATCCCCTGTTATAGTTATCACTCCTTGTGGTCCGGGTAGTTTCATTTTCAGATAACTTATATGACAACTGCCCATGAATTTGGCCAACGCTGGTCATCCGAGTAGAGCATGATAACAGCTCTCTAGATCTATCACTTCAAACTCTAAATTCTCTGCTCTGCAGTTATCTCTTGTGCCGAATAACACATCCACTCGGACCTTACCAATGGGTTCACATGAAAGCCCTGGCACTATCCCATGGAAAGTGGTCCTTGTGGATTGCAACATGTTCTGCGATATTCCGAGTTTATGCATGGTATCTTTGTACATGATATTGATACTACTTCCATTGTCTATGAGTACCTTTGAGAATTTGACATTGATGCTCGGTCCAACAAATGTCGGATCCAACACGAGTGCATATGATCCAGGACTCGGCATTATCTTAGGATGATCCTTTATGCTCCAAGTTATCTCCTGATCCGACCAAGGCATATATCTTGGTACTACCGGCATAACTGCATTCACCTCCATATGCCGGCGCTGCACACTTTGCTTGTCTTGTTGTTACATTAGAACACGCAATAGGACTGATGATGTTCTCTGTAATCATTGCGTCCGGTATTCGCCGGATTTGTTCTTCCATCTTGGACTTGGTTCATCACTTGATGCACCGCGTCTCTCCGATCCGAGTTATCGTATCTCAGGGGAGGGGGCGGTAACATTAGTTGCTGTGCATTTGCTCGATCAAGCGTGGCTGGTCTTCTTGATGTACTTGATGGGTGCCCGAACCCTGCGGGGTTCCCCATTGCATTTTTCATCCATGCACACTGGCGGGTGGTATGGTTGGCTGGCCTGGATGGGTTTGACGTGTGAAATTTGCACGGCTGATCTAACATAGATTCGAACGTGTACTTCGGCCTCTCCTGCCACTGTTTCTTTTGTTCTGGGGTCCACTGCCTTTTTCCTTCATTTCTTGGTGTCCACTGTTGAGGACCATTCTTATGCCTTTGAGTTGCTCCGCGACTCATGGGTCTTGTGCTATCCGTTGCCACTTGGGCGAATTATATCTGTAATCCGCCTTTCCTCTCTTCTTCTTCCTGAAATCACTGCGCGCCTAGATGACCCGCCAAATCTCTTGCATCATGGTCCTTTGCTCGCGATGATCCGCCGACATTAACTCTGGCTGCGTTGGGTCTCCTAATGCGTAGGAGTCCGCTATTCTGATAGTTTCTGCCAGTGTGGTCAGCATATCTCTTTGTAGACGCTGCCACAATACGCTGCCATAACGGCATCCTTGTGCGAACCAAGCAATTGCCTGCGATTCTATGACTCCTTCACATGATTTTCTCAGGTTACACCACCGAGTTAAAAACTCTCTATCTGTTTCATTCGGCCTCTGCTTGCACATGGCTAACTGTTGTGGCCTGTTTGGCCTCTTGTATGTACTGGTAAAGTTGCTGACAAACATTTCCTTAAAATCCAGCCAACAGTTGATCCGCCGTGGTAGATTATTCAGCCACACCCTAGCTGGTCCTTCCAGCATCTGTGGTACATACCGTACTGCCCATCGTAAGTTCCCACCCGCTATTTTTACAGCAGTGGCATAGTCAATTAACCAGTCTTGTGGTTTGGTACTCCCATTATATGTTTTCGTGCCCCTCGCCAGTTGAAAGTTTGGCACCGGAGGTTCGCCCATGATCCGTGGTCCAAAGCATGCCGGCCCTGGTGGACCTTGTTCTTCCAACAACTCGGACCTGTATAGCCGGTCCAGCTTCACTCTTGAATCATTTGATGGCAAATCTCTGTACAGGACTCTGTCCTGTATTCCATAGTGATTGTTTCCGCCATGGATTGCATATTCCATCCCAGAATAACCATCATTGTATCTTTCATTAATTCGATCGTGGCGAGCTGGCCTCGTTTCTCTTTCTTGCCGGGGTTCATGCCTTGGTTGCGGGTTGAGCGGCAGTTCTCTCCCTACTTCGACCAGGGTATTGTTCTCCTGATTGCCTCTCGCGGGCTCTCTTCTGCCGAGATCTCCGTTGCCTCGGCTTCCTCCGTCTCTCTCAACACGGCCGTGGTTCCTCTCCCCACTGTTACCTCGGCTTGCATTGCCTCTGTTCTCATTTGCCTTTCCAGCCATTGCCGGATCATATGGAACAATCTGCTTGTTCCTCTTTCCCGAGGTTACTGCTTTGTCTCTTCGAGCATTATTTCCGGACAAAGGCGGTCGCTCTGCCGAATGAACCATTCGCGAGGCCCCCAGCCTCGTCGGGTTTGCTCTGAGCATTTCCTCGTTTTGCTGGTTCGCGATGCGAACCAGCTCGTTTACTCTTTCTTGTTGTTTTTGCTGGGCCTCACCGGTCAACCCCTCTAACTCTAATGCTGCGGCATTTGCCGCTCTTAGGTTCCTTGCCGGGGTACTGTACCTCGGCAAGCCCAAATCCTCTGATTCTGTTTTATGAGCATCATGCTCTTTGTTGATGTCATCCATGAGGTTTTTCCCTCTCAATCTTAGCTCGTCCACCTGCTCGCGGCGTGACGCTGCTTATTTGCTTTGGCATATTCTCGCAGGGTCCTGTTTAAGGACTCCCGCAAGGCCGACACCTTTTTTGCCTCTATCAGCACCTTTTGCCTGGTTTCCTCTAACTCTGCCTGAGCATTTGCCGGATTAAGTATCGGCGCTACAGGTGTAGTCAAGCTTTCTATGGTCGCCTGAACAATATTCTCTGGCCTTTCCAGAGGTGGTCCTCTTACTCTTGGTGCCTTTGGGGTGGTGTCCTGCACCTCGGTCGGGTTGGTCGCTGGCGGGATTACCTCGGTGGGCATTGGTGATGTCTGCCTGTGTGCGCCCCGTACACCGATGGCAGGTTCTCTGCTCGACCCGGTAGCTGCTACTCCAGTTTGCAGCCCGACCGCGACCATCACCTCGACGCTGCCTGCAGGATGCGCTCCGGGCAGACGGCTTGCAGCGTCAAGAGGTGGATTTCCTGCAACAACAACTTTGTGAGGATAAACACTGGAGGTGTCGACGCCGACGTAGACCTCGTGCTCGCCCAGGCTGATGAAGACGCCATTACGCGGTGGAGTTTTCCCCCTGAAGCTCCCTGCATTGTCGCTGACATAGTCACAGAGACCAAATCTCTGGACCAAGCCAGAAACAATGCGCTCACCAGTCTTGATGAAGTTTCCCGTCCGGATCATAACTCCAGCTAGCACCGCTGCTGGCCCCACGGTGGGCGCCAACCAGTTCAGTGCCAGCATCCGAAACACCAAACTTGGCGTCCAGTGCATCACACGCATCCTTGCCATTATCAAATGACATATAGGTGTCAACAAAGTTGTCACCAAGAATATTGAACAAAGCCCCCATAAACATGGTGTCAACTTTCTGAAACGCTTCCTCCTGAACAGGAGAAAGGTCTCCCTCAGGTTTGCAAAGAGTGGCGCTATAGCAGCCTAGGTTTTTCAACCATAGAACTGCTCTCGTGCGCCATCTCTTATAATTGACACCGTCAAAAGGAGGCGGCCTTGTAGCCGCGGCTAAACCAGTTGAATTCAGTTGCCTATAATCAGGTTTTTGGATTGTTGAAAATATAAGCAAATTACCATAATATTTAATCCGAAATAAGCAATAATAAATCATGACTATAAGTGCTGGAATTAATCTAATCATGTATACTAGCAGAATAGACGAATAGATCATATTCAACCAGAATAAGCAGATCACATCTATTCCAAGAGCTAGTACAAGAAACTGCAACAGAAACTGAACTAGATAGGAACAGATTACGTACGGTGCTGGAGGAGGAATCGGGTTCGTGTTCAGGTTGGGATTGAGGTTCGCGTTGACACCAGCGTCGTCTGCCATGGCGTCGATGTAGAGGCTGCTGATGTCCGGGAAGAAGTGGTCGGTCGACGTGATGCCGTCAGTAGTCGCGCAAACGCGCTCCCCAAAAACCTGATCGCCCCTCACCCGTACAGGTTCACGAGAGGCGGTGGTTCGAGCCCTCTTGTCCGTCGTCCGGTGCACGTCGGAAGAGGGAATGGAGAAGGTGTAGCGGCGGCGCAAGGTTCTGGAGGCAGAGAGATGTGTATTTTCTCATATTAGGGTTTTCGCCTAAGGCCGTTTATATATAGGCGCGGTCGGTAAGGCGTGGGCGTGCCCACGTCCAGTAGTAATAGCCCACGCTTCCGGAAAGACGAAACGGGCAGATGTAAAATAACTCGCACAATAATTTTCCCGAGCAAAAAGATAAGATCGGCACGAGGCACAATTCCAAGAACTGCGCTGCACAAGGCGTGCGAGGCGTGGCGAGGCGGGCGTGAGGAGGAGGAGCGCGTGTATGCCACTCCTCTTCACTCTCTTTAGGAGGTAGTGAAACACTCCACTATATATATTGGTCCAACTCCCTCTAAACTAGCAAGGTGGGACTAAACTTTGGTGCCACCCCTTGCTAGGCATGAATGGGCCAAGAGAATTTCAGAATTTGTATTAGGCTATGGGCCAAGGCCCACACCCAAATTCCAACAATCCCCCACAAATTCTCATAGGCACATCTCATCACATCACATCAATCAGTTCCAGAGCATTGTTTACATACCGGTGCGAGGTGGAGACTGTTAAGTTGAACTTCCACTTAGAACTTCATGCTACACTAGATTGCAACTTGAATAGTGGACTATGCCTTGAACTACAAGTTTGGTGCGCACTAGTTTCACATAAGGTCTAGACCGACACAGTGTCGCGAAGCTTCTCCGTGGTTTGGAGCTTATGCGTCATACTCCATGGCCTTTCATGAGTTTATTAGAGAGCACCCAACTCTCACGGACTGCGACGTTTGACAGTCAGACTCATATAGGTGTGTTCTTCAAAAGATGTTCTGCAGGATAACAACTTTGCTTAAACAAGCCACTCAGAACACATTAAGGTAAATACCAACCTGCCATGCAGAATAGGATAGTATTGCATCTATACGAAGTGGTAGTATGCTATAAGGATACTCTCCTCCCAGTTGACCAACAGCTTGTCTCCCAACTCTACTTCACGGGATCTCCGATCACATAGAGCGGGTTACCACTGTGAGCAACTCAAAAGGTAGGTCTCAAACCCATCTCCCTCGATGCATTATCTATCACATTACGTGATAGACCCTTTGTGAAGGGATCTGCTAGATTTTTAGATGTTTGGATATAGTCCAATGCAATAACTCCGGAGTTTCTCATTTTCTGATGATTTCAATCTCCTCTTCACATGTCTTGATGACTTCATATTGTCCTTAGAACTGTTTATTTTTATGATCACAGTTTGATTATCACAGTTCATAAGGATTGCGGTATTGGTTTTTCAACCACGTAAGTTCATCAAGAGTTCACGAAGCCACTCTGCTTCAACAAAGGGCGTGTCTAATGTGTGAGTTCTGCTTCCATAGTTGACCTCGTTAAGATGGTGCGCTTGCAAGACTTCAAGAAACAAATACCACCACCAAGTGTAAACACATAACCACTCGTGGCCTTAGTCTCATCAGCATCAGAAATCCAGTTTGAGTCACTATACCCTTCAAGTACCCTTGGATACCCGGAGTATTGAACCCCATAGCTCGCAGTGCCTTTCAAATAATGCAAAACCCTTTCAAGGGCCTGCCAATGAACATCTCCAGGATTTGAGACAAATCGACTTAACTTGCTTACAAAGAAAGGAGATGTCAGGCCTCGTAGCGCTGGCTAAATACATAAGCGAGCAAATAATCTGATAATATCTTAGCTTATCTTTAGCATCGTTCGGATCTCCCTGATTCTTTCGAACCAACCCGCTAGGATCGTTTGGTGTAGGTGTGTATCTACATTCGCTATACCAAAAACGACTCAAGATCTTTTCCACATAGTGAGGCCGAAGCGGTGTTATCCCACCATCATCATCTTTCAGCAGCTTGATGTTCAATATCACATCAGCCACTCCTAGATCTTTCATCTCAAAACAACGAGATAGAAAGTCTTTGACCTCATTGATAACATTAAGATTGGTCCGAATATCGGTATATCATCAACATACGGACATAAGATGACTCCTCGCCCCACCATGGCGATAGTACACACACTTGTCAAACCGTTTACAATAAAGCCTTCATCGGTTAAAGTCCTTTCAAACTTCTCATGCCACGCTTAGGTGCTTGCTTAAGACCATACAGAGACTTCAAGAATTGCACACCTTGCCTTGTTGACCATCTATCACGAATCCATCCCATTAATCCATATAAATTTCCTCATCTAACTCTCCATTTAGGAAAGCCGTCTTAACGTCCATTTGATGAACGAGAAGATCATGCGAGGCAGCCAAGGATAGCAGTACTCGAATAGTGGTCAATCTAGCCATTGTGAATACGTATCAAAGAAGTCTTCGCCTTCTTTACGGTATAACCCTTGGCAACAAGGCGTGCCTTATACTTCTCAATAGTACCATCAGGTCTAAGCTTCTTCTTAAACACCCACTTACATCCTACAGGTTTGCATCCATAAGGACGATCGGTAATTTCCCAAGTTCCGTTTGCTATGATGGAATCCATCTCATCGAACGCTTCTTTCCAAAGAGTCGATCTTGAGATGCATAAGCTTCAAATAGAAGTGGGAGTATCATCCACGAGGTATACAATGAAATCATCACCAAAGGACTTCGCAGTCCTTTGTCTCTTACTACGGTAGGAGCTTCACCGTTATCCTCCACAGGATTATCGGTGTTCTATCGAAATGGTGGGTTCAGGAATTGTGATTAATTCTTGACTAGATAAACTAGGCATCTCTAATTTGATGAACTAGACGAATCTTTCATGGGAAAGATGTCTTCAAAGAAAGTCGCATCATTCGACTCCATGATTGTACCAACATGCATGTCGATACACGAGATTTCACTATCAAAATCTATAGCCAATGCTATGAAATGCATATCCCGTAAAGACACAATCCACGGTTTTTGGTCCAAGCTTGCTTCTTGGGTATCAGCACATTCACTTTCGCCAAACAACCCCAAGTCCATAAGTAGGAGAGTTTCAGCCTTTTCCTTTCCCATTCCTCAAATGGAGTAATGGTTTTGTTATTTTTGGGAACACGGTTTAGGACATGACACGCATCTTTATCGCCTCCCCACCATTGCTTGGATAGACCCGATGTATCTAACATGGCGTTAACCAAATCAGTTAGAGTACGGTTCTTTCTTTCGGCCACCCCATTTGACTGAGGTGAGTAGGGAGGCGTCCTCTCATGGATAATACCATGCTCTGCACAAAAGAATCAAATTCATTGGAAAAATACTCTCCACCACGATCGATCAAGTCGCAATCTTTCGATCAAGTTGGTTTTCTGATTCAGCTTTATAGATTTTGAAGTGATTAAAAGCTTCATCTTTAGATTTCAGAAGATACACATAACAGTATCGAGTGGAATCATCAATTAAAGTCATGAAATATCGCTTTCCACCTTTTGTCAACTCACCATTCATCTCACAAAGATCTGAATGTATTAGTTCTAGTGGTGCCAAATCTCGTACCTCGGCAGTCTTGTGAGACTTGCGAGGTTGCTTAGCTTGCACATACTTGACACTTGGAACTTTTGAGAGTAAATTTCAGAATTAAATTCATATCGGCAAGTGCCATGCACCCAAAATTAATATGACAAAGTCGTGAATGCCAAATATTGGATTCACTATCATTGCAAACATGATTAATAACTTGAGTAGATAAGTCGACAAAGATAAGGAACAAGCCTCCGCACTCATAACCATTTACAACAAATTGTCCACACTTAGAAATTACAACTTTATTGGACTCAAAGACTAACTTAAAACCATCTCGACACAGAAGAGATCCACTGACGAGATTCTTATTGATTGAGGGAACGTGCTGCACATTCTTCGGTCAGACGATCTTCCCAAGTAAACTTCAGATCCACCGTACCAACACCTTGAGCGAAGCACGTGAGCCGCTTTCCCATCGGACGGAGCCAGCCCGTTCGACCGATAAGAAGAGAACATGGAAATATCAGCACATACATGTATATTTGCACCAGTGTCTATCCACCAATCGTGAGTTACAAACTGAAAGAACAAAGGGGAAATATACTGCACCCAACATCCTTCATCTCAATATCACCAAGGACAACATTAGCGGACTTGCCACTATTTCCATGTGAACGCTTGTCAAAGCGATTGGGGCACTAGGAGCCCAATGATTAGGATCACCACACATGGCAAGATCCTTTCTTCTTATACTCGCCTTCTTCTTGAAGTTGGTAGTCAGGCGCCTTGTTTTGCCATCAAACTTTCCTTTGCCATCAGACTGTTCTTATTCTTAAACTTGTGGACTGGAAGTTGTTTTTCCGCACTACATGTGCGCTTAGAACTTCCATCAAAGCCTCGAGGACGTGTATCTTTTGCTCGCCTTTTCTTCAACATGAAGAGATCCGATGAGATCCAAACAGAAAACTCTGTCTCTTATGTTTCAGAGAGGTGGCAAAGTTCCTCCAAGAAGGAGGAAGCTTGGCAATAATGCCTCCGCCACGAACTTGTCCTAGTTACACTTGAACTGCCGAGTTCTTTGGCAAGGGATCAGATCTCATGAGCCTGATCCACGATGGGACGGTCACCATCATCTTGTAGTCATAGAATTGCTCCATGATATACGAGTTGCCGATCCTAAACACCAAACTTGGCGTCCAAAGTGCATCCCACGCATCCTTGCCATTATCAATGACATATAGGTGTCAACAATGTTGTCACCAAGAATATTGAACAAATCCCCATAAACATGGTGTCGATTTCTGAAACGCTTCCTCTGAACAGGAGAAAGGTCTCCTCAGTTTGCCAAGAGTGGCGCTATAGCAGCCTAGGTTTTCAACCATAGAACTGCTCTCGTCGCCATCTCTTATAATTGACACCGTCAAAAGGAGGCGGCCTTGTAGCCAAGCTAAACCAGTTGAATTCAGTTGCCTATAATCAGGTTTTTGGATTGTTGAAAATATAAGCAAATTACCATAATATTTAATCCGAAATAAGCAATAATAAATCATGACTATAAGTGCTGGAATTAATCTAATCATGTATACTAGAAGAATAGACGAGGATCATATTCAACCGAATAAGCAGATCACATCTATTCCAAGAGCTAGTACAAGAAATCGCAATGTAAACCGAACTAGATAGGAACAGATTACGACGGTGCTGGAGGAGGAATCGGGTTCGTGTTCAGGTTGGGATTGAGTTCGCGTTGACACCAGCGTCGTCGCCATGGCGTCGATGTAAATTTGCGCGATGTCCGGGAAGAAGTGGTCGGTCGACGTGATGTTGCGTCGAGTCGCAAACGCGCCCCAAAACCTGATCGCCTCACCCGCATGAGTTCACGAGAGGCGGTGGTTCCGGAGGTTTCATCGCCGTCGTCCGTGCACGTCGGAAGAGGGAATGGAGAAGGTGTAGCGGCGCAAGGTTCGGAGGCAGAGAGATGTTTATTTTCTCATATTAGGGTTTTCGCCTAAGGCCGTTTATATATAGGCGCCGGTCGGGTAAGACGTGGGGCGTAGCCCACGTCCGAGTAGTAACAGCCCACGTTTCCGGAAAGACCGGAAACGAATGACAGAAAAATAACTCGCACAATAATTTTCCCGAGCAGCAAAAAGATAAGATCGGCACCGAGGCACAATGAATCATGGAGCACAAGGCTGCTGGCTGCTATGCAGGCGTGGCAGGCGGGCGGCGGAGGAGGAGCGTGTATGCCACTCCTCTTCACTCTCTTTAGGAGGTAGTGAAACACTCCACTATATATATTGGTCCAACTCCCTCTAAACTAGCAAGGTGGGACTAAACTTTGGTGCCACCCCTTGCTAGGCATGAATGGGCCAAGAGAATTTCAGAATTTGTATTAGGCTATGGGCCAAGGCCCACACCCAAATTCCAACAATCCCCCACAAATTCTCATAGGCACATCTCATCACATCACATCAATCAGTTCCAGAGCATTGTTTACATACCGGTGCGAGGTGGAGACTGTTAAGTTGAACTTCCACTTAGAACTTCATGCTACACTAGATTGCAACTTGAATAGTGGACTATGCCTTGAACTACAAGTTTGGTGCGCACTAGTTTCACATAAGGTCTAGACCGACTGAGGGCTGCCAGAAGCTTCTCCGTGGTTTGGAGCTTATGCGTCATACTCCATGGCCTTTCATGAGTTTATTAGAGAGCACCCAACTCTCACCGACTGACGTTTGTGATCAGACTCATATAGGTGTGTTCTTCAAAAGATGTTCTCAGGATAACAACTTTGCTTAAACAAGCCACTCGAGAACACATTAAGGTAAATACCAACCTGCCATGCGAATAGGATAGTATTGCATCTATACTGAAGTGGTAGTATGCTATAAGGATACTCTCCTCCCGGTTGACCAACAGCTTGTCTCCCAACTCTACTTCACGGGATCTCCGATCACATAGAGCGGGTTACCACCGTGAGCAACTCAAAAGTAGGTCTCAAACCCATCTCCTCGATGCATTATCTATCACATTACGTGATAGACCCTTTGTGAAGGGATTCGCTAGATTTTTAGATGTTTGGATATAGTCCAATGCAATAACTCGGAGTTTCTCATTTTCTGACAGATTTCAATCTCCTCTTCACATGTCTTGATGACTTCATATTGTCCTTAGAACTGCTTATTTTTATGATCACGCTTGATTATCACAGATTCATAAGGATTGCGGGTATTGGTTTTTCAACCACGTGTAAGTTCATCAAGAGTTCACGGCCACTCGCTTCAACAATGGGTCGTGTTCACGTTGTGAGTTCGCTTCCATAGTTGACCTCGTTAAGATGGTCTGCTTGCAAGACTTCCAAGAAACAGCGCCACCACCAAGTGTAAACACATAACCACTCGTGGCCTTAGTCTCATCAGCATCAGAAATCCAGTTTGAGTCACTATACCCTTCAAGTACCCTTGGATACCCGGAGTATTGAACCCCATAGCTCGCAGTGCCTTTCAAATAATGCAAAACCCTTTCAAGGGCCTGCCAATGAACATCTCCAGGATTTGAGACAAATCGACTTAACTTGCTTACAGCAAAGGAGATGTCAGGCCTCGTAGCGCTGGCTAAATACATAAGCGAGCAAATAATCTGAGAATATCTTAGCTGATCTTTAGCATCCTTAGGATCTCCCTGATTCTTTCGAACCAACACGCTAGGATCGTATGGTGTAGGAGAGGATCTACATTCGCTATACCCAAAACGACTCAAGATCTTTTCCACATAGTGAGACTGAAGCAGTGTTATCCCACCATCATCATCTTTCAGCAGCTTGATGTTCAATATCACATCAGCCACTCCTAGATCTTTCATCTCAAAACAACGAGATAGAAAGTCTTTGACCTCATTGATAACATTAAGATTGGTCCCGAATATCGATATCATCAACATACGACATAAGATGACTCCGCCCCACCATGGCGATAGTACACACACTTGTCGCTTCGTTTACAATAAAGCCTTCATCGCTAAAGTCCTTTCAAACTTCTCATGCCACCGCTTAGGTGCTTGCTTAAGACCACAGAGACTTCAAGAATTGCACACCTTGCCTTGTTGACCATCTATCACGAATCCATCCGGCTAATCCATATAAATTTCCTCATCTAACTCTCCATTTAGGAAAGCCGTCTTAACGTCCATTTGATGAACGAGAAGATCATGCGAGGCAGCCAAGGATAGCAGTACTCGAATAGTGGTCAATCTAGCCACAGGTGAATAAGTATCAAAGAAGTCTTCGCTTCTTCGGTATAACCCTTGGCAACAAGGCGTGCCTTATACTTCTCAATAGTACCATCAGGTCTAAGCTTCTTCTTAAACACCCACTTACATCCTACAGGTTTGCACCCATAAGGACGATCAGTAATTTCCCAAGTTCCGTTTGCTATGATGGAATCCATCTCCTATGAACGGCTTCTTTCGAGTCGATCTTGAGATGCATAAGCTTCTGAAATAGAAGTGGGAGTATCATCCACGAGGTATACAATGAAATCATCACCAAAGGACTTCACAGTCCTTTGTCTCTTACTTCTGGTAGGAGCTCCACTGTTATCCTCCACAAATACATTCTTTGTCTAAAATAAGTCGGCCCAGTGAAGGTGTCCTTATGGCAGAGTTTATGAGTTTGGGTTCGGACTAGACCTTGGGCGCAAGATGCCTCGAAAAACATTCGGTACACGAACCATCATATGTGAAGTAATTGCATAACCAACTAGTGGCTACCTTCTTCAAAAAATGATATCGAGTAACGTCATCTCATAAAGTATCTCTCGCTCCTAAAAAATTATTGCATGTAAATAAGTAAAGAGAATGCGCTATGCATGACCAATGCGTGCACACAACCCAACTCACAACACAAAGAGCGTGAGCCCGGCAAAACGTGATGGAATGGCAGACAAACTAGTTATGGTTTGATAAGATGGTTTTAGGCTATCATAGTGCTAGTAGTATTATACAAAGATGGTTTTTGGCTATCATAGTACTAAAATGCATGTCATCTTAAAAATATTCTGAAATAACTCTATAAAAAAAGACCAACCCAGACACTAGCACTCGTTTGCAAAAAAAAAATCCATAAACACAGCAGGCAGCAGCCGAATCGAGGATAATTAAAAAAAAGAAATGCGTTAGTGGTAACATGTGATTCGGTATGGAAGCTATATAATTTAGTGACAAATTCCTATATAAAAATTGCATTGAAATTTTATAAATTATTAAATATAATAATGACAGTATAATAATGATAAATCATGCCTTAGGAACATCGATGGTTCGCTTACAAGTGAACATGGTGAGGTGTGTCGAAAGCGAGACCAGAGCAGGCAACATTCTTTTGAGGTGGCAGGGCACGTGACCTCCCATCAATTCTCTACATGAGTCTTTTAATTACTACTCTCTCTGTTTCAAATTACTCTGCACGCATTCTTATCCAGTGGACTAGTACTTTTTTATTTTTTATCAAAAAAAATCTAAGATTTTTGAACTAGATAGTATGAAATGTGTACTAGATATTTCAAAAATCTCAGAAATTTTTTGGATGAAAAATAAAAAAATACTAGCGCATTTAGATAAACGTGCGTGCGAAGTAATTTGAAACAGAGAGAGTAGTTCAGCAGATGCCCTAGCTGAGTCGTAATCAAATCCTGTCACCCGATTTGGTCTTGCAATAAAACCAAAACTTATTCTCCCGACGGCGAGCAGAGGCACAAACGGACAATCGCCACCAGAGACGAGCCCAGAGGAAGAGAGATCCCGTCCCCCCACGCACGCACGCACGGGCCGCGCCGTCACACGCACGTCGTCCTCCACCTGCGCGGCGCCTCCGCCTGCCCGAGTAGTACAGAAATACAAAGGGAAGGGAAAACTGCGTGTCCGCCTGGGCCTCTCGCTCCCCCCTCCTCCTCCTCCCCAACCGCCTGCGCTCCCGAAACCAATCCAACCCCCTTCACATTGTCCGCGTGCGTGCCTCGCCGTGCTCGTGCTCGTGCTGCTTCTGCTGCTGCTGGTGCCGCCGCCGCCGCCGCCGCCGTGGGGTATGGCGATCCGCGGCCCCGACGCGGCCTCCTTCTTCCCGCTCACGCTGCTCTTCTCCCTCGGCTTCTTCTGCGCCCGCTTCGTCCTCGACCGCCTCGTCTACAAGGTACGGAATCGCCCTCACGTCTCCCGCCCAGATTCGCGTCAGGTTCCGGGGGGATCTCTCGTCCCCACTGCTCTCACTGCTAGGTGGTGCCTGCTGCTGCTCCTTGCTCCTCGTTGATGTTGCCATGAATTCGTATAAAATTTAATATAAAATCGTAACCGATCAATGTGATCCGGCTGATTGTCCGTGCGCATGTGATGCAAACGCGCCGACTGTCCCCTGAACGGGAACTCCTCATTAATTGCCATGTACTTATGTATGCTCTGTAGGATCAATGTGGTATCCCTTTGCCTGCACTTGATAATCATCTGAGTCTCAGCTTGCTTGTCCTTCTCATGCCTTCTGCTCAGACTCAACCACTACACCGACCACTGTGTAGAATCCGCATGCAGTATATTGTCTGCACTCAGTAATATAATTATGTTTTGATTTAAATATATCTGCCCTCTAGAAGCACTGATATCATATAGTAAGGCCCCTCTCTTGTTTCTGCATATATTTAGATGTGTTTTCTGCCCTTTTTTTCTGAAATTTCAGCATGAACAACTTTTTACATCTCAGAGTTATCGGTCAATCTGACATACACATCTAATTTTGTGTCCATGTGTATATGTCATTTTCAGCCGTTGGCAGTATACCTTTTCACTAGCAAGGCTTCTAAGTTGACGATTGATGAGGCCAGGCAAGCCAAGATTGTCAAGTTCTCAGAGTCTACTTGGAAGCTCACGTACTATGCTTCTGTCCAGGCATGGGTCCTGTCGTTAATAAAGCAGGAACCATGGTCATTGGATACATTGCAATACTTCGAGGGCTGGCCGAGCCAACCCATCCCGTGAGTGCAAACTATACTTGTACAAATTTCTTAAACATACGGGCATGCTGCTGTTGCAATGAGATTATTTGCTGATACATCTCTTTGAGGTTCGAAAGGAATAACATATCGCTATTGTGAAACATTATTATCCTTTAAATGTACTCAAAGTTAGGAATTTCAGAATATTCCAGAGCATGCATATAAGTTGCAAAGTATATGTTGTTCAACAACCAACCGATTTCACTTTAATTCTTTGACATGTGATCTTGTAGTAGCTTTCTTACCTTGATAATGGAATCGTGCCTAACTTCACCATTACCAGCTGTAACCATGATAAATTATTGTTCTCCCGTCCGTCTGCTTAGTCTTAGCCTTTTAGGTGATGTTTTCTAATACCTATGTTGTCTTCTGTCTCTCAGGTCCTCATTGAGACTTTTCTACATGTGCCAGTGTGGATTTTATATCTACAGCATTTTTGCTCTTATTGCTTGGGAAACCCGCAGAAAAGATTTTGCTGTAATGATGTCTCATCATGTAGTAACATCTGTTCTTATTGGATATGCATTTCTGACTGGGTAATTCTTTATTGAGCCTTTTGTGTTTTCTGGACTGCAACTGTACAAGAACTTCTGTTTTCTTATCTATGGTCAGTTTGTCACTATGCATAAAAAATCATCTATTACCAATCACTTGCACAAGAATTCACTGTCCGTGCAGTGTGTACTAAAGTTTGACAATTATCTAGATCTTTCTAGTTGCTTACTGGTTTGATTCGTTGGTTATCTTGATAAAAAAATGTGATTACATAAGAAGGTATATAAATTGGAAGCAGAAATTTTAATGGCGATGAAGATCAATTTAACTCTTGCTGTTGATCTGAATATACCAGTAACCAGTGCTTGATTTAGTCTTCTGTCCCTGCATCATGGCCATGTCATGTGACGGGACATAGATTATTTCTGAAAATCATTGCGCTTCATAGACCATAGGGGACTGCACTTCCTTGTAATTTGGCTTTTTTACGTGCAGCACAGTTATGCCATGTCACAGAGTCACAGTACATAAATATTTCTGAAAATCACTGTACTACATAGGGCACTGCATGCATTGATTTCTTTTCACTTCTTTCTTTTGATTATATAAGCATTCACAGGATATAGTGCACTTTAATAATATCAGGTAAGATTAACATTTCAACACAGCTCTAAGACAAGTAAAGTTATGTTTTCTGCAGATTTTTTCGAATTGGAACAATTATTCTTGCTTTGCATGACGCGAGTGATGTGTTTCTCGAGACTGCCAAACTGTGCAAGTACACAGAAAAAGAACTAGCGGCTAGCGTGTTTTTTGGGCTTTTTGCTCTATCCTGGCTCATACTGCGTCTGGTTTACTTCCCATTTTGGATAATCAAAACCTCAAGGTTTGTTGTTCCTTCTCTACATGATTTCCCGTGTTACTTTCATGTTTGAAGGTTTAAACTTACCGTTCTTGTTGTTGCAATGCCAGCTATCAATCCATCATATCCTTGAGGAAGCTCGAAAGGTTCCCAACGACCTTGTACTACATTTTCAACACAATGCTTCTCACATTATTTGTGTTTCATATGTATTGGGGAAAACTCATTTTTTTAATGATAATGAGACAATTGAGTAATAAAGGAAAAGTTGGAGAGGATGTTCGATCTGGTAAGAATATTTTTCTTCAGTGCAATCACTTCGTTGGTTGATTTTCATTCACCCTTTTCTAGATCGTTTGGGAGACTCATTCCATTCCATCATGATCAAATAGAGATTTAAATTTCCATTTGACCAGAAACTATAGTAACCCAGGTTTTTTAGTTCTATCATTTAAGTTCATCATGATGCAGATTCGGAGGATGACGACTGATGGGGGTTGTTTCTTTGACAATGTGATGCACATTTCTTTGCTGATACCTTCCTTGCCTACTCACAACCGTAGATGTGTTGGTCTTTGGCAAGCTTGTGCTAAGAAAGTTTTATCTCTGTATATTGTCTTGTGATATCTAAGATTGCTAGACCAAGAAACTGAGGAGGTTATATACATAGCGGGTATAGCTAGCAACTTACTTGAAGGTCCCTTCATAATTTTCTGTTCATTCTTTTTATTGTTATAGTAGTAGAAAAGGCTTAAGAGGTCGTTTTCTATAGCTTTTACCCAAAGCTTAGAAACTCCTCTGTACCATGTTTCGTATACTTTGACTATGAGTAGGTTTAGTTCTAATTCTTGGGAATAAATTGTTTTTTTATCAGGAGTTTATCTCACATGTGTCTTAATCTCCTCATTTGATACGAAGACTTTCATGCAGCTATATACATAATCTTGTACGGCATTGGATTATCTCAAATTTGGTGTCCAATGTGCATATGCTTAAGTTCCTATCTTTTGGCTTTCTTAGCTATTGCTCTTATTTTTTGAAGAACATATTGGCTCTCATTTTGTGAAGCTTCATTGGCATAACAAATATGCCAATTTTATGGTTATGGCAATGCCACCTCCATTGAATTAGGGAAGAACTTTGTTCTTCCAGTCAGAAGCTTTCCGTTAATCATTACAATTATAAATTCTTCTGACTGTTGCTGGAGATTGTTGGAGCTGTTACTGAGTAATGACCTTAGTAACCTGTGGAGTCGACAGATGCTTGTGGCCGAAGCATGCAAATAACAACTTGTAATGAAAAAAATCGCACGAGACATTTATGGTATATATATACAAGAAGTAACTACAGTACTCCCTCCGGCCCATATTAATTGACTTGGATTTGTTAAGATTTGGATGAATCTAGACACTATTTAGTATATAGATTCATCTAAAATTTGACAAATCAAAGTCAATTAATATGGACCGGAGGAAGTACAAAAAATCTCATTGTTTCAGAAAAAATACGGTACATAAATATGGACCCTCTCTCTATCTGCACAAGAGACTAGCTGGTTTTACAAGTACAACAAAGATCGAAGAAACAAACAGGTCGCTCGACGAAGGAAAATCATACACAAGAAACAACCTCTACATCAGCCATGTCTCTCGTTGGTTCAGCATGTCTTTGGAAAGACATTGTCTGATATCTTTAGCTTGGCGTTCTTGCACGTACTTCTTGTGCCTTTGCCATGCCCGCTGAAAGTAAGCTTCACGTCTTGCAACACTAGATCATGGCATGGAACGGCGTCGCTGCATTCCAGCTTGATCGCATCTTTTGTCCCGCTCGTGCCTCTTACATTCTTGAACTGAAAATCGCTCAGCTCCACGGCCGAAGATTGTTTCTTGCACGCCTTAGGCTTCAACGGATCGTCCATGAAGCAGTAGTTCTGGTCAATGATAATCGGATTCTTGACCTTGTCCATGACGATGTCCTCAAACGTGATGTCCTTGGCATACCCCTTTTCTCCTTGCCATGACTTTATGCGCGCGCCATTCGTCATGCCGACGAGGTGTGATTTGCAGACGGTTATGTTGGAAACTCGATCCTCCGAGATCTTGTCGCCTAAGCTTCCTACGCTGATCCCATGGCCGGGGCCGCAAGTTATCTTCGAAGCATACAAGTTCTCCGTTCCGGTCTCGATCGACATGCAACCGTCTCCGGTCTTGATGTTGCAGTCCATGACCTGTATATCCTTGCTGCGAGCAATATGGATGCCGTCGGTGTTCGGGCTGTCGCCGGGCGCGGCGATCGTGATACGCTTCAGAATCACGTCCTTGCAGTCCTCCACCGACATGTGCATCTGCTGGCTGTTGAGGAGCCTGATGTCTTCCACCTTCAGGTGGTTGCATTTGCTGAGCAGCAGCGCCGTCGGGGCCTCCAAGCATTTGAGGTTCTTGTGCACCCGGCACGAGTTCTTCCACCATGGCTCGCCCTTCCCGTCCATGGTCCCGTCCCCCGTCACGGTCAGCTGATCGACGTTGCTGAACGCGATCCACTTACTGATGCTCTCGTTGGGCCAGGTTGACCGGCCGGGAGCTACGAGTGTTCCGTCGAGCTTGAACCTGACGCTGGACTTGCTCTGTAGCTTGGCGCCGAGAGAGGAGCAAGCTACAGAGCAGTCCGCCGGCACAGCAAACTCGGCCAGGAGGAGACCCAGCCTCCCCAACCTCAAGAAGCCGAAGCCGAGTTCAACGTGGTGAGCTACGGAGCCGTCGGCGACGGAACACTCATAGCTTGCTCCTCTCTCCGAGCCTAACGTGGTGCATGGTGGATTCTGTTTGCCCGCGGCAGTGCCCGCGAAGGCGATCACCGGCAAGACGAACAGTAAGACCAGGAGAAGCACTGCGAGGACGACAGCGCGAGATGCCATGTCCTGACGTATATGCTAGCTTCCGGCCGACTCGATTGAATTAACCTCAGCTTGAGATACGATCGAGTCTAACAATGCGGGGCTTGATTGCTCTATGCCAGCTTCACGGCTGGTGTTTGACGATGAACAAGGCAGGTTCGTGCCCGTCGTACGTAGCTGCTTCCCAACTCGGATGTTCAGTAACATCCAGTCAGACTCGGATTTTCTTTCAGGAAGCAAGACCGGACTCAGATATTACGGACTAATTACGGTCAACGAATACTTTTTTTTTAGATCACGGTCAACGAATACTACTCATGCCGAGATTACAAATTGCCTCAGTTAAGCACTGCCACGAAGGAAGGCCCAGGGAGAAGTTGGGCCCAACAACGCTGCATAGCATTAGGGCACTAATCACAAGCCTTTCACTAATCATTAAGCATGACAACAATCATGCATTAGCGAACTAATAACAAGGGAGTCTGCTGTCGCGTTCAATCATGGATATTGTTGCCGCACATAAATGAGCAGCCACGTTGGCCTCTATTAACAACGGTAAACTAAAATCTATTAGACCTCCCAATAAGTTGGCTGTTACCAAGATCATGGAAATTTCCGAACGTTCCTTATTATCGTGCCACTGCACAGCTAGACACCAGGTACATTCCGATGAGAAGAAAAATATCGAGAGGAGAAAAGAGGTGGCACCACGAAAGAAAGCAGATACATGTGAAGCTATTCAGTTCAGCAGCTTGGAAGAAGCAACCACACTTCAGTGGAAGCAATCAGGAAAACAACTTCCAAGGCCAGAACATGGAGCATGAGGTGTACACAGCTTCATACCTGGAATTAGCCTGCCTCAGTTTGTTCAACATATGAACCACAGGTAGATTAGGACAGAAGATTTCCTCAGATCGGTCAAAAAACACTGACTAGACTAGATCAGAACACAAACACTTGCAAGCCTTGGTGGCGTTGGAACCGAGATAGTAAGAGGAGTGTATTTGGAATTAACATGCTCTTACTCCCATACACACTGTTCAGGATCGGAACATGTTTAGACAACTCCAGAAACACAGCTCCTTAGTTTACAAGAGGGCAGGAGGGCTAACTAGGACATCTTCACAACTACAAAGGGCATACACAGGTTTGTGCTCAAGAACTCAACCAAATGTTCCAATGATCAAGCATCTGCTTCCAGCGTCTTAGAATTTAGATTAAAGCACATACACTTGTCAATAAGAGCCTCAGACTCGTTGCTGTATTCTATGAACCTGTACTCATCCAACTTGAACGCTGACGGAACCTTCCCTTCGCTGTAGCATCGGTTACACAAGCTAAACGAGCGCTTTGTCTCCTTGAACCGTGAGCCGATGATAGGATATCGGCATACGGAGCAGGTGTGGCTGCCGTGACGGACATGATCGCTCTCTTCAAGCTTCACTAATGTGCTAAGGATTCCGAATCCCCAATCAGGATCATTGAACATTTCAAGGAACTCCGTGTAGGATACCATGGTAGGGTCAGACTCCCCGTGCATTTCAAGCATGTCACTAGCCCCGTGGATAGGTATGTAAACGGCACGAAGAAGTTTGATGTAGCTTAGCGCATCACTCCTCCTAACCTGGCCCCTGCTGCCTTCGCTTGCGGGACGCCAAAGGAGCGCATCAAAGACGACACGCTTGCGTCTATCCACAGGACCAGAACAGATTGGAGCAATGATAGCAAAGAACATCCCGAGATCAACACGGCCAGAGCCAGATGCATCAAGGACGGAGAGAATTCTTTCATTCATAGCCTTGACAGCGCCCTGGAAGGTATCTGGCTTGAGGAAAGATAGGAGCCTGCGCAAGATAACCTCAAGAGCTGCTTTCCTGATCGACTTCTCTGGGATGCCACTGCCTGAATAGGATACAGGGACATCAGTCTCGTTCATCTCTTTCCTCAGAAGCTCTGTATCACAGTGGCCAAGCTTTGTCGTCCTCTCAAAGGCCCTTATATCAAGGGCATTGGCCAAATCCTGCCGCAATGTAGTATTCTTTCCAACCCTCTTAAACTTGGATGGCTCTACAATAACAAAGGCTTCCTCTCCTTGAGCATCATGTTTTCCTTTTGGAGGCTTTGGCTTCTTTTTCTGCAGTGTCTTGAGATGTGAGATGGCGTCGTACACCTCGACCCTTTGTGTCATCTTAAATGCCTCCTTGAGTGCCTTCTTGGCCTCCTCGGACTCCCCCTGCCCGAGCAAAGCGACCGCCTTGTTTAGCTGAGCACGCCAATGGTTTGGCCGAATGCTGAGCACACGAGTATACATCTCGGCGGCTCGCACAAAGCGGCATGCATCCATGTTCAATCCACCAAGATTGTACAAGGCATCAACATGCCCAGGTTTAAGATCAATCGCTTTCTGGAACTCCTGAACCGCACGGTCATCATCCCCCACGGCATGCAAGGCTGACCCAAGATCACAGTGCGCATCGGCATAATCTGGCTTGAGGAAGATGGCCTCCTCCAGCGCCTTCTCGGCTGCACGGTATTCCCCAACACCAAAGAGCGCACTCCCTAGGAGCTTGAGGGCGCGGGCATGGGACGGACACAGTATGGCGGCCTCTCGATAGTGCTCGCAGGCACCGAGCACCATCCCCTCGGCCTCCATCGCAATGCCGAGGTTGACATGGATCTGTGGGAGAATGTCCGCGCACTGGGAGTTGCCTGCCTCTGCAGCCTCAAGGGCAAGGAGGAACTCCTCCTTGGCCTCGGCATGGCGGCCCAGGGCGTAGAGGCAGTTCCCGGCGCGGAAGTGCGGGCGGACGTCGGTGGGCTGCAGCTCGCAGCCACGGCGGAAGCTGGCAAGGGCGTCTCGGAAGAGGCGGTGCTCGGAGAGCGCCCGGCCGATGACCATGTGGTTGTCGAAGGCCTCCTCGCGCGAGCGGGAAGCGTCAGCGCGCGTGCGGAGAACGGCGAGCTCCTTGACGAAGGTGAGGTAGTCGCGGCTCGTCTCGTCCCACTGCGCAAGCGGCAAACCGGAGTCAGCGGAACCGGAGATCTCTCTGGACCACCCTGCCTCGGAGAAGGAGTCGAGGTTGCTGCCGCCGCCGCCACTGGTGTCGAGCGAGCCGGCCTTCCGCAGCTGCTTGGAGCGCAGGCGCTTGACTAGTATCTCGAGGTCGTCGAGGAGGGACCAGGAGGAGTCGAACGCAATCCCGTGGTTGGGCGAGGTGGCCCAGGCCGGCGCGGCGGCCGCGGCGCGGGAGCTGGAGGAGGGGGGCGTGCCGGCGATGCCGAGCGGCTTGAGGTGGTCGTCGAGCAGCGAGGCGGCGGCGGCGGCGGCGCCCGTGGACGGGGAAGACGAGGAGTTGTCGGCGGCGGCGATCTCGGGGGATGAGGCGTCGGAGTCGACGGCGGGGAGGGAGAGCGCGAGGAAGTCGCGGTCGACGTCCCCGGCGCCGTCGTCGTAGGTGCGGAGCAGGCCGGTGAGGGAGAGGCCCCGTCCTCCGGGGAGTATGAACTCGGCGTAGGTGCGGAAGACCTCGTCGAGGATGGCGGAGATCTGGTCGTCGCTGAACTTGACCCTGGGGTTGACGGCGACGACGAGCTTGGCCATCTCGGCGCGGTCGAGGCCCCCGTCGCCGTTGGTGTCGAAGCGGTCGAAGATCCTGCGCACCTTCTCCGCCCGCGCGCCCCTCCCCGCCGACGCCGCCGACGCGGACAGCGCCATCGCCGGGAGGCCGCGCGGAGAGGCGGAGCGGGAGAGGGGGAGAGGAAAAGGAAGGAGAGGCGCGGATTGACGGCGAATTTGGGCACGCGCGAGAGCGGGCGAGGGGCGCGGGTTGGGGATTTGAGGGGAGGGGGGCGTGGGACCAGGGGAGGAGCGGCGGGGGCGTGGGTGTGGTGCTGGGCGAAGAAAGGGAGGAGACGAGACGACGGAGGGGGGATGGCAGGCTGGCCTTGGCCTGGACGAGCTGGCAGCGAGGGGCGAGGGCAGCTTTTGGTTCACGTGGATAGGACGGTCCGCCCGCGTCGCTGGGTTCACTCTGTCCCGTCCGTCCGGCACTGGTCAATTTGGAGCCACATGTTGCATGTACGCCGCGCGCCCACGTTGGGCCCGCCCGGGTTGAGGTTGAGGTCGAGGCAGCAGCCGTCAAGCTCGCTGTCTCGCACCGTTGTGCTTTGCGGTTGCAGTGGACTGACTGGTGGTGGTGGTGGTGATACCGCCGCTACTGGTGGTGGTCCGGCTCCGGCAGCAGCCCGGTTGTTGCTGGAAACCGTTAATTTGGGTTTCGGAGTCGTCGTCAACAGGACCTCCGCTGTTGCTTTTTGTTTTGCAAAAGGATATGTCACCTCCCGACCAAGATCGCAGGTATAGGCATTGTGCAATGTGCATCAACCAAAATATCAAATCATCAACATTTCTAAGCATCGTGTTCATACGCTATGCATGGGTGGGATCGGTAGGCTGGGCTGATTTTTGAGCTTCCGGTGCAGGTATTGCGGTACTGGGACTGGGAGGAGCATATGGTCACATAGAAACGAAGGTACAGCCACATTGTGAATTTAGTTTGATCGCCCAAGTGAAAATTTCTTGCATTTCTTGAGCAATTTTTACCCCTTTGTTTGGTGCATTGCACGTATGACCTTTCGGAGTAAATTGCAAAAACCCACCATAATTTGGAAAAGATTATCAACCCTTCACACACACAAAACAACGGAAAACATGCATTTTGGTGGGTGTTTGGTCACTTTGCCCCAATCATGGTGGTTTTTTGCAATTCACTCGACTTTTTGCTAGGATGCTGCAAGTATAATGTGTTTGGTTATATACATAAGTCTGATTTGGTTATCTCGTTCATATTGTGGTGAGCCTACCGTAACATTTCTATTCTACTCTGCCATTAGCAAAAGAGGACTGCAAGTTCATCCTTATCCTACCGCTAGAACAGAAATTAGGCTACCGCTAGATATCACTTATCGCATATTTTTCGGATCCGTTTAGCTTATATTTGTTAGCCTCGTAAGCATTGAGCACATCAATGATCATATGCTCAACCTTCTTCTTTTTTCTCCTTCATCCCCTCATTTTCCTATTCAAGTTCTTCTGTTTGGCCTTCATTATGTTAGTCTGGGATTTCTGTACTTGCAGTTCTTGAGTAGCCTTGTCATCAATCCTTGACAAGTTGTTATCCACAACCTTCTCTCAGTTTTATCTTTGAATTTATTTACATCAATCAAGAGACTTGAATACTTTTTGGCAATTTTGTTCTTCTCGTCAGCTAGCTCCGCCACTAGCTTAGCATTCTGAATCATTTCTTCGATTCTTGCACTGGTGCTATCTTCATACATTCCCCACGGTCTTCCTAGTGTATTTTTGGCGGTATGTGGCCATTCTTTATCTAGCCATGTCATGAACCCATAGTTCCTTGCCTCCTGCATATCAAAATGTCGTGGACATATGTAGTGGATGGGCTAGTGACTGTGAAACAAGAAGATTCAGGTCGAGCTTGTGAGCTGTACTTACATCCTGCACTGGACAGAGGTAGAATATGTGGCCAGTGTTGTTACCTTTAAATGCAACGCCACTTCAGATGATCAAGCTTATGGGCATCGCGGATGTGGGGATAGTCTACTTCTACACTACAGAACGAGGGGTCTTCGATGAAGTCTAAAGCATAGTCTTTGTCCATGAGGGCCGAGTAAATGACAGAAAACCACCACAATTGGGGCAGAGGTGGCACATAACCACCGACTCAAATCGTCTTGACGCAGAGCACTGCACTTTGGGGCAGGTGGGTGACAAGGAGCACTGATCGCCCGTTTGACTCGTATTAACTCGATTTCTCACGATGTTGGCCCACCTTCCAAGTCCACATGGCACCCCGGTCACGGACAGAGACCGGAGCCGTTAGGGATGGCGAATTAAGTAGTTGTTTGCCTCGTTCCCATCCTCAGTCTACCGCCCCGCTGATCATCCCCTCCCCTCGTCGTTGGTGCTCATCCCCTCCCTTCGCCCTAGATCTCTCGTGGCCGCTCACCGGTGGGATGGTTTCCTAAGGCGACGATGAAGAATCTTCAGACGTAGAAACCTCCTTTGGTAATGAGGTGAGTACTACATCCTCCTCTTCCAATCTCCTTTATCTAGGATTAGGATTCATACCAATTTGGGAATTTTAGATTTTAGCATGATTTCCCTTTAGTTATAATGTAAATTTGACTTGTTAGGGTCCAACTATCATGTATGACTCAGATTACAATGGATTAGACAATGAATTTAAACCCATTTGTTGCAAATGCAATGCCATTGCCGTCAAATCTGTTGCTTTTGAAGGATGTTGGACTGGCAGGAGGTTCCTGGCCTGCGCAGGACAGGTCTGTGAAATTAACTAGCTTAATTTACAGCCAAATTAATTTATATAATTGTTTGGTAATTTATTTCTCTATCATTTCTCTCGTAGTTTGGAGAAAGATGTGACTTTGTGCACAGGGTTGATGATGTCTGGTGAGATGCACTTAACAAATCCCTTTCAAAGCTTTGGAATATGTATACCGAAGTGAAAGATGGTTGATTTAGGGATGCTCTGGCACATCTTGAAGTGAAGTTTAATTTTCAAGATAAGATTGCAAAGCTCTATACTTATCTTAGGAATGCCCAAGATGAGCTTAAGTTGGTCGTGGAGGAGAAGCACCTCACCCTAGCATTAAAGTCCAAAAATCTGCACAAGGCTTGATTGAAGCTATGGCTAAACTAGAGCAGAAGAAGGCACTTGATGCATCCACCACAAACATGCACAAATGTTTGAGGGTGAAGGCAGAGAAGGATAAAGTTAGGTTCAAGTAAGAGAAGAAAAAGGTGGAGTACATGCTTCTTGATATGTGGAACCATAAGGAAGGACACAGGTCCAAGGTGAGGAAGATCAAGGAGTTATGTGATGAGATTCTAGATTGAGCTGATGTTGTAATATCTGTTGGATGAAGTGTTAAACTATTTGTTACTTATGAGTTGAACTATTAGTTATCTATGAGATGAACTATTAGTGGAATGTAATATTTTAATTACTTGTTAAATTCTTAGTTGATTGTAATGAATTATTTGTTATTTGTCTCTTTGAATTCTTAGTTGATTGTAATAAACTGGGGCCGATATTTGTTTGAATTTACAAGATAAATTGGGCAGAGCCTAGTGTAAATTTACAACATAAACTGGGCATCCACATAACTCATAAAATTAAGGTTCACAGAGCACATAAATTTAGGTTAACACAAATGTAACAACTTAGGTTCACAGACCACAAAAGGGGGATATTTTCACACCACAACTACATAATAGGTTCACAGACAACAAGTTCTGGCAAGCTCACGGAACATCAGATGAGCAACTTGGACCTGATGTTGCATTTTCAAAGGGGTTTTCATCATGATATCTACTAGCACTAGCATTTGACCCAACAGTTAAGTAAGACATAAAGCCACCCCTGCCACCAGGTCTTGGTGCTCTGCATTCTGCATTGTTTTTGTTCATTCCTTGGAGATGGTCTTGGTGCTATGAATTCTGAAGTTCTTGGAGCAGATGGAGGGCCTCTTTCTTTTGAAGTTCTTGGATCAGGTGGATCAGCAGGCATTGAACTACTAGCCTACATCATAACATAGTAAGAAAGGTTTAATAAAAACCAACTACAAATTAAGTAGTAAAGTTAATGTACAGTTAGATTCCCTTATGATTATTCTTTCTAATGGCTAGGTTAGGTCTCAGAGGCTGCAAACAACTAGTATGCTTATGACCTTGCAATTAGCAGTTGCTACATGTAATGGTACCTATTTTAGATGTATCTTTTGGTTTGGGCACCTCAAATTTGCCTTTCCTCCTTTTCCCGCCTTCTCCCTCTAAGGTGATCTTTAAATTTGGGTGGCATGGTGTCTACGGTATAATTCTTTGTCCAAACATAGTTAGCTTGTAGGCCTTCACATACATGGGTTTTTAAAGAAGTCTGACACAAAATCCTCAGGGTGCAAGCCAGATTTGTAAATGGCACTAATTGCATGATTGTAAGGCAAGCCTGTGAGATCTCATTTCCTGCAAGAACAACTCCTCTTGTCTATGTTTACCTCTTCAGTATGATTACCACTTTTTACCTGCCAGAATCCAATCTCTAACTTCTTGGGGATACAATCCCTTGAGTACTTTTTCATCACTCTAGTTTCACTATGTAGTGAGGTGTAATTTTCCATCTTGCTTTTATTCCACCATCTATCTTGTAGTCATGTCTAATCATTTGCTTGTCATAGACTCTAACAAGCATGGTGACAATGGGTTTGTTCCTAATATCTAGAATGTACCTATTAAACACCTCACTAATATTGCTGACAACAAAATCCGTCTTATAATTTGTGTCCATGGCCTAGGAGATATGCCCAAGAGGCAATAATAAAAGTAGTTATTATTATATCTTTGTGTTTATGATAAATCTTTACATACCATGCTGTAATTGTATTAACCAGGAAACATTAATACTTGTGTGATTTGTAAACATGTAAGAGTCCCTAGTAAGCCTCTTGTAATACTAGCTTGTTGATTAGTAGATGACTATGGTTTCCTAATAATGAGCATTGGATGTTATTAATAACAAGATCATATGATTAGGAGAATGATGTGATGGACACACTCCTATAGTTAAGCGTAGAATAAGATCAAAGTCATTTCAATAGTTCGTTTGCTATAAGCTTTAAAGTACATAGTAACCTAAATCCTTCGACCATGAGATCATGCCAATCACCATCACCGGATGGATGCTTTGATGACACCAAAAACCAATTCATAACTGGGTGGTTATAAAGGCGGCATTGAGTATTCAGAAAGTATGTGTTGAGGCACATGGATCAAGAGTGGGATCTGTCCATCCAAATGACAGATAGATATACTCTGAGCCCTCTCAGTGGAATGTCATCCAATTGGCTTACAAGCATGTGACTGGATCACAAGGGATCACATATCACAGGAACGAGTAAAGATTACTTATCGGTAACGAGGTTAAACTAGGTATGCAGAGATACCGACGATCAAACCTTGGATAAGTAAAGTATCATGAAACAAAGGGAAATTGGTATCGTACGTAAATGGTTCATTCGATCACGAAGTAATCCTAGAAATATGTGGGAGCCATATGAACTTACAGATTCCTCTATTGGTTATTGATCAAAGAAGTGTCTCGACCATGTCTGCATAATTCACGTACCGTAGGGATGTTGTTTAGTAGATATGGTAATGAGTTGGAGACCGAATGTTGTTCGGAGTCTCGGATTGGATCCAAGACATCAAGAGGATATCCGGAATGGTCCAGTGAATAAGATTCATATAAGGAATGTCCTATTTCAGGGTTTGGAAATGTTTTCGGTGTTTTCACCGGAATCTTCTAGTAGGGTCTAGAAGGTCCAGCACTCCGGAGAGAGAAGGGTACATGAATGTGCCATACCAATGTGGAATGGTTGCATCATGTCCTAGGTCACTTGGCTAGGCAATGGGAAGAGAGAAATCAAACTCTAGTTTGAAAAGTCAAATGCCAGTTTGAAAAAGTCAAATCCCAACATGATTGCCTAGTGGAGGGAGGAGAGGAAACCTAGTTAGGGAAGGTTTCCCCTCCCTTGCCACCGGCCACCAAGGGGAGTTGGGGGAGGACTCCCCTCCCCTAGCCGCCCCTCCCACCTATAAAGGAGGGGTAGGGCACCCCTTGGACCCTCACCCCAAAACCCTAGGTCGGCCGCCGCCCTAGATCTCCTCTAAACTGCCACCGCCTAGCTAAACCCTAGCCGCTGGCCACCTCCACCCCTTGGCCTATAAACCCTAGTTGCCAAGGCCTCTCCAAATCCACCATACTCGCTCTGGCTTAGGCGAAGCCCTGCGGGGTCTACTCCTCCGTTTCATCACCACGTCTTCGTGTTGCTGGAATCGAGAGGAGATCTACAACCTCCGCTGCCTGCTGGAACAAGGGAGAGGAATGTCTTCATCGAGTACTAAACGTGTGACCGACTACAGGAGCGCTACCAGAACGCAGCACTGGAAGGATCATCTTCGCGATCTTGAGATCGGCAAGTGAATGACTACATCACCCACGAGAGATCCATATATCGTTAAATGCTTTGGATCTCCGAGGGTTAGTACTCTATCAACTCATTGCATAGATCTAGTAGATTAGATCTTGGATTTTGTGTGTTCATGCGATAGAATTTTTTGGTTTCCATGCTACGAATGTAGGGTTCGCAGCATAGAAAACAAAAAAATTCCTACGATGGGAACTACGTACCAAGATCTATCTACTGGATACAAACAACGGGCGGATGTATATCCGTAGAGAACATACCCTTGAAGACCGACAAAGCTTAACGAGTTCAACTCGTGGTTGATGTAGACGATCTCTTGCCGATCTCAAGATCGAGAGGAAGTCCTAGCGCCACAAATCAGCAGCGATCCGTGTCGACACACGTTCGAGGCACCGAGCAACCTCCGCCTCCTCGCTCCAGCGATGCAGCGGAAGCACAACTCTTTCTTGCCTAATAGCCACCGGGAACATGTATCTCGCTAGTCCGAGACCATGGGGGATAAATTCTAGAGGGGGAGAGAGATCCTTCACGAGGAGGTGTGAGAGACAAGTGAGGAGGGGGACTCCTTTTATAGGAGGAGGGGGGAACCCCAAGGGGGTGTCCGGCGCATGGGGCTGCCCCCTTGCCCTCCCCTCTTCATGTGGGTGGACACTCCACTCACAAATCTCCTTTAAATTTCCTCCACTCAAAAGTCCACTCAAATTCCCATTAAATTTCCACCAAATTTAATGCAAACTCTCATTAAATAAAACTCTTTTATTTTATTCAGAATTTTGTCAATTACTTTAATGACAAACATTCACAAATAACCCCTTGCTAGAATTCCATTTCACATGCATAACCACTTTATGCAATTTCACCAAAAACCTGCTTTAGATATCTAGTGAAATAAATTCCTGCGCTTGTTCATTCTTTCGGCATGAAACTTTTTCTCCAATTGGATGTCGGTGTCTCTTAAGTGTGTCACCCTACGGTTCGTGAATAATGCGGACATGATCGAGACCCCTCTCGGATCAATAATCAGAAGCGGGATCTGGAGACCCATACTGACTCCCACACATTCAACGATGACTTTCTTGTGATCGTCGGAACCTTTTACGCTAGTATCTTAATCCCTTTGTTTCACGATATATTACATGTCCGAGATTCGATCATCGGTATCTCCATACCTAGTTTGATCTCGTTACCGACATGCACTCTTTTCTCGTTCCTGTGATATAACATTCTAGTGATCAAATCACTTGCTTGCAAGCTAATCAATGTGATATCACCGAGAGGGCCCAGAGTATATCTATCCGTCATCGGGATGAACAAATTCCACTCTCGATCCATGAGCCTCAACATAACACTTTATTAGTTCTGAATCCATCTTTATAATCACCCTGTTATGGTGTGACGTTTGATGTTATCAAGAAACTCTTCGGTGTTAGTGATTGACATGATCTCATGGTCTAAGGATTAGGATCACTTCGTAAGTTGTTATAGCAATATAAACTCAATGACTTTGATCGTAATGCTATACTTCGGATGAATGTTCACCACATCATTACACTAATGTTGTGATCTCGTTATTAACAACATCCAATGTCCATGATCAGGAAACCTTGATCATCTTGTTAATCAACGAGCTAGTTTATGAGAGAGGCATAACTAGGAACTTTCTGTTTGTTTATTAAACACACATGTATTAACGTTTCCGTATTAATACAATTATAGTATGCAAAATAAACATCTATCATATACTTGGAATACACATAATAAACACTTTATTATTGCCTCTCGGCATATTCCTTCGCCTCCCACTTGCACTAGAGACAATAATCTAGTTACATAGTGATAAATCTAACACCCATTGAGTTACTCGTGTTGATCATGTTTTTCTCTAGGAGAGTTTTAGTCAACGGATCGCTACATTGAGATCCGTATGTACTTCTAAATCTTTATATCTCCATCCTTGGCATGCTCATGGATGGAGTGAAACCGCGCTAATATGCTTGGAATGCTTGTGAGACCTTGGCTCTTTGGCATTGGCAATGGCACCATTGTTGTCACAATAGATCACCATTGGGTCCAACGCGTTTGCCACCACTCCTAGTTCGGATATGAACTCCTTCATCCAAAGCGCTTCGAGCCGCTCAAGCAAAGAATATATTCGGCCTCCGTTGTTGATCCCGATACCACAGGTTGTTTGGAGCTCCTCCAACTAACCGCTCCGCCATTCATGAGAAAAACGTTTCCGGATTGAGACTTAGAGTCATCCGGATCGGTGTCAAAGCTAGCGTCAACATAACACTTAGCGACGAGCTCTTCTTCACCTCCATATACAAGAAACATATCCTTAGTTCTTCGTAAGTACTTAAGGATATTCTTGACCGCTATCTAGTGTTCTGAACCTGGATCCGATTGGTACCTACTAGTCAAACTAATAGCATGTGCCACATCCGGTCTTGTACATAGCATGGCGTACATTATAGAGCCTATGGCTGAAGCATAGGGGACTTTGCCCATTATCTCTCTTTCTTCCGCCGAAGCCGGACTTTGAGTCTTACTCAATGTCTTGCCTTGCAACATAGGTAAGAACCCCTTCTTACTTCCGTCCATTTTAAACTTCTTTAAAATCTTATCAAGGTATGTACTTTGCGATAGCCCTATTAGGCGCCTAGATCTATCTCTATAGATCTTTATGCCTAATATGTATGACGCTTCAACTAGGTCCTTCATTGAAAATTTGTTGTTTAGATAACTTTTAACACTGTTTAAAAGATCTATATCATTTCTGATCAATAATATGTCATCCACATATAATATCAGAAATGCCACATTGCTCCCACTCACTTTCTTGTAAATACAAGCTTCTCCATAAGTTTGGACAAATCCAAACTCTTTGATCACCTCATCAAAGCGGAGATTCCAACTTCGTGATGCTTGCTTCAATCCATAGATGGATCGCTGAAGCTTGCACACCTTGTTAGCATCCTTAGGATCGACAAAACCCTTTTGTTGTATCATATACAACTCTTCCTCAATATTACCATTGAGAAACGCTTTTTACATCCATCCGCCATATCTCATAATCGAAATATGCAGCAATTGCTAACATAATCCTAATCGACTTTAGCATCGCCACGGAGAGAATGTCTCATCGTAGTCAACTCCTTGAATTTTTCGAAACCCCTTGCGACAAGTCGAGCTTTATAGACGATCACATTACCATCGATCAGTTTTCCTTTTGAAAATCCATTTGTTCTCCACGGCCTTTCGTCGTGAGGTAAGTCCACCAAGTTCCAAACTTGATTTTCATACATGGATTCCATCTCGATTTCATGGCTTCTAACCATTTATTGGAATCGGGCTCATCATCGCTTCTTCATACGTCGCGAGGTCATCATTTTCATCAACCATGAAATTCATGACAGGATTTCCGAGAGCTCGCCGCACGCGTCTGCTTGACTGCGAGGTTTGGTAGTACTCTCTTCGGAGTTTCATGATCATTATCATTAGTTCCTCTTCAATGTGGAGCCAACTCGGAACAACTTCCGGCTGCGCTACTCGCCATACTTTGAAGAGAAGGTTCAATAACCTCTTGAGTTCTACCTTCCGACTACTCACACCTTTCATGAGAAACTCTTTCTCTAGAAAGGATCCATTCTGGCAACAAAAACCTTGCCCTCGGATCTGTGATAGAAGGAATACCCAATAGTTTCCTTAGGGTATCCTATGAAGATGCATTTTTCCGCTTTGGGTTCGAGTTTATCCGTTGAAGTTTCTTCACATAAACATCGCATCCCCAAACTTTAAGAATGATGATTAGGTTTGTTTCAAACCACAATTCATACGGTGTCTTTTCAATTGATTTAGATGGTGCCCGATTTAAAGTGAATGCAGCAGCTTTCTAGTGCATAACCCCAAAATGACAACGGCAAGTCCGTCGGAGACATCATAGATCGAACCATATCTAATAAAGTACGACGATTACGACGTTCGACACACCATTTCATGGTGTTCCGCAGTGTGAGTTGTGAAACAATTCCACACTCTTTCATGTGAGTGCTAAACTCGTAACTTAGATACTCACCTCCACGGTGGACCAGAAATTTGATCTTTCTATTACGATGATTTTCCACTTCATTCTGAAATTCCTTGAACTTTTCAAAGGTTTCGACTTGTGTTTCATCAAGTAGATATAACCGTATATACTCAAATCATCCGTGAAAGTAACAAAATAACGATATCCACCTCGCCGACACACTCATTGGACCACATACATCGAAATGTATGATTTCCAATAAATCATGCCTGCTCCATTGAACCGAAAACGGCGTTCTAGTCATCTTGCCCATAAGGCATGGCTCACATGTATCAAATGATTCAAAATCAAGTGATTCCAAAAGTCCATCCGAATGGAGCTTCTTCATGCTTAACGCCAATATGACCTAGACGGCAAGTGCTACATATATGCGGATATATCATCATTTAGTTTAATCCTTTTAGCATCAACATTATGAATATGTGTAACATTATCATCGAGATCTAATAGAAATAGACCATTCATCATCGGTGCATGACCATAAAAGATTTCATTCATATAAATGGAACAACCATTGTTCTCGGATTTAATGAATAACCACTTCGCATCAAACACGATCCAGATACAATGTTCATGCTCAAGGGCACCAGATAACAATTATTCAAGTTTATAACTAATCCCGATGGCAAGTGGAGAGGCAGCGTTCGACGGCGATCACATCAACGCTTGATCCATTGCCGACACGCATCTCGACCTCACCCTTTGCTAGCTTGCGCAGCCCACGATTCGAGTTACAAATATTAGCAATGTAATCGGTATCAAATACCGGGTGCTCTGCGAGCACTAGTCAAGTACACATCAATAACATGTATATCATATATACCTTTGCCTTTTTTGCCTTCTTGTCCGCCAGATACTTGGGGCGCTTCGATGGCGATCCCCTTACAATAGTAGCACTCGAATCGACTTAGGTCCAACTCGGGTTTCTTTTCGAATGCAACAAAGCTTGCCGCCTTTACTTCCCTTCCGCTTTTCCCTTCTTGTATTTCTTGAAACCAGTGTTCCTATTGATCATCAACACTTGATGTTCCTTTTTGATCTCCACTTCTGCAGTTTTAAGCATTGACAGAAGCTCAGGGAGAGACTTCTTCATGCCTTGCATGTTATAGTTCATCACGAAGCTCTTATAGCTAGGTGGCGTAGACTGCAGAACGATGGATGCCTAAGTCAATGGGAATCGTTATTCCCAAGGACACAAGCTTATCGGCGAACGACATCTTGAGTACATGCTCACTAATAGAGCTGTGCTCTTCCATCATGCAGCTAAAGAACTTTTCAAGCGTTGTAGTTCTCTACAGCATGTGTGTCGAAAATCATTTTCAACTCACCCATTGTATCAAAAGCATTGCCATTTTCGAAACGCTTTCGAAGTTTTGGCTCTAGCCCATACAATATGCCGCAATGAACTAAGTTGTGGTCCTCCTGACGAGTCTGATAGACATTCTTCTCCTCGTCAGGGGCATCATCTAAAGGTGGGGGGCCTAACGGCGCTTCTAGCACATATTGCTTTTGTGCAACAGAGAGGAGAATCCTCAAATTCATGGCCCATTCGGTAAAGTTGCTACCGTTCGTTGCTAGTTTCTCTTTCTCCATGAACACATTGAAATTAAAAGGTGTGCCATCTACAACAGAATTTGTAAAGTTTAGACTAAGTGTATGATAGATTGAGTTCAACTAATCCATATTACGAATGAACTCCCACTCAAAAACGACATCCCTCGTGTCTTTTTGGTGATTACATGAACCAAATCCACTATACCAAGTCCGATCATCACGTGAGTTGGTATAGCTTCAAAGGCGAGCATCAAATGGGCATCATATCAACTATATGACTCATGCTTAACCTATCGGTCCGTGTTCCGAGGCCATGTTCAGACATGCTAGGCTCGCCAAGTTAGAACCTTAGTATTCAAGGCGTGTAACTGTTTTACACCCGAAATATGGTCGTGGATCCAAGAACACCCGATCATCACGTGATGTCTTGGAGCGACGAAACATAATCGGTGCATACTAAAGGAAGAACACATTCTTATCTTGATATTTAAAAAAGGGATCATCTTATTATGCTAACAAAGCGCTAAACAAGCAATATAAGATGCTATCAAACATCATATGTTTATTAGTGAAATGATATGGTTCCCGCAGATGATCTCTATCATGTGCACCGTGGTATGATCACTATCATACCTATATGTGTAAATCCAAGGTCTATGGAGTTTACACGCTATGTGTGTTGTAAGAGTATCATCTCATACTTCTACTTACAACACTACCATATCATAACACTAGCCCAGCAACAATCTAAACTAGACGCCTCTAATTTATCCATTGCAAGTTTTACGTGGCTTAGGGCTTTCGAGATAGAACCATTCTTACCTACGAACATGAACCACAACGAGGATAATCCAATTGTTGACAACTCGCTTGCAAAATAGATATTGACTATAGTAGGAGAGACAGACACCCGCTAGCCACTTATGCAAACTAGTTGCATGTCAAGCGTGGAACAGGTCTCATGTGCGAGGACATGTAAGCTTTAAAATACATAGTAACCTAAATCCTTCGACCATGACATCATGCCAATCACCATCACCGGATGGATGCTTTGATGACACCAAAAACCAATTCATAACTGGGTGGTTATAAAGGCGGCATTGAGTATTCAGAAAGTATGTGTTGAGGCACATGGATCAAGAGTGGGATCTGTCCATCCAAATGACAGATAGATATACTCTGAGCCCTCTCGGTGTAATGTCATCCAATTGGCTTACAAGCATGTGACTGGATCACAAGGGATCACATATCACAGGAACGAGTAAAGATTACTTATCGGTAACGAGGTTAAACTAGGTATGCAGAGATACCGACGATCAAACCTTGGATAAGTAAAGTATCATGAAACAAAGGGAAATTGGTATCGTACGTAAATGGTTCATTCGATCACGAAGTAATCCTAGAAATATGTGGGAGCCATATGAACTTACAGATTCCTCTATTGGTTATTGATCAAAGAAGTGTCTCGACCATGTCTGCATAATTCACGTACCGTAGGGATGTTGTTTAGTAGATATGGTAATGAGTTGGAGACCGAATGTTTTTCGGAGTCTCGGATTGGATCCAAGACATCAAGAGGATATCCGGAATGGTCCAGAGAATAAGATTCATATAAGGAATGTCCTATTTTAGGGTTTGGAAATGTTTTCGGTGTTTTCACCGGAATCTTCTAGTAGGGTCTAGAAGGTCCAACACTCCGGAGAGAGAAGGGTACATGAATGTGCCATACCAATGTGGAATGGTTGCATCATGTCCTAGGTCACTTGGCTAGGCAATGGGAAGAGAGAAATCAAACTCTAGTTTGAAAAGTCAAATGCCAGTTTGAAAAAGTCAAATCCCAACATGATTGCCTAGTGGAGGGAGGAGAGGAAACATAGTTAGGGAAGGTTTCCCCTCCCTTGCCACCGGCCACCAAGGGGAGTTGGGGGAGGACTCCCCTCCCCTAGCCGCCCCTCCCACCTATAAAGGAGGGGTAGGGCACCCCTTGGACCCTCACCCCAAAACCCTAGGTCGGCCGCCGCCCTAGATCTCCTCTAAACTGCCACCGCCTAGCTAAACCCTAGCCGCTGGCCACCTCCACCCCTTGGCCTATAAACCCTAGTTGCCAAGGCCTCTCTAAATCCACCATACTCGCTCTGGCTTAGGCGAAGCCCTGCGGGGTCTACTCCTCCGTTTCATCACCACGTCTTCGTGTTGCTGGAATCGAGAGGAGATCTACAACCTCCGCTGCCTGCTGGAACAAGGGAGAGGAATGTCTTCATCGAGTACTGAACGTGTGACCGACTACAGGAGCTACAGCTACTTTGTTGTTGGAAGGATCATCTTGGCCAGCTGAAAACTAAAATACCGACTGAAGGATTTCAAGGATCTTGAGATCGGCAAGTGAATGACTACATCACCCACGAGAGATCCATATATCGTTAAATGCTTTGGATCTCCGAGGGTTAGTACTCTATCAACTCATTGCACAGATCTAGTAGATTAGATCTTGGATTTTGTGTGTTCATGCGATAGAATTTTTTGGTTTCCATGCTACGAATATAGGGTTCGCAACATAGAAAACAAAAAAATTCCTACGATGGGAACTACGTACCAAGATCTATCTATTAGATACAAACAACGGGCGGATGTATATCCGTAGAGAACATACCCTTGAAGACCGACAAAGCTTAACGAGTTCAACTCGTGGTTGATGTAGACGATCTCTTGCCGATCTCAAGATCGAGAGGAAGTCCTAGCGCCACAAATCAGCAGCGCATCCGTGCTCGCACACACGTTCGAGGCACCGAGCAACCTCCGCCTCCTCGCTCCAGCGATGCAGCGGAAGCACAACTCTTTCTTGCCGAATAGCCACCGGGAACATGTATCTCGCTAGTCCGAGACCATGGGGAATACATTCTAGAGGGGGAGAGATCTGTCCCGAGGAGGTGTGAGAGACACGTGCGGAGGGGGGCTCCTTTTCTCGGAGGAGGGGGGAACCCCAAGGGGGTGTCCGGCGCATGGGGCTGCCCCCTTGCCCTCCCCTCTTCATGTGGGTGGACACTCCACTCACAAATCTCCTTTAAATTTCCTCCACTCAAAAGTCCACTCAAATTCCCATTAAATTTCCACCAAATTTAATGCAAACTCTCATTAAATAAAACTCTTTTATTTTATTCAGAATTTTGTCAATTACTTTAATGACAAACATTCACAAATAACCCCTTGCTAGAATTCCATTTCACATGCATAACCACTTTATGCAATTTCACCCGAAAACCTGTTTTGGTATCTAGTGAAATAAATTCGCGCTTGTTCATTCTTTCGGCATGAAACTTTTCTCCAATTGGATGTCGGTGTCTCTTAAGTGTGTCACCCTACGGTTCGTGAATAATGCGGACATGATCGAGACCCTCTGATCAATAATCGAAGCGGGATCTGGAGACCCATCGACTCCCACACATTCAACGATGACTTTCTTGTGATCGCTTAACCTTTTACGCTAGTATCTTAATCCCTTTGTTTCACGATATATTACATGTCCGAGATTCGATCATCGGTACCTCCATACCTAGTTTGATCTCGCATCGACATGCACTCTTTTCTCGTTCGTGATATAACATTCTAGTGATAAAATCACTTGCTTGCAAGCTAATCAATGTGATATCACCGAGAGGGCCCAGAGTATATCTATCCGTCATCGGGATGAACAAATTCCACTCTCGATCCATGAGCCTCAACATAACACTTTATTAGTTCTGAATCCATCTTTATAATCACCCTGTTACGGTGTGACGTTTGATGTTATCAAGAAACTCTTTCGGTGTTAGTGATTGACATGATCTCATGGTCTAAGGATTAGGATCACTTCGTAAGTTGTTATAGCAATATAAACTCAATGACTTTGATCGTAATGCTATACTTCGGATGAATGTTCATCACATCATTACACTAATGTTGTGATCCTGTTATTAACAACATCCAATGTCCATGATCAGGAAACCTTGATCATCTTGTTAATCAACGAGCTAGTTTATGAGAGAGGCATAACTAGGAACTTTCTGTTTGTTTATTAAACACACATGTATTAACGTTTCCGTATTAATACAATTATATCATGCAAAATAAACATCTATCATATACTTGGAATACACATAATAAACACTTTATTATTGCCTCTCAGGGCATATTCCCTTCAACGAACCCCTACACTTTGCCCATGTGTGCACTCGAATTTTGGACAACGACGGAAATGCTGGCTCATACTGCTTTTAAATTATTCCATTGCAATATCAAACCTTGGTCTTTGTGTATGAATATGCTGCATTGTCCATGCATTTCTTTAGGTCTTATCCCTTAAGCCGACTGTTTGGAGATTGGCATAAATATGCCTCAAGTAGTACCTCTGAGGAGAATTAGGGAAAACTTTAGTCACAACCTTGAGCAAACCCTTATGCATGTCTAACATGATTATGTATTGCCCAAACTGGCCCTCATCTCCACCAAGTGCTTCTTTCAACTGCTCCAAAAACCACACCCAATTTTTATAGTCCTCTTTATCATCAACAACCTATGCAATAGGATACATGTTGTTGCAATCTCTACCTGTTGCAAAAATAATTTGAGCTCCAGTAGTCAGCTTAATGAAGCAACCATTGATGACGACGCCCAGTACTGTCGTGGGACGCTTTGTTGGAAACCCCAAGAGCAAGGTGTGATGAGCACAACAGCAAGTTTTCTCTCAATAAGAAGCTGAGGTTATCGAACCAGTAGGAGGAAGGAAGCGTCTCAAAGGTGTTGCAAACAACGTGGAAACCTACACAACACAAACTCAAGACTTCGCCCCAACGAAACAGTGAGGTTGTCAAGCTCACCGGTTTGTTGTAACAAAGTATTAAATGTATGGTGTGGAAGATAATGGTGGTTTGCGACAAGTAAATAGTAACAGTGGAAGATGTATCAATGGTAAAGATTGGACCGGAGTCCATAGTTCACTAGAGGTGCTCTCCTTAGATAAACAACATGGCATAAAGGGTAAACAAATTACAACAAGACAATTGACAGGAACTGAGCAAGGCATAACAATGCAATACTAGTGAGAAAGATCCTATGACATTCGATTGGTCAATACAACAAGATACATAGACCGCCATCCAACTGCATCTATGACTAGAAGTCCACCTTCAGGTTATCATCCGAACACCCTCCAGTATTAAGTTGCAAGCAACAGACAACTGCTTTAAGCAAAGTGTATAAGGTAAACAATCCACTTGTTTCCATGAACAAGAGACCGTTGTTTTCTCCCTAGTAGCAACAGCACATCTACAACCGAAGAGATTTCTGTCACTTCCCTTGGAAACTAGAGGCATGAACCCACTATCAAGCATAAATACCCCCTCTTGGAGTCACTAGCAACTACTCGGCCAAGATAGCTACTAACAACGAAGAGCATGCAAGATCACAAACAACACAGACATGATTGAATCATAAAGACAAAACCATTAACCGAACTGACATAATAATCTCAATATCCATCGGATCCCCGCAAACACAACATGCATGATTACAAATAGATTAGATCTTGATCATGAACGAAGCTCACAAGATCTATACATGAAAGCACAAGGAGGAGATACAACCATCTAGCTACTACATGGACCCATAATACAAGGTGGAACTACTCATGCATCATACCGGAGAGAAGGCCTCCGGGATGATCTCCCTCCTAGGTGCCGGAAGAACTGATCCCCGATCTAGGGACGACGGTGGAGGCGGCTACAGAAGGTTTCGTGGAGTTTTGATCGGGTGCCTAAGGTTTCTGCATCGGGGGCTTCTTATAGGCGAAGAGGCGAGGCCGGGAGGCAACCAGGGGGGCCACACCCCTGCCTAGGCTCGGGTCCACCCTAGCCCGCGCCTGGGGGTGTGGCGGCCCTCTAGCACCTCTTCGTCTCGTCTTCTGGATTTGTGTCCCCACGGTAAAATATTGACTTCAGCTTTTGTCCCGTCCAATTCCGAGAATATTGATTTTCTGCCTTTCTAGAACCAAAAACAGAAGAAAACAGGCAACAGGTTCTGTGGCTACTTGCTAATAGGTTAGTTCCAGAAAAGATATAAAAACACCTCAAAGTGTAGATAGAGCAAAACAAAGTAGATTGTAAACAAGCATGGAGCATCAAAAATTATATATACGTTTCTGATGTATCAAGCATCCCCAAGCTTAACTCCTCCTCGTCCTCGAGTAGGTAAGTGATAAAAAGAATAATTTTTGAGGTGACATGCACCATCAAAACCAAGATCAAACCATTTGCAAGCATTGAAAGCTGGGATCAAAGAACTCTAAACATGTGCATGAAAGATGGAGTTCTAACAATAAGACAAAGTAACTATGCATGCAACATGAAAGGCTACAAACAAAGATCATGAATACTATGCATTGAAAAACGTTTGTTTGTTTCACATACAGAAAACATGGCATAGTGGCATTCAGCTTGTCCCTCATAGAGTAGCAAATAGATGCATAGGACACCTTCAAAGTTCGCAAGGGTGACTAGAAACAAGTAGCACAAGAACAAGTAATATCACAATATGCATCAATCAATAAGCTTTGGGACACTGCACATAGAATGACAACTATGCTCTCTTAATGGTGCCTAAAAGGTAGAAGGTGGAGACTCAAATAATGGTGGAAGAAGGGCCTTTTATAAAGGAAGCAGGGATTTCAAGTTTCAATAAGAGCTTCCAAAAATTATGGTACTTGTCAGCTTTCAGCCCTCATTGCCCCTATAATAAGCATCTTTAAGTGGTTAAGGTTAAAGTGAACAAAGATGGAGTATATGCTTGACAAAGTATAAGTTGGCAATATCAAGTCCCTTGAATACGAAGGCCACACCTCATGCTACTCAACTTCAGTCACCTGCAAGTTCTTGTCATTGTAAGTACATGCGTATCATAGAGAACCACCAACGGGGTGTAGGGTTCGCAACATAGAAAACAAAAAATTTCCTACGATGGGAACAACTAAGTACCAAGATCTATCTACTAGATACAAGCAACGGGTGGATATACATCCATAGAATACATACCCTCGAAGACCGAATAGCGTTAACGAGGTTGTACTCGTGGATGATGTAGCGAACGCTTGCCGATCTCAAGATCGTGATGAAGTCCATCTGGTCCAGCCGGTCCAGCACGATCAAGTCCAGCACCTCAAAGCAGTGGTGCATCCGTGATCGCACACGCAGGTACCCGACAACCTCCGCGCCTCGCCCAGCAATGGAAGCAACAAATCCTTCCAGAAAAAACCACCGGGAACATGTATCTCGCTGATCCGAGACCATGGGGAAATTCTAAAGGAGGGAGAGAGATCCTTCGCGAGGAGGTGTACTTTGAGAGGAGGAGAGGGGGGCCTTTTATAGGAGAGAGGGGGGCACCCAAGGGGCATGGCGCCCAGCCATGGGGGATACCCCCACCTCTTCCACATTCATGTGGGTGGAGCTCCCACTCAAAATGAAAAGCCTCCACTCCCATTAAAAAGCCTCCACTCAAAAAATCCACTCACATGCATTAAATTTCCACCAAATTTAATGCAAGCTCTCATTTAAATAAAACTATTTTATTTATTTATTCAGAATTTTGTTAATTACTTTAATTAACAAACATTCACATAAAACCCCTTACAACATTTCAATTTCACATGCAGAACCAGTTTCAGCAATTTCAACCGAACAGCCTTGTCTAGTGAAATAAATTCCTGCGCTTTCCTTTTCTTTTTCTGGCATATCATTTGCTCCGAATGGTGTCGGCATCCCTTAAGTGTGTCACCCTACGGTTCGCGAATAATGCGGACATGATCGAGACCCTTCTCCGATCAATAATCAGTAGCGGGACCTGGAGATCCATACGGACACCCACACATTCAACGATGACTTCTATGATCGTGTGAACCTTTTACGCTAGTATCTTAATCCCTTTGTTTCACGATATATTACATGTCCGAGATTCGATCATCCATTCCATACCTAGTTTGATCTCGCATCGACATGCACTCTTTTCTTGTTCCCGTGATATAACATTCTAGTGATCAAATCACTTGCTTGCAAGCTAATCAATGTGATATCACCGAGAGGGCCTAGAGCATATCTATCCGTCATCAGGATGAACAAATTCCACTCTCGATCCATGGGTCTCAACATAACACTTTAGTAGTTCTGAAGCCATCTTTATAATCACCCAGTTACGGTGTGACGTTTGATGTCATCGAGAAACTCTTCCGGTGTTAGTGATTGACATGATCTCATGGTCTAAGGATTAGGATCACTTCGTAAGTTGTTATAGCAATATAAACTCAATGACTTTGATCGTAATGCTATACTTTGGATGAATGTTCATCACATCATTACACTAATGTTGTGACCTCATTATTAACAACATCCAATGTCCATGATCAGGAAACCTTTGATCATCTTGTTAATCAACGAGCTAATTTATAAGAGAGGCATAACTAGGAACTTCCTTTTTGTTTATTAAACACACATGTATTAACGCTTCAGATTAATACAATTATAGCATGTAAAATAAACATTTATCATAAATAAGGAATACGATAATAACCACTTTATTATTGCCTCTGCATATTCCTTGTCTCCCACTTGCACTAGAGACAATAATCTAGTTTGAAAACTTTGCGTATTGAACACATATGGCTTTCCGGTGTTCCATATACGCAACTGCAAGTGGTTAATATAATGTACGGATCTGACGCTTTCAGGTCCGTGTGTATTTGCATGTCTTTGCGTCTTCACACATCACTCATTCTCAATAAGATGGCATTGTATAAATTTGGTCTTTTGGTGAGACCTTTAGCTCCTTGGGGTTAAAACACGTCGATACTATTGTCGTACAATATATCTTTAGTGTTAGCCCGTTGCGAACCACACCTTAGTTTGATAACAAACTACTTGACACAAATGCCCTCCTTTGCTGCTACTATAACAGTCATACTTAGCCTTTTTGTTGTAGTATTCGTCACAATGTCTTAACTATGGATTTTATCCAAATCCATCATGGAATCTCCTTTCCATTACATTGTGCCACCCATAGTTTAAATTGAGATAAACTTAATTTGTATCTTGTGACAAACCTAGTATCAATGTAACGCTTTACAATGAACTATTTGTAATTGTTTGTCACCTCTACACAAATATATTCTTAGTTCTTTCAAAAAGATCATAAGAATATCCTCACTATCGTCCAATGATCATTTTATGATTCATTCTGGTATATGCTCATAACACTTAGAGCATAGGACATATCTGGATGTGTACATATCATGGTATGATTGATTAAAACATTCTCGTGATTTCACTCATCAAGTGTCAAAGCACTTGAATCTTGTTTCACTTATCAAGTGTCGATACACTTGAATCTTGATTCAATTCCTTTCCATGCAACAAGAACTGTTTCTTGTCGTTTCTATATTGAACTCCTTGAATATCTCATATATGTATGTTTGGCACAACCATATTGGCGTCACAGTCTATCCACTATAGACATTCACGCTAAATATTTGGGTTTTTCCTAAGTATTTCATCAAAATGAAATTCTTAACCTTTGTCAATAAAAGATACATCATTTCTAATCAACAAGATGTCCTCCACATAATGTATTAGAAATATGTCTTAGCGCTCCCACTTAATTTCTTGCAAATGCAAGCATCTTCATCGTCTCCTGATGAAAAACTCCTTTTTCATCATGGTGAAGATTCCAACTCCGCGATGCTTACTTCAGCCATTGAAGTTTGCATGCCCTTTTAGCATCCTTTGAATTTTAACAAAACCGTTTGGACCGTGTCATGTACACATCCTAGGTAACCATTCTATTAGAAGAATTTTGTTTTGTTTATTCATCTACCATATACCAAATTATATGTAGTGGTTGCTACTTTAATCCGTCCAAACTAAATATCACTATGAAAGATCAAATCTTGTCATAGTCAACTCCTTGAACATTGTCATAAAATACTTTACGACATGTCGACTATTTCATAGATGTGAAACATCCATGTCTGTTTCTTTATAGATCCAAATACGACCGATAGGTTTTTACACCTTTCCGGAGGGTCTTCCAAGTTCAAAACTTGATTTATCGTGTATGGACTTATCACGGATTTTATGGCTTCAAGCCATTTGACGGAGTCAGGGCCCATCATCACTTCTTTGCATGTAGTCGGTTCATCATTGTCAGACAATAATGATTTACTCTCAAATCTTAGCATTTGATTGTTTAACCGACCGACTTGGTTCGATAAGAACTTAGATCTCCGTGACCACAACCTTTGAGGCACATAAGCTATGAGCATTATGGCAGCCTTCGGAACGATTTCCGGTGCTACGCAACTCAGCACATTTAGCTAAGGTTCGTTAACCTTATCAAAGTTCTATTGTCCTCCCACTTAACTTTTGCGAAAAATTCCTTTTTCAAGAAACTTCACATTTCAAGCGACAAAACCTTTTGTCCTTGGTGTTATGGAGGAATACCCAATTGTTATTCGAAATAACCTACAAAGACATGCTTATCCGACTTCGGTTGTAAACAACTTACTTATGTTTAGCATACCAAAATTTAAGAAATGACAACTTGGGTTTTACCCCAAACCATAACTCATATGGTGTCATTTCAACGGATCAAGATGGAGCTCTTTTCAGTGTAAAAGCGGTAGTGTCTAAAGCTTTAATCTTTTAAAACATAATGGCAATTTTATAAATAACACCTTTGATCCAACCATGTTAAACAAGGTTTCATTACAAATCTCAAACACTCCATACTCCTAAGGTGTTTCTGGAGATGTAAATCTAGGTGTTTTGCTAAACTTGCAACTCAAATAAATCCCTTTATGATAATATCATAAACCATTTATTTTCTTGTCACAATGATTTTCACTTCATCTTGAAATTCTTTGAACGTTTTCAAATATTTCATACTTCTTTCTCATTAAGTGAACATTCACTTAAATTTCCGGAGAAAGCATATGAAGTTGAAATCCATCGCTTACGACTACACTTAATGGACTACATACATCGATATGTATAAATTCCAATAATTTAATCATTCGTTCTTCTTTGGCCTTTGAACGAAGTTTTAATTATCCCGAGGAAAGTCTCACAAGCGTCACTTGATCAAATCAAAGACTCCAAAAATCCATGAAAATGGAGTTTCTTCATGTTTTATTTCCAATATAATTTAAACAGCGATGTCACTTCGTAAGTGATCTTCCAATCATTTGTCTTGCGACATTTTAGCATTAGGTTTTATGGATGTGATTTCTCCAACTAGATTTGTAAATTATCCATCTTATATGGAATACGGTAATTATTTGAATAACCTTTGTTCTCATAATACCTGATTCAAATAACAATTATTAAAACAAATCTTGAAGTCAAGCCTTGATGTCAACCAGAAATACAAACAACGGTTTGTTTGTTTTTGATGAACATCATCACATATTCTCTTGCTAGTTACTTAGGCCATTGTGGTTCATGAATTGCGTTGCTCCGTATGAAATTTCATACCAACCAATTCGGTATCCAATACCCAAGAACCACATTGTTTAACAAGCAAAGAATACAACCATAACATGTATATCATATATATACCTAAATTGGATATTTCTAATCTTTTCTTTTTTGCCAAGTATATTTTATAGATTCTCTTTCAGCATTTCCTTTTCCTTTTTAAAAGAATCTACCAACATCAAAAGTAGTGCCATATACATGACACATAGTCCAAAGCGTGTATATTCAAATAATAATATCTTTGGACTTGCACTTTGAAGTAGATCACCATCATCAAAATGATCGGTATTCTTTCAAAATCCATTCTTTAGTAATCTTTTAGGGTAGTAAACACTTTACATACATCTTCTATTCATCCTTATCATGACGACTTTCATGATCAAGCTACTGTAGCTTATAAAGGCGAATCATGAGTATAACATTACTTTCCAAAACCCTTTTGGATGATTAGGATGTCTAGCATCTCCAACCTTTGTAAATTCTCATCCAATATGAGAACATATATTATACTCTATCATTTTGCAACCAAAACATTGTTTCAGATATCGTTATATCTGCCACACATGATGGTTCCTGAAACAATTCTTTCAGCTCCTAGATAATCTCGATATTTAAATCAAGAATCATGGAGGCAAACATGATACTTAAGATACTAACACTGGAATTGTTACTCTTGATTTAATACCAATTATTAAATCTCACGGAGTAAATAAAGTTTGCTGAAAGTTTGCAATAGGAATTTAAACTTTAGATTGACACTCAACACAATACGATACCAATTCGTAAAGTATATATCCAGAATTCTATAGTTCTATTATCTCAATTACAACTATGCATAAGGTAGTGAACGAATGTCAATGACTACAACAAATTATGCAAATTCACTTTGATTTAATTTATGACAAATTGAGTTCTACTAATCCAAATTAGAAATGAACTCCCACTCAAAAAACGACATCCCTCGTGTCTTTTTGGTGATTACATGAACCAAATCCACTACACCAAGTCCGATCATCACGTGAGTCGGTGTAGCTTCAAAGGCGAGCATCAAATGGGCATCATATCTACTATATGACTCATGCTTAACCTTTCGGTCCGTGTTCCGAGGCCATGTCTGTACATGCTAGGCTCGCCAAGTAAGAACCTTAGTATTCGTGTGTGTAACTGTCTTACACCCGAGATATGCTCGTGGATTCAAGTACACCCGATCATCACATGATGTCTTGAAGCTTTAAACATTGTCGGCATATACTTAAGGAAGAACACATTTTTATCTTGATATCTAAATGAGGGATCATCTTATTATGCTAATAAAACGCCAAACAAGCAATATAAGATGCAATCAAACATCACATGTTTATTAGTGGAATGATATGGTTCCCGCATATGATCTCCATCATGTGCACCGTGGTATGATCTTTATCATACCTTTATGTGTAAGCCCAAGGTCTATGGAACTTACACGCTATGTGTGTTGTAAGAGTATCATCTCATACTTCTACTTACAACATCACCATATCATAACACTAGCCCAGCAACAATCTAAACTAGACGCCTCTAATTTATCCATTGCAAGTTTTACGTGGCTTAGGGCTTTCGAAGACAGAACCGTTCTTACCTACGAACATGAACCACAACGAGGATAACCAAATTGTTGACAACTCGTTGTAAATTAGATATTGACTATAGTAGGAGAGACAGACACCCGCTAGCCACTTATGCAAAACTAGTTGCATGTCAAGCGTGGAACAGGGCTCATGTGCAAGGACATGTAAAGTTTGTCCGGGCCGCTTCATCCCACTATGCCACCAATATCCAAAGTACAACTAAGAAGCAATAAAATGATCATCATCGCCCACATACTCATATGTGTACTACCCGTGCAAAGTATCTACGCATAGATCCGCTCGATACCCTTTGTAGGGTTCGCAGCATAGAAAACAAAAAATTTCCTACGATGGGAACAACTAAGTACCAAGATCTATCTACTAGATACAAGCAACGGGTGGATATACATCCATAGAATACATACCCTCAAAGACCGAATAGCGTTAACGAGGTTGTACTCGTGGATGATGTAGACGAACGCTTGCCGATCTCAAGATCGTGATGAAGTCCATCTGGTCCAGCCGGTCCAGCACGATCAAGTCCAGCACCTCAAAGCAGTGGTGCATCCGTGATCGCACACGTCTGGTACCCCGACAACCTCCGTGCCTCGCTCCAGCAAGCAATGAAGCAACAAATCCTTCCAAAACCACTGAACATGTATCTCGCTGATCCGAGACCATGGGGAAATTCTAAAGGGGGGAGAGAGATCCTTCGTGAGGAGGTGTACTTTGAGAGGAGGAGAGGGGGGCCTTTTATAGGAGAGAGGGGGCACCCAAGGGGCATGGTGCCCATCCATGGGGGATGCCCCCACCTCTTCCACATTCATGTGGGTGGAGCTCCCACTCAAAATGAAAAGCCTCCACTCCCATTAAAAATCCTCCACTCAAAAAATCCACTCACATGCATTAAATTTCCACCAAATTTAATGCAAGCTCTCATTTAAATAAAACTATTTTATTTATTTATTCAGAATTTTGTTAATTACTTTAATTAACAAACATTCACATAAAACCCCTTACAACATTTCAATTTCACATGCAGAACCAGTTTCAAAGAATTTAAACCAAACAGCCTCGTTCTAGTGAAATAAATTCCTGCGCTTTCCTTTTCTTTTTCTGGCATATCATTTGCTCCGAATGGTGTCGGCATCCCTTAAGTTTGTCACCCTATGGTTCGCGAATAATGCGGACATGATCGAGACCCTTCTCCGATCAATAATCAGTAGCGGGACCTGGAGATCCATACTGACTCCCACACATTCAACGATGACTTCTATGATCGTGTGAACCTTTTACGCTAGTATCTTAATCCCTTTGTTTCACGATATATTACATGTTCGAGATTCGATCATCGATATCTCCATACCTAGTTTGATCTCGTTACCGACATGCACTCTTTTCTCGTTCCCGTGATATAACATTCTAGTGATCAAATCACTTGCTTGCAAGCTAATCAATGTGATATCACCGAGAGGGCCCAGAGCATATCTATCCATCATCGGGATGAACAAATTCCACTCTCGATCCAGGTCTCAACATAACACTTTAGTAGTTTTGAATCCATCTTTATAATCACCCAGTTACGGTGTGATGTTTCATGTCATCGAGAAACTCTTCCGATGTTAGTGATTGACATGATCTCATGGTCTAAGGATTAGGATCACTTCGTAAGTTGTTATAGCAATATAAACTCAATGACTTTGATCGTAATGCTATACTTTGGATGAATGTTCATCACATCATTACACTAATGTTGTGACCTCGTTATTAACAACATCCAATGTCCATGATCAGGAAACCTTTGATCATCTTGTTAATCAACGAGCTAGTTTATAAGAGAGGCATAACTAGGAACTTCATTTTTGTTTATTAAACACACATGTATTAACGTTTCCGTATTAATACAATTATAGCATGTAAAATAAACATTTATCATAAATAAGGAATACGATAATAACCACTTTATTATTGCCTCTGGGCATATTCCCTTCACGGGGTACCCCTTGCACATGGTACATGAGCTATCCCATAACCAAAATGACAATGCAAGCAGACAATGAGCATCTCAGCAATATTTTTATTTACTATACGCATTGCTTTTTATTGAGGATGCTTCATAGATAGCTCACTATGGTGATGCTGTAAGTTTCCACCATGGTTAGGCATGGCTTAGGCTAGCGGCCCATGCGTTTCTCTAACACAAAATACAAAGTCCATGGACTTACAAGTTCCCTCTTTATTTCACACCGGCGACATCCATAGACAAAAGAGCATGATATCAACTGAGTACAAAGTACAAATGCAATGTTGAAAACGTTCCCAGTGATAGCACGGTTCTGCTAATTCTAACGTATAAGTGCAAGCATATACAACATAGAAGACACGATGGTTCAAGTTTATTAGGGGAAAATAATATAAAATGTGCCATCAAGTTTTTGAGGGCTTTAATCACTAAGTTTTCACATAACAAAATAGTTTTTAATTGGAAGATAGCTGAAAAAAAGAATATACTTAGAATGGTGTAACACACCATGCATAGGAATTTATAGTGGACACTTTGGAATAACTTGGTTTCTTGGGAGTTGGAATCATTAGTAGAGCTTACTCATACAAGTGGAGGCTAGCAAAATACTAGGAGCAACCAGCTAAGAGAGCATAATGGCCATAATCATGCAGAGCAACAAAACATTACTAATCAAAGCATAGAGTGGTACTACAAGTCAAGGACTAAATGATCATAGAGGATATGTTGACTTGTTCATAGTCATAACATGGTGTGAGCATGTGCCAAGTCAACCCAAACAAAGCATCAAAGGAGAATACCACAATACTATGCTTTTGCATGCTAAAACAACGCATAATTTCTTCAAGACATACTAAGCAATCCCAGTTGTTTCGAACAAGACATGTTATAGCAATAATAACCAAGCATAAGGTCAAAACAACACCTAGCATGTCATGCTAAAGTCTAAGTCACAGTCAATGCAAGCTCCTCTTGCACTTATCAAGCAAGAACTTACTACTCCTTTCCAACACCAAGCAACTTATTTGCAATAACACAGCGAGAACAGGGTCCAAACTACTTTATTCAAGCAAACTAAACAACCTAAGCAAATCAAACAAAAACTAAGACGCTCCAAGAACAACACAACTGTGCATGAAACAATAAAAACGAAGTGTCTAAACAGACCTGAGCTTTTTTATTGATGAAGAAGGGGATGCGTTGGGCATCCCCAAGCTTTGACGCTTGTACCTCTTGGATATTTCTTGGGGTGACACCATGGTGGAATCCCCAAGCTTGATCTTTTGTCCATTCTTCATCTCATTGCATCATTCTCTCTTTACACCTAAATTTTTTCCTTCATACAAAACTTCACACAATCTTCATTAGCAACATTAGTGTATTCAAAAGATATTAGACCTCTGGCAAAGCTTTGGAACAACAAAACTTTTCACTAAAAACACAAGCCACTATAGCAACTCCTTAAAAAATCTCAATTCACCTAAAGAGAACTAAAAAAATGAATCAATAAGAAGCAAATGCAAATAATGACAGAAATCTGTCAAAACAGACCAGCAGGTAGAAATCGATTTTTTTGAACATCTTCTGTTGCTCAAATCAAAAAGTGTTGACCTAACTAAAGTTAGCTAACATACTAGGGGATTTATTCGTACATTTTCATCTCAATCCGAGTTATAGAGACTCCTCACGAATTTTTATGGTGGAGGACAGAAATCTGTTTCGGGACAGCAACTCCACAAATCTTACTTCCCTCTCATTAGAGGTCATTATTGGCACAAAAAGCAAGCAAAAAGGATAAGGAGAGGTCATTACTGAAGTAATAACTTCCAAGACTCAAGGAAACTCTTGGGTTATCTCCCAGCAAGTACTTTTCTTTAACGCCTTTAAGTTAGGCACAAGAAGCAAGAATAATGAAGTATTTTCAAATGAGGAAGCATTAACATCAAACCTTGCTTTCAAAAGAGGAGCAAAAAGCAACTTCTCTCTCCTCATAGGGAAGTGTTCAATACCTTTCTTGAATGGAAAATGATATTTAATGGTGCCTTCTTTCATATCAATGATGGCACCAACAGTTCTAAGAAAAGGTCTTCCCAAAGTAATAAGACAAGAAGCATTGTATTCAACATCCAAAACACAAAAATCCACAAGGACATAAACATTGTTAACCATAATGAGAACATCATTAATACTCCCCATGAGTTTCTTCTTAGCATTATCATTAAGTGGGACATCCAAATAATAATCTTCTAATGGTGTCAAATCAAGCATTTCATAAATCTTCCTAGGCATAATAAACACTAGAACCAAGATCACATGAAGCTTTGAGATCAAAATCATTCACTTGCATATTAATAATGGTTTCCCGACTATCTTCTACTTTCCTAGGAATAGAAGCTTTATGTTTTAGCTTCTCTTCCTTAATCTTAACAAGAGCATTTGTAATGTGTTTGGTGAAAGCAACATGCATATCACTAGCATCAGGACTTCTAGCAAGCTTTTGTAGGAACATAATCACTTCAAAAATATTGCAACCATCAATATCGAAATCAAACTTAGCATCACTAGTAGTAGGCTCAATAGTCTTAGGCATAGTAGGAGGAACAAGGACTACTTGTGGTTTAGTGGTGATGGTGCACACACTATTCTTTCTATCAATTTCAGTTTCCCTTTCCCACTTAGTATGAAGTTGAGCTAACAGCCTAACATTTTCATCAATAGTAACTTGGCATGAGCAGTAGCAAAGGTATTTCTATAGTTTCAGGTTTAGCAGCCATTTTATTAATCAAGGAATACTGAGCTTTAGACAAAGAGGATATATTTTTCTCAACACTTAAAAGCTTTTCCCCTATAGCCTTATTGAAAGTGGTTTGTTTACTAATAAAGTCTTTGAGCATGACTTCAAGTTCATAGGGGGCACTTCTAGCATTGTTGTAGGAGTTTCCATAGGAATTGCCATTATTAGGAGGATAAGGCCTATAATTGTTGTTGCTACCAAAATTATTACTATAGACATTGTTGTTGAAATTGTTGTTTCTAATGAAGTTCACACCAACTTGCTCTTCTTGAGCAACCAAAAAGGCTAAGGGAACACTATTAGGATCTAGAGGAGCTTTCCCATTAACAAGCATAGCCATAATAACATCAATCTTATCACTCAAAGAGGAGGTTTCCTCAATAGAATTTACCTTCTTACCATGTGGAGCTCTCTCAGTGTGCCATTCAGAGTAGTTAACCATCATATTATCAAGGAGTCTAGTTGCAACACCCAAAGTGATGCTCATAAAAGTACCCCCGGCAGCTGAATCCAGCAGGTTTCTTGAGGAGAAGTTCAAACCTGCATAAAAAGTCTGGATAATCATCCAAGCAGTGAGTCCATGAGTGGGACAATTCTTAACCAAAGATTTCATTCTTTACCAAGCTTGAACAACATGTTCATTATCAAGTTTTTTAAATTTCATAATGTCACTTCTCATAGATATAATCTTAGCAGGAGGGTAGTACTTTCCAATAAAAGCATCTTTGCACTTAGTCCAAGAATCAATACTATTTTTAGGCAAAGATAGCAACCATTCTTTAGCTTTTCCTCTCAAGGAGAAAGGAAACAGCTTGAGCTTAATAATATCTCCATCTATATTCTTATACTTTTGCATCTCATAAAGTTCAACAAAGTTATTGAGATGGGCAGTAGCATCATCAGAACTAGCACCAGAAAATTGCTCTCTCATCACAAGATTCAACAAAGCAGGCTTAATTTCATAAAAGGTAGCATCAGGAGTAGGTGCGGAAATAGGAG